>OX336395.1:148143605-149393605 GCA_946902985.2 Meconema thalassinum | reverse complement strand
AAAAATTACCACAACAGGATGTGCATGGATAAGAGAAGTGAGAGAGGATCTGAAGGAGATAGGCCTTACACAGAGGACACCATCTTTCAGATTTTCTTTGAAGGGATTATTTGGGCTTTGCGTTCCTCCCAGTACTTCTTAAGACGTTTTGATCGTCGTGCCCTTTCCTCGGTTGAAAATGTGCGTGTTGTGGGTTTGTTTCTTGTGAGGGTAAAGCAGGTTTCTGTATTCCTGAGTTTTGTATTCAACTTTATCTTATTGGTGGTAAAACTAAACGTATTGAATAGGCGGAAATTAAAGAAGTCTTATTCATCATAGGGTCACTGTTTGTGGAGTCCAGCATGTCCTGTGGGACTTCAACACGAAGTTGCTTTCACTCCGCCGCACAGTGGGTCAAAATCACAATCTAGGGGGACAAAATTATTTTTACGTTTTAATCATGAATTTAGAGTGAAAGCAACGTATATATAATTTGTTTACTTCATAACAACATCAGTTAAGACCTTTTTAAGCTACGTCTACACATGCAAGAAATTGTCTATGACTAGGAGTTGGATAGAGCATTCAGTTATCTCTTCAGAACAATTTTCTACCCCTAATTTACTTTTAACAAAGTCAAAAAGTTCCACTTTTTACATAATCGTCAAACCCAGTGCTTCAAACAGTTGTAAACGTGTGAGAACTGGTTGCGTGGCATCTTCTAAAACGTAAATAACTAAGTAAGTTGCAAAAAGATGCAAAATATCTTATAACAGGCGTAAACTACAAGACTTTACATTTTAACATTAAGTAGAAAGTGACGTAGAGTGATGCGACATACTAAAAATCTTAGTGAAAATATAATTTTAAAAATAATAGTTTAATATTATAGAATGCAAATATAGCTGAACTTACATAACAATTACGCCCATTAATAACTGAAACACGTTACAAAGATCATACCTTCAGCTGCATGTTCCATCTTAAAGCATCACACTAACCACATAGACATCCAAACCACAGCCACTTACATTCACCCTCCAATTCAGACTCCTCGAACAGTGGTGACATATTTACACTAAAATGCATTTATATCCCAGAATAGTGAGTGGCAATTATATGAGAATGCTGTCGAAGTAATAAATTTTGATTTTTTAATTATGAAAATAAATAATTTTATCCTCCTAGATTTCGATTTTGACCCATTGTGCACCGTTAGCAGCTTAGGCATGAATTTCGATGGTAATAGAGCTGCCAGTCGAGAATTTAATGTTCAGAAAGATGGGTTAGAAACACGTAAGGTGTTTTCAAATGTGGCAAAGCAGTAAAACCAGATGGGGTTTGATCGTCAGCTGTTTTGTTGGTGATTCACACACTAATTAGTTGTTAGGTTTGAACACATTGAGATCTGTTGGTGATGTTAGCTATAAGCTGACACCAGAAGGAAAAATAAAAAGGCCATCAGTTGAACTCTTATCTGATTGGGTTATACAGGCATGGGTTATGGTGTCGACAGACATTGTTGTGAAGAGCTTCTTGAAGATGGGCATCGTAAATGCATTGGATGGAAGTCAGGATGATTAACACAAAAAGTGATAAAAATGTCCAGCATAACTCAACACATTGCTAGCGTTTCGCCCCAGCGTACCAATTGGGCTCTTCAGTTGGTAAAGGCACACCTACCTTGCATGGCCTTCTCAGTGTGCGCCTGCTATGCGTCTTAGTAGGTGTGCCTTTACCAACTGAAGAGCCCAATTGGCACGCTGGGGTGAAACGCTAGCAATGTGTTGAGTTATGCTGGACATTTTTATCACTCATTGTGTTAGTTATAATGGCTCAACGGACAATACTAATTTTGTTTCTCTTTCAAGAACATTTGATTATAGTCAGGATGATGACCAGAATGATGCATGCAAGAGTAGGTCGGAGATTGGTATAACTGACTCAGATCTATTTGGCCCTTGAAAACGAAAGCAAGGCTTGCCAGCATGTCTACATCTATTTGATTGACAACTAGAATCCTTGTGGAATCATCATCATCATCTTGCACAGTTTCCATCCACTGGCCGGGTCTGTTTGGAACACAAGCCTCTCCAACGTCTTCTGTCTTCCCACCACCTCCACCATCACCTTGTCCAGGGTGCTTATTGTGACGTAATGGACAGAGAGGTACAGCCAGAAGCTTAAAACAAATTGGCTCATTGTCAGTGCTAATTGTTACCCTTCGTACACAAAGTAAGTGACGACGCCTGTTCATTCTAAACTAAAGTTCACTACAAAGAGAGAATCAAAACAAGAGCTCGATGTCAATGTTAATTATTTTATAAAGAAATAAGCAAATTAATATAGGAACAGCACAGATGAGAAATGTTGAAGACTGGAGTTGCTGCGGGCACTGAATGTACTCCTGACAATTGATGGCGGCATGCAGCAAGCTGATTAGCAGCGGGCGTAAGGCAGACACGAGACTCAATCTTCTGCTTCTTATGGGGCGAGCTCAAGTGCAAAATTGTTCCGAGGCAGCAATAGCAGAGACAATGAATAGGGTAAGTACGCCAGTTGTCTTGTTTCAAATGCAAATTTTGTATCTTTTCGGGAATATTGTCTTTCCCACACAAATCCTTGCATATAATGTACTTACTCTCATATAAGACCATTCCCACTTATTTTAAGTTAGGAAAAAGAATTATTTTTGAGTCACATATTGGACCCATTATTAACAAAATACGGGTAACTAACGATGCGCGCTTACTACAGAGTTACAATCAAAAGTTCTCGAAAGAGAAACAAAATGAGTATTGTCAGTTGAGCCATTATAATTAACACTAAAAGTGATAAAAATGTCCAGCATAACTCAACACATTGCTAGTGTTTCGCCCCAGCATGCCAATTGGGCTCTTCAGTTGGTAAAGGCACACCTACCAAGACGCCTAGCAGGTACATACTGAGAAAGCAAGGTATATTGTTTTAGGAAGTGGAGTTTTTGACTCCGGTGGTGCACTGGCATACTCGTAACGTGGCCACATATGTGGCAAGGTGTCTTGCATTGGCCTTCTCAGTGTGTACCTGCTATGCGTCTTGGTAGGTGTGCCTTTACCAACCGAAGAGCCCAATTGGCACACTGGGGCGAAACGCTAGCAATGTGTTGAGTTATGCAGGACATTTTTATCACTTTTAGTGTTTACTGCAGAGTTCCTGCTACTCCTATTTTCGATACGGTATTTCACGGACGTTCCTGCATTGCCGTAAATATCAGAAGTGTAACAATTGCTGTTATGGTACTTTGTGGCAGTACAAGAATATGCATTCTTTCCTACCTGCAGAAAGTTTAGGGCTAGCTGTCGTAACAGAAATAACCCGGAAATCCCTGCCCCAAGGCCTCATTCCCTCGCACTCAGCCATCTGTCTTACTCTTCTAGTTAGTTAGTTATTGTTTTTGTACCCACAAGTTACCTTCAGAAACACAAACAGAAAAACGATAACTAAAAACAGAGAGCAACTAGGGTATGTGTGTGGAACGGCTGGACAAATTACCATACCCAGGTTGCATTTAAATTGAGAGAAGAGCACTAAAACTAAACTTGAAGAAAACACGAATCACATTTCATAACATTAAATATAATTGAAGGAAAAAACATCTTACATGCATGTTAAAAAAAGATGTAACATAAAAGGTAATAAATAGAACAAACAAATTGATAATCAAGAAGCAAGGAATCAATAAAATTAAGAAGGAGATGGAATTTAATTACCCAATTTCAATGAAGAAGTTCAATTATGCGAGAACCAATAATACCCTACATCAGTAGAATTAGATTCCGAAGAAAAAAATATACATTATCATCGTATAGGTTCGAAGAATGACAAGTTCAAACCACCAAGAAGATATCTCTTGGAAATTAATAAGATAATTCTTGAAATCTTTTAGTTACTCAGGAGCAAAGGCAAGGTACCGTACGTGCGTACGGCATGAAAATCCAATATGACTGACCTCAAGTCGACATGAAAAATTAATTACATTGTTTCCGAGAAAAACGAAATCAGATAACAATCCCGGAGAGTATCCAGGCAACGGACCATGGAAAAAAATAAAAATACATATCATAAGTGGTGATATTTTAAACAGAGTCTTTAAGAGACCACGCTAACGAGACGAGGAAAAGGAAAATTAACTGTTACGAAAAAAATTTAAGGTTAGGAAAATTCCTCGCTCAAAACAAAATGAGATCTGAACATGACACAGCTCGGCACGTCAGAAAAAAAAATAAAACACAACCCTCCCAAAATACATATAAATAAGTGTATTACATCAAGTTAAAAATAAGGTATTGGAACGTTCTCTTCATGCTTAGGCCTACTCGGTTCTACAAACCAAGTGACTTACTAACGGCAAAATAAATGCCAACTGCGCTAAGATAATTATTCAACAGCTCAAGACTGCAACATATAAAATATGTAGAATAACACCAACACAAATACTCGTATCGACGACCAATTCACCTTTTCAAGTCACAAATAGTTCCAATAACTTTTAACACATAACAAACCTTAATAAAGAGATGTATTCCTGTAGCCAAACTTCATACATTGCGTTTTATTCATGTCTACATATTTAATCCGATGGCAGAGATTTCTCAACGGTGGGCGGTAAATGTAAATCACGTAGAGATGAAATAATATCGGGGAAAGGAAGTTTACCTGGCCTACGGCCAGATAATCCCCGTTTTACACCAGAGATTTAGTTCTCACATCTTTCCTTCTTGCAAGAATTCCTTCAACTTGCATTTGTTTATCTCAACAACCAGAACAAAATGGCGGCCGTTCGGGCTCGAACGGAGCCGATCGTGAGACCTCGTGTTCTCCAAAACTTAAGTGCCAACATTAGCCACACGAGCGAGCCATCGACAAGACAGACACGCTGAAGGTTGCCGGCTCACTAGTTCGGACAGTCACCAATAGATACCGTGAAGATCAAGTTTGCAACAGCAGCCGCCCGCGGTAACGACTGGAATGCACGATAATATTTATTAACGGGTCAGTTTTAAGGGGTGGAACTACAAGGTCATCTGCCCCTCTCCTACTCTCCTGTCTTTGTTAATACGTTTATCAGGCAGTGATCGTTCAGTCAAATTACAGTCGGGGAAAGTGACGATATCATTCGAATTAGGGTAGTTTTGTTCTACGAGTACCATGAGCGGTAACGTTAATACCAGTAAGTGTAAGGGTTTTTATGCTTCTTATAAACTAATTAGGCCTACCCTACCACACACATACACCTATACTTGCCACGATCGCGGGAGATTTATAGCAGACTAATATTGTATAAAGGTCCATATTGTATCTTTTAAACCTGAATAATATTTTTGTTTGTTTTGAAATGTATTTTCGAGGATGTTGGCATGTATAGTTATTTAATGGAAATCTTGATATGCTATTAATTTTTGAGATATGAGCACATAAGACCCTTCTCAATTTTTGAGCATTAAAAATAGGATAAAAATGGGTCTTATATGCGAGTAAATATGGTATAATGCACAGAAATTTTTCACACTTATTTTCGGTCAAAAAAGTGCAAATTATATGCAAGAAAATATGCTAAATCAATTCAGTTGGTAATTAGAGTGCTCATTATTTAATTAATTTAATATTTCAAATCTTCACATAAAGATGGTACTGTTACCTGATAGTTCTCCTCGGTCTGAGGCCTAGTTTCTTGAGGATGACGAGGCTGTTCCAGGAGATGAAGGCGCCACCTCCATCATCCATAGCTCCCTGGCCCACGTCCCAACTGTCCAAGTGGCCGGACACCACCACCACTTTCTCGGGCTGACTGCTGCCCACTATCTCCGCCACAGTGTTCCGAGACTTCACGGGGGGCAAGTCCTGGGCCTCCATCCGCAGATGAATCACCAGCGAGTCTCCTAGACAAGTCACATTCAACATTAACACACAGGATAGCAGATAATACAGAGAGTTTAGTTCGGATGTAACGGAGACCCTCGCTTGCCCGCTCGCCCGTGGCGCGATACTGTCTCCCGCCATGCACTTTGCCATTATGTGGCGCTTTCACGGCACTGAGTCATTGAGTATAGGAATTTGTACTTACCTAGTTCACAGCTGGTGCTGAAAATGTTCGCCATTCACTGCTACACATCGCTGGCAACTTTTTATGAAACTGGCATTTACTCTCTGAAGTTCCTCAGCACCGATTGACTGTATTTCAGCGGTAATATAGTCTTTAAGCTCATTTATAGTGTGAGGGTTTCTCGCATACACCCACAAATAAAAGTCACATGGTGATAAGTCTGGGCTTCGCGGGGGCCACACGTTCCGACTTATAATCCTCGTACCGAAAATGCGACGCAATTCTATCATGGATGCTTCGGCAGTGTGAGCAGAGGCAGAATATTGTTGAAAGTAATTTGACAATTGCTCACCGTAAGTCAGTTCGTCAAAAACTTGGTCAAGGATCACATTGAAGTACAAATTTAAGTACAAATTCCTATACTCAAAGACTCAGTGCCGGGCGAGCGCCGCATAACGGCATAGTGCCTGGTGGGAGACAGGCGCGCAACGCGGGCGAGCGGGCAAACGAGGGTCTCCGTTACATACAAACTAAACTCTCTGTACAAAAGGTCGTTACAATCACCTAGGTGAATCGTATGAGTATGTGCGTGAATATGAAAAGGGCGAGGTTAACACCATTTCTGGAATATATTGAACCCTTATTGATCTACGATAAATAAGTATTCATAATTTATTATTATTATTACTGCAGCCCAGGCAGTACTTGTGAAAGTTGACGAGGATAAAGGCAAGGTAGCGTGTCGCAATGATTGCCACAGAAGTAGCAAGTGGTAGCTATTCTTGAAAACGGCCTGGTAATCTGAGTTCAAGGCCAAATTGTGTCACAACTTGCACCAGAATTGGAATCATAAAGGGATGGTCACGAGTTACTTGCAACCGACCTACGATTGAATCACCCAATCAGGAGAGACCACGCCAAGACCACGTGATGTGTAGCGTCAGTGGTAAAAAGCGCGCGGAATTGATTATCTAAAGAACCGCCGATCGGAATTACCTCCGCATGAGTGTGTTGAGACGTTTGAATTATTTGATGAAGATTGACACTAGTCCCGAATGTGTGAGATGAAAACTCTGGTTTTTTTTTTCTAAATTCACCCCACTCTTCATCCCCCTGTCAGTTCCTAACAAATTGATCGACGACACGCTGTTCGATGTCATTCGTTTTTGGAGCTCTGATGAGCTATCTTCACGCCAGTCTGCGTAGTGATTTTAACGCTCTGATATAGTTTGAAGTCTTTTCTGTTTGGAGCTCTATGAGCTAACTTCACGCCAGTTTGTGTAAAGATTTTAACGCTCTGATATTATTCGAAGTCATTTATTTGTGAGCTCTGATGAGCCAACTTCACGTCAGTTTGTGTAGCGATTTTTAAAGCTCTAATATATTATTTGAAGTCTAGTACTTTGTGAGCTCAGAAAGCTAATTTCACGCCAGTGTGCGTGGTGATTTATAACTTGAATATTATCTTAAAGACAACTATTTTCAGCTCTTAGGGGGCAAGACTTGAGTAACATTCTAATTAGCGCTCCAGCCCGAGCGAAGGTCAAGCAGAGCAGTAGAGATTACCGAGCGAGATAGCGACTGTGGCACAGTCAGACTTTAAAACTTGTATTATGGAGCCAGTGACGATGGACTCGAAGTGTATATTTCTTGTACATTTTTATTGTATTTTTCATGTGTGTATCGTGCGTGTGTGAACAAGAGTAGGGAAAGTCTTCGTGATTAATCGCATAGGACTATTTGTGGGCGAATTTAGTAACTCACAAGCGATTATAGCCAGGCCAAATTATAATAACATTGAACTTTTCTTCCAAAGAGACTACACCAAGATATCCGACGTGTGGTCAGGAGCCGGAGTGATGTCCGACGCTTCTACGAAGACAACGATGGAGTGTTAATTTTCCCGTGGGGAAATGGGCTGAGATGGAGGTCATATGTTCTACAAGCTGAGACGGTGATGTACAACAATTGATTATTCAATTATGTAGTTAGATTGGCGGGGGAACTTTGTAAATAGTTAATTTTAGTCTTTTCTTGTTTTAGTGTGTTTTTCTTTTACCGACACTAATTGTTTTAAATGTACGTTGGCACGTGGCCAAAGTGTTTGTTGTGTATTTATTTTTCTTTGGAGTCATATTTAATATGCACGGCGCGTGTACGTGATTTTTATCCATGCAAATGCGGAACCCGTTACATTCGATAAGTGGTGCTTTATTCAAGTTCATATTTGTGATAGGAAAGGAAGGTAATTACTGTAAGATGTTTGTTGAACAGGTCATTATTCATATTAGGGTTGCCGAGCGCAACGAATTAAATTGTAATTGTAGAACACCTTAGTTCTAATTTGATAGATTTTTTTTGAGTCCTTATCAGGTTGATTAGTCACTTGCATTGAACGGAGGCGCCAGCGAGTGAAAAATAATTATGTCATTTTATTTCAGGGTCTGTCAAACCCATACGTGTGATTCTGTGTGTGTTACTGTGTCATGTGTGTGTGTGATTCTACGTGAAGAGGGGTAGAGGTCCTACCGCCCTCATATTTTGTTGTTGTTGTATGTTTGATGGAAAGGCAGGGTGCTCTTGGGAGACCGCTGTACCTTGTCCATATGCTGTTTCTTGGATTTCTTAGGGGAAATGCCGGGATATTTTGTTCTGACACACACACGTATTATTGTGCTTTGGGGCACGTTTCTTCGAGATTCGATCCCGTCCCTTGGAGGTCGAGGTTATTTTGACACGTGGGTTGACAGATATGCAGATTTCCACAAATCGCCCGTCTCGCCTGGTGACTTATTTTGTTAGGCAGTCCTTGTTCCGACTGGCCCCTTTTAAGCTTTCAAGTAGCAAACCTGTTTCATTGTGATGGTTATTTTGAACCATAATTAATTGGGGAGTTCGCCATGTGTGTGACGGATTATTGCATGTTGTATGGATAGAATGTTGTGTTAATAATGTAAATGTTGGCTGTGAGCCTAGTAATTTGTTTATGACTCAATTCATGTAATTTTGTAGGTGACGCCTGTGTGGCGTAGTGGTAGTGTACTTGTAAAAATGACGGCGGTCATATGTGTATTTTCTTTTATTGGTCACGTGTTAACTTACTTGTGTTGATTTGTGTGAGAAGTCCTAATTTTAGGCAGTAATGTTTTTGCTACGGCAGTTTTGATTCCAATTTTCACGCGGAAATTATTGTATTGTTTATTTTAAGTATAGGAAGTGTCGGTTTAGTTTTAAGTGTTGTATAGTTGTTCCCCGCGTCTGTCTAGCTCTAAGCAATGTGGATTCGTCGTCTGAAAGTTTATTCTGGATGATGACGAATCATGCATTCGATTGTACTCATCGTGAAGCATGTAGAACAGCACGCGCGCATACAATTGTCACTTTTGTTGATTTTTCTTTGGGACACTTGGTCCAAGTATAATCTCTCCAGAGATTTGGCCTAGTTTTGGCATACTTTGTTTTATTCAGTGGGAGTCATATGGGAGTTTTGCTTTGTTAATTCTTGTTGTAAATAGCTGATTTGTTATTAAATTCATTTGTTTTAACCCTGGCTTCACTTTTTCCTGCACGTTATTTTGTTCTATGTTACCCTGCATGTTAATGAAGCGCTTTAACAACAACTTACGATATGGACTGTTACACCCCCCGAAACTGAGTCTCATAAGCTTCTTTGCAAGGGTTCATAAAACAAAAATGGCTGCCCAAGTGGGACTGTTGTTGTTGTTGTTGCTTCGCTGATCTCATATTATTTCGCTGAGAAATAATGCCAGGTCAAGCGGGCAAAGTAAATTCAGTAAATTGAGGCGATGTCGTACCGCCATGTGCATTAGTAAAATCACTGAGTTCCTACAGTTAGAGATATTGAACAAGGTTAGAATTTGATATTGTATTTGTTATAAACTTGTTCTGGCGCCCGGCATTAAAATTAGAAAATTTGCATATTATTGAACTCAGTCAAAGCTGAAGTTGCCTTATATCTTGACATTTAATTAACTTTGGTTAATTGGTGTTCTTCGTAAATTCTGTTGGTTAGGAATTTAAAAGCAGATCACCAGGGAGTTATTTTGTTGTTTGGAAATAAGAGTAATTTATTCAGTAAATTTTTATTACTGAAATTTTTATTAAAGTAGAATCAGTAATATTTAAATGTTATGACATGTATGCGTGTGTATGACTGAAATCTCGGTGCATGACCCTGTTTTTCTCTGGTTATATTGGTGTATTGTGCAATGGCGTGTGTTGAGGAAATTAAGGGATTGTTGGAACAGATGTCCGCGAAAACGGAAAAACAATTAGAAGAACAGTTGAAAATTCAGAGCGAGCATAATGATAAACAATTAGTGCAGATGTCCGCGAAAACGGAGGAACAGTTAAAAGAACAATTAGAAATTCAGCGTGAGAATTGTGAAAAACCGTTACACGACATGAGCGGTAATATTTCGGTCCAATTACAGGTCCTGAAATTGGACACTGATAAACAATTTCACGAATTAAATCACAAATTATCAGAACAGGCGGTAACACAAACAGAGCAATTAGAGAAGATCACTAACGACATAAATCAAAGTGTTAGGGAGGTAGAGAAACTGGCAGGTGAGGTCGCAGAGAATAACGTCAAACAATTAGGTGAAATTAAAAAGTTGGAGGCGAAATTTGATAATAAACTCATACAATTTGACGAAATGGTGGCCGATAAACTAAAGCAAATAGAGGCAGCATGTCTCAACAACACAGCGGGAATAAAGAGCACACAAGACAAATTACAGCAACAAATGTATTCAGTCGACAGCAACGTACTGGAATTAATCAAAGAAATCGATAAACTTGAGGTCAAGACCGAAACAGAACGTATGCAATTGCGTGAAAACTTAGAGGACCAATTAAGTAAAACCCAGCAGGTCATAAAAGAAGAGGTTGGAGAACAGTTAGTTAAAACACAAGAGGTTATAAGAGAAGAGGTAGGAGAACAGCTCATTAAAAATCGGGATAATCTGGAAGACCAATTAATTAAAACCCAGCAGGTTATAAGAGAGGAGGTTGGAGAACAACTAGGCAAAACACAGCAGCAGATACAAGATATAGGGGAACAGCTGGAGAAGACTCAGGAAAGGAACGAAGAGAAAATTAGCAGTATGAAGAGCAAGATCCCAAGAGATTGGGAACAGCAGGCAAACGCAAATAAAGAAGACAGGCTGACAATTTTAAAGCGCTTAGGGGAATACAATTCGAGAATGCAGGCTTTGGAGGAAAATGTAAAATCTAAACTACAAGAACACTCAGATTTAATAATTAAAAATGAAATTAGATCATTAGAGAATGCTACATTATGTTCGGCTGAAAATACGGCAGACAAGCAGGGAAGCATTGGAAGTCCGGTGGGCTTGAAGTTGGCTGAGGATAACAGCCGAGGCCAAAGTCCCAAATTAACGAGCAACGCATTCCAAGAGTACAGGGGAGAGACCTCCACACCACAACCAAACTTGGCACCCGCCCAAGTAATTCAAGTCATTAGGGGAAATGATTTCAAACCCGATAAATTCAGGGAGCACTCAGGAACCACTCCCAAAACCTTTTTACGTCAGTTGACTGACTATTTTAATGATCAGCATATCAGTCCCAAAAACAGTTGCGACTCGTGGAGAAGTTTTTAGAGGGACCAAGCTTAACCTGGTTTTTAAGCTTTAACTATACATTCACCGACATGGCTCAATTCAGAGAAGCGTTTTTAAAGAAGTTCTGGAGTCCTTCTTTACAGCAAGGATTAAGAATGGACCTGTATACTCGAAAATACCACAGCACGCATCCGACCAGATTTTCAGAATTCTTCAACCAACAGCTGGTGAAATTCCGCGATTTTGACGACCCCCCTAGCGAACAAAATATGGTTCTAACCATCGGGAAACAACTTCCTATGAACATTCAACAACTGTTAGTAGCCGGAAATATTAAGACCGCAGTGCAGGCCGAAGAATTACTCCGACACCTAGACGAGACAAGTATGGTGAGTCCACAGACAGGAAGGAGAAATATGGAATGTGTCAACACGGCAGAAGTGGTTCAGGGACACCAAAATAGTCACAGCCAGGGGAACCAAACGAAAACTCAATCCACAGGAACGCAGTTTACACCGAGAAGGCAAGACTTTGATGGCCGGAACCAATTCAACCAGAATCCTCGAAATTTTCAAAATCACCGAGATAGATATAACCAGAACAATCCAAACCAGCAAAATCAATGGACGTACCAGCGGGAATACACCAATTGGAGGGGAAATCAAAGGCAGGGTAGACCTTACCAAAGAAATGGAGATGGCAGGTGGAACAACACGAGGAACTATCGCCAAGAAAATAGGGGAGACTATCGCAACAATTGGGATGAGCGGTATGTCGAGTCTCAAAAGTACTTAGATCAATTAAACGCCGAGGAGACGGAGAAGGAGAAGTGGGGGCGTGCAATGGCAAATAGACAGAGCCCAGACAATCATCAAGGAGAGGGGGCAGAAAGTTTATTGAGGCAGCAGGAGAGGCGCGAGGACAACCGGCGGAACACAACAAATGGGTCCCGGGATTTAAAAAAAACTTCAAATGAACTAAAACCTGATAGCCTGAAAATGGAGGACGCCAGGGAGCGAGAAGAGATGATTGTGGCTAATATAGAAGAGTGGGTAGCATTCCAGGACGATCACCTGGAGGAAGTGGTGAAAGACCGAGAAAATGTCGTCAGACAATTGCCAATTATTTACGCACATATTGGAGGTATGAGGGTGAGATGTTTAATCGACACAGGTAGCCAGGTGGGCCTAGTTACTGAAGTATTGGTAAAAGAAATCGGAAGAAAACAAACTGTTCCAATTATGCCTGTACCGCTAATGAAAGTCAGAGGGGTTATTCCTGACAAGACCATAAATTGTAAACAGCAAGCATATTTAGACCTGGAAATATTGAGCCACACTTTTTTCGCAAACATTCATTGTCATACCGAAGATGAATTATAACATCATTTTGGGAGCCAACTTTATCTGTGATTTTCATGCTGTAATTGACTTACATAACAACACTGTAAGTTTCAAACAAGTTGAGGGGTTGAATCACGTGGGTTTAAACATGGAAGAGAGTCCAGTAGAGAGAGAGGCGAATACTTGGGTCATTGAAGAATGCACTAATGAGGTGATCAGAGATAAGAACTTGACGGTGGAGCAAGTAAGCCAGACAGCAGTGGTGGAAATTGACAGCCGAGATATGTCGCAGGAACTTTGGGTACATTTGGCGGAAGAAGAAATTAGCGGAACCAAATTTGAAATTCTACTTCAGGAGCGGCTTAAGGAGGCCATAGTAGGGGAACCTGATAGAAGGAAACTGGAAGAAATTTTGAGATTACATAAAGGAGCTTTTGACACCATACCTGGAAAAGTTTTAAATTTTCAATATGCCATGCAAGTTACTGACTGGACCCCATTTAAAAGTAAATTGTACCCGATCCCAGATAAACATTTTGCTCAGGTGAAGGACATCATTAGTAATTTATTCGATTCCGGCATGATAAGGAAAACAGCAACCCCGTACCTGAACGCAATATTGGCTGTGGCGAAGCCAAATGGATCAATTAGGTCATGCCTAGACGCGCGAGTTTTGAACAGTAAACTGCTAGTTGAGCATGACCAAGCACCGAGGATCAAAGATGTTTTGAAAGGCTTCCGTGGGAAGAAGATTTATTCGAGTGTCGATTTGACAAATAGTTTCCACCATCTTAAACTTGAAGAAAAATCTCAGCTATTGGCGGGATTTTTATTCGATAACCAAAGTTATATCTGGTCTCGAATGCCCTTTGGCGTGAAAACTGCTGGATGTGCACTGATAAGAGCACTCGATAGGAATCTGACTGAGGAGGTCAAGAGCTTCACTACGAGATATGTTGACGACATATTAATTGCATCTGAAACAATGGAGGAACACCTGATAAACTTAAACAAACTTCTGGATAACTTGAGAACCATGAACTTCAAAATTAATCTAAAGAAATCACACTTTTGCCAGAGCGAGATTCTATATTTGGGGCATATAATTGATGTTGAGGGCGTGAGACCTAATCCAGCGAAAATTGATGCTATCAAGAAATTTCCCACACCAACTAAAGTCAAACATGTAAGAGCGTTTTTGGGAGTGACAGGCTTCTTCAAAGAAAATTGTCCTGGATACACAGAAACAGTAGCACCTATGCAAGAGATGTTAAAGAAGGCAAATCGATGGTCATGGAATGAGGAGTGCGACAGGTCTTTTAGAGCTGCGAAAGATTTACTGGAAAACTGTGTGAAGCTTGGATACCCGGACTTTGAGAAGAGATTTATTATTCAAGCAGATGCTTCATTGATTGGAATCGGTGCTATGCTGTACCAAGGAGGACGCTGAAGAACCCAATAAGAGATCATATTTGGCATTTACGAGTCGTAAATTGAGGAAGCACGAGAGAAACTACACTGTGACGGAGCTTGAACTGCTAGCAATTTTATATTCTCTCCAACAATGGCGTAAGATGATCTTCGGTTATTCCATTATTGTCAGAACCGACCACCATGCACTGACATTTCTATTCAAGACGTCGATGGCAAGTGAGAGAGTTACGCGTTGGTCCATCTACATACAGCAGTTTGACATTACAATAGAGCATTGCCCTGGAAGGATGAACATCATACCAGATGCTTTGAGCAGGAATCCTGAAGACGAGAACGAAGTAACAGCGGAAGTTCACCATATCACAACAACACCTAAGGCTCGTGAGTTTTTGGAGAAATTAAAGGAAATTCGGAAGGAGCAAGAAGCAGACCCATGGATGATGATGATGATCAAGTTCTACAGGAAGGAATTACAACCAGATTCACCTGAATACCGAGAAGCCCGTGCTAAAGAAGCGAGATTTCACTACTTAAATAACCTGTTGCATAAGTACGTGGATGAGCATCATACCAAACTGCGAATCCTAGTTCCAGCATCACTACAAAGAGGATTGACGTGGCATGTCCACGAGAGCCTAGCACATATCGGCACGGATAAGACTGAAGCTACGATAGGGGAGACTTTTACTTGGCCAAAGATGCGATTCACCATTGTGGAAGTAATAAGAACTTGTGACGCATGCCAGCGCACTAAACCGAACAACTTCATTATGAAACAACCTCCAAGACCACTATTGCCTCAAAAACCATGCGAGATGCTCGCTATCGACTGTTTTGGCCCTCTGGTTAAAGGGAAGCGTGGATGCCGACACCTTCTGGTGTGTGTCGATGTATTTTCAAAGATGGTAGTGTTATGTCCAATCCAGAAGACGACATCAAAACAAGTCCTCAGTAGAATTCAGAACAAAGTTATTCCGATGCTTGGGAAGCCGGAATCCATTTTATCAGACCATGGTACTTATTTCACGAGCAATGTTTTTAGGCAAGGTCTAGAGAGCCTAGGAATAAAACATATATTTTCAAGCATTCGTCATCCTTGTGGGAATCCGAGCGAGAGAACGATTCGCTGTGTTGCCAAATACTACAGAGTAATGATTCCTAACGATCATAATAAATGGGTTGACAAAGTAGGAGATATTGAGATGTGCATGAACACCACTAAGCACGAGTCGACGGGTCAAGTCCCACTAATTGTACACCACAACAGGTTGCCGGAGAGATCGTGGGACAAGATTATTCCGTGTCCAAGGGATCCACTATTAGCGCATGAATTGCGAATTCAGCGAACGAGAGAGCACATGAGGAACCAAGCGGACCGAAGACTGAGAAGGTACAGAGGAAAGAAGTTTCACCGGGAATTACAAGAACAAGAGTTAGTGCTGGTTCGTAGACCACCGATATCTGATCCCAAAAACAAAGTCTTTGCAAAATTCTGTCCAAAATTTATTGGCCCGTTCCGTGTCATTAAGAATCTGGGTAACAATGCTTACAGGCTTGAAGAAGTGAGCATTGGTGCTAAATCTGTTTTTAATAGCGCCAACTTAAAACCATATTACAGAAGAGAACCATTTGATGAATAAGCAGGATGATGTGTGCAGAATATTTATGGCAAAATTTTATTTTGAGAGCCAACACTCAAATGTACGTGGCCGTGGAGTGCTTGAGAGAGAGCGCGCTTTGTTTGTAAACAACAAGCAGCTGAGAAGACAGGAGTGGCAATCACGTGAGGAGAAGGGGAGGTCTAGCGAGGAAGTATGAATGACATTCCGGCGAGGAAGCGCACATACTAATTGGGTCAGTGAAGTGTACACTCGAGCAGCCGAGCGAGGTACTAAAGATATGTTGTTGTAACTATTGTGAATATTGTTTTTGAAATCCAAATCAATCGCTTGCTTCGAATTTCAAAACCTTGCTGAGGATAAATGAACCCTTATTGATCTACGATAAATAAGTATTCATAATTTATTATTATTATTACTGCAGCCCAGGCAGTACTTGTGGAAGTTGACGAGGATAAAGGCAAGGTAGCGTGTCGCAATGATTGCCACAGAAGTAGCAAGTGGTAGCTATTCTTGAAAACGGCCTGGTAATCTGAGTTCAAGGCCAAATTGTGTCACAACTTGCACCAGAATTGGAATCATAAAGGGATGGTCACGAGTTACTTGCAACCGACCTACGATTGAATCACCCAATCAGGAGAGACCACGCCAAGACCACGTGATGTGTAGCGTCAGTGGTAAAAAGCGCGCGGAATTGATTATCTAAAGAACCGCCGATCGGAATTACCTCCGCATGAGTGTGTTGAGACGTTTGAATTATTTGATGAAGATTGACACTAGTCCCGTATGTGTGAGATGAAAACTCTGGATTTTTTTTCTAAATTCACCCCACTCTTCATCCCCCTGTCAGTTTCTAACAAATTGATCGACGACACGCTGTTCGATGTCATTCGTTTTTGGAGCTCTGATGAGCTATCTTCACGCCAGGCTGCGTAGTGATTTTAACGCTCTGATATAGTTTGAAGTCTTTTCTGTTTGGAGCTCTATGAGCTAACTTCACGCCAGTTTGTGTAAAGATTTTAACGCTCTGATATTATTCGAAGTCATTTATTTGTGAGCTCTGATGAGCTAACTTCACGTCAGTTTGTGTAGCGATTTTTAAAGCTCTAATATATTATTTGAAGTCTAGTACTTTGTGAGCTCAGTAAGCTAATTTCACGCCAGTGTGCGTGGTGATTTATAACTTGAATATTATCTTAAAGACAACTATTTTCAGCTCTTAGGGGGCAAGACTTGAGTAACATTCTAATTAGCGCTCCAGCCCGAGCGAAGGTCAAGCAGAGCAGTAGAGATTACCGAGCGAGATAGCGACTGTGGCATAGTCAGACTTTAAAACTTGTATTATCGAGCCAGTGACGATGGACTCGAAGTGTATATTTCTTGTAAATTTTTATTGTATTTTTCATGTGTGTATCGTGCGTGTGTGAACAAGAGTAGGGAAAGTCTTCGTGATTAATCGCATAGGACTATTTGTGGGCGAATTTAGTAACTCACAAGCGATTATAGCCAGGCCAAATTATAATAACATTGAACTTTTCTTCCAAAGAGACTACACCAAGATGTCCGACGTGTGGTCAGGAGCCGGAGTGATGTCCGACGCTTCTACGAAGACAACGATGGAGTGTTAATTTTCCCGTGGGGAAATGGGCTGAGATGGAGGTCATATGTTCTACAAGCTGAGACGGTGATGTACAACAATTGATTATTCAAAGGAAGCTTGGAAGCTTGTAGTTTAACGTGACCGTTAATCTCGCGATCATAAGCCACGGGACCTCCGTTTTACGTGGAATCCGAACCACATTACATGGCATTTCACATCGAAAATCTCACATGCAGTGACCGGGAATCGAACCCGGACCGCCTTGGTGAGAGGCATACAGCTTGACCGCTGCGCCACCACGCCCCCTAATTGATTATTCAATTATGTAGTTAGATTGGCGGGGGAACTTTGTAAATAGTTAATTTTAGTCTTTTCTTGTTTTAGTGTGTTTTCCTTTTACCGACACTAATTGTTTTAAATGTACGTTGGCACGTGGCCAAAGTGTTTGTTGTGTATTTATTTTTCTTTTGAGTCATATTTAATGTGCACGGCGCGTGTACGTGATTTTTATCCATGCAAATGCGGAACCCGTTACATTCGATAAGTGGTGCTTTATTCAAGTTCATATTTGTGATAGGAAAGGGAGGTAATTACTGTAAGATGTTTGTTGAAAAGGTCATTATTCATATTAGGGTTGCCGAGCACAACGAATTAAATTGTAATTGTAGAACACCTTAGTTCTAATTTGATAGATTTTTTTGAGTCCTTTTCAGGTTGATTAGTCACTTGCATTGAACGGAGGCGCCAGCGAGTGGAAAATATTTATGTCATTTTATTTCAGGGTCTGTCAAACCCATACGTGTGATTCTGTGTGTGTTACTGTGTCAGGTGTGTGTGTGTGATTCTACGTGAAGAGGGGTAGAGGTCCTACCGCCCTCATATTTTGTTGTTGTTGTATGTTTGATGGAAAGGCAGGGTGCTCTTGGGAGACCGCTGTACCTTGTCCATATGCTGTTTCTTGGATTTCCTAGGGGAAATGCCGGGATATTTTGTTCTGACACACACACGTATTATTGTGCTTTGGGGCACGTTTCTTCGAGATTCGATCCCGTCCCTTGGAGGTCGAGGTTATTTTGACACGTGGGTTGACAGATATGCAGATTTCCACAAATCGCCCGTCTCGCCTGGTGACTTATTTTGTTAGGCAGTCCTTGTTCCGACTGGCCCCTTTTAAGCTTTCAAGTAGCAAACCTGTTTCATTGTGATGGTTATTTTGAACCATAATTAATTGGGGAGTTCGCCATGTGTGTGACGGATTATTGCATGTTGTATGGATAGAATGTTGTGTTAATAATGTAAATGTTGGCTGTGAGCCTAGTAATTTGTTTATGACTCAATTCATGTAATTTTGTAGGTGACGCCTGTGTGGCGTAGTAGTAGTGTACTTGTAAAAATGACGGCGGTCATATGTGTATTTTCTTTTATTGGTCACGTGTTAACTTACTTGTGTTGATTTGTGTGAGAAGTCCTAATTTTAGGCAGTAATGTTTTTGCTACGGCAGTTTTGATTCCAATTTTCACGCGGAAATTATTGTATTGTTTATTTTAAGTATAGGAAGTGTCGGTTTAGTTTTAAGTGTTGTATAGTTGTTCCCCGCGTCTGTCTAGCTCTAAGCAATGTGGATTCGTCGTCTGAAAGTTTATTCTGGATGATGACGAATCATGCATTCGATTGTACTCATCGTGAAGCATGTAGAACAGCACGCGCGCATACAGTTGTCACTTTTCTTGATTTTTCTTTGGGACACTTGGTCCAAGTATAATCTCTTCAGAGATTTGGCCTAGTTTTGGCATACTTTGTTTTATTCAGTGGGAGTCATATGGGAGTTTTGTTTTGTTAATTCTTGTTGTAAATAGCTGATTTTTTTTATTAAATTCATTTGTTTTAACCCTGGCTTCACTTTTTCCTGCATGTTATTTTGTTCTATGTTACCCTGCATGTTAATGAAGCGCTTTAACAACAACTTACGGTATGGACTGTTACACCCCCCGAAACTGAGTCTCATAAGCTTCTTTGCAAGGGTTCAATATAAATACGGGGTGAATTTTAAGTACACCAACAAACTGCAGGGAGGGCTTCCTCACAGGAAAGGGAGCAAAATAGTCCATATCAACATATGTCCAGAAATGCATGGTTGCCATGTTAGATATCATCTGGACTTCCTGCAGAACATGCTGCCACTATTGCTATTGACAACACGACAGGTCATGTGGCAACTGCACGATGGAGTGCCACCCCACTTCTGCATTCCTGTTTGCCGACTCCTTGACAACACCTTCCCCAGATGGCGGATAGTATGCGGATGCCCTGTTGCATGGCCTGCTCAATCACCGTACCTAAACCCTCTGGAAAAAACACTTTTTTGGAAACTTTGGCGCCACCTAGCTTCTGCATTTCAAAACGTATGACATGACCTCAATGAGACGAATTGTAGGTGACAATGTCCTCTACATTTTTTGTTTCAAAAACTTTTCTTTAAAATACGTCGATTCAGAGAAAAACGCTTTTCAATGTTTATTTGAGATTTCCGACAAAATGATCGTGCAAATTATTCTAAAATTTAGAGTTAAGCTTTTTTTGTGCTTTTCTAACGATTTACAAAAAGCCAACCATAGCACAGTTTTTGGAACAAAACCATTCCAGCTGTACTGTACTACAAGTACCATTCTTCGTTCACAACCCTCTCCCAATCCTGGCCTCTCTCCTGTACATCCTTCTTCACCAGATCTGTCCATTGTTTTCTAGGTCTGCCAACTGGTCTCCTCCCTCCTAGGTCTCTTTCATTCTCCCGTCTTGCAGTTTTATTGGCACTCATTCTCTTCACTTGGCCGAACTACTTCATTCTAGCCTTCAGGATCTTTTGTAGTATAGAGTCTTCTAGAGTCCTCTGATTTTACCATTCCTTATCTTGTCTTGGTCTTCTGGGTCATAGTACGCACGAACTTAATTTCTGCTTGGAGTTACGAGTGTCCTTCTTGTTTAGTGTGATGGTTTCCAGCCTGTATATGAGGATTTGGTATGTAGTATGATTTGTACCATGTCACCTGGGTTTTGAGTGGCACTTGTTTATCCCACTGTAGTTGTCTTCCTTGGTGGTAAAAGTGCATTGCTTTGCTGATTCGATTGTTCACTTCACATGTGGCTAGGTTATCTTTGGATACTATACTACCCAAGTATTGAAACTCTGAGACACTGTCCAGCTTTGTGCCATTTAGCTTGATTTCTGGCTTGCTGTCACCTTCTGTACTTTCAACACCATTGTTTTAGTTTTGTTGATGTTAGAACCATATCTTTAAAACTCCTGGCTCCACCTTCGCAGTCATTCCTCTACATCCATTTCCGAGTCACCCCAGATCACAACATCATCTGCAAAAGCAAAAGCATGTAACTCTTCTTGTCTCTTCCCTTTCAGCGTCTTTATTATGGAATCCATCACAGTGTTAAATTCACCCTGTATTGTTGTTAATTCATATTAGGGGCTTGGAACAACTTTCGTCATCAGTCCCATGCACTTGGGTGTGTTTTGAATTTGTTGGTTGGTTGGTTGGTTCCTTAGTTTAGGGGCTGCGACAACGCGGTCATGTAGCCCCGTGTACTTTGGGTGTGTGTAGAATCTGTCTGATAACCGGTGTTAATTGTGATGACTGTATTAGTGTGTGTATCTGTTTTTTAATTCAAGTAGAGACTGCAACTTTGAATTTTCAAATAGTTCCTACTTTTGCCGCCAAACGCCACCGTCAACGACTACTAGGCCTAGTTCAGAACTAGCTACTAGACGCCACCGCAGTCGGCTCTTGGCAACGAACGTAGCAACCTAAGAGCGTTGTTTACATTCTTAACCTATCCAATTTAGTTTCACACAGGTGTAATTAGTGGAAAGATCTTTAACATGCCATAAATCTATGACATGGGACCGCCGGCTTTACTTCCCCTCCGAAGGAAGGCATACTGAGGGATTTTTAACGCTCTTAAAAAATCCGACGGCTTCGGCCGGGTTTGAACCCGCTATCTTGGGCATAGAAGCTCAGCATGCTACCAACTACGTTTTGAATTTGTCTGATAACCTGTGTTACTCTGGCGACTGAAAACGTGTATGTGTAGCTAGAATTATTAGGGACGGGGATGGCGTAGGTGCTCCGGGACTTGAAATAAGGTAGTGAAAATGCAAATCCACAGCCTGCTTCCAGTCTCCGACTGGGTCAGGAATGGAATGAATGAAGGCTCCATCTAGCGGCGAGGATATGAACTGTGCCGGCTGCCGAGGCCTGACGCAATCCTCTGGGGAAATGATTAAATGAATGACAGATGAAATGAAATGATAGTGGAGAGTGTTGCTGGAATTAAATTTTGACAGGGAAAACCGGAGTATCCGGAGAAAAACCTGTCTGCCTCTGTTTTGTCCAGCACAGATCTCACATGGAGTGACTGCGATTTGAACTACGGACCCAGCGGTGAGAGACCGGCGTGCTGCCGCCTAAGCCACGGAGGCTCACTTGAAATAAGGTACTATCCTGGCATTTACCTGCAGTAGAAGTGGGAAACCACGGAAAACTACTTCCAGGAAGGCTGAAGTAAGAATGGAACCCACTTCTTGTTAATTTGTAGCTCTTTAGTCGATCAACATGATTGTGCCCAATTGTGATGGGTTATTCCTAAATCCAGAAAAAAAATTACATGAGATTAATAAATATTTGTACATTTTTTTCACGATTAGGGAATAACCCATCACAATTGGGTACAATCGTGTTGATCGACTGAAAAACATCAAACTTCATATATGTATAATTCAAACATTATTAGTTCAAAATCTTGAATAATTCTAACATTGGTAATTCGAAATCGCGAATAATTCTAACCTTTTTAATTCTAAATCTCGAATAATTCCACCGTTGTTAATTCGAAATCGCGAATAATTCCACTGTGTTTAATTCAAAATCTCGAATAATTCCAACGTTTTTAATTCGTAATCGCGAATAATTCCAAGTATTAAATTCAAAATCGTGGAATATTCAGACGTTTTTAGTTCAAAATCATTACAAATTCGAACTTTTTAAAATTCGAAATCATGAATAATTCGAAATCCCGACAAATTCGAACGTTTTTCAAGCAAAATCATGACAAATTCAAACATTTTTAATTTGAAATCAGGAATAATTTGAGATTATGAATAACTCAAAATCAGGAATAATTCAAACTTCTCACACGTCACTTGTCATTCATATACATGACAATGAAACTTGACTAAACTCGAAATCTTGAATAAGTCAATTTCTTTTTGTTAACTTAGTCTCACTTACCCATTGGCACTACGGCCCATGTAGATCCTTGGCTTCCTCAACGATCCTCTTCCACTCGTTCTGGTCCCGGGCGCATAATTTTTGTTCAGCCCGAACCTAGCCACAGTATGTAATTCTGAGCCTCTTATTGGCTGTTATGTCATGCCTTTCTCCTGGTTCCGAATCGAGACGGTAGGTAGTAGCAGGGGTCACAACCAATCAAACATGGAGGAAGGTTATCGAGTGAGATGTGAATTCTTCCCTGTTCTCACTTGAATTTATATTCCTCTGCTTACTGTTCAACGTGGCTAGCGTTCTTGGCTGTCTTCCCAGAGGTCCGGGTTCGATTCCCAGCTCTACCGATGTATTTATTTATTTATTTATTTATTTATTTATTTACAAGTAGGTGGGCTTAATGACCACCATGTCCAATTTTCTCAAATGAACAAGAGCAACATCAGCGTCAACTTCTGCAGTGGTCAAGCTGCTTGCCTCACCAAGGTGGACCAGGTTCGATTCCCAGCTCTGCCGATAAATTTCAATTCTGCAACGAGGTACAATCAGCCTCGTGAGCCAAAACTGAGTAGAGGTTGGTTCGATTCCCACCTCAGCGATCTTGGAAGTGATTTTCCATAGATTTCCACTTCTACTCCAGACAAATGCCGAAATTGTTCATAACAATGCCACGACCGCCTCCTTGCGAATCCTCACCTGAATATCAAATACTCACCATACTACAGACACCACAATAACACAGGTTATCAGAGAAATTTATTTATATATTTATTTATTTATTTATTTATTTATTTACAAGTAGGAGGGCTAAATGACCACCATGTTCAATTTGATCAAATTAACAAGAGCAACATCAGCGTCAACTTCTGCTTGCCTCCCCCCAAGGTGGACAGGGTTCGATTCCCGGTCAATTCACGTGAGATTTACGAAGGGAATAATCACGTTCTGAGTTTTGGTTTCTAACTAAATTGGAGGTTCCATGTCTAATGATCGCGAGATTGTGTGTTTGAGTCTTCAGTCTTTTGACAGGTTTGATGCAGCTGTCCATGTCTCCCTGTCCTGAGTTAATCTTTTCATCTCTACATAGCTACCACACCCTACATCCGAGGCAATCTGTTTAACATATTCTAACCTTGGTCTACCCGTACAGTTCTCGACCCTTCCGTCTAACAATGTTTATTATTTCAATCACCCATACAGATAATTTCAATAAAGCAAGGCATAAAACATGGTGTAAAAAGGAGGGAGGATATAATAAAATAATTCAAATGAAGCAAAAATTTCTGCCCTCGAGCAGTCTTGAAACCGAGACACAAAGTTACCAAGCTCGCACGATACCACTTGTGCCGTGTGCGCTCGCAAGGGAAGTATATTATCATATGTCTTAATACATGTGGTTAAATGTCGAATGATTCCACTTAGACCTTAAATGTTGATTGGAATGCATTCATTTGCTGCGTGGGTTGTTTTAAACTTGATCTAAAGCACGTTTCATGCCTGTTTCACGCTAATAATGCAATTCAACATCGAATATTATCCTCATGTCACTCGATAACCTTCCTCCATGTTTGATCGGATGTGACCGCTGCTACTACCTACCGTCTCGATTCGGAACCAGGAGAATGGCATGACATAACAGCCAATAAGAGGCTCGGAATTACATAGTGTGGCCAGGCTCGGGCTGAAAAAAAAATTATGCGTCCCAGGCACGACGGCGCCAGTTCTCACACCCATCTGGCGGAGATCTTCCTCCACGTCGTCAAGCCATCTTTTCCTTGGACATCCAGGCAGGTATCGTCCCTCTAGTTTCTGGCAATATACCTTCTTTACAGTTCTTTCAGATGGCATACGTTCGATGTGTCCCAGCCATCTGAGTCTTGCTCTCTTGATCTCCGTCACAACACTAGGCTCTTCATACATCTCGTATACCTCGGTATTCGTCCTAATACGCCATCCATCTTCTTCCTGCACAGGACCATAAACACGACGTTATATTTTCCTCCCCCAGGTGTCTAGAAGGATCTCATCACGTCTTGTCATTGCCCATGTCTCAGCTGCGTACATTACAATGGGTCTTAACACCGTCCTATATATGCGTTTCTTGCTCCTTTTGCTGATCAGCCGAGATTCATAAGATGCTGCAAGCTGTAATAAACCTAGTTGCCTGCCTTAATTCTTTCTTTTATTTCCAAATGCGTCTCGTTTTTCTCTGTGAAGACTGACCCTAAATACTTAAAGGATGCAACCCTTTCAACACTATACCTTCCTATTTTTACCTGATCTCCTCCTGTATTTCTTTGTGTTCTATTCATTACCATATACTTTGTTTTGTTCCCTTCAACTTCACTTACCTCGAGAGTACATCCTGTAGAGCATCTCGGCATCCTCGACGGTGATGCAGGCGGTGGGAATCTTGGTCACATTAGCCTCGTAGTACTGCTGTCCTGTATGGGGGCTGGCTATGGAGAAGGGAGTGACGGAGCGGATCAGAGTGGCCACGGCTCCCAACTTAGCCGCCTCGCTGGCTCCTTTAGAGCGATACTGTACCGATGCTCCATAGCTAACAAACTCCTGGTTGTACACAACAATTTTCCCTTGAACCTGACAACAGATTTACACATAGGATGTGTTAGTCCAGCAAAATACTTTCATCGATGTACAAAAGAAAGAAAAAAAAGATCAGCTGTATTGACCTTTAAAGGTGTTGTTGCTTATTTTTTGGGGCTGCAAAGTTGTGGTCATATATCCCTGTGTGCTTGGGTGTGTGTGGAATTTGTCTGGTAACGTGTGTTATTGTGATGGCTGTATTAGTGTGCATTTGTAATTCAGATGAGGATTGGGAAGTAGACTAAAGCCTCCGTGGCTTAGGCGGCAGCACGCCGGTCTCTCACTGCTGGGTCCGTGGTTCAAATCCCGATCACTCCATGTGAGATCTGTGCTGGACAAAACGGAGGCAGACAGGTTTTTCTCCGGGTACTCCGGTTTTCCCTGTCAACATTACATTCCAGCAACACTCTCCACTATTATTTCATTTCAGCTCTCATTCATTTAATCATTGCCCCAGAGGAGTGCGTCAGGCCTCGGCAGCCGGCACAGTCCATATTCTCGCCGCTAGATGGGGGCTTCATTCATTCCATTCCTGACCCAGTCGGAGACTGGAAGCAGGCTGTGGATTTTCATTTTTCATTGGGAAGTAGACTACCGTGGCCTTAAGTTAGGAACCATCCTGGCATTCCACACACATCCACACCCAAGAACATGGGGCAACATAACTATGATGTCCCAAAGCCCCTAATCAATCAACAACAACAGCAAACAATTCATTTTAGGGGCACTTTTTAAGTACATATCAATTTTCATGCCATTTGCTCCCATACAATTAATGTCAATTCATGACAAACAGTGTGTGTGTGTTTGAGTCTTTGATCTTTTGACTGGTTTGATGCAGCGCTCCATGCCTCCCTGTCCTGTGGTAATCGTTTCAGCTCTAGATAGCTACCACACCCTACATCCGAGGCAATCTGATTAATATATTCTAACCTTGGTCTACCCCTATAGATTAGTTTGTGGGAGGAAAACTGTTTCGTTGATGGGATCGTCATTTCTAAGTTTTGCAACATTAAAATAAATAGTTGGTTTTCCGGTGCTTAATGCCTTAATATTTATCTTCTTCTTCTTATCTCTTGTGCCTTCAAACGTCGGGGTAGCCTCGTTCTGTCCATCTCTGCCACTCCGATCTATTTTCACACAATCTCTTCATTTCCAGCATTGTTTTCCCTCGCTTCTGTCCGATTTTCTCAATTCTGTCATCCCAAGTGGTACGGGGTCTTTCTCTTCCTACTCTCCCTTCCACTCGCATTTCAAAAACCTGCTTCGCTTTTCTCTGTTGTTCCACCCTCCTGAAATGTCCATACCACTTCAACTGACGTTCCTCAATCACCATACTTATCGCCTTCTTTTGTCCTGCTTCTTCTCTGATTCTCTCATTCCGGATCCTATCCCTTCTAGTCCTCCCCACTGCTCGCCTTGTATACTTCATTTCAGTGGCGTAATCTCTTCATTCCACTTCCTTTCTTCCTCACCTCACTAAGTCCCAATACTTCCAGTTTATGACTTTTCACTTCCTGTATTAACTCTTTACTCTACATCTTTTCCAGCGATTGTCTTTATATTCCATGTACCGAATTGCGGTCGTCGTCGTCGTCTTGTAGATCCGTCCAATTCGAGGCTACTGTTGTTTCTTTGAATCATTTCTACCCCCGCATGGGTGATTAGTCCAATGTGGAGAGGTTTGTTGGGTTGCCTTCCCAGCCTCCTTATTTATGTCCCCAGGAGACAAGATGGCCCAGTTATACCCCCGAGCATCGGGTACCCATTTTCGTCGCCTTTTATGACACGCATGGGCTACGGTGGGACAATTCTAAACCCCGGTCACCACACGGGGGCCTTAATATTTATCAATAGACTAATAATTACCACTCTTCCCAAGTTTTCTGATGGGTTTTCTTGTATTTTGTTTTTGAGGGCAGAGACTGTCTGTGGGTGTCACTGTACGTTTGGTAGTGTTTTGTAGAGCTATTTGTCTTGCATATTTGGATCTGATGATGCTCACTTGACAAACGAAACATCTTCAAGTGCTTCTCGTCCTTCTTCAATAGTCCGTAACAATATATACAAATCTTAATCATATCTAATTAATTTCACATTATTTTTCACATGTTCCAGTAATTGGATTGATTTTGTGTTGACCAAATGAAAACTGCAATATTAATTTTCATGATGATGATTCCTCAAGATGGAGTCCAAACCATAGACTACCAATCAAAGAAACACAAATGTAAGCTGAGGGTAATAATAATGATAATATTGTATGACTTCAAGTGCCGGGTGCAAGCTTTGTTAATTGAAGCCCAGAAGGCAACTTGTGTGTCGAATTTTATCGCTCCTTGAAGTGCTATGAAAGTCAAGGAGGTTAGATATCTAAGCTCCCAAGCGCCTTCTAGTAGAGAAATGAGGAACTTTGTGTTGGCGGAAAATCCCGATATTAATTTTACCATTACGAACACGGCCTACTGAATTCAAATGGGTTCTTCATTATGCCAACATCGTGTGACATGCATGTCGTGATTTTTGTCGCCTTTCAAAATTCACTTACAACGGCCAGGAGTGAACCTGCAAGCTAGGGGTTGGCAGTCCGACACGATAACCACTCACCCATCGTGGCAAGCAGCTGAGGATGTAATCAGTCATTACACACCTCAACCGGGATCAATACGAAGTTTTCTGAAAATTCAAAATGTTCAAACAAGAAGCTCACTTTATTTCTAGATATGATTGTCTCACCTGATCAGCCTTGGCCTTGAGCTCATCAAAGGTGCGAACAGCGACGACCTGCGCAGTGATGCCTTCAGGTGGTGTTCCGATGCTTCCTCCCAGACCGAGCATGGGCAGAGTGTAGAGCCGAGGTCGCACCAGAGTGGCCGACTCGTTACCTCTGAAACATACACAAATCTGTGATGAGCAGACAGAAAAATGGGAACTCGACTGCTATAAGATGCTGGCCACCATGAAAATATGGACATGTGACCAAGTTAGAGGAGTTGAACATTTTATCGCTAGAGGCTGTCATTGCAATATAAGTATCAACAGGATTGAGTTTGGTGCTAGATTGCAGAAAATGGCGCTCGGTTTGAAACGCCGAACTCCTCGAATAATGGAATTCATTACTGGTCCGTATTGACTTGTAACCGAATGTATTCAGTTACAGTAGCTCACCCTCGGGTTTTGCTTCGTGCAGTTAGTTTGGGGTATTTTATTCGTATCTTATTATATTGGGTTAACGTGGGGTTGCGAAGGTGATTTTTATTGTGCCTGTGTGTTTTTGTGGACGGATTCACCTTTGGATGGTCCGGACCAACTAGGATCATTGTTTATTAATTATCGGTTTTTGGATATTTGATATTATAAAATACGGGGTTTTGCGATTTATTACGTTTTGGGAATAAGGATATATAAGACTGTATTAAGTAGAAGCATTATTTCATTTTGGTTTGGGGTTAATGGCTTTATTTTGACCTAGTAATGTTAAATGTTAGATTCGTGGCTGTACTATAAAGGTACAATGAATTGGTATTTTCGAGTGCTGGATATGTTACATACCCGGAAAAGACAGGCAGTAATTCGAAGTTCTGGGAATACCTAAGCTATTAATGGCATGAACTCGGATGAATTGGCGCATGGAAAACTACTGTGTGACGTCAGTGTGAATTTCGACTGTCTGATGTTCATGTGTTGACACGGATGTTCCGCTACGAGCGGGCCACGCACGAATTAGTTCCGGCAGAAACATTGGGGTTATGTATCCCTTCGCCAGTGCATATAATGGCGTGTCTGGTGTTCAGATTTCGTCTTATTGCTTTATTGGCAGAACACTGATCTACTAGCGCCCAGGGTCGTTTTACGTGACATGGTTTCCGTAACGAACAGTTAGAGATTGGTTCTTCTTGCTTTTAGGCTAGAGTCCACGTCTTCTTGCGCCCAGGGTCGATTTATCTGGCATGGTCCGATAATCGAACAGCAGAGACAGTAACTAGACATTCACTGAGCATTGTGCTATTGAATGACTACATATTTTCGACATGGTTAAGTTCGTAGACCATGGGTAGCTGATCATATCACACCCTAAAAAGACGTTCATAACCTCACTTCATCATCTGATGTGGAAGTCATGGCGTTGAAGTCAACAAGTCCGACGAGTGAAGATTCGTACTCAAACTGTGCAAAGTGAAGAATAGGCAAATGATGCGTGAAAGTCTGACGAGTGTAGATTTGTGTACACGTGAAATGTGTATAGGAGGCGGGTAGGCCTAGGTCTGATATGGCCATGGGTATTTTGTGTTGTATATTATGTATATATGTGTATAGTACAGCCAATAGATTATCTCTAAAATTCATGTGTGTTTATATTCCTGGCTTGCATGAACCTGCTAGCATCAGCAAACGCATGCCAAATGCCCTACGCCTGGGATAAGGTGTTTCATAGTCGGGGCAACAGTTATGTACCGTATTTTATTCTATTTTATTCAGGAAGACCCATATGGTCAACCTTGGCGCCCATTCAAAGTCGGGAAGTTATGTTAAAATCACTTGTGGCCTGTATTTAAAGGCAGTAAATTCTGTATGTTTGTGGTAATGAGGGTAGTTAAAGTTAAATCAACTCCAGCGAGGAGGTGAGAGTGTTTCAGTGGCAGCCCAACGTGAGGCCTTAGACATGCTGATGTATACCAGGACACAGGAATTAAGCTGTAGGCATATTTTCACAATTTCACATATTTCTATTAGGGATGGCTACGTTAGAGCCAGGATGCAATTCTGCTTTGTTGGGGGACGGTGCTGGTGAGCGGCAGAATCAGGCAGGGGCTGATAGGCAATTTGCTATAGCGATGAGGGAAAACAGTAGAATCAGGGGAGATTTGCCAGGGCAGGGGGGAAATGAATTAAGTATGATGGACATGTTGAGGAGGCTCGTGTATCTTTTACATACATACATGGTTTATTTGCAAATGTGGACACTGTCCATGGTGGCAAATTACAATAAATACACAAAACAATTCACAACCACAAAAAAAATAGAAAATTAGGACTAATTAGAAAATAAGTAATAGTTGCTAAGAGAAGAAACCAGTAATCGTAAAAATAATCATTCTAATAACAGAAATAAACATAAAATACTAAACATTTACACTTTCTTTCATTGCTTCAACTTATGCACCGTTCATCACTGCCTCTTAATCTGGTGCTTTTTCACCAACTCCTTAAATTTACCAACATCAGAAGGCAAAGGGCGACAAGTCTGTAGGGATGGAGGAGAGGATGACCAGCCACATGAATAGGATGGGGGAGAAAATAACTAGTGAGCTGAATAGTTTGACGGAGCATTTGTCAGAGAAGCTTGATGAGGTCAAGGAAAGATTGTCAGAAATTATCCCCGACAGCCATGTTACTAGCCAGATGAGTGAAGTCAGTGTAGAAGCCACTAATCTGGAAACTCAGCTAGGTAATGAGATTGCTGTTCAGGAAGATAGCGTAGACTTGGAAGTAGATGAGTTGGATGCTCAACAAGTGATGTTGGCAGGGGAGATTTCTAGCCAGGCACTTTTGACTAGCCAGAAATTTCCCAGGGTAGATAGGGTGGGAGAGCAGAAAGAGGAAATTGTAGTCATCGTGGAAGAGAACATTGTGGTTAGTGATGCGAGTGCTGGGAGAGTGGAGAAGGATGAGAGTGCTGAAGTTAGTGGGGAGAGTGGAGATGCTTGAGAGTGCTGAAGTTAGTGAGGAGAGTGGTGAGGTAGTGGAGATGGATGAGCGAGTCGAGATTAGTTTGCTAGGGAATGGTATGAAGAAGGTAGATGAGAATATTAGCCAGGTTAGCGAGAAGGTGACTAGGATGGAGAAAGATACTGTAGGTAGAATTCTACGTGGTCAAAATTTGGGACTAGGAGGGAGTGAAAATCTTGTTACGAAGTTAGTATGTAATTTCTCTGATGACATTAGGACTGCAGTGTGCGTTCAGGAGATAGTCCCTATTACAGGCATAGAGAGGTCACTTGGAAGGTTAGGTACCTTGAGAAAGACAGGTAGGCAACGTCACAGAAATGGGGGTAATCGAAGGGAAGGAAATTATCATCAGGGGAGAGAGAGGAGCTGGGAACCAGGTAGAGGGGATAGGTACATTTGGTATGAAGATCATGGGAGAGGAAGAAATAACATTGAGTGTCAGGGGTACGGGGCAAACAATCAACCGGGGAACAGACCACGTGAGGTAGAGCAGGCAAATAGGGGGCGTGCCATGGAAAGGCAGGTTGAGAGAAGCAATAGGCCAGGAAGTTTAAACTTCGCCAGGACTCACTATATGGAGCAGGGGGAGAGTCCTTGCTTAGTATTCCTGCTCACGCTCTGGAAGAAAAACAAGATTTAGAGTATAATGTCAATGTAGGATCTGATAGGTTAGGAGACCAGAGCTGTAGATTAGATTACAGTAAGGCGCAAGTGAAGTTTGGGTGGAGTGAGCAACAGAATTGGGTTAGGTTAGGTTATCAGGTTGGTGGTAGAGATTTTGTTAGTGTCGTTGGATGCATTCAGGTGATAGAAGAGGTTTCTGAGGAGAAAGAATTAGGTGTCGGCATGGTATCAAGTTGTATTTTGGTCATGAGAGATGATCATGTGTTGAGTGATGTGGATCACTGTTGTTTCTGGGTCATGAGAGATGATCATGTGTCGAGTGATGTTGATCACTGTTGTTTCTGGGTCATGAGAGATGATCGTAAGTTGAGTGATGTTGATCACTGTGGGGAGGCAGTTGTTAAAGATACAATGTTGGACGAGGGTCAGAAGTCAGAGGTGATTGACGTTCTGAGGGAACACAGGGTGGTGTTCTCGGAGAAACCTGGATGTACTCACGGCTACGGGCACAGTTTTGACATCGCAGGTAGGTCTAGCTTGAGCGGTCCTAGGTACCATATAGCTCACTCTTACATGGAGGGTGCCGTTGAGGTGATTGGTCAGATGCTTTATGAGGTTATATTTGAGATTAGTAACAGTCAGTCTGTTAATCTTCTGGTGGTGGTCACCATGTGGGATGGTACCATTAGGTTATGTTTGGAGGGCGTGGCAGTTAGTTGTTTGCAGGAAGGATTTATTTTTGTGTGTCTCGCAGGACTTAGGGATTTTCAACAGGGAAAGCTGTACCCTAAGAGATTAAATAAATTGAGAATTATTGTAATTGTAGGTAAGATACTTTTGAAACAGCAGGGAAGGGATGGTGTAAAAATTAAAATAGGTGATCTGGTGTTGTTGCGAGCTGAGCATCTGCTGTCGGTAGAGCAGAGTTGCATTCTTGAGGTTTTTCATTCCGGTCCATTTGCTAGAGACCGCAGGGTAGATGCATGTGCCTACAGGTTGATTACCAACGATGACAAGGTCCTAGGTACATATAACATTGCTTACCTCAAGCTATATGTCACCTAGAGATCTTGCTCACGATGACAAGACAGGAGTACTAGTGTATTTGTGTGAGGGACAAGGATAAATCTATAGCCTTGTAGTTTAGAGATTGATCCTTGTGGGGGCGTTTGCAACCGAATTTATTCAGTTACAGTAGCTCACCCTCGGGGTTTGCTTTGTGCAGTTAGTTTGGGGTATTTTATTCGTATCTTATTATATTGGGTTAACGTGGGGTTGCGAAGGTGATTTTTATTGTGCCTGTGTGTTTTTGTGGACGGATTCACCTTTGGATGGTCCGGACCAACTAGGATCATTGTTTATTAATTATCGGTTTTTGGATATTTGATATTATAAAATACGGGGTTTTGCGATTTTTTACGTTTTGGGAATAAGGATATATAGAACTGTATTCAGTAGAAGCATTATTTCATTTTGGTTTGGGGTTAATGGCTTTATTTTGACCTAGTAATGTTAAATGTTAGATTCGTGGCTGAACTATAAAGGTACAATGAATTGGTATTTTCGAGTGCTGGATATGTTACATACCCGGAAAAGACAGCCAGTAATTCGAAGTTCTGGGAATACCTAAGCTATTAATAGCATGAACTCGGATGAACTGGCGCATGGAAAACTACTGTGTGACGTCAGTGTGAATTTCGACTGTCTGATGTTCATGTGTTGACACGGATGTTCCGCTACGAGCGGGCCACGCACGAATTAGTTCCGGCAGAAACATTGGGGTTATGTATCCCTTCGCCAGTGCATATAATGGCGTGTCTGGTGTTCAGATTTCGTCTTATTGCTTTATTGTCAGAACACTGATCTACTAGCGCCCAGGATCGTTTTACATGACATGGTTTCCGTAACGAACAGTTAGAGTTTGGTTCTTCTTGCTTTTAGGCTAGAATCCACTTCTTCTTGCGCCCAAGGTCGATTTATCTGGCATGGTACGATAATCAAACAGCAGAGACAGTAACTAGACATTCACTGAGCATTGTGCTATTGAATGACTACATATTTTCGGCATGGTTAAGTTCGTAGACCATGAGTAGCTGATCATATCACACCCTAAAAAGACGTTCATAACCTCACTTCATCATCTGTTGTGGAAGTCATGGCGATGAATTCAACAAGTCCGGCGAGTGTAGATTCGTGCTCAACCTGTGCAAAGTGAAGAATAGGCAAATGATGCGTGAATGTCTGACGAGTGTAGATTTGTGTAAAAGTAAAATGTGTATAGGAGGCGGGTAGGCCTAAGTCTGATATGGCCATGAGTGTTTGCTGCTCTCAGAGCCTAAATTCAGTGGCAAGGTACTGTATAAATCACCGAGTGTATGAAGGGTATTTTTGTTCTATATTATGTATATATGTGTAAAGTACAGCCAATAGATTATCTCTTTAAAATTCATGTGTGTTTATATTCCTGTCTTGCATGAACCTGGTAGCATCAGCAAACGCATGACAAATGCCCTACGCCTGGGATAAGGTGTTTCATAGTCGGGGCAACAGTTATGTACCGTATTTTATTCTATTTTATTCAGGAAGACCCATATGGTCAACCTTGGCGCCCATTCAAAGTCGGGAGGTTATGTTAAAATCACTTGTGGCCTGTATTTTAAGGCAGTAAATTCTGTAGGTTTGTGGTAATGAGGGTAGTTAAAGTTAAATCAACTCCAGCGAGGAGGGGAGAGTGTTTCAGACTGTTCAATTCAATGCAAATTACTCTATAGTTGATCCGCCCTTTCAATACATATCAATATGATGATGATGATGATAATTGTTGTTTTAAGGGGCCTAACATCTAGTTTATCGACCCCTAATGGTCTGGGTGATAGCGAAAATGCCAATGAAGTGGAAACCAGAATGAAAATTAAGAGAGAAAGAAAATACTTACAAAAAGGAACTCAGATTGAAACTACATACAAAATGGAGAGCAGTAATACTTACAAAAGGGAATTTAGAAAGAAAATACTCACAAAATGAATAGATTGAAAAATACACACAAAATGTAGGTTAAGTTCAAAATACGTGCAAAATGCAATGTACAGTCGAAATACTTACAAAATGCAACTGAAATTCAAAATACTTACAAAATGCAAATGAGATTGAAAATACCTACAAAATGCAATTGAAGTTCAAAATACTTACAAAATGTAATTGAAGTTGAAAATACACAATGCAATTTGGATTGAAAAATGCACATTTCAGATTCCAAATAATCACAAAGTGCAATTGATATTCAAAATACTTACAAAATGCAATTGAAATTGAAAATGCTTACAAAATGCACGGTAGATACAAACTACTCGATTGGATGGACAATACTTAACAAATTGCAATTTAGATTGAAAATACTTACAAAATGTAATTTAAATTCAAAATACCCACAAAATGCAATTGAGAATCAAAATACTTGCAAAATGCGCACCCTACAAAATGCAATTTAGATTGAAAATACTTGCAAAAAGAGGTTTAGGTTGAAAATACAAAATGCAATTGAAATTCAAAATACTCACAAAAGTCCCAGCTCCTATATTGAAAGACTTACTAAAAAGCAATTTAGATTGTCAATCCTTACAAAATTCAATTGATGTTGAAAACACTCACAAAATGCAATTTAGATCGAAAAGACTTACAAAATGCAACAGAGATTGATGATGATGATGATGATAATTGTTGTTTTAAGGGGCCTAACATCTAGGTTATCGGCCCAACAGAGATTGAAAACGCCTATAAAATGGAGTGTAGATGCAAAAAAATAACGCTAAATGGAATTTAGATACACGGGGTCCAATTAACAAAAACAGTGCGGGAATCTTAAAGAGCAAAGGAAATATAATGAAAAGAAAACAAGAGCTCTGACCCTTCGAAGAAGGAGGGATCAGGAAAGATGAGACAAGGGCCAATTAAGGCGGGAAAGTGAAAGACTCCCTATGCCTCGGATACCCTAATACCGTCGGGGTCGGTAGAGAACAAGAGTTGACCAAGGGAGGTCGACAGGAAATAAGACGGAGAGGAGCGCGGCACAAGTAAGTGGAGGCAATGCCGGACTCAGCTGAGGTCCCGTGGTCGCCAACCCACGTCCCACTAGATTTGAGCCCCTGGGGGAACATATCAATATATACAGGTACAAGTTTCGGAAGTTAATTATTTTGGAAATGATATTGTAATTTAGGGGAAACAGGTAGAAGAGAGGGGACGGAGATCGCGCATCGTCTTTTGGGGTACATTAGCTGAAACAGAAGGCCAGCGTGTGGCGAGGTGAGCGGGAAAATGGGATTATGTAGTGGGAAGAAAGGAGTGAGTAAATGCAATCGCCCTTGTTTGGATGTGATCTGACCACTACCGCTGTCGTCACAATAAAAATAAGAGCTATATCGCACCTCTCCTACTAGATCTTGAGACGTTACAATGCAGCTTTGTAACAATACAAATACCGTTAAGTTTGGTCCGGTACGTTCCATCTGTTTTGTTCCGTTTTTATAAGCAGAATGTTCCAAACTGTAAGGTATCGAATATTCCTCTGTTCATTTCGGTACGGGACGACAGGTATTTCCATTTCTCAATGAGATATTATTACACAAGAAAAGTTTCATGTATTTTGTTCCCGAATTTTTTGAGTAATACAATATGTAAAACAGCTCTTGCAAAATTTAAGTTAATTTTTGACTAAAATGTCTCACCTCGATGGTAAATCTTGAACATTCCTGTTCCCCTGACAGGAACAAAATAAACTCAAATCTATCTGTGCTACCAACATGAAGACTGCGTATCTCTCAACAAGAGAAAACATTTACAGAGGTCTCAACAAAAGTGGGAATGTCCTATCACGATTTATCATGTTGATTTATGAGTTATTCAATAATCATTTTTATGTTTATTCAGGTTTTTCAACAAGATCCTGTGCTTTCTATTGCAATTAGCCCTGAATGCCTAAACTATAATTCGAAGATTTTTGTCACCTACCAAGGGCCATCTTACCTTACAAATGCTACGTGCAGCCGGAAAAAGGTTTAGTTGCTTACACTACACATGCGACAAATTTCACTAATTCGTAACTGTGAGATAACCATAATTCGGGGAATTGGTGGACATGTATTTACGTAATAAGAAGCAACTCGGCTGACGGTTATCTCATGCTCAAGAAATTAATAACGATCCCAAAATTAGTGTTAATGTACCCATAGAATTTTCTAAGTCCTTATTAAAACACGTAATTTTTAGAAAAGCATATGTTTAATTTACATATAACTTCTCTCCCACCAAGAAAAGAAAAAAAACTAATATTGTCCCGCTAAGTGGGATTCAAAATTATTTGGCGCTAGCCTCAGTTTGAAATAAGCTATATTTCGCGGAGGAAAAGTTAGATTGGCAACCCTGGAAGGATGGAGTTGTATTACCACAGTCTAAATTACACAGTCACTACGTTACGAAATTGCATCCTTTTGGTATGTAGAGCAGACGCAAGAAAAACTTGCCGAAAAAAGGTGCGCAGATCTTCGGCCATGTTCGGGTGTTCGTGAGTGTTCGGTAGTGGCATACAACGCCCCTCCCACTTCCCGGCAGTAGCTGGCTAGCAGCAGTTCTGAACGGATCGTCTGCCCAGGCTTGGCAGGCTGACTGTGACTGGGGTTTACAGCTGTAGACCGTCTCGGAGCGAGCTGCGTTCTTGAAGAGTTGAGTGAGCAGTGAGCCCGGTAATCAGCATTACAGGAGCCCCGCAATGAGCATTAAAATACGCCGATTGATATTGGTATCTGCGCATCGTTGAGTTTCGGCAAGCTTTTCTTGCGTCTGCTCTAAGGTGGCACTAGCGCTTGTGGCGGCCAGCAAGCTGGCAACTGCCTTGAGCACGTTATTCGCGGGCTGATGATTTCACTTTTGCAGGGGTTTTATGAATGTTAAATCACCTGAGTGATTATTTCCATTGTAAACATAATGCAAGTCATGTTAAATCACTAACTACTACAGAATAGAAAAGCCACGATGTTGTTATACGGTACTGTACACTTTTAATTCATAGGAAAATTTAAAACTGCTCTGTTTTTATTAGTTCAGTCCTCTAAAAGTAGCCTATCCCTAGGTACAGTTGTATGACGTATTTAATGAGTCTTACGTAGAATTAATAGCAACTATACTAGTTATAAATTCATGTATTTGTTTCAATGATAGTCGCGGGCATCACTACAGAGTATAAAACTAACTCCCCGATTCTTGGATGAAACTGAATGGATTTTGAAGCGGTTTTCACCATTCGAGGAAGGTTTCTGTAGGAAAACATTCATGACCAAAGGAAGCAGAGCAGTAACGATTTCAGGGGTCGTGCGCCTTTTAAGCCTAAGCTGGGTAAACCATTAAAAATATCTATATACTCGTACCATGAGTGTAAGAATTGGTCAGCATGAAACGTTCTACAAAAAATGTCCGCGACAAAAAAGGAAGCTTGTAGTTTAACGTGACCGTTAATCTTGAGATCATGAGCCACGGGACCTCCTTTTTACGTGGAATCCGAACCACAGGACATGGCATTTCACTTCGAAAATCTCACATGCATTGACCGGGAATCGAACCCGGACCGCCTTGGTGAGAGGCATACAGCTAGACCGCTGAGCCACCACGCCCCCATGTCCGCGACAGCATATTGCTATCTTTAATACTTCGCCCACTCACTATAAGAGGTTTTAAGTTTTCATTTCTTCCAACAATCTCCATCCAGTGGAAATTTAAATGACTAGCTTCGGAGCGAGTTTACGAGCTAGCGAGCGAGCCTATCACCTCAGCTTCAGCCAGCATCAACTGTCGAGTCGTGTCGAGTTAAGCCTTCAGAGAAGAGTATGTGTGTTTGGAGTTTCGCTGTTCACCTCGGCTTTTCCGAATATCGTCTGGGACCTCCCGTGCGAGCGCCTTTTAAGCTTACGGTGGGCAGGGACGTATTTCCCACTAGGCACACTAGGCACGTGCCTAGGGGCGTCACGGCCTGGGGGGCGGCACAGCCTGACGTCCGACGGGTGCCGCGGCATCGGGTGAATTGCCGTGCCAAGCGCCAGGCGCCGTGACCGAGAACGGCTGTCAAAGGGAGCTTACTTTGCATTTTCTCACGTAAATTTGAAATCAAAATACAATTCATAAACTAAAAAAAAATATCTTTTACAAGTCAAGTATGAAGTTTTGTTTTATTTAATATGGGTATATTTTATGCCGGTAGTCAACAGACTGGCAACACTGCCAGTCAGTGGGGATACGGCAGACTGTCAAAGTTAGTGTATTATAAGTCTGAATTACCAATAAAGCTCGCTGACGGCTGTCAAAGCTAGCACGTGGGGAAATGCTGCGTTGCCACTGAGGCAGATCATGACGCATAACATTCAAGAGGCTTGCAGGAAGACACAAATACTGTGGGAGTTAGCCCCCCTGCCTGGCGGTCTAATGACCGTGACGATGAAGACACACTGAGTCAAACCATGTGCTTATTGCTGTGTCGGCATACATTGCAACATTGCTCACTGTTGGCACCATGGAGACCGTTACCCCTCTCGTCTCCACTCCTCCCTCACCTCACCCATCAAGCGTATGACAGCTTTCACCGAGCATCATTTGTAAACCAGATTATAGTCGTTCGCTTAACGTATTCACGTTCAGTTGTTATCCTTACCAAGTCGTTCACATTGCCACATTGCTTGGATGAAGTAAGTGTGTTATATTTTTTTTTTTTATATAAAGTTGAACTAAAAAGTACCAATGAGTGAAAAACTTCGGAAGCTTAGTGGCTCAGGTTACCGCAAAATCGCAAGTGAAAAACGTGAAAAAGAAACTAACTTTTTGAAAAATATTAAGACGGTTGACAGTTTTTTTATACCTCTTGAAAAATCCAACGAGAGTGGACTGAGTGGAGAAGGCTGCTCATCTTGGGAACAGTACAATTTCAACGAAAGTGGTTCAAACAATGAAAATAATTATCAAGCAACAAGTGCCCCTGAAACGGATAATTTTATATTGAGTGGTGATAAAGAACGTAGTTCCGACAGTACACAAATAAGTAAAAGTCCAAATGATTCAGTTTTACAACAAATTGATATAAATTTTACTGTTAGTGACGACCCCATTGAGTGGAAAATAAATGACACCACGATCGAAGTATTATTACACAGAGGAATCAATCAGTATAAGGATTGTGATTTTAAAAACTCTAAAAGGGATTTTGGCAATAAAACCAGATATATAAATAAACAAATCTTTAGTAGGAAATTACAAAATGGAGAACTCATTTCAAGAGATTACTTGGTGTATTCAAAAGGTACAGGTTCGGTATTTTGCGCTTCCTGCAGATTATTTGGCTTTCAGAGGACGTGTTCTATACTAGCCAGTGAAGGTTTTTCGGATTGGAAAAATATTGGAGCGATTTTGTCTGCACATTAAAGCTCACAAGAACACATCAATTCTGAACTGGCACTTTTGACCCGCAAGAGAAGAATTGGAACGCTAGACATCAATACGATTCCATCGTCGAGACTGAAAGGAAGTATTGGAAACACGTTTTGGAAAGAGTGTTCGCTGTGGTGAAAAAGCTGGCAAGCCGAGGACGTCTGTTTCGAGGAGCTGATGAATCATTTGGGTCTCTACAAAATGGGGAGTACATGATGTCACTGGAATTAGTAGGGGAATTCGATCCTTTTCTCGCTGAACACATACGTAAATTTGGTAATCCAGATTCAGGGAAAACGTCCTATCTGTCTTCATTTATTTGCAATGAGGTAATTGTACTGTTAGCCTCTAAAGTTGGAGATATCATAATCAGTGAAGTGAAACAAGCGAAGTATTACTCCATAATAGTGGATTCAACGCCTGACATAAGTCACACTGATCAGCTTTCATTTGTTTTGAGGTTTGTACAAGAAAATTGCAATCCTGTTGAACGCTTTCTCATGTTTTTGTCGAATACTGGGCACAAATCCGAAGACTTAGCCTATGCTGTTATGGCTGTTTTAAGATCAAATGCCATCGATCTATCCGACTGTGGAGGTCAATCATTACGATAATGTTAGCAACATGTCAGGCGTGTATAGTGGCTTACAAGCTTGAATAAAGGATGAAAATCCCAAAGCACTGTTTGTTCCTTGTTCGGCACATTCACTTAACCATGTAGGTACGTGTGCTGCAAGCATGTGCTTTCTTTAACCTTATACAAAACGTTTACAACTTTTTTGTTGCATCTACTAAGAGATGGGAAATTCTAGTTACCTTTAGTCAACCTGAAATTAAAACTCTTAAGGGTTTGTCTGAAACAAGGTGGAGTGCTCGTGAAAGTGCATGTAAAGGGCTCTGTGAAAAATTAGACGGTGTTATGCTGGCTTTAAAGGACTATGAAGAGAACACTAATGAGAAGCCGTTGGTAAGAAGTGAAGCCACGGAACTTTTGAGATCATTGAATAGGCTGGAAACGGTATTCATGATGGAACTTTGGAGTGATATATTGGACAGTTTTGAACAAGTTAGCCAAACTCTTCAGAAAATAGAAACGTCCATAGAAAGAGTTGTGAGACTGTGTGATTCTTTAGTCCTTTATATTGATTCTCTCCGAGACATGTTTGCCGTATATGAAGAAAGGGCTAAAAAACTATGTGATTTGGACTATGAGACTTGCTACAAACGTCAAAAAAGAGAAAATTCCAGGCTGACGAAAACAAAGAAACTGAACTACTTCTTGAAGGACGTGACAAATTTAGAGTTGAGACATTTTATGTAGTTCTCGACCAAATAAAAACTGAGTTGCAGAAGCGGAAAAACGCATATGGTGAAATAGCATACAAGTTTTCAGTTTTTAACGATCTGTCCTCCTCAACTGAAACAATAATAGAGCGTGCAAACAAACTTCAGTCATTGTATGCCAATGATCTAGAAAAGTCATTTTCAAATGAATGTGTACATTTTTCTTGTCTGTTGAAGAGTAGTGGAATTAGAAACAACCCACTCGTCATGATGAAATATATTTGAGAAGAACAACTCCAATCAACATTCCCCAACATTGATATAGCTCTTCGTATGTATTTGTGCACAGCTGTTTCCAACTGCTCAGCGGAACGTTCATTTTCTGTCTTAAAAAGAATAAAGTCTTGTCTTAGATCAAGGATGAATGAAGACAAATTAAACTTGTTGGCTGAACACATCGAGGCTGAACTTTTGAACAGTGACAAGATGAAAGTTGAAGATCTAATAGAGGAGTTCTCAATTATGAAATCCAGGAGAAAATCTATGTAAATAAAAACGCCGCTGGTGCAGATGTACTGTATTGATGCATAAGATATGTGTTTTGATTTGCTAGTTTTTAACATCTAATTTTGTTCTTAATTATGAACATTGAATTATGTTTTTAAAAATTCTAAAATCCTTTATAGACTTGATGTATCATTTATTGTAGCTGATACTAAGACTTAACAATCACTTTAAAACTTTATCAAAGTGTAAAGAACTTTTCTAATGAGTAAATTTAGCCTATTGGAAATATGCCAGTTTGAAAGAATATTCTTAATTCTTAAGTAATTAAATCAATCTTAGATCAATAACTTTTAGTTTTTATTAACATCAACCCCACAATTTAGATTACGTTTTTTTTATAATCACTCTGCTTTATATAGGCTACAATCAATAATGTCTAAAATTAAAATTACGTGCAAGATTTATCCTATACTCAGCCGTCCAGCGGGGCTTACCCTTACTCGGACACAAATAAAGCCAACCAACCGATGAATTAGATGATTCATTAGCCGGTCGGCTGCATTTGTGTGCGTGCGTGAGTTAAGGATCACTCTCAGGTGCCACCCCCACCCCTGGACGACCAACGTGGGAGGGGGGGTCAGAATGTGTCTAGGGGCGGCAGATATGTAAATCCGTCCCTGACGGTGGGTAAACCCTTTAAGATACCGGGCAAAGCCGGGATGGGTTGCTAGTATGGGTATAAAATAATATCAAATTCTTAACCATATCAAGAGCTACTTATTCCGTAAAATTGAGTAACATTATGGTTAATTAGTAAAAATACCAGTGTGATTTGTGAAACAAAAAGATCTTAAGGTCTTAATGGCTCAATTGTAGGTACTTCGTATTTTTTCTGTGGATTCGAAACCTTTCATTCCTGAATTTGACAAAATATTACAATGTCAATTTTACAAATAATTTCTGCAATAACAATATTGTGTACCGTACCTTCACAGCAGCCATGTGGGAGACCAGGTATTACATAAGAGAATTAACAAACAGTGTATACCACATCTTAGTTTGTGAGCATTATACTGACGACATAAATTGGCTTGCTTCAAAACGATTTGAGAATAAGTTTATATTATTGTACAAAATAGTCTACATCTTTATTCATTAAATCAGCTCTCTGACTATTAAAATGTCATATTCTACATCTGAAAATTAAAATATCGGCAAGTGTTTGAGATGACATCATTTATATTTAGACCATACTAATGTCTTAATTTTCAAAATGCATAGATATTTATATTTGAATTGCAACAAATGGCAATAGCAGGCCCGTAGGTTCCCCAATTTCAGTGTCAAGTAGTTCCAACTTTAGCTACCAGACGTCACTGTCACAAACACCCAGCGGTGAATGTTGGAACTTGATAGAGCGTTTCTAACCCAATAGCCAATAGCCTACACATTTTGGCTACACACTACCAATTGTAGTTGTAGGTTCTTTTACATCCCATAAATCTGACATGGGCCCGACGACTTTGACTGGGTTTGAACCCGCGATCTTGGATATAGCAGTTCAGCATGCTACCGACTACGCCACCGAAGCCATGCATAGATATCCTACAGAGACATGCTTCTGATTTATAACCGACTGGCTGCGTGGCTCAGCGGTAACGTTCTCGCCTGCTGTGTCCAAGGTTGCAGGATCTGATCCTGGCGCAGTCAGCTGGCATTTTAGGGTGCGTAAATGCGAGGGAGCTGTGCCTGTAGATTTACTGGCACGTTAAAGATCGCCTTCAGGGTGAAATTCTGGCACCCCGGCGTCTCTATAAAAGCCACCGTATTTAAAAGGGACGTAAAACCATTAACATTATTATTGATTTATAACCAGTTAAAGACCTAGTTCCGTTGTTTGATTGAAAAGCTTTATAATACTTTCTACTGCTTATCCCAATCAATTGGGTTCGCCGGAACCAACCAGGCTCATTTTGGTTTTGGCCGGGGATTTAAGGCCGGATGCCCTTCCGGACGCCACGTAATTTTTCAGGTGAAAATTCCACCCCGCTGTCACCGGGATTGGAACTCCGGCCGTCCGGGTGATTGACGAGCAGCTAAGCCACCGCGCTATCACGCTTCCCTTGAAAAGCTTTATAATACCAGCCTAAAATCCATAGATCAAATCTTACCTTTTAGGGTGTAGGCCTATGTTTCGCAAAACTCAAGCTCCTAAACCAGAGGGAGTTAGAAGTTGCAGTTTGTACCAAAATCTTCCAAATCGTCTCAATAGTATAGGAAAAAATCTTGCATTTCTTGAAAAGTCAACAGAAATATATTCTTCGTCTTCTTCACGTTACGGTAGTGGGCATAGTAAACTCTTTACCCAATTGCTACTGTTCAGAAGTACGAATCTTGAGGTAAACATCGACTACCGAGAAAAGGCGGAAGACCAGTGAGGAACGGGTTATACCAAACAAAAGTATGACGTAACGAGGAGACAAAAGGGGGAGGAAACAGATGAAACTAGACTGGGACACAATTGGTATTTGACTCTTCACACCGAATTGACCCACCTTGGTAACTTGACGACATAGAGACGTACATGACCGGGTCACGATTATGGACCAGGTAAAAGGAATACAAATTCAAGGCCTAAAATCAATGTTGTCAAAAAAGGATACTAGGCTACTGACCAGTGGAATGGTAGGATTATGAACTAATGTGGCAACATTTAAAGTCAGTGTATACCCTAAGGAATGTAAATGTAGAGTTTAGAGAAAATACAACACAAATTCCTACGAATTTATGCATATCGTTTCCTACACCCAATAACGAATCATAACTACACTGAAGTAATGATGCAATTGAAGCTGCCAACTCTTAAATCCCGTCGTGAAAATTTTTATATTCTTAATATGTACAAAATTTTAAACTCTCACATAAACTGCCCAGAATTACTAAATGAAATCAATATATATGTGCCACCCCGTTCGATGCGCAAGCATCATGTCTTTGAAACAAACTGGCACCCAACTAATTATGGTCTAAATAGTCCCATTGACAGAATGATGCGAATCTCTAATGGGGTCAACATAGACCTGTTCAATACCGATGAAAGACCCCTGAGAAAATATCTGTTTTCCTATTCATTAGACAATCTGTATGAATATAGTTGATTGTAATAGTAGGGTACCTTACTTTGTATTACTCTTAATGTCTTTTATGTTGTATAAAAGAAAATGGTCGAAGCCGTCAATAAATATGTATGTATGTATGTATGTATGTAAATCGCGCAACAGTATTGCACGGTGAAAGTCATATTGAGGACATTGAAATAGAATATGATTTAAAGAGCCCTCCATTTGCAAACACGAACACAAGGCATCATTACGTTGTTTTATACGGGATAAATACACCGGCGTTAATGCATGTTTAAAGCGGAGACGAATAATTGTAATAATATGTCGTCGTGTGTATTTACCACCCTGGAACCAGGGCTTTCTTAAAATAGTCGGTTGTATCCCAAAATAATGTTTGGCTTTCGTTTTCGCATAGTAAGTCCACGTGACCTGCCAGTCATTCTGTATCTTCGAACGAATTATAGAACGCAAATCAGAAATGGGTATAGCGATATTATAAGCCTTACCTGTACCATTAGCCGCTTCTTTGGCGAGTTTATCAGCCATTTCATTACCCTCAATATGTGAATGGCCGGGGATCCACATGATACTGACATCAAAACCCTCAGTATATAAAGTGTACAATTGATGCACTAACTGACATAAAAACCAATTATCAGCCTCGAGAACATTTTGAAGTGATTGAACGACACTCATAGAGTCTGTACAGATTAGCGAATGGCGAATACCATGTTGTTTAATATAAAGACACGTCTGGCGAATTGCAAAAATTTCGGCTGTAAATATCGTGACGTCAGAGGGTAAAGTATACCGACATGAAATATGTAAGTCGGAAGAGAAGAAGGCTGCTCCCACACGTGAGGGGTGAACCATTTTAGACCCATCTGTATAAAAAAGAATGCAAGATACCAAATGGCTCGTTATTTCGTGAAACATACGAGGAATGATTACTGGGTTATGTGGAAAAGTCTGATGTACTTGGGGTAAGGAATGCTGGAGGATATTCGTTTGAAAATGAGCTGCGGAATACGGAATATTATATAAAGGCAAGCGACTAACTTTTAATATATTATGGCGGTACTGTTTAAGAATGGAATATGCGGCCAGCAAGGCCGGAACAGAAGCTGTGGGCAATAATCAACGAGTATAATAGTCTTCCAATAATTGTAATTTAGGAACGATAGGTGATACTGCTATCATCATTTTACGCAACAGGTACATACACGCAAGGTATTTACGCCGATAATGTAACGACATTTCTCCCGTTTCAACTAAAAGTGCTCCTGTGGGAGTCGATGTAAGCGCGCCTATTATGAGACGCAAAGCAGTAAACTGTATTCTATCTAAACGGAGGAGCCTAGTACTTGACATTATATCAAAATAAAAGGAATTGTAATCCAGCACAGAACGAATGATATTACGGTATAGGCTACTATTTATAATAGTTCCGGGTCTGCTCCCCAAGTACGCCGAGTAAGTGATTTTAGAACATTGATTTTGCTGTTAAGATGACTCTTAAGGTATTGTGTATGTCTCTCTCCTTGCATTTTTCTGTCAATATAAATTCCTAAGTATTTTACATTCGTCACCACCGGAATTTGGCCTTGACGATATAAGATAGGAGAACTGTCGTAAAGTCGTTTGTTAGTAAATATCATCGCAGCGTTTTTTCCGGCAGAAGTTTCAAATCCGTGTTGATGAAACCAGTCATGAGCATTAGATAAGGCGGTGTATATATCCCGACGACATGCGAATAAATCTTCCCTTGTGCAATATATTAAATATCGACCGCGTATTGAAGGATGCGAGCTTGCGGTAATATGACTGTTTCTAGGGTACGAGTATAAATTAAATATAAAATCCCACTTAAAACATCTCCCTGCGGGACACCGTGAGAGGTGTATCGGGAATCAAATACACCGACTGGGGATTTTAAAATGATTTTACGATGACATAGCATATTATATATTAAACACCGGAATGGAAGTGGGAATTGCATATCTCGAAGTATCTTAATAAGAATAAATGGATCTACAGAATCATACGCATTTTTTAGGTCAAGGAAACTCGCTATAGTATGCATTTTCTGTCCTTTTGCGAGGAGTAAATCGGTGAAGAAAATGTTTAATGGGTCAGATGTACCGAGATTTTTCCTGAATGCAAATTGCGTTTTAGGAAACAGGGTATAATATTCTAGACACCATTGCAGCCGTCGGAGAAGTACATTTTGAAAAATTTTGAGGAAACAGGAGCCAAGTTGGATACCTCGATAACTACTCGCTAAGCGGGCATCTTTTGTGGGTTTCAAATTAGGGACAGTTTGAAAAACATTCCAATCTTCCGGAAATGTCCCGGTGCATAAGCTTGAATTATATAGTTTAAGGATGATGTCCTGAGCGTTTACGGGAAATCGAGCAATCATTGTATAAGTCACTTCGTCAATTCCTGGGCTTGTTGATTTTTTGTGTCTGAATGTTTGTAAAAATTCGCTATGCATAATAGGCTGCATTAAACTGGAAAAACGGTCCAGCGAACCAGAGGCACATGATGTAGGCATACGAATAACAATGTCAGGTGTCCAAGTATGATACAAGTCATGGTATCTTTGCTCCGCAAGTTGAGAGGGAGAGGGACGAGGAAGGGTATTCGTAAAATGTTTAATCGCTGACCAAATACTATTTAGGGACGTATTACTACTTAATTGGGTAATGTATAATTTCCACGCTTCGCGTCGTTTATGATTAAAGACACGTTGGAGTTGAGCGGTGAGACTCTTGTATCTCAAATAGGAGGCGGAAGTACCATAGTGCCGAAAAGCTTTTAAACTCGCCTTGCGACGTCGTACTAAGTGTTTACATTCTTGATCCCACCATGAGGGTAAGGCAGAACGATTATTCGGAGGACATGATTTTGTAATATAAGGGTGATATGTATTAAAATAATCACGGATAGTATTTAATAAAAAATTATATCTGTTATCAGACATTTGTAATGGCCGAGAAAGCCTGTCCTCTAAAAAGTGTGAAAACAAATCATAATCAAAATGCCGAAAATTCCTCTTAACTTGAAAGACGTTCTGCGAGATATGTCGATTACTCGAGACATCATATTCCATTATAATTGGATAATGATCACTTTGATACGTGTCCTTCACAGTCTGCCATGACAACTTATGGGCTATATCTACAGTAGTGATACTTAAATCCACCGCACTTTGTGGCCTATTCGGTGGAGTAAGGCGGGTGGGTGACCCATCATTTAATAAATGTAGGTGTAATTCCTGAATAGCCGCAATGATGTGACGTCCTTTCGGGTTAACTCTACCACTGCCCCACAAGGGGTGGTGGGCATTAACATCCCCCAATGTAAGATGTTTAGAAAATGTCTTTATAAACTGAAAATATAAATACCATTGTCTACGTGAGCCTTGTATACCAGGAGGACAGTAAATATGGCTTATATCGAGATCTTGCACAAGGAACGTTTGATGATGAGTGTGAGGCATGTAATAATCAGTAGAAAGGGGGGTGTACCGTAAATTATTTTTGAATAACGTCATGATACCTCGATATCCGGGTCCATCCTGGCGTTCCACCTGATAATTAGCAATCTGAAATTTATACGAGGAACGAAGCCATGTTTCTTGTAGGAATACGATGTCCGGATCATATTCCTGAATTAACTGCAGCAATTCATGTTTTTTTATTTAATATACTTCTACAATTCCACTGGAGCAATAACATTCAGGATAATAAAGGGAATTAATTCAACGAAGACGACTATGAACCGGGGTGTGATAATGATAATTTGAGGAAGGAGGATTGGGAAGAGATCGTACAATCTGATTCACGAATGTTTTCCACCGAGAAGCTCAGGTCAGTTCAGTTCTTCTGACGTGGGCCGAGCTAATATGGACCCCATCGTTATGGGAGTCACTGGAGGAGGTAATAACGGTAATACCTTGGCACGTAAGGCCTGTAACTTGGAACTCCACTGGGCATTGTTAACCAATAGCTGTATGAGGGCATGGCAATCTTCACAGATTGAGGTATATTCATCATTCGCAGACATTATTCTACTGCCTGAAGGGAAAGAAGTTGATGGCGCAACAAGGCTAGGCGATATCGCACTGGGCGTTATCCGGCTGGCCGTGGGAGACGAAATGAGGGCATTATACGCCTGCCTATCATATCCCAATGGTTGATATGTTTTGGGCGAACGAACGATCACCTCCGTGAATTTACGTTTACGGGGTGGTTGTATGGGAGGTGGCTGAGGGAATTGAGTGAGTGGGGGGAACTGTTGTGGCAAATTTTGAGGCTGGAAAGGGGGGGTCTCATACTGTTAATCACTTCGTGATAGGATTTATTCTCCGTACACATTTGTTTCTTTATGGCTTCCTGTTTAAGCCGTTCCGGACAAGTCAATGATGTCGCAAGATGATTACTGTCACAATTGACACATTTTAAGTCAACAGACTGACAGCCAGTCGTATCATGGGGACCTGCGCAGCGACCACATCTAGGGGTTCGCGCACGGCAATGTTGCTGGATGTGTCCAAAGCGAAGGCACTTCACACATTGAGTTGGAGAGAAGATAAATAATTGCACTTCAAGCAAGACATTAAAAATTGAAACAAACTCGGGTAAACGTAGGGCTTCAAAGTGGATTTTAACTGTTCCAGTAGGGATACGATCCATGATGCCATTATTATCCTTTTTTCGGTAAAACCGTTGAATACGAACGATCGGGACGGGGGATTGTAAGTATTGTAAAATTTCAGCTTCCGTAAGGGCAGTATCCAACCCCCGTATAAGCCCCCACACGCTGTATGTTAGCAGACGGAATAAATGCATCTAACTGTTTGGCCTGGAGAATGGGGTGTCGTAAAAAGGAGTTGGCATGCAGGCGTGTGTCAAATACCACCTGCACCCTGTTACGTCCTTTTCTTTGAATGGATTGAATGCCAGGAATTTTCTGTTCAAAAGAGATGCGTCCCAAAGCCATGGGGTGTAAATTTCCGAGTCTCTGATCCCCTTGTCCTTGCACAAATACACTGTATGGCCCCGTATGATGGGGGTAGTATGACATAGGCTGGCGAGCAGTAACCTCAGTGTTCTGTGAAGTCTGAATATTGGTCGCTGTTGATGTCTCGGGCGGTACAATGCCGTCCGCAGGGACCAGTACCATGCCCTCCATTGATACTGGGGGGTTATATTCAATCAGTTGCACACAGTCCGGCGGGCGGCAAGAATCCGTCCCTCACTCGTAGAGCCCATCACACTTACCGTTCAATGCACTATACACTCAGTGAAAATGACACAAAATCAAATCATCTAAACCACACACACACGCACGACCGACTCGAAGACGAGTAAGCAGGACCTAGAGCTTGCCCAACTGTAGGCTGCGCAAGCTGAGAACCGAATTAGAAATATATTTATTCGTTTATAAAGTGCTTTTAAACAAATAAACAAGACTATAGCCCCTGGCAGAACTGTGTCGCGTACAGCCGCATAGCACTACTGTCGACCAAAATATTATGTGCACTCGAGTTTGAAGGTTATTTGTGAAGTAACCAATAGTCATACATAAAATCCAATAATATCAACATTTTCGTCGTTCTATTTTACGTTAGTTCATGTAGGTTTGGAATTTTTAATTTATATTTTAATATTTTTTATCGCAGTTGAACACAAAAAGTGCCCATTTTTAAGAGAGTTTCAACCGTGCGTCACATTTAAGAATTATTATCTCACAAACCCGTCATCAGATCGAATCCAAATTTTAACACAATATACATTGGAATGTTGTATAACTGGTTTATTAATTTCAAAATTTTGTGTGTTCAAGAACGAAAATTGTTATCATTTTTGTAAGGTAACTTTTTCTCGGCTCGGGGTCGTTGGAAAATGTAGTTCTTGGTTGCGTTGTAATCCTTATACAGCAAAAAGTTATGCTGCATGACTGTGAAATACGTAAATTAATTCACTTATTTTATATCGGTTTGTATTTGTACGGGGAATTAAGACATGGTTCACCAGTTAACCGCTCCGGTGAAAGCTGTACAGCGTTGCCAAGATAGGCTCCATCACGCGTCATGGCGCGCCTCGCTCTGAAGTGCAGGGCTCCATATCAGCAACGCTGTACAGCATTTCCCGGAGCGGCTAGCTGGTGAGCCATGTCTTAATTCCCCGTACAAATACAATCCGATATAAAATAAGTGAATTAATTTACATCTTTCACAGTCATACAGCATAACTTTTTGATATATAAGAATTACAACGCAACCAAGAACTACATTTTCCAACGACCCCGAGCAGAGAAAAAGTTACCTTACAAAAATGATAACAACTTTCGTTCTTGAGCACACAAAATTTTGAAATTAATAAGCCGCTCCGGTGAAAGCTGTACAGCGTTGCCAAGATAGGCTCCATCACGCGTCATGGCGCGCCTCGCTCGGAAGTGCAGGGCTCCATATCAGCAACAATGTACAGCATTTCCCGGAGCGGCTAGCTGTTGAGCCATGTCTTAATTCCCCGTACAAATACAATCCGATATAAAATAAGTGAATTAATTTACGTCTGTCACAGTCATACAGCATAACTTTTTAATATATAAGAATTACAACGCAACCAAGAACTACATTTTCCAACGACCCCGAGCAGAGAAAAGGTTACCTTACAAAAATGATAACAACTTTCGTTCTTGAGCACACAAAATTTTGAAATTATAAACCAGTTATACAACATTCCAATGTATATTGTGTTAAAATTTGGATTCGATCTGATGACGGGTTTGTGAGATAATAATTCTTAAATGTGACGCATGGTTGAAACTCGCTTAAAAACGGGCACTTTTTTTTGTTCCAACTGCGATAAAAAAATATTAAAATATAAATTTAAAATTCCAAACCTACATGAACTAATGTAAAATAGAACGACGAAAATGATGATGTTATTGGATTTTATGTAGGTCTATTGGTTACTTCACAAACAACCTTCAAACTCGAGTACACATAATATTTTGGTCGACAGTAGTGCCAGGCGGGTAGTCTGTACACATGGGACGAACACAACCCATTGTGCAACCAGCAGCAGTGATGAATATTGCTCTCTGACTTCAAAAATATCGACATTTGTTTAAAAAATGCGTTTAAACAAATAAACATATTTATAAAAGTCCGCATAACAGTAAAGCCAGGCGGGTGGTTTATACACATTCGAGAGTTCTCGCACGGGTCCGCTAGTTGCTTCTAATATTTGATCTGTTTATTGCACTGCACATTTCCTCTTGTAAAACACTATGTTAAATTAAAGATATAACCTTTACGCAATGCTTACATACAGTAAATCCAGCAAAAATAGCATACACCAACACAACACCGCGGGCACAGTCATGCTTGCTGGATGCTTGAGAGCATTGTTGTCGCGCGGTAGAAAATACAGGGTGAACAAAAAATGCCGCACTTGGAGGTCGGCATGCGGTTCCTCGTCGAAATTCACGACAAAAGTTTATCTTGCAAAACCTAGTCCCGCCAATAGGTTTAACAGAAATGCGTGTTAAGAAACGAGGCTCTGGCAACGCTGTAACTGCATGCAGCATGGCCAAAAGCTGGTCGCAGGAACTCGGCGTTCTGCCCCAGCTGTCTCATTAGCTAGTGAGACGAGTTTATGCCATAAACGCCGGTTGTGCGGAAGCGCCGATGTTCGAATCGCGTTCACGTCATTTTTTTTTCAGGTAATGCATCAAATTGCATCCAATGTACACCTCCACTATGCAATACACTATGTATCACCGTTACAGTTAACACTACCCTTTCTTCTATATATCAATAATATAACACAGAACGTTCATTCACATAAGGAAATTTTGTTTGCGGACGGTACAACACTCGTAATAAAAGGTGAAACTAAACAGGTCTTACAGCAGTCTACTGACTCCGTTACAGGAGAGTTAATGGTCACAATATAATCGCCTAAATGTCCACACTATACAGAATAGGAATCCTGCGAAGCCCAATATAACATTAAACGGTCATCAAATAGAAAATAAATCAGAAACAAAGTTTTTAGGGCTATGGGTACAACATGACTTGAAATGGAATAAACATATACAATATCTGAATACTAAACTGAACTCGATGTGCTTTGCTTTACGTATTTTGAAAGCCTGCAATAGCATGCACACATTAAGAAATACTTATTTTGCTTATTTCCATTCTTACTTAAGATATGGGGTAATATTTTGGGGTATGTCGCCAGATGTACTAAGCACGTTTAGGATACAAAAGAGGGCGATTAGAATTATGGCAAATGTAAACACTAGAGAATCATGTAGACCTCTGTTTAAAGTTTTAAACATTCTCCCACTGCCCTGCATATATATCTTTGAAAGTATTATGTTTTTAAAAAAGAATTTAATGAATAAGGATGTTTTTCTTAAAACAAACAATGATGTTCATAGGCATAACACAAGACAAAATCAAAACATTCATATTTCACACACACACACACACACACACACACACAAGCATACCGTATATCAAAAAGGAACTTTTCACACAGGAGTTAAATTATACAATAAACTACCCCAGTATATAAAACTTGCCCCAAAAATAAAAACCTTTGATAGAATGTTGAAAGCTTATCTGCAGTGCCATTGTTTTTACTCTGTAGTTGAATATCTTGGCGTATAGGAGCGATGAAATCTATAATTATATTTTACTTTTCTATTTTAATTGTAATACCTAGCTGTAAGTTGTTGTATTTATAGAATTAAGTTTTCATATTATGATAATAGAGTAAGGTGTAAATAGTTGTCCAATAAGATTGTATCTCTTAAGATCTGTTATTATAATAAGTTATAAATAGTTATACTAGTATTAGTATTATATACCTATTAGTACTTTTATTTTATAGATGTAAATTCTGACGTGTCCTATATCAAAAATGTATTGTATACATGTATTTGATCAAATGGAACTAATAAAAATCTATCTATCTATTTAAACATTCAGACGTAACATGAACTTCTTACAGACGTAAACGACCCCTTTGTTTCGTCCATGGCACAAATAAAGCCAATAGAACATAATAGTGGATACAGTAACATCGTCTCTATCCAGTGCGGTACAAAGAAGCACAATACTGTAGGTAGCCTACACTAGATTGTCCATTATGCTACGCACCATAATTCCATAGTGTACGTTTGACGTCCAGTCTTATCTTAACAGACCCGGTACGTACACTTACGTCCAACGCCATCACTTCACAGCAGATGTTCAAAGCGACCTCCTTGCATTTGCAAACACTTCGCCACTCGTTGGAGCATACTTGTTCCTTTAGGTGTCCCCACAAATAAAAATCTAGAGGATTGAGGTCCGTGGAACGTGGAGGCCAGAACATTAGACCTCCACGACCAATCCATTTCCCAGGACACGCTTCATTTAAACAGTTACGCACAGTATTCCAAAGTGTGTCGGTGCAACATCATGCTGAAACCATAGCTGTCGCCGAACACCAAGTGGAACGTTTTCTAAAGCGTCAGGCAAAGTATTGCCAAGAAGTGTACGTAAGAGAGGGGTATTAAACTTGTCTGGCAATAGGCAAGGGCCCAAAAGCACTCCTCCCACGATTCCAGCCGACAGGTTTATGCCAAAGCGTGCCTGAAAGCCACGTTCACGGGTGACATGTGGATGTGGTCAGACCAATAATGACTGTTGTGATGGTCGAAAATACCTTCTCGAGTGAAGCTACATTCGTCACTCCATAACACATTCTTGATAAAATATTCGTTATCTTTAACTTGTTGCAAAAGCCATTAATAGAACTGTACTCGTTGAATGCGGTCTTCCGACCGCTGGTGTTGAGTTAACGTGGAATGATATGGATGCAGTTCTTCGTCGTGCAACACGTCAGCAACCAGTGTTTGAGATACATGGAACTGCCTTGCAATATCACGGGTACTTCACCGAGAGGTGATTGGTGAACGGTTTCAAGAATTGCGTCCTCCGTTTGTGGAGTACGTCTAGTCCTTGGACGACCTCTGTCCACTACTTGTGGGCGAAGATTACCGGTTTCCCGCAGGCGTTGCTCAAGACGACGATAAACATTCTTATCGGGATGGCGCCTTTGATGGTACCGTGCTGCATACTCACGAGCAGCAGCAGAAGCTTGGTTATCGGATGCACCAAACACTAGAAGCATATCGACGTATTCACCGTTTGTGAACTCTATCATGAAGCCACCCTACATGCATTTGACAGGGCCAGTTATGGTTGTGCACTGCGTGGTTAGTCGACTCATGCATGCCGTTTAATGGATCACACTGTTCGTTTCTTTTTCCGAGGGATCCCACAATTATCGCCACTGAGGGCAATGCCCTGGAAATTGGGACTCTGAGTCGGGGATACAATTGGGGAATGTGACTAGCATTTCGCCCAGGCGGCTTCACCTGCAAAGCGAACAGGGGCCTGATGGAGGGAAGGGAACAGTGAGAGGGCTAGTCAAGGAAGGGGGAAGGAGGCGGCCGTGGCCTTGCGGTAGGTACAATCCCGGCATTTGCCCGAAGACGAAGTGGGAAACCATGGAAAACCACTTAGAGGATGGCTGAGGTGTGAATCGAACCCCCCTCTACTCATTTGGATCACCTGAGGCTGAGTAGACCCCGTACCAGTCCTCATACCACAAAAAAAGCTGACGTAGATTCGAACTGTAGCTCCATGGTGCATGTGGGTTTGACAACCCAGCAGTCTACTCAATGAGCTGCGACGACTGGTACAGTATTGCGGGATGATACACATTTCTCTGTACATTCCGATGCGCTGCAGTATGCGACAGTGTTGCCAGCTCCTCGCAGGCGCGGATCTAGAGTTTGGCTTTGGAGGGGTCAGAGAATCGAAATTGTTAAGAAAAATGGTATCACTAAACACGCAATCACAAAATAACCAAACTTACAAAACCAGACCAATTTTATTGCAAGCTACATGAATAGATATTTGATGCGTTTAGCGCACCAAAAATAGCTTAAATTGCCAACCAATCTTGCAGTTTGGACGTCGGCAAATTTTTTTGGTGCAAAAAAGCCCCAAATTCCTATCCGTGCATTGCTGCACATTCATCGTGACATCACTATAAACATCGATTCGGTAATCACAAGGTTTGCTAAACAAAATAGACGAGTTGATTCTGTTATATAAATAATCGTTTTTATATAACAGGTATGAAGTTGTAAATTATGTACAGTTGTAGGCCTAACAGAACATAATAATTGCAATAAAGATATTTTCAGTATTGAATAAAATGAAAGAAAAAAAACCTGTTTCGTTAAGTTTTATTTGTCTGGTTTGTGTTTTCGTTTTTTGAGTTTGCAAAAAAATTTGGTCTCCGTTTGGGGGGGGGGGTCATGACCCCCGTGACCCCCTCCCCCCTGAATCCGCGCCTGGCTCCTCGTTTTCATACTTGTGGTTTTAAACATCACCCAGCACCCGATCCGATTTTGCTATAGAAACTTTTGTCTTGCAATTGGATGAGGAATCGCATCGACCTCCAAGTACGGCATTTTTTGTTCATCCTGTATAACAGCCAAGACAACAGTAGGCTACATCACCAAGTGGAACACACACAAATCACAACCTAGCGATTTTCCAATGGGGGGCGTTCTAACCCCCAGTAATCCCCACATGGCTACGCCACTGCATCCTTACGATGGTCTTTCATGTTTAAAATTGACAAACAATGAGGTGCTGAAGATGTGTGTTATTATTGTTTTAAGGGGTGGAACAGCGAGGTCATACGAAGAAGAGTTATACAGTTACATGTAGCATACACACAATAATTGGGGCGTGGTGGCACAGCGATCAAGCTGTTGGCCTCCCACCACGGTGGACCGGGCTCGATTCCCGGTCAATACATGTGAGATTTTTAAAGTGAAATGCCATGTTCTGTGGTTCGGATTCCACGTAATAAGGAGGTCCCGTGGCTTATGATCTCAAGATTAACGGTCACGTAAAACTAAAATCTTCCTTCACAATAATTGCTCGACAAAATATAGAAGTCCTGACTAGACTGGAACCTGTGTTTTTTATCATTTCAAATGATCTTGTCGACTTCATCGTTATGCTTAGGTCTACCGTTATACGATACGGAGACGGCGAGTGCGTGACGTCATGCAGCAGAGTGCACCTCCCGCTCTCCGTTCCCCGCGCGGGAAGCCTAAGTTAATGAGTAATGGAGTCTGGAGCCCTCCTGAGCCTTTCTAACATTTGTAGCATGCGTCATTTGAAATGATATAAAGTCTAGTCCCTCAGACAGTATCTTTTTTTGAATAATTAATGATTTGGATATTTGCGAACTAACTATAATAAGTTTGCGTTAACATAAAAGGAGTCAGGACTTTCACTACAATGCCATCCCTCACATTTGGTTTCATGTGTAAATTGAGGCGTTTATCAGTTAAGGGGTCCAAGTGATGGCTAAGAAGCGTGGGAAAATGACCCACAAAACATACCGTACCTCCGTAAGAATGATTTTCCAAGTGCAATAAAATACGATATTGCTATCAAGCGCCTCAGTTCTTACTAAAATGAAAGAGTTTCCCGAAGGATCCAGGATATTTGTAGGCTACTCTGAACGAATTTAATAAGGACCACCTCGTCGTATTCTTGACTGTTGCCCCCAGAGGTCCGGGTTCAATTCCAAGCTCAGACAAGAAAATTTAATTCTGGTATGAGGGCTGGAACGGGGTACAATTAGTCTCGTGAGGCGGGCCACCACTTCCGCCTCTAGACACCACAATAACACAGGTTATCAGACAAATTCACCCCCCCACACACACCCAAGTACATGGGGATAAATGACCATGATGTCCAAGCTCCGGAAATGAAACAACAAACATAATCAACTTTTTATACAAATACTGAGCTAATAGTAATCCTTAGCCCAATTAATCGCACAAATAACACACGTTATCAAACAAATGTCATGCACCGTTATTACCCATTTAACATTTGATTGCCGCTGAGTGTGGCTGCGCCAGTGCTTGTTGATTATTGTAGCAGAAGCCCCGCGCGGTACAGCGGAGGACACAGTGATGACAGAATGAGGTCTGCACATAAGTCAAGCAGCATTGCGTCAGATAAGCGTCACAGGAGCTCATGTCACCACGGACAGTTGTTAAACGATGACCAGGGTACTTGATCTGAGTCATATCCTACTCGCGCAACTGTACCTGTCAACGAAGCAGGCTGACGTGTGACACAAGTGAACAAAGAATAGTTCCCATCTCACCGACAGTAGTACTGCTCGAGTCTAAGCTGCGTGAACCTGAGAGGAATGTGCATCGCGGACTATGAGAAATGGTGTTGACGAGTGATAAGGTTGCTCGGTCCGTGCATACATTGGTCGGTGACTCACTGACTTATTCATAACGCCACACTGGTTTCAGAAAAGACCCTATGTTAGCAGTATTGGAATAGACGAGAATGTCAGGTAACACGGCGGGCTGTCGACAGGATTCTCAATTCTCGCCTGCTCCTACCCTGCCTCTGCCCTTCATCCCGCAAGTTCACAGAGCTTGGAACCGAGCAGTAGCTACGCTGGCTAAAGCGCAGCGTTAGGCCATGGGGCCAAGCTCTCTGCTGACTCGGTAGACGCGTGGGTTCGAGCCCCACCGTCGGCCGTCCTTGAAATGGTTTTCCGTGGTTTCCCCATTTCCAACACCAGGAAAATGCTGGGACGGTACCTTCTGACAGGCCACGGCTGCTTCCTTCCACATCCTTGACCAGTTTCATACATCTTCATCCATTCCATCTCTCATCCCGACGCGGCGCAGGTCGCCCACGGGCGTCGACTGGAAAGACCTGCACTCGGCCTCTCAGGAGGTCACACAAAAGTTCCCATCTCGACCGCCGGCAATCAATTCGTTAAAGGGTAATACACAAAACGAACACAGTGCTTATGATCACGATGTTCGAGCTCTAAAGCATTAATGATCTTAACTAGAATATGAAATAAATTTACTTACCTAACCCAATGTGGCACCATCGCGTCTTCACCGTGTACGTTCTCCAGTTCATACCTCTTCGATTCGTTTAACATGAAATCAATCGCATTTTCTAAATTTTGAGAGCCTGAGATTCTCGAGCCAAATTTATCAACAAAATTAGCTAAACTTTTCCAGGTTCTACCCTTAAATTTTCCATCTACAACTGAACTGATTATTTTGTTAACTACTGAGGAATAACCTTGTATTTCCGTCTTCAATGCCGGTGTGACAGCACCTTGGCATTCCCCATCAGAACTGGAACTTATCTCATTGTGCGTAATTTCATTAGACTGAGATAAGCAGACGAAGTTGAATACAACAACACAACATAAGACACGAGAAAGGGTTATCAATGACATTCTGCTAGTAGCTTAAATATAAAGAAGAGTACAATTTACTGCATCTGTCACTTTATACAAGACTATTGCGTCTAACACCGGTTGAACTGAACTTGAAGATAACTTTCTTGACGTTTTATGCAACTCTTATCTCCCATCCCCACCAAGGCCTACCACATGACCACACTCGCGTGCGTTTGCTTATGCCAGCCGGGTGTGTCAGCAATTGGATTGGCTGCTATCAGCTGATCAATCAAAAGTAAACAGTACGCCTCGCGAACAAGAAAGTGCCCTGTCACCACTCCAATAAGCAAGCATGATTATTGATGATAAGATACCTCTGTAGGTCACTGATGTAATGTCCGCCTCAGATCCCAATGCCGGGGTACGTTTTCCGGTTGAAAGTCGGAATTTTGAAGTGCGGGAAAAATTCACGGTAAGTTACTCCGAGTCGTAGGGTACCGTACCTCTCGTTATCACATTTGGCGGTTACAAGACAAAACTAATTAATTCTCAACTATACAGATTGCCCAATACAGCTCAGGTTTAGCTGAAGACGGAACTTCGAAATCGGAGAATAGATCGCCGAAATCCTCAAACTCTAATATGCCTTGTAGCTGAGGCATACAATTTGTATATCTTTCTAAAATATTCTCATAATGCACTACCATTTTACGGCATACTTCTATTCCTAAACTCTGTTTTACCTAGTTTATACAGCACGTTCGTAATCTAAAATTCCTTGGGCATGGGAATCGGGCGATTCGGATCAACGGGACTTGTCAGTACGGTACGAGTATTTGACGTCCTATTATGAAACGATCCTGAAGTAATCTCAACAGCGCACCCATGGGGAGAGGGGACTCAGGGGCCCAGTCCCCGAACCCCAATAGACCGGCTTCGGTGACGTAGTCGGTTGCATACTGAACTATGCCCAAGATCGTGGGTTCAAACCCGGCCGAAGTCAAGAGCGTTAAAATCCTTCAGTATGCCTTCCTTCGGAAGAGAAGTAAAGCCGGTGGGCCCGTGCCATAGATTTATGGCATGTAAAAGAACCTACCACTATAATTGGTAGTGTGTAGCCGAAATTGTAGGTTATATTTGGTTGATTAGAAATGCTCTAACAAGTTCCAATGCTCACCGCTAGGTGTCACTGACATCTGGTAGCCAAAGTTGGAACTACTGTACTTGAAAATGAACTTGCTGGGAGCCCACGGGCATTCAATTAAAATATCGCGGCTTCGGTGGCGTAGTTGCTAGAATGCTGAGCTTCTATGCCCAAGATCGCGGGTTCAAACCCGGGCGAAGTCGTCGGATTTTTTAAGAGCGTTAAAAATCCCTCAGTATGCCTTCCTTCGGAGGGGAAGTAAAGCCGGCAGTCCCACGTCATAGATTTATGGCATGTTAAAGAACCTTCCACTAATTACACCTGTGTGAAGCTAAATTTGACATTAAAAATGTAAACAACGCTCTTAGGTTCCTATGTTCGTTGCCAAGAGCCGACTGCGGTGGCGTCTAGCAGCTAAGTTCTGAACTAGTAGTCGTTGACGGTGGCGGCAAAAGTAGCAACTATTTGAAAAATTCTAAGTCTGCAGTCCTTACTTGAATTAAAGAAACAGATAACATACACTAATACAGCCATCACAATTAACACCGGTTATCAGACAGATTCTACACACACCCAAAGTACACGGGGCTACATGACCGCGTTGTCGCAGCCCCTAAACTGAGGAACTAAATACCAATTAAAATATCCTGCTATGACCATTGGCTGCAATTCATATATAATTATAATAGACCAATAAGGGTACTGAAAATGTTTGTATATGTCAAGTTTGCTACTACAAATCATAATTTTATCATTAAGCCTAATGCTTGCCGCTTCAGTAGGCCTACAAACAGATGTTTTATTGCCCACAAAAAAGAAAAAGAATGGCTTTGAAATAAATGTATATTTCATGGTGTCCACAGAATTTTCAATGTCAATTTTCCTGACTACTTTTCAACAAAATTCCTGACTCGTTAAGTAATCGTAACATCGGAAAAAATGTTTATTTATTTATTTACATATGTTACGCCCTCATTGGAGCACTTAACCAAAACAAGTATATATATGTCTCAAAAACAATATTAAAGATTCAGCTTCTTATTTTTCTTCTTTTCCCAAAACATTTTCATTCTAGTCGACCTTGCCACTCTCTCTGCATCGCTTATGGTGTAAGTTTTGCGGGTAAAGGTTTTTAAGGGAAGTCGGATGTTCTTGTTTTTCAAGATATTCTTCTCATCATTGTTAGCAATTTGGGACATTGTCAAGCCGAGTTCATCCAGATCATTTTGAATTTCCATAAACCAAGAGTTCTTTATGTTACTTTTGAAAACATAATTAAATAATACTTTTAATTGGTATCCGGCAGGCGTGAGATATGACACAAAAAAAAGCAATTCGCCTTTTTCGCATAGTATCGACTTTAGACTCAGTTTCTTTATAAACCACTTCATTTGGTAATAGACGCCATTGACCATCCACCTGATGTTTTTTTATTAATTATAGTTCTGAGAATTCTTCTATCAGTCTTCTGTGATGTGTCAGTTACCGATCGAGTGTTTAACTTGAAAAGTGTTTCACAAGCATATATTGCTTCCGGTTTAATAACTGATTCGTAATGTCGTAATTTGGCATTTATGAAGAGTGATTTCTTTTGTAACTAGACCAAGTAATATATTGTTACGTGCCAGCCCCCTAGTGACATTTTTGTTAACTGGATTACGGTGGGTTGAAGCACAACACAGATTGTTCTTTTAAAGAAATAATTAACTTTATTGCGGCCAGAAAGATACACTACTCATCAGCAATTACAAGCAATTAGAATCTTACTCCAGTTTCCTCAAATCTCTTCCTTATGGAGCGCTCTTGCCCCCTTTCACTTGTCAACAGACCACAGAAGTTAATCCGTCCTAATGAGTCTGGTGGCCTTGACAGAACTACATGCACCTCTTCCTTATGTACACAAACTACAGTCATTTACGATAACCTGCTACACGCTGCTTCGCTGTCCGCGAGCTGGGAAACAATGTCACTGGATTTCGTAACTCGCACGGCACTTCGCTACAATACCTCTGTCGCTCAGAGCAATCACACTCGCTCAAAACACAGGCAGTCCCCTGTATGCTACTCACTCCCTCGCTGTCAAGAGAATCAGCTTCACTAGGAGTTTCGCAAGTCACGTCACCACACTTCTGTCGCTCAGGATAAACGCTCGCACTAGCTCGAAAAACACAACACACACTGCTTGACAGGTCGCTCTTATATAGCAGGCCGGTGACTCAATAAATGCTTCTAGACCCATCCAGGGTTCACGGCTTCTCGAGGTTTCCTTCACTGGCTGAGTCACGAATATTCTGGACCATCCCTTTGTCCTAGTAGTCCTGTTGCATAAGGCGCACGCAATACACTGAGGCAGAGCACAGCCCAGCCCGGGGGGCAGTTGTGACTCATGCGGCGAGCGGTGAAACAAACTCACAGCCGTAACACCACCCCCTTCCTAAAAGGCTGATCGTCCCGATCAATCATTGGTCCGTCTGTGTCCCTCCGTAGGCTGCCAGGCGATCTCGATGCACGATCTTCATCTTCGCCCTCGGGCTCCGCTGGATCCTGTAGACGACATCGTTGATCCGTTTCACGACACGGTACGGGCCCTCCCAGGACTTCTGCAGTTTGGGTGACAGGCCTTTCTTCCGTAATGGGTTGAAGAGTCAGACCAGGTCGTCCTCGTGGAATCCGCCGGCATCCGTCTGTTGGTCGTATCGGGTCTTCATTCGGTCGGTCTCGATCCGCAGTTTCCTCCTCGCGAACGCGTGCACGTCCTCCAGTTGGTCGACCAGTTCTTGACAATACTGGCTTACCGGGACCGGAATATTTCCAGGTCGGCCGAAGGCAAGATCGACAGGTAGACGGAGCTCCCTCCCAAACATGGCCCGGGCTGGTGTGCACCCGGTGGCTTCATGCACTGCGGCGCGGTAGGCCAGGAGAAATAGTGGAAGATGTTTGTCCCAATCCCTCTGGTGCTCGCTGACGACTATTCGGAGATGGTTCTCGATGGTGCGATTGAATCGCTCTACCATCCCGTCGGACTGAGGATGCAGCGGCGTTGTCCTTGTCTTCCGGATTCCCAGCAGCTGGCATAGGTTCAGGAACACCTGCGACTCGAAGTTCCTCCCTTGGTCGGAGTGCAGCTCCATGGGTACTCAGTACCGGCTGACGAATTCCTTCACCAGGGTCTCTGCGATCGTCGCGGCTTCTTGGTTAGGGAGCGCATACGCCTCCGGCCATTTGGTAGTCGCTGACGACCAATATGTAGCGGTTCCCTGCCGCGCTTAACGGGAATGGCCCAGCAACATCGATGGCCACTCTCTCCTTGGGGCCGCCCACGTTGTAGGTCTTCAGTGGACCCCGTCGTCTTCGTCCTGGGCCCTTGCTGGCTGCGCAATCGTGGCACCTCGCGCAGTGGTTCTCCACGTCAGTTCGGCATCCGATCCAGTAGAACCGCTCTCTCAGCTTCTCCAGGGTCTTCTTTATCACTAGGTGTCCACCAGATGATCCTCCATGGACTTCCTCCAGGACTTCCTCAGTCATAGCCTTTGGAACGACGACTTGTTCCCGAGATGTCTTCCCGTCGGTGCTCTCCCAGGTACGGCATATGAGGCCATCCCTCACAACCAGCGAGTCCCACTGCGCCCAGTAGGACTTAAACTTTGGGCGGCAGTCACTCACAATGTTCCACCCGGGTCTGGGGACACAGGCCCTCTTCCATTCGGCTATCAGTCCCAGGTCATCGTATTCTGCTTGTGCCCGCGTGAAATATTCGCGGCTCCAGCTCCCTTGAAGTTCCACAGTAGTCCGTCGGCACTGTATCCCGGTGTTCTCCTCCCTTCGGGCACAGAAGGTGCAGTCTTCGGGGCACGGTCTTCGTGACAGGGCGTCGGCGTTAGAATGCAGTTGGCCTTTCCTGTGCTGAATCTCAAAGTTGTACTGTTGAAGCCTCTCTAACCACCGCGCGAGTTGACCCTCGGGCTGCTTGAAGTTCAGGAGCCACCGCAGGGATGCATGGTCGGTCCTGATGAGAAATTCTTGCCCGTACAGGTACTTGTGGAAGTGTTCAATGGTCTTCACGATGGCGAGCAGCTCCTTCCTGGTGACGCAGTAATTCCTTTCTGGCTTTGACAAGGCCTTGCTGAGGTAGGCCACTACTCTCTCCTCGCCATCCACTACTTGCGACAGGATTCCCCCTATGCCAAAGTCGCTGGCATCGGTATCGACGATGAACCTTGTTCCAGGTCTGGGGTAGGCCAGAATAGGCGCGGTGCACAGAGCCTGCTTGAGTTGTTTGAAGGCACTGTGGCATTCTGCTGTCCACGTGAAGAGTTGGTCCTTCTCAGTCAGTCGATGTAAAGGTTTGGCGATGTCGGCGAATCCTTTCACGAAGCGACGGTAATAAGTGCAGAGTCCCAGGAAGCTTCGTAGTTGGGACTTGTCCTTCGGAACTGACCACTCCCTCACAGCTGCGGTCTTCTCTGGGTCGGTGCGCACCCCCTCCTCGGAGACGATATGCCCAAGGTACTGGACCTGCTTCTGGAAGAGCTGACACTTCTTGGGGCTCAACTTCAGCTGGGCAGCCCGTAGCTTCACCAAGATCTCCTTCAGGTTGCTGTAGTGCTCCTCGAAGCTTTTTCCCAGAACGATGGCGTCGTCTAGGTAGACCAGGCAGGTCTTCCAGTGTAGTCCCCTCAGAATGGACTCCATTAGCCTTTCGAAGGTCGCAGGGGCGTTGCACAGACCGAATGGCATGACGGTGAACTGCCAGAGCCCGCTGCCCACAGAGAACGCCGTTTTCTCGCGGTCCTTAGGGTGGACCTTCACCTGCCAGTAGCCACTCTTCAAATCCAAGGTGGAGAACCATCTTGATCCTGATATGGTGTCCAGCGTGTCGTCGATCCGGGGCAGAGGGTAGCTGTCCTTCTTCGTGACGTCGTTCACCCGCCTGTAGTCAACGCAGAACCTGGTGGAACCATCCTTCTTCTTCACAAGCACGACCGGAGAACTCCAAGGACTATGTGATGGCTCGATCACCCTTTGCTCCTTCATCTCTTCTACCATCCGGTCGACTTCGGCTTGATTGGCGAGCGGGACACGTCGGAATGGGGCCCTAATCGGTGCGCTGTCCCCAACGTCGATTCTGTGCTGGACCAAGCTTGTCCTGCCGAAGTCTTTGCTCCCCACGGAGAAGACGTCCTGGAATTCGCGTAGCAGGTCCTGAAGTTGGCGTGATTGTTCCTCGTCTAAATGGTCCTGGGATCCTTGGTACAGCTTCTGTAGTTCTTCTGGCAGTGCGCGTCTTCTTCGGTTGTCCGTCTGCAGGTGTCCGTCCGTCGTATCTGTGATGCGGGCAATCCAGGTAACGGGCTCGCAGACTCCTAGGTTGGTGTCCCGGTGAACCGTAATGTCGTAGTCGTTCAGGTTGGACAGGCAGACTTACGTCCGAGACGTCGTGTTGATGAGGGTCGTGGTAACTAGCAATCCTTTTGTCTGGATGTCCTCATATTTTGGCTCGATGACAGCCGCCACTCCCTCAGCAGTTCCGTCGACAATTACGGCGGCGCTGACCTCCGTCCTGGCGGGAACGATGACGTCCTCTCTCAGCCTTACTCGTCGTGCGGTGACGGCCTCGTGTGCTGGTTGCAAAGCAAGTTCCTCACCTCCGAAGTGCAGAGTGTCGGTACTCAGGTCCAAGATGATGATGTTCTGCTCCAGGAAGTCCAGTCCGATGATCACTTCGTTTGATACGTCAGCCACAAGCACTGGATGCTTCACCCGCCCCGTCGACCAATTACGAACTCCAGTGATGCTTCGCCATGTACCGGTGCGGTCTCTCCGGTCGCGGTTATTAGCTGGAGGTTACTTTGTGTGGGTTGCACTCTCCACTTCGGGATCACGGTGGGATTGACGATGGTCCTTGACGCTCCCGTGTCGATCAGCATGGGCCAGCTCACTCCGTTGACGACTCCGTCGACCATCAGGCTGCTATTGTCCCTCCGTAACTTCGTCACACGCACTTGGACTGCCGGGGCTTGACGACTCTCACAAGCCAACCTTTGCCCCCCAAGGCTGGCTAATACTCGTTTCCCTGGGCCGCGCGGTTTTCAGACGACTGATTTCCCGTCGGATACCCTCGGCGGCGGCGATCACCGCAGTCCTTGTTCAGGTGGCCTTTCTTACCGCAGGCCCAGCAGGTCGGTAGTCCTCTTCCGGGCCGCCTCTCCGGTTGTCTTCCGGCTGTGTCGTTGCTGGTAGTGCCGCGACTATCGAAGAAACGGCTTAGCGCCTCCATCAATTCGTCGGCCAGGGGCTTGGTCTCGTTGGTTTTTGCTGGTTCGTCGACGTCCACTTGACGCACCAGTGCGTGCATTCTAGATGCCTGTTTTGCCGTCTCGAACTCAAGTGCGTGGCTCAGCGCATCTGCCAGGGTCTTATTGCGCGCGAGTCGCAGCGCCTGTTGACTGTCCGAGTCCCGTAGCCCGTCGGTGAAGGTCTGCGTCGCAATCTGTTCCAGAAAGTCGGCCGGCGCTGTTGGATAGGCGAGCCTTACGAGGCGTGCGATGTCCATCTCGAACTCCTGCAGGGTTTCCGCGTTCTTCTGTACCCGGGTCCGGAGCTGCATCTGGTAGGCCTGCTGAAGATGGCTATCTCCATATCGGGACTCCATATGGGCGATCAGTGAAGCGTAGTCCTGGGATCCAGTCGGGATGGCCTGAAGGACGTTAAGGGCGTCACCTCTCAGCGCTACAATGAGAGCTGTAGCCTGTTCTGTGTTGTTCCAGTTATTTATGGAACAGGCCGCCTCGGACTGACGTAAGTAGGTGCTCCAAGGGACCTTTCCGTCGAAGGTTGGGGGCGTCACTCTGCTATGTCCCGTTCCTCATATTCCCGGTGTAACGGTGGGCGGGCGTTGGCGCAGCTCGGCAACTTCCTCTTGTAGAGCGTTTAATTTCTCTTCCACCCCCGTCAGTGGGCGTTGGCGCAGCTCGGCAACTTCCTTTTGTAAGGCGTTGAATTTCTCCTCCTCCCCCATCAGCGGGCGTTGGCGCAGCTCGGTAACTTCCACTTGTAAGACGTCGAACTTCTTTTCCTCTGCCGTAACTTCCTCACGCAGACCCAGTTCTAATTTCTTCAGGTCCTGCGTCAACTTATTCTGACCGTCTTCCATCTTCTTCTGGCCCTCCGCTAGCTTATTTTGACCGTCTTCCATCTCCTTCTGGCCGTCTTCTAGTTTGGCAGTTAGGTCCTCGGCTAACTTCTTCTGGCCGTCTTCCATCTTGGCTTCCATGCCACTTAACTTTTCTAGCAATGCTGAAAATTGCGCTTCCATTTTAGATGCTTGTCTTGTAAGGGGCATGCTCTCACAGGATTTTTTTTAAATGACCTGCCCGGGTTTTGAAACCAGGACCGTCAGGTGTTGTGCTTGTGTTCGTAATCCGGCTTCTGACACCAGTTGTTACGTGCCACCCCCCTAGTGACACTTTTGTTAACTGGATTACGGTGGGTTGAAGCACAACACAGATTGTTCTTTTAAAGAAATAATTAACTTTATTGCGGCCAGAAAGATATACTACTCATCAGCAATTACAAGCAATTAGAACCTTACTCTAGTTTCCTCAAATCTCTTCCTTATGGAGCGCTCTTGCCCCCTTTCACTTGTCAACAGACCACAGAAGTTAATCCGTCCTAATGAGTCTGGTGGCCTTGACAGAACTACATGTACCTCTTCCTTATGTACACAAACTACAGTTACTTACGATAACCTGCTACACGCTGCTTCGCTGTCCGCGAGCTGGGAAACAATGTCACTGGATTTCGTAACTCGCACGGCACCCGCTACAATACCTCTGTCGCTCAGTGCAATCACACTCGCTCAAAACACAGGCAGTCCCCTGTATGCTTCTCCCTCGCTGTCAAGAGAATCAGCTTCACTAGGAGTTTCGCAAGTCACGTCACCACACTTCTGTCGCTCAGGATAAACGCTCGAAAAACACAACACACACTGCTTGACAGGTCGCTCTTATATAGCAGGCCGGTGACTCAATAAATGCTTCTAGACCCATCCAGGGTTCACGGCTTCTCGAGGTTTCCTTCACTGGCTGAGTCACGAATATTCTGGACCATCCCTTTGTCCTAGTAGTCCTGTTGCATAAGGCGCACGCAATACACTGAGGCAGAGCACAGCCCAGCCCGGGGGCAGTTGTGACTCATGCGGCGAGCGATGAAACAAACTCTCAGCCGTAACAATATTGCGCTTGTCTTAACTTTGTTGATCTATTTTCGATTGACGCTTTCTCATTCAAATTCCATGTTATAATCTCCCCTAAGGTTTATTGTGCAAACAAATATAATATATCAAAATTGCCATTATGGAAATAGGAAATATCAAGTGATTGGCGTTTAAATTTTCAGGTTTATGAATGTCAAGTCACAATATTTTAGAGGCCGATTGCAGACACGTAGTGGAATGTGCTGGGCGATGGGGTCCCCACATCCCTACACCAACACCAAAAAAAGCGTACAAGAAATAAGTAAAAGAGGTTTTTACTATGATGTACTGTAAAGATGGAAACTTACCATAATGTCCAGTGAGTTATTGCTTTTTATCTTCAGAGATTAGTTGAACTAGTAACATCAAAATATGGCTGTAAAACACAAAATACTGTGTGGTTAATATAAAATTCCTCGCTTACTAATACTTTTCACCATTTTTTCCTGATTCATGCCATTTTTTCACACTTTTTCCTGACCAAAAACAAAATTCCTGACTTTTCCTGCCTGTGGACACCATGTATTTTCAAGAATACGTGGAAACTAAATGCAATATTATTGACATACGGTAAGTTTCTAATCGTATTATACAATAGTTTTCTGTCGTCTGATTATCCCGTACAATTCTTACCCTAAGTATTTCTTTCAAGTTTCAACGTTTTAAAATGCTCGATAACAACAGACGTAGAAAGGATGATGAAGCATGTAATGAAAAGTGTATAACTTATGTATTGTATGTCTTATTATTCCCGTTTTCAACGGGGTCAGGGATGAGATACTATGTGGTGGGTGGTTTTACGGCCGTATACCCTTCCTGATGCCAACCTCACGGGAGGAGTTAATGAGATATGAAATGAATCAATATGAATGAAACTGAGCAAGGATGTGGAAGGCATTTTCCTGGAGTGGAAAATGGGAAACCACGGAAATCCGACGATGGGGCTCGAACCCATGTCTACCGAGTCTCCAGACAGCTTGACCCCATAGCATAGCTGCACGTTAGTAGCTACCGCTGTCGGTAAGTGTATAACTTATATACTGTGCCTGCATACTTTTTTAGAAACATCAGAAAGGTCAGGCTCCCCGCATAAGAAATTCTGGGTATGTACTGCTCAAGAGATTTCGTTGCTTCATTTAGGAGCTGGAGAAATCTTGGCCATCAGCCCCGTTTACTTGCGTGCAGGTAATATGTTTGTCATTGAGATGACTTACTATAATTATTTTGATAAGGCACAGGCTAGAGTAAAATATGGATTTTCACCATTGTCTCAGTCCCATTCATGGCTGTGATTATATGGAAGCTACTGAGGTATGAGTGGCATTGAGTAATGACATTCAGGGCACAGTCAGTGCCTGTGGAAGTTGTGAAAGGTTCTGTACATAGGTTTTTTTGATGTGTGATTTTGAAAATTGGGGACGGAAGTGGATTGGAACGAACGAGCTGGCAGTGGTGGATCGAACGGAAGTGTACTAGCTAGCAGTGGTGGAAAACGGAAGTATGCACTGCCCGCTCGATCGATCGGAAGTGTACTAGCTGACAGTGGTGGAACGAACGGAAGTATAAGACGCACTGCCAACTCCATCGATCGATCCAGCGGGCAGTGGTAAGACCCAGCTGGCAGTGGTACGAGAAACAATGAGCGCGCGGTGTCGGAAATTGATACCATGACGTATTCTCGGCCATGTGGAATGTATTATGACATACTGAACGGAAAACGCTCATGCGAACTCTGGTGTCAAGTGATTGAAACAAATGACATGGTACATGTTCGAAGTCTTCGTATCAGTATTTAAATGGTAAAATGCCTTAATATCAAACATTGTAAGTAGTCGGCATTCAAATATTAACCCACAGAACGGTAATGCAGTCATCAATATAATATAATCGTTGTGGTTATACGAGAATTGAGCAAGCCTTCATGAACTATTACTGAATACATTCTCTTTACTCACAAGAGGGCCTATTCATCAGGCAATTTGAAACTCAATTTCACGCAGGAACATTATCGAAACAAGCAAAATATAAATGAAACTTAATTCCGTAATGCAGTATTATTGGAACGTGAAAATAAGTCACCATTTTGTGCACAAAATTTGCGTAGTCGAAATAGCCGTGGGGTTAGTGCTGATGACTGTGAATCTAGAGATCTTGGGTTCGAATCCCGGACGGGGTAGATATTTTTGCTACCAGATTATCATTTTAAACGATATTTATCATATCAATATGACATTATCGAAACAAGCAAAATATAAATGAAACTTAATTCCGTAATGCAGTATTATTGGAATTATTAACAGAATCCATATGAAATTTCGTGTTGGTCTGTGAATGAAGACCTGTTTATAAGGAATTTAAGGTTATGAGCGGTGTCGGGTCTATTAATCTAGTTGATCCATATCGTATTCTTTATTTAGGCTAGTGCTGGTGGAAGCTACAAATCATCTAATAAAATGAGTTCCGTATTATAAACTACAATATCTTTAAAACACTCCCTTTTACAATAGGTATCAACAATTTCACGTGAGGTTTCTTCTATGTCAGGTTTTTTTTTTTAGCGTATGGCTTTTGTGCCGGCAATGTCCGAGGACATGTTCGGCTCGCCAGAGTTTGTAGCTGCTTCTAGACGGACACCCATGGGGATAGCTACAAGTACCGTCGCGTGTGGAGTGTTGTCTGGGGAGGAAAGTTTGAATGTAAGGACGAGGAATTGGAAGGTAGCGGCTGTGGCCTATAGTTAGGGACCAACCCCGGCATTTGCCTGGAATGAAGATGGGAAACCACAGAAGACCATCTTCAAGGTTGCCGGCGGGGGGATTCGAACTTCCTCGCCTCCCGGATGTGAGCGGCTGCCTGCAGCCATGCCGTAACGACCACGGCTAACTCACCCGATGCTCATAGGGTTAGTACAGCTGTACCGACTCAGTGAGGAATGTAACGGCAAACTACCTCATTGCTCACCTTGCCTAGTACGTCTCATTGTAGTGCTGCCTCGGTTTTGTGGGTTTTTACCACATAACTTATGGTGGTGCTATTTGAGGATACAACCAGCCTGACAGACAGACAGACAAAGGAGTTTTAATTCGGTAGCAAACCATTCCAGGATTTGCTTGTAGTGAAACCACACTCAGAATGGCCGCTATCAGCGCCAGGATTCGAACTTCAAACTTCCGTATGCTCGTCTATTCAGTCCAGTGGTGGAGCTGCTATGATTCTCTCGTAGACTTGACTTATTTTCATTGATTCCAAGGTGAAACATAGGGCCTCAATGAAATTTCTATGTTTCACCTGGTTTCTGTAATACAGTAAGTTTGTTTCAGGTGTGCTGACTCTTAGCCCACAGTACCCTAGTCCAGTGGAAGGGTTGCTTCCTGTCTGCACTGGACCGCAGGATTTTTTTTGTAGGCGTAACCTTTAAAGATCCCTCTTACCACAAGACAGTGGTTTCTTCTTCATTTCACTCCAAGAAGAAGGGTTGTCTCTTTCGCCAGCTGCGCTGTACCAAAGGTCTCCTTCTTCACTACGTCTGCCGTGAAGTTCTTCCACAGAGCCCCTTTAGCTGTCACTTTTCAGGGTTCCTGTCGAGCCTTCACAGGTACCGTAGCGGTTCTGGGGAATGGAAAGTCCCCTACTGTACTTTATCCCTACAGGTAACCCCTTACTTCATTTCATTTCATTCAAAAGATGAAATAAAATTGTGGTTGAGTGACAACAAACATTACCACCAAGTCCCATTTTTCCAGGAATTTGAGGAACATTTTAAAAGGGGGCTACAACCCCAACAGGACCCCTCTCATCTGGATACAATGCTGCTTGGCATTGGGGTCCATCGAAGAAGCTACCAACCCTATTAATTACCATTAGACACACTATAATAGTGTGGCAAAGGCTTCTACTTTCTTTTACCAAGTGCGGAACATTGTTTGGGACAAAGCAATTTCCAAGTGCCAAGCAGACAATGTTCAAATCATACCTTCTGTCAATTATGACATATGACTTCGAGAGCTGTGTCTTATTGAAAATTCAAGATTTAACGGCACGTTGAAGTAACTTTAGGTAAATATAATGCACTAAATATTATTCCCACTTTGCAACACAACTTACTTTGTTTGGGGGCATGGTGACTCAGCGGTCAAGCTGTCTGCCTCTCACCAAGGCAGACCGGGTTCGATTCCCGGTCAATGCATGTGAGATTTTCGAAGTGAAATACCATGTCCTGTGGTTCAGATCCATGTAAAAAGGAGGCCCCGTGGCTCATGATCGCGCGATTAACGGTCACAATAAACTACAAGCTTGCTTCCTTCCTTATCTCCTCTTCAAGGTACATGTTTCGGACCATGAAACAATCCTTCTTCAGCCAATTTCAGCAATATCTCAGTCCAGTATAGTCACCATTTTGGTGAACAAAACACACATTAAAATACATAAAAATATGGTGATGAAAATGACACTGAGATGATAGATAATAACAGGTATAAGAACGTATAACAAGAAAGACCGTTTCATGGTCTGAAACATGTACCGGAAGAGGTACAAACAAAGTAAGTTGTGTTGCAAAGTGGAAATAATAATAACTAGCATTACCCGTCACGGCTTCGCCTGCGAATATTCTAGTTGTAAAGAGTACACTTAGCAAAATCTCAATCATGAATGCTATGACTGATTTATCCTTAGTACGAAATGATCAGACTTTATCAATTCAGCTACTGGTGCAGTGGTTAGGGGTTTGTCATTCCTTCATAGGTATATGAGAGCGAAGTTAGTTTTCTGGGAATATCACAGACACTGTTAATTTAAGGGCCTTTAAATGAGGTTTTCGGAGACCCTTTATAGTCGGGTGAAAAGACATTTCGTACCACACTCACAAGTGAAAAAATTCTCGAGTGCCCCTTGACCCCCTTAAGCGCATTATACTGTATGTATTGATGAATTTTACAGCTTAATTTGGTTCAGTGATAACCTTATAACCGTTTGGAAACTTTCACAGTAATGTAATAATTGGAATTGCATTGCATCTTACAGAAATAGATGGACCTGTGAGATTCTGTTACCATGGTTACCGTGTTGCATTCTTTCATTGTAAATATACATGTTTTAAGTTATCTATTTAATTGTGAGGCATTTAAAGAGTAAGTGAGTGCGTTTCACTTATGTATTGGGTTATGCTGAACCTGTAGGTATCCCATATGTGTAGGTTGGTGTTAATGGGACCTTATTTTCGATACAAAAATGGAATGGGACCTTAGCAGAATAATATAGGGAGGGATAAGGTGATATTCAACAAGGAAAATGTTCATAAAAGATATTCATTAGGTAAATGTTAACAAAGTACAGGGTAATCGAAAAATAATGCCCAGACTTTAAATATCATTATCATTTCCCCTTATCCAGCTCCTGCCGGATCGGGGTATTTATGGCACTTCTCCACCTTCCTCTTTCTTTCCACAATACCTCATCCACGATCTTGACCCAGTCCAGATTTCTTTTTCTTATGCTGTTCTTCACTGAATCAATCCACCTTGTTCTAGGTCTTCCTCTTGCACTTTGCCTCCAGCATCAGTCTTGGTATTCTATTTTCCTAGACTTTAAATAATTGCTATAAAAGAACTATTACAAGTTATTATTATTAAGCTGATGACAAAATACACAAAATAGACTATATAACATCATTACAAACAACACACATCTATAAAACAATCAAATTGGCACCTGAGACATTTTTAAAGTTTCAAATCCAAATTTTCCAGCCACTCTTTAGCCCTTATAGAGACTACTATTACAAGTAATGTAATGGTTTTAGCCTTAAAATGCATGGAAGATATAACATGTTTTTTCATACCTTAGTAAGGATCGGAGTAACAAGAAGAGACAGGGTGAGGAATGAAAAGATCAGGGAAATAGTGAAAGAGGAGCCCTTGCAGGGTAGGATTGAGACATCAAGACTGAGGTGGTATGGACACTTAAAGAGAATGGAAGAGAAGAAGATTCCCAAGAGGATACATGAGATGCAGATGCAGAAGAAACGACCAAGGGGAAGACCAAGAGATAGATGGCTGAAAGGAGTGGAGGAATGTGTCAAGAACAAAAGGCGAGGACTGGACTAGAGTGACAGCGGAGAGGTGGTGGGAAGAAAGGACTATGTGGCGAGGCTTATGTTCCAAACAGACCCAGCCTGGGGCTGGAAACTGTGCAAGATGATGATGATTAGTAAGTTTGAATGTGAGCTCCGTTTATTGCTCTGCCGACGTCTAATGTGTGGTGCGGGTGACTTCATGACCAAGTTATTGGACCTTTCTTTTTCGCTGAAAACACAATTACAAATCTAATTTACCTCGACATTCTTAAACAGTTTGTGTTTGCTCAAATAGAAGACATCGGACAACAGACTGAACAGTGTGTCATTTATATGCAAGGTGGGGATCCACCTCACTACCTTCGTGCGGTACATGATACACTCGACGCACAGCAACAATCGGAACTCACAATGAAACTTACTACGGTATCAAAGAAAATATTATCTTTATCATGCATTTTACGGCTAAAACCAAGTGCATAGGTACACTTTGCTTTTGTTCTGAAGGGACCAAGATTCAAATTCCAGCCAGGTTGTGGATTTTAACTTGGGAGGGTCAATTACCCTGGCAGGGGGACTGGATGTTTGCGACACCTATGGGCGTGAACTCGAAAGACCTGTACCCAGTTCTCTGAGAAAGTCATACGTCAACATAATATCATATTCAGTTTCCTTAAAAGAAATGGCTTGGGAATAATGATTATTGTTAAGGTAGAATGGTAGATCACCTTAGCTTTCAGGATGTCTATCCATGGTTTGGACTTGAACCTTTTCCTTGTTGCATTTCCAGGTTTGATATCCCCAGAAATCACCCTATTATTTTAGAATATGAAGTACTGTGGACATGGGTATAAACTCAAGCACATAACTATATAATACAGTATTTTTAAATAAAATGACATTTTTCATGTGAATTACCTACAGTCTTGCAATGACCCACAGTAAATTACACTCACCTGGGGTCCTTGGTTTGAAGTCTGCCCTCATATAATCTGGTCACAATTTTTAAACTATATGATCTGGCCACATAAACAATTATGAAACTAAGTTTTAAAAAATGTGTCAGTAATGGAATTTGCACAAACTGTACACATAATTACATTGTTGACCGTTTTAATCCCTGAGGTCTCTGGTTCAGAACCACTTCAGCATCTTTTTATTTCTTCCAGAATTAGTCTCATTGGCCCATGCTACAAAAATTGTCAAATTCTAATTTAAATATGCTAATATATACATCTCGGTAGCCTGCTCCATGGAGTCCTTAGTTCCCAATGTCTACTCCCATCGCCAGTAAAATCATCTGACAAGAGTAAAAGGCAGGGAAGGTTGAATGCTTGGTTGTAGGCCACCGTCACCACCGGCATTTACAGTATGCTAGTATACTGTATCCTCATCAATATCACTGTCACTATCATTTACATCTAAATCACTTCCACACGAGCTTTCCAAATCACTAACATTGCTTCTATTCAATTCTGTTAGGACATAGACATATGAGAGACCAGCCATGTTGCCTCGCAACAGCTGGGAGAAAGGTCAAGGAACAAACATTCATTGTTACCGTTAAAACTAACACTATAGCTTCAAAATTATGTCCTATACCTGCCTGACATATTACCTATAGTTCACAATTAGTTTTAATTCCACACCACTACGAGAGGTGGCAGGAGAATGCCAGAACATACACGTGTACTTTTGGGCGCTATAGCAGGGAGCTGTGACTTTCATATCCGGGCGCATTGAGAAAGAAAGTGTTAAGAAACAGGGTTTCATGGAAAAAAATACAACAAAAATACAAAAAAATTATGTTTAATATCAGTCATAAAATACACAAAATACAATGTATAGGATTTGTGAGATCACTTACATGTTGTACAACAACATCCCCATTAACACACATGGAAATTGGATGCCATAAAAATATACTTTTAACAGGGTCTAAAGATGCAAATATATCCATTGAATGCAACTTGGGAAGACTATTCAATGAAAACTGCTGTCCAAGGTTTCAAGGTGTCTGCTCAAATGAAGGCAAGTGGGAACAGACAAAGGAATAGAATAGAACAGAAAAGATTGGAATGACATTGATAAACATAAGAAAAAAATACAATCTCAACACTCGGATACACTGCTGTAGCTATGAATCCTAGAATGTAGGGAAAATGGTAAGAACACAAGTCTGTGGTAAATATGGACATAATATTGACTAGGGTTTGGATGTTTATGATATGCAATGTTTTTTTTTTCTGGCTCTCATTTCTGTTGTTGAATTCAAAAAATATTGAATGTTTCTGATTACTTTTGTACACAGGGTTAGCACAAATGATTGAAGTGATTTGATGTACGTGTATTATTAAAAGAGAAACTCATCAATTTTTGTTTGAAGGTTGCTGCGGAAAGGTTTAGTACACTGGTCGGTCGCTAGGCAGTGTTGCCTGCTCAGCGGTTAGGCGGCTACGTGTCAGTATGAGAGATGGCAGCAACAGGCCAGGGACTCACCCAAAGTCAATGTGTTTAATGTGGTGTCAAGTAAAAATGTGTATGGGCCTTACTTTCTTGCTGAGAACACTGTGACAGGCCTGTCTTATCTGACGGAGTGGTTGATGCCTCAGTTACATGAAGATAATCCAACGTTTTTATTTCAACAAGACGGGGCTCCCCCACATTTCCACCTGGCAGTGCGCCACTATCTTAACGAACAAATCCTTGAACGTTGGATTGGACGGGTGTCTTATGCGCTGGCCTCTCCGGTTGCCTGATCTGACCCCATGTGATTTCTTTTTAAGGGGGTTTATCAAAGATGAAGTTTATGTACCACCCATGCCCATTAATCTTGTTGAACTGAGGAATTGGATCCATGCAGCTGTAGCTAAAATGGACCAGGATAAGCTCCAGCGTGTGTGGTCAGAGTTGGACTACCGTATCGATATTTACCATGAGGAGGGCACTAGAATATTTCGGTCATTTCATGCACAACAACAAGTACAATCTGTTGCAATTAATGATTCAAGGGAACATTGATGGCATTAGGGGTCCAGGACATGGTTTGGACTGAATACAGAGCTGCTGTTCAGAAAAGCTATGGATAAACAGCAGATCATGTTACTGATTGCCAATGTTCTTGGAGGAGGAGGCACTTGAAGAAGAACAATAGCCATTTTATAAACTCTAGTTATAGTTATTCTTGTTTTTAGGGGCATAACAGCGAGGTCATCTGCCCCAATATATAGACTAAACTCTTCTTCAAAATCAATGCCGTACATGTTTCGAACCTGTATTCGATCCTTCTTCAGCATCATTATTATTTTGTACATTTTCTTGGTGCTTCTTTGTTCCCAAGTGTTTCGAAATATCACTTTTTCCATCATGTGATATAAAAAAAAAATACACCGACAAACAGTACAGAATGGAAAATAATTGACCTTTTCTGGATTCAATCAAGCAAGGAAACTGTTCTAAAAAGAAACAATTGTATTTTTTGCCCATAGTAAAGTGTCAAATACCGAGCAAGAACACTAAAATGATGCAGCCAAGTCAATAAACAACCACTTACACCGAAACAAAACCCATTTACGAATTCAGGCATCCAAATAACATGCATTGCCTGTCCACTATAAACACTTCCAAAATTACTGCAAAAATGTTTGAAGTTCGCCAAAATCAGGAAGATAACTTGCGTAATTGTGAGGTGGGAAAAACTGTGGAAAATCGGGAGTCTCCGCCTAAATCGGGAAAGTTGGCAGGTATGCAGTTAGCTTCATATGGTTATTAGTCTTTACAACAAATGTGAATGGAATGAAGACAATATTCAGCAGGAAAATCTAAGCTTGTATTTCAATGTTATAAATACAGTACTCCCTCTGTAATCCGGCATCTCAGCTCTCCGGCACTCCCAGTAATCCGGCGTTTTGTATTCAAGTACGAGCTCAACACTCGATTTGACAATACGTCCCCAATACCGTACTATGTTCCCCACGCAGCGACAATACTAGTGTCTGAGTAAACAATGCATTGGCACCAAGAGCGATGACTCACGCACGCCCCTCTCAGGTGCCAGGTGTAGGACAGTTGTACTGTAGTAGTGTTGTGAAGATGACGAAAACAACCAGTTTATGACAGAAGATGACATCATAGAGGAAGTGGCAAGAGACAAAGAGGACGAGGAACAGGTCGAAGGAGAAGTGACAGCGGCTATACAATCTCTCACGATGCGGCCACCGCCTCGTTTGCCACGTCAATTGCCTGGGCGGAGGAAAATGGTGTCTCTGCTAACGATGTCTTAGTTTTAAGAAGGTTACAGGAACAAGTTCTCAAAGTGTCTCTCAACCGTAAAAAGCAAAAGACAATTGATGCAAATCCCCAGCCGTCTACTTCCAAGGAATAACGTGAGTTATATGACGTATTTTCGTACTTTTTTACTTTGTATAGTACAATGTAATTAAAACGGATTTTAAAATGATACCTGCGTTTTTCTCGATGTTTTCCAGTAATTTGGCGTTTTCGGTAATCCGGCAGTGCTATGGTCCGATATGCCAGAACATTTTGCACAATTTGTGTTTAAATACATAATGGCTCAACGGACAATACATATATTTTCTTTTGAAAATTATATCTGCCGGATTGCCGAGAGATGATGATTTACTTGTTTGACAATATTGTTTAGCTACCATACTTTCAAAGTTACATTTCTCAGTTTTTAGATCATAAACAGTGCTAGATTTACCAATAGGCCCCATAGGCCCCGTCCTAGGGGTGTACCATGCTGAGGGTGCAAATTCTCTTGCAACAGCAGATTTTTCGACTTCAGCTTTAGAACAGAAATGTTTTATGATTTATTAGGAGAAAATTTAAGTCTTGAAGGAAGGAAGGAAGGAAGATTGTAGTTTTACGTGACCGTGAATCTTGTGATTATGAGCCACGGGACCTCCTTTTTACGTGGAATCCGAACCACAGGACATGGCATTTCACTTCGAAAATTAAGTCTTGAATATTAATATCAGATAAGTTGAGAAAATCCCGATCTGAAATAATGAAAAAGTACTGGAAAGAGCACAAGAACCAAGCAGTACTACCATCAAAGAAGAAGTGATTGTGGAACGACTCAAGTGATCCAATGTGACCAATCAAGATTAATAATAATAATAATAATAATAATAATATCAGTTTAATTTGAATAATTCATTATTCATAGTTGTACGTTGTATGATGTAGTGTATATCTGTAAGTGTATAATGAGTCTTAAATGGTTTAAACTTATTTTAATATCTCGTTGGTCTGTTTATTTATAGTTTATATATACAAACTGGTTTAGGAACAAGACTGTACTAAGACAGGGGAGTGTGCTGTCACCTCTTTTATTCATAATGGTAATGGATGAAATTGTAAAGGAAACAAAGGAAGCATATGGACATAAAGAAATGAAGTTACTGTTATTTGCAGATGATATTGTGGTCTGGGGAAGCAACACCGAAGAAGTGCAAAAACAACTAGATGCACTGAACGAAAATATTCAGAAGTACGGCCTGAAAATCAGTATAGAGAAAAGCAAGACCATGGTGATGACAAGAGGGGAAATACAAGGAAAGGGCACTGTGAAAATTGGAAGTCAGAGTTTGGAAATTGTGGACACTTTCAAATACCTAGGAAGTGAATTGATGCAAACTGGTAGGTTGGACATGGAGATTGGCAGGAGGGTACAGCAGAGCAATGCATTCTATCAAAGTGTAAGAAAACTTGTTTGGGTTAAGGAAGTACCAAGGAAAAGCAAGGAGGTAATGTATAAAGTGTACTATGTTCCCATATTAACTTATGCAGCTGAGACTTGGACCCTGACGAGCAGGCAAGAGAGTAGAATCCAAGCCAGTGAAATGAAATTCCTAAGAAGTATGATAGGAAAGTCAGAGTGAGGAATGAAGATGTTAGGAAGGAAGTTGGGATGGGAAAACTAAATGAGAGAATTGAGAAGAATAAACTAAGGTGGTTTGGACATGTAAAGAGGATGGAGGAAAATAGAATACCAAGACAGATGCTGGAGGCGAAGTGCAAGGGTAAGAGAGCAAGGGGAAGACCTAGAACAAGGTGGATCGATTCAGTGAAGAACAGCGTGAGAAAAAGAAATCTGGACTGGGACAAGATCGTGGAAGAAGAATTGTGGAAGGAAAGAGGAAAGTGGAGAAGTGCCATAAATACCCCGACCTGGCAGGAGCTGGATAAGGGGAAATGATGATGATATACAAATTTAGAAACAGTTGATTCTCTCATTATTTTGATTTATTTAATTGATTTTAGTTCGTGATTCATTAGAATAAAATAAAAATTACCTTCACAAAGACCTTTCTGAGGTCTGAATTCTCCCTCCTTCACGATGCTATGAAGAGGGGGCGGCAAAATCCCACGGGCCTAGGAGCACATAAAATCTAAATCCGGCCCTGATCATAAACATCCAAGAAATGTGAGAATTATAGAGGCATAACTCTGTTACAGGCGCGGATTCAGGGGGGGGGTCATGGGGATCATGACCCCCCCCCCCCCAAACGGAGACCAAATTTGTTTGCAAACTCTAAAAACGAAAACCATACAAATAAAACTTAACGAATTTTAACTGAAAAACATTTTTTTTCATTTTATTCAATACTGAAAATATCTTGATTGCAATTAATATGTTCTGTTACACCTGTACATATTTACAATTTCATACCTGTTATATAAAAACGATTATTTATATAACAAAATCAACTCATCTATTTTGTTTAGCAAACCTTGTGATTACCGAATCGGTGTCTATAGTGATGTCACGATGAAAGTGCAGCAATGCACGGATAGGAATTTAGGGCTTTCTTCGCACCAAAAAATTTTGCCGACGTCCAAACTGCAAGCTTGGTTGGCAATTTAAGCTGTGACTTTCTCCCTTTGTCGGTACCAACTCGACTTGCGGAAACTAACGTACATGATACTTTTCTCGAAGCAAAAGTCGCAAAACACGCCATTGCATTTTGTACGAATATTTTTGGTGCGCTAAACGCATCAAATTTCTATCCATGTTGCTTGCAAAATATTGGTCTGGTTTTGTACGTTTGGTTATTTTGTGATTGCGGTTTTAGTGATACCATTTTTCTTAACAACTTCGATTCCCTGACCCCCCCCAAGCCAAACTCTAGATCCGCGCCTGCTCTGTTATCACATGGCCTAATTATAATGGAGAAGGTAATAAACAAGAGGTTGAGAAACATAGTGGAAGCACAGCTGGAAGAAAAGCAGTATGGCTTCAGACCCAACAGATCAACAATGGACCTGATATTTACTGTACGCATGTTACTGGAAAAACACCTAAAAATCAACAAAGATATAATATTTATCTTTTTGGACATAGGAAAAGCCTACCGGTATGATAGAGTTAAGATTAATTGGAAGAATATCCATTTCGCAAGGTCCGTATTGACGTTATTGCTACATTTTTCGTTTTAATCCTAGTTTTTCGACGTATTCATTTTTCTAAAACTCTTCATTATTTCTTTATAGTTGAGAAGCAGGCTTGAACTCTGGCTGGTTCACCCCATTACAAGCTCCGTATGACGGTTTCTTCAAAATGTTAAGTCTCCACCCAATCCGGCAATGAAAAATAACAACGGCCCAACTTTGGTTCAAGAAAATTTCCCGGACCAAGGTCACGAAGATTGGCTTTAAAACAGGAACTCATAACACAAATGGAGAGCCAACATAGCCCTCTGGCTGCATTATAATCACCTCCAATATATATTTTTAAACATTTTAACCAAATTTTTCAACGGCCTGTTGAATGGGGCACCTGCCAGATCACAATATGGATAAGGCCAACAAGACCAGACCTATCTCTTTTAGCTGTGCTTTTTAATCCTTTTTTAATCCTGTTATATGTGGATGGGATGGCATTTTGGAATTAATTTTGAATGTTACTTGTAATTTTGCAGCATGATAAGTTGATATTTTATAATTAATTGAGTGTCTATTTTAATGTTTTTCTTAAAGTGCAAGTGTGTTGTGTATTATGATGGATGTGAATATGTTATTAATTTTTGCGGCTGAAGAAGGGCCCATGAGGCCCGAAACATGTCCTTAATGGCAATAAATTAATAGATGCCAATAATAAACTTGTATTGATTGGGCGGAGACCACTCAACCCATTGAAATTGTCATGATAGAGTTAGGAAGAGACGCATATGTCTACGGAAAAAGAATGTACCAAAATCGTTAACAAAATTTAAATGTGAGAGCAGGGTTCAGGTAGGCAGTGGTGATTCTGAGGTCTTTTATACAAGAAGAGGAGCAAAACAAGGAAGTGCACTGTCGCCTCTATATTTATTATATTGATGGATGAAATTATAAAGGGTGTAAAGCATAATATTGGAAAAACTGATGGGATAAATGCTTTAGATTTGCGGATGACGTAGTGATTTGGGGACAAGGAGAAAATGAAATACGAATGGATATTCGGAATGAGAATTTTAAGGCGTTCGGAATGAAAATTAGTAAACAGAAAACTGTGGTAATGCACTGTGGAAAGGAAAATGAAAAATCCACAGCCTGCTTCCAGTCTCCGACTGGGTCAGGAATGGAATGAATAAAGCCGCTAGGCGCGGACATGGACTGTGCCGGCTGCCGAGGCCTGATGCACTCCTCTGGGGCAATGATTAAATGAATGACAGATGAAATGAAATGATAGTGGATAGTGTTGCTGGAATGAAATGTTGACAGGGAAAACCGGAGTACCCGGAGAAAAACCTGTCTGCCTCCGTTTTGTCCAGCACAGATCTCACATGGAGTGACCGGGATTTGAACCACGGACCCAGCGGTGAGAGGCCGGCGTGCAGCCGCCTAAGCCACGGAGGCTTTGGAAAGGAAAATAATGAATAATGAAATTAATACAGAAATTAACAACAGATTAAGTAAAGGTACCTCATTTTATTATCAAGTTCGACAGTTGTTATGGGATGTTAAAGTACCACAAAGAACAACATTAACATTATATAAACAATATTTTACCCCAATTGTAACCTATGGCCTAGAAACATTGGTTACTAACAAGAGGCAAAACAGTAAGATCGAAGCAACTAAAATGACATTTTTGAGAACATCTCTCCAGAAGACTAGAAGAGATAAAATCTGAAACTTGAAAATTAGGCTAGAACTAAATATAACAGAACCATTAGTACATCAAATACTGAGGTCGAGATTAAGATGGTTTAGCCATGTGCAAAGGAAGGAAATGGATAGAGCTGCAAAGAGGGAGATGGTGAGGAATCTTGACGGTATTAGATTGGTTGGAAGGCCGAAAAAGAGATGGATGGACCAAATCCGACAAGACATATGTAACATTGGACTGGATGTGGCTGAAGTAATGGAGCAGGAGAAGTGGAAGGATAGACAGCAGTGGAAGAGGCTAGTTTACAACATCCGGATGACTGAAGTTGGAAACAGATGATGATGATGATGAAACATCCAAACCCTAATAATGACATCTTACAATTGCTTCATTTGTAAACATAGGGCTTCTTTTAGTTCTACTCATGTGTGGGTGGGTGCAAATTTATCGCAACACGAGTCAGCATCGGTTGAGGAGATGTCTCTCTTGAACCATGCGGTAAGCACACTTGTCCGCCTCTCGCTCGAGTCGAAGGATCTCGTCCACCAGCTGGTTATCTCCCTCCTTCAGTAAGGCCTCCTGTACCACCTCAACTAGCTTCCTGTAGGTAAGGTATTCCCTCCATGCCGACATCAGTTGTGGCATCTTGTAGAGCAAGACCTCGTCCTTGGCACGTTCCTCCATGTCCCGCATTGAACACTGAAACACATAGGAAGATATGGTTGAGTTCAGGCTTGGGGAGTAACACGTTTTTTGTATAATAATAATAATAATGTATGTATGGAGAATTTGGTCAATTATATACCGCTTAGAATCTTAAGACAATGGTACATCATTTTCTTCCCAGAACTTTTTAATTTGGCGGCTAATCGGTTGCCGTTGTTCCACTGACATCACCCTCGTAGGCCACCGTTGGACTTTGAAACATTAACATCAGCTGAATGGACCCGTCGCTGAAATTCCTCCCTGCCCGAGATGATAGCATCCGTGATCTTCAGTTGTTGTAGTTCCCATCGTATCTCCTCCAGCCATCCTGTAGTGTTTTTTAATTTAGAGATGTAATCAAAAAGTTTCTTCGAGAGCCGATTACTGTTCACCCTGTAAAGATGTCCGTAAAATTTTAGTCTTCTGTTTTTAATTGAAACTGTAATTTCTTCTATATGACGGTAAACGTCTTCACGTCTCCTCTTCAACCACCAATTGTCTTTATTCTTTTGGGGACCCAATATTTTTCAAAGTATTTTTCTTTCTTTTTTCTCATTCTCTTGTATCAGGCTTCCCAGATACTTGAAACTCTCCACTTTCTCCAGCTGTTCCCCATCAATTGTTATTCCTGTTGTGGTTCTTTCCTTCTTCCTTGTTGTGATCACCATCTCACTCTTATTTATGCTAAATTACATCCCATACCCTTGAATTATTCCTTCCCACACAGTTGCATAGTGTTCAATTTTTGCTTGGAACGATATCGATCGTTTGTTGTAACGGGTGTGAGTAAGCTTATAGGCAAATTCCATCTTCTTCAATCTCTCCTTCCACGCTGTGTTATCGAGTCCATTTGACTGGATCCATTCACCATTTATCAACTCTTTGAATCTGACCATATTGTGTTGGTAAATACTTTTCCTTATTATGTCTGTATTCAATATATTAAGTTCTTTCATATGAAATGGTAAGACCAGTTTTAATTGCTATTTAATAATAATAATAATAATACCCTATGGCCTCGGGTGCCAGGTGCAAGCTTTGTTAACTGACGCCCAGAGGTCAACTTGCATGTCGAATTTTATCGCTACTTGAAGCGCTATGAAAGGCAAGGAGGTTACATATCTAAGCTCCTTGACGTTATAGCGCTTTCTAGTAGAGAAATTAGGAACTTGGTGTTGGCGGAAAATCCCGAGATTAGTTTTGCCATTATGAGCATGGGTTCTTTAACATGCTAACATCGTATGACATGCGTGTCGTGATTTTTTGTTGCCTTTCAAAAATCACTTACCACGGCCAGGAGCGAATCTGCGAGCTTGGGTTTGACAGTCCGACACGATAACCACTTACCAACCGTGGCAAGCACGTTTTTTTTTGTGACTACTAATAACAGTTACCGTACTTTTGCGGCAATGAAGGGGTAGCAGCAGTTCAACAGGCCTAGGCCCTTCATGGGCTGTAGTGCCAAGGGTGATGTTTTTACTGTGGAATGATTCTCCCCAACATATTTTAAAACTTTTAAGTAAATCATCATTTCAGTGACATCATCATCTCGTTATTTCATGTTTTTTAACTGACCGACTTGCACCTAATGGTGTTATTGGCCAATTGAGTGTGCTATGGCTGAGGAAGATTTCACAGAAACCGAAAGTTTATGTAAGTAAGTTGTATTGGATAGTGGAAAATTTGTAATCAATTATATAGATCAAAATACGGAAAATGATAAGTCATCATCATCATTGTTTCTGCGGTTATAAATGAGCAGTCTCCAATTTGCCCTGTCCATCCATAACTGTTGTTCTAGTAGTTGATGCCAGTTCTTATCTCTAGCTTCAAGGTCCTTATAAATTTGCTTCTCCCACACATCGTGAGGTCTTCCTCTTGGTCTCTTCCCGGGGACACACTGGCCAAAGTACACTCAAGGTATCCTGTGTGGAGCCATCCTCTTCATATGACCAAACCATCTCAATCGCTTGAGTTCGAGTGTCTCCAGCAGACTCCTTTCCAATCCCAGTTGTTGTCGGATATCCTCATTCCTTATTTTGTCCATATTCGTCTTTTGGAGGCAAGAACGGAGAAACTTAATTTCTACTGCCTGGAGACGACTGTTTGTTGGTCCAGTAAGGGTTGCTGCTTCCAGACCATATGTTAGTATAGGTATTAAGTATATCTTGAACAAACTAATCTTGGAAGCTTGTGGAAATGTTTCGTCCCAAAGTAGCTGATAGAAATTGGAAGCTTTCAGTATTCTGTTGTTAATCTCTTGATATATGGTATTGTCCGAGGAAGGAATACTACCTAAATACTGGAATTTGTCTACAACATTTATCTCCTCATCTCCAAGTCTTAGATGGACCGTTGAAGGATTTCTACTCATCACCAAACCAACTGTCTTGGTTTTGCGGATTTTAAGACCCATGTTCACAAATTATTCTGCCAAAGATCGAGTCTAGTTTGCACCTCCTCTTCTGACTTGCCCCACACCAAGACATCATCGGCGAAAAATGATAGTATTAAAAGATATTCATAAATACCTATATCTTCAGATTTTTTTACTTGGCACTACCCGTTGTACCGGCCTGGAGCCGCCACTGCCCAACAGCCGGTGTATTTGATACCCTATCATCAAACCTGAATCTCTGCCCCTGATGTAGAACTGATATTTTGCTTGTTATTGTTGAATGAATACATACACCAATAGATAAGAAATGTTATCTGTACATAGGAAGTTTACACTCCAACATTGGTTTAGACGCGACATGCAAACCCTTGCACCGTAAACATGATAATAACTTGGGACTATAGATCATAGTATCAGTGGGAGTTGCCATCGACTACAGTTATCTAAAGGATAAGAGGGAGGAAATCTCTTCTATGTGGCAATTCTGCGTGTTGGCATATTCTGAATATGATGCCTATCAACACTAATTCATGAAACATTCATATTCAACTAGCAACTCGCGCCGACTTCTTTAACGGTTTACCCAGCGTAAGCTGTCTCACAGTTTGTCTGTCTTGAAAGTCTGTTAGTCCCAGTTCTTTTATATTTTTCTCAACTTCTATCAGCCAAATGGTATGGACAATCTTGTTTCGCCAGAAGGTGAAAAATGTGGTTAGTCTGTTCGGAGCCAATCTCGCCACATGACCATAAAGAGCAACCCTTCTTTTCCAGTCAGAAAGCCTCTGTATTTGTCCGTAGAGCTCCGAGTTGTGTTGCCTCCGGCATTCCCCATCTTCTATAGAGCATCCAGCGTTTAGAAAAGACTGTGGAGCCTTATGGCGAAAGTGTTGCAAGCTCTAGGCAGAGGTAGCGCTGACGTCATACGTCAAGTTCACCCGCTTCGAGTACTGTTCTTTCATTAAGTTAGCGAGACAACGCAACCCCAGCAGCTACCTGAACTAGAACACGCACAGGAAGAAGCAGTTTTGCAGGTGTTAACGGATTGGACCAGTATTAAGAATACCGTACGCGAAGAGAACCAACAACGACATTCATTTCGTTGACATATGACGCATTACTGATTGACAGATGTCGAGAGCACAACCCTTCTTTCCTTCTCGGATGTACTGTATTCTGACGATGTTAACAATTTTTACGTCAGCAATACTGTTGATCATCACTTTTTTGTTATTAGTTAGGCTATAATTTAGTTTCCTTCAATTCTATTCTTGTTGTTTTGTTTAGATTCATATTTGTAATATTGTAGTGAGTTAGCCAAGCGGTTAGGGGCACGCAGCTGTGAGCTTCCATTCGGGAGATAGTGGGTTCGAACCCAACTGTCGGCAGCCCTGATTTGATCGAACAGAAAATAAAACACAACAATAGACCAATGACGGATAGTGCTTCAGAACTTACGTTGCCGGAGGAACTGAGCACGTGCTCCACTCCGGGCGAGCATGCAGCACTGGACGAGGCTCTTCTTTCCAGCGTGCTAACCTCCAAAATGTTTAAATTACTAAGACGTAATATAAACGATACTTGTATGCAATAACAAAGGTACTCAATTGGCAGATAATTGTAGGAAGCTATTATGACAAAAAATATATATGTTCAGAGTTCCTTCATGATAAAAGGTGAGGTAACAAAACCAGTGTAGGGGGGGGGGGGGGTCCGTTAAAAGTAAAAGCCCTTAAGACCCACAGCCTTTTCTAAACGCTGGATGCTCTATAGTACGGCCCCTGAGATCTTTCTGCAAATTTTTCTCTCCCTGACCTCCAATTTACCCATCAAGCCTCTTTTATTCATTGACAGACACTCCATAGCATACAGGCTTAGTAGATAAACACTGTTTTTTGATCTTACAAGTAGTGTTTATTTAATATCATCACCTTGGAATTTGTTGTTATTAATGGGTTGTAGATTTCAATCCAAACTGCGTTGAAGCTTTTTAATACCAAAATTGTACCAATAATCACTTATGGTATACAAGTAATTTGGCAGTACCTTACAAGAAATAATTTAAAAGACATTAAGAAAATTAAAGCGACGTTCCTGAAGCGAGCACTTTGCCTTTCTAAATTTACGCCATCCACACTGGTTTACGAGATGACGAATGAAACAATGTTGCTTGAAGATCTACGATTGAAAATGCTGCTACTATCCACGCCAGCTTATGAAGAAGTAGTACTTGAACACCAAGAAAAAATACGAGAAATCTGGGTCGATTTCTACAGTACAAATGCTATGACTAGAAAGGATTGGAAGGAGGCGAATTACCATCTTAGACATCTTGTCACAAGGCTTGCGTTGCATGGTTTCCACCATAAGTTATGCCGGACAGACAGATTCCAGGACCCATGTGCGACCTGTATATGTCGTCTCTGTGGAGAGTTATGTGACAGATGATATGTCGTTACATGTACAGAAAGATAATATTATGTGATCAAGTTTTGTTGTGTTTATGTTAATTTGTATGGCAATTTTGCTGCAATAAACATATTAATGGGTTGTATATTTTATGGTTACCTTGTATTATCTGAAAAGTTTTCAATCATCATCTTGCACAGTTTCCAGCCACTGGCCGGGTCTGTTTGGAACATAAGCCTCTCCAGCATCTTCTGTCTTCCCACGATCTCTCAGCCTCCACCCTTGTCCAGTCTTCTCCTCTCTTCTTCACGCTTTCTTCCACCCCCTTCAGCTACCTGTCTCTCGGTCTCTTTCCTTCCCACTTCGTCTCGAGTATCCTCCTGGGCATCCTCTTCTCCTCCATTCGTTTTACATGTCCATACCATCTTAGTCTAGATTTCTCTATACCATCCTGCAATGGTTCCTCCTTCATTAATTCTCTGGTCCTCTCATTTCTTATTCTGTCCATCTTTGTAGCTCCAATACTGCTTCTCAAGAACCTCATCTCACTGGCCTGTATTTTGCTCTTCTCCCTTCCTTTCATAACCCAGGCCTCCGAGGCATACGTCAGGATAGGGATATAGTACATCCGATATATGATCTTTTTGCTGTTCTGAGGGACATCCTTGCTCCATATCATGCTTCTCACACTCCTCCGGAATGCTTCTGCCCGTCTCGCCCGCTCATTTATTTCTCTATCGTTTCTTCCATTATCTTGTATCAGGCTTCCCAGGTACTTGAAACTCTCCACTTTCTTCAGCTGTTCCCCACCAATTGTTATTCCCGTTGTGGTTCTTTCCTTCTTCCTTGTTGTGATCACAATCTCACTCTTATTTATGCTAAATTTCAACAACAACTGCTTTTCTAAAAGCTGCTAAAACTACAAGTATAAGTGATCTGTAACTAAACATACAGTTTTTTTTACATCAGAAAAGTTGTTGTGAAAGCAGTTTGTAGACATTCTAGAACTTCAGATAAGTTTCCATATCAGATCTTTCTACACATTATTAGTAGATAAACACTGTTTTTGTATGTTGCAGTTATAGCTTTTTACCAGCCAAGTACTCGTAGATCATTTCTGGATTAAATTCTCCAGTAGTTAAGGGCAGCCGTAAGGCTTATTGGATTGCCCTGTGTACGCAGCACCAGTCCAATATCCCTGTGTCTTTAATAAGATAATACAGTCCTATGATGGACTCTGTTTTAACCCTGCGTAGGGCGCGGCTGATCGGACAGGCACAGGATTGTTTTTTTTTGTGTGTGCCTACCCGCAGCGTGCCGAGCGGGATCCTTCTCTCCCAGTAGTTTCCTAACGTTGGTAGCTGGTTCCAACCCATATGGTCAGTTTGTCTCCAGGTGTCAAAGAAGTGCGTCACACATGTTTTGATCTGACAGGCTCACCGCGCCCAATTACGTCGCAAATCCAAGGTCTGTACTTTTCCACTTTTGATAGCAAATTTGATAGCTGATGATCATCCAACATCACCCCCAGCCCCTCACACGAGGTCCAGATGCTGTGATTGCACCGTGGAGACAGGAATACAACGGCTCACGAACTATTCCTGTGTGAAATGCAACCGAGAAATATGCCTTCCTCATGCAAAACCATTCTGCGCAACATGCTTTTCAGCCTGCTCTTGCGATCCCACAGCGGCTTTGATGGACGATGACTCCGACTGATTTTTGTCCCCACACATCTCAACTTCATGCCTGACCCATTTTTGGAACTTTTTTTAAGGATAAAAAGTCGCATTTTGATTTATATTCATATCCATGATATGCAAATTCTGCATTTTGACTCGTTTTGGTTTTTGTACCTAAATAAATACTAAGAATTTTTTTAAAATTGATTTTATATTTTTCCCTTATTGTCAATATCCTAAAGATGATTGGTAAATTTTGGTTTAATTTAATAAGGCGTTTTAGGGACTTGATGTTTTGTTTTTTTTAGCATAGTGTGCCTGTCAGGCTCACGGCGCTCCGATGTTGAGAATCCTTGACCGCACCCTATGCAGGGTTAATTTCTTTTGGTTCAATTATCGATCTCCCAAAAAGATTGAATCTTCTGCGATCTAGAGCTTTGCAAAAACAAATTATATGATTGACTGTCTCTGTTTCCTTCCCGCATAGTCTGCATTCTAGGTTTCCTTTCATTATGCGCATTTTGTGTAGGTACTTTTTCTCGGGAGCATGGCCTGTGAGAAGAGCCACTATGTATCTTGCCTGAATTTTCTTACATTTAAGTAATTTTTCAGCTATTTTCTTACATGGTTCATTGATGAACATTTTCCCATGTTTAATGCCAGGGTTGGTTTTCCATCTATTCCTATGTTCCTTTTTGGCCCAGTCTTTGATAGCTTCTCTTATGGAGCATTTGGATACTCCTAGAGCCGGTTCTGGTCCATAAAAGATTGTTGCCGATCCCTTTCGAGCTAGTTCATGGGCTTTTTCGTTTCCTTCAATGCCCTCATCAATTTGATGTTATGTCCCCCCAGTTTGGTTAGGGCATTAAGACATTCTTCCACCAGTCTTGAGTTCACTTTAGGGCTTATTAAAGCCTTCAGTGCTGCCTGGCTGGCTGAATATATAAGAATCTTCTTATTGGAATAAGATCTTTCTATATTTTCATATATGCACTGTAGGATTGCATAAACTTCTGCCTGGAATACCATGGGATATTTTCCCAGGGGAAAGTTTAGTACTTAATGCTTAACCCTCTTAGTGCCAAGCCATTTCATGAAATACTTGCCAAGAATGCCAAGCCATTTTCAATGGTCATGCAGACTATTCGGAAAAAAATCATAAATACCACATTTCCAACGATAGATTATTTTTGCTTTGCATTCTGACCAATACTTCATTCTTTCATACATTATGTTCTTAAAAGTAAATACGGCATCTAAACCTTCTTAATTGAGGTTATTCTGATAATTGTACAATTTTTCATTTTGTTGTTGTAAGAAATCAGTTTTGAGCCTAAATCAAGGACACACTACGTTTCCAGCTGTAGAAAGTTCTTAAATACATCTGTAGGCAGAAAACTTCAACAAGAAGAAAACAACTGCACCGCAATTTTGGCGGGAACGCGTGATTGAGGGAGCGCAAAGGGAGGGCGTGAATACAAACTCAAACGGACTTCGAAGGAAAAAAGTAAACACTGCACAGGCAAGCTTGAAACCTCACCTTTCCAACGTTATGAAAAATTCACGGACATATGGCTACAGAAATCTACAAATATAGGATAAATGGCTTTGGCACTTTTGGCGCAAGCAGCGAGAGCCGATCTGATCGGCGCGTGGCACTGAGAGGGTTAAGTGGATTACAGCAAGAGTAGCTACACCTTCATAGATAAGATGGAGGAGTGAGACTGTTGTTGAGATTATCATTTCTCAGTCTTGCAACATTGTAGGTAGTTTATAAGTTCTTTTTTCGGATATGCCTTTGTATGTTACCAGTAATAGTTTATTTGTTATGATGCAAGCGGCAGCCGTACAAACATAATTGCTATAGCTAGCTCTCGCAGACGCATGTAGGCACTGCGGAGAACATTCCCGGACACACTGTACATCCAAGTCGGACACCCTGTATTGTGTGCAAGCCTGTTGCCTTCTGATACTAGACTGTTGTTATTACTAGCAGTGGCGGCTGGTAATAATTATCTTGGTGGTGCCAGCAAATTCAAAATTTGCAATCAAATCGTTCAAACGTTGCAAGTATAGACACTGCATATTTTATGCTATAGGCCTAAAATTCAGAATCACAGTATTTAACTGTGTAATTGTACAAGGTCCGCAATACAACTTTTGTACAATTTCAGCTGCTACTGCGAAATAAACATGTAAAATAAAATGAACAAGATGCCCTACCATCAAGACTACCTTACATACAGATATAACCTAAACTTGGGAAGGATATCCGCTGCACCCGATATAATTAAACACAAAAATAATTTAACGTCACTCCTATTAAACAGTTGCAATGCCACCAGAAAAGTTAACAAACCCGAGAATTTGTATCTGCGTTCTGGTAGGCGTAACTGTGTTGCCAACTTAAACCAACAAAACATACCAAAACTCACTGCATAAAGTCCGGATTGTTACATTATAAATAGAGAAATAAGTATTCCTGCCACCAATATGAGTGTGAAAATGTCGCTAAATGTCTAACAAGAAAGACCTAAAAGCATCTTGTATATATTTAATAGTCGTCGCCAGATATAGTGACAAAGCATTATATTGGGAACCCTGGAGCTGCGTCCTCTGCATTGTGCAGCCATATGGAGGTTGAAATATAATTCACTTCAAGCAATTCTAGCTGGCGCTTGCAGGCTGCACTCTGGTGAATGCGCCACGCGGCCGTTGGCTCTACCTAGGGTAATCTGTGGCCCAACACAACACATGCAAAGCCAAGCCAAACTAGCCTTTATTGGTGCTAAGTCTTATTTTCAGAGGTGGAGCCCGTGTGGCCTGGCTCACTCATTCAGGAAAGCGCCGCTATAGCTTATGTCAGTTCGCGTGCTCGTTCAAATGAATGCCCCCCCAGGGGCTCATATCTAGCGGGACGTGGGTTGGCGACCACGGGGCCCCAGCTGAGTCCGGCATTGCTTCCACTTACTTGTGCCGGGCTCCTCTCCGTCTTCTTTCCTGTCGACCTCACTTGGTCAACTCTTTGTTCTCTTCCGACCCCGACGGTATTAGGGTATCCGAAGCCTAGGGAGTCTCTACCTTTCCCGCCTTAATTGGCCCTTGTCTCATCTTTTCTGATACCCTCCTTCTATGAGGGGTCAGCCTTCTTTTTCTTTTACTGTTATCTCCTGCCTTCTGCTCAAGGCCCTCAAGGAGGCAGGGTGTATGTAGCCCCACCAGTTCTGGTGCACCCTAGATATTGCTACACCCTCAGGGGCTCACGGCTGGCGAGTTCGGGAGTTGGCGACCCCGAGGGATTCCTAGGCTGGGTCCGGTTTTCCCCCTTTTGTCCATTACCTGTGGGGCGGACCCCCTCTTCTTTCACTTTCCTATCCGCCTTTCATGGCTCTCCTTCCTTCCAATTCCCTCAATCCGCATTCTTCGAGGGTTGAGGGCATTTCTTTTCCTCCTGTCCTTTATTTCCCTTATTCTCCTTTTGTTGTCCATTTCTTCTTCTAGTATATAAGTTAGTAGTTAGTTTTAGTTTACATTTTATTATAATCTTCACGATCACCGAAACCATTAGGGGCCGATAACCTAGATGTTAGGCCCCTTAAAACAACAATTATCATCATCATAATCATCAACAACAAATGAATGCACAAAAGATAAGCTTGCCATTTCCTTGAAGTTTAAATTTAATATAAACTGTTATTGAGAGGCCACATTGGTGGTGCCATGACACACCGGCACTACCTCACGGGCCGCCCCTGATTACTAGACTGTAAAAGTTCATTAACATGCTACGGGAAAGGGTTTGACTAGCGATTGGAAAATTTTATTGTCGGTGTGTGGCTTTTTAAAAGCAATTAGCACTGTGTTAGATGCTAAACCATAGTTAATTTTACTTGATCTTGCAACACTGCAAGACATGCTCCTCGCAAAGGACTGGGAATATCAGAACATATTAAGTCTGCATGAGATGTCACAAGAAGCCCTTAGAGCTGCAGTAAATTGGTTTTCATCCAATAAATTACTTTGCAATGAGAATAAAACTCAACACCTTCTGTTAGCATTGTCTAATAATATAGAAATTCAGTCAGTTAAGCTCTTAGGAATTCATATTGATTCCAAATTAAACTGGGAAGTACACGTCGATCATGTCTATAAAAAGGTATCACGGGTTTGTTATCTCATATGGAAATTGAGGGAATTAGTGACAATAGACTATCTGAGAATGGACCGGGTGAGTTAGCCGTGGTCGTTACAGCGTGGCTGCAGGCAGTCGCTCACATCCGGGAGGCAAGGAGATTCGAATCCCCCGCCAGCAACCTTGAAGATGGTGTTCTGTGGTTTCCCAACTTCCTTCCAGGCAAATGCCGGGGTTGGTCCCTAACTATAGGCCACAGCTGCTACCTTCCAATTCCTCGTCTTTAGATTCCCACTTTCCTCCGCAGACAACACTCCACATGCGACAGTAATTGTATGCCCACATAGAAGCAGCTACGAACTCTGGCGAGCCGAACACGTCCTCGGACACTCCCGGCACTCAAAGCCATACGCTAAAAAAAAAAAAACAACTGGGCATTGCATATTTTGGACTCCTTCAGTCCCACATTTCTTATGGTCGGCTATTATGGGGTCACTCAAAATGTGTTGCCGATACAGAAGAAGATTGTTCAAGTAAATGTGCAAAGCTGATCCTAGGGAGCACTATCATCCCCTTTTGATAAGACTTAAAATATTAACAATTACAAATCTATATATATCTTCATCTTGATACTGTATGTCAAAAACAATTTAAGTGAATTTATCACTAGGGAAAACATACACCATCACAACACTCGAAATAAAGGAAACATTGATATCCCAAGCCATCGACTATAGTAAAGCCATCATAACTTCCGACTTGACGTTTCAGTGTTACCCTAGAGTTATCTAGCGGTCAGAAGGAAAATCACTTTAACCAGACAATCACAGACAGTCATTCAAATCGATATATCACGACAAATTGAGTTTCGTTCGCGATGACGTGATTTAGCGAACGAAACTCTAGCCTAGTAGTGAAACGTCAAGTCGGAAGTTATGATGGCTTTACTATAGTAGCTCACATAAAGAAAATGGCATAAGTTACATTGTTTTAATAAATTACCACATTCTGCACAGGCTACGCACTTCAGTACGTTTAAAAGAAACCTGTAAAACTGGATGTTAGGAAATCCATTTTACACCGTAAAAGAACTCTTCACTCACTCAGAAGGTTTCTATGGGACACGAAGATCCTTCGCCGATCTCACAAAATGCCTTCACTGAACTCTGTTTAGGGCGAGATCTTGCTAGGTGTCCACATTCAGATGTCTACAAAGTTTGGAGAATCCATTTTCCCAGGAACTTTGTGGTTTTCCCACTAGCCTTTTTCCTCTTGGTTCTTCTTTAAAGATTTGGAAGACCATCCTATCATCTCCCATCCTTAGTAAATGACCAGCCCATTGAAGTCTTCTGGAGTTAATTAAGTTGAGTATTGGTGCTTGCTATGATAGTGAGTGTATGTCTTTACATGATCTTTTTTTTTCCAACTTTGAGATGTGGAGTCAAAAAAATAGTCCAAAAATTTCCCTATACACTTCATTCATGGTGTCCACAGAATTTTCAATGTCAATTTTCCTGACCATTTTTCAACAAAATTCCTGACTCGTGAAGTCATCGTAACATCGGAAAAGAGGTTTATTGAGTAAACAAATATATTTTATTTGCTGCGTCCACCATCCCCATCGCCTCTTTATTCATTTAAAATACAAAATGAAGTAAATTGGCATTTAAATTTTAATTTTCTTGTTTATGAATGTCAAGTCACAATATTTCAGAGGCTGATTGCAGACACGTAGTGCAATGTGCAGGGCGATGGGGTCGCCACATCCCTACGCCAACGCCAAAAAAGCATACCAAAAATAGGTACAAGAGGTTTTTACTATGATGTACTGTAAAAATGGAAACTTACCATAATGTCCAGCGAGTTATTGCTTTTTATCTTCAGAGATTAGTTTAACTATAGAGCATCCAGCGTTTAGAAAAGACTGTGGAGCCTTATGGCGACAGTGTTGCTAACTCTAGGCAAAGGTAGCGCTGACGTCATACGTTATGTTCACCCGCTTCGAGTACTGCGCTTTCAAAAGTTAGCGAGGCAACCACAACCCCAGCAGCAACCTGAAATAGAACACGCCCAGGAAGGAGCAGTTTTGCAGGTGTTAACGGATTGGACTAGTATTAAGGATACTGTATGCGAAGAGAACCAATAACGACATTCATTTCGTTGTGATATGACGCATTACTGATTGACAGATGTCGAGAGCACAACCCTTCCTTCCTTCCTTCTCGGATGTATGCAGACGATGTTAACAATTTTTATGTCAGCAATACTGTTGATCATCACCTCTTTAGTTATTAGTTAGGCTGTAATTTAGTTTCTTTCAATTTTATTCTTGTTGTTTTGTTTAGATTAATATTTGTAATATTGTAGTGAGTTAGCCGTGCGGTTAGGGGCGCGCAGCTGTGATCTTGCATTCGGGAGATAGTGGGTTGGAACCGAACTGTCGGCAGCCATGATTCGATCGAACAGAAAATAAAACAGACACACAACAGCAACACCAATGACGGATAGTGCTTCAGAACTTATGTTGTCGGCGGAACTGAGCACGTGCTCCACACCGGGCGAGCATGCAGCACAGGACGTGGCTCTTCTTTCCAGCGTGCTAACCTCGAAAATTTTTAAATTACTAAGACGTAATATAAGCGATACTTGTACGCAATAACAAAGGTAATCAATTGGCAGATAATTGTAGGAAGCTATTATGACGAAAAATATATATGTTCAGAGTTCCTTCATGATAAAAGGTGAGGCAACAAAACCAGTGTAGGGGGGATTTCCGTTAAAAGTAAAAGCCTATAAGACCCACAGTCTTTTCTAAACGCTGGATGCTCTATAGTAACATCAAAATATGGCTGTAAAACACAAAATACTGTATGGTTAATATAAAATTCCTGACTTACTAATACTCATCGCCATTTTTCCTGACTCACGCCATTTTTTCACACTTTTTCCTGACCAAAAGCAAAATTCCTGACTTTTCCTGCCTGTGGACACCATGTAAATTTTCGAAAAACTGCAACTGATATTCGTCCTGTTTTGTTAAACTCCATGATTCTGCACCATAAGTTAGAACTGGCCTAGTGATGGTATTGTATTGTTGTACCCCAAGGTATCCCACAGGGTACACCTACGGCTAAATACAACTATCTACAACTATAAACACAGACACCCCTATCTGTCCCAAACTCAACACATACTTCAGCCCCTAATCTCTAAATAAACCATCAAGAGGCAACAGCAACAACTACCACCTCACAAAACTTCTACAAGTAAACCCACAGCATTATTACGACAGGATTGACACATTGAATAAACATCGGCCAGTAGTACTAAGTGGAACACTTGTTTTGCAACTCGCTGAATCAGCAAAGCCTCCATCTATAAATAAATCCTCCCCCCTAAGGAGGGGATCTGTCTGTCAACACCGCTCACCGAGGGCCATCAGACACCGGGCTGCTGATCGGAGGTTACTGTGCACTCAGTGAAATTCCCCAAAGCTAATTCCTTCACAAACCTCACCTAATAACTTGTAATCACCTTATCTTACGAATTGCCTCTCGCTAAAACCTTTTTAGCGAAGCCTGTTCAGTGCGATAATGCCATAACATTAAACCTCTACCTTTCTTCACAATCAGCTACTTTTCTCATTCATAGAAGCGTCCACCACAGTTCCTAATTTCCAAGTTAGCATTTAGATTCTGCTGAATCGTAACTAACAGTACGCTGCTTGCAGTCATTTCACGGCCGGCCCGAGCTCTACTCGTGCCTGTCACCCAAGGTCGCTTAGCAAGCACTTTACTAGTCAGCGGGCTCTAAGCCGCTCCCTCATTGTTTGCTAACCACTACACTCATTTGAGAAACCCCTCGTTTTAATAATTAAGCCGCAGGCCTCTTGCTACCCCCAACACGTACTGAAATTGTTAAACACATAGAGAGATCAGACCCCCTGCCTTAGTTTACGCCTCCAAGTAATCTTAACAACTCACCCCCATAAGAACACGTAGTCATGACCATTTAAAATCATAACAGTATATTTTTAGGTTTGTACTTCTCGTCAAAAATTTGGATTCCAATAAAAACTCTTGCATATAAAGATTTGTTAATATTGATTTTTAATAACTGTTTATAGAGGATACTAGCCTTGGAGGCTGGATTTAGACAGCTCCTTAACCCGGTCCATGAGTCAATCCTAATTGGCTACATGGATAATTCTTGCCAGGCGCGTCCACGTCACGGGGGTGGGCAACGGTACTGTAATATACCATGGAACTACAGTACCGGCTAAGTTCTGGTGAGGACCCAGTCCTATGGGGTATAACATAGGCCCCGTGCACAGGGTTACGTGCGAAGACCTCAACGGAATCTGCAGCGGAGAAGATGGACTTCGGAACGGTGGAGATTGCGGAAGAGGCAACCCAGTACTCGGGGAATAGTATGAGTACAGGATCAATCGGCAGCGTCTGTTTCCCATGTTAGGGGCGGCTGCAAGGGCGTCTGTTCTCCATGTTAGGGGCGGCCTGAATAATAGCTGGCAGTAGCTTCATAAAATGCCTTTGGGAGTGGCGACCCCATCGTAATAATAGCCTAAAATGGAAATGGCACTTCCAATGATCCGGAAAAGGTTAGGGCGTACCCTGCAGGCGACGCGCAGTTCCTTTGGTACTGGGGAAACTGTGAGAAATGGGCGACCAGTAACCGAAATGAAAGTGGGAATCATGAATGTCATTACCCTGACAGGCAAGGTGGAGGAGGTGGTAGACTTCATGGAGAGGGAGAAGGTTGGAATGATGGGGCTGAGTGAAGTGAAATGGAAAGGTAAAGGAAGGAAGAAATTGAGGAAAGGATATACATTATACTGGAGTGGTGGCCAAGAGGCAAAAAATGGCGTGGGACTGATAACCTCGAAACAACTGGAGGAGTATGTTGAAGTGGTAGAGTGTGTGAGTGACAGAATAATGAAAATTAGAATGAAGATGAAGAATGACGTGATGGACTTCATACAAGTGTATGCACCACAGACTGGAAACAGAGAAGAAGATATTGAAGTATTCCTGGAGGATGTAGAAAGAGTAATCTCAGATGTAGAAGTGGTGATCATGGGAGATATGAATGCACAAGTCGGAAATGAGAGACAAGGAAAGGAAGAAGTCGTTGGACCATATGGATATGGGAAAAAGAACCGGGAAGGAGAGGAACTTGTAAACTTTTGTGAAAGGAATGGACTGATAGTGGGTAATTCATGGTTTCGGAAGAAAAACAGCAGGAAAATTACGAGATATGGGTGGGGTGATAGAAGAACAAAATCAGTAATTGACTACTTCCTGGTGGAAAGGACAAATCGCAGAAAGCTGATGGATGTGACAGCTTTACCAGGAGAAGCATTTGATGGGGACCATAGAACTGTGGTGGCAAAATTTAGATGGGGAAAATTGGAAAACCTAAAGGAGATCAGAGAAAGTAAAATAAAAGTATGGAAATTGAAAGACAAAGCTGTACAGGAAGATTTTCTGGAGAGATTGAAGCAACAAATCCCAGTTACTGAAGTGGAAAATGTAGAAGAGGAATGGTCCCACTTTAAAAAGGCATTTGCTGGTGCAGCAGAGAGTGCTTGTGGTAGGACGTCAACAAGAGTGAAAGAGAAGGAGACACCGTGGTGGAATGAGGAAGTGAGGAAAGCAGTGAGAGAAAAGAAGTCTGCATGGAAAGAATGGAACCGAGATCAAACAGAAGAAAGCAAAAGGAAGTATCACGACAGCAAACGGAGGTGTAAGAAAGTGGTAGGAGAAGAAAAGAAGAAAAGTTGGGAAGAATTTACACGAAGAATGGAAACAGATGTAAGTGGCAGTAAAAGGATGCTGTATGGGCTTCTAAGAAGTAAGAGGAAAGAAAGGGTTACTACAAAGCTGGTGAAAAAGGAAGATGGAGAGTTGTTAACACACCCGGAAGAGATAAAGGGACGATGGAAGGAGTATTTCGATAAGCTATTGAACGTGAGCAATTGTACTGGTGAGATCGAAGTGACACAGCCTGACGACTCTATAACAGAAGATGATATAACAATGCTGGAGGTAGAATTAGCAGTACAGAAGATGAAGATGGGAAAAGCAACAGGGGTGGATGAGATCAGTGTAGAAATGATAAAGGCTGCAGGACCTGTTGGTATGCAATGGCTGTATCGACTGTTAAAGTGTGTGAGGAAACGGAAATGTGTACCAGAAGACTGGGTGAAAGGGCTAACAATACCAGTGTTTAAGAAAGGGGACAAGAAAGTGTGTGATAACTATAGAGGGATCACCCTCATATCACAGATAGTAAAAATACTGGAAAGGATATTAGAAAGAAGAATGAGAAGAAAGGTGGAAGGAGAGTTGCAAGAGGAACAGTATGGCTTCAGGAGTGGAAGATCCACAGTGGACCCAATCTTTAGCTTGAGGCAGGTGATGGAAAAGAACTGGGAATATGGAGAGGATTTGATCATGACTTTCATAGATCTAGAAAAGGCATATGATAGTGTCCCCAGAGAGAAGGTATGGGAAACCATGGTTAAGAAGAGACTGGGAAGAGAAATGTTGGAAATGGTGCAAGCAATGTACAACAACTGTGTTAGCAGGGTTCTGACCCCTGTTGGAAAGACAGATTGGTTTAGGAACAAGACTGGACTAAGACAGGGGAGTGTGCTGTCACCTCTTTTATTCATAATGGTAATGGATGAAATTGTAAAGGAAACAAAGGAAGCATATGGACATAAAGAAATGAAGTTACTATTATTTGCAGACGATATTGTGGTCTGGGGAAGGAACACGGAAGAAGTGCAAAAACAACTAGATGCACTGAACGAAAATATTCAGAAGTATGGCCTGAAAATCAGTATAGAGAAAAGCAAGACCATGGTGATGACAAGAGGGGAAAGACAAGGAAAGGGCATTGTGAAAATTGGAAGTCAGAGTTTGGAAATTGTGGACACGTTCAAATACCGAGGAAGTGAATTGATGCAAACTGGTAGGTTGGACATGGAGATTGGCAGGAGGGTACAGCAGAGCAATGCATTCTATCAAAGTGTAAGAAAACTTGTTTGGGATAAGGAAGTACCAAGGAAAAGCAAGGAGGTAATGTATAAAATGTACTATGTACCCATATTAACGTATGCAGCTGAGACTTGAACCCTGACGAGCAGGCAAGAGAGTAGAATCCAAGCCAGTGAAATGAAATTCCTAAGAAGTATGATAGGTAAGACAAGGAAAGACAGAGTGAGGAATGAAGATGTTAGGAAGGAAGTTGGGATGGGAAAACTAAATGAGAGAATTGAGAAGAATAAACTAAGGTGGTTTGGACATGTAAAGAGGATGGAGGAAAATAGAATACCAAGACAGATGCTGGAGGCCAAGTGCAAGGGCAAGAGAGCAAGGGGAAGACCTAGAACAAGGTGGATTGATTCAGTGAAGAACAGCGTGAGAAAAAGAAATCTGGACTGGGACAAGATCGTGGAAGAAGAATTGTGGAAGGAAAGAGGAAAGTGGAGAAGTGCCATAAATACCCCGACCCGGCAGGAGCTGGATAAGGGGAAATGATGATGATGATGATGATGATTATAGAGGATACTAGTAATAATACTGTACCATGAATAATGAAACTTATATAATGTAAATAATCAATGGTGAATTCTTATTCTTGACTCACCTTAATGGTGCTGGCATGTTTGCGGAAGTAGATCTGAGCATCGTCCGCCTGGAATGTGGGTCTGGTTCTGATCTCAGAGTTGGGTTTCATGTGGCTGAGGAGAGGATCATCTGGATCCACGGGCAGAACGGAGATCTCCACCACGTAGTTCATAGACTGGATGCCCTGCACACACACACACAACAGACTCAGGCACGGATTCAAGGGGGAAGGGGGGGGTCTCGGGGGTTCATGACCCCCCCCCCCCCCCCGAACTGAGACCCAAATTTTTTTGCAAACTCAAAAAACGAAAACACAATAACCAGACAAATAAAACTTAACGAATTTTAACTGAAAAACAGGTTATTTTTTTCATTTTATTTATTACTGAAAATATCTTTATTGCAATTATTATGTTCTGTTACAACTGTACATATTTACAAATTCATACCTGTTATATAAAAACGATTATTTATATAACAAAATCAACTCGTCTATCTTGTTTAGCAAACCTTGTGATAACCGAATCGATGTTTATAGTGATGTCACGATGAATGTGCAGCAATGCACGGATAGGAATTTGGGGCTTTTTTTGCACCAAAAAATTTTGCCGACGTCTAAACTGCAAGCTTTGTTGGGAATTTAAGCTGTGACTTTCTCCCTTTGTCGGTACCAACTCGACTTGCCGAAACTGTAACGTACCTTCATACTTTTCTCGAAGCTTGATGTAAAAGTCGCAAAACACGCCCTTGCAATTTGTACGAATATTTTTGGTGCGCTAAACGCATCAAATTTCTATCCATGTAGCTTGCAAAAAAATTGGTCTGGTTTTGTACGTTTGGTTATTTTGTGATGGCGTTTTTAGTGACACCATTTTTCTTAACAGTTTCGATTCTCTGACCCCCCCTCCAAAGCCAAACTCTAGATCCGCGCCTGAATAGACTAGTATAGCAGTGGCGAAACAATCCTACATTTAGCGAGGGTAAGGTTGCTCACAGCTTTTACCTTTCTTTTCTGTTTAATCTTTAGAATACTAGAAAGCGCAAAGGCATTCCTTGCAGCACTCACGAAATTTATCAGGAATGGTGAATGGGGAACGGGTTAACCTCCATGCGACTTCTTGGATTCACCCCTGCTTCGAACAACTCGTCCACTGGACACGTTCCATTACACAAATTGCTGTAATCTTTTAGTACTGTGAAACCTCTCAATTGCGGACACTAATCGGATGAAATAATTCGTCCGTATCTGAGAAGTGTTCTTAAATGGGAGAGGCCACATTCTAAAAACGAAAATGGGTCAAGACAGAAATATGTATGCAATATGAACATTACATGCTGAACAAAATACAAAACTGTAGTAAAGTTAGGTTATACACATCTCCAATTACCGTAAATATAAGCAGTAAAGCTGTACAGTACTTACAATTTTATGATGATTTCATAAAAAAATCAGGCAGGTTAGATTGTTGAGTGAATTTTGCTTGAGTAAATCCCTGTTCAAGGAGGTGTAAACAGTAACAGCCAACCAACCCTTATCAATTGTTCTTGCAGCTCACTGACCTGGGAAGTAGACTACTGTATGCAGTCCTTAGCCCATTCTTCTTAAAAATACACTCACCGGCATAAAAAGCGAAACACTACGAATATCAAGCAAACCTCAATGTTCGACCGTTACAAACCTGGTGTAAATTGAATGCTGTGACCTTACAGCGATATGGCAATGTGCCGTGATTTAAGAAGCTCATTTGAGAAGTTTCAGGGCATCAACAATTAATTATTGATAAACATTGTTGATCCTTATAATCACAACACCAATGTAAGGCCTAACATTTCCCGCCTTCAGACAACAATAACCGCAAACAGCTGTGGATTCTCGTGCCGCGTATTTTTGTGAACATTACGGTTCGTCAACAACATTCGTAATCATACAGTGTTACGGTACGATAGACTCCTGGTTTCAACATTTCCAAATTCGTTTTTGTGCACTGTTGTGATTGTCTTGATCAATAATGGTTTTCAATTATTGTACTAATTAAGGTCATTAACTTATGACTAGCGGACCCGTGAGAGAAATCTCTCATGTTCAAAAATCACACTTTCCCTAATAGGTTTTGCAAATCGAACACTTCTTACAAAAATTCATATTTAAGAAATTAGAATGCAATTTGTCACTAATAATGTCATTTGTGTGTTGAGTGTGCTGTAACACTCACCGGTTATTCGATATTTATGAAATTATAGGATTTGAGTACCCATTCCTTTGATTTACTGTTTCTGAAATCCATGCAAAATGATTAAGGAAAGACCACACAATGTTAAAATGACATGAAACAGGCGTCACAGCGGCCAATATGCAAAGTGGACAGAAATTATGGAGCGTATTTTCATACATCGACAGTATCTGCAAATCGCACACTTCGTACATTATTTTAAAGTAATTTTTTACAGAAATTATTGATATTTATGGAATTATAGTGCAATTTGTCACTGCTAATGTCTATTCTCTTTCATTTGAATGCTCATTTTCACGATCTGTCGCTTGTGAGTGCCGCAGGAGGGATCTATACTAATGAAATAATATATATGATGATACATTGCCATATTGTTGTAATGTCATAGGATTTGAGTAATACAAGGTTTGGAACAGTCCAACATTGAGTTTAATCTGAAATTCGTAGTGTTTCGATTTCTTTGCCAGTGAGTGTATGTACGGGAGAGTACAGAGAGTAGAGATTTTCTCATTTTGCAAATTTTACGTTTGAAACCCGAATGATTTTGTCCGAATAACGGAGGTTAAGCAAATTTTCTGGCCTTAAAGAGCTGTCCATGTCCGTAAAAGAGAGTTCATTTTATTAGCAGTTAGATATAATTTAATTCGGGACATAAAATTCTGTCCCTATCTAGTGAGTGTCCGAATCAGAGAAGTGTCCATAAATAGAGGTTTCACCGTACTTATCATCTTGAAATAAATAAAATATTAGAACTGTTTGATGTATTTTAATAACCAACTATTCAAAATACTCAAGCACATTACTTCAAATGTTAAATTATTCGAACAACCGAAGCATTCGAAAACATTCGAATAATGTACAGCCACCTATGAAGCTGGAAATTTGAAATGCACGGCTATGCCAAGAGGTTTCCTAAAAGTACAGGGTTATTCAAAACGATTGTCGGGGTTTCGTGAATTTTTTGTAGAAACAGTGGACAACAGACCATTGTTATATTGCAGTAACGGTTACACTAACTCTCTAAATTTTGTTATACATCGATTTAGTACCATGTATAACCACCAGATGGCAGTAACAGCAGTATTTGACAAAATGGCGGTCAGCGGTAAGGAGAAGGCATTTTGTACTCTCGAATTTCATCAACACCGGTCCGTTACCATAGTCCAGCGCCATTTTTCTCCGACGTACGGGAAAGACCCTCCCTCCGACAACTCTATGCGCAATTCGTGAATACCAGTTGCTTGTGTAAAGGGAAAAGCTTTGGCCGTCCCCACGTGTCAGAAGCAGGCGTGAATCGGATCAGGGATGTTTATCTCTGTAGTTCTTACGATACCAACTACAAGAGGCAGCAAGGAACTGCATGTTAGAGCATATTTAAATCAAGAACTTCCAAGACGATGGATTGGACGTGGAACGGAACATGATCAGATGCTCTTACCCTGGCCACCAAGGTCACCAGACTTAACACCGTGTGACTTCTTCCTGTGGGGGTATGTCAAAGTATCAGGTATTTGTTCCTCCTCTACCCGCGAATATTCTGCAACTGAAGCAGCGTATCCAAGCCGCCTTCGACACCATCACGACTGACATGTTGGGGCGTGTGTGGAAAGAGATGGACTTTCGAGTTGATGTGTGTAGAGTGACCAAAGGCGCACATATCGAGCATTTGTAATGCATGTAAAAAAAAACTTTTTGAGTTACAGTACACTATAAAACACGATTCATCTTCCTACGTCATTTGCACTGTGTGTTATGAATTTTTGTAACCCCGACAATCATTTTGAATTACCCTGTATTAATAACCAAGGCTATCAAAATACATCTTGTTTTGCTCTCACTTGTTTGTGGCGGGCCGCAGCCTCCCTGTCGCACCAGCAGTTGAGGTAGGTCCTCAGCAGGTGAGGACGTTTGCGAGCCTCTTCATCGTACTGCAGAACCGACGAGGAACTGAAAACATCAAATGAAACAAAAATACCTAGACACAGACTGAGACGCAATCAACTAATTTTGAAGACTGTGAAGATGGAGATATGACAGCTTTAAACTACTAGTAGTCATATAATGTACAAACAACAACAAAAATAACTTTTTCATAAAGCCTGATAAAAATTGTTTAAACAATAGCTATTATACAGTAGTTACGTTTTATGCTATTGGCTACCGTACTTTACAGCGAGGGCTCTATCTATAGAACGGAACCTTGCAGGGGCTGTGTGACGGCCAGGTAGAGTCGAGTCAGTGCCAGTCAACTAGCATCTACCGTTACACAATAGCGGGTCGGGAAGGACCGGACGCTGCTATTGCATCCATTACATATAGAGCTGGCAAGATATCTGGTTGTGTCCTGATTGCGTTCACCTCATTAGCAGTCCAGATTGCGGTCACTTTCATTTTAGGGAAGAACTATAAACATTCCAGCGTCCAGATAGCGGTCACTTTTCTTGGGAGAACGGTCCTTGGTTCTTCCCGACTAATACCTTCCGTAAGTTTTGTGGATAAAAAGGGGAAACGATATTTCACTACCTAACCAAAAAATACAGTTCAGTGTTCAGCTGAGCACACCCCATAAAACTTCGCTTAAAAAATCAGGTCCCCTCCTAATCTGACGGCACCTCGTAAAGCAATGATTATAACATTTTCAGTCTTAAGAATAGAAACGTTTCAGGTTCGGAATCAACGACCTTCATTTTAAGCAAAATTATTTTAAAGAGAAATTTTATACTTACAGGATATAATTTTAAATTTCTGCCCCTCCTTTCCCATTTGAGACGCGAGATATCTATTTTTAAAATAGGTAGTCTACTGTATAGTCTATAGTGAAAAACTTTCTTTTTATTACCTCGAAAAATTTGTCTCGTAAAAGTAATTTGTTGTGCGTTTGATTCTATATCCCAAAGAGAACTGACATATGACACGTACTTCAACATTGGCAAGAGGGGTGGAAGTAAAAGGTGAGGAAATCCCCTGGGGAGTTACAACCGGACCGGTCTCCCAAGAAAAGTGACCGTAATCTGGACGCTGGAATGTTTATATCTCTTTCCTAAAACGAAAGTGACCACAATCTGGACTGCTAATGAGGTGAATGCAATCTGGAAGACACCAGATATCTTAGTTGAGATAATTAAGACTTGTGGTGGAGAACTGTAGCCTATCTCGTATCCTGTGAATATTGTTAGGTATAGAACAAAACATTGAATTTTCCTAGTGGAAATTCATCTTCTCAAGAAGAAGAACACTTCCAGTAAATGTATTCGTAAGTTTCAGAGCCATGTGATTTTTAATTGTGGGGTAACTTCCAACAAAAGGTATACAGAAACAATCCGCGTACTCCAACTACGCCACCGAAGCCGCCTCAAGTTTATCAGATGCTCCCTTGGAAGCTATACTTCAGATTGCAAATGCCAAAATGATTGTTCCAAATATCGGAAAATTGGTGGCTTCAGAGCGATGCCAAAGATTAACAAAGAACGTTGAAAATTAGTGCAAAATCAGGAGCGCAATAAAACTATTATTTCTGTCTGTAAACAAAATTGCCATTATACTTATTCGTTTTCATACCGGCATGCTGCCTGACGTGCGCTGATTTGCCTAGCCCCAATCACCAAACAACAACAACACGACTGTCGCCTTGCTAAGCGCTGCCACTACACGTTCCTCTCCTAACACTGCCTCCCTCACCTTCGCCCACCCCACCGTCGCTATAGCAGAGCACCGGTGCTTTTGCCGGTGCCGGCTGGTGCTCGCGAAGCACCTGAGTTGGCGTGCCTGAGCTACAGCTACCATCTACAGACGCATAGCCAGACGATAAAGAAAGCAAAGAGAAATCATTGAAGAATTCTTTGGAACTGATGCAATGATAAACAGAAATTGGACAAAAACAAACCAAACGCAGAGGCATGCCACTATAAGGCTTGCCATACATGGTTGGTTGGTTCCTCAGTTTAGGGGCTGCGACAACACGGTCATGTAGCCCCGTGTACTTTGGGTGTGTGTAGAATCTGTCTGATAACCGGTGTTAATTGTGATGGCTGTATTAGTGTGTGTATCTGTTTTTTAGGTAGATTTCAATAGAAAGCTAACTATTGCAATGAGTCCCATGTTTCGACTTCCGGAAAATTTCGACATATCTTCGCGTTTCACATCCCCCAGACCCCAAAACCACCCTCAGTTCAAAAGTTTTTATATAATTTATGTATATATGTATATACAGCATATGTAAAGATATCAGTTTCTTGTGGACACAATAACTGCCGTAATTTTGTACCAATCACTTTGAATTTTTTACATAATATGTATCCCCTTAAAATCTCGGACGAGTTCCTTAATGGGCAAAATCAGTCAAAGGGGGTGAAAATGGGTGGCTTTTTTCAAAAAATTGGAATATCGCTATAACTCTCTTAATATCTGAAATATTGAATCCATTCAAAGTTCATACTATGTGTCGGATAAGGCCCTAAAATTTATGTTTGAAAAGTTTTTTGATAGCACCAACCATTGACCAAAGGGGAGGGAAAAAGTGGGTTTTTCAGGAAACATTAATCATATCTCTGTTAATAGGCACAATATCAAAACCGTACAAAATGGACAATATTCCTCCAATAATTACCTAAAACTTTTGTCTGAAATAATTTTTGATATGACCCACCATTACGCCACGGGGTGAGCAAAATGATTTAAATTATAAGAAAATGCCAAGTGCCAAGAGAGGTTGCCATGACAACTTTACTTTTAATTGATAAGGGAGGAGCGATCAGCAGTTGCTATGACAACGCCACTGCACGAGATCACATTCAGTTTTCCATCTGTCTGTGGGAAGCGACTTCGGTATCGGAACTGGTAGCATGCAGAACTTCTATGCCCAAGGTCGCGGGTTCAAACCCGGCTGAAGTCGTCGGATTTACTGAGAGCGCTAAAAAACCCTGAGTATGCTTTCCTTCGGAGGGGAAGTTCCAACGTTCGTTGAGAGTTGATGGTTCCGGTGGCATCTAGTAGCCAAGTTCACAGCTAGGTGTCGTTGATGGTGGTATTTTTAATTATGTAGCCCATTTTAGGTAGATTTCATCAGAAAGCTAACTATTGCAATGGGTGCCATGTTTCGACTTCCGGAAAATTTTGACATATCTTCGCGTTTCACATCCTCCAGACCCCCAAACCACCGTCAGTTCAGAAGTTTATATATATATGTGTGTGTATATATATATATATGCATATATATATATCAGTTTCTTGTGGACACGATAACTGCCGTAATTTTGCACCAATCACTTTGAATGTTTTACATAATATGTATCCCCTTAATATCTCGGTCGAGTTCGTTAATGGGCAAAATTGGTTGCAGAGGGTGAAAATGTGGTGGGGGGGGGGTCTCGAAAAAGTGAAATATCGCTATAACTCTCTTAATACGTGAAATATCAAATCCATTCAAAGTTCATAATATGTGTCGGATAAGTGCCAAAAATTTATGTTTGAAAAGTTTTTGATAGCACCAAACATTGACCAAAGGGGTGGAAAAAGTGGGTTTTTCAGGAAACATAAATCATATCTCTCTTAATAGGCACAATATCAAAACCGTACAAAATGGAAAATATTCCCCTAATAATTACCTAAAACTTTGTCTGAAAGAATTTTTGATCTGACCTTCCATTACGCCAAGGGATGAGAAAAATGATTTCGGAATTTAAAAAAATGCCAAGTGCCATCAGAGGTTACCATGACAACGCTTCTAAATTGATGAGGGATGAGCTATCAGAGGTTGCCAAGACAACGCCATTGCACGAGATCACATTCATTGTTCCATCTGACTCTGTGGGAAGCGGCTAACTGGTTGCATGCTGAACTTATATGCCCAAGGTCGCTGGTTCCAAGCCGGCCAAAGTCGTCGGATTTTCTAAGAGCGCTAAAAATTCCTCAGCATGCTTTCCTTTGGAGGGGAAGTTCCAACGTTCGTTGCAAGTTGCTGGTTGCGATGGCATCTAGTAGCCAAGTTCACAGCTAGGTGTCATTGACGTTAGTATATGGTACAAAATTAGGAACTACTACTTAAAATTGACCGTCTGCAGACCTTACGTGAATTACAGACTAATACAGTCATCACAATTAACACCGTTTATCAGATTCTACACACACCCAATGTACACGGGGTTACATGACCACGTTGTCGCAGCCCCTAAACTGAGGAACGAACAAAAATCTCTGTGGGAGATAAAATTTTGCGTGAAGAAGTAACAGACTGTCAGATAGTTACACGTCAGTTCCAAACCTTGCATAAGGACAGTGTGATCACAAGTATAAAAATGTACTCCAAATGACAAGGTCACCATCCCCATAAGACAATAAAATGATAAAAATATCTATACAAAAACAAAACAAAAAGTTAATTAACCTCCAAATGTAAAATACTTTCTTGCAATAAATGAGGTCTGATCCTCCTACGAAAACCTGCATATTTTGCCTATTATAGCCTATCCCCCAGTTTGCCCGGTGAAATCTACCTCCGCCTTCCGGCGTGCCGAGAGGAATTTTTTAAATTCAAGGAAGGACTGCAACTTTGAATTTTTCAAAAAGTTCCTACTTTTTCCGCCAAACGCCACCGTTAACGACTACTAGGCCTAGTTCAGAACTTAGCTACTAGACGCCACCGCAGTCGGCACTTGGCAACGAACGTAGAAACCTAAGAGCATTGTTTACATTCCTAACCTATACAATTTAGCTTCACATAGGTGCAATTAGTGGAAGATTCTTTAACATGCCATAAATCTATGGCATGGGACCGCCGGCTTTACTTCCCCTCCGAAGGAAGGCATACTGAGGGATTTTTAACGCTCTTAAAAAATCCGACGGCTTCGGCCGGATTTGAACCCGCTATCTTGGGCATAGAAGCTCAGCATGCTACCAAATACGCCACCGAAGCCATACATGGTTTTCACGATACGTTATGTACAGCCAAAAAATTCCCCCACGCAAATGATCTATGTATATGTGTATTGTGTGACCAAAAATGTGAATATTACCACTTTATGTGGTGCAAAAAAAAAAGGAACAAAAACACTTAGTGACTATTGTAAAGACAATAGTAGAGAATAATAATGTAATTTTATGGTTTACAGCAGGGCCATCCACACAGCGCTCCGGCCATGCTCTAAGCCAGTGCTCCGAGCACTTTGGTGGAAGGTAGTTTCGGAAGTGGTGGAGAAGCTTGGCTGGCTGAGCGCCCGCTGCGCTGAAGTAAGCAGCCAATCCATTGTGTTGACAGCGTATAAGTAAATCAGTTTCACAGTGGTTATTACTGATCATAAAAAAATAAAAAAAATTAAAAAAAAAAAAAAATGAGTGGAGAAGCAGGTTTTATAGCAGAATGGGAAATTTTATTTTTCTGTACAGCTTATAAAGGAGCAAAAGTCACTCAAGGTTTGTAATATCTGTTCATATTGGTAAAATGTTTTTGAATTTTTCTCTCTAATATGTTCACATTTCAGTTTTGAATAAATAAATCACAATATTCTTTACATAACACTTGCGTTCGTTTCCTGCACATTCCATACATCGGAGTACCATTCGATTTGTATATGCGGTATATTGTTATAGCAAAACAGCCCTATCAATATGATGTCACCAGTCCCACGAAAGCCATCGGCCGCACGACTGTACGTACAGTACGTGTCAGCGCGGTTCAAACATTGTCCGTCTCAGGTCTCATCGCTGCCACAGTGTAGTGGTGGTAGGGGAAGGAGCGTTAGTCTGACTGCCCAGTGCTCCCCGAGCGCAATGACTGGATGGCCCTGGTTTACAGTATTACGTTTATTTGAATATTTTGTAACTAATGGCTTTTCAGAAGCAATACAATTTATATAAAACATTAAGCTTATGTAATGTTTATTGCAGGCCTATAGATTGTACAGTATGTCCTACGCGTTATGTACTGTAGTATATAATGTAAAAAATAAACTAGACATTTATACTGTACTAGTTGTTAGCCCCTGTGGGGGAATTTTAGGGACATTTAGGTGAATTCTGGAGAAATTTAGTGGATTTTAGGGAACAAACAAACTCCGCGACACTACCGCCCATGAAGGGCTTAGGTGCTGCTCAACCATTTGGCCTGCAGATTATAGGGGTGACGCATGGTCAGCACGCCGGGTTCCCGCAGCCGTTAATCTTGGTCTCTGGCGGTTTCGGTGGCGTAGTCGGTAGCATGCTGAGCTTCTATGGCCAAGATCGCGGCTTCAAACCCGGCCGAAGTCGTCGGATTTTTTAACAGCGATAAAAATCCCTCAGTATGCCTTCCTTCGGAGGGGAAGTAAAGCCGGCGGACCCACGTCATAGATTTATGGCATGTTAAAGAACCTTCCACTAATTACACCTGTGCAAAGCTAAATTGTATAGGTTAAGAATGTAAACAACGCTCTTAGGTTCCTACGTTCGTTGCCAAGAGTCGACTGTGGTGGCGTCTGGTAGCTAAGAACTGAACTAGTAGTCGTCGACGGTGGCGTTTGGCGGCAAAAGTAGGAAATATTTGGCGGCAAAAGTAGGAACTATTTGAAAAAAATCATAAGTCTGCAGTCCGTACTTGAATTAAAAAAACAGATAACTCACACTAATACAGTCATCACAATTAACACCGGTTATCAGACAGATTCTACACACACCCAAAGTACACGGGGCTACATGACCGCATTGTCGCAGCCCCAACCAATCTTGGTCTCTGTGACCAGGGCACTGCCTCACAGTCCGACAGCTACTCAATTGTCCTCACAAGACTAAGTGCACCTAGTTGCAGCCCTTGTCAGTTTCTAAAATCCCTGACGGAGACGGGACTCGAACCCGGGGCCTCCGAGAGCGAGGCAAGCGCGCTAGCCTAACACAACGGGGCTGGATCTGGGGGTGATTTGAGGCATTTTTGGGAATGGGTAAATTTGGGGGGATTTTTGGGAATTTGTGTGAATTCTGGTGGGATGGGAAATCATGCAGGGGTTAGTATTTTTTATTTTTAATGTTTAGCCTACTTTTCACATTTTGCAAAAATGAGGAAAAAGTAGACTTATGAGATCGATCCGGGAGAATGTGTGTCTGTCTGTCTGTGCCCCCCCCCCTATCAACTCCTAAACGGCTGCAGCAATCTAAACCAAATTTAGTATGAGTAAAGATGTATACCGGAATATCTCAAGCCCATATTTGAAAATGATGTCAGTGCTACCAAATGCTGAAAAAACGCAATTGAAATTTGAGCTCCATGTTGGATATCTTGGAAGGTTTGCATGGGAGCTATTACAAAATTGGCACACATGAAGATAATACTATTTCAGTTTAATTTCCAGGAGGAAATACATGCCAGTGTTGCCAAAATAATTTTAAGACTTCTGATAGGTCCAATTTTTAAATGTATATAACTTCGACACTAACAATTGGATTTCAACCAAATTTTGTATGCAATATTTGTACATAAACAGATATGACTGAGTGTATTCTTAAGAGCCAACAGGGCTGCCAACGGTTGATAATTGCTCTCTCTCTCTCTTTTTAAAAAATCCAAATACCAATATATCAGAAAGTATGCAAGCCGACAGCTTTAAACTATGCACACGTATAGTACCTGACATTTTAGATTAATTTGGAGTAACTTACATACGCCAGTTCTACCAACATGATTCAAAGTCTGCTGATAGGACCAATTTTTAAATACAGGTAACTTCTATACTATCAGTTGGATTTCATCCAAATTTCGTATGTGCTATGTGTAAAATAACAGATATGACTAAGTATTCTTAAGAGCAATCAGGGCTGCCAACTGTTAATAAATGCTGTCCATATTTTTTTTACCCTAATATCAATATATCAGAAAGTATGCAAGCCAACAGCTCTATACTTTGCACACGTATAGCACCCGACACTCTAGATTAATTTGGAGTCCGGTAATTAATATAAATCAGTGCTGCCAACATGATTCTATGCTTGCTGATAGGTCCAATTTTAAAATACATGTAACTTCTATACTAACAAATGGATTTCATCCAAAATTGGCACAACAAGATATCATAATATTTCCGATTATTTCTAACCAGCACATGAATGATATTGTTGCCAACATGCTTTTACGCGTGCTGATAGATCCAATGTCTAACTGCATGTAACGTCCATTGGACTTCAACCAAATTTTGTATTCTGTACCTTAAAAGAGATGGAACTAAGAATATATTCAGTCACCAGGGCTGCTAACTGTAGTGCTCTATTAGGCTACATTATACCAGGAATATTTCGAACTAATTAGACATTTCGATATTACCAACTTAATTTCGTCATTATTCTAGAAAGGTTCATATACTGTAGAATAATCATTGGCATGAAAAGTAGGCTGTATAGTTCGTCACGGAACTTCTTATTTTAAATTTTTATTAGTCATTTTTATTAGTAAGCCTCCGTGGCTTAGGCGGCAGCACGCCGGCCTCTCACCGCAGGGTCCGTGGTTCAAATCCCGGTCACTCCATGTGAGATCTGTGCTGGACAAAACGGAGGCAGACAGGTTTTTCTCCGGGTACTCCGGTTTTCCCTGTCACAATTTCATTCCAGCAACACTCTCCACTATCATTTCATTTCATCTGTCATTCATTTAATCATTGCCCCAGAGGAGTGCGTCAGGCCTCGGCAGCCGGTACAGTTCATATCCTCGCCGCTAGATGGGGGCTTCATTCATTCCATTCCTGACCCGGTCGGAGACTGGAAGCAGGCTGTGGATTTTCATTAGTCATTTTTATTATTATTTTTGATTAGTTGTGCCCAAGTGAGGAGCGCGTTTGAACATATTAGCACTTTTTCTTCTCCCCTTCCCAATATCTCTTCATCCTCTCGCTGTGTTCCGTATTACGCTGTTCTGTCCATCCTGTATTTTGTCGGGTGGGCTTCACAAAAAGACTTTTGTTTTGAATTAAAGTTCTGAATTTTGTTCTGTCTTGAATGGTTTCTTCATGACAGTCCGTTTCATGTATGTCTTATTATTAATATTAATATTATTATTATTGGGGTGTAGGGGTAGGGTATGAGGGTAGGGAGTTCTATTTTTCTCCTCATTGTACAAAATTATAAAATAAGGCACGTGTAAAACTGCCGTACAATTGTTTTATCGTGGAAATATAATTCAAAATTTGTCCACCATATTGGGTCTGCCATTTTAAACTTGTAAATTTTGAGGTCAAATTCGTAATCAGCAAGGTCAAAAACCTAATAATAGAGATTTGTGTAAATTTAATCCTATTATTTAATTATTTGTCCCGCCATTTCGAATTTTTAAATTTTAATATCAGCTAGGTCGAAAACCTAATTCCATTAAATTTTGTCTACATTAACAAGGATTTAGACTTTATCCACGTTTTCAAAAATCCGTCCTACTGTCCACCGTGAGGGAGAAGGTCACCAAGGTCATTTGTGATGACTCTGCTCTAGGCTACTGTATCTTATGTATGGTAGGTTAGGGTCTTACAAGGAATGGAATATGTCAATACTCCTATATAAACTAGAGATAACAGCTGTTTGCTATGTGCTGGAAGTATTTGGCAGCCTCTGTATCTGATAAGTTGTGTACTATTGTATACAGGGTGTTTCAGTAAGAGCCTGCCAAACTGATACCGGCAATCCGGGCCGCCACACTGAACACATCAACATAGGGAATATGATGTGGTCTCTGAGGTGCTATGGACGTAAACATGTGTAGCATGACTGGGGTGTACTGAGTAGTTATTTATGTTTGTATACAGCAAATGTGTAAACATGGGTAAAACAAATAGTGTTCTGCACGGTGTATAATTGTTGTTGTTTTTCGAGTTACGAAAAAATAATATCTTAATTTAATAAAATTATCGTCTGCAAAATGTAATTTATAAAAAGGTTATGTTCGAAAATATTTCAAAAAATGTTCATTGTCATCATCTAAAGCAGTGGTTCCCAACCTTTGTCAGTTGACGCCCCCCTTTTCAAATACGGGAGTTCATCGCCCCCCCCTCTGACCCCTCCACTCATCGCTTCTATAACCTCTTCGATTGACATGGAGGATATAGACCTAACCTAATTACACTATATAATGGAAAAGGCCTATCTGTTACATACTAACTTCATTTTAGCACAATACAAAGAACACACTTTTACAACAAATCCTTAAATTAGTCAACAAATGTCAGTGAGAGGGTTGACACTGTTTTCTCTTGGTAAGATTCTGTATGTTTGGTTTGATATTTGACAGAGCACAGCGGAGATCACTTGCAACATCAAGCCGACAGCGCTGCTATGTTTCTATACTGACTCGCATAAATATGTCTTTGAAAATGGGACAATGACACGCAGTGCAAATTTGGCTATTACAGGATACACTGTAAGACAGTTTACCCAAAAGTCACCCTGTCACTCATATTTTAGAATCATCTTTTAGCTTTGATTCACGCTTCAAATCTATGGCTTCTTCTTGAAGCTGTGCTGACAGTGCTTCAATGTCAATGGCGAACGAATTTCTTGTTAATATCCAGGGCCAGTGCTTCAATGTCAATGGCAAACGAATTTCTTGTTAATATCCAGGGCCATCCTCCCGACGAGATATCAGGAAAGTAGAAGTTGAATTCTTGTGTCAGGGAATCCAAATCTGACTGAATTTGCACCTAAGTTTATTATGATCACGTTCATTTTCCGGCAAAATTTCATTAAGGCGGTGAAAGGATGAGAAGTTGTTCAACTGAAGCCGGCGTTTCCACAACTGTATGTTTTCCAGGAATGCATAATATTGGATTTTTTGCCTTGGAGCTTTAAGTTCAAACTGTTCAAAGTTTCAAAGAAATCACAAAGTTATGCCAACGATACGATATAATTGGCATGATTTTGCTCCTTACAACACAGCAAAATCCTTATTTCACCTCCAACCTCCCGTGCCGACAGTTAGCAATTACCAGTGCTTTGGAACGATAGCCTTAGTGCGACAATAGCTTGGAGAGATTCGAAAAATGTTTATTTTACAAAATTGTAATACACGAGTAAAAAAAAAACTTAATTCGGAAATCACTTCACGCCCCCCCCCCCCCCCCCTGATAAAGCCCCACGCCCCTCAGGTTGGGAACCCCTGATCTAAAGGCTAAGCCTTGTCGCTGCAAACACATTTGTCTCTCACTTGCAGAAAGTTTTAAGTCAGCATACTGTTTACATTTAAGTCCATGCATCACAGAATCCAGATGAGCCTTCCGTGTCTTCCTCTTCCTTTCTTCCCCAGAACTTTTCCTTCCAGTATGGTAGTCGGGGACTCATTATGGCGTGCGGTGTGTCCAACGAATTTTGCTTTCCTCTTTTTTATAGTAGTGATCAATTTTCTTGTTTCGTCTACTTCCTTGAGGACGCATTCGCTAGACTTTTTCTCCGTCCAGCTTAATTTCAGCATCCTTCTCCACATCCACATTTCCGCTGCTTGCAGGCGTTGTATGTCCTGTTTCCTTAGAATCCAAGCTTTACATCCGTATATCAAAACACTCCAGACAATAGTTTATCAAAACATTTCACCGGGCAAACTAGGATTTCTGAGATAATTTCTGTGGTGCACCTATTATCGTCAGTGACAATGCCTCCTAAGCAGCAGAACTGACTGCACTGTTGAATGGTTTCACCATGGTTCTTGATGTTTGTTTGGATATTTTCATTGGATTTGTTGACAACTAACACTTTGGTTTTGGAGGTATTCAGTTTCAAATTTGTCTCCTTTAGCATTGATGATTTGCCTTTGGTTGTGGCATCATACGCAACCATTAACCCGGCTCAAGGGAGATAGGGTCACCTTCCCTATCCTCCACTTGAGTAACTCGTGTCTGGCGCATCCTCCACATCAGTAGGCCGGTGTGAAAGGAGAGCTAAGTTCGGGCAAGGACCCAGTCCCACGGGGTATAACGTGGAACCCATGGAGTGTACCCAACTTTGAAAGAAAAAGTGACAAGGGCCTGTTTGAGATGGTTTGGCCATGTCAAGCGAATGGCCGAGGGGAGGATAGCAAAACAAAGACTACACACAGATGTGGTTGGTAGAAGGCCAGTAGGAAGACCAAGGAAGAGATGGCTAGACCAGGTGAAGGAGGACATAGGAACAAGGGGAGTTAGCTGGGATAGAATCCTGAAAGAAGAATGGTACATGGACAGACGCAAGTGGAGGGCGCTCGTAAACTACACCCGGGCAACTGGAGTAGAAGACAGATGATAATGATGAGCATTGATGACAAGACTCGCAGCATTTTACTTAGTTCCTTCTCCGAGTCTGAAGTTAATGTGATGTCATCTGCAAATCTTATACAATGGATTTCCTGTCTGTTCACTTTGATGCCCTTGGTCTTTTGTTTGAATTTGGATATGGCCTCCTCAATAAAAATGTAGAACAAATATGGGGATAGTGCACAACCTTGTCTCACTACCCTTCTAATGGATGCAGTCCTATTAACCCTAGAACACAAACCCTAATTTGGTAGTACATAAACACAAACCCTCGTAAAATTTACGACTATTTATTTCCATGATGAATAAAATGTACAGTAATTGCACACAAAATATAATATAAGAAGCACGTGTTAACATGTAAGTTATTTTACAGATTGTTAACTCCTAGGTTTTCAAGTGCCTGGTGTCTCATTTACAGCAGTTAGTGCAAAGATTTGCTCTATGTTCCTTGCTATATGCGCGGTGACATTCGCTGCAGTATGTTGTCGTCATTCGCCTTATCTGAGCAGGTCAGATGTGACAAACAGTTCTTACCAGTAGGTATATGACAAGTTCTGCGGTTCTAAATACTTATTTTAATCAGAATAGTGCTTAATTTAACTTTGTTACGGAACTTACCTTGCTAAGTTTAGCATACATAGTCACAAATCGTCGTAAATTTTACGACGCAAGGGTCTTCAATTTGAAATCAACAGACTCACTCTAACAATGCATGCACACTGACGAAGCTAGCGGTAGTGTAGGAAGCTACTGAGTAGGACAGCAACGTGGCGAGAAAAGCCTAGCAGATAGAGCAGTGTTGCCAAGTATACGTCGTAAAAATTACGAGGGTTTGTGTTCTAGGGTTAAAAAGTAGACTGTGCTAAAATACCAGATCTGTTACAATTTTGATTAATGTAGAAAAAATAGTTCTTGAAAAAAGCTTGACGTGGGAAATACCAATGTTGTGGACACGATGTATTGGTAGGCCTACAGTGAAAATGTTGACATTTTAGGTCGGGATGACTTATGTTATGTTCATATGATGCTGTGAAATTGTAAAATAGGTTATTAGAAAATGATACAGTATTTGAGCATGGAATATTAACCTTTCCAGATTAATCAAAACTGTAACAGAAATGTTTTTTTTTTTTTTTCGTTTTTTAGTATATTTTTTAAAATTTAGCAAGTTAATATTTAAGAAATAGTTTTGAACATAACATTTTTATTAATTTATGTATCAGGCTTGCAATTTAATTTCTTATTAATTACATTTTGCTGACTTAGGTCATAATGAGACCGAAACCGGTACATCTCTTCTCTACTTAGTATAAAACCAAGTCCCCCACTCTTGGATGCAACGGGTAATCTCAGAGAACCACCGAATGGATGTTGATGCGGACGTGAAATATTTCAGGGGGTACGCGGCAGGCCATCCTTCTACTCGATCCACATGCGCAGTGAGCTTCGTGCCGTGACTACTATGTGAGTTATTTACGGCGAGTGTATTTGAACTCAACAAAGAATTGCATCTTTTCTTGACCGAGCACAATGCTAATTTATCATCAGTACTCAATGAAATTGGTTGGCTTTTAAAATTGACCTACTTAAGTGATATTTTTGAAAAACTGAACATTTGGAATAGGTGTATGCAAGGTAATGTTTCTGATATGTTCTATGTTGAAATGAAAACTAACGCAATGATTGCAAAAATCACCATTTGGGAAAAGGAACTGAAAAACAACTATATTTTGTTTTATTAAAATATCTTTCCTTATAAAATTACTCACTAAATACCTTTTACTTTTTTAATACCAATTATTACTACCTAAGAATGGTTAGTAGGGGGTACGCAGGATGTTTAATTTTTTTTAAGGGGTAAGATGGTTGAAAAAGGTTGAGAACCCCCGCTGTAAAGGATTTCTCGAGGAAGAATTCTTTAGAAAAACATTCATTCATAACCAAAGGAAGTCGTGCAGTAACGATTTCAGTGTATCCGGTCTAAGATAAACCTGCCGACTGTGCGCCTCTTAGCTTACGCTGGTAAACCATTAACAATATTAATAATTACTAAGTTAATTAAAACTGTGGAATTATCCCTACATCTAAATCAGTTAACCATCAGTAACTTCAATTTATGTAATAAACTGGTGCGACAATGAACAATCGAAATATTCTCGGGATTCCAGGTGGGGGGCACGGCCTCTCCTTGCCCTACTGCGGGCACCCATGCGCAAAGCCCCTAAAATAATCAACATCAACAACTTACTCATCTGTTGGAAGGCGGTCCCACGGGTCGAGGACAGGCACAAAGGCGGTCTTCACGAGATGCAGGGGTACGGGCGGCCTGAAGTGTTGCAAGGAGTCTCTCAGACTGAGCAGCAGATGGTCCCGTTGATACAGAGTCATGGATTCTCCTCGCACTATGCCATTGTTCAAGATACCCACATAGATGGTACCACCAATACCCGTGTTGAGGAATCCGCAGATGTTCCTGGAAACACAAGAAATTCACACTGGCCCAGAAAACACGTGCACATGCAGCATGCTGAAAAATATGCTCTTTAATCACAAACAAGCAGAGGATGGATCAGTCTCCCTCATAATGTTAGCAGAGATGCTGAAATATATGCTCTTTAATCACAAAAGCAGAGGATGGATTAGTCTCCCTCATAATGTTAGCAGAGTTGTGCCATTGGACTATCTGACAGTTCCGTAAACAAAGGTCATGCATAGTCAAGTCCGTGGTTATTTATTTATTTATTTATTTATCGTATGGCCTTTATGCCGGGAGTGTCCAAGGACATGTTCGGCTCGCCAAAGGCTGCAGCTGCTTCAAGCGGACACCACTGGGGTGAGCTACAAGTTCCGTTCAATTTCAAGTAGTTCCAACTTTCGCCACCAGATACCTAGTGGTGAACGTTGGAACTTTGATAGAGCGTTACAACGAAATCTAACCTAGAAATTTAGCTCCACACAAGTTTAGTCTGTGTAAGGGTCTTTTACATGACATAGGACTGCCGGCTTTACTTCCCCTCCGAAGTAAAGTCATACTGAAGGATTTTAACGCTCTTAAAAATTCCGACGACTTCTGCCGGGTTTGAACCCGCTATCTTGGGCACAGCAGTTCAGCATGCTACCAACTACGCCACCGAAACCGCTAAGTCCGTGGTAACTGAACTGGTAGACAATACTCCAATAAGGGCTACTGCCTGAAGTACAGCAGCACACACGAAAAAAAAAACACCTTGTGATGTACGGTATATGGCAAAGATTAGTGCAATAATTCTGGCTTCCACCATATTGAATGGCCTCCAAAGTCACCTGAAATCAATCCCACTATCACATGTGGGACTGAATAGAAAAGCACTGGATATATCAATCACCTCGATGCCTCCACTGAAGGCTGTATGTACACATCATGGTATGATGTTACAAATGTTTCTTGAATGGGATTAGAATAAGAAATTCCCAATTGATTGTTGCAAACTACATGTTGGAGTGAATTTTTTACTCTGGTCACCTCACTGAACTTCAACCACACTTAAGTTATGACATACTACTTGTAGCTTTACGTGACTGTTAATCACGCGATCATGAGCCACGGGACCTCACTTTTACGTGGAATCTGAACCACAGGACGTGATATTTTGACTTCAAAAATTATACAAAAACTGACTGGGAATCGAATCCGGTTCACCTTGATGAGAGGCAAGCACTTGACCGCTGCACAATTACGTAACTAGACAACCATAGAGGACAACTCTCCAGCTCTTCAACAGTTATAATAGGCTACAGGCTTAAGTCACTTGAAAAAGTGGACTCCAGCAATCGAACTGTTTCTTCTAACAGCCAGCCAAAATCAAAGATATTATTATTATAAAGGTGTGCCCAAATGGGCATTTCATTATTTTTCTTCACTATAAAAGTGAAGGGATTTCATTCTGTTCTTGCAGGTCATAAAATGATACTGTTCATATTTCTTATTGCATAGTGTACAAAAGCACTGATCGTTGGCCCGAATAATTTTTTTGTTCGCACACAATTTATGGTGAAAACCATGTATCTCCAGTCTTATGAGAGCATGTCTTTGTGTCTGGTTTGTTCTGGTCCAGTCTCTGCTGAGCATTGCATCCGTCCCAAAGAAGTTGATGTCGATGTCCTCTGATTTTCGTTTTCGCGCTGCTGTGAATTTGTTATACGGTCCAGTAGATGGTAGTTGGAGTTTGGTCCTTAGGTCTTCAAGGAAGAACGTTTTTCTTGTTAGGGCGTATATCATCCAAGATATAAAACAACATAAAAATTCCCTCTCCGTACGCCAGAAGGCAGAGGTGGATTTCACTGGGCAAAGAAAAAGATTTCATTTGCCAATTGTTGTATTAATATAAAAGTTCCACATGTTTTGCATACAAGATGTTGATTATAATTCTGAAAACATTTTGCTCATCCCTTGGCGTAACGGTGAATCATATCAACTTTCAGACAAAAGTTTTATATATATTTTAGAGAAGTATTGGCCATTTATAACGGTTTTGATATTATGCCTATTAACCCGGGAGAGGTGGCGCGGGGGACTTTGTGACCCCAAGCAGTTTCGTTAAGCTGGAGTTTCTTCATTTTACTACACATAGACTAAACCTGCCTCGTACCTTTCCCCACATTCCTCATCTATCGTCTGTGGGCAGTAACCTATTAGTGGAAGGGATGAGGGCCGAGACAAATGTATTATGTCGAGCCGTGTTGCAATGTGTTCAGAAAGACCCCGCGCCATCAGTACCTCTGGCAGATTGAACAGCTGTTCTAGTCTTACGTGTGTACTCCATGAGGATGTGGCTGTCTGATCGTGAAATAGAATTGATTGTAGTTAAGTGTGAAAATAAAACATTATGAATCCTCTGAGCTACGAAGAGCAAAAATCCAGGGTGTTATCTCTTCTGGAAGACGACGAAGAGGAAGAAATATTAGGAGGTGAAAACAGTGATAGTGAAGATGAACTAGAAATAGCAGAATCTTTAAGTGATACTGAGCAGAGTGCAGACGAAGAAGAAAATGAAGAAAGTGACCATGATATGCCTCTGTCTCAGCGGATGTGTACCCTTACTGGGAAAGACAGAGTTACAAAATTGAGTACAATACAACAAGAGACTTCTCTAAAATGTGTCATTGGTGAAAAACTAAAACTTGTCTAATCATTCATTTTGAAATTGTCAATAGGCAAACTGAAGTAATAACTATCAGATATTTCATAAAAATAGATGATTACCTGCCCGACACACTGTTTCTATTATAGTGTAAATACCCGTTTATAATTTATGTGCACGACTTTCATTTTCGACAAATATACTTGCTCATTAGTTCAGAGAATGTTTTCATGCCATAACAATAGCGTAAACGAACCAACTGTCCTTACTACAGAGAAATATTTGGGAGGGGTCAGAAATGACCCCGTGCCACGTCTAGCGTTGCTCAAGTAAGCGCCACCTCTCCCGGGTTAAGGGAATATGAGTTTTTCCTCTCTACTTCATTTTCTCCACTCCTTTCGGTCAATGGTTGGTGCTATCAAAAAACGTAACTGAGATAAGTTTTTGCCCCTTATCCGAAGAATAGTATAAACTTTGAATGGATTCGATTTTTCACATACTAAGAAAGTTATAGCGATTTTTCACTTTTTTTTTTAAGAAAAAAAAAAAAAAAAAAAAAAAAATCCCCCCCCCCCCCCATTTCCACCCCCTTGGACGGATTTTGCCCATTAACGAACTCAATCAAGATTTTAAATGGTTATATTTTATGTATACATTTGAAAGTGATAGGTGCAAAATCGTGTCCACAAGAAAGGGATATACTGTTCTTCTTCTTCTCTTCGCCTTTTGAGACCACATAGGATTACATTAACGAACCATTAGTTCGTAGACTTTTAGGAACTGGACGAGCTTTGCGGTCCTCCCAGTGCTTCTTCATTCGTATTGATCATCTAGCCCTTTCTTAGGCGGAAAAGATTCTTGTTGGAATTTTCTTTTTTTACGAGTGGAAATTGAAAAGTCATTTTATAAGTGCTGTCGTTAAACTTTTCTTATTTGTAGCATCTTCTGCTGTTGTTAGGCCAATTTTAAGTCCTCTCTGATTTCTTTTAACCACCGTCATGACGAATAGAAATAAACAGTGTCATCACTCCGCTCTCTATGCATTGTAGTTCATGGTCCAGCCAGTGTGTGGCGTGGAAGTCGCGACGAACCATAAGCACGTGTGACAAGTACCCACGAGGTTAGTAGCCTACTGTAATATTCTGTGCGCGAGAAGTCATATTATGCGAGGGAATTTGTATCTTTGTAATAGTTTACGAATGTCTGTGCAGTGCTTTGTGTGTGCAAACAACTAAATTTTCTGCGGTTTCGGAAAAATGTCGTACTGTTTCGTTCCTGGATGTAAATCGGGTTACGGAAGAAAATCTGATGGTAGACATTTTTTCACACCGCCAAAAGAAACAAATCTGTTTGCGAAATGGGCAAGAGTTATTCCGCGGAAAGATAAGAAATTGTCGAACAAAAGTAGAATATGTGGCGTGCATTTTTCGGAAGATTTAATTATAAAGGCGGACTGTTTCGCAGGGAACTGTGAGAACGTGGAACTTCCTCGAGTTAAGTGGAAATTAAAACCAGGATCAGTAGGCCTACCTCACATTTTTCAAATTTTACCGAAATATCTATCCATTGAGGTAAAATCACGAAAGGCGCCCAGTAGGAAACGGAATGAAGGCAGCCTTCCATGGTTACTTGATCTACTAAGTGCCATCCTTACCTAAAACGAAAAAATATATAATCCGTCTTAATAATAATAGGCCTAAAATAATAATAGTTGTGATTCTTTAGGGACTTTGCGACATTCTGATCACTTAGCTCCGTATGCTCGGGTGTGTGTAGAATTTGTCTGATAACCTGTGTCATTGTGATGTCTGTATTTGGAATTGAGGTTGGATTTGGGTAGGAAGCGGCCGTGGCCTTCAGTTAGGTACCATCCCGGTATTTGTCTGGAACAGAAGTGGGAAACCACGGAAAACCACTTCCAGGATAGCTGAGGTAGGAATCGAACGCGCCTCTGATTAGTTTTGCCTCACGAGACTGAGTGAACACTGTTTCAGCCCTCAGACCAAAATTACATTTCTTGGCAGAGCTGGGAATCGAACCCGGGCCTTCGCGGTGATAGCCAAGAATGAGACGGACATATAATAATAATAATAATGGCCAACCTGCCAATAAAATAAACGGCCATCCAATTCTTCGCTTCCGTTACCAGCCACCTGATCAATATCATTCTCAGTATCTGAGTCTTCGGATCTTGTTTCAACTTTGTCTACAGTATCAGGGTCACAAATTCCTTTGAAATTACTCAGTCATGAACCAGCGCGGATCTTGTTTCAACTTTGTCTTCAGTATCCGAGTCACAAATTTCTTTGAAATTACTGAATCATGAACTAGCGATTCGCTATCTTTCAACAGAAGGCGACACACTTCATCTACATCCTTAGGTTTTCGTAAGGCGTAATCTCTTTACTGATATTCACTAAGTCAACGTACCAAGCCAAATAATCGGTATAACAGCACACCTGCAACTCACTGACAGATTGTTGCATCATTGGGGACGCTGGTACTGTCAATCCCACGCTGACAAAATGTTACACGTGTAGAGTTATTTTTAGGCTCGTCATTTCACAACTCAGGAAAATGCTTTCTAAGGTATGGTTTAAGATGTCCCGAGACGATACGATCATAACTTGAACTTTTGACTTGATATTAAAACTAAAACGAACCATGGAGCTCTCCGACCAATGCGCGGCTAACGGAGGGTTTTAAAATATAGTTCGATATGGGGACTGAGAATATTAATAATAACATTTTGACAGTATAATTCATAAATCTAAACGAACAATTTGTTGTAATCTGCGTAACTGCAGCCTTCGTAGAGAGGTTTACGTAGACACCAGCGCGTATCCCATTTTTGAACAGCTGACTGCGGCTGACTGTGTAGCGTTGGTGGTTTGCGCAGCTAGCGCTAGCCAACTGCGGGGCGCGCTTGAACTCGGTCAGTGATAACACTATGTATTCTATTCGTCATGCCACCGTCATCCAGTTGTTGTGTTTTTTGAAGCAAGATTGTACTGTACTAGTTGTTTTAGAAGACTTGAATCTGGCATTCACATGATGTGCCCAAAGAATCCTAGTCTTTTCTTTTGCATGGTATCAGTGATGGGTTCTAGGTTGTTATAGACAATATTGTTAGGTATTAATCGCCATTGCCCATTTTTTTTATATCCTTTGTTGATACAAGTTCTTCCAATTCGCCTTTCGATCTTTTGTAATCTGTTGGTTTTAGAATGTTCATTTAGATGGAATAATGTCTCTGCAGCGTATGTGGCTTCCGGTTTTATGACTGTATTGATATATTAAACTTTTGCATTTACTGTACATACAGTAAATTTACAAGAGAGGCTTTGGTAAGAGCATAAAATAATTGTAAATTTGGTTGTACCCTAATCTTAACTTATCGGCTAAGTTATAAACAATATTAAAATTGAAATTATACTAACTGGTGGTGTAGTGGGCAGCATTCTTCGCTGCCGCCCCGGAGTTCCGAATTCGATTCCTGGCTCTGCCAAGAAATTTTAATTCTAGTCTGAGGGTTGGAACGGGGTGCACTCAGCCTTGTGAGGTAAAGCTGTGAATTCCACAGTATGTTTTTTGAGAAATACATGTAAAAAATAACTGCTTTCCTTTCTGCTTAGTAAATTGACAAATATTTATATATTTGCCATTCATACTCCATAGATCATAATAGAAAATTCATTTAGTATAAAATTTTATTTGTGTGTTGGGTTGTATTTTACAACTTTTTGGATTGCCAGTAATAATTGTAGGCTATATAAACTTAGAATCTTATCTAAAATAATTAACTTACACAAAGTTATATGCTCTAAGATATTGGTTCTGGGTATTTTGCGGTGACAATCCCCTGAGAATACTCACAATTTTTCAGGACAGTCAGCCCCCCCCCCCCCCCGATTTTTTTTCTATATACGCCCCTGATATGCAGTACATAAATCTCTACTTAGTATGTCACGGGTAACCTCGAGAACCACTGGATGGATTTTGATGCGGGTTTCACCATTCTGTAAAGGATACATTGAGGAAGGTTTCGATAGAAAATTATTTATGATCAAAGGAAGTAAAGCAGTAATGATTTCAGTGAAAATGTCGAAATAAATCTGGCGTCCATGCACTTTTTAAGCTTACGCTGGGCAAACCGTTAAAAATATCTATATCCTATGAGTGTAAGAATTGTTCAGCATGAAAAGTTCTACAAAAGAGTCCGCGAGAGCATATCTCTATCTTCAAGACATCGCCCACTATAAGTGTTTTTACGTTTTCATTTCTCCCAACAATCTCTATTCAATTACTGACAGTCTACGAGGTAGCTAGAGGCGAGCCTATTACCCCAGTTACAGCCTATCTAGCGGGCGATCCTATGATCCCAGATACAGCCAGCAGCAAACTGTCAAGTCCTGTTGAGTTAAGACTTCAGAGAAGAGTGGTTGGGTTTAGAGTTTCCCTGGAAGAGCAACTCGGCTTTTCTTAATTTCGCCTATGAACTTTTCGTTCCGCAAAATACACAGTCAAGTTTAAGACTGGACGGAAGGGAGATATGTGTTTCATGCACCTCGCCATTCTTAAATTACGTCTGGCAAGAATTCGTTTCACATGCATCTCCATGATAATATAATTAATAGTCCAGTCAGTGATTTCAACCCGTCATGCCGAGACATAAAACGGATATAGATCGTAATTCATTGACATCGAAAAAAAAAAAAAAAAAAAAACGCTTATCATGTAAGTAATGCATTTATAACTGTTCCCGGGCGAAGCCGGGGCGGGTTGCTAGTTATTAGATGAACTTTTGAATTGGGGGAGGTGAAACGTGAAGATATGTCTAAATTTTCGGACAGTCGTAACATGGTGCAATAGGTAGCTTTCTAATGAAATCTACATAAAACAGCCCTCAAACATTTACAGGCTTTCAAGAAAAATAGCCATATTCCAGTGGGTTTTCCCTCGCGTTGGACTGGAAAGAAACTGATTTAAAACATTAGCCAAGAAGAGTATCAAGTTACATAATCCACTGTTACATGCAGACACCTTGAAAATATTCCTGAATCACAAAGAAATGTAAAAACACAAGAAAGTAGCCAACCACCTGGCCTCCACAACGTAATGGAGAGAAATGCACCCAATCCGAGTTGAATACAAACACAAACCCAGGGAGGAAGCGGTAGCAGACATCAAGCTCAAGCGAGTCGTCTCAAAACTCACGACTCTTAAAATTCACAAGTATCAGAATTCACGAACTTCAAGATGATGGTTGGTAAAAGTAGGTTCCAACCGATTTCTGTACCTGGGCCAGTCTCAAAACTCACGAACCAAGCCATAGCCACCTATAAGGTTATAGGTAGCCATGGCCAAGCCAGTTCATTGGGAGAAGGTCCATTGTTAGAGCCAGCCAGAACTGCTTGCCCTCTTGTAATTTGCACCTCTCTCAACAAGATGTTGTTGATTCTTCTAGGGGCTTTGCGACATCGTGGTCATGTACTTGGGTGTGCATGGAATTTGTCTGATAACTGCGTCACTGTGACATCTATATAATACAAACGAAATTCCATTATAAAACTGGGTGGCCAAATATGGGTTGAAGGGCAGTGTGCTCTCCAGAGTCGTGAGTTTTTAGACTATTAGTATAATGTTCATTCAGCTATTAGTTTATTGTCGTGAGTTTTGATACTATTTGTTACTATTTTTAGCTCGTGAGTTTTGAGACGTAACCGGCTCAAGACAGGATATGGCTATCTTGCAAGCATATACTAATTCAGTGAGTGCACAAAAAGTAAGTTTCGGAAGTTAAGGATAAGCCACATTTTTCCCCTGAGCTTATTTTGCCCGAAATTTCAAAAATGTGTGCGAATGAAGGGTTTTTGACCCTTGTTTAAAGCAATTTTATTTGCCTATAAATCATAATTTTGGCCATTTTTATAGTTTTTTTTTATAGTGTTGGAATTGGAAGCCAATTTTCAGTGTTGGCACTGTTGCCTTGGTAATCAAAATTAATTCTTTTCAGTTGGTAAACGACATTATACCCAATTGTAATGGATGTTTCCATAAACCCGAAAAAATAAACGTACATGGGATAAAAAATAAATTCACTTTTATGACCAGTTTTAATTTCAAGCGATTATCGTCAGATTCTTTACACTAAGACTATTAAACATATGTCCCTAAGAGTATGTGGGTGATGGTATTTATACTCTGTACATTTATTTAGTTACAGCAGTTATTATAAACAATTGGATACAATCATGTTGATTTGAAAAGTATTTATTTCCATATTCATGGTTTTCGCTATATTTCGCTCATATTTGGTTACATTTTGAGCACTCTTGTTTACATTTTGACAAGGTACATGTTATCTGGGAGGAGTTTCAAACACGGGATTTCCAAATTGAGCAGGAGATATATTTTTCGCTGTATTCCCGGAATAAGCAGACAGCAGGTTTAGAAGACCTGGTTCCGACCTTGAACGGTTAAATGTAGGTATTGTAGCACCATCAGTTTGTATGATTAAATGTAGCCTACTTGCTCTATTATCGCATTTTATGTTAGTAATACTCCAATGTTTGCTAAATATCTCTAAAATGCATAGGTTAATTTTTATGGCATATTTTGTACTTTTTAAGGTCTTAAAACTTCAGAGCCCTAACAACAAGTCAAATACCAAACACATTATGGTTGATAATCATCTGACATACTGCCCTCAAGTTAACACTACGAGGCCATCTGCCCCAAGACAACACTGATCAACAAGTTCTCAAGAATATCATCAAACTCTACAAGGACCAGTGGCGTAACTACGGGGTGTTTAGGGGGATCAATCCCCTCCAATGAGCCAAATAATAAAAATACACAATTCGATGATTTTTTAACTTATTTTTTGGATTGTTGACAAACTGTATTATGTACGTTTATATTCACTAATTTGAGAACAATTTGCTTTGCCAGTGTAAAACGTTTAGTGCTACCTAAACTTAACACTTGATTAAGGAACACCGTTTATTTTTGAGCTTTTGCACATTGATAGGTGAAAATAACGAAAGCAAAGACGAACAAAAAACAAAGCAAAAATCAGAAAGCAGAAAACAACAAACACAATATAAAAAAGCAAAAACAAAAACTCAAAACCATAGGCAAAATCCTAAAACACAAAGCAGGAAAGCAATAGCAAAAAATAGAAAGCAGAAACAGACACAAAACCTAAACCTAAAACAAAAGAAATCATTTGAAAAAAAAAAAATTATGTCCTACAAAGGGTTTATTAGACATAAAAATAAGATTTCAACCAAAATAGTACATTATGCAACGAGCCTATAATGGCTATAATTAAGACACGAGTATTTTTATAAAACGAGCGTATGCGAGTTTTATAATTTCCATACGAGTGTCTTAATTACCATTATAGGCGAGTTGCATACGACTGTTTATGTTCGACGATAATTATAACTTTATTATATGTTTTAACATAAATATTCATAAATATCTGATGAGAGTCAGCCACTTGAATTTTGTGATCGGAGAGCGAGCACTGGGTGTGATATCTCTGTCTTTCAAGATCTCTGAACGACCGACGCATGCGCTCTGTGTGCTTGCAATGCCATATTATGCAGGCCATATGTTTACATCTGCCGTCCCTCAGTAATATTGTCACCGGAGTCGTTTGAAGGCAATGCGCAGTGTAGAAATTAGTGTTAGTGATATTAAGGTACAGTACTATTTCTTGTCTCATATTCGCCAGTTTATTTACGCGAACATATGGACGGTGCGTATTCCATGTCGGTAATTTATTGTAGTTCGATGTTGTGTTTATGTCCGACATGTTGGATTTTGAGCGCATGCGCGAAGGTATCGTGACCTAATTGGTCAATGAACGAGCTCTGATTGGCTGGAGAAACTGTATCGTAATGAAAAACAGTGTTATAATGACCATCATTATGATACAGTTTTCTGAGACATAATAGTGAGGGTCGAACATAAATAGACAAACGTCATCCAGTAAAAAGGGTATTTACAGATGAGGAACGCCTGAGAAGATCAGAGCGAATGAAAAGCTACTGGGCAACTCGGTAAATAAAACTTACTTACTTTGTTACTTACCAAGAAATGATTGACTGAAGTGGTCCAATGAGGCAGTAAAAGCAGAAGAAGAAGAAGAAGAAGAAGAAGAAGAAAGGGTTTATTAAGCAACTGAATAGGCCTAGTTCAGATTTAGTTCATATTAACTCCGCTCATACCCCTCCAGAAGCAAAACCTAGTTACGCCACTGGCAAGGGCGCACACAGAGATGTTAATAATTTATTCACTATCTGCCATACGAACATCATCATGTGTTACTTTAGTTTGCACATAATTTGGAAGCAGATACTGCGGTACAACCATGCAATAACGGATTATCCAAGGCAACATAGATCTGATGAACAGAAGCGCCCCATGCACCACACATATTACGTAATCACAAAACCATACCTGCCAACTTTTGAAAAGGGCTATCAGTAAAACTCACGCGCGACAAAAAAAATTAACGATTTTCGACATACCCCGGCTTGACGAAAATAATAATACTTCTGGGCTACAAAATACAATAATTCATGCTTTAAACAAGATACTTCAATGAAATCATATCTACTTACATGATTTGTAGATGAACATAACAATCAAGAAGAAATCCATGTTAATCAGCAGCAGGCGTGGTGAATATTGGTTTGGAGCAGACATAACAGGACTTCCTTGATAGATTAAGCTGATATACGATAATTGAAAAAGGCTTTAAACAATAAAACTTGTTTAACGTAACACAGGCAAGAAATAATATAATACACACTGCAAATCACATGCTAGTTCGACTTTAAAGTCATGGTTGTGACCTTTTTAGCTTCCTGCAAACAGTCTTGAGAAAATGTTTTGTCATAACAGGGACCAGAACTCCTGGTCTTCAAAATAGAAATAGACTCCAGAGATTCATTGGACATGGATGACCTGAACTGTGTTCTATTTTTCTTCACAAGGCTAAAAAAAACGTTCACATTCTGCATTGCTATGGGATATGGTGAGAATAGAGAGCAATACTCTAGAAATTCAGTTATACTTAAGAAGTCCATCGGCTCCACGAATTCTTGATATTTGTGCCCAACTAAAATCACTTTCAGCATCTTGATGTGCAGCGAAAGTGTCATCTACCTGAAGAGCTGTGAACTGCCTCTGAAGCTCATTCACCACCTCATCTGTAGTTTCATTCTCTTCCTTGCATAACATGATAGGAAACTTTTCCAAGAAAAAACGAATGGAAGATAACTGTGCATCTTCAATTTTGTCTAACCTAGCAACTTGAGCATTCTTTAACACGTCATCCTTGAGTGGAAACTTGTTGATGATGTAGTCACAGGCAGTATAAAAGTAGTTTCTCACTGATGAAAAGAAAAGGGATTTATCTGTATCCGGTCCGTTCTGAAGGCCTTAACAACTTCAGATGATGCATCTTTTGCCATTTTATTTACAATACATGTCGTTTTCGTGCCACCACAACTATATTTCTTTGCAACTTCTGATGTGGGAAACATCTTCTTAAATAAAGCACCAGCATGATCAGCCGCACTTAAGGGCACATTGTGTTCCACCAAAAAGGAAGTAAACAGACACTCGGCCCTAATTACGTCACTGTCAACGTTTCCAGACTTAGCAAAAATGGTGTTGATTTTCTTGCTATCTTCCTTCGATTTAACATAACTAATGTGTTTACCGCACTTCACATGATTACTTAAATCGTTTTTTCCACCATGTGCAATATTAATATCACACCCACATACCGTGCAAAAGGCAAATTTTTCTCCCTTTCTTGATTTTAGTATGCACGGAAAATCAACCGAGTATGATTCATTAAATGTCTGGAAGTACTGTTTCTTGTTGGATTTGTTCATTCTCGATATCTACTAAAACATCGAAAGGAACCTGGATCACTGAACGTCACATAAAATTATAACATAAAACACTTAAGACAGCCAACACTTCATTAAAACATGCCAAGACACACAAAGCCATTAAATGAAAACGACGCCAACCTCGTGAAGAAAGAATATGCACATGGTAGAAAAACACACACACACACACGTGGAACGAATGTAATTAGTCCAAGGAATACAGGAAACTGCGAAGCACGAAGTTATAGCACAAAAACTCGAACGCTTCATTAAAATATGCCATAACCTTAAAAGACGAAAACATTCAAGGAACGCCAACTTCGCGAACAATGAACAACTAACGTGGTCAAAGAATATGGTTTAAATCGCAACGAGCGAACGGAGCGGAACAAAGAATATGCGAAGCAGAGCCTGTCGACACATGGAAGAACGGTTATCCCGGCTTCAAATTCAATTACAAATGACGACACAACCATCACACGGTTAAAAGTAGGAATCATATCAAAGAACGAGCTATCGACTATCGTGGACTTGCCTTCGACCCACGCAAAAAATCGATTGTACGGAAGTGGGCGGTATTATCGAATGTAAATTATCGTTTCAAATTTTTGTCCGCAAAATCGTAAAATGACACCGTTCATCCGTAAAACCGTAAAATGCTGCAATTTCCGTAAATTTTACGGATAAACCGTAAAAGTTGGCAGGTATGCAAAACAATACCTAATATTTCAAATTTCTTCACGATTTATTCGCATACATAAATGAAACAAGAAACACAATGTCAGAGACTCGGAAACATCAATTACTCTAAAAATGATCCCATTGCAGTTCCCTGAGTGCTTTGGGGAGAAAAAAGCTTAAGTAATGTGTCAACAATTGACGAATGCCCTTCCTTATTTTGCATCAAAATTATATTTTGAACCTCTTTATGATCTGAATACAATTGAATAAGGTAAGGCTTCTGATAATTTTATAAGTAAAACAAAAATACCCTTACATTCAACTTACAATGTAAGGCTTCTGCTTATTTTATAAGTAAAACAAAAAAGACCTTTACATTTAACTTACAACGTAAGTCTTCTGCTCATTTTATAAGAAACAAAAAAGACCTCTAGATTCGACTTACAATGTAAGGCTTCTGCTTATTTTATAAGTAAAACAAAAAACTCTAGATTCAACTTAAAACGTAAGGCTTCTGCTCATTTTATAAGTAAAACAAAAAGTTATTATGACCAGGTCTCGACCTCCAAAGAAACATGGCAGCCACAGGAAGATGGTTCTAACAAGTGTCAGCGTTCCACAACCTGGCTAGAAGGTCGTGGATTGGCTGCACTAACGGGTGTTGTGGGAAACATGAAGCAACAATTGACAGGAATTAACTCACCAATCGGTACACACAAGAAAGTGGAGTCGTGCATCCATCAATGTAAACTGCCTAGCTCTGCAGTGAAGACACTGCAGGTGTATATTGACGGCACAACATAATACTCCAATAAATAACTTTAGAATTCCTTGTTATCAATAAAAACACGGTTCAAATAAAATACAAACCGCGATACGTACTTGTCTAGGGGAATTTTTTAATGGAGGCGATGACGTCAAGCATGATGTGCGGACGTTGAAGTTAGTTTGTTTGGTGAGCTTGAATTGGCGTCATATTATTCAGCTGTATCCTGTATGAGGTTTCAAACAGTGCGTTGTTACATGTGGATAAATGTTCATAAATTCTTTTTAGTTGTTCAATTTAATTGAAAAATTGCACTGCACTCTTCTAAAGCCACTGGTCGCTACTTGGTAAGACGACTGCCTGGACGAAACCATTGGCTGCTACTAGGTTAGAAGACTGTCTGGACGAAACCATTGCTCACCACTAGGTTAGGAGACTGTCTGGACGAAACTATTGGCCACTACTAGGCTAGAAGACTGCCTGGACGAAACCATTAGTAGCTACTAGGTTAGAAGACTGCCTGGACGAAACCATTAGTCGCTACTAGGTTAGAAGACTGTCTCGACGAAACCATTGGCCACTACTAGAATAGAAGACCGTCTGGACGAAACCATTGGCCACTACTAGGTTAGAAGACCATCTGGACGAAACCATCGGCCACTACTAGGTTAGAAGACAGCCTGGACGAAACCATTGGCCGCTACTAGGCTAGAAGACTGCCTGGACGAAACCATTAGTCACTTCTAGGTTAGAAGACTGTCTGGATGAAACCATTGACCACTACTAAGTTAGAAGACTGCCTGGACGAAACCATTGGCAGCTACTAGGTTAGAAGACTGCCTGGACGAAACCATTGGCCACTATTAGGATAGAAGACCATCTGGACGAAATCATTGGCCACTACTAGGATAGAAGACCATCTGGACGAAATCATTGGCCACTACTAGGCTAGAAGACTGTCTGGACGAAACCATTGGCCACTACTAGGATAGAAGACCATCTGGACGAAACCATTGACCGCTACTAGGCTAGAAGACTGCCTGGACGAAACCATTGGCCGCTACTAGGCTAGATTGCCTGGACGAAACCATTGGCCGCTACTAGGTTAAAAGACTGTCTGGACGAAACCATTGGCCACTACTAGGCTAGAAGACCATCTGGACGAAACCATTGGCCACTACTAGGTTAGAAGACTGTCTGGACAAAACCATTGGCCGCTACTAGGTTAGAAGACTATCTGGACGAAACCATTTGCCGCTACTAGGTTTGACCACTGTCTGGACGAAAATTACAGGCAATGGGGTATGCGGCGTAAGCCTCAAGTTAGGTTTGTGTTTGTTTGTAAAGCCTTATTAGCACATATGAGGCGTTCCGTAAGAGAAGGGCGAGCCCGCCACATGTGTATATGGAGGGCTCGCCCCTTTTACGGAACGCCTCATATAATTTAGCATGTATGCATCGTTTAAACCTTGAGTGTCGTCCATGACGTCATGGATGCCACCATTTTGCGTCTAGAGGAATTATGTAATGTAAGGTATCGCGATCTATATTACTCCCTGATAATACAGGATATTTTGATTCCTAATTATGATCTGAATTCAACAATGGAGTAGAGGTACTTAAAGAGACTAGATCCTCAGCGATAAGCGCCTCACTGATAAGCTTTTGAAACATTACATTTATGGCAGTGGAATTCCATGAAGGATTCTTGATAACTCCTTGATCTTCTGTGCCTAAAACAAACCTTGTGTACAGAAATATGTCCTCGATATTATGAGGTACACTGTTATGGAGAAAGGGAATTAATTACACAATCACGTACAACAAAAATACTGTACATTTTATTTACAACAATGGTTTAGATATTCACAGAATTCAAACACATTTTGTTGCAACAATACCGGTACACGAAATAAAAGTGTTTGCTATCTCAACACACAATGAATTCAGTCTTTTTAACTCTCTCAATTGTTGTAGAGTTGAGCATAACCTATATCAGGCACGGATCCAGCTTATGGGTCAGGAGAGAGCTAAGTGTTTCGTGTGTCTTGGCTACAGTGTCGTAGAGAGGAGGGGGGGGGGGGTGCTATTAATGGGGGTAAGAATCCGCCCCACCCTCCTTTTGGATTATTTTACGAAAAATAAATTAGGAACTGATAATAAAAATAAGCTAAAAGAACATTTCTTAAATAAAATAATTACATGATGTAGGCCTATTTGAACTGTGGTATTAGAAAAGAATGATGATCAGATGGGTAGATAGAGTAAAAAATGAAGAGAAACCATCATTTAAGTCCGGCTCCGTGGCTTAATGGTTAGCGCGCTAGGCTTTGGTCCGAAGTACCCCGGGTTCGATTCCCGGCCAAGCCATCAGGGATTTTAATCTCCTGGGGTTAATTCCCGTGGCTCGGAAACTGGGTGTATGTGACGTCTTCATCATCACCTCATCCTTATTACGACGCGCAGGTCATCCGCGGGCGTCAACTCGAAAGACCTGCACTCGGCCTCTCCGGAAGCCACACGATCATCACATCACCACTATTAAAGAATCCTGTGAGGATCATCATTTCCGAGGAGGAGAGAAAGATAAGAAGCGAAAGAATGAAGAGGTTCTGGGAAGAGAAAAAAGGCAAAGAAGCCGTAAGTTTCATGAGGTCGATAATTGGCCAAATTCGGAGAAAGAAGAAGTACGGTACTAAGACGTGTGGGAGAGGAGAGATGTTTCTGGCGACTGCTAATGAAGAGAAGAGATAGGATGGTAGGTCACATATCGATACTAAAACACTCAGGAATATCAAAGTTAGTTGTGGAAGGAAGGGTCGAGGACAAGAACTGTAGGGGTAGACCAAGGTTAGATTGTCGAACAGATTACCTCGGATGTAAGGTGTGGTAGCTACCTAGAGATGAAACGATTAGCTCGAGACAAGGATACGACAGTCACACGCAATTCATCATCTGACATTCGTCACAAGTAATTCTAAATGACATTTTACTCATCCGCCATATAGAAACTGGTTTCTAAAATACCATTGGAACAGTGAATTTAGTACTTCAGTAACTTGGCCAAGTAATTCGGCGTGATTCACAGAGACTCGATCGGGAGCTCAAGTACCACGATCCCAAGAATATTACTATTGTTCTTTCCAAAATAAAATACAGTAAGTGATGGATATGTTGGTTAAGTACCAATTAAATGATTTTAAGCATGTGTGTGGAAATTGAGTTGTACATGCACCTACTGTCAACCAAAATTGTATGTGCAATCGAGTTTGAAGGTTGTTTGGGAAGTAACCAATAACCTACATAAAATCCAATAACATCACTATTTTCGTCGTTCTATTTTACGTTAGTTCATGTAGGTTTGACATTTTTAATTTATATTTTAATATTTTTTATCGCAGTTGGAACACAAAAAGTACTTGGTTTTAAGCGTGTTTCAACCATGCGTCACATTTAAGAATTATTATCTCAAAAACCCGTCATCAGATCGAATTTAAATTTTAACACAATATAGTCTATATTGGAATGTTTTATAACTGGTTTATTAATTTCGAAATTTTGTGTGTCCAAGAAACAAAATTGTTATCATTTTTGTAAGGCAACTTTTTCTCGGCTCAGGCTGGTTGGAAAATGTAGCTCTTGGTCGCGTTGTATCCTCGTACATCAAAAGGTTATGCTGTATGACTGTGAAATACGTAAATTAATTCACTTATTTCATGTAGGTTTGTATTTGTACGGGAAAATAAGACATGGTTCAGCAGCTAGCCGATACGGTGAAAGCTTTACAGCGTTGCCGAGATGGAGTCATCACTTCCGAGCGAGGCGCGCCATGATGCTAGGTTAGAAGACTATCTGGAGGAAACCATTGGCCACTACTAGGTTAGAAGACTGTCTGGACGAAACTATTGGCCGCTACTAGGTTAGAAGACTGTCTGGACGAAATTTACAGCTATGCTACAGGCAAGAGGGTATGGTATTAAGGTCTAGGTTAGGTTTGTGTTTGTATATAAATTCTTATTAACACACATAATTTAACATGAATGCACCATTTAAACCTTTAGTGTAGACCATTACGTCATGGATGCTGCAATTTCGTGTCTAGTGGAATTTTGTAATGTAGGTATCGCGATCTATACTACACCCAAAAACAACATTTCACAGGATAACCAGCAAAGATCTTGTAGCAACAGTTCTAAATCGAATAGGAAGTGGTTTTGTCTGATCTGACAGGAGATTTTGATTCGTAAAGTTTTCCCACCCCTTTGGTCAATGGTTGATGCTAACAAAAAATTCAACTGAGATAACTTTTTGGTCCTTATCCGAAGAATTGTATGAACATTGAATGGATTCGATTTTTTCACATAATTATTAAGAAATTCATAGCGATATATCACTTTCTCGAAAAAAGCCCCCCCCCCCATTCCCATCCGCTTGGTCCAATGTTGCCCATTAACTAACTCGACCGAGATTTTATAGGGCAATATTTTATGTATGCATTTGAAAGAGATTTGTGGAAAATGGAGGTGGTCATAGTGTCCACAAAAAAGTGATATATGTAATAATATATGGCATTATCATGGGACACTAAAATTAAACATTACAATACAGTGGTGTAACCTGAAGAACTCTTTGGAGCTGAAACATTAAAGTTAATACGGAAAGATGACATAAACAAAATCATGCTCATGGAAAGAAGATTGGTATGATGCATCCTTGGTCCAAGGAAAACAGAAACAGACCTCGACCTAACATGGAAATATACACCCACGTGGAGAACATAATTCACACCATGCGCAAAAGACGAATTTCATTTGTTGGGCATTTAAATAGAATGAATAATGACAGGCTAACAAAACAAATTTTTAATAAAAGTGTAAAACTTAAAGTTCAACCAGCGTGGTTTACAGACATTAAAGAATCCTAAGGAAGCCGATATTACATATAATAGGAATTTATTTCGGGACAAAATTCAAAAAGTGATGTTCAGGGAGGAACAAGAAAGACAACGAAAGCAGCCACGTAACATTGAACAGCTCTGAAAGCAGAGATCGGAGAGGATGAAGCGAATGTGGGCAGAGAGAAAGAAGACAAGTGGGAAGATTTGAAGTATTGATTTTACGTGCTCTGTAACAGTGCTATTCGATTAAATAAATAAATTATATATATACACACACCTAGGTATACATATAGATATATAAATTATATATAAACTTTAGAACCGACAGTGGTTTGGGTTCTGGTGGAGGTGAAACGCGAAGATATGTATACATTTTCCATAAGTCTAATGAAATCTACCTATTAACACAGCTATACTCGCGTACTATTCCCAACAAGAAAAGGGATCGGAAAAAGAGTGCCACTGTCGATTAAATAAATAAATAAGTAATATCAAACCCATGAAAGATTTTCTTAAGAATCTTCGAGGAAATCAGAAATATTCTGTTGTAAATAAGTATGGTAAGTCATTACTGTTCAAATCAAGATTGTTTATGATAACCCTCTGGTCGTTTCATTTGAAAATATGGTAACCCTACTCAGAAACAACGGGTCATGATAGCACCAAGCAGGCAAGCACACTCACTCAATGTATCGCGACCAGTGGCGGCTGGCGTAGGAAATCAATTGTGTGCTGTAACCATAGTGGCCTCTCAAATCGATCAACGATTTTCCAGGAGTAATTCTCATTTTTACAGATTTAAAAATAAGCGCGAGTACGGGAGGAGGGGGGCTTTATCGGTTGCCTACTTCAAGACCAAAATAAAGTACTTTTGTTTGGTTTACTTATACAGATGTTGACAAAAATTAGTGAGTTATTGATATGCAAGCCTACACACAAATTATTTAATTGTTGTTTTAAAAAAGCCTTTGTGACTCAAATATCCGCTTAAAAAAAGAAAAGAATGCCGCCTGCAATTTTATTGCGGTGAAGTTGTCTATACTCAATATTATGTATCTAGTTTATGTCCTCTATGGAACTTGGTCGGAGTGTATATATGCTTTTACTCTGTGACAATGTTAGTTGTAAGTTGTTCATTGTGTTAAGATGTAGATTCAGATGTGTGTGCATATTAAAGAGTTATAATATCCGTTATCCAAAACATAATAGCTATAATGTGCTTTATTCAAACATAATAGTTGGCGACGAGGAATTGGGACTTGATTCTCCGGTACAGATATAGCCTACATCAATGAAGTACGGTATTTACGTCGTCTGTTTCAACGGCCACGTGAGTAAAATCAAGAATCAGGCAAATCGACATGAAATGTACACAGAGTACTTGTAAACAATCCTAAGCAACTCATCGTATATTCAGCTACGTGTGCCTGCATGCCACATATTCAAAATAATATTTATCGCAGTTCGAACTTTGAGGTTATGCAATGTTGTTTTTTTTTCTCTCAAGCCCAGGACAATATTCGGTCATCGATCACTACCCAGTGTGTTTTAAATCTGTTATCTTGAAACATTTTATTATATTTGAACTGTGACTTTTAAAATTATTTCTAAGTTCCGTCAAGATGGACGCAAATCAGTTTCAACAATTACTGAACATTTTTACTGATTCTCAAGAGAAGTTACTTGAAAGGTATCAAGCTCACCAGCCCGTCACAACCCCACAAGCCACTAACATCACACCTTTTGAAAAATTTGATTCTGAAAAGGAAAAATTCGTGTCGTATTTAGAACGATTTGAAAATTACGCAAACTTCAACAATGCCACCGATCCAACAAAGAAAGCTCAGCTCTTGTGTACATCAATAGGGGCAATTCATTATAACAATCTCTCTGCATTTTTAGGCCCTGATAAACCAATCAAGTCTCTTGGTTATAATGACCTAGTAAAGCATTTCAAGCAAATACTGTCACCCCAAGTCTCAACCGTAGTTTCCCAACACTATTTTTTGAACGTCAATCAAAGAGAAAGTCAAAATATTGCAGGATTTGTTGCCACTCTTAGAAGCCACTTACTAGACTGTGACTTTTATATTCAGTGTACATGTGACGCCAGAATTTCAATCGCGGATGTTTTTCTTCGTGCACAATTTATACGTGGCTTGCGAGATAATTGGATCAGAGAGAAACTTCTCCAGTCTAATGACACGAAATTTGATGATCTCCTGAAGAAGGCTATAGCCTTGGAAGCATCGCGGTATGAGAGTAATCAGCTGTCAAAACAGCTCACTGCACCGTCAGACACTATAGAGGACACAAACAAAGTAACAAAAGCCACAAGTTCATATAATGACCGAAGTAGGAATCAATATAGCAGTGATACTCAGTCACGTTTTGTTCAACAGCCTAGCCCAGGCTCTCACTCACGTTCACAGTCCAGGGGCCGCCGTAGTTCTGTCAATTATAGAGCACTAGGTATTGATGGATTATGCCTGAATTGTGGAAATTCAAACCACAGGTCAAGAGATTGTCGCACAAACAGAAACTCTCTTAAATGCAGGTCATGTAGGAAAGTGGGACATGTTGCAAAAGTTTGTATCACTACACTTCTTCAACAGTCAAATACACACAACATTGCAACTGAGAACATAGATGACAACTTGCATGACCACCCTGAAACCAATTTCGGGATAGGACAACTGGAATGCATCGAAGATCTCTTTGAAGTAGGACAAGAATCAGATAAATATTTTATCAGTGTTAAACTCAACAATAAATCACAAAGATTTGAAGTCGACACGGGAGCAAAATATTCACTCATCTCAGAGAACGAATGTTCAACCTTGGGTCTTGGTTTGCCATTGAAGCCAACAAATGTCTGTTTTCGATCATATTCTGATCATGTTATCAAACCCAGAGGAAAAATTGTTGTCACAGTATCATACAAAGGGAAAGAAATTGTTGCAGATCTTTTTGTAGTTCCGCAAGGTCATGCCGCATTGCTTGGTCGTGTTTGGATCAGGGGCCTCGGCCTTGATCTGAAGGAAATTGACAAGGACACAAATCAATCACTTCACACTGAATCTGTCAACTCAGTGCAGTCAATTCAGGATATTTTACATCAGTATAGTACAATCTTTGAAGAAAAAATTGGATGCGTTCCCAATATTGAAGTAAAACTGCAACTCAGAGAGGGGGTGAAACCTGTCTTCAATCGTGAACGTGATGTCCCTTTTGCTCTTCGGGAACGCGTTGAAAAGGAACTCGCTTCATTGGAATCAGAAGGAGTTATTTCTCCCACAGCTTTAAGTGATTGGGGATCGCCTCTTGTTGTTATCCCAAAACCAGATGGGGGAGTTAGGTTATGTGTTGACTACAAATGTGGAGTAAATTCAAGGTTGATTTCTGCAAACCATCCCATAAGACCAGTTAATGATGTTCTACATAGTCTTAGAAACTCAAAATTTTTCTGCAAGTTAGACTTATACAAGGCATATCTACATCTGAAGGTTGATGAAGAAGGTAGTATGATTCAAACTATATCCACTCACAAAGGAACCTTCAGGATGCACCGACTGAGTTTTGGCATCAAAACTGCCCCCTCAGAATTTAATAGGATATTATCACAGATCCTTCATGGTCTTCCAAAAGCTGAAGCTTATTTTGACGACATCATAATACATGGTACAACGAAGGAGGAGTGCACCAAGAACTTAATAGCCTGTCTAGAACGGCTTTCGAAAAATAATCTGCATTTGAACAAAAGCAAATGCTCATTTTTCAAGGAAAACATAGACTACCTAGGGCATATTGTATCATATAATGAGATCCGCAAGTCACCAGAGAAAGTTCAAGCTGTGTCACAAATGCCACGCCCTAAAAACAATGAAGAAGTGAGACGCTTCCTTGGTATGGTGACTTATTATGCAAAGTTCATTCCTAATTTTTCAACGAAGTCCCACCCATTACGGCAGTTATTGCGGAAAGGTGAACGGTTTTTCTGGTCTGCAGCCTGTGAAGCAGCTTTCTTGAATCTCAAGTCCGAGTTATGTAGTGAACGTGTCCTTACCCCATTCAACCCATCACTGCCTATCATCTTGTCAACCGATGCCAGTCCTACTGGTGTTGGAGCAGTATTAAGTCATGAGATGGATGGCCAAGAAAGACCCATCGCCTATGCATCTCGTGCCCTACACCAGCAGAATGTAATTACAGTCAGCTTGACCGGGAAGCGCTGGCAATAATTTTCGCCACAACACACTTCTACAACTATATTTTTGCAAGAAATTTCATTCTTGTGACAGACAATGAACCTCTGTCTCGTATTTTTCATCAGAACAAGGGCCTGCCACAAATGACATCCGCAAGGCTCCTAAGATATGCATCGTTTCTCTCCGGGTTTGACTACACGGTAAGAGTGAAAAAAGGGAAAGATAACGAAAATGTTGACTGCCTATCCCGAGCCCCTGTTGCATCTACCTCGCCAAACATTGAAACATCAATAAATGCAGAAGTTTCACAACTCTGTGCTGAAACGATTCTTCAAGTGTCAAGTGAAGCCATTACGTACGAAACTATCCGTGATGAGACTATGTTAGACCCAGAACTTAGTGCCACCCTGCAACGTCTTCAAACTCAATCCTTGGATGAACCATATACAGTTGAAAATGGTATTCTATTCCGTCAAGACCGAATTGTTATCCCAAAGAAACTACAAAGAAAAATATTGGAAGAGTTACATTTAACACACCTCGGCATTGTGAAAACAAAACAGTTAGCAAGACGATATGTCTACTGGCCGCAATTAGACAAAGACATTGAGAAGCTTATCAAATCTTGCGAAGAGTGCGCACAGACTCGTTCAAATCCACCAAAAGCTCCAATACACCCCTGGGATGAACCAGAAGAAAATTGGGAACGCATACACATTGACTATGCGGGGCCATTTGATAACCACCATTTCTTGATGTGTGTTGACGCGAAATCCAAGTGGGTCGAAGTACGAATGGTGAAAGACGCTCCATCCACTGCAACTACTATCAGTCTGCTTGACAATATCTTCACCGTACATGGGTACCCGAATGTCCTTGTGTCAGATAATGCCACTATCTTCAAGAGTGATGTATTCAGATCCTATTGCAAGGAGAGAGGGATTTTTCAGAAATATATTGCACCAGGGCACCCAGCAACCAATGGGCTAGCTGAGAGAAACATCCAAACTTTGAAGAGGCGACTTCGTGCTGCTGTAAATGACCCGGCACCATTATCGACTAAGTTACAGAACATCTTGTTTCAATACAGAGCAACGCCATTGGCATGTGGACAGTCTCCAGCTGAACTATATTTGAAACGTCGGCTACGTATCCGGTTGGATGCTCTACGTCCAAACCAAAAGAGCTTGACTACATCCAGTTTCTCACCCCCTGTTCGCTCTTTCAAAGTGGGAGAGAGAGTGCAAGTCCGGATTCACCAGAAAAACCGTGATATTTGGCAGTTTGGTGTTATACAAACTAAACTCGGCCAGCGTCACTATGATGTGAAATTGGATTCGGGACGAATTTTAAAGCGGCATGTTGACCAGTTATTATCGACTCTCGTGCCAAAGAAAGATAAGCATGTCACTTTTGCTCCAACAAATCCTCCTGTGCGTGGTGTTCCAAACATACCAACACCAACCCAGTCAAGACTAGAAAATGAGGATATTCCTCCTGCAACCCACACTTCAGATGATACAAGGCAGACCATCGTGCAACCAGATGAACGCCCTGATCGAAACAGCCTTCCACCACCTGCTGATAATTATTTAAGAAGATCAGCCAGAGACAGGCGACCTCCTCAGTATCTGCAAGACTATGTGCCCAAATGAATATGAATAGTTCCTTTTATTTGTTTTTATATAAGTGGGGGAGACTATTATGTATCTAGTTTATGTCCTCTATGGAACTTGGTCGGAGTGTATATATGCTTTTACTCTGTGACAATGTTAGTTGTAAGTTGTTCATTGTGTTAAGATGTAGATTCAGATGTGTGTGCATATTAAAGAGTTATAATATCCGTTATCCAAAACATAATAGCTATAATGTGCTTTATTCAAACATAATACTCAATATGTTTTACAAAAATACTGTCGCGTATTCTCCCACACAGAAACAGGTAGCCTGAGGATATTTCCTTCGTTAACGATAGAGTGCTCGCCCAAAACCGCAGCGGGAGTATGATTTAAGATGGAAAGATTTTTATAATTAATTAACAGTGGCTATTTTCCAGGAGTTTTCAAATTTTTCGTCATTTTCCAGACCTAATAAAAATCCAGGAGTTTTCCAGGATTTCCAGGAGTAGTGGCCACCATGTGTAACCCATCCCCACTTTAAACAATAACAATATTTAGAAACATACAGGAACATTCACTCAGAAACACTCAAGAGTAAGTTGGGAGTGTTAGAAAACATTCTGGTGGGAACAGATGATAGCTTCCTCTATTTTTCCCCCGTTTGATTTGAGACATTCCCTCTTAAATGCTATCGCAGAGACTAGAAGGTGCCACCAGTCAAGTTCTCATTTCGTGTGACAGTGCTGCTACTCTGTGGTCGAACGAACAATGCCTTGGCTCTGGTCTTGGCTGTTGTCCCAACAGCACAACAAAAAAGTTGGGCACGCATGCGCAAAAGGCAGAGTTTGTTTTTGCTGGCAATACACTTATAAATTCTCGCTGAGCTGCGATCTGCACAGCCATTGCGGGACGAGGAGAGGAGCGCACGACCAGATACCTCGTTGTGAGTGGAGTAGAAATACTTCCTGTTCTTTGGCTGACGTCTATTTAATGCGCTATTTTTAATAGTAGATAATATTATTTAAGTAATTTATTTTCAAATAAAATGAAAATGAAAATCCACAGCCTGCTTCCAGTCTCCGACCGGGTCAGGAATGGAATGAATGAAGCCCCCATCTAGCGGCGAGGATATGAACTGTGCCGGCTGCCGAGGCCTGACGCACTCCTCTGAGGCAATGATTAAATGAATGACAGATGAAATGAAATGATAGGATAGTGGAGAGTGTTGCTGGAATGAAATTTTGACAGGGAAAACCGGAGTACCCGGAGAAAAACCTGTCTGCCTCCGTTTTGTCCAGCACAGATCTCACATGGAGTGACCGGGTTTTGAACCACGGACTCAGCGGTGAGAGGCCGGTGTGCTGCCGCCTAAGCCAGGGAGGCAAGATGGGGGCTTCATTCATTCCATTCCTGACCCGGTCGGAGACTGAAAGCAGGCTGTGGATTTTCATTTTCAAATAAAACAATGTGCTACAGTACTTCAGCACATAAGGTGTGGTCGCCCCTGATCGCGACTCTTCGCACTGTTAACAACAGCTTTCTTATAACACACAAGTTATGTTAAAGGTAGCCTAACAAATTATTTAGTACTGAGCACTCAAACAAGTCACTCTGTGGCGATTTTATTACAGTGTTTTTGCATTGCCGAGTTGTATTGGAAGGTGGGCGGTATTGTTAGAGCACTATATCGGGAAACAATGGGGACTGAATGAATGAAAGAGCACGCGCTGGCAACGTATTGTGCTAGCTGACAAACTCCAACCAGGGATGCCAACCTGTAGGATTTGTCTCAAATTGTGGGACATTTAGACAAATATTTTTAGGAAAGGGATATTTTTGTGTGCAAAAAGTGAGGTGAATTTGAGATATTTGGCCGATGTCATATCCATGGTGGCCACTCAAATCGGTCAACGATTTTCCAGGAGTTTTTCAGGAGTAATTCTCATTTTTCCAGATTTAAAAATAAGCGCGAGTGTGACGGGGGGCTTTATCGGTTGCCTACTTCAAGACCAAAATAAAGCAGTTGTGTTTGGTTTGCTTATATATATGTTGACAACAATTAGTGGTGATTGCGTTATTGATACGCAAGCCTACACACAAATGATTTAATTGTTGTTTTAAAAAAGCCTTTGTGACTCAAATATCCGCTTTAAAGAAAGAAAAAAAAAGAGAAAAGAATGCTGCCTGCAAATTTTATTGCGGTGAAGTTGTCTATATTCAATATGTTTTACAAAAATACTAACGCGTGTTCTCCCACACAGAAACAGGTAGCCTGAGGAAATTTCTTTCGTTAACGATAGAGTGCTCACCCAAAACCGCAGCGGGAGTATGATTTGAGATGGAAAGATTTTTATAATTAAGTAACAGTGGCTATTTTCCAGGAGTTTTCAAATTTTTCGTCATTTTCCAGACCTAATAAAAATCCAGGAGTTTTCCAGGATTTCCAGGTTTTCCAGGAGTAGTGGCCAGCATGTATATCACCAGCTGAGCTGCCATTAATATATAAAAGCTTAGTTTTCTCAGCAAACGTGCACAATAGGTATGATTCATACATACCAATAGATTAAAAATAAACCTGTCACGGAAGTATAGTATTACCAGGGCGAATATTCGCCAACTGCCGCTTGTGCGATAACAGACAGTTTTGTGTGTTTTTTGAGATTAAAACTTATGTTTTGTGTTTTTGTGAAATCATCATTTTAAAAAAATCAAAGACTTATACAGGGAAAGATAAACATCTCAATCTTTAATTGAATAAAATTGTGTATAAAGTGAAGGAAGGAAGGAAGCTTGTAGTTTAACGTGACCGTTAATCTCGAGATCATGAGCCACGGGACCTCCTTTTTATGTGGAATCCGAACCACAGGACATGGCATTTCACATCGAAAATCTCACATGCATTGACCGGGAATCGAACCCGGACCGCCTTGGTGAGAGGCATTCAGCTAGACCGCTGAGCCACCACGCCCCCTGTATAAAGTGAATGTTTAAGTGTATGATAATGAAAGTTTACAAAACAGTGTTGTTTTTAGTTAAAATCAATTTTACCACATATGGTACTGCAATTAGAAACACATTATCGAGACTCGAGAGCACTTTTCTTTATTCATTATACATTGATTTGAAGAAAATAAATTTTTACGTGGGATATTATCTAGTGAAAAGGGTCATTCTGAGTGGGAAGTAGGGATTTTCAGGTTTGAGAGGTTGGCAACTCTGACTCCAACCAATAGGCACTCCAGCCGAATCCTTCCCATACTTTCATTCGGAATACAGAGTAGACTATAGAGCAGCAGCAATCATTCGCCGTTGTAAAATGTGAGACCTGAAGTAACAGAACAGGTGTAAGAAGCTTGTAATAAAACTGTCATATACAAGGGGTGATGAGAAACTAAGGTTACCAGGTCGATATTCCTGGAGTTTCGTCTCTTTGGAAATTAACAGTGTGGGGTAATTCGAATACATACGGTTGGTAACTGCAGAGTTTCGGCCACCCGACACCTACAACGCTAGTTGTAATAATAATATCGTATGGCCTCGGGTGCAGGCTGCAAGCTTTGTTATTTGATGCCCAGAGGGCAGCTTGCATGTCGAATTTTGTTGTTCCTTGGAGCGCTATGAAAGTCAATGAGGTTACATATCTAAGCTCCTTGACACTATAGCACTTTCTAGTAGAGGATGGAGGAACTTTTTGTGTTGGCGGAAAATCCTGAGATAAATTTTGCCATTATGGACACGGCTTACTGAATTCAAATGGGATCTTTAACATGCCAACAATGTATGACATGCGAGTCGTGATTTTTTTTCCCCTTTCAAAAATCACTTACCATGGCCAGGAGCGAACCTGCAAGCTTGGGGTTGGTAGTCCGACATGATAACCACTCACCCACCGTGGAAAGCTAGTTGTAGGCGTTGTAGGTAAACAACTAATGGCGATTCATTTGGAAAACTGGTCTCGCGAAGAGATCCGCTCAGTTATACGAATTCTGTGGGCGAAACATGTAACCGCGGCCAGGACTTCTCACCGAGGGTGTCATCAACCTTCATGACAACGCGCGACCTTATACTGCCTAGAAGACCACCACGCTGTTGAAACGGTTTTGCTGGGACATCCTCTCTACAATCCAGACCTCGCTCCAAGCGACTTTCACCTGTTTCCTCACTTGAAGGAGCACCTACAAGGTCAACAATTCGCTTCAGACGGGGAGGTGAAGCACTTCGCGACAACGTGGCTGAACACGCAAGGACAGGATTTTTACCATGAGGGAATATTCAAGCTCACCTAACGAAACAAGTGCCTAAACCTATATGGAGACTATGTCGAAAAATAACCTAATGTATGTACAGGCCGCCCGAGATGTTCTCCGCAGTGTGTATGTGAAGCTGCGAGTGGTTGAGTCATAAGTTTAGTTGGCTGCACTGTGTCCTTGAAAGGGGGACTCCCGCGTGTGGGCTGTCAGTGTGTATTGCGATAAGCGAGCGAGCCTGTATGTCTTCAGTGTGTATCGCAGTAAGCGAGCGTTCAGATAGATTACTAGAAGAGTGCAACAGTAAACAGACGTTTTTTTTTTTTTTGGTGATGGAATACGTTTTTCGCGAAGGCGATCGGTTTACAGAAAATGTAAAATTAAGATTTCAGGCGCGGTTTCCTAATTCCAAGTGTCCAAACCGTGATACCGTTAGGGATTTGGTAAGTAAATTTCGTGGGACTGGCTCAGTTCACCGGGAACAGGCAGGCCTACGCTTTTAACAGACGAAAATCTTGATGAAATCTCCGATATAATGCTGCGTAGTCCAAGTAAATCAACACGAAAATTAGCTCAACAAACAGGTATCTCTAAGTCGACAGCACATAAAGCTGTAAGAGACAAGCTTCAGTTGTTCCCTTATAAAGTTACCGTGGTTCATGAATTAAAACGAACTGATTACGGAAAAAGAGTGATGTACTTGGAATGATTCCAGCATCTGTTATGATTGGGTGTGGTGAGTACAAAGTTTACTGTTTATTTGTTATGATGCAAGCGGCAGTCGTGCTACCAACGTAACTGCTGTAGCTAGCTCTCGCAGACGCATGTAGGCGCTGCGGAGAACATTCCCGGACTCACTGTACTATCAGTTGGCTGTATTGGCGGTATTAAATAAAATGTAGGTCTACACGTCTCACTGCAGGCTTTGTTTGGTTTATGATCACCCTTCGTTTAAATGATTAATTTGTGTGAAATGTTTCCTCTATGGACATCAAATTGGCAGGTGAAAAACTAAAGAAAGTAGGAGACTTCTGTTACTTAGGAAGCAAAATAACCAGTGATAGACGAAGCAAAGAGGATATAAAAAGTAGGTTAGCTCAGGCAAGGAAAGCATTTCTACAGAAAAGGATTCTGTTGACATCGAATATAGATTTAGGTGTTAGGAAGTAATTTTTGAAGGCCTTTGTCCCGAGCGTGACACTCAATGGAAGTGAAACTTGGACTATTGGTGCAGCAGAAAAGACGAGAATTGAAGTGTTTGAAATGTGGTGTTACAGGAGAATGATGATCAGATGGGTAGGTAGGGTTACAAACGAAGAGGTATTAAGACTAGTGGGAGAGGGGAGATGTTTCTGGCGACTGCTAATGAAGAGAAGAGATAGGTTGGTAGGACATATACTAAGACACCCAGGAATAGCAAGCTTAGTTATGGAAGGAAGGGTCGAGGACAAAAATTGTAGGGGTAGACCAAGGTTAGAATATGTTAAATAGATTGCCTCGGACGTAGGGTGTGGTAGCTATGTAGAGATTAAACGATTAGCTCAGGACAGGGAGGCATGGAGAGCTGCATCACACCATTCAAAAGACTGAAGTCTCAAACAACAACAACAACAACAACAACGTTTTCAATAAAGAATTTGTGTGTAGACATTTTTGAGGATCCTTTGTGGATACGGCGTAAATCTAAATTAAAACATGTGCTGCCCACCCCCAATCTGGATCCGTGCCTGATCGAATAGGAGAAGACATGGAAGACGAAATCTCGATTCCACATTTCATAACGATAAAGGTGAGAAGGGGCACCACACCATCTTTGGCTTAAAAACAGGAACTTGCCGAATGTAGGTCTCTGCTATGGTGATAAACCATGGTTCTTGCATGGATTCTTATGATCAATCCACGAATCCACTGCCAGGTTGTTGGGGAGACTTTTTGACATCGGAGTTCTCTGACGATTCCCTGCATCAAACATACACACATCGGAAATGTAACTTATGAGACTCAACAATGCCTATAATTTATTATAGTCAAGATGTAAGCGATACCCATGCCATGCATTAAAACTCAATCTCTGGATATAAATCACCTTATACAGTGAAACCTGTAAGGCACAACGATCATTTAGAGGAATGCTTTGTTTTTAAAGCGCGGGGATGTATGCATTTTTTCAAACAGTATATGCCGATATTGTCCAAATTGGTAGCTCTTGACCTGTTTGGATCGTTACCGAAGCTGTAACGTGTAGCACATAGATAAGGCCATATCATGAGAATAAAGAGTGGCATTAGCTTCAAGGCCCTCCAAATGGATAATTTAACTCCAGCAAGTTTTCAAAGATTTCCCCCAGGGGCTCACAAGCAGTGGGCGTGGGTTGGCGACCACGGGACCCCAGCTGAGTCCGACATTGCTTCCACTTACTTGTGCTGTGCTCCTCTCGGTCTTCTTTCCTGTCGACCTCTCTTGGTCATCTCTTGTTCTCTTCCGACCCCGACGGTATTAGGGTATCCGAGGCCTACGGAGACTTTCACTTTCCCGCCTTAATTGGCCCTTGTCTCATATTTCCTGACACCCTCATTCTTCGAGAGGTCAGCCTTCTTTTTCTTTTCGTTTTATCTCCCGCCATCCGCTAAGGCCCTCAAGGAGGCAGGGTGTATGAAGCCCCACCACTTCTGGTGCACCCTGGATAGTGCTACACCCTCAAGGGCTTACGGCTGGTGAGTTTGGGAGTTGGCGACCCCGAGGGATTCCTGAGCTGGGTCCGTTGTCCCGTTTTTTCTCTGCCCTTGGGGCGGGCCCTCTCCTCTTTCCCTTTCCTGGCTCTCTTTCCTTCCAAGTCCCTCAATCCTCATTCTTCGAGGGCATTTCTTTTATTCATGCCTTTTATTTGCCTTATCCTTTATTTGTTTACCATTACTTCTTCTAGTATGCAAGTTTGTAGTTAGTATTAGTTATAGTATTCATTCTTATCTCATCTTTCACTATCACTCAAACCATTAGGAGCCGATAACCTAGATGTTAGGACCCTTAAAACAACAATTATCATCATCATCTAAGATTTTACTGGGGCTCACCGTTCGATCCACGTGTCACGTCTTGCTGGCTGTCAGCGGCAAAGAAAGAAAGAAAGAAAGAAAGAAAGAAAGAAAGAAAGAAAGAAAGAAACCTGTTTTTCAGCCTAACTTGGTACCATCAGACGAAACCCCGCAACACACACACACAAAAAAAAAGGCCTGTTGATGTTTAATTACTTAGCCGTTCAAGCTTGTATTACACGTTTTGGTACCTCTATAGGGAGGATATAATGAAGAGGGAGCCCTTAGTTCCCCCCAGCAAGGCCATGAGAAGCCTGTGTGTCTGTGGGGAACTCTTACACCAGGGAATTCACGGGAACATTCTCATTTTCATAAAAGTGTAGTGTACACTCGATAGCATAGCCAACACAGACTATGCTAGAACTATCTAGCGACATTAAGACGGTTAACACAGCCACATATAAGAGACAGGTTGCTCGGGCGGTAAGTCGTCGAAAATCACCTTAGGTATAAGTCCCTCGGAACAAATTGGCCCGTGAGTGAGAAACTGGCCACCGGGCCTACCTCAAGTTCAATGACAGCTTACAATGCAGAAGAGGGTTGGGTAGGGGCGAGAGGGGGCGAAGGAAGAAAGGCTGCTTCTTGTGACAGATTTATAACAGAGAGGTACAGTCAGCTAGTTGTTCCCAACATGCTACTTATTTACCAGTCACATAAAAGAAGTGAGGACTATCACAAAGATATGAACAGTTATTATATTCGTTGGTTAAAATAAAAGTTGATCCCTAATTTGGAACGCAACTCAGTGCTTGTTATTGACAACGCATCGTACCACAACACGCAGAAAAATGGTTGATTATTAATAGTACAGTGCTGAACTATAAATTCATAAAATTTTAGTTACAATGTTATTCCATTACACGTATTAGTGTCATTTAATTATTCTAATCAACTCTAATACAGTTTGTAACGAGTGAAATAAATAATGGTTGTCATCGTGTGAGTGAGTGAGTGACAGTTGCTGCGTGAACAGAGTGTACTTCTGACGACTGACGGGTGACGCAGCGGACAGCATCCAGCAGGCTGAGAAAAGCAGACTCTCTCTTCAGCTTCCTACTAGATTTTCACAAGGGTCAATTAGTTCTGAGGCAGTTATACATTTATGACTAACTTATCATAAACAAATACTGAGTACTAACTTACCTGGATATGGGACTGCGAGTCCGAGGTTCTACCAGACACCATGGTGGAACTTCCTCAGCACTCACGTTGCGATGTCCTTTGAACTCCCTCAAATTGTCTTCTTCCCATGTCATCTGCGATTCAGTATCGTACCTCCTCTGACCGGGCAAACTCACAGTTCCTGCTTTTGGTTTAGCTCCTAAGTGCCTCAACAATTCCTCCGTATCTTTATCTGGAGCGACTGGTAACTTCACGGCATCAGAATGCGCAATCTCCTGATCTGACGGCACGACGAAGTCTTCATCTTCATTACCGGTACTTTCATTCCCTGGTGAAAAAATTTCATCCGTACTGGGCAAGGCATAATCCATAGGCATTGATATGGTTGGAACTGATCTAATAGTATCACTAACAATGTGCGATGCGTTATCTTCAGAAGCACTCCTTGGAGAAACTGTTGCAAAACTATCCATATCAGGTAACATAGTAGCGGCAGTCTTATTTAATATTTCAGGTTTAATGGATTCATTTTCAAGGCTCAATTCTGACGACACCGTTTCAGTATCACTACACAGATTACTTTCCTCCGTTACATCCGGCAATACTGCCTCTTCATAAAAGGTTCCTGGTAACGCTGTTTCAAATTCTTCACGGCAATCATCGAATATTTTTGGCACTAACGGTAGCACGACACCATCCGCTGATATTGTTAATGGCACAGCACATTCAGTTTCATCCTGCGTTAGCGGTAATGCTTTGATCTCCTTGTCAATATCTACCAATATTCTATCATCCTCAGAATCCAGCGAAGGCAGCATTACCATTTCATCCATATCAGATGGCATACAAGACAATGATTCTTGCTTCATTTCACGTGTTTCAGAAACATCAATTTTTTCAGCATGCGCTGATGGTCCGGCCTCAGCATTAAGTTTTCGTCTTGTTGAATTTGTAGCCTTGCCTGTTTGTGGTTCTTCCATGTCAACATCATCGTCAGCTGCCATTTGTAATTTTGGATCTGTAAGCCTTTTAAGCAAATCATCCATGTCTGTAGGGCAATCTTCCATCCCTGATTTGGAATCATCAAACTGAAAGAGCACATTAGGATCAGGTACACTCGAATCATCTACTTCAAACAATTTGGAAGACACATCGTGCTCATTGCTTTCATTTCCTTCTTCGCGATCACTAGAAACAGGGAACTCATTTTCAATAACTTTTAGAAGCCGAGTTATCTCTTCCTCGAAAGGTCTGTCCTCAATCTTTGGCTTTTCAATTTCAGGTGCATTGTCTTGTGGAATCAACTGCTCATCTTCATCGTCACAAGTATAAGTCGGTTCCCATGGCAACGAATCATCCTCTACATCTGGAGTGCTTAGTTCAGCTAACGTTTCCTCGAAAAGAGCTTTCAACTTTTTGGGCGTGCCGCTGAAATCATAATCAGACTTTGTTTTTGCCCGCTTTATTCCCTCTACGCTGTAAGGTTCCGGCGCTAGATATTGGTAACATGAACTGTCATCATCTGCACTGTCTTCTGTGTCCTGTTCGTCGCTTACCTCAATATCTTCTCCCTTTATTAGTTCGGATTCACTCGGTTTATACTCCATTGTATTTCTTGACCCGCAGACAATTCCTGAAAATATAGACCAGAATATTACACAGGTGGTTTGCATGAAATCAGCGTTACTTGGAACGCCCTTATTTTAATAGTAACTAAAATGCTCGTAACGTTTTTCAAGATGGAACAATTTGGGGACAATCCTAGATGCATGAAACGAGCTGAGAGTGAATACACATTTATTTGAGAGATAACCTACCCAATTAAAAAAAAGATAAAAACTAAAGTCAGTCATTCCGGACGTTCTACCTGGCCAATTTGCTCAATTCGTTTTTTTTTTAAATTAAAGGTAGCCTATATATGCCCAGATATGTCATTGGGCAGAGAAAAACACCTACCTCACACCTTACTTGAATTATATTAAAACACAATTTTTTCCTGATATTTTCCATTCAAGCACCCATACCTCAGGCTGTAATTGTAGCATGCCTTTCGTTTATATCTTAAACCACTCCTTGATTTAATCTATATATAAAAATCAATGTTATCTATTTTTATATATAAAAATCAATGTTACCTAATAGTTTGTGTGTCTGTCTCATATGCGTTCATATATCATTCGTCCGATAGCTATGAAACTTGGGTAAGATGTTGTGTACGGTTCAGGGAAGCTTTCTGGCTTAGTAAATCCACTTTACAATAGGCAGCGCACGCGTAGATTCAACAAATGAGCCACGACGCGCGAAGCGTTTCAACAAAGTCACGTATGCGTTCATATACCAACGTCCGATAGCCATGAAACTTGGGTGAGATGCTGTGTACACTGCAGGGAAGGTGTACGGCTTAGTATATGTATAAAAAAGGATGTTCATTTGTTTGTCTTGTATGCGTTCATAAGCCATTCATCCGCTTGCGATCAAATTTTGGTGAATTGTTGAGCACACTTCCGGGATAGTTATAGGCATAGTTAATCCAATTTGCAATAGATAGCGCACGAGTAGTTTAAACAAATGAGTGTTGGCAATGCGTTCATATACAATTCATCCGATTGCGATGAAACTTGGGTGAGATGTTGTGCACACTTCAGGGAAGGTTTCTGGCGTAGTAAATCCACTTAACAATAGGTAGCGCACGAGTAGAATCAACAAATGAGAGACGACGCGCGAAGCGTTTCAACATAGTCCCGTATGCGTTCATATACCATTCGTCCGTTAGCGATGAAACTTGGTGAGAGGTTGTGTACACTCCAGGCAAGGTTTCTGGCTCAGTAAATCCATGTTACAATAGGTAGCGCACAAGTAGATTCAACAAAAGAGAGACTACGCACGAAGCGTTTCTGCAAAGTCCCGTATGCGTTCATATGCTATTCGTCCGATAGCCATGAAACTTGGGTGAGATGTTGTGTACACTCCAGGGAAGGTGTCTGGCTTAGTACATGCAATTCACGACAGGTAGCGCACGAGTAGATTCAAGAAATGAGCGACGGCACGCAAATCGTTTCAAAAGAGTCCCATATGCTTTCATATACCATTCATGCGATTGCGATGAGACTGTGGTGAATCCTTGAGTACACTCGAGGAAAAGTTTAAGGCTTAGTAAATCTATTTAACAATAGGTAGCGTACGAGTAGATTCAACAAATGAGTGACGGCATGCGTATCGTTTAAACAAAATCCCGTATGCGTTCATATGCCATTCATCTGATTGCGATGAAACTTTGATGAGTAGTTGTGTTCATGCCTGGGAAGGTTTTCGACTTAGTAAATCCATTTTACAATAGGTAGTGTACGAGTAGATGCAACAAATGAGTGACGACGCGCGAAGCGTTTCAACAAAATCCCGTATGCGTTCATATACCATTCATCCGATTGCGATGAAACTTTGGTGAATTGTTGAGCACGCTCCCACGAATGTTTCTTAATTATTTAATCCATTTTACGATAGTTTAGAGGCTGTTAACGGAAATTGAAAAAAGGTTGTTTCCAAAAGCACTTCAAGAAACAAAATTACAACGCCAACACTTTCTTTGATTGGCATTGCAACGCATGCCGGGTACAGCTAGTCCTCTATTATATAAAACAAAGTGTCCTGACTGACTCATCATCGCCCAGCCCAAACTATTCAAGTTAGAAACATGACATTTTGGGGATATGTTCGTTGTAAGTCGAAAACGCCCACTAAGGAAGGATTTTTGGATATTCAGGTTCTAAAGGGGTGTTAAGGGGGTACACCTGCATTTCATTGAATAACAATATCTCCGGCTTGGTTTCATTGAGGGATGTGATACTCGGCATATAAACTCATCATTAAAAATAAGAAGACGCGTGTCAGAGTTTTTCGATGTGGTGTATATTATGAGGAGAAAAGTGGGAGTTGAAGGATTTATAACGGAGCGTGTATCTCTTAAACACGCGAGAAACGTCCATTAAAATATTTATAATTCGCGTCGCCGCCATGTTGGATTTGTGATCACCAGGTTACTGAAAGTCCTATAGGTGAACTTTTGTTCATAGCTTCTATGAACATAACAAAATTCAGTTCGATTGCTGTAAAAGATTCGTAGATATTGAGAACTGTCTAAATATTTCGGATGCTCACCATTTTGGATTGATATATGTATAGGCTATAGAGTTATGTATCATTAAAGGAAAATTATTGCGTAGCTTCATTATTCAAACTTTCACTTCGATCGCATGATTACGACACGAGAAATAAAAACTTAGTTTAAAAATTTCGCACAGCCGCCATCTTGAGGTTATGTAAACAATTGTACTACCGGTAAATTAGATGCCAGTGCATTACATTATGTATAATCATTTACTGTACCACATTTCACTGCGCTCAGAGAGTTAAATCTCGAGAAAAGTCTATTAAAATGTTTCAACTTCGCTTGGCCGCCATGTTCGTTTTGTACTTAACAGGTTTATTAAAGTTACATAGATTAACTTGTACCAGTGCCCTTTATCACCGTACAAAATTTCAGGGTGATACCTATAAAAGTTTCGGAGATAGAGAATGCCAGTGAAATGTTTCGCACAGCCGCCATTTTGAGGTTATGTACACAATTGAACTAACTTAGACGCCAGTGCATTACAATGTGTATAAACATTTCCTGTACCAAGTTTCATTACGTTTGGATGGTTAAATCGCGAGAAAAGTCTACTTAAAAGTCTCAAATTCGCTTGACCGCCATGTTGGTTTTGTAGTTACCAGGTTTTTGAAAGTCTCATTGGTGAACTTCCAGTAGTTTCCTTTATCACCGTACACAATTCCAGGGTGACATCGGTAATAGTTTCGGAGATACTGAATGCTGGTGAAATATTTTGCACAGTCGCCATGTTGGATTGGTGAGACACAATACAATTTGAAGGGTACGATCGGGGTCGGCCAGAATGGTGCTATGATCTTACCGAGTTTCATTGAAATCGCTCCAGCCGTTTAGAAGTTATTAGGGACACACACACACACAGCATCGTACACACACACAGACACAAGGACAAAAGGTGATCTCATAAGCCTATTTTTTTTTCATAAAATGAAAATAGGCTAACAAACTGGAACGTAAAATCGTAGCCTATTATGATAGACCAAAATAGCCCATCAAACAACAAGAAACATAGGCTGCACGAATTGGAACTAATAGCAAAATCACTTTAAATGTATTACTTGACATTCAGGCGCGGATCTAGAGTTTGGTTTTGGGGGAGGGGGGGGGGGGTCAGAGAATCGATCTAGAGTTTGGCCTTGCGGGGGGGGGGGGGGGGGGTCAGAGAATCGAAATTGTTAAGAAAAATGGTATCACTAAAAACGCAATCACAAAATAACCAAACGTACAAAACCAGACCAATTTTTTTGTAAGCTACATGGATAGAAATTTGATGCGTTTAGCGCACCTAAAATATTCGTACAAATTGCAACGGCGTGTTTTGCGACTTTTACATCGAGCTTCGAGAAAAGGATCAAGGTAGGTAACAGTTTCGGCAAGTCGAGTTGGTACCGACAAAGGGAGAAAGTCACAGCTTAAATTGCCAACCAAGCTTGCGGTTTGGAAGTCGGCAAACATTTTTGGTGCGAAAAAAGCCCCAGTTTCCTATCCGTGCATTGCTGCACATTCATCGTGACATCACTATAAACATCGATTCGGTAATCACAAGGTTTGCTAAACAAAATAGACGAGTTGATTTTGTTGTATAACTAATAGTTTTTATACAAGAGGTTTGAAATTGTAAATATGTACAGTTGTAACAGAACATAATAATTCCAATAAAGATAATTCAGTATTGAATAAAATGAAAAAAAAAACTGTTTTTCAGTTAAAATTCGTTAAGTTTTATTTGTCTGGTAATTGTGTTTTCGTTTTTTGAGTTTGCAAAAAAATTTGGTCTCCGTTTGGGGGGGGGGGGTGTCATGACTCCCCCCCCCCCCCCCCCCCCCCTTGAATCCGCGCCTGTTGACATTATAATCAACTGAAATTTGCAACACTTGGCGCTCAGGATGTCCTTCAGCAAATGGGGGTGGAAGTTTCCTTTCAATGTCCGCGCTCGAAATCGCCTGAATATCATCTTTGTCCAGAATGAACTTATTTGAAGTGCCAACCCTCTTGAAATATTTAACTTCATACGCCCCACAAGAACCGAAGATCGCTAAAGCGCAGCGTTAGGTCATGGGCGCTCTCTGCTGACTCGGTAGATGCGTGGATTCGAGCCCCACCGTCGGCAGTCCTTGAAATGGTTTTCCATTTTCAACTCCAGGCAAACTTTGGGACGGTACCTTCTGACAGGTCACGGCCGCTTCTTTCCACAACCTTGCCCAGTTTCATTCACCATCATTCATTTCATCTCTTATTAACTCCTCTCATGAGGTAGGCGTCAGGAAAGTCATCCGGCCGTAAAAACCACCCGCCACCATGCCTTCCATCGCATCTCATCACCGATCCCGTTGGAAAACTGTTGTTAGCTGGCTTAACCCTCTTTCCCTCTCTGTCTGAGGTGCACATTGATCTTCCCGCCTTAAATAGCATAATACGCTACTGACAGAGAAACAGTCCTACACAACTGAATCCATATTGTAATTCCTATCAATGTCATACCTAAAGAAAGTAATTCAACTGCATCTTCACCCCAACTTCGGAATCAAGACACATATTTTATGTCTGGGAAACAAAATATCATTCGAGTTATCGAAAGATTCGTATAATAGAATTTCGAATTATAGTAAAAAATAATAATTACGAGCCTTACAGTAGTCGCATATGATGTGTAACATCTGACAGAAGAAACCTCACGTGAAATTGTTGATACACCGGTATTTTATAATATTACTAGCGGACCCGTGCGAGAATGGATTGTGTGCGCCCCATGTGTACAGACTACCCGCTCGGTTTAGTGCTCTGCGGGCTGTAGGCGACAGATTTCTCGCAGGGGCTATCGTCTTGTTTATTTGCTTAAAAGCACTTTATAAACAAATACATTATTTCCGTTGACTTTTCAAGAAATGCAAGATTTTTCCTGTACTATTGAGACGATTTGGAATATTTTGGTACAAACCACACCTTCTAACTCCCTCTGGTTTAGGAGCTTGAGTTTTAGCGTATTATATAATAAGATTGGCACAAATATTAATCTATTGTAAAAGGGAGTGTTTTACCCATATTGTAGTTTATAATACGGAATTCATTTTATTAGATGATTTGTAGCTTCCACTAGCTAGCCTAAATAAAGAATACGATATGGATCAACTAGATTAATAGACGCGACACCGCTCATAACCTTAAATTCCTTATAAACAGGTCCTCTTAATTCACAGACCAACACGTAATTTCATATGGATTCTGTTAAAATGAGTCATATTGATATGATAAATATCGTTTAAAATGATAATCTGGTAGCAAAAATATCTACACCGCCCAGGATTCGAACCCAAGATCTCTAGATTCACAGTCATACGCAATAACCTCACGGCTATTTCGACTACGCAAATATTGGGCACAAGATGGTGACTTATTTCCACGTTCCAATAATACTGCATTACGGAATTAAGATTCATTTATATTTTGCTTGTTTCGATAATGTTCCTGAGTGACATTGAGTTTAAAATGCCTTATGCCAATGCAATGCCGACTACTTACAATGTTTGATATTAAGGCATTTTACCATTTAAATACTCATACGAAGATTTCGAACATGTACCATGTCATTTGTTTAAATCACTTGACACCCGAGTTCGCATGAGCGTTTTCCGTTCAGTATGTCATATACATTCCACATGGCCGAGAGTGCGTCATGGTATCAATTTTCGACACCGCGCGCTGATAGTTTCTCTACCAGTGCCAGCTGGATCGATCGATCGAGCGGGCAGTGCATACTTCCGTTGTCCACCACTGCCAGCTAGTCCACTTCCGTTTGATCGATCGAGCGGGCAGTGCATACTTCCGTTGTCCACCACTGCCAGCTAGTACACTTCCGTTTGATCGATCGAGCGGGCAGTGCATACTTCCGTTTGATCCACCACTGCCAGCTCGATCGTTCCGACCCACTTCCGTCCCCAATTTTCAATATCACTCCCACAAAACTATCCAGCAACCGAGCGGAAAGATGTTACACATCAAAAACATGACATAAGCCTACAAATTTTGTAGAATTTCGCCGGGAAATTAGAATTACTTCAAGATATAGAAGTTCGACTGTGTTTGTAAAACCTTTCATTACCATTACACTTGTATTATTGAAACCACTAATAGTCCAGTCAAATTAGGATTTTTTGCTGCATTAAATCATGTAGTTCCAAATTATTCTGCAATGTATAGAGGGAGGTCCCCTGAACAACGCCTAATAAAGTCCCGTCGATTTCAGGTGCTGCGGGGGGCAGGAGGGGGGCTCAAAGGCCCCCCTGTTTCGTTTTTGGCGCATAACTTTCAAACGGTGCATCTTACAGAAATTTTTATACTTTCCTAACTGAAAGGTAATTAAATGCCCTAGAAAATAGTATATTCATTTTCACACCTGTGTGTTACCTTCTTCGAGATATGAGCTGGTGAACATGGAAAATTTGCAGAAAATTATGTAGCGCCTCACGTTTCTCGTCAAACTTGCCCTTCCAATCCGTTTGCCTTCCATTTTACAGGAAAGTCGTGAGGAAGGAAGTTGTAGAGCACGAAGTTGCCTTCAAGAATATATATACTTATGCTAATTTGTCTTTATATCTTTAAACGTTATAGCGTTTTGACGTATGGGGGTCGGTTTCGAGATTTCGCTAGTAAACTGCTCATTATTTTACTTATGTTTTCAACGGCTTTAACTCTCTGTAACTCGTTATTTATTGATTAAGTAAACAGAAATGGTATTTATTACCCATATAAATAATGATATATACCTAGAATGTTTAAATATATATGAACGCAGTGGCGTATATATGATTGTTTTGGGGGAGCCCAATATTTCGGAATACAATTTCGCATTTATGGGAATGAAAACATGATCAATATCTAATAGTTTGCAGTCCAGCCCATCGGAGTATAACGGTATATATATATATTCTGAAGAGTTAGTTATTTTTCGTTGTATATATTCTTAAAAAAATAAGTTATAAATGCCCCTTTTATAGTTAACGCCACTGTTACCCTCTTATAATAAAAATAAATATACTTGTTGGACGAAACTTCAGCGATGCTTTTGGTTTCGTTAGGCTACCGCTCGAAACATTTGATTATGGCTGCTTTACTTCTCCCAAAAATGGCAGAAGTGGTATCACATCCAGTGAAGCCATGGATAAATAGAATGTACTGGCAGAATGGCAAGGTCTGAAGTTGTTGGGAGGAGTACAGTCTGTCTTCTGTGTTGCCTCGTCCAGGCTTCATGAAAAGGACATTCGTGTCTCGTGGTGTGAGTGCCACGAGTAAGACGAGCCGGTCACGTCCTCGCCAATTACCAGCACAGTCGAATGAGGGGTATTTTGTAATCCATACCTGACAATGCTGCAGTCAGCGTCTGCTTGGGCTATAGTGAACTGTATACCTTTTGCATCCAAGGCCAGCGCTAACATACTAATCAGCTCAATTTTGTTTCTTTCGTTGGAAAGGAAGTTCTCCTGCTGAACAGAAGCCACCATGTTCTCATCGAAGTCTATATCCACTGATGTTTCATTTGATGCTCTCCGACGTTGTTCGCCTCTTTTCGTGGAACTCGTGTCTTCGTAACCACCAAACACAACAGAAGAGTTGTGGCCATAATGGTTGATAACGTAGGACACATATTGATCGCAGATGGAGGCGAACTTAGTGTTGATGTTCCACTTTACTCTATGAAGAAGAAAGCCGCCATCGATTACCGTGAAACAGTTCTTCAGGTTGATTATTTGACTGCATGAAGGAAAGGCACCGAAGAGAGCGGACTTTTTGGTTTTCCTCATCATCCCTTCATCAAAAAGAGTCATGGGATATGGGGCTAACTCACACTTCAACAGCTCCTCTACATCCCCTTCAGTTCTCTTGTTTATAATGGTTCTCTGGAAACTCATTAAAGCCTCGACCACCACTACTTCGTTGTCCAGTTTGATAGTGTTGCTCATAGCAGCCAAAGGGACTACTGCGTTCTTCTTACACAGCCTAATTTCTGAGAAGTTCATTCCAACCAAAGTCCCCATTGTACCGGTTCCGATTTCCAATGCTTGGTAACAGTTGATGTTGCTGGTTACTATTAAACCGGTTGAAAGGAACATCAAAGAATCACGTACAGCAAAAGGTGGGTGATCAGTCAACCAACGTGCAAGCTTTCTTCTGTCTTGAGGATCCAACCAGCCTTCGGGCTGACAACAATAGACAGTATATTAAATTAGTTATATGGGTTAAATACGATTTGTTTGCATAATGAAAATAAATAACGTGATACAGAGTGTTAAAGCCGTTGAAAACGGAAGTAAAATAACGAGCAGTTTACTAGCGAAATCACGAAACCGACCCCGATACGTCAAAACGCTCTAACGTTTAAAGATATAAAGATAAATTAGCATAAGTATATATATTCTTGAAGGCAACTTCGTGCTCTACAACTTCCTTCCTTACTACTTTCCTCTAAAATGGAAGGCAAACGGATTGGAATGGCAAGATTGACGAGAAACGTGAGGCGCTACATATTTTTCTGCAAATTTTCCATGTTCACTAGCTCATATCTCGAAGAAGGTAACACACAAGTGTGAAAATGAATATACCATTTTGTAGGGCATTTAATTACCTTTCAGTTAGGAAAATATAAAAATTTCTGTAAGATGCACCGTTTGAAAGTTATGCGCCAAAAACGAAAAAGGGGGCCAGGGTGTCGAGCGATGATCTTTCTTCAAATTCCCGTATAATTCCCGTATTTCCCGTACGAAAATCCACCAAATTCCCGTATATTTTAAAAGACTAGAATTCGCACACCGAATGCCTGAAAAATGAATCTTAAAGCGCGAATCAAGATTTTCTGGCGTAAGTGTAACTGCATTTTTGGAGATACTTCCGCAGCCCACGGGTGATGGTGAGATTTAGGCCTAATCCGTAGCGTGAGCAAAGCGCGCGCTCGAGCGAACTCCACGCAGATGGGACGAGATGGTAGGAACACAAATAAAATACCGTTTACCTGAGAAGAGCTGATATAAATGACTGTTTTACTGAGGAGGGTTGAGAGAGTAGAGAATAGTAGTGTCACATAATAAATGTTTACGGGAAGTGAATTGTATGGTACCGTAACTGTATAGAGCTTCCACGAGTTAAAATTGCACCGAAGCTTATGCATAGCGAACTTCCGGTCCGCGAATCTCCATTTGATTTTCATTGGCAGTGAATCGTTCGTTCGTGGTTATCTTCTTTATTATTTCGAATTGTGGTTTTGTTTTTAGGCGTTCAACTTATGAAATAAGAACTAGAGGGTTGGCCTTTCATGAATATTCCTAAGAGAAGTGTCTCCTAAAAGAGTAATTAGTAAAACTTCGCATCAGAGACGACCATAACAAACAGCTTGCCTACAAAGTGTGCGATCTGCACATTTCAAACATCAGTGGTTTAACATATCTTAGACTACAATATTAAGTTGGTGCAAATTAAATGTTATATGTGAGAATATTATTATAATTTGCTATCCGGTTGTTATAGTAGTATATTAGGCATTAACGTGGCCCGTTTAAATGCTAAATTGTGACGGATGCTACGAGTTATAGGCTATTCGCCGTACCGGTAGGCCTAATATTCACTAACAACGCATCGTTTCTTCTGTAATATTTATTTAATCATTATAATCATAATAGTCTATCTATTAACCCTTATTTTACCAATAATCATTTTATAATTATATACATATGCCAGGTATTGCAAGAAAGCGATATTTGATAGCAGATGCGGTTCCACCTTAAAAATCCAGCCGTGCCCAGTTTTCAGTACCTATGGAAAATATTACCCCAAGTTAATAAACCAAACAACTGGCGACATTTTTTTTGAAATGCTCATTTCCATCTTCACCCTAGTCTACGTAAAGTACCATACGGTAATCACTGAAAGGGTAGGGGGGATATGACCTCAATTTCACAAACGAACGAACCTCATTTTGCATGAATTATGGAACCCGAATCCTAATGGAGGTATAAATTGTCTGCATTTAGAAATATGTTAGTCAATAATTTAAAACAAGATGCCAGAAAACTAAATACAAAACGCTGCGTGCCTACTACGGTGTAAAGTTGCTCGGTGAAAAAAAAAAAAAAAAAAATGCACCTCGCCAAGATTATACGACGTGCACACAGTTAAATACAATCATCCAATTGGAGAAACACTTTCTTTGTCACGATCTTATACGCAATGCAAACATAAACAGGTGTAATTTACGGGAAAATGTGCAACATGTATTACTCCTGTATATATTTTAAATGTGATCACGTTCGTCACTTGGAAAATGTCCTGCAGTCAACTCCCAGCGAGACTCCTCCTTCAGCGTTGGAGCGAGCCATGGATCAGTTTTACTGTTAAAGTGTGCGATCGGTAACCTTTTTCACGTCGCTTCGGTCTGCTTTAATTGTGTGTCCGTTTCGTTAAAGATAATTCAGTACTTGAGGAGTTTCTGCAATTTATTCCAAGTATTGATACGGATAAAGTCATCAAGATGGCAGATTTTGAGAGTCAATAGTAATGACAGTAGGAACACTGAGAGCAAAACATTATCTTTCTCTCGCATAATATCAATATTATAAACAACAACGTAACTATGGTCATGATGATATCACTGCATTGTTTCACTTTTAATATTTAGTTATTGTTTTCCATATTTTTCATTTTTTCATTGTGTCGAAAAAATAATAAGTCCTAAAATAGTTTTCATGCATAGAGAACGAAGGAAAAGGAAGATTGTAGTTTTACTTGACCATTAATCTCGAGATCATAAGCCACGGGACCTCCTTTTAACGTGGAATCCGAACCACAGGACGTGGCATTTCACTTTGAAAATCTCACATGCATTGACCGGGAATTGAACCCGGTCCGCCGTGGTGAGAGGCCAACAGCTTGACCGCTGCGCCACCACGCCCCCTGCATAGAGAACGGTTATTTAATTATTGTTTTTTATGAATATTAATCGAAATGCCATTTTAATTATGATGATAACTGTTGTTTTCAGGGGAGGAACAGCAAGGTCATCTGTCCCTTTAATAATGTGCTTTATTACCCTATTTTATTAATGAACCCCCCCCCCCCCCCAGAAGGAAATCCTGCGTACGCCACTGGGTATGTCCGCTATTACACGCGTAAATTATGGGACAAATACAGTATTGCTAACCCCGCGCATTCGGTACTGACAGCCTTCCTGTCACTTTGCCCCTATTTCCTCTCCGCAACCCACGCTCGCCACATAACAAGACCCTACGTCCAACCGCCACACGGCAAGATTTCTGAGCCTGCTTCTCACCTACACCCTGTATTTCGAAGGAAACAACGCGAAGGATATGTCGGGAGCTTGGAACAGCTGAGGTGTGTTGCTAAGTTTTTAGTGTTGTAAATCAGCTGATTCGATTAATACACAGCTCTACACTTCAGACATTATTTCGGTACAATTATACGTAATATATAAAAAAAACGATCCCGAGTCAACGCCGAGAACATTCAGACAGAGAAATACGATACTTTGAGATGAATAAATAAATTACACCGAAGCTATGATACCTTTATCATAGGTATTCAATTCAATAAATACGACAAAGAGGGCAAACACTCTACAGCTAATGAATATAAAAAAATCACCATGCAATGATTATCCTTTAACATGAAACAAGAGTCTGAGTGGAGGTCGTTCACAGCTTACTACAGTAGTTGACAGATAACACCATGCACACTCACTGAATCGCGACTCTCTAGGGTTAATATTAGCTTTCGTGATAAAGCAAAAGTAAAGTTAAGGTAAAGACATATTTAACACTGAGCACTCAAACAAGCCCCTCTGTGGCGATATTATTGCCGAGGTTTTATATTGTTGAATTGCAGGCGGTATTTTGAACACTATGACGGGAAACAATAGCCTGTGCTCTATTATCGATTGACGCAAGCGAACTGACACCAAGAAATAAATTATCCTCAGTCACTTGGCAAGGGTTTCTTTGACACCCTCCATCCCTTCACTGTCCCTATCATCATCACCACCATCATTGTCTTCGTCAGAGCTTGATGAACTGCTAAGGTTAATAATCATTTCATCCACCGCGATATCCAGACCGCCTTCAGTATTTCTTTCTGTACATGCTGTACAGGATGTGTCCAGTCCTCGGGTCGAACGTCGGCAAAGTAAAAGTAACGAAACAATGACAATGAAAGGAAATCCGACACAGACAGTGATTAACAAGCGACTGAAACGATGCCTGCCCATACGAGAAGAATTCTGTCACTTGTGTGGTGTATTTTGCAGCCACATGTTGGTGACGGGTGTTCGATGGTAAAATGACGAGAGCTGTGAGATATTGTTTGTAGTTTTTGAAATGTATGCATGTGTGACACATTTGCATCGAGTGTTTGAACGAACTTTAAAACAATTTGGTATGTGCATCTCCTCTGCGAAAGAAGACTATGGAAAGGCTAAAAACAGTAAAATTCCACACGCGACACGCTGCGAATACTTTTTAATTTAGATTTATTTTATCAAAGTAGATAATCTATATATATAAAAATCAATCTTACGTGATAGTTTGTCTGTGGGTGTGTATGTCTCCTATGCGTTCATATACCATTCGTCCGATTGCGATGAAACTTGGGTGAGATGTTGAGTACACTCCAAGGAAGGTTTCTGACTTAGTAAATCCATTTTACAATAGGTAGCGCACGCGTAGATTCAACTAATGAGCGACGATGCGCGAAGCATTTCAACAAAGTCCCGTATGTGTTCATATACCATTCGTCCGATTGCGATGAAACTTGGGTGAGATGTTGAGTACACTCCAAGGAAGGTTTCTGACTTAGTAAATCCATTTTACAATAGGTAGCGCACGCGTAGATTCAACAAATGAGCGACGATGCGCGAAGCATTTCAACAAAGTCCCGTATGCATTCATATACCATTCGTCCGATAGCGATGAAACTTGGGTGAGATGTTGAGTACACTCCAAGGAAGGTTTCTGACTTAGTAAATCCATTTCACAATAGGTAGCGCACGCGTAGATTCAACAAATGAGCGACGATGCGCGAAGCATTTCAACAAAGTCCCGAATGCATTCATATACCATTCGTCCGATAGCTATGAAACTTGCGTAAAATGTTGTGTACACTGCAGGGAAATTTTCTGGCTTAGTACATCCACTTTACAATAGGCAGCGCACGATTAGATTCAACAAATGAGCTACGACGCGCGAAGCATTTCAACAGTCACGTTTGCGTTCATATACCATTCGACCGATAGCGATGAAACTAGGCTGAGATTTTGTGTGCACTCCAGGGAAGGTTTCTAGCTTAGTAAATCCCTTTAAAAATAGGTAGAGCACGAGTAAAATCAACAAATGAGCAACGGCGCGCGAAGCGTTTCAACAAAGTCCCATTTAATTTCATATACCATTCATCCGATTGCGATGAAACTTGGGTGAGATGCTGTGTACACTCCAGGGAAGGTTTCTGGCTTAGTACATACATTTTACAATAGGTAGCGCACCAGTAGATTCAACAAATGAGCGATGACACGCGAAGCGTTTCAACAAAGTCCCGTATAAAGTCATATACCATTCGTCTGATAGTGATAAATGTTTGGTGAATTGTTGTGTACACTCCAGGAAAGGTGTCTGGCTAAGTAAATCCATTTTACAATACGAAGCGCACGTTTATGTTCAACAAATGAGTGACTACGCGCGAAGCGTTTCGACAACGTCCCGTATACGTTCACATACCATTCATCCGATTGCGATGAAACTTGGGTGAGATGTTGTGTGCACTCCAGGGAAGGTTTCTGACTGAGTACATCCATATTACAATATGTAGCGCAAGAGTAGAATCAACAAATGAGCGACGACACGCGAAGCGTTTCAACCAAGTCCCGTATGCATACATTTACCATTCGTCCGTACCTATGAAACTTGGGTGAGATGTTGTGTACACGTCATGGAAAATTTCTGGCTTAGTAAATCCCCTATACAATATGCAGCGCACAAGTTGATTCAACAAATGAGGGACGACGCGCGAAGCGTTTCAACAAAGTCCCGTATAAGGTCATATACCATTCTGCCGTTAGCGGTGAAACTTGGGTGAAATATGGTTGACACTCCAAGGAAGGTTTCTGGCTTAGTAAATACATTTCACAGTAGGTAGCACACGAGTAGATTCGACAAATGAACGACGATAGCGATGAAACTTGGGTGAGATGTTGTGGACACTTACGTGACGGTTTCTAACTTAGTAAATACATTTTACAGTAGGTAGCGCACGAGTAGATTCAACAAATGAGTGACGGAGTGCGAATCGTTTAAACATAATCAGGTATGCGTTCATATACTATTCATCCGATTGCGATGAAACATTGATCAGTTATTTTGTACCCGCCAGGGAAGGGGACTTAGTAAATCCATTTCACAATAAGTAGCGCAAGAGTAGATGCAACAAATGGGTGACGACGCGCGAAGCGTTTCAACAAAATTCCCTATTGCGTTCATATAACATTCTTCGATGAAACCTTGATGAGTTATTGTGTACACGCCAGGGAAGGGCTTCGACTTAGTAATACATTTCTCAATAGGTAGCGCACGAGTAGATTCAACGAATCGTTTAAACAAAAACCCCTATACGTGCATATACCATTCATCCGATTGCGATGAATCATTGATGAGTCATTGTGTACACGCCAGGGAAGGGTTTCGACTTAGTAAATCCATTTCACAATAGGTAGCGTACGATTAGATTCAACAAATGAGTGACAGCGATGAAACTTTTTGAAAGTTGTTGTGCACGCTCCCTCGAATGGTTCTAAATTAGAAAATCCATTTTATGATAGCTTAGAGGCAGTTAACATGTTGTGTATCCAAAAGCACTTCAAGAAACAGAATTTCAACGCCAACACTTTCTTTGATTGGCATTGCAACGCATGCCGGGTACAGCTTGTAGAAAATAAAATAATGCAAAACGAAATTAAATAAGTCACTTTGACAAATACAAGATTGTTACTAGGAACTTCAGTTATACACAGCACAAAATTAAGTTCTTTTGACAGTACTTTTTTTTCCAATTCCTGGAGATCTTTTGTGGCTTTTCTTTCGACTGCCACCTTAGCCGTCGCTTCACACCTGTTTTGCTTCCTTGAACACGGCGTAGGAGTTTCGTGCAGTGTGGACTCTTGCTCACGGTTATCTTTTCTACTCCACCAGCTGCCATCACAGCGTCCTGAACAGTATGCATGCCAATCAGACTTGCTTCTTTGTGATTGATGATCATGCACCCCTTCTCTCTAAAGCTGCACTGTTGTGATACAAAGTCAGTATCATTTTAACGACGCTTGTGAGATCGTTTTTGGCAGGAACTGAGGAAGGTGCTGAAGCCACTAATTCAGACCGCAACACGTCGAGCCGTGGCCCCTTTCCGTCGATTTGCTTCAAACGCGCAGTGATGGAGGGCAGTCTCAGAAGTGCGGAGTAGCTGCTCTTGATGCGGTCAGCCATTGCGCCAGAAAGCAAATTCTTCTGATCACAAATAATTTCCAGGGCAATGACGATCCTAACTTCTTCCAACTTAGGAGTCTCAGCGACCCCTATAGGGTCTAGGCAGGAAATAGCACGGGTTTCTTGAGAGCAAGCTCTCTTTGATTTTTTCTGCCAAAGGATACACATGTACAATTCTCGGCAGTTGGTGCGAAATTGCAGCACATCCGCGTCTGGAATTTTCTGAGATCTTGAGCTGTTAGCTTCTTTAAGGGCTACTCTTGTCGAGAAACCCAGGTCTCCTCTGTGACTAACAATGCGGACTGATTCCTGTGTGTCATTGTCAGCAACGAGCGCGGCGCGCGTAGCCCTGCGCGGAGAGGGTACGGCCGGCGGTCGGCCAGGCAAAGCATGCATTCGACGTTGGCTGGGTTATCATCCCGCTTAGCGCTCTATCGGTGGCGCAAATTGCGGGTGGCACCACGGTCTGCAGGCGAAATAGAAGACTGAGCGGGAGGACTCTATCGAGCGTTCGGGGGCTAATAAGTCAGGCATTATCAGACTTTTTAAGATTCCCCGTATAATTCCCGTATTTTTCCCGGGTCACTAAAATTCCCGTATAATTCCCGTATTTCCCGTATCGCTCGACAACCTGGGGGCCTTCGAGCCCCCCTCCTGCACCCCGCAGCACCTGAAATCGACGGGACTTGATTAGGCGTTGTTCATGGAACCTCCCTCCACACATTCCTAAAAATTTTGGTACTACATGATTTAATGCAGCATAACCATCATTTTTGGTCTAATTTGACTGGACTATAAGTCCACGTACCATATAAATGTTATTATTCTGTAGTAACTTATGAAGTTCAATAGCTGGCCACGGTGGCCGAGAGCTCTATAGTCTCTCCGTTTGGCCATGGTACACAGAGGATTAAGGGACTTCTCGGAACTCAACTCACGTCACTCACTCACTCTCTCGACCCGCTCGCCGGACCGGCTGGTGGCGACAATGACTCACCTAATGGCGCTGTCCCACAGGACTAAAAGTTCTTTCATTTCAAGTTTAAATTTGCAATTTTCAAGTTTTTTGAATTCTAGATAACTTAAATATCAAATGAAAGTAAGCAACGCGTTCTCAGGCCAACTGTGAACCGGAGCTTCAGCAAGCTTCCCGTACTCTGGCCAATTGTGAACAGGGGCTAGAGCAAGGTTCCCATACTCTGGCCAATTGTGAACCGGAGCTTCAGCAAGGTTCCCATACTCTGGCCAATTGTGAACCAGAGCTTAAGCAAGGTTCCTATACTCTGGCCAATTGTGAACCAGAGCTTAAGCAAGGTTCCCATACTCTGGCCAATTGTGAAACAGAGCTTAAGCAAGGTTCCCATACTCTGGCCAATTGTGAACCAGAGCTTAAGCAAGGATCCCATACTCTGGCCAATTGTGAACCGGAGCTTCAGCAAGGTTCCCATACTCTGGCCAATTGCGAACCGGAGCTTCAGCAAGGTTCCCATACTCTGGCCAATTTTGAACCGGAGCTTCAGCAAGGTTCCCATACTCTGGCCAATTGTGAACCGGAGCTTCAGCAAGGTTCCCATACTCTGGCCAATTGTGAACCGGAGCTTCAGCAAGGTTCCCATACTCTGGCCAATTGTGAACCGGAGCTTCAGCAAGGTTCCCATACTCTGGCCAATTGTGAACCGGAGCTTCAGCAAGGTTCCCATACTCTGGTCTATTGTGAACAGGAGCGTCAGCAAGGTTCCCATACTCAGGCCAATGGTGAACAGGAGCTTCAGCAAGGTTCCCATACTCTGACCAATTGTGAACAGGAGCTTCAGCAAGTTTCTCGTACTCTGGCCAATTGTGAACAGGAGCTTCAGCAAGGTTCCCATACTCTGGGAGCTTCAGCAGGGTTCCCATACTCTGGTCAACTGTGAACAGGAGCTTCGACAAGGTTCCCATACTCTTGCCAATTGTGAACAGGAGCGTCAGCAAGGCTCCCATACTCTGGCCAATTGTGAACCGGAGCTTCAGCAGGGCTCCCATACTCTGAACAATTGTGAACCAGAGCTTAAGCAAGGTTCCCATACTCTGGCTTATTGTGAACCGGAGCTTAAGCAAGGTTCCCATACTCTGGCCAATTGTGAACCGGAGCTTCAGCAAGGTTCCCATACTCTGGCCAATTGTGAAACGGTGCTTCAGCAAGGTTCCCATACTCTGGCCAATTGTGAACCGGAGCTTCAGCAAGGTTCCCATACTCTGGCCAATTGTGAACCGGAGCTTCAGCAAGGTTCCCATACTCTGGCCAATTGTGAACCAGAGCTTCAGCAAGGTTCCCATACTCTGGCCAATTGTGAACCGGAGCTTCAGCAAGGTTCCCATACTCTGGCCAATTGTGAACCGGAGCTTCAGCAAGGTTCCCATACTCTGGCCAATTGTGAACAGGAGCTTCAGCAAGGTTCTCATATTCTGACCAATTGTGAACCGGAGCTTCAGCAAGGTTCCCGTACTCTGGCCAATTGTGAACAGGAGCTTCAGCAAGGCTCCCGTACTCTGGCCAATTGTGAACCGGAGCATCAGCAAGGTTCCCATACTCTGGCCAATTGTGAACCGGAGCTTCAGCAAGGTTCCCATACTCTGGCCAGTTGTGAACTGGAGCTTCAGCAAGGTTCCCATACTCTGGTCAGTTGTGAACCGGAGCTTCAGCAAGGTTCCCATACTCTGGCAAATTGTGAAAAGGAGTTTCAGCAAGGCTCCCGTACTCTGGCCAATTGTGAACAGGAGCTTCAGCAAGGTTCCCATACCCTGACCAATTGTGAACCGGATCTTCAGCAAGCTTCCAGTTCTCGGACCAATTGTAAACCGGAGCTTCAGCAATCTTCCCGTTCTCGAACCAATTGTGAACCGGAGCTTCAGCAAGCTTCCCATTCTCGGATCAATTGTGAACCGGACCTTCAGAAAGCTTCCCGTTCTCGAACCAATTGTGAAATGGAGCTCCAGCAAACTTCTCGCTCTCTGGCTAATTGTGAACCGGAGCTTCAGAAAGCTTCCCGTTCTCGAACCAATTGTGATCCGGAGCTTCAGCAACTTCCCGCTATCGGACCAATTGTGAACCGGAGCTTCAGCAAGGTTCCCACACTCTGGCCAATTGTGAACCGGAGCTTCGGCAAGGTTCCCATACTCAGGTCAATTGTAAACTGGAGCTTCAGCAAGGTTCCCATATTCTGGCCAATTGTGAACCGGAGCTTAATCAGGGTTCTCATATTCTGGCCAATTTTGAACCGGAGCTTCAGCAAGCTTCCCATACGCAGGCCAATTGTGAACCGGAGTTTCGGCAAGCTTCCCGTTCACGGACCAATTGTGAACCGGAGCTTCCAGTTCTCGGACCAATTGTGAACCGGAGCTTCCGCAAGATTCCCGTTCTCGTTCCAATTGTGAACCGGAGCTTCAGCAAGCTTCCCATTCTCGTACCAATTGTGAACCGGAGCTTCAGCAAGCTCCCGTTCTCGTACCAATTGTGAACCGGAGCTTCAGCAAGCTTCCCGTCCTCGGACCAATTGTGAACTGGCACTTCGGCAAGCTTCCCGTTCTCGGACCAATTGTGAACCGGAGCTTCAGAAAGCTTCCCGTTCTTGGACCAATTGTAAACTGGAGCCCCAGCAAACTTCTCGCTCTCTGGCTAATTGTGAACCGGAGCTTCAGAAAGCTTCCCGTTCTCGGACCAATTGTGAACCGGACCTTCAGCAAGCTTCCTGTACTCGGGCCAATTGTGAACCGGAGCTTCAGCAAGCTTCCCATACTCAGGCCAACTGTGAACCGGAGATCCAGCAAGCTTCCCGTTCTCAGACCAATTGTGAACCGGAGTTTCAGAAAGCTTCCCATACTCTGGCCAATTGTGAACCGGAGATCCAGCAAGCTTCCCGAGCTCAGACCAATTGTGAACTGGAGCTTCCGAAAGCTTCCCGATCTCGGACCAATTGTAAACTGGAGCTCCAGCAAACTTCTCACTCTCTGGCTAATTGTGAACCGGAGCTTCAGAAAGCTTCCCGTTCTCGGACCAATTGTGAACCGGCGCTTCAGCAAGGTTCCCATACTCTGGCCAATTGTGAACCGGAGCTTCAGCAAGGTTCCCATACTCTGGCCAATTGGGAACCGGAGCTTCAGCAAGGTCCCCATACCCTGGCCAATTGTGAACCGGAGCTTCAGCAAGGTTCCCATACTCTGGTCTATTGTTAACCGGAGCTTCAGCAAGGTTCCCATACTCAGGCCAATGGTGAACAGGAGCTTCAGCAAGGTTCCCATACTCTGACCAATTGTGAACCGGAGCTTCAGCAAGGTTCTCGTACTCTGGCCAATTGTGAACAGGAGTTTCAGCAAGGTTCCCATACTCTGGGAGCTTTCAGCAGGGTTCCCATACTCTGGTCAACTGTGGAAAGGAGCTTCGACAAGGTTCCCATACTCTGGCCAATTGTGAACAGGAGCGTCAGCAAGGCTCCCTTACTCTGGCCAATTGTGAACCGGAGCTTCAGCAGGGCTCCCATACTCTGGCCAATTGTGAACCGGAGCTTCAGCAAGGTTCCCATACTCTGGCCAATTGTGAACCGGAGCTTCAGCAAGGTTCCCATACTCTGGCTTATTGTGAACCGGAGCTTCAGCAAGGTTCCCATACTCTGGCCAATTGTGAACCGGAGATTCAGCAAGGTTCCCATACTCTGGCCAATTGTGAAACGGAGCTTCAGCAAGGTTCCCATACTCTGGCCAATTGTGAACCGGAGCTTCAGCAAGGTTCCCATACTCTGGCCAATTGTGAACCGGAGCTTCAGCAAGGTTCCCATACTCTGGCCAATTGTGAACAGGAGCTTCAGCAAGGTTCCCATACTCTGGCCAATTGTGAACAGGAGCTTCAGCAAGGTTCTCATACTCTGACCAATTGTGAACCGGAGCTTCAGCAAGGTTCCCATACTCTGGCCAATTGTGAACAGGAGCTTCAGCAAGGCTCCCGTACTCTGGCCAATTGTGAACCGGAGCATCAGCAAGGTTCCCATACTCTGGCCAATTGTGAACCGGAGGTTCAGCAAGGTTCCCATACTCTGGCCAATTGTGAACCGGAGCTTCAGCAAGTTTCCCATACTCTGGCAAATTGTGAACAGGAGTTTCAGCAAGGCTCCCGTACTCTGGCCAATTGTGAACAGGAGCTTCAGCAAGGTTCCCATACCCTGACCAATTGTGAACCGGATCTTCAGCAAGCTTCCAGTTCTCGGACCAATTGTAAACCGGAGCTTCAGCAATCTTCCCGTTCTCGAACCAATTGTGAACCGGAGCTTCAGCAAGCTTCCCATTCTCGGATCAATTGTGAACCGGACCTTCAGAAAGCTTCCCGTTCTCGAACCAATTGTGAACTGGAGCTCCAGCAAACTTCTCGCTCTCTGGCTAATTGTGAACCGGAGCTTCAGAAAGCTTCCCGTACTCGAACCAATTTTGATCCGGAGCTTCAGCAACTTCCCGCTATCGGACCAATTGTGAACCGGAGCTTCAGCAAGGTTCCCACACTCTGGTCAATTGTGAACCGGAGCTTCGGCAAGGTTCCCACACTCTGGTCAATTGTGAACCGGAGCTTCGGCAAGGTTCCCATACTCGGGTCAATTGTAAACTGGAGCTTCAGCAAGGTTCCCATATTCTGGCCAATTGTGAACCGGAGCTTAATCAGGGTTCTCATATTCTGGCCAATTTTGAACCGGAGCCTCAGCAAGCTTCCCATACGCAGGCCAATTGTGAACCGGAGTTTCGGCAAGCTTCCCGTTCACGGACCAATTGTGAACCGGAGCTTCCAGTTCTCGGACCAATTGTGAACCGGAGCTTCCGCAAGATTCCCGGTCTCATTCCAATTGTGAACCGGAGCTTCAGCAAGCTTCCCATACGCAGGCCAATTGTGAACTGGCACTTCGGCAAGCTTCCCGTTCTCGGACCAATTGTGAACCGGAGCTTCAGAAAGCTTCCCGTTCTTGGACCAATTGCAAACTGGAGGCCCAGCAAACTTCTCGCTCTCTGGCTAATTGTGAACCGGAGCTTCAGAAAGCTTCCCGTTCTCGGACCAATTGTGAACCGGACCTTCAGCAAGCTTCCTGTACTCGGGCCAATTGTGAACCGGAGCTTCAGCAAGCTTCCCATACTCAGGCCAACTGTGAACCGGAGATCCAGCAAGCTTCCCGTTCTCAGACCAATTGTGAACCGGAGCTTCAGAAAGCTTCCCATACCCTGGCCAATTGTGAACAGGAGCTTCAGCAAGGCTCCCGTACTCTGGCCAATTGTGAACCGGAGCATCAGCAAGGTTCCCATACTCTGGCCAATTGTGAACCGGAGCTTCAGCAAGGTTCCCATACTCTGGCCAATTGTGAACCGGAGCTTCAGCAAGGTTCTCATACTCTGACCAATTGTGAACCGGAGCTTCAGCAAGGTTCCCATACTCTGGCCAATTGTGAACAGGAGCTTCAGCAAGGCTCCCGTACTCTGGCCAATTGAGAACCGGAGCATCAGCAACGTTCCCATACTCTGGCCAATTGTGAACCGGAGCTTCAGCAAGGTTCCCATACTCTGGCCAATTGTGAACCGGAGCTTCAGCAAGTTTCCCATACTCTGGCAAATTGTGAACAGGAGTTTCAGCAAGTTTCCCATACTCTGGCAAATTGTGAACAGGAGTTTCAGCAAGGCTCCCGTACTCTGGCCAATTGTGAACAGGAGATCCAGCAAGCTTCCCGTGCTCAGACCAATTGTGAACTGGAGCTTCAGAAAGCTTCCCGTTCTCGGACCAATTGTGAACCGGAGCTTCAGCAAGGTTCCCATACTCTGGCCAATTGTGAACCGGAGCTTCAGCAAGGTTCCCATACTCTGGCCAATTGGGAACCGGAGCTTCAGCAAGGTTCCCATACCCTGGCCAATTGTGAACCGGAGCTTCAGCAAGGTTCCCATACTCTGGTCTATTGTGAACCGGAGCTTCAGCAAGGTTCCCATACTCAGGCCAATGGTGAACAGGAGCTTCAGCAAGGTTCCCATACTCTGACCAATTGTGAACCGGAGCTTCAGCAAGGTTCTCGTACTCTGGCCAATTGTGAACAGGAGTTTCAGCAAGGTTCCCATACTCTGGGAGCTTCAGCAGGGTTCCCATACTCTGGTCAACTGTGGACAGGAGCTTCGACAAGGTTCCCATACTCTGGCCAATTGTGAACAGGAGCGTCAGCAAGGCTCCCTTACTCTGGCCAATTGTGAACCGGAGCTTCAGCAGGGCTCCCATACTCTGGCCAATTGCGAACCGGAGCTTCAGCAAGGTTCCCATACTCTGGCCAATTGTGAACCGGAGCTTAAGCAAGGTTCCCATACTCTGGCTTATTGTGAACCGGAGCTTCAGCAAGGTTCCCATACTCTGGCCAATTGTGAACCGGAGATTCAGCAAGGTTCCCATACTCTGGCCAATTGTGAACCGGAGCTTCAGCAAGGTTCCCATACTCTGGCCAATTGTGAACCGGAGCTTCAGCAAGGTTCCCATACTCTGGCCAATTGTGAACCGGAGCTTCAGCAAGGTTCCCATACTCTGGCCAATTGTGAACCGGAGCTTCAGCAAGGTTCCCATACTCTGGCCAATTGTGAACAGGAGCTTCAGCAAGGTTCTCATACTCTGACCAATTGTGAACCGGAGCTTCAGCAAGGTTCCCATACTCTGGCCAATTGTGAACAGGAGCTTCAGCAAGGCTCCCGTACTCTGGCCAATTGTGAACCGGAGCATCAGCAAGGTTCCCATACTCTGGCCAATTGTGAACCGGAGGTTCAGCAAGGTTCCCATACTCTGGCCAATTGTGAACCGGAGCTTCAGCAAGTTTCCCATACTCTGGCAAATTGTGAACAGGAGTTTCAGCAAGGCTCCCGTACTCTGGCCAATTGTGAACAGGAGCTTCAGCAAGGTTCCCATACCCTGACCAATTGTGAACCGGATCTTCAGCAAGCTTCCAGTTCTCGGACCAATTGTAAACCGGAGCTTCAGCAATCTTCCCGTTCTCGAACCAATTGTGAACCGGAGCTTCAGCAAGCTTCCCATTCTCGGATCAATTGTGAACCGGACCTTCAGAAAGCTTCCCGTTCTCGAACCAATTGTGAACTGGAGCTCCAGCAAACTTCTCGCTCTCTGGCTAATTGTGAACCGGAGCTTCAGAAAGCTTCCCGTTCTCGAACCAATTGTGATCCGGAGCTTCAGCAACTTCCCGCTATCGGACCAATTGTGAACCGGAGCTTCAGCAAGGTTCCCACACTCTGGTCAATTGTGAACCGGAGCTTCGGCAAGGTTCCCACACTCTGGTCAATTGTGATCCGGAGCTTCGGCAAGGTTCCCATACTCGGGTCAATTGTAAACTGGAGCTTCAGCAAGGTTCCCATATTCTGGCCAATTGTGAACCGGAGCTTAATCAGGGTTCTCATATTCTGGCCAATTTTGAACCGGAGCCTCAGCAAGCTTTCCCATACGCAGGCCAATTGTGAACCGGAGTTTCGGCAAGCTTCCCGTTCACGGACCAATTGTGAACCGGAGCTTCCAGTTCTCGGACCAATTGTGAACCGGAGATTCCGCAAGATTCCCGGTCTCATTCCAATTGTGAACCGGAGCTTCAGCAAGCTTCCCATACGCAGGCCAATTGTGAACTGGCACTTCGGCAAGCTTCCCGTTCTCGGACCAATTGTGAACCGGAGCTTCAGAAAGCTTCCCGTTCTTGGACCAATTGCAAACTGGAGCCCCAGCAAACTTCTCGCTCTCTGGCTAATTGTGAACCGGAGCTTCAGAAAGCTTCCCGTTCTCGGACCAATTGTGAACCGGACCTTCAGCAAGCTTCCTGTACTCGGGCCAATTGTGAACCGGAGCTTCAGCAAGCTTCCCATACTCAGGCCAACTGTGAACCGGAGATCCAGCAAGCTTCCCGTTCTCAGACCAATTGTGAACCGGAGCTTCAGAAAGCTTCCCATACTCTGGCCAATTGTGAACAGGAGCTTCAGCAAGGCTCCCGTACTCTGGCCAATTGTGAACCGGAGCATCAGCAAGGTTCCCATACTCTGGCCAATTGTGAACCGGAGCTTCAGCAAGGTTCCCATACTCTGGCCAATTGTGAACCGGAGCTTCAGCAAGGTTCTCATACTCTGACCAATTGTGAACCGGAGCTTCAGCAAGGTTCCCATACTCTGGCCAATTGTGAACAGGAGCTTCAGCAAGGCTCCCGTACTCTGGCCAATTGAGAACCGGAGCATCAGCAACGTTCCCATACTCTGGCCAATTGTGAACCGGAGCTTCAGCAAGGTTCCCATACTCTGGCCAATTGTGAACCGGAGCTTCAGCAAGTTTCCCATACTCTGGCAAATTGTGAACAGGAGTTTCAGCAAGTTTCCCATACTCTGGCAAATTGTGAACAGGAGTTTCAGCAAGGCTCCCGTACTCTGGCCAATTGTGAACAGGAGCTTCAGCAAGGTTCCCATACCCTGACCAATTGTGAACCGGATCTTCAGCAAGCTTCCAGTTCTCGGACCAATTGTAAACCGGAGCTTCAGCAATCTTCCCGTTCTCGAACCAATTGTGAACCGGAGCTTCAGCAAGCTTCCCATTCTCGGATCAATTGTGAACCGGACCTTCAGAAAGCTTCCCGTTCTCGAACCAATTGTGAACTGGAGCTCCAGCAAACTCCTCGCTCTCTGGCTAATTGTGAACCGGAGCTTCAGAAAGCTTCCCGTTCTCGAACCAATTGTGATCCGGAGCTTCAGCAACTTCCCGCTATCGGACCAATTGTGAACCGGAGCTTCAGCAAGGTTCCCACACTCTGGCCAATTGTGAACCGGAGCTTCGGCAAGGTTCCCATACTCGGGTCAATTGTAAACTGGAGCTTCAGCAAGCTTCCCATATTCTGGCCAATTGTGAACCGGAGCTTAATCAGGGTTCTCATATTCTGGCCAATTTTGAACCGGAGCTTCAGCAAGCTTCCCATAAGCAGGCCAATTGTGAACCGGAGTTTCGGCAAGCTTCCCGTTCACGGACCAATTGTGAACCGGAGCTTCCAGTTCTCGGACCAATTGTGAACCTGAGCTTCCGCAAGATTCCCGTTCTCGTTCCAATTGTGAACCGGAGCTTCAGCAAGCTTCCCATTCTCGTACCAATTGTGAACCGGAGCTTCAGCAAGCTCCCGTTCTCGTACCAATTGTGAACCGGAGCTTCAGCAAGCTTCCCGTTCTCGGACCAATTGTGAACTGGCACTTCGGCAAGCTTCCCGTTCTCAGACCAATTGTGAACCGGAGTTTCAGAAAGCTTCCCGTTCTTGGACCAATTGTAAACTGGAGCCCCAGCAAACTTCTCGCTCTCTGGCTAATTGTGAACCGGAGCTTCAGAAAGCTTCCCGTTCTCGGACCAATTGTGAACCGGAGCTTCAGAAAGCTTCCCGTTCTCGGACCAATTGTGAACCGGAGATCTAGCAAGCTTCCCGTGCTCAGACCAATTGTGAACTGGAGCTTCAGAAAGCTTCCCGATCTCGGACCAATTGTAAACTGGAGCTCCAGCAAACTTCTCACTCTCTGGCTAATTGTGAACCGGAGCTTCAGAAAGCTTCCCGTTCTCGGACCAATTGTGAACCGGAGCTTCAGCAAGCTTCCCGCACTCGGGCCAATTGTGAACCGGAGCTTCAGCAAGCTTCCCATACTCTGGCCAATTGTAAACCGGAGATCCAGCAAGCTTCCCGTTCTCGGACCAATTGTGAACGGAGCTTCAGCAAGCTTCCCGTTCTCGGAACTACTGTAAACCGGAGCTTGAGCAAGCTTCCCGTTATCGGACCAATTGTGAACCGGAGTTTCAGCAAGTCTCTCGTTCTCGGACCAATTGTGAACCGGAGCTTCAGCAAGCTTCCCGTTCTCGGACCAATTGTGAACGGAGTTTCAGCAAGCCTCTCGTTCTCGGGCCAATTGCAAACCAAAGCTCCAGCAAGCTTTCTGTTCTCTTGCCAAGTATTATCAATTAGTCTTTACAGCTGGACCTGCATAACTACTGGAGGAAGTAAAGGAACATTCTTCCACTATAATGCTGGAAGACTGTTTGAGAGTAGGTTTCTTCCACTATTTATGCAAATATCATGAGACAATACAGCAACTGTGGTTCTGAGTAACATAAGTTCTCACAACGATAACCTAGTCTGACCGAAAGGGGGTGTCGTGAGAACATCTTGAATGTTATCTCAACATCCAAAAATAAAACAAACGTATCTTATCACACAACGTATGTCAAGCAGCGCTTCAGATTTTCAAAAGTGCAAATATTGCAGAAACAATAGTAACTTAAACGTCTGCATAAAATGCGTGTGAGAATTGTTGAGATGTTATCGGCAGACTGGTTTCTTTTTCTTAATATCTTTAGATATAGCCTCAAGTGCCTACAATCGGCTCTTTGGAGACGCCAGATAATGCGCGATCGAGAATTGATGAGATGTTATCAGCTGGCATGGGGTTTTCAGGTTCTAAAAATATTATTTCAAGTGCCAATTATCGGCTCTATGAAGTCACCAAATCATCCGAGAAGAACGGGAGTGAACCCCAGTCGACTATCCTTGGAATGCCAGGAAAATACTAATTATATATAAGATGGTAACTCATGGTGTCGAGTAGTGACCTGTTTTTGATTTCCCGTATTTCCGGAACGAAAATTGACCAAATTCTCGTATAATTTCGAGTTCTCTGAGACGAATTTGCATATCGAATGGCTGAAACATGAACCTTATTTAAAGCGTGAATAAAGTTTTTCTAGCGTAAGTGTAACTGAATGTTTGGAGATACTTCCGCAGGAGTGATGGCGGGATTTAGCGTGAGCAATGCGCGTGCGCGAGGAAGCTGAACTGTCGCGCCATGACGTCTTTTGGACTCTCACCCCACTTAGCGCTCTTAAAGCGGCGGTGGCGCAAAATACGGATGGCGGCGGCGAGATTGCAATTTCTATAGTTCACTTTTAGCATCGGAGAAGGACACTGCTTCCTGATTGGCTATTCTGACGAAACACGTCTGCAGCAAAGGATGTGATTATTCAGCGTAGTTATAGGGTGGAACCTATCAGCGATGTATTTCCAGGTTTAAAAAAAAAAAAAAAAAAAAAAAAAAAAAAAAAAAAAAATCCCGCTGTTTTAACTTCGTAATGTGCCTTGAAATAGTTGCATGATCATTGTTCCTAGGCCATAAGTGTTTCTATATCTTCCTAAACCAAGAAGAATCATTACCAGAATGTTTTTCATCGATTAACACCCCCTGTAGCCTACCATTTGGGTGATTCTACATAATAGGGGACACTTTATGGTCCCATGGCAGTATAGAGTTTATTATTCTAACACAGTTCTATGAACAATGTATCATTGTATACATGAATATCTTACAAATAGTCTAGCTTTAATAAAATGTTGAGAATTGAACAATACAGCAAAACAATATGCAATTTGTCATTAGCATGGATGTCCCTAGTCATCACTTCCTAAGTGTTTGCTATTGCATGTATTAGGTTTCTTTTCGTCATGAATGCATAAATTTGACTATTAACTGTATCTTTTTTTTTCGTGTGGTCTCCTCAGAGACCTAGTGCAGGTCTTTCTATTCGACGCCCGTGGGCGACCTGCGCGTCGGGATGAGAGATGGAATTGATTAAGGTGAATGAAATTGGAGAAGGATGTGGAAGGAAGCGGCCGTGGCCTGTCAGAAGGTACCGTGCCAGCATTTGCCTGGTGTTGAAAATGGGAAACCACGGAAAACCATTTCAAGGACGGCCAACGGTGGGACTCGAACCCACGCGTCTACCGAGTCAGCAGAGAGCTTGGCCCCATGACCTAACACTGCGCTTTAGCCAGCGTAGCCACTACTGTCGGTAACTATCTTAATAGAACGACATCGCTGATAGATTCCACGCTATATCTACGCTGACTAATCACATGCTTTGCTGCAGTCGTGCTCCGTCAGAATAGCCAATCAGGAAGCCATATCGCTCTCCAATGCTAAAAGTGAACTAGTAATTGCAATCTCGCGTGGCGGCGCGGTCTACAGGCGAAAAAAAGGCCGAGCGGCAAGACTCAATCGAGCGTTCGGAGGCAAAAAAATAAGGTCGGGCATTATGAGACTTTTCAAGATTTCCGGGATCAAATGCGAAACTCCCGTATATTTAATGCCCAAGGTCGCGGGTTTAAAACTGGCCGAAGTCATCGGATTTTTTAAGAGCGTTAAAAATCCCTCAGTATGCCTTCCTTCGGAGGGGAAGTAAAGCCAGCGGTCCCATGTCATAGATTTATGGCATGTTAAAGAACCATCCACTAATTATACCTGTGCAAAGCTAAATTATATGTTATATTTGACTAACGCTCTTAGGTTCCAACGTTCGTCGCCAGGAGCCGACTGCGGTGGCATCTAGTAACAAAGTTCAGAACTAGTTGGTCTTTGATGGTGGCGTTTGGTAGCAAAAGTTAGAACTACTTGAAAATCGAATGTCTGCAGTCCTTTCTTGAATTAAAAACAGATAACACACACTAATAGTCATCACAATTAACACCGGTTATCAGACAGATTCTACACACACCCAAAGTACACGGGGCTACACGACACTCTGTATACGTCTAACTCGTTGTCCGGTTCCATTAATCTCCCATCAACTTATATGATTAGATTGATGCCAAAGGGCAGATGCCCTCGTAGTTCCGCCCCTTTAAAACAATAACTAACTATTGATGCCGGAAATTGCGGATAATAGTTCTGGGTGTTGCATTATTTTTACAAATGAGGTGAGGTAAAGTTAAAAGACTGCTTGATATCAGAGTAAAGGTATACACACGTGCGCGGAAAAACTGACGTAGGTCTAACTCATTCATCACGAATTCGGCAATTAACAGGACATCATATCTGAGAAACTCCACGAGAACAAACAAGAAGTTCCGTGACGAACTAAAGAGCCTACTTTTCTTAAAATTTACGATTCATGCCAATCTATATAGACTTATCTAGAATAATGACGAAATTAAGTTGGTAATATAGACATTTCTAGTTCGAAATATACCTGGTGTAATGTAGCCTAATGGAGCACTACAGTTGGCAGCCCTGGTGACTGAATATATTGTTAGTTCCATCTCTTAAGGTAAAGAATACAAAATTTGGTTGAACTACAATGGATAGCATGGACGTTACATACAGTTAGACATTGGATCTATCAGCGCGCGTAAAATCATGTTGGCAGCCATGTTATGCATGTGTTGGTCAGAAATAATCTGAAATATTATGATCTCTTGCTGTGCCAATATTGGATGAAATCCATTTGTTAGTATAGAAGTTACATGTATTTTAAAATTGGACATATCAGCCGGCTTAGAGTCATGTTGGCAGCACTGACGTAAATTAGTTTCTCCAAATTAATCTTGAATGGCAGGTTACGTGTGCAAATTTTAAAGCTGTTGGCTTACATACTTTCCGATGTATTAATATTAGCGTACAAACTAGAGACAGCATTTATTAACAGTTGGCAGCCCTGCTGGCTGTTGAGAATAGGCTCAGTCATATCTGTTTATGTACACATAGTACATACGAAATTTGGTTGAAATCCAATTGATAGTGTAGAAGTTATATGCATTTAAAAATTGGATCTATCAGCAGGCTTAGAATCGTTTTGGCAACACTACCATGCATTACATCCTGGAAATTAAACTGAAATATTATTGTTTATATGTGTGCCAATTTTGGAATAGCTCCCATGCATACCTTCCATGATATCCAACATGGAGCTCAAATTTCAATAGCGATTTTTCAGCAGTTGGTAGCAGTGACATAATTTTCAAATAAGGCATTGAGATATTCATATAGAGATCTTTACTCATACCAAATTTGGGTTCGATTGCTACAGCCGTTTAGGAGTTGATAGGGACACACACACACACACACACACACAGCCAGACAGACAGACACACATTTTCCCGGATAGATCTCATCCTACTTTTTCCTCATTTTTACAAAATGTGAAAAGTAGGCCAACAACAATGGTATCCGCAGTAGACGGATCATCTCAATAATGTCTTCGTCCACCCCTCTTTTCCATTGTTGCAATCAGTGAGCAAGGACCAGACGAGTTATCTGTTGGGATAGAACATTTACTCTGCAATACAGTCCACTATAACTCTGGCAACGACCACACGGCGAGCTCTCCCATACAACTGTGAGCATGCTTCACTTTTTCAAAAACACTTCACACAGTACTACAAGATGTCATGAATTATTGCTAGAAAGATTCAAGATGTCTACCAAAACCAACTAAAAGATTATCCTGACAATTGCCTGATTTTTCAAGGATAAATCAGAAAATTCCCTGAGTAACAGTAGTCACCATAATAAATATATAAAACAGAGTTTGTGCTTAAAGAGCATTTCAAGAAGTGCTCGAACAATAATGGGTAGCATGACAAAGTTGAAAAGAAAAAACAGAAATATGTATTTTTCTATATTTTGGCAATTCTTAATTTTTCATCCTGAAAAACTATTGTACTTGCGAGTATTGAAAATAACTTGTCAATAGTAACGCTCTCAATAATCATTAAGTTATACATTTATATGCAAATACACAGTCTACACTTTGTAATTGGTGTGCTCTATCTTGAAAGAAATGAGAGGTTACTGATTTAGTCAGTTCGAACATACATAAATCATCACCAGAATATACTTTTACCCCATCAAAATGTAAATTTCCAATTATTCAAGGCTGGACCATGTAAAACAAATTACCTGAGTGTCATTAAAATACCCTGATAATTACCCGAGGTTTCCAGGATTTAAAGAATCCCTGAGTATTCCATGTTTTCCAGAGAAGTAGATAACCTGAAGATTATTATGACGGTATATTTATTTTTTGTAGAAAAAAATCTGGTCGTTTTGGAATGCTGCAACCTTATTACCGGCCACCAATTGGTGCATAACAGTAGATCCCAATCCACTAACCTACAACGGTATATAGAAATGGGGTAGAACTGCATAGATGGTTGGTTGGTTCCTTAGTTTAGGGGCTGCGACAACGCGGTCGTGTAGCCCCGTGTACTTTGTGTGTGTGTAGAATCTGTCTGATAACCGGTGTTAGTTGTGATGACTGTATTAGTGCGTATATCTGTTTTAATTCAAGTAAGGACTGCAGACATTCAATTTTTCCAAGTAGTTCCTACTTTTGTCGCCAAACGCCACCGTTAACGACCAACTAGTTCAGAGCTTAGTTACCAGATGTCACCGCAGTCGGCTCTTGACTTAACGAACGTAGGAACCTAAGAACGTTAGTCAAAGGTTCAACTGCTGTATATATAATTTAGCTTCACACAGGTGTAATTAGTGGAAGGTTCTTTAACATGCCATACATCTGACATGGGACCACCGGCTTTACTTCCCCTCCGAAGAAAGGCATACGGAGGGATTTTTAACGTTCTTAAAAAATCCGACGACTTCGGCCGGGTTTGAACCCGCGATCTTGGGCACAGAAGCTCAGCATTCTACCATCTACGCCACCGAAGCCGCTAGACAAAAAATAAAAGAATTGATGGAGTATAATTAAAAGTCAATATAGCATATACATCATTCAAGTACAGTAGTTACGTTTCTCGACCAATTTAATCAATCATCTAGCCTTGTGGATATTACGTCGAGTTGTAATTTGAAATAACCGATGCATTTCTTAACAACAGCTTGTCCCTTTGCAAAGGAATGAATCAACAATGACATAGGTTACAACCTCCATATATAAAAAAAATGTATTAGATAGGAAGCTAGCCTATGTCGAAAAAAAAACTGTTTTAGATAGGAAGTCAAGTCGAAACAAATGTATGTATTAGATAGGAAGCCGTGTAGAAACAAATGTAGATAGGAAGCCAAATCGATGTTTCGACATAGCTACCTATCTACAGGGTGTTAAAGAAAAAAGTGTCCGATATTGCAACGGGGGTTGGAATTGATCACAACGAGAAATGTTCCTATAAACATAGGTTTATGTCCGGAAACAAATACCTGTTGAGATATGCACAATTTGACCCGCGTGCAGGAGGCGTTGTGTTCGGTGGTGCATGCGTCTTTCCGTTGAAGATCTATGCATGTGTCGTATGTTCAGTGATGGTATGAGGCTGTGCTGGCAGTGCAGTACCCGCACCAGACTAGTGGTCTTGTGCTGTTTCGATGACGTAAACAGTGCGATGGCGTATTCCTCGCGGGAAATGGCAGATATGTTTTTTTGCTATGGATTAGCCAACGGTAGAGGACGGCAGGCCCGTATCATGTACGCTCAACGACATCCACACTGCAACATTCCATCCGAATAGATTTTCGCTCGCTATTCCAGCGACTTGCAGAAACTGTTTCATTTGCTGCCAGGAAAACGGATCGCGGTAGACCACGTACCGTTCGCACGCCGGAAATGGAGGAACGAGTGTTGCAACACGTAGAACGTGATCCTCACACAAGTGTACGAAGAATTGCAGCTGCTGCAGGTGTCAACCATGCTCGTACGTGGTTTGTTATACACGAGCAATTGCTGTATCGATACCATGTCCAACGTGAGCAAGCTCTGAGGCCTCCTGACTACCCTGCCAGAGCTGAATTCTGTCAATGGCTTCTACGCCAGAGGGCGGAAAATCCAAAATTTACAGCCTGCATTTTATTTACAGATGAGGCAGGATTCACCAGAAATGGCATCGTAAATTACCACAACACGCACGTGTGGGCGGATGCAAATCCTCAAGCTGTCATGGAGTCGAGGCATCAGGATCGTTTTCGTCTCAATGTGTGGGCAGGAATTGTGGGTAACAAACTAATAGAGCCATACATTTTACCGAACAGATTGACAGATGCTGTGTATCATCGATTCCTGCGCGATGCATTACACGGACTGTTGGAGGATTTTGGGCTTCTAGAACGCCAACGCATGTGGTTTATGCATGACGGCGCACCACCCAATGTTCTATGTATCGTGCGACAATACCTAAACGAAAAGTTTCCTGGACGATAGATTGGTCGAGGGGGTCCAGTGGCATGACCTCTCCGTTCGCCGGACCTTAATCCATTGGATTTCTGGCTATGGGGACATATAAAGACATTGGTGTATGCCACACCCATCGACAATGTGCAGATGATACAAGAAAGTGTGGCCACATCCGGGATTCCTTGCGAAGAAGAGCCGAAGCATGTGTACAAAATCGTGGTAAAGCATGTGGAGCATCTCTTGTAACGTGCAGATGGTATCCTCGGACAACCCGGCTGAAATCATCACTGCTCATGGTTGGTGGTGTTGATGGATGTTTGCCCAACGAGTGTTCTGTTAAACGTGTGTGGCAGTCATGTGTTGATTAGAGGTAGCTGGTAGGATGACGCCCATTGTCTGAAGTGTAAATACACAACACAAGTAAAATGGTTCATATATCAACAGGTATTTGTTTCCGGACATATGTTTATAGGACCATTTCTTCTCGATTTGACCAATCCCAACCCCTGTTGCGAAATCGGACACTTTTTTCGAAACACCCAGTATAATATATTTTTTAAATCTATGGAGGAAGTAGGCTCCGTGTGTTGGGGGTGAGAAATGCACCGCCGCGCTACAAGTGGCCAAGCTCGTGAATGTTACCATGGCCGAGGTGGAGCGATGTGTAGGTAAATTCTGAAAATAAACATCGCGGCTTCGGTGGCGTAGTTGGTAGCATACTGAGCTTCTATGCCCAAGATCGTGTGTTCAAACCCGGCCGGAGTCGTCGGATTTTTTTTAAGAATGTCAAAAATCCCTCAGTACGGTATGCCTTCCTTCGGAGGGGAAGTAAAGCCGGCGGTCCCATGTCATAGATTTATGGCAAGTTTAAGAACCTTCCACTAATTACACCTTGTGAAGCTAAATTATAAGGTTAAACATTTGACTAACGTTCTTAAGTGCCTACACTCGTCGTCAAGAGTCGACTGCGGTGGCATCTGGTAATCAAGTTCAGAACTAGTGGGTCGTTGACGGTGGCGTTTGGCGGCAAAAGTAGGAACTACTTGGAAAAATTGAATGTCTGCAGTCCTTACTTGAATTAAAAAACAGATACACACACTAATACAGTCATCACAATTAACACTGGTTATCAGACAGATTCTACACATATCCAAAGTACACGGGGCTACATGACCGCGTTGTCGCAGCCCCTAAACTAAGGAATCAACCAACCAACCAAAATAAACATGGATCAATGAGGGATTTCCAGAGATCCTAGAAACATGAAGCTGATACAAGATCGCTGTAAGAGTCTAAAATATTCTACATTTTTTGGGAGACCTAGTTGAAAGTTCACTTTAAATATGAAACCCCGAGGAAGTGTTGAGGAAATTTTCCGAAATATTAAGGAGGTAATATCATGGTGTGCCGGCCCCGCGGTGTTGGGGTAGCGCACCTGCCTCCCACCCGGATTCGATTCCCGGCTCCGTCAGGAATTTTAGAAACTGACGTGGAACGGGGTGCACTCAGCCTCGTGAGGACAATTGAGCAGCTTGGTAGGCCTAGGCCCTTAAAGAGCTGTAGTGCCAGGGGTTTCCCATGGTGTAAGGCCTTGTGATAAAGTCGAAAATGAAAATAGACATTAATGAGTTAAAACGCCGCAAAATCAGGCGAATACGCGGGGATTGTCTATAAATATATATATATATAAATCAATGTTACCGGTACGAGATAGTTTGTCTGTCCCCTATGCGTTCATATACCATTCAGCCGATTGCGATGAAATTTGGGCGAATTGTTGTGTCTACTCCAGGGAAGGTTTCTGGCTACAAATTATTTATGTAATACAAAAGGGCGAAGGTCCTAACAGGAACCCTTATCCCACGAATAGCTTGCTGATTCATCGCGAGGTGACGAGGAGACTGTCAGCAGCCCGCCGTGTTAGCCTATCTGGTATCGCTGTCTATTCCAATACAGTTCACGCCACGGTTTTCGGCCGGGGTTTCATTATCATATTATCTTCCTATCCGTCTTTGATCGGCATTGCAACGCATGCCGGGAATAGCTAGTACTCAATAAAGATTGTCGTCACTGTCGAAATATAGCCACTGAGCGATCCCTTGAAAGTATCGTCCGCCTGATTGGAGTGAAAATCAATGTTGTCAATACTTTTACAAACAGTGGTGACAAAATATTTGGTTGTTTATTAATTAACAGGCTTTGCGATGTTGTAGTTATTTAGTCCCGTGTAGTTGGGTATGTGTAATCCGACTGGTAACCTGTGACTATAGTCAGGGTGTCTACTGTAAGGAAGAAGTAAAAATTAGTTACTTTTTAGCTACCTTTTAGTTACCTGTTAGTTAATTTTAGTTACCTTTGATTTCAAGATACGTCTGCGGTCTGCAAGCAAAGGGGCTCATCACGCAGTGAAGAAAAACAACAATGAACTGTGTTTTAAGCGGTAAATACAATTCACTTAGGGAGTTATAAAAAAAAACTAGATATTCATTATCAAATGAGTTGTTTCAGATAATATGACGTCTTGTGCACAAGGCGTTTTTATAATAGCCCAGAGGTTGCTCTGCTCTTGACCGTTTGGCGGGATTTCCTTTGTCCCCGCGGTAGATCACGAAGATATTTATAGGACGTTACGTGATTGTAACCGAATTTTGTCTTCGCAGTAAAGTACGGAGAAATTTCGAGATGTTACACGATCGGCGCTGGTCTCACCCGTTTGTCGAGATTCCCGTAGTTTTCGCAATAGAACACGGATAAATATCGCGATTTAGATGATCGGTGTCACTTTTAGTCGTTCGACGAGATTTCCATTGTCCTTGAGGTCTGGTACGAGAAAATATAGCATTATTACGCAATCGGCGCCACTTGCTGTCCGTTTGACAAGAATCCAGTTGTCCTCGTCATTGAATGCGGAGAAATATCGCGATGTATCGCAATCGCTGCCGCTCTCGGCCGTTTTACGAGATTCATTTTGTCCTCGCGATATTATGCATACCGCGCCGCACCCGGCCGTTGAACGATTGTCTAGCCGTCCTGACAGAATGGTGGAGGCAAACTCAAGGTTGGGCATGGTTAAAATTCACGAGTAGTTATGGACAAGTTGTATGGCCGGCGCCGTGATTCCCGCTGTCCCTATGCTGTGGTTGGGAGTTCATCAGTTCAGGGTGGATCACGAGGAGGAATTAGTATCGCGACGCTACGTAGGCTGTAATTTCTAAGTGGGTTGATGCACTTCTCGCTCCCCGTACGCTTTTAAGTATACGGTCATCGGAAAAGTAGCGAGTAGGTTTCGGAATGTTTCGTGATTGGTGCCCAATCACTTCTGACGGGATTTCCGCAGTCCTCGTGTCACAAGTTCACGATAGGGGACGGGTTTTATGATTTGACGCAACTGACGTCGATCTCGGTCCAATTGACGAGATTCCCGCAGGCAAGTCGGTCAGCCGGTCGTCTTGAGTATGAATGTTCGATGTAGGTATCAAATATTAAGAATTATTCTATGAGTTATCAAATATTAAGAATTATTCTGAGAGGGTTGCACGAATAATACGACTAGAGGGCACGTTTTCTTTCGAATGCGAATTATACAATTTTTCGAAATAACCGGTTAGATTATAATATATCCGATGAAACCGAAGTTCACAGGAAAAATCGACATATAACGGAATTTCGAATTAACCATACTGGATGTCGCAAATTTACGAGACAGATTTTTAAAATAAGTTATAGCCTACATATTTCGAAGCTTTATCATTAGCCTGCGTATTTCGAAGCTCTATCATAATTCTTTTTCTAAACGGTAACATTTCGCAAGATTGAGACATTAAATAATTTCGCGTTATTTCTGGACTTCAATTTGACAGTCTCCAAATAAATGCGAGAAATGCGGAAGTTTCTGATTAGTTTCAGAAGTTTTCGCGAATAAACGTCTCGCGAAAAGTCAGGTTTCCTAATAAAACAGATAAATATTTCACACAAAACTAAAGTCATCTTGATGCCGAAAATATACGCTGAACGATATATACCATTCAGGGTATCCTCAGTATGCATTTCCTCGAGGTCGGGTGCGGGGAAATATACCGTAGCTTATGCAATCGGCGCCGCTTGCATGAAACTCGCTCCATCACAATCTTTGAGTTTTAAATGATTCAATCCGCCTTCAGAAAATTTTCGCTACCCGTATGTAAAATCCGTTACGTTTGAAAAATTCGTTACTTTTTCGTTACTTTCGTTACCGGTAGACACCCTGATAGTAGACAAAATATGTTGTCAATATATGACAGTTATTTGTTCAGTCATCAATCATATTTATACATAAAATATGAAGCTCTTCTCTAATGGACAAAAACTAAAAATGTGCACTAGACTTCAAGGCAGAACTGGAATAAATATCCCTCGTCGAAACACACTACTTGGCCAAAGGAATTGAAGTTGTCTTACAATATATTGCCAGTAAATGTGACAAATAACGCCCAGAATATACTGAAGAAAAGGCTTTTTACATGGCTCTTTAATATTATTTTTATTAATGCAGCCAATGGCTCCTTCCTGTAATAACTTTGATAAAGTAAATGAACATATAAATTTTCACCAACATATTTAAACCAACTCAGTCACAAATCTTCCTTTGTTTTTAGTTTCCTTATAATTAATGCTTTTACTATAAAATTTTCTTACTATTGTCAGTCAAATAACATGTTGCAAATAAATTAAGAAATTGTGTTCATGAAGCCCACGCACAAGTTTATCTTATGTGGGATTCACCCTGTATTTTGATACAACATCTGTATATGTAGGCCTACGTGTTTTTCTGTCGGTGAATAAAGATGTGTGCTTGTAATTCAATACTGATTAAATGTGATTTTGCTACTTAAAAAGGTCCCTTGGGTGACGGAAATATTTTTGCTGCATTGGTAACGCGATATTAGTTACTACGTGAGGACTTTTAACAAAAGTTGGGAACACTGATCGATACGTATTCCATTATTGAAACTGTACTACTGGCCTTAGTAGTCGGGATTAGCGTTGAGGAGAATCGAACGTTTGATATTATATAATTCAGTTTTTCGTACTTCAATTTTCAATTGCCAAATCTGGTGAATGTGGGCAACAGTAATACAAGAAAACGATCGCCAAATCCTCCTTCAGTAGACCTATCGGACAAGAAAAAAAAGAGTTACAATTCTTTACCGGCTTCTTTTTATTCGAATTCTGCGTTGTAATTGTTTTGTAGAATAATGCCGAAAATGTTGAACCATATCTCTATTTTATAACTCAGAAATGTTCTCCTTATAGTATACGAATTTTGCGGTTGTTTTGAAATAACGATCGGAGTATAGTCGTTGCAAAATGAAACAATACAGTAAAAGAAGGGCACTACTTATTGTTAAGGAGATATTCATTATTACACAACAATTACAGGAATACTATGCCATTTTGATTTTTTTTATATTGCGTGATATAACAATACGGTTTTATTGCGAGAGGACCAGAACTGTAGTTCAGCCCTTCCATCTGACGTGATCTGACGCATGCGAACAGGAGCTGTTCATACCTTTGCCTCTCCGCGCTACTCAAAAGGCGCCTTTTGCAACAAATAATAGCGACAGTATCTATACAATAGATAATTGACGGATCTAATACTCCGAAAAATCAATATAGAAGTCCATACAGAGATAAAGGGCTATATCGATAATAATCAGGTTTTAATTTTAAACATGTGGCTGTGGCTTAAAATAACGTGTCAATGGGTAGTTAATAAACAATAACGACTAAATTATGGTTCTTGACGTGGGATAATGATAATTGGTTCATTCCATAGACTTGGTCAGGAAAATATCACAAACAATTCATGCATTGCATTCCTTACTTTTCTACCATCTGTCAGTTAACAAGATTCATCTTTCTGTAATTATAAAACGATTATTACAAGAAATATCCCTTACCTTATAGAAGTGGTGTCCAATAATAATAACAAAACACTCCAGTACGAAAATCAATTAGATTTCGAAGCGATATTTTCATACATACCACTAGCAAATCAAGGTGTACAACTTGCAACTCTTTGCTTGCAACTTCACCCCTCTCCAATTTCCATAGACTAGCACCACAAGATGGGGAAGTCTACGGAAGCAAATCAAGTTTTGTATTACACCGCTATGTTACGCTGGCGTCTTCTAACTTGTTTTGTAAATCATCATTATAATTTTATAACAGTTAGGTTCATCCCGGTAAATCTTGATGATTCAGAACAAATTTGAATGACTTTACTAATGAATTATTTTTCGAGATTGCCTAATGCTGCTCCATTTGTTGCGAGGGCGCATTCCGTAAACCACACATTCCACAATTCTTGGAACATTTCTGTGACATATTTTCCTTCTACTTGCTGGCAGATTTATAATTCATCATATTTATTGATGCATTTAGAAGGTGATATTTTGAATTCATGCTATTTAAATCCTGTATATTGAAATAATTGTGGTTCCACTTTTACTCTTTTCCCGACCTGATACTTGTTTCATAGTTTATTGTTTTCTCAGCTATATTCCTAGCATATTAATTACTAGCATTTATTCTTAAAACCTTTTAATTATTAGTATTTTCGTAAAGGGTGCGTCTATTTATTGACAGGTGCTCTAATGAACAATGAAACAATTTGACTCTATATCATACCAGTTAATATTCTTTGGCAAAATGAAAATGGTGAACAATTATTATTTTCGTGCATGATATAAATTGAAAATCTAGTCATATCTTGTGAGAACGTAAGTAGACAGTAGTCATATCTCAAAGGCTGTACTCCTGGGATGAAGATGGCAGTCATTAGAGAAGCGAGATTTAACGGAACAGTTCCTACGCTATCACTAAATTCACCATCACAGACAGCTGAGGCTGAAGAGATAGATCCTTTACATGATGAACTTCACAATATTCAAAGTATGATTCGTTTGACAAGGGAAAATATCGATGCATTAAATGCTAAATTTGCAGGATTCCAACATCCACCATCAATGTACTTGGCAGAATACCATGAATTGACTAGTAAACTTCACGACTTCAAAGTGAAAGAGCAAGAACTTATTGAGTTAATAAGCAATGGACATGAAAGCCCGGAAGATATCAGTCAGTCACACGATCATGGAAGTGGTGGTGATTGTTCACCTAAGCTAGTCCCTAGATCTCCCCTGAAATCTGTTGTTCGAGCACACTTACCTAACCAACAAAGGACTAGTGTTCAAGTGAGACCTGGCCAGACTTTGCGGGAGGCTCTAGCTAAAGCTATGAAACTGCGGAAGCTTACTCCAGATATGTGTGTGGTGTATAAAGTGGGGACAAAAATACAAATACCATGGGAAGCAGATATATCTTCGCTGGAAGGGGAAGAGATAAGTGTAGAGATACTAGATAAGTTCTCGATTACTACTAGCATTTCCCATAACTTTGTACGTAAGACATTTTTTTCATTAGCATTTTGTGAGTGTTGTAGTCGTCTCCTATTCCAAGGTTTCTACTGCAGAACTTGTGGCTACCGTTTTCATCAACGTTGTGCATCGGGAGTTCCAGCTTTGTGTCAACAGGTTCGCATGCAAGATACTTACTATCAGATTCTGCTGGCTCAGAATCCAGTATCTTCTGCTGGTTTTGGTATTCTACAGACTCCTGCAGGTTTCTCAACAGCACATTCATCACCGAGCCAAGCGCAATCCATTCCCCGTAGACATCATCCCCCGACCCTCGCAACTCGTGAGCGGTCGAGTTCTGCTCCTAATGTATGTTATAACCTAGTCACCCATGCAGTAGAAGCTCCAGCTCTAGACGAGTTTGCTAGCCGGATTACACGCTCCAGCCCCGTCCCGCCAGGACCGACGGGAACTCTTGCCATGTGTAGTCCGGGTAGCAGTCCTACCAAGCCATCTCACAGTCAGAGTGCTCAGGCATCTCCCACAAACACACTGCGACCTTGGCGTCCTCGAGCACGCAGTGCCGACGAAAGTAGCAATAAAGTACGTACTCCTAGAGAATCTATTGAAGATTGGGAAATACCAGCTGATGAAATTCTCATCGGACCGCGGATTGGGTCTGGGTCATTCGGAACTGTTTATAAAGGACACTGGCACGGGCCTGTAGCAGTTAAGACTTTGAATGTGAAGGATCCAACTCCTACACAGCTGCAAGCTTTCAAAAATGAAGTTGCTGTTCTGAGAAAGACCCGGCATGTAAATATATTGTTGTTCATGGGTTGTGTTAGCAAGCCACAGTTGGCAATCGTTACTCAGTGGTGTGAAGGGTCTAGTTTGTACAAACATCTTCATGTCTCAGAAACCAAATTTGAATTACTTACCCTCATCGAAATTGGCAGACAGACTGCCCAGGGAATGGATTACCTTCATGCTAAGAATATCATTCACAGAGATTTAAAGAGTAATAATATATTTCTTCATGACGATCTCACAGTTAAGATAGGAGATTTTGGTCTAGCAACAGTGAAAACACGCTGGTCAGGTTCACAACAATTTCAGCAACCTACTGGCTCAATTCTATGGATGGCTCCAGAAGTGATTCGCATGCAAGAGGACAGTCCGTACAGTTTCCAGTCTGATGTGTATGCATTTGGAATTGTGTTGTATGAATTATTAGCAGGACAGTTGCCATATTCAAATATCAACAATAAAGATCAAATCTTGTTTATGGTTGGACGAGGTTACTTAAGACCGGATCTTGATAATCTGCGTTCTGACACTCCGAAAGCGCTCCGTAGACTTACCGAAGACTGTATTAAAATGAAGAGAGAAGATCGCCCTCTATTCAGACAGATCCTTGCTTCGTTAGAAAGTGCTTTGCGCCTTCTACCTAAGATCCATCGATCGGCATCAGAACCGACACTAAATCGAACTCAACTCCAATCCGACGATTTTCTGTACATGTGTGCTTCGCCAAAAACTCCGATCAATTCTCAATTCGGGGCATTTCCTTTCTCTGTCGGTGGCATTATTTAAAGTGGATAATGCTTATGTACATATAATACGTGTGTTTGTGTGAATATCTGTGTATATATTGTATGTACGTGTTTATACTTTACCTGTATTTTGATATCTGTGTAAAGTTTTTGTGTTACGGTACTTTTACCACAAAAAAATATCCCTGTGCTCCACATAGGCTAAAAATTGTGTACATAATTGCTATGAATGTTTGATTTATGACCGTTTGGAGACTATTTCCTATTGGAGAGGTAGCTTTTAGATAAAGAGGAATGTAGGAATGCCAAATATTTCTGCCTCAAAGCAATGGATATTGTCTTGTGGTATGCGCACCGTAACCGGTTTTGTTTTTGCTCTGTTTTGTTAGCCGAGTGAAATGTTGTTGGGTTGATTTCATTGCTTAGTGGTATATGTCACTTTAACCATAACTGTCTTCAGCATATGGCCACGGTACACACGATGACAACTGCTTCTCACCTCCATGCCAGAATTATTGGTGTAGGCTAATATTAGTAGGGTTTTAACTAGTGAAGCCCTTTCTTCACAACTATAAGGTAGATGTGTTGTTGGTTCTAAACTAGTCATTATTAGGATTGAAATTGTACTGTAGATTTTGGGAATGTAAACAGACCATTTTGCACTATTACTGCTGTAAGCATTATCAAGGTTAAAATCTTTCAAAGACAAGCCAAAACACTCAACTCCTATACCTTGATTGCGTACTGACTTGAGGCTTGGATAGAATGATAAAAATTTTGCTTGTGTATTTTGCAATTCTTATTTATTTTGACATAGGCATTTAGCTTTACTTTAGAGGAAAATTAGAAAACTCAAATAGTGTTTGCACTAATGTTATTTCAATTGATTCATGATCTTGACAAATATAACTAAGGAGAAATTAAAATATTAATTCTGGAGAATACCTACTCTTGGCTTTTACACTTGTACCTCGCAGATTATTGAAAATATATGATTCCCGTAGGCTACCTTTCTCGGAGCCATTAGGAATTGGAATTACTGTCAATTATCACTGCTGCACTGGAAATATTTGTTATATTAACTTACGTAAATAAATGTTTTTATTTCTTGCTCAAACGACTGCAGCCAGGTTCTTCAACTGTTATTCTGACGCACATATTGACGACAGTTCATTTTTGCCAACACGTGGGATACAAAATACACCACACGACACTCGTAGCCTTATGTTGTTGTTGTTTGAGTCTTCAGTCTTTTGACTGGTTTGATGCAGCTCTCCATGCCTCCCTGTCCTGAGCTAATCGTTTCATTTCTACATAGCTACCACACCCTACATCCGAGGCAATCTGTTTAACATATTCTAACCTTGGTCTACCCCTACAGTTCTTATCCTCGACCCTTCCTTCCATAACTAAGCTTGCTATTCCTGGGTGTCTTAGTATGTGTCCTACCAACCTATCTCTTCTCTTCATTAGCAGTCGCCAGAAACATCTCTCCTCTCCCACTCGCCTTAATACCTCTTCGTTTGTAACCCTATCTACCCGTCTGATCTTCATCATTCTCCTGTAACACCACATTTCAAATGCTTCAATTCTCCTCTTTTCTGCCGCACCAATAGTCCAAGTTTCACTTCCATAGAGCGCCACGCTCCAGACAAAGGCTTTCAAAAATGACTTCCTAATACCTAAATCTATATTCGATGTCAAAAGATTCTTTTTTTTGTAGAAAGGCTTTCCTTGCCTGAGCCAACCTACTTTTTATATCCTCTTTGCTTCGTCCATCACTGGTTATTCTGCTTCCTAAGTAACAGAAGTCTCCTACTTCCTTCAGCTTTTCACCGGCCAATTTGATCTCCATAGAGGTTTCTGATTTATTTCGGCTGCATTCCAGTATTTTTGTTTTACATTTATTAATTTTCATCATGAATTCCTTCCGTAAGACGGAATCCATACCATTCAAAAACTCATTCAAATCCTCAGGCTTGTCGGCCAAGATGACGATGTCATCAGCAAATCTCAGAGTAGAAATTATTTCTCCTTGAATCTTCACTCCCACTTTAAATTTTTCTCCAATTTCCTTCATTGCTTGTTCAATGTAAAGATTGAAAAGTATGGGTGATAAGTTGCAGCCTTGCCTTACACCTTTCTGAATACCAGCTTCTCTCTCATGTCCTTCAGCTCGAATGACTGCTGTCTGGTTTCTGTATAGATTGTATATCACCTTATGTAATTATGTGAAAAGCAATAATTGGCAAAATGGCCTGGATAAAGATTATTATTGATGCGTGACTGCCCCAGTTGAAGGTGACAAAAACCAGGGATGTTTATTTGGCTAACACGGCTAAAACCATTGTCAAAACCCGTTGGATTGGGCGACAACGAAGGTTAAAATGGTCGGGTTGAGGTACGGCCTTGGTCACTGGAAGCTAGCGGGGCACTGTTGACGACACGCTAGGCTGTAACCATTGTCTAAAACCATTGATCTGGACGAATTAGGCTGTAACCATTGTCAAAAACCATTGGATTGGATGTGTTACACTGTAACGATTGTCGAAACCACTGTTCCTTTCAATATTGGTCCAGGCAAAGCCATTGGTTTGGATGATAATTATTGAAGTTGAGTTTTAGCTAACATGAAATTGGTAATTGTTATCTCACAAATTGCACAATCCATATCAAACTTAGACTGGAACTTGGCGCAATTTCACATTAACTTAGCGGTGCTTTTTTGTTTTACGATACCGGATATGAAGTAGTACCATATGAGTGGGGTTGGCAACATTGCACTTGTCCCTAAATCAGGCATATAATGGTGGACTCTGCTGGAATTTCATCTATATAAGTCGTGATCAAAATTCTGACGGTGGGTGGGTTAGACAGCGAAGGAGTGAAATATATCACCGCCAGATTTTTTCCTGACCATTACCACAGGCATTTTGGCTAATTTCAGTAAATATTTTTTTTCCGCAGGAGTAGATATTCTCTGTTTTACCTTTTAATCTAATATACAAATTGACATGAAATAAACTTTGTTGGAAATGGATCCTTACCTAGACTTAAATTAAATATAGTTTTTATAATAGTCATAATATTTCAATTGACCAACCAGTCAGTACACAAAGTTCATATAATTGGTTGTTTTAATTGAATTGAAAGTTGTACAGTGAAACCTCTCAATTGCGGACACTAATCGGATGAAATAATTTGTCCGTATCTGGGAGGGGCCACCTTTTAAAAACGAAATTGGGTCAAGACAGACATAAAAATTTAATATTTTCATTTACATACTGAACAAAATACAAAACTTTCCTAGAGTTAGGTTATACACATCTCCAATTACTGTAAATAAAAGTATTAATGATGTAGAGTAGGCCTACTTACAATTTTATGATGTTTTCTTAAATAAATCAGGCAGGTTGGTTTGTCGAGTGAACTTTGCACGAGTAAATCCCTGTTTAAGGAGGTGTAAACAGTAACAGCGAACCAACCCTTATCAATTGTTCGTGCAGTTCACTGACCTGGGAGGTAGAGAGTCTTCAGCCTATTCTTAAAAATATGTACGGGTAAACAGTACAGTCTTCAAAGTAGAGATTTTCTCATTTTGCAAATTTTATGTTTGAAACCCGAATGATTTTGTCTGAATAACGGAGGTTAAGCAGATTTTCTGGCCTTAACCCTCTTAGTGCCAAGCCATTTCCTGAAATACTTGCCAAGAATGCCAAGCCATATTCAATGGTCATGCAGACTATTTGAAAACAAATCATAAATACCACATTTCCAACGATAGAATCATTATTTTTTCTTTGCATTATAACCAATACCTCATTCTTTCATGCATTATGTTCATAAAAATAAATACGGCATCTAATCCTTTTTAATTGAAGTTATTCTGATAAATGTCAATTTATCATTTTTTTTTTGTAAAAAAAATCAGTTTTGAGCCTAAATTAAGGACACCTAAGAGTTATATTCGAAGGAACACTACGTTTCCAGCTATGGAAAGTTCTTAGATATATCTGTAGGCAGAAAACATCAACAAGATGAAAACAACTGCACAGCAATTTTGGCGGGAACGCGTGTGATTGGGGGAGCTCAAAGGGAGGGCGTGAATACAAACTCGAACCAATCACGTATCGGACTTCGAAGAAAAAAAGTAAACACCGCACAGGCAAGCTTGAAACCTCACCTTTCCAACAGTATGAAATAATCACGGACATATGCCTACAGAAATCTACAAATATGAGACAAACAGCGCACCGATTTAATCGGCTTTGGCACTTTTGGTGCAAGCAGCGAGAGCCGATCTGATGGGCGCGTGGCACTGAGAGGGTTAAAGAGCTGGCCGTGTCCGTAAACGAGAGTTCATTTTATTATACTCTGATTTGCCAATAATGAACGGTGACAGCTGTCAAAGCATGCATGTGGGGGAAATGCTGTGTTGCCACTGAGGCAGATCATGACTCATAACATTCCAAGAGGCTTGCAGGAAGACAAATACTGGGGTAGTTAGCCTCCCTGCCTGGCGGTCTAATGATAGTGATGAGTGAAGGCACAGTAGAACACCGAGTCAAACCATGTGCTCACTGCTGTGTCTGCATACATTGCATCACTGCTCGCTGTCGCCATGGAGACCATTACCCCTCTCGTCTCCACTCCTTACCTCACCCTTCAAGCAGATGACAGCTTTCACCGTTCATCTTTTGTAAATCAGAGTATAGCAGTTAGATACAATTTAATTCGGGATATAAAATTCTGTCCCTATCTAGGGAGTGTCCGCTCAGCAGCTTCGGTGGCGTAGTTGGTAGCATGCTGAGCTTCTATGCCCAAAATCGTGGGTTCAAACCCGGCTGAAGTCGTCGGATTTTTTAAGAACGTTAAAAATCCCTCAGTATGCCTTCCTTCGGAGGGGAAGTAAAGCCGGCGGTCCCATGTAATAGATTTATGGCATGTTAAAGTACCTTCCACTAATTACACCTGTGTGAAGCTAAATTATATATAGGTTAAACATTTGACTAACGTTCTTAGGTTCCTACGTTCGTCGTCAAGAGCCGACTGTGGTGGCATCTGGTAACTAAGTTCTGGACTAGTTGGTCGTTGACGGTGGCGTCAAAAGTAGGAACTAATTGAAAAAATTCAATGTCTTCTGTCCTTACTTGAATTAAAACAGATACACTAATACAATCATCACAATTAACACCGGTTATCAGACAGATTCTACACACACCCAAAGTACACGGGGCTACATGACCACGTTGTCGCAGCCCCTAAACTGAGGAACCAACCGAGTGTCCGTAAAGAGAGTTTTCACTCTATCTCAGGCTTCTCTGTGTCCTTCTTCAGCAACACATATTTAAACACTTATCACCACAAATAATAGATGTATGAAATTAATCAGTTAATATGAGATAAACCGTTTTGAACAATATCACCAGTTATTAAAACAAATTGGCCAGCTCTGACTGATGACGTTGCCAATTCTTGTTTGCCGTGGCCTTCTACTGAAGATGTTATGCTTTAACTGTGACAGAGCTTCAGATTCATTGTAGGGACACAATGGTGTATGTATGTCAGCAACTGTAAATATTGTATTAATAGTTTTAAGACAAAATACCTAAACCTCATAGAGGCTGCCAGGAATGCGTAGTAATTCTCAATACTAAACAACAAATGACTGAAATTTGTAGAACAGCAAGCTTATCTTTTAATTTGACTGTGGGTAGTTGCCAAGACAGGATCATATGTTGATGATTCCCTCCCCTGTATTGACTCGCTCAGACTTCCACTGCCATCCTGGTGGCTCACTTCCAATACATAAATGTGCACGTGACCGGCCATGGTGGCTACCTCGTGCCTTGCTGGCATTGGGAGATCGTGGGTTCGAATCCCACCTCGGCCATCCTGAGAATGGTTTTCGTGGTTTCTCAATTTCATCACCTGGCAAATGCCAGGACAGTTCCTTTCAATACGGCTGATTTTCTTCAAAAATCCCCTCCTTTTTCCGCCCTGAAAAGAAAATTAATGGCCATTGACTGCATTAATAACATAAAATAAATGGGCACCTGGATCAATGTAAAAGTTGATGATGATGATTGTCGTTTTAAGGAGCCTAACATCTTAAGTTATCAGCCCCTAAATGTAAAAGTGTCCAGCTTCGTGGGTAGATACTAACTCTTGACACATAAAGAGCCCAGGGAGGTATTGGGATTTTAACTTGGGATGGTTAATTATCCTGGCTCGGATATTTGGTGTTTGTGACATTTTTTTCATTAATTTCTTGTTCATCACGACATATAGATCGCCTATGGCCATCAACTTGTATGACCTGCTCCAGGCTTCAACAGATGCCACACACCATTTTTATTTATTATTATTATAAGAAAGGAAGCTTGTAGTTTTATGTGACCGTTGATCCACGGGACTTCTATTTTTATGTGGAATACCAACCGCAGGATGTGATATTTCATTTCAATATATCCTTATTGTCATTAACCCCATTGCAGCAAGTCTGGGATCAGAGGTTTGAAACACAGCGCTGACGGGGGCTATCTTCTTTTTCTTTAGCATTTGACCCACAAATTAGCAGGATCTGCTTTTTTGGTTCTCTGTCGCCATATTACACGATTATGTGCCATGTCAGGATGAAGTCTGGCAATGTTTAGATCATCATGTAGGGTGTTAAGCCAACACTGTCTCGGTCGCCCTATTGGTCTCTTCCAATCTATCCGCAATGCCAATCCAGTGTGTGCAGCTGTTGTTTCAGCAGCTCGTAAGACATGTCCATACCAGCGGAGATGGCTTTCCCCCATCTTTTCAGTAATTTGCGCTACTCCATATCGCTAGTGAATGTCATTATTGCTGACATGATCATGGAGTGTCAAGCCAGATGCCCACCTGAGCATCTTTGCCTTCATCACACCAAGTTGCTGTTCACACTCCTTAGTTGAAGGCCAGCATTCTGCCCCATACAGAGCAACGGGACGGACCACAGAACGATAGACTTTTGACTGACGGTGGCTATCTTGATGATTTAAATCGCAGGCTTTTGCAGCTGGTGTCTTCTTCTTCTTCTCTCGAAGTGGCCTACTTAGGACCACGTTTATTCAACTGGAGGTCTTGATCTTCGCCCAGTATTGACGCATTTTCTGCCGGTGTAACTCCTTTCTTTTAGTAGTCTAGGGCATACCTTTCTTCCGAGGTTTCTCCTGAAAACCAGAGACTTCCTTCAGAGCACGCCTCACAGCCTGTCTTTCATGCAGATCTGATATTTTCAGTTCGTTAATATCCTTCTCTGTTTCCCTCAACCACGTGGTTCGAACCTTCTTATTGTGCCAGAAACTGAGGAAACGATTCGTATATCTTGTGGAAGGTAATCTCGCAATATGGCCATAAAAGGCTATTCTCTTTTTTCTGGCACAATCCGATAGTTTCTCTATATGTTCGTAGAGCTCGTAGTTATGTCGCCTACGAAATTCTTCATCTACCTTTACAGGAGAATTCTCCTCCCTCTAATTTCCAACTTCTCCATCAGACCCCTTCAGTTTAAAGGAAGACTCTCCATGGCATGGAGTCTAATTTACTAACCAGGCTCTCAGGATGGAGCAGCCTTAATCATGGCACCGACACATTGGGGTGACGCATGACATTAATGGCGAGCAAGTTGGAATGTTCAACTGACAACCTACGGTCAGTTTGAGTACAAACACGAACATGTACCCATGATAAAGGCTGCTACAGACTCGTGGTGGTGAAAGAGGTGGAACATCAAGGTTATATGCCCCTCCTAACATAATAGTGAGGAAGAAGGAAGAATTTAAGCCACATGGAAAATGTGGCTATTTAGAAAAGAGTAGGGAAGCCTCCGTGGCTTAGGCGGCAGCACGCCGGCCTCTCACCGCTGGGTCCGTGGTTCAAATCCCGGTCACTCCATGTGATATCTGTGCTGGACAAAACGGAGACAGGCAGGTTTTTCTCCGGGTACTCTGGTTTTCCCTGTCAAAATTTCATTTCAGCAACACTCTCCACTATCATTTCATCTGTCATTCATTTAATTATTGCCCCAGGGGAGTGCGTCAGACCTCGGCAGCCGGCACAGTTCATATCCTCGCCGCTAGATGGGGGCTTGATTAATTCCATTCCTGACCCGGTCGGAGACTGGAAGCAGGCTGCGGATTATCATATAGAAAAGAGTAGGGACATGAAAGGCAGGAAAATGGAAAACGACCTTGGATGCTTGAATACATTTGGGGTTGGAAAAGAATAAGTTGTTTAAGGGGTGGCCAACGGGAAAGATGAACGAGGGGAGCCTGGCCCAAGAAACGGAAGCCATGGTTGGAAAACCCCCATCCCATAAGTTGTGGGCCCCTTGGGGATTATTATTATTATCACCATTTATTTCTGCCTCTTTCAAGTAATACAAATACCCTTAATTCCCCCAGAATGGTTATTCTGTAAAAAACATTGATTTCAATTCCAGACAGTAGTCATGAATTATTACGGCGCTTCCCCCCCCCCTTAAGTATGCCACATCATACACACATCAAAAATGTTTTGCAAATTGCAATGGATCACAGTGGGTATGAAAGTGAGGATGGACTTAAGTTGTTAAGCAGTGTCCACGCCTGCTCTACACAATTGAGATTGGGAGCATAAGCAGGCCATTCCATTCTATGAATACCATTCTCCTGAAGAAAGGCATTGTCAATGCCAGCTCTGTGCGGGCGAGTGTTATCGTCCATGGGATGTACACGAGGGGTTCGGCGACCATACATGATGCCACCCCAAAACATTGCACCACCACCTCCCTGTTGGTATTGGTCGTGCATACAGTCACCGGGCCGTCTCCACACTCGCACAGATATATCCTCATTGACACCGGCGAGTGTATACAGTGGATACAGTAGAGTCTTGCAAACTCAGCCTAATGTGGACCGAAGGGTGGCAGAGTTCACAAAAATGCCGGGTTATCGGGAAATGTGTTAAAAGGAATAAATAAGCTGTTTGTTTTTGTTTAAAAGTAATGCAATGCAGTACATTTATTTGTTTTAACAGAAACACAAGTTTTAAAACGATTAAGCCACTACAATTACAGTACTTGAATATATAGTTCAGTACTGTACTGCATAAAAATCAAGGGAAACAATTAAATTATAAAAGAAAACTTAGAAAAACTAGCCCTACAAATTATTTTTATAATATGTACACTGTACAGTATATGTATAAAACAATTCCTGTACGCAAATAGTTTTTTCACTTAATGAAAATTACCATTTACTTTTTTTTTTGCAAAAAAGTAGGTAATGTTCTTTTGCTTTTCGCTTTGAAACATGTTTCTTGAAGCCTCGTCACAAAGACGGCGAATAAACAGAATGTCCATAGCGGAGAAGACGAAAGAAAACATAATCGCTCTGTGCGGAAACACAAAAACAAACAAAAATAATGTTTTTTTTTTTCTCCTGTCAGGGTGGCCGAGAAATCCGGAGTGCCGTGTTACCGAGTGCCGAATTTGCGAGACTACTGTATACACGCACGCAAGAACGACTAACGGGTTTGAGACCACTACGACTCTTAGCCTGCAATATGCAAAACATGTTCTGATGTGTGTAGAAGTGTTCTTGGGGTTTTCAACCACATTATGCCTAATTTAGACTCCAACAGCCTCCAGGATGATGGCACAACAACATCCATTTAACATGGAATAGGCACATAATGCATAACATTGCTAAACATCTTTCAGTACCCTTTAATTTGAAGTTCAATAAGATTTCCCACACTGAGTGAGCTTTGGCCTTGTCTTGGAAACTACCTACTTTTACTAGATTCGTGAATATCAGAAAATTCAATAGAATACCAATACTGTACATTCCACGGTAAAACAAGTGTCGTTTTCATGACTAGCAGCTAACCCTTGTATTACCGGTACTGGTATCTGTCTTGGAATAAAACAACCTTCAAAATATAAACAAATGTTTCAAATCATCGAGGATTCTTTATCATTTAGTAAAGATAATTAATCGATAACAAGCAAACAGAGATTCGTATAATAGTTCTAAATATAATTGTTCTAAATATAATTATTCTAAATACTGTATAGTTCTAAATATTCAATGCGCTGTGTTGTGTTATCTTTCCTAGCTGATGAAGAATCCTCAGTGATATGAAACATACTAATTCATTGTCTTAATAATAATTAACGTTGACCAGGTGGATTAGAAAACAGAAACATTTGTATATATTTTGAACATTCTAAGCCAATTCGGATCCTTTCGAAAAATGGTTTGAATTTTGCAGATGTAATAAACAACCTGCTTAGAATCATCCTTGTATGCTCAACCTGGGTAATGTTCTCCCCTACTGTTCCCAAGGTTGCAGGATCAAATACCAGCACAATCAGTATCTGAGAGTGTGCAAATGCGAGGGAGCCGTGTCAATAGATTTACTAGCACGTTAAAAATCCCCTTCGTGGCAAATTTCTGGCTCCATGGCATCTCTTAAAGGTGCAGTAGTTAAAAGGGACATAAAACCAATAACATTATTATTATAACAGTGCAGCTTGACGACACTACATTCTCTACAACGGGGTCTCAATTTTCATATTCTTTGTTTCTCAGAAATTTACATTTTTATCTCGAACTGTACTGTACTTGAAAGACAGTCATCGTAGGCTGGCTGCGTGGTGCAGCGGTAATGTTCTTACCTGCTGTGTCCAGTATTGTGTAGTTGCACTGATTGTGTTAGCAAAATTATCTCCATAAGCACTGCTCGGCCTGTTATAAGACCTGGCCGCTATGGTGCGCCCCCCCCCCCCGAGCCTGTCTCCGAGCTTCGTGTTAAAACCAGCGAGTGTCCAGTATTGGTATACTATTTGATATCAGTTAGCTTCAGTAGAGTTTCAGTTAAAACATGTGATCTCATTCTCTTTAAGATGTCTTAGTTAGCTCATTTGGAGGAATTCCAATATTTATTGAGTAGGAACAATACGTTTTATCAGTGATATAAGAAAGGTGAGGAAATCAGGAATTTGCACTGCACATCATTACAAAAGGTATACTATGGAATTACGCCACAACCTCACGTCTTGGGTTTTTTCCTGCCTGATACGAGCTGGAAAAATTGCTGCAGTAATTCCTGTATGAGATGTGGAAAACCTGCAAGTCACAGCTTAAAAACAAAAGTGCAGGTGTGGTCACTGATCATGCTACAAGTGGAAAGTTTAACAAGTCATTCTGTTATTACCTATAAATTGAAGTTGTGGGTTCATCCCAAAACAAGCAACTGGGCCTGAGAGAGAAAGTTTGTACTCTTGAAAAATCAATTGAAGGAACATCCTGATTTTTTTATTCATAGAATATCAGTGGTCTCGATTGCCTTTATCTCTTCTGAAGGATTCCTTCTTTAAGGAGAACACATTATATCCTAGCCTATTAAACACAAATCCATTTTCTTGATTGTGTTCTTAAAATCTGCACACTTGATGTCTTGCAGCCAAGGATATTTCTGCACTACCAGAATTATGACTTCACTACAAATGATCCATGACAGAGAGACCAATAGGCTCTAGACCGTTGATTACACAGGTGTGACCAAGCCGATGGCGAGAATACCTGCACCAAAAATGGGCCATGAACTGGAGACCTTGAAGACATGTCTCCATCAGCTTGAACTGCAGGAATTCCTGCCTTGTATGCCCTGTCTCATTCCAGCTTTGTAGTTCAATATTGATAGCAATTTTTTCATGCAGATTTCCAGCAGGAAAAGACGCAAGTGTAAACCGTGGCTTTAGATTTATCAAGTACTTGCTTTTAAGGTGAAATATATTTCTGATTTAGTTGTATTGTTAACATTTTTAGGGCAGGTGTACACAGGATCAGAGGTGACATGGCAAATTTGCTTTATGTTATGCGATGACGTGATCTAATTGTGTGGATTTGATAATAAAAAATGGCTTCCTAAATGTGTGAGAACCTACTGTCGTGCTTGTCAGTGTTTTCGGACCGGCACGTATTTGGCACAGCTCATCATCCCTCCCCTATCGCTGTGCTCTGACGATTCAATGCGCAGCTAGCTGCCAGTATCTGTACAGAGATGTGTAAACACAGCACCTGTGAGCATGCTATCTTAAGAAATCTAGGGTGTCAAATGCCATGAAACAAAATGTCTTTCGCATTTGATCCTGTGTGTACCAGGTTTTTCTCTGCACCATACAGATAATGAGTGATTTGGTTTTTGAAATCTGTTCAAAATAAGAGGAAACTCAACCAACCCTTTATGCTTTGATTATTGAATCTGTTAGGAGCAGTGTTTTTTTTTTTTTTCAGGGGGAACATGGGGGGTATGCATACCCCTTAAATATTTGAAAACTGTTTAAGAAAAAATATTGGTACATATGTATCTAGTCCGGCAAATATAACTTCCGACTTGAAACTTCATCGATCAGCTTGTGTCAACGCACCGTTCACAACAGCTGGAGGGGATTTCGAGTAATCCTCGATTTAAATCTATCTATCGAATCAGTTTCTTTTCGTCGGAGACTCGGCAGTCCGTTCTTATAAGCATTTAGGCTATTGTTTGGAGGTTAAGTTTTGAAGGATGAAGAAAATAACGAACTATTTAACATCCACCCAGGCATCGAAAAAGCTGAAACAATGATCGGACTCTGCAAATTGCCAAAAATTGCAAGATCGTGATGTTTTGTAGACTACAACTGAGAGTACCCCTTAATTTATTTTCGGAAAAAAGCACTGGTTAGGAGTATTCTTCGTTTCAAATTCTAGATTCTAATTTAGTATACAAGGGTTGGTTCTTGAGGAGCATAAAATTCTTGTATTAAATACAGGAATATTCTTGACAAATGTAGGCTTTCATCTATTAAGTCATGTTCTCATGTATTGCACAAGTAGAAGAATTTCTTCCGCATGTAGAATTCGAACCCACGTCTGTCACTGCTCTTCCATCTGAGTTAATGCGCCAGATGCTTTAATTCTCAGGGCAAGGGGGAATATTTGACTCGTGATTGTTGTCCACTGTGAATTTTTTATTTCCAAGAATACCACATTGCTGACAAATGGAAGCTTTTATTATTTATTTGGTTGTGTATTATACAAAAAGTACATGCCATTTAGATAGGAGGTAAAGAATAAAAAATGCCTGTGCCATAATTTTCTAACAATAATGTTATGTTACTTATTATGGTCTGGCTTACACCCATTCAATTTTGCTACTCTCTGGCATGGGGATTGGGGGTTTGTGATGCCTCCATCATTCATTTAATCCTTCTCATAGCATGCAGGTCCACAGGCATCTACTCAAAAGTCCTGCATGAGGCCTCTCCGGCAAATACCAGACACTACTATCAAACAAGTTATCAGACAAACAAATCTCTATTATAGACACCAAACTCATTGTGCTGATGACCCCTAAGAATGCAAAGTCAAAAGCAGGGTGGGATAACATTTGACACAATCTGAAAATTATTGGAGGATTTTTTTTTTTAAATTTCTGGTGAGTAACACTTAAAAATGTGTCTGCAGTCGGAATTCGAACCCGAACCTCTTGCTGTCTGGGCAGGTGTGTTTATCCTGTCACACCCATGTACCCATGTGGCAAATTTTTGAGTTTTAGGTGGAAAGGTACTGATGCGGTGGCTTCCGAAATATCTTGTAGATAGTCTTGGTAATTCGAGGTGGACGGGACCAAAACTACCTTGAACTATAGAAACATTCGGACTTACGAAATTACACTTTTGTCAGCACTCACAATGAATAAAATCAAAACATTACCACGAGCACAAACAATACAATGCAAGACCGGACTGGTTTATTTTTATAACGTAGGGGAGATATATAGTTCTCTAATTTTCCTTGTTAACCAACAGATCACCTTTGAAACCTACCTGGGCAGCCATGTTTACATTAGATGTCTGCGAAAATTCAGAGCTTTCCCAGCTTGAGGCACAGTGTTTTCAACTCGCCACCGTAGCCACCAAGAGTAAGCAGGGAGACTGGACAGAACTGTGTGTTGTTTGTCAACAGCTAACGGTCATAAATATCGTTATTGTTGGCGTGTGGTACTGTGTAATGTTCGAGTCACCAGCCGTTAATGAAGAGTATGAGAGAACTATAGTGTGACAACAGCAAGATTGAAAAAACTAGTTGCTGAAGTAGGGAGCAGTTGACGCCCCGAAACATGTCCAATCGCAAAATGTGAGTGCAGTTGATGACATTCATGTATTGATAGACAGGAACTGCCGGACGGGCGTTTTAAGGTCAGTGTCTAGCATGTCAACTAGCACGTCGCCTATGTTCAGCTTGGTTGGTTCCTTAGTTTAGGGGCTGCGACAACGCGGTCATGTAACCCCGTGTACTTTGGGTGTGTGTAGAATCTGTCTGATAACCGGTGTTAATTGTGATGGCTGTATTAGTGTGTGTTATCAATTCAAGTAAGGACTGCAGACATTGAATTTTTTCAAGTAGTTCCTACTTTTGCCGCCACCATCAACGACTACTAAGTCAGAACTAGGTTACCAGATGCCACCGCAGTCGGCTCCTGGCGACGAACGTTGGAACAAAAGAGCGTTTGTCAAATGTTTAACCTATAATTTAGATTAACACCGGTGTAATTAGTGGAAGGTTCTTTAACATGCCATAATCCTATGACATGGGACCACCGGCTTACTTCCCCTTCGAAGGAAGGTTTGTTCAGCTTACATGCAAAAACTGGTTTTGTCAATTTCAAATTTTTCAACTCTAATTTCTGGGAATATTGAACTATCGAGACTTGAAATATTGAAAATCGACAGCATCATTAATTTCCTAGATGACACACAAAGAATCAAAGTCTGAACCTGGCTTATATGTTTGAAAAACATAGAAATGGGTTTAAAACACAGCTCTCCTTGGGGTGGTTATATCTGTTGAGTACGACTTGGTGACCACAGTCGAGATTGGACCTTGAACCGTATCAGTGCTTCTCCCTCTAATATTTGAAAATTTGCCTTGGTTGGACCGTGACCACATTGTGTAAGTGGTTAAAGGCACCTGCCTGGACATTAGTATTTTCAGGTTCGAATCCTGACTGCGGTCACATTCAAGTCTTACTAGAAGATATGACCGATCCAAAAAGCATTATTAATTCTGAATAAGACATCGTGGCTTTTACACACCTAGTTTCATCTTCTGGGGGACATTACCAATTCAAATTAGTAACCCTAATCACTCCTGCACCAGAAGTATGTGCTAAACTACGTAAATATGTGTTTTTATTTATTGCTCTTTTAACAATGGCAGCCATGTTTGACAGCGCATGACGTCTCGTTCAACTGTCAACAATTCGCACAATTTGTTGCCAGCATGTGGGATACAAAATACACCACACTAATTAAAGATTATTGGTGCGTGACAAACACCAGTGGTTTATATATGGCCCGGGCCTTGCTACCTAACAATTATTGGTCTGGGTTTTAAATTGTACAGTAGCACCGTAAGCGCAGGGTTGGCAATACTGTATTTGACGATAATTCACGCGCATAATGGCGGACACAGCTGGAATTTTACTATGTAAGTCGTGATCTAAAAAGGGGATTGTTTGTGGGTTATGGTCAGTGGTGGAGTAAATATCTGTTACTACATCATTTCCTGATTTCTTCTTCATCATTTGAAAACATACAGGGTCATCAATTTAAGTCTCGCATCCGATACCGATCACGGCGCGGCAAGCTCTCGCGCTGACACCCACTCGCTGGCCGGTAAAAAGTGCGCGACTTCTCCCCACTACTTCGCGTCAACATACAGTCATTTAATAGCAATTTCTAGTGAAAATAATTATCTACAAACTTACCTGGTTTTACAAGAAATGTTCAAAGTGTTGTCCGTCATCTCGCAAGCATGCCTGGCACCTCGTAAACATGTTTCTAGGCACACGGCGAATTTCTTCCTGGGTGACGTTTGTTATAACTTGGCGAATATTTTCTTTTAACTCCTCACTTGTGTGAGGATTGTTTGCATATACCTTTCCTTTCAGCATTCCCCAGGGGTAATAATCACATGGATTTAAATCGGGTGATCTGGCGGGATAATTAACTATACGGTCATTGAAAACTTCCCGTATTACTGCCAAGGAGTGATTAGCTGTGTGCGCCGTTGCATTATCTTGCATGAAGTAACCATTGTTCTTTTCTTCATCCGCGAGTTCATGAAAGAACGGCCTTATGATTAGGTCAATGTAACGGTTAGAATTAATTGTTTCGTGGAAAAATATAGGTCCTATAATTCTGCGAGAAGTTATCGCACACCACACTCCAACTTTCACATCATGAAGCGGCCGGACATGCAACCGATGTGGATTTTCAGCGCTCCAGTAGCGATTGTTTTGGCTGTTCACATAACCACTTAAGTGAAACCAAGCCTCGTCACTAAAAAATAAAATTTCAGGGTCTACATATCCATCTTGAACTGACTGCAGCAGCCAGTTGCAATACCGAATCCTCGCACCACCATCAGGCTCCCTTAGTTTGTGGGCAGCTGTGAGTTTGTATGGTTTTGGCTTTCAACAACTTCGTCGCATTACGAGCAGAAGAAATCGACACATTAGTCGCAGCGAGACGTGATAAAGATTTCGACGGGCTTCTTTCCAAGATAACTCCTATTTCATCAAGCTTTTCCTCTGTTAAAACAGTCCGTCTCCTAAGTCTCTTCTTGTTGTGAACGGACCCGGTGAAGCGGAACTTTTTTTAAAATATCACGTATCGTGCGCTTATGTGGAGGACGGATACCAGGATATTTCCGAATTAATCGAACACGGCACTCTCTAACAGAAGAATACTTCGCATAAGAAAGCACAATGAATACACGTTGTTCTATAGAAAACATCACTTCGCATAACAAAGCACAATGAATACACGTTGTTGTATAGAAAACATCACTTTAAGGCAACACATAAACTGTAAAATTGCCCCGAGACTGCACTGTATGTTAGGTCAAATCAACTAGCACTTCACAAGCTTGAATACGCCGGAGATACTGACAGCTTATTGCAACATTGCTGATCACAGCGCACGAGTTCATTGCGGTGAGAACGCCAAGGCCACCTTGACCGGCCTAACGGCCGCATCTGCCAAGGCCACCTTCACCGGCCTAGCGGTGCATACATGCGGGAAATAAAATGATGACCCGGTGTTTTGGCTACTTTCAATAGTTAAGAAAATCTTACTGTACGATGATGTCTCATTCAGTGATACCAGACCATTTCCTTCCGAGAGAATTAAATCATGTGTGGCCCTCACATTTGCACGGTTGGAACAAATTTTTTGGACACGAATATCTATCCTTTTATATTCTTTGAGTAGTTCAGTTTCCTCATATTTTGAACCAAAGTGAGATAATTATAGAGTTATGCAATGTGCTGATCAGACACCCAGCCACGTCTTAGAACTTGTAAAAATAATATTGAATTACAGGTTAATGTACCGGTTTTCTGACATTGGGTACAATCCAAGGCTTGGCTTAAAGAAACAACCAAGTACTTGTGTGTAGGTGTCTCAACAGATTGTTATATGGTACAGTAAAACCTGCCTTGAACGAAATGAAACGGGACTCGCAAATTTTCCCATTAAAGATAGGTTTCCGGTTATCGAAGGTAGGTCTATGCTAAAATAATTAAACCATGGACATGTATATATTGGACATACTGTGGAAAAATAAAATACCTTATACAATGTTATATTTACACATTTCTGCTATGAATTAATACAGTACTGTACAGGGGCGTAAAATGCAGGGGGGGGGGGGGGGGCATTGGCCTCCTCAAGTCTTAAGTGTAAGACAAAATGTGTGCCATGTTTACCCAAATCGGTGGAGCTCAAGCATTTCATCAGTTTCTGTTGTAAACTTTTTTGATTACTTTGTTTAAATTTGTGAAGATTTACTTTTGACCATGAATCTGTTCGTTGTGCCTGCTTCAAGCTGCTCTGCAGAGAGAAGTTTTTCGGTAATGAGAAGGGTTAAAGACTACCTCCCGATCTACGATAGAACAATTTTTGACGGAATCATTGCTGGCTACTTGCCACCTACTCAGAAATGGTTGACGAGCTAGATGACACGTATCTGGCTCAACTGTTTGTAAACAAAGATAGACGGCAGTCAGTGTTCGGGTCTTTTGCTAGATGTTGACAAATGTTTTATGTTTTGTATTCATATTCTGATTGTATTTTAATTAGAAATACAGTAGAACTCCGAATCAATTGGGACCAGACTCCATTCGGATAATCAAAAATTTGGATAATTGGATTTACATACATGATATACCTAGAAGAAAAAGAGCTTATTTTCAGTACTGTATGCATTTTTATTATGTAATTAAATGAAAAGGCAACACTTTTACATATTATATAGTATACACACAAGTGCTGTACAATAGTAGTAAATGAAAGTCATAGTTGCTGAACATCTCGGTCAAAGTAAGCTCATCATCCCAATAATGTTTGCGCTGCGCCTACACTAGCTTCGTGGACGGAAGGACAATAGCGCACGTGACAGAATCATTATTTTGAAAATTGCAGTACGTTTCAGTCTTTTATCTTTCTGAAATCAATTTGGATAGTCTCAGTTCGGATAATTGGAGTTCTACTGTAATCAAGTTATGTTTTTTTAAATGTAGCATTAGGCCTACATAACCGTGTTATTTTAAGCTCTAAAGTCTAAAACTAAGGAAAGTTGTCGCTGGTAGGCTGGCAGCTGCAGTTTATAAATTTGACCCCCCCCCCCTTCCCACATTTGCGAGGAGTTTTAAGCCGCTGGTACTGTATCACTTTTACTCTTGTGTAAAGATCGAGCACAACTCTTACTTTCGAAGGCATAATGACTGCTGCTGAACTATGTCAGTAATGTAAGTTGAGAAGTGCTCAGTTAAAAGCCGAATTCTAAGCTGATTGACAAGGGCTGAGACAAAGACAGGCATTTGTTGATTGACAGTTCATTAAAACGAGCATCGGGAAAGGCTTGGGGAACAGAAAACAGACAATTTTAGCCGTACACTTAAACAGGTAAGTCTGAGAACAAAAGAAGGAAGACCTCTTTGCACATTCCTTGTTAGTTACAGAATTAGCAGACACACAAGGTGCCTGAATATTTTCTTAACGCTAAGTTCCGGAACTTGGAAATTTTCTGTTAAAATGCCAATTTTGAATACCGTTGTCTGCGTAACACAGTTTCCATTTATAGAAGGGAATTTAACAGGTTTTTCACCCGCAAGTTCACGGGACCGTCCAATATTTCTGTTTAATATGGGAGGTTTTACTGTATGTTATGTTTATAATGTTTGCAAGAGTATGTTGTTTTCAGCATTTGAGAAGATAACAAGGTGTGACTAGTTTTTGGACAAATTTGCATGTATCACAAATGCTATAAATCGCAAATTCTTGACGCATCTGAGAAAAGAGTGTCTATGACAATGGCTGTGCTAGCGTTTGTTGATTGTAACAGCTGGAGCCTTGTGAGACGAGCAGGGGAACACAGCGATGACGGAGTACAGTGTCCGCTCACATAAGTCCAGGGCTGCTAAGAGTAACAGGAGCACATGTCACCACAGAGTAGAACAATCATTGAGGCTACTGGATCCGAGTCGTATCCTAGCCACACGAATTTACCTGTCAACACTGCAAGCTGACATGTAAACAAGGAATTGTTCCTAACTTGTCAATAAAGTAAACCATTTTGGTTTATGTTTTAAGTTACTGTATTGACTTTACAAAAGAACTTTACATGTTTTGAATTCATAGATTCCTCCTTCAGCACCTACAAATTTGTTAAAACATTCAAGCATCTCAATATCTATGATTAAAACATCGTAAAATAAGTTTGTATTGCTATGAACTTAGACCATTTAATAACTTTAAGATAGCAGTCTCTCGACACCTTGCCGAAGGAAAGGGAAATTTCAGTTAGGGTTGCCAGACTTCAAGAAAACATTAAAAAAAATCAAGGTTGTTAAATGTTGTAATAAATAATACACATATGTATTAAATGAGCATTACATAATCAAATACACAAAATTAATACTAGATATTGTTGACATATCATATAGGCCTATTGACACCAGCAACATACAAATACTTTTCATTTGAACGACCCTTTGCAAGGATTTTTTATTTGTGTGTACCTTCTGATAAAATTCACTACAATTTTCATCATAATTGTAATATGTGAACAATTCTTGTTTTATCAAACTAATGGAGCTTTACTTTCTATCATCTCTCCTTTTGATATTCATGACAGAAAAAACTCTCTCCGTAAAAGCATTGGAGGGGAAAATGCTGAGTATTAACAGCACAAGGACTAAGATATTCCTTAATTTTGTAGCCCCTAATAAATCTATAACATGTACCCATCTATCTGCACCGACAAGGAAATCATTTTCTTTCTGAAACTTGCACCTGTATCACCAGAAAACAAGCTAGATATTACAATCAATTCTGAAGCGGACGTTTGAAAATTGGTGCGAAATTGAGTATCACATCAAATTAACCACAAAAAAAAAAAACGGAATATTTGGTGTTCCATTAAAGATTAAAAAGGAACGCGGAACAAAACAAGATAAAACGTAATTGTTCCGGGTAAAACGAAACTTCTGGCAACCCTAATTTCAGCAGTAATAATTATATTGTATGGCCTCGGGTGCTGGCTTTGTAATTTGACACCCAGAGGGTAGCTTGCATGTCGAATTTCCTTGCTCCTTGAGGCACTATGAAAGTCAAGGAGGTTAGAAATCTAAGCTCCTTGAACACTATAGCGCTTTCTAGTAGAGAAATGAGGAACTTAGTGTTGGCGGAAACTCCCGAGATTAATTTTGCCATTATGAACATGGCCTACTGAATTCAAATGGGTTCTTTGACATGTCAACATCGTATGACATGCGTGTCGTATTTTTGATGCCTTTCAAAAATCACTTACCACGGTCAGGAGCGAACCTGCAATCTTGGGGTTAGTAGACCGGCACGCTATCCACTCACCCACCGTGGCAAGCTATTTCAGCAGTGAACATAACTAATAATTGAATTTGGCACACAACACAAAGTGCAAGGTAGAAAGTTTGACACACCAGGAAGAAGCTTGGATTTTTAATATGTTTGTAATAGACGCAACCACAAAAATTTGGAGCTCAAGCTCTTGTGAAGTTATTACTGACTCAAAGGTTTTCTTAAAATTCAACAGCACCTCTTATTACTATTCCACAGCAAAATATTGCATTTTACAATGATGTTTTTATTATTAATAGATACTCTTACTGTTGGGCAAAACCTGGTGGTAACAAGACATTTACAGGTATCTCAATATTGCTCTCTAAAATGTCTCTGTATTCCCTGAATGCAATATTCATTTTCTTCTGGAAAATTTTCAAATTGTTTCTAAACTTTTTCAGGCAACTCGTTCCATGTTTCAATTTTTGAATTTTGGGCCTAATTTCTCCTACCCATATAATCTGGCTTATGCATTGTTCTTTGTAATTCATTCCAGACACAGCTCCCCTGTGTATGCTTTGTGCATCTTCTGGAGTCAAGGGATTCAGAAACATTGTTAGTGTGGGAGAATTTGCCAAGAACGAATCTTGCAGCTTTCCTTAGCACCGAAATCATAGATATTGACAAGATATTAACAACTATTAAGTGCTGAATAAGGACTCAAGGAATCTGTAACATGTACGCTATGGTTTAATTGTGTAAACAGAACCGTATTGATAAGTTGGAACTTGTCCTCCGGCACTCGTTATCTCAAACGGAAATTACCAGCTGTGTTGACAGTTACGTAGCATAGGGTTGATCTTCCACTTGTCAGTATTTTGCTTTACACAGTGCAGGCAAGGCGATGGTTGAACTTGAAGTGTCTCACACACCACCTCATTTTTTGACCCAAAAGGCTGAAAGTCTCCTGTTCCAGCCCTTAGGGGTGCGGCCAAGAATGCTTGCGACTACACCACGAGGTGGTCTCGATTACTGCTCGAGTCTAAGCTGCGTGGACCTGAGAGAAATGTGCATCACAGACTATTATGAGTGGTGGTGACGAGTGATGCGGTTTCTCGGTCCTTGCGTAGTAACAGAAGAAAATACATTGGTCGGTGACTCAGTCACTCATTCCCAACGCCACACTGGTTTCAGAAAAGACCCATGTTAGCAGTATTGGAATAGACGAGAATGTCAGGTAACACGGCGGGCTGTCGACAGGCTTCTCAATTCTCGCCTGCTCCTACACTGCCTCTCCTCTTCATCCCGCAAGTTCACAGAGCTTGGAACCGAGCAGTAGCATCTGTGATTAGTAACTAGTAATATTTTAAGTATTGATTGTGCGGAAAGGTAACTCGTTAAATTACAAGTTACTTATTTGTCAATACGGACCAAAACGATGGAAGTTAATTCTAATGATCCCATCTGTGATTAGATCTTTAAAAGTTTCCACTATACATTCAATATTTGTGGTAGTGATTGTTGTTTATTTAAAGAGCAGAACATCATGGTCATCTGCACCTTCTGAACTATTGAAAAAGGAAAGTTATGACACTTCAAAAAAGGACGGAAATTGAAGGATCCCCTAGGTCTCCTTTCATAATAATTTTGGGATCAGAAAAGAATGAGTTAACCAAAGGAGTTCGACAGTAAATATGAATAAATTATTAAGGTAAGTAATCTATACTTTTATTACTAACTGTATTAGTACCCATGTTTTGTCTGGTCATTGCAAAAAAAAAAAAAAAAAACTAAAAGAATTATTCAAATTAAGATGAAAAAGCAAGCATGAGACTAGCTATAAAATATGAACAAACATAAACTTGCTAGAAGGATGGCAAAACATATGTGCAATTTGAGTTGTAGGATTATGTTCTGGATAATATTGAAATATTATCTAAAATAGAAAAAGCTATTTGTGAGCTAACTGAAATTTCAACTAAATAAACTTTTAAGAAAAAGCATATGATCCAATAATGCGTTATGTTTGCTATATAAATGTTGTAATAAATGATGTCCTGTTATTCCTTAAGTAATAATTTTTTTAAATTAGAAAACTAGGAAGCTGGAAACGGGAAATGAAGAAGAAAACTAGAACTAAAAACATACGGAATATAAAAAAAAGAGTGATAGTCAGTCTGAAAGACTAGACTTTATATCATTTTAAATGCTACGCTCACCGGAGCGCGCGAGGAAAGGAGGAGGCTCAGGCGGTATTATGACATCACACACCTCAGTGCATTCTCGGTACATTTCGTCCCGTCACCATAACGTAACGCCAGACCTCAGCGTAACGACAAAGTCGACAAGATCATTTAAAATGATAAAAAATAATGATTCATGGATTTGTGTGTTTAATTATATAGGTTATGTTTTATAAGATGATGTAATGGATTGAAAATCAAACCAATGTGTCAGTATAAGAGCAACATAATCGTTTGCTTTAAAATATATTTAAAAAACAAATAGTAAGATAAATTGTAGTTGTAGTGATGCAAGTTGGTCACCAATCTGTAGAAAAGAGTGGGTTCTCTTATCATGTACAATATTGTAGAATTATCAATTTTCTCAGTATTGGCGACAGCATTTATAAAATAGTTTATAAACTTGATTGGAGGTCTGCAATTTTTTGTTTATGGAACCAACCACTCCATTAATCGCTATGTGTTAGTTGAAAGTGGATGAATATGCCGTCAAACCATTTGTTGTCGAGTCCAAAGATAAAATTAAAATAAACAAATCCAGCTGCAATGACCAGTGGAAACATGCACTTAGGTACATTTAGTAATAAAGTATTGATTATGGTTGACACTTTGTTTCGTACTAACCTTAGTAGTTTATTTTATTTATTATCAATATGGATTCAACTAAGCCATTAGGATTAACTTCATTTCACTAAGAGTAATATAAACGACATGAGCCTGGCACAAGTAAGTGGAAGTAATGCCAGAATCAGCGGAGGGTGGGCATGCAGTTATTAAACCATATCGCACAAATTATGATCCGCTTGGGGGAAGTTAAAGTTTCTGATCTGAATTTCTCTTAAAAGTTTTATGACATTTCTCTTCTAAGTTTTCTACATCAAGATTGAATAGGATTGGTCAATTCTTAGAAATGAAAATGCTGAGCTTGAAACAGAGTTAGTCGTAACTCTGCCTTTTGTGTGTGTGTGTGTGTGTGGTGGGGGAACACAGGGTAATTAGAACATCATTCAATAACTTTTGAATAAATTGAGTAAAACTCTGTTAATATATACCATAATTATTACCCATTTAAGATTTGATTGCCGCTGCACCAGTGTTTGTTGATTATTGCAGCAGGAGCCCTGCGGGGTGAAGCGGAGGACACAGTGATGACAGAGTGCAGTCTGCACATAAGTCAAGCAGCATTGCGCGTGCTACCTGTCTCAGAAGCGCAGATATGCGTCACCACGGTCAGTTAAACGATGACTGAAGCTACCGGAGCTGAGTCATATCTTACCCGCGCAACTGTACCTGTCAACGAAGCAGAGTGACATGTGACACGAGTAAACAGAGAATAGTTCCCATCTCGACCGCCGGCAATCAATTCGTGAAAGGGTAATAGTTACCTTTTGTTCAAAATTATAGAAACCAATAGTGTCGTCATTTCTATAAAAAATGCTCAAATATGTACATATGAACCAAAATTCAGGAAAATCCCTCAAATAGTTGGGGTGATAGTGATTATTTTGTGCAATATGTGCTCGCTAATGTATGGAAACCCTCAAGACATAGTTTCTTATCAATTTTGTTTCCTATGTCCTGGTGTGCTAATTACCCTGATTTCCCCTATTAGTCTTGCATTCTGTTTTGTAAACTTGGACTATTTCAATTTTCTCACTTCATAATAGCCTGTGTGTTTCTGCACTGTGTACTGGATTATAATTTTAGAAAGAGAACTCTTCACAATGATTGCTGTATATGACACTATTACACTTATGAGGTTAAGTAAGGCATACTGACGGAAACATTCCACTAAGAATTAAATAGTACGGTTGATAGTTTTAAAAAGTAAGAAAAAGTTGTAAAAAAAAATATTTATTTTAGTATTTAAGTAGTGTAGTTTTTCTTGTGGAAATAAAGAGGAAATATTGTACTTACAACAAAATGTTATTTATTATTGGTTTGCCTTCTTTTCTTGATCGAGTTCTGTTTCAGGGAGTGACCAGTAGAATGTGGATGTTAGGAGAAAGGGGCCTGACAACGGCCGCGGTAAGGTGGAAACAACTCACCGCCAGATTTATAGCATGTACCGATAATAATAATAATATTGTGTGGCCTTGGGTGCCGGGTGCAAGCTTTGTTAATTGACACCCAGAGGGCAGCTTGCGTGTCGAATTTAATGCAGAATGCTCCTTGGAGCGCTATGAATGTCAAGGAGGTTAGATAGCGGATCTAAACTCCTTGGCGCTATACCTCTTTCTAGTAAAACTATTAATAATGTCCCGTCTTTTCAATACAATGTTAATAATCTATTTATAAAACTGGGTACATGTTTCGTAGACAAATTTTCATTGTATGTATTGGATAGTGTGCATCATATTTGTTTATGTCTTAATGTATATTTGGGCTGAGGAAGTACAGACGACTGTACGAAACGTACCCAGTTGTATATATAGATTATTAACATTGTATTGAAAAGACGGACATTATTAATAGTTTTATTAGTGAACATATTCAATACGGACCTAAAATGGAGAACATTGCTCTAATACCACCTTCTACTAGAGAAATGAGGAACTTTGTGTTGGAGGAAAATCCCGAGATTAATTTTGCCATTATGAACTCGGCCTACTGAATTCAGATGGGTTCTTTAACATGCCAACAACGTATGACATGAGTATCGTGATGTTTGTCGCTTTTCAAAAATCACTTACCATGGCCAGGAGCGAACATGCAAGCTTGGGGTTGGTAGTCCGACACTATAACCACACACCCACCATGGCAAGCATGTACCGATTACAGCCCTGGATGCTGTCTTAGCATTTATTACATACGCAGCTGGCAAGATACTGTTACATCCCCAGCTAATTTAGCTGTAACTGTAACGCCCCTAGAAACCCCATAAACTACATAGAAGCCGATACACAGTAGAACGAGTGGACTGACACATTAAGCAACTTCATAAACATACGACAATTGCGCAACCAAACAAGCTCACAACATGAAATACTGCTGAATCGAACAACAAAACACAGCCAAGACATAAATACTCAGGCCAACGGAAGCTCGAGGACAGTCGCCCACCAAATTACTGCTGGTGGGCCTGGCGGCAGCTTCATCCGTACACTCATCATGGAACATCAACACCACTACACTTCGAGTCTGCATCATATTGGTACTGTTCGTCCACCAGCTCATGGTCTTAGGGGACTGAAGGGGAGAGGAGATGCATTCCAGCTACGTTGATTGAGTGGACGTGCCGCTGCAGGTATTGCCAACTTAGCACCAATGTTATTCACGCTATGTTTAATCACTGCTACTTGCGTAAATTTCAACTGTGAAATCGTACGGGTTAGTAGTGTTATGACGGAAGTGAAGAAAAAAAGAGTGATGCATTCTGAGGGTAAGCAAATAATAAGGAAAGTGATTGTGGGATGTGATGAAGAAGCTAGGAACAAGTGTTGAAAACTTCCACTGAGTCGGCCAACTGCAAGAGCTGCCGATTATGCAGGGGTTTCTGAAACAACAATCAAAAGAATCAAACTTAGTAATTTATGTTTTATCTAGTTAAAATATTATTGTAATGCCAGTAGATTCAGATAACAAACTTGCAAATGCGGAAAAAAATCGTGCGGATGCGGGGCAGATGCGGATAACGTTTTGTTTATCTAAGCGCGAATACACATTCTAAACTTGAGCGATAATATTACTTAAAATTATTACTGTGCTGTGTCCACACCATCCAAACACACACACACACAAAAAGCCTGGTTTGCTACACAACCTGTGCGGAGTGGAACGCATACGTGTCAGAGGGTGGCACTATTGTCGTTCGCGCAGAGGCCAGCTGACTCATTGAATTCCTGCCACGGATCTTCAGCTGGTGGACGGACAGTAAGTTGTGCTCACATTCATCCTAAAACCTACCGACGCCAAACCTGCATAACTCTGTATCATTTCATTACACACCTGGGGCATTATTGGACATAAATGCCAGTACAAACCCTCACTCACAGTTTCGTTGTTTACACACAGCTGTCATTCAGCCTTGTGCAACACCCTGCCTTCAATTCACACTCCCCGCTTCCCGCAAGGTCATGAGGCGCCGCTAGCTAACAAGGTCGACTAGCTCCCTCCTCCACATCTGCCCAATCTGCTACGCCTGCTTTCCCCCAGTTTACACTCTTACCGTTGAATCCCCTTCGTGTCTCGGAATGCCTCCCCAAACAGAAGCCAAGCCAAGCGAGTTAAGCCTTTCAGAAGAGACGCACGTATGGGACGCAACAATACCTTAGTTGTGATAATTTAGACTTCCTGTGAAGTACTGTAGCCTATCTCGTGTCCCATGTGCATGGTTAGGTATAGAGCAAAACATCGAATTTTCGTAGTGGAAACTTATTGTTCTAAAGAAGAAATTTGTTCGTAAGTATCAGCGGTTTGTATCAGTGACGTGCGGATTTTACTCGTGGGGGAACCTCAAACAAAAAGTATACAGAAACAATCCGCATACTCTGGAGGTTCTCGAGAATTAAATAACTGCACCGATACGAAATATCAGCGAGGATAAATTAAGAGTGTAACAAAACTTCCTATGTCAGTGCCACGTGTGTTGTAAAATTGAAGGATAGCATTTCCAGCAACTACTCTGAAATGTAAGTAATTCATCATCATCTTCATTTCCCCTTTTCCAGTTGACACTGGGTGGGGGTAAATATGGTTCCTCTCCACTTTGTTCTGTCGTTCCACCATTCCTCTTCTGACACGGTGTTCCAATCCAGGTTCCGTTTTCTAATGCTATTCTCCACCGAGTCCAACGCATTCTTAGTCTTCCTCGTCCTCTCTTCCCTGTCATCCGTCGTTCCAGTCCTCGTCTTGGTAGCCTTACTTCATTCATCCGTTTGACATGTCCAAACCATCTCAATCTGTTTTGCTTCAGTTTGTCATTCAGTTTCTGTACTCTCAGTTCTATCCGTATATCTTCATTTCTCACTCTGTCTCTCCTCGTTTTCTGGAACATAATTCTCAGGAAACATTATTTACGATTGCCATAAACGGTATAGTCGCTGCTGCTGGTCCAGCAGTGGTACCATCGCTATATGTAGACGACTTAGCTCTACATTATAGTGCGCAAAATATGGCGGTCGCTGAACGACGGCTACAACAAGCTATTCGGAGAGTGGAACGCTGGACACTAGAGCATGGCTTTCGGTTCTCAACCGCTAAGACCTCGGTTGTCCATTTCTGCTGAAAGCGCACTCTCCATCCTGATCCTGAGCTTTATCTGGGCGATGTAGCTTTGCTTGTTGATGCTACGTACCGGTTCCTTGGGCTCCTTTTCCATCAGCAGTTAACGTGGGAGTAACACATGCAGTGCTTGAAAACTGCCTGTGGTAAGAAGCTCAACATCTTGCGGTTTCTCAGCGGTACATCGTGGGGGGCGGACCGCACGGTGCTCCTAAGTTTTTATAAGGCACTAATTTTATCTCTATTAGATTATGGCAGTGTAGCATATGGTTCGGCCCGTAAGTCAGTGCTTGTTAAACTGGACAGTGTCCACCATGGCGGTGTGAGGCTGGCGACAGGAGCCTTTCAGACAAGCTCAGTCGTCAGTTTGCTCGCCGAGGCTGGCATACCTCCTTTACACCTCAGGCGCCAACAAGTACTGCTGACCTATGCTGCAACTATTCGACAGATGCCACTTCATCCAAGCTATCCATGTTTGTTTTCCAATCCGAATTGCCGGCTATATATATATATGATGCGCTCGCCCGAGCCACTCGGGCGGGGATTCGCTTGGATGACTTATACCGGCAGTTCTGATTTCCTGCTGTCTCCTGTATCGTCCGAGTACCTAGCTTGGCCCCTCCGTGGATGGTCTCTCGCCCCGATATCATCCTGGATCTGCACACCGGCCCCGAGTCAGACACAGACTCCTCTGTCCCTCGGAGGCTGTTCCAGTCCGTGGTGAGCCGGTATCCAGGATCAGGGCTTCTATTCACGGATGGTTCGAGGGTAAACGAGGAAGTAGGCTGTGCAGTTGTGGTTGAGGATCGTCGGTTTCTCTTTTTACTTCCCAAGGCCTGTGAAGTGTACACAGCGGAGCTCTATGCCATCGTAGAGGCTCTGCTGTACACGCTATCAGACGATCACCAGCACTTTCTTGTGTGTACTGACTCTCTGAGAGCGCTGCAAGCGATCCGTTGATCCAGCGTGTGCATGACCTGATTGTCAGTGCGTGTAACGCTGGAACAGGGGTGACCTTTGTGTGGCTTCCTAGCCACATGGGTATTGCGGGAAACGAGCTTGCTGATCAGGCGGCGAGAGAGGCAGTCGCACTGCCCTTGCTACCGTATAAGGTGCCTGCTAGTGATGTGCGCTCTCAGTTGCAGCATTCGATCCTGTCGCATTGGGAGGAGGTGTGGCCACGCCTCCACCCAACAAACTGAGAGGCATCAAGGAGACAACGAAGGTGTGGAAATCTTCCTTCCGATCTCTCCGGAAGGAAGCTGTGGTACTCTGTCGTCTCCGGATCGGCCATGGGATTGCTACGCACGCCCACTTGCTAAAGAGAGAAGACCCCCCTGTGTGTACTTGCGGTGCCCATCTAACTGTGTCACACATTCTCTTGGAATGTGCGGATCTGGCCGATCTGCGAAGGACTCTTAAACTGCCTTATACCCTCTCCCTTATTCTCCGTGATGACGGGCCGTCAGTAGACCTCGTCATCTGGTTCATGAGGGAGAGTGGTTACTTTTTTAGGTTTTAATGTAAGTTAAGACTTTTAATTCAGGTTAAGTCTGTTTTATGTTTTTTATTGTGTTCATCTATTTTAATGTTCACTATGCCTTATTTGTTTTATTGTGTTTTACCGTCCACCTTTTATTCTTTTTTTTTTTATTCAAATAAGGCATAATTGTTGGGGCTCACTGTCTATTTTATATAAACCATTTTTGTTTCATCCATAGCAGTGAGCTGTTTTTATCTTCATCCTTTCATTTCATCAGGGGCCGATAACCTCGATGTTAGGCCCCTTAAAACAACAATTATCATCTTCATCAACTTCTCAGGAATCTCATCTCAGCTGCTTGTACTCTGCTCTCATCCCTTTTAGTCATTGTCCAAGTTTGGTGCTGCATATGTCATTATAGGAACATAATATGCTTTGTACATAACTTCTTTAGCCTTGATTGGTATATCCTTGTTCCATACTAGTCCCCGTACCTGTTGGTGGAAAGCACTCCCGAGTTGTGTTCTTCTGCTAATTTCCAAATCTAGTCTTCCATCTTCAGTAAGTTCACTTCCCAAGTATTTGAAGTGTTTCACCACTTCCAATTCCTTATCTCCTACTTTGATTATTCCTTTTCCTTCTTTCTTATCTCTACTCATCACCACTGTTTTACTCTTCTCCAAATTTATCTTCAATCCCCATTTCTCAATCTTTTTATTTATTACGTCTTAACTGTTCTTGTACCTCCATCTCATCCTTGCCCCAGATCACAACGTTGTCTGCAAACAACATTACCTTCATCTTTGCCCTACTATATTCTTTCATTGCTGCCTTCATGATGTCATCCATCACCATTACGAACAATAATGGTGACAACACACTTCCTTGCTTTAGTCAAATGTCAATTTTAAACCATTCCGATGTCCCGACTCTAGTCTTCACACTACTGTAGCAATCCATGCACATTCCTTTTATCATGTCTCTCAGTTCCTTGCCTATTCCCCTATTTGTTAAGCTTTCCCAAACTTTTGTTCTAGGGATGCTATCATAGGCTTTTTCTAGATCAATAAAAGTCATTACCATATCCTTCCCATATTCCCAACTCTTTTCAATGTTCTGTCTCAGAATGAAAATGGGTTCCACTGTTGACCTGCCCCCTCTAAATCCAAACTGCTCCTCCTCTATTTGGTTTTCTACCTTTATTCTAATTCTTTTTTCTAGGATTCTTTCGATTACTTTGGCAACATGTGAGATGATGGTGATTCCTCGGTAGTTACCACACACCTTCCTATCTCCTTTCTTGAATATTGGCAATATTATTCCCTTTTTCCAGACTTCAGGTACTTTCTTCTCTCTCCACACACTCCTGAGAAGTCTGTATGTCCACTGCAGTCTCACTGGTCCTGCCGCTTTGATCATTTCTATTGCCACTTCGTCGATTCCCACAGCTTTCCCCATCTTCATCTTCCTAACTGCCCATTCCACTTCTGCCGTAGTAATATCTGGTTCTTCTTCTATTTCTTCCTCCACCGTTTTGGCTGTTTGCGTAACTTCTCCACATGCCTGGCGTCTCACCTTCAACAGCTCGCTGAAATATTCTTTCCATCTGTCCGTTATCTCTTTTGTGGTTTTGTCAATATTTCACCTTCTTTGTTTTTCACGAACCCAGTGTTCACCTTTTCATTCCTTTTGCTTTTTATAATTCCAAACAGCAATTTCTTTCCACAATGTAAATCCTCCCTTACTTCCTGAGTAAATTCTTCACAGCTTTTTTTCTTTTCCTCTGCAATTACTTTCTTGCAATATCTGTTTGCTTCTATATATTCTATATATGTTATGAAAAAATGATGGGTATGAATAGTGGAATATAGCGGGAATTTTATCTATTACTATATAATTCGTCTAAATACTAAATATTGACACCTCTCATTCTACGTATTAATCTCCACAACAGCAATACACGGCGCGTCAACAAACCTCACTCATTCTCATTTCCTTAGCCCCCCCATCTCCCACAACCCCAACCGCCAACACAAGTCACTAACACTCAGCTGTAAGAGACTTCGCAAGGCGCATCCGGTTTGTTTTTGTTCACGCCCTGCGCACTGCAGTTCTTGGCGGCGCGTGACACAGCCACAAATTTTCTCCGCCTTGACGTTTGCCAAGAGCAACAAGGGGACTAGAGTGGTCCGACGATGACGCAGTGGGGACAGCGGACCGCAGCACCGGCCCAATTCAGGAGTTCTGATGCGCCTAGGCCTTAGTGATCCAATAAGAGTATCTTCTTTGGAGCGTCTAGCGGGATTGTAAATAATTATTATTTCATTATTCTTCATGTGTTTTGTGTGAGCTTATACATGGAAAGTTTTTTCCTTTGTGAAGTTTTGTTGGACAGGCTGAGGAAGGGGGAGTATTAGCCCCCGAAACTAGTCCCTGTAAGTAGTTAGAAAGAAACAGTATTGAAGGCGGAAAATCTAATATTCTTTCAAAGTTATAGTTACGTCAATACGGACCTGGATAATCGACATTATGAAGGAGTTAGCTCCCATCCGACCCCTCGGATTCACTCATGCTTTGAACAACTCGCCCACGACATATTTCTTTACACAAATTGCCGTCATTTTTGGGTACTTATCATCTTCGAATAATTCAAATAATATGAATGGCTTGATATACAACCTCTGTCCGAAAAGTTCGGTAAATGGGTCTACCTAGGTATATTACGAACGGATTGTTGGCTTACCTGAAACAGCAGTTACTGTCCTTCGAAGTAATCCCCGTGGATGGATATGCACTTCTGAGAACGGCTGTACAAACCCTGGAAACCCCTGGCATAGTCTTCTTTAGGGATCGCCTTCGCCTTCAGCATGGCTACGCCGCAGGGTATTATTAAGATAAAAGAGTATTAATAGTGGAATGGCAAAGTCGCTGGAAGACAAAACACTACGGAAATTGCTCGATTCGCCTAGTGCTTCAAATGGCACAGGGAACTAGATTTTTCTTTTTGACGATTCGAGCGAAGGTCCAGAGTGTTGGTTTAGCAATTATGTTTCATCCGTGTCAATAAACTAGAATTTGGAGTGGCATTCCAAGCCCGATATGTGAACAATGTTGCAGACATCAACACCATGCTAAATAAAAATCAACTTGATTTTTTTTTTTTAGCGTATGGCTTTTAGTGCCGGGAGTGTCCGAGGACATGTTCGGCTCACCAGTTTTGTAGCTGCTTCGAGACGGACACCCAATGGGTGAGCTACAAGTACCGTTGGGGAGGAAAGTTGGAAGGGAGGGTCGAGGAGTTGGAAGGTAGCGGCTGTGGCCTATAGTTAAGGACCAACCCCGGCATTTGCCTGGAAGGAAGATGGGAAACCACAGACCATCTTCAAGGTTGCCGGTGGGGAGATTCGAACCTCCTCGCCTCCCGGATGTGAGCGACTGCCAACAGTCATGCCGCAACGACCTCGGCTAACTCACCCGGTTTGAGAAATTAAAACAAGCGAGACAAAAAGCTAAGGTAAGTCAATGTTTAAATGGTGTTTGCTTATTTGTTTCAGACTATTTAGGGACGAAGAAGAAAATTCCGTACTCTAATAAAGATTTGCAATTTTTTACAACCAATGAAAATCGTTAGAGTAAATTTCAGTCTTCACTTATCGCAGGGATACTTTCCCAGGGGCTCACATCTAGTGGGACGTGGTTTGGCGACCACGGGACCCCAGCTGAGCCGGCATTGCTTCCACTTACTTGTGCTGGGCTCCTCTCCGTCTTCTTTCCTGTCGACCTCCCTTGGTCAACTCTTGTTCTTTTCTGACCCCGACGGTATTAGGGTATCCGAGGCCTAGGGAGTCTTTTACTTTCCCGCCTTAATTTGCCCTTGTCTCATCTTTCCTGACCCCTCCTTCTTCGAGGGGTCAGACCTCTTGTTTTCTTTTCATTATATATCCTACGGCCCAACGGCAACACGAGCGGATGAGGAGCCTATTAATTTTTAAGGTCCCCAACGGTCGTCTAGGCAGAAGAGGCCATGCCAGATGGACTGGCTGTAAAGGCGCAACTCACCTTTTCCCGAGTTAGCGGCATTCCATTGCAGTTCTGGTGCTGGAAGCTGCATGTCTCATTCTTTATGAGCCGCAGATAATGGTTCCAGAATCATAGCGTGTGGGTCACTACCTGGCAAGTAGAGATCCACCTTAAACAAAGTCACGCCTGTGGCACTCTTTCCTGCCATTCCTCTTAGTCCGACGGCGATGGAACAAGGGCGACGGAAGCAGGTTTGGGTAAACTGGAAGCTTCTAGTCTGGACCTGCACGTTGGCAGCAGATGTGTGATGGTCGCTTCTCTGAGACCCGGTGACTATTCAGGGATACGGTCCTGCATCTGTGACTGGGCAGGCCTATTTAGGAGCACCGCTGCCCACCCCGAATGGGGAAGGCTCTAGAAAATGTGGGCTAAACATCGGAAGTCACTCTCTAAACCTGTCTGGGAAACCGCACCCAGAGGGTCTCCCCTTTTTGCGGTCGAAAGAAATGCAAAATCAAATCAATAATAATTGGTGCATGGAACATCAGAACGCTTCTTGATCTTAACAACAACAATAACAGACCAGAAAGAAGAACTGCTCTAGCACGGGCAAGAGACCTCTAGGAGCACCCCGGAAGCGTTGCAAAGATCAGCTTAAACAAACCTTGAGGAGTGTAGCCATTGATCTTGATAATTGGCATACTCTTGCGGAAGATCACGCACGTGGGCGTGCAACCACCTCAGCTGCAGTTCGACATTTTGAAGAAGAACGCCGAAGTTAAGAAATCAAAACTTGTCAGAGGAGAAAGCTGCGCCAGATATTGCCACGTCCCCCACCTTCCATCATCTGCATTGTGTGCACTGTATGTTCTATGCCAGAATTGGTCTGTTGAGTCACCAGCGACATCACCATCGAGTGAATACAAATTAGTAACGCAGGAAAGAAACACACACTCGGATACGAGTATTGGCCAACGACGATTACGAGTTCATTAACATCGTCTACAAATATTGACTAACTCTGTATGTCTTGAATTGAAAGCATTGTCTTCTTTCGTGTTCAATTCAAACCATTTATCACTTTAGGAAGGCGGTATTAGCTGATTTGCACCCAGTGAACTGAAGGTGAGAAGCATTAGTCGCTAAAGAGCTGATATTTAGTGGTTTCTATTCAGAGCATTGTCCGCCCGCTTGGAGCTCCTTAACCCTACAAGGACCAGGGGGAGGGGGGGCTCGGAGGCCCACAATCAGAATAAATTGCTTTTTGTAATGGGATATATTGTTTTAAATTATTATTGAGATTAATTGAGTCCTAAGTTAACTATGATGAAAATCCACAGCCTGCCTCCAGTCTCCGACCGGGTCAGGAATGGAATGAATGAAGCCCCCATCTAGCGGCGAGGATATGGACTGTGCCGGCTACCGAGGCCTGACGCACTCCTCTGGGGCAATGATTAAATGAATGACAGATGAAATGAAATGGTAGTGGAGAGTGTTGCTGGAATTAAATTTTGACAGGGAAAACCGGCGTACCCGGAGAAAAACCTGTCTGCCTCCGTTTTGTCCAGCACAGATCTCACATGGAGTGACCGGGATTTGAACCACGGACCCAGCGGTGAGAGGCCGGCGTGCTGCCGCCTAAGCCACGGAGGCTTAAGTTAACTATGATAATAAACTAAATTATTTTAAAGCTGTTTTCTTAGAGCCTCCGTGGCTTAGGCGGCAGCACGCCGGCCTCTCACGGCTGGGTTCGTGGTTCAAATCCCGGTCACTCCATGTGATATTTGTGCTGGACAAAGCGGAGGTAGACAGGTTTTTCTCCGGATACTCCGGTTTTCCCAGTCACAATTTCATTCCAGCAACACACTCCACTATCATTTCATTTGTCATTCATTCAATCATTGTCCCAGAGGAGTGCGTCAGGCCTCGGCAGCCGGCACAGTTCACATCCTCAACCTTGGACTTCCCTAATTTATCACGTGATGTGAACATCCATAGTACTTATAAGTAGACAGATTGGTTCTCACTTGGACCAAGGGAGGGCCTGATAGGCCCATAGGAGTTTTGATTGGTTTGGTTCCTCAGTTTAGAGGCTGTGACAACGCGATCATGTAGCCCCGTGTACTTTGGGTGTGTGTAGAATCTGTCTGATGACCAGTGTTAATTGTGATGGTTGTATTAGTGTGTGTTATCTGTTTTTAATTCAAGAAAGGACTGCAGACATTCAATTTTCAAGTAGTTCCAACTTTTACTACCAAACGTCACCGTCAATGACCAACTAGTTCTGAACTTGGTTACTTGACGCCACCAGTCGGCTCCTGGCGACGAATGTTGGAACCTAAGAGCGTTAGTCAAATTTAACCTATAATTTAGCTTCACACGAGTGTAATTAGTGGAAGGTTCTTTGTCATGCCATAAATCTATGACATGTGAGCGCCGACTTTACTTCCCCTCCGAAGGAAGGCATTCTGAGGGACTGTTAACGCTTTTAAAATACCGACGATTTCGGCCGGGTTTGAACCCGCGATCTTGGGCATAGAAGCTCAGCCTGCTACCAACTACACCACCGAAGCTGCCGTCGTTTTAAGGGACCTAATGGTTTGGACGATTGTGAGAAATGAGGATGAAAGGAATAACTACAACAAACGTTAAATACTAACTTACGGACTAGAAGAAAAAGGAAAAATATAAAAAGGAATTAGGTAACCAAACGACAGGGAAAGGAAAGAAGAATGAGGAGCGAGGGACTTGGAAGGGAATAGAGCCATGAAAGGGAAAGAGGATAGGGTCTGCCCCAAAGTCAATGGAGAAAGGGAAAAATGGATTCAGCTTATAAATCCCTCGGGGTCACCAACCAGCCGTAAGCCCTTGTGGGTGCACCCAAAGTGGTGGGGCTACATATGGGGTGCTGCCCAAAATATCCAAGAATTTCACTGTAAAAAACAGAAAACGATACCTAATGTCCTCAGTCACCTTAGGCATGTATATAACAATCCCAGCATTGTTTCCATTTTCGGAAACACTTGGGAAGTCCACAGAGTGAAGGGTGTTTAGGATCCGTTGCTATTCCACTTGGATGTCTTCAATGGCGTCAAAACGTCGCCCTTTCAATGCGATTTTCATCTTCAGGAACAGGTAAAAGTCGCACAGGGCTAGGTCTGGCGAATAGGGAGCGAATAGGGAGGAAGGGGGGACTGTTGCCATGTTGATTTTGGCCAGGAATTCCTTCACAATGAGCGACGTGTGCGTTGTCATGGTGCATCAACCAGTCTTTCTTTTTCCACAACTCTGGCCATATTTCCCTCAGTCACCTCAAAACCTTACAGACATGTCATGCAAACCTAATTTTGTTTCTTATCCATATGGTAATCACTTGTTTGGTTAAAATGACTGCTGACGGTGTTTTCACATTTTGTTTTTAACAGTACATATTTCAGAGTTAAATTTAATTCTAAACATTTTTTAATCAACCAAATATTCTTGTTTAATTATTATAAACTATTTATTAACTCGAAAAAATTGCATGCAAAATTCGTCTACAAATCTTGTATGAAATTACTGAAATGATGCCAAACTTCAGAATTGACACACCAACATTTCAACTAAACAATAGTAAACAGATTAAGATTGTGAATAAGTTCAAATATCTTGGGGAGATAATCACCTGGAACTCAAACGAGAAGCCATTGATAGACAGTAAAACATCCAAACTGAAACAAGCATAACTAATCACCTGGCCAACCAACAAAAGGAAATCTCTCTCAATGAATGCCAAATTTCGGCATTACAAATCCGTTGTTAAACCCGAGGCAACGTATGGTGGTGAAACACTCAAGTTGAACATCAAATCAACAACTGACAAACCGAAGAAAGCAGACAGAAGAATCATCAGAACAATTATTAACAAAAAAACATCAAGTAAATGGCCAATGGAGATTGCTGCCGAATGAAGTGGTATATCAAGAGAGTGAATCAATAATAGATACAATGCGGAAAAGGAGAATCTCTTTTTTCCGCCATATCTCACGCCTACCAGAAACCAGATTAATAAAACAGCTGTTTAGTTACTTCTGGAAGAGTAAAACAAAGAACAACTGGTTCTAAGAGATCCAGCATGATTTAGATGAATTAAATTTAACGATGCTCCAAATTAAAAATAGCGAAGAGAAGAATATTTTAAGGAATACACATTAACAACATTTGAACGGAAAAACTACACTATCACTAAAGCCGTGCGCGGATGCGGATATCCGCGGATATAGTTTGCATTGCTGTGCGGATAGCGGATAATGTTTCCAGTAAATTTGCGGATAGTCTTTAGAATACAATCTTACGTTAATATTACATATTTGATATGCCAATATACAGCTTCATGCTTAAAAGAGGAATACTTCTATAGCCTATTGCGTACGAAATATTCAGGCACGTATTGCACTTATACACGAGAAGATCATTTTACGCATATGCTTTCAACTACATTTTATTAAGTACCGTATGTTTGTAGTAGATGGTCTTGACATCTCATCATCACCAATTCTCACTGCCATTATTACTATACGTACGAGATATGATGCTGTCAATAAGCTTGTTAGTTCATCGTGGTGACATCATTAACATTCCTCATGTCAGCTATTTCGCCATCTAAGCTATCCTGGAAGATCGGGATCCAGGATTATCTGTATATTTATTTCCAACTTGTCACTGAAGCACGTTGGCTGTGATATTGCAACATCAACTATGACATCATCTATGCGAACATGGATGGGTCCAGAAGCAGAAGGATGATAACGGACTTGGAATTTCCGGCAAAATGTCAATCCCATTCTCCAAGCGTAAAGAGATGTTCACGTAGTGAATGTTACCGCGACCGTGAGTATGAACATCATTTCACCAACATGGATAAACTATATATTAAAATAAAACAAGGTGAATATTCAATAGCGCGTGAAACAAAGCTCAAGTCAACGATATGGCAGACATTTGGTTATGTTTTCAATGGAAACGATATGGCAGACATTTGATTATGTTTTCAATGGAAACGAAAAGGTGAACGATATAGTGATGTTTTACCTGTAAAAAAGTGTATTCATACTCAGGACACAAATCGGGCACATCAAACTTACTGAGGCACAAGTGCGAAAGTAGCCAAAAAAGTATAGCCAATTTTTTGTCTAAAGTGGAGGTCAAGGAACCAGAAGTGTCATCCAACTTGAAGTTCCTTGCAATGAAAACAAATTGTCAGGAACGACTTTCTCCTCAAATGTCAAAATGTGTTGGTTTAACACGTTATGCTTGATCTAATAAATTAAACATAATATTGAAATATCAGCGGATTTGGATAAAAGTCATGCGGATGTGAATAAAAGTCATGCGGATGCGGAGCGGATAAGTCGTGCGGAAGCGGATAACGTTTTGTTTATCCGCGCAGGGCTCTAACTATCACAGATGAACAAAGGGCAGCCAGGTCAGATAGAATGGAGAAAGTTTGGGTGCAGAAGAAGCTGAATCACTGATCTTCAAATACAGTTGTTAGACTTAATTGTATTTGTTTTGTTTAAAGTGCTCCAATGAGGGCATAAAATATGAAAAAAAAAGAACTATTTATTACCTTAAGTCAATATTTAGTACTTTGGAAAAAAAAAGAGGTTTCAATGTACTAAATGTTGACTGAAGATAATAAATAGTTTATAATAATTATTATGTCAGTAAGGAATCGGGGTATCATGATAATTTTTATGTCATTTTATTCTTGTTAAGTTCATAATTTTTAGCCTCAGTGATTTGTAATGTTAGCACAATTTGGTGTTGCCTATAAATGTATATTTCGGCAATTTTTATTGTTTTGGTCATATTTTAGTGATATAAGGTCATATTTGGTTATAATTACAGCATTTTTTTTTAAATTGTAACTATATTAATACTCAGAATCCATCCTATGAGAACCCGGATTCCAACCCACCCAGTTTAGATGAGGTAAAGCGCATAATAAACGAGCTTAAAAACAACAAAGCACCAGGCGAAGATGGCATCGCTGCAGAAATGTGGAAGTTCGGAGGAGAAATGGCTGCAGAAAAAATACACGGCATCATAGAAGAAATCTGGAAAACTGAAATGATCCCGAAAGACTGGAAATGTGCCCTTATACACCCACTTCACAAGGAAGGTAATCGGGCGAACATCGACAACTACAGAGGAATCTCTCTACTTCCAGTCGCATACAAGATACTCTCCAAAGTACTGCTGAACAGAGTTGAAAAACAAGCAGACCACCTCATAGGTGAATATCAAGCTGGCTTTAGAAAGGGGAGATCGTGCGCAGAACAAATATTCAACCTCAAGAGCATCCTCAGATCAAGAGCTTTGAGAACACTGTAGTAATATTCGTTGACTTCAAGAAGGCGTACGACTCAATTGACAGGCAGACTTTATTTAACAGCCTAGAGGAGTTCTGAATTGACAGGAAGACGAGAGAAATAATCAAACAAACTCTAACGGATACCATGTCAAAAGTGAAGTTCTTCGGAGAAATCTCTGATCCTTTTGAAATAAAAACAGGGGCCAGACAAGGAGATGGCTTATCACCTATCCTCTTCAACATTGTTCTGGAGAAAATCATGAGAACCTGGGAGGAAGCTTTGGACATGAAAGGAGTAAGGGGGATACATCTGGGAAGGAAAGGACAGAACCTGGAAATTAAATGTTTGGCTTTTGCTGATGATCTTGCCCTCTTAGCCCAAAGCCGAGATGATGCCCAAAAAATGCTGGATACTCTGCACGAAATCGCTGAGAAAACGGGTCTTAAAGTCTCCTATGAAAAGACAGAATACATGGAGTACAGGCACCATGGAGAGAGACACATAAAAGTGAAACATGGGACTGTCAAAAGAACTGAGAAGTTTAAATATCTAGGTGAATGGATAGAACCCAATGGGATGGATAAAGAAGCAAATAGGGCAAGAGCTAGAAAATTAGATTTGGCTTATAGGTTAACCCAGAACAGATACAACAAACGAGCAATATCCTACAAGGCAAAACTCAGACACTATAGCACAGTAGTAAAGCCAGTGGGTCTGTACGCCTCGGAGTGCTTGACACTGAATAAACAAGGGGATCTTCAGGAACTGGAAAAAAAGGAGAGGAAAATTTTAGGACCACAGAAAACTGCTGACGGGACATTGAAGAACAGAAAGAATGATGACCTCTATAAACATACTGAAAAAATTACTGTCACAATGCAGAAGCGAAGGTTGAAATTCTACGGACATTTGGTGAGAATGGACGAGAACCGACTGACTAAGAGGATATTCAAGTATATTACAGAGCTGAAGGCTACAACTAAGTGGGTAGAAGAGGTTAAAAGAGACGCCAAGGAAAGTGGACTCACAGTGGATGTGATCCACAACAGAAAAGAGTTCAGAAACCGAATTGGCAACATCAAGATATTCGAGGAGAAAACCTAAAATTAGAGCCAAACTGGTAATATCCGAGGAGGAGCGAAAGATCAGAAGTGAACGAATGAAGAGGTTTTGGGAAGAGAAGAGGAGATTAACCAAAAAGCCTTAGGTTCCATGCGGTCCACAGGCGGCCAAATTCGGAAGAAAGAAAAGAAGAATTAAATAAAATAAAAAAAAAAACAAGGTACGTGATCTGTGTCGAGTTTCAAACACAGGATTTCCGAATAGTGTAGTAGATATATTTTTCTATCTTTTTGCGGAACGGGCAGATAGCCGGTTTAGAAGACCAGATTCTATGAATGCACTTCTCGACGGACCTTAAGCCGACAGATATTATAAAGCATGCTAATACTTCGTTTTTTCTTGTTTTCTTTTACGAAACCCGAGCAAGAACTGCACATCAAGGCTATGATACTGAATGAATGTTGGAAATTTTAATGTACTGTAGCTCTCTGTCAGTTTGTATGATTAAATGTGTCTGGTGTATTATTCCTGATCACGTTTTGGCACTAAAGACGTTTACTGTATGTTAGTAGTACTCTGCCTATCCCAAAAATTCATGTTATATTTCATAGTTTATTAGGTCATATTTTATAGTTTTTAGGGCATATAAAGAGTCGCTCAGTTGCAAAGAGCAGTATGTCCTGATAAACAAAATGTTCAGGAGAGACAAAAAACTGATATTTTGCGTCCCAGAAAAGAAAATAGGTTTGCATTTCTTCCATTAACCTTGTGCATGTCTCTACATTTATTACACCAACTTTGGAAAATGGTGGGGGAAGGGTATTGTGTAAAAATCAGAAATAAATTTGGACATACGCCCTTTTGCAACCTGATTGTGGACATGCTGCCTTTTGCAACGGGAAAGCTGTATGGTCAAGAGTGGGCAAGTACAAATATTGAAGATACTTCTAATATAGAATATATTATGTTCTATATTAGAAGTATGAAAGTACAAACATCATGAAACTAAGTGATAATCATCCGGTGAAGACCCTCTTGGTTGATAATCATCTCAGATTCCTTCATTATCTTCATTTATGTCACCAAAGTCTGAAGGCGCATCTTCAACCTCCTCATCGTTTGGATCTTCAATGACATCTCTGAAATAATGAAGCTCCGGCAAACTTCTCCAAATCTCTCCATAGTGCTTGAGAAGTAAGTTTGCGACATCACTTTTCTTGGATGGTTTAATTAGCACACCGGTAGGGATCAAACCTGGGTTGATGGAACTTATAGTCTTCCCACGTTTACACACACCCTTTGCCACACCAATATTTAGTTCGTAATTGGGTTCTCCTTTGAGTAGAATGCTTCCTTGTGCCGATTTTGTTAGAATGAGGCACTTCATGGGTGCGAACTGGAAGTGCCAAACAGCAGGTTGTTTGATAACATCTTTAAGGGCTACCTTCCAGTCATAGACCTTACAACCGTTTTCAGAAGAGACGCTAATGACTGTGCCAATTGTTTTGAAAATCTCTAGGTACTCCTCCACATTTATAATAGTTGTCTTCTTCTTAATTATTTTCTCAACACGACCAAAAATGCGGTCAGGAAGGATAAAAGAATGACCAACTTGTGGATATGTATGGACAATGGTTGTTACCCCAGGACATTCACTAAGAAACTTTGCTAACATTCCAACCATCACGTAGTTCTTATTCTGACCGCCACATCCGTCTGAGAAAAGGCGGATCGTGTGGATGCCAGTAAGGTCAGTGTTTTTTAAACGGTCATACACAAGATGCTATTTCATTAGAGCCTTTCTTGTGTTCATTTTCAAGCCATACATACATAGACGTACTCTCCTTAGTTTGTGCTGCTTTGGAGGTACCGCAACACATGGTAAAGTTGTGAACATATAATTGGCGTGAAAAATATGCACTTTGGTCTGGCACCTTTGGCAACACCTGATTTTTTTGACAGTCAAATGAATATGTTAGTTCCCCATCCTTCTCAGTTTGCAGGTGTTGATAAAATGTTGCAGCTTTCAATTTGTGCAGCTTTAACTGGACATTTAAATCATCCTTTACCACCAAATCTCGTGTTATCTTAAGTTTCTCCTTCAAAGCAATACAAGTAGAGCAACAGTCTGTTGGTGGAAAACCAAACACTAAGTTATACTCCTTATTGAATATAGTTCTAAAGAACTCATATTTGACAGACAGTGTTGCCTTTTCATTATACATGTGCCAAAGAGAAGATATTGTTAAATCGCTAGGGGCCGATAACCTAGACGTTAGGCCCCTTAAAACAACAATTATCTTCATGTTAAATCGCTGGACAGGTATTGGCGGGTCACATTCATGCCACGGCAATAATGGAATTGAAGTGGTTGCAACTTTTCAATAAATTCTTTCACTGCTGCTCGATGCTGTTCAAATCTCCCCTCACATCTGTTACCTCCACGGTTTTCTTTAGGAGAAGAGCCAGTTTGAAAAAATCTTTTACAAACCACATCTACTCTTTTCTCTGTAATGGTAAACACAGATAAGAACGCTTTCTTACACACTTGTACACGTTCATGTCTATTTTCGCCTATGCGCTTCGGAAGAAAATAGGTTACTGTTGTTTATTGAATCCCCTTTGTCGTGACCTATTCCTGCTTACCGGTACAATTTTTGTGAACCTTAGTATTACCTCATCTTGCTTAATTTTATGTGGCACTTCATAAAATATATTATGTGCTCTTCGGACGTCTTGGAGTGTTAGGCTGGTGCACTGAAAACACTTCCTGTTCTCAGGGTGTATACAATTCGGAAGGGCTGGGAATCCCTTTGCAGAGTGCCTGTAATTACAAGGAAAACTGAGTAAGTCCATTATTATGGGATGCACCTAATGTGAGTAATAAAGTTGTCAACTACAGAAATGTTGTGGTTACTACTTACTACACTGTAGTTGTTAACTACATCAAGTTCCCCACATACTAGCCTACTCAGACTAATAATCTTTACGCATCTGCAGTATTATTGAAAGCAATTACCAGGAATCAAGAATAATAATAAGACCATAATACCGTACGGTACTGTACCTTTTAAGTTTTTCTACAGCACGTTTCCATTGTGAAGGCAAGGGGGTTTTCTTTCTTCCTTTCCCTTTCTCAGCAGGGGCTATCTGTCCCTCATGTGATGTCGTATGACATCTGCCATATTCATATTATCTTTATAACTTTTGTAACTTATCAACGTACACAGAAAGAAGTACCAGTAAAGACAATAGTATTCATATCACGTCAACAAAGCGAAATGTTCGCAGGCATTCAACTGTTATGTAAAGACAGTTCTACCAACTTGGTTTCACGAAACGGTAGGTTTATATAAATGATAAGGTAAATTGTACCAACTGCCTCCTAATAGCATCCCGATATGTCAGAAATAAATGTAATGTGACATACACCCTTCTGCAACAGCACTGTTAACTGTCAATGATTAGTCATAGGACTTACTCCGTTATGCGACAGTAACACTGTATACATGACTTACTCCCTTTTGCTTTTCAACCATGGTGGGACATACTATTTTCTGCAACTGGATGGCATTTTCAATTGTAAATTTAAGTGGGAGTTCCTACGTTTTACTGCAGTTTGATTTGAGTTACCAATGCGCTATGGTGGAAAGAACAACATTATGCCATAACCTCATTTTTCATATTTTGGGACATACTCCCTTTTGCAACTGGGCGACAAGTGTGTAAGAAAGCGTTCTTATCTGTGTTTACCATTACAGAGAAAAGAGTAGATTTGCTTGCATATTTTGTACTTCTTTGGGTCTTAAACTTCCAAACCCTAGTGATTTGTATCTTGTGGCTTCAAGATTTGCCTGACTGGTGGTGAAAATTTAAGTGATAGATGACATTTTTTTCTGTGTAGCCTAGTTTTATTTAAGAATGAACTTCAATTGATGAATTTTAAAATGTGGCCTGTAATATCAGACAAGTTGTTCCACTAAAGGGGTAGTATGTAGCCCTGTGGGTGGACACACTGCTAGTGGAAGTGCACTAATAAAGCACAGGAAATGCTATTTATTCCTACCAAGTCATGTCCACCCCATGGCTCCTGGGCAACGAGTGCACTTTATATACATGGCTAAGGCATGTAAGGGCAAAAAAGTGAGTCTTATAACATTAGTTGAAAGCACACTTAAGAGGCCATTATCACTAAATTGCATGCCATATTGGCACCTATCACCTAAGGGAGACAACCCTCCAGGATTGCTGGGGGTTAGCGTTGGGACGACAACTCAACCTGCAAAAATCAATTGTTACGGAACCTTAAGAAGTAATAACCAGCCTGACCTCTTTACAATGACCTGGCAAATGTTTGAAGAACTTACGAATCGGATCTTAAGATCACCAATTAGACGAGCTTGGCACTAGACATCGAAGAATGGAAAAACTTCTTCAGAAGGTCACGGCCCACAGAGGGCTGTCGTGCCAGTGATGATGATGATGATCCTCTATTCACAAGATTAGTTGAACCTAGGAAGAAAATGGAAGGGATGTTAAAATGATGGATAATTTATCAATATTAAATCAAAATAATGAATATATCATTTCCACCTCGCTTGCCACGGTGGGTGAGTGGTTACCATGTGGGACTACCATCACCAAGCTTGCAGATTAACTCTTGGTTGTGGTAAGTGATTTTGAAAGGCGACAAAAATCAAGGCACGCATGTCATACGATGCAAGCATGTTAAAGAACCCATTTGAATTCAGTATCTTCTTCTCCTTCTACCTTATCCGATACGGACGTTGGCTACCACCATGGCTAACACCTTCTTATCCTGTGCAATCCTGAAGAGTTCCGTGGAAGACAGCCCAAACCACGTTTTTAAATTATCCATCCAAGTTATTCGTCTCCTTCCTGGTCCACGCCGTCCTTCAATTTTACCCTGAAGTATAACTTGGAGCAGACGGTATTTTGGATTCCTCATCATGTGTCCCAAGTATTCCAATTTCCTCTTCTTAATTGTGTTTAACAGCTCAGGTTGGCTGCTCACACGCTGAAGAACCTCGGCATTACTCACATGTTCTGTCCACGAAATTTTAAGAATCCGCCGGTATATCCACATTTCAAAAGCTCGAATCTTCTTTTCTGTAGCTACGGACAAGGTCCAAGCTTCAACACCATAAAGAAGGGTGGAGACAACATAACACTTCACAATTCTTTTCTTAAGCGTCATACTGAGATCTCGACAGCATAGTAGTTGTTTCATTGTCATAAAGATGGATCTAGCCTTCTCTATACGGCATCTTATTTCAGTATGCCATGGCAAAATTAATCTCGGGATTTTCTGCCAACACAAAAAGTTCCACCTTTCTGTACTAGAAAGCGCTATAGTGTCAAGGAGCTTAGGTATCTAACCTCCTTGACTTTCATAACATTCCAAGGAACAAGAAAATTCGAAATGCTTACTCTCAAGAAATTAAGGCAAGGATTAGGACAAGCCAGAATTGCATTCAATTAAATAAGAAATGTATTGTGCAATGGAGGTCTTAGTATAAATTTAAAACTAAGGTTGCTAAAATGTTGTGTGTTCTCGGTACTCTTCTACGGTATGGAAGCTTGGACACTCAAACAATATGATTAACAGACTAGAGGCGTTTGAGATGTGGACATATTGAAGGATCTTACGAGTAAGCTGGATGGATAGAATGACAAATCTTGAGACATTGCGTAGGATAGGTAAAGATAAGGAGACCTGTGTCAAAATTAGGAAGTTACAATACTTGGGTCATATAATGAGAGGAGACAGGTATCGTCTTCTACAAGAAATTATTCAAGGGAAGGTTGAGGGCAGAAGGAGTCAAGGAAGAAGGGTCTCTTGGTTTGACAACCTAAAAAAATGGTTCAAGTGTAGTTCCAGTGAACTTTTCAGTTCTGCTAGATCCAAAAATGGGATTGCAGTGATGATTGCCAACCTTCATAGAGGAAACGGCACATGAAGTTGAAGAAGCTGCCCTTTGGGCGTTAAATACAAAGCTTGCACCCGGCACCCAAGGCCATACGATATTGAAAAAAAAAACACCCCGTTAATACTTCATAATTCTATAGAATTATAGATTATAGCAGAAACTTGGCCGATGTCCAGGATGAAAGTAGAATAAAGGCAGCCGAAATGAAATTCCTGAGGAGCATGGTACAGAAGACTAGGAGAAAGAGTGAGAAATGAAGACATTCGAAAGGGAGTGAATGTATAGAAGCTGGAGCAGAACAGATTGAGATGGTATGGACATGTGAAAAGGATGAATGATGAAAGAATGCCGAAACAAGTGATGGAGAGACGGATAAGAGAGGACGAGGAAGACCTAGAGTATGGTGGATGGATTTGGTGAAGGACAGTGTGAGAGAACGAAACCCGGAGTGGAGTTCAGTGGTTGAGGAAGGTTGGTGGACAGACAGAGTAAAGTGGAGGGGTGTCATATTTGCTCCAACCCGGCTTAGGCTGGGAAAGGGAAATTGATGATGATAGAATTATAAATCCAAAAGTTCAAAATGGGTCACATTGTGTCCATGTATAATTTATCAATGTATTCCACATTTTATGCAAATATAAAATAATTTACAGCATAAGTTTTTTTATCACAGAGAATATTCACTGGTTGTCTAAATAAGCATACAATATACAGTACCCATAATATTACAGGGTGGACGGGAAGTAACTAGGTATTGTAATTGACGTATAACTTTTATGTTTGCAGAGTTATTTATTTGAAATTAATACAGTATATACACTGTTATATGGGAATATGATTGCATACCATACAATTCCATTACATTTTGATGTAGGCACCTGTGGCGTCGACCAATCTCGTCAAACGACCTGGAATGGAATCCACAGCTTTCTGGAGGAGTTTGTGTGGGACGTTGGTAAGAACATCCCGAATCCATGCTTCCGATTCGTCCAATGTGCGAGGTCTCGCCCGGTAAACCTCCTCTTGGCCCAGCCCCATAAAAAAAAGTCACAAGGTGACAGGTCTGGACTTCTTGCAGGCCATTCATGAGATGCACGTCTCCACATTCAACGTCCTGGAAACTTCTCATCCTACCAGTTCCGCACAACATTTGCAAAGTGAGGCGGTGCGCATGAAGATAATGCAGGTGATATTTTCCCATCCAGATATCGTGGGCCTAACGTAATCCTGAAGCGAAGGTAGCGTTCCCCGTTAATTGTGTCACACAGGAGATATGAGCCGATGACATTTGTAGTCGTTATTCCACACCACACAGTCACTTCTCGACAACACTGCATCTTCTACCAAACGAAAGTTTATCAGTTCCGCCACGTCAATACAATATATTTAAAACTTCATGAAATAATCACATGTCACACTCTCCTAATGGTACATGTTTCAACGCCTACATATATTGGCGTCATCATCGGCCTTATATCTTATTAGCAGCACTTTAAAATCACTTGGTAAAAACATATGTTACAAGTAAAATATTGACATAAAACACTCAAACCCCATATACACTGAACACATTAAAAGTTTCCTTAAAAAGTTTTATAATTATGGTCGGCACTCGTTGCAAAAACCTTTAAGGTTTAAAAGACCATCTTGAGGTATACACAGTTCAGTTCTTGTTGTTGTCACCTAACATGCTGAAGGGTTTCCATTTGCAAGTAATTTGCGGCAAGAGTCACACCTAGCCGTGCTGTGCTATCTGGAGGACGGTCTCGCTGGCCGCTTACGCAGCTACATGCCAGGCCGGCTTTACTTCCCCTCCGAAGGAAGGCAAACTGAAGGATTTTTAATGACTTCGGTCGGGTTTGAACCCGCCATTTTGGACACAGCAGTTCAGCATGCTACCAACTACACCACCGAAGCAGCTTAGTAGACAGTTGAAGGGCAAGCAGCGCGCTGTTGCAAAGCTGTCTCGCTGTAAGTCAACTGGCCACCACTTGAAGCAAAGGCACTGTATTATGAAGAAACTCATACAGTAAAATAATCATTTATACAATTTATACCTATGAATAGGACAGTGGTTCAACCAGAGGTGACATATGGAAGCGAAACTCTCTTTTTAAGGTTACTCAGAAAAACAGAATCGACAAAATTCTAAAAGTAGAAAGAATAGCTAGAACATGCATAAATAAAAAATATCTGAAAGATGGACAATGGCAAATAGTACCAAATGAAGTGGTATACAGAGAACTGGAGCTTATCACTGATACTATTCGAAAGAAACGGATTTCTATTTTTGGTCACATTATGAGGACAGCGGGAACCAGATTATCTAGAAAAATTGTAGAGAAACTTTAGAATATGAAACAACAAGTAGGATGGATTAAGGAAATTAGAGAAGATATGAACGAATTAGAAATAACCTTCGAAGATTCACAATCAAAACATAAAATTTAAAAAACTGAAAGATATAAAAATAAGATTTCAACCAAAAATAGACAAACTTAATACAGTAAAAAGGGTATTTACAGATTAGGAACACCTGAGAAGATCAGAGCGAATGAAAAGCTACTGGGCGATTCGGAAAGGAAACTTACTGAAGAAGAGGACCAAGAAATGATTGACTGAAGTGGTCCAATGAGGCAGAAGAGGAAGAAGAAAGCAAGGTTATTTTATATCATTTTGCCGGGGCTTTATATTCACTGTTGAGATTGTAACTTTAATAAATGCACTCTAATAGACCTAAGAATTAATCACTAAGAGAATTAATTGTCCACAAAATATCACAAGTTTAATGTAGGCCTACAGTATAAATAATAAGAATGGTCATTATTATTGCGGACTCCGTTAAAGAACATTTGTTCGCTAAAACAACGGCCGACTGGATTACGATATTCAAAACTGACAAGTCCTTGCACAATGTACTTCTTTATTTTCCAAGTGATGTAGGTGCACTTGGGTTAGCACAAGTCAAAATTGACTCCCTCAACACATTTTCCTTAGTCCATAGAATAAGTATTATGTTATATGAATTATATCGTCACCTTCATGAAGGTGTATAGCTAGTGTTTGTGGCATTTAGCATCTAAAAAGACAACATTTTTCCTTTCGAATTCTAGATTTAGCATTTTGTAGGAAATCGGTAAAAATATAATGCCCGTTGCTCACGGTAAAATGTTTCTTAAAATTTATTTTACAACTAATTTTATAAAAATTTGACGAAAGCAAGCTGTGTTGTTCAGGGTAAAATTATTTTATAAAATCAGTGGATGTATCAGGATCACCATCTACCGATAAACATCTGAACCAAGAATCAGCTGTTCAACACACATTGGTTTGAGAGTATGGCTCCAACAAAGCAAAAATTGCTGCTTTAGCTACAATTATATGTCGTACAGTGGTAAAAAGGAAGAAAAGAAATGCTAGGAAGTCCTGGACTCGGGAATGGATAAAAAGAAGAGAAGAGTAGAGGAATGCTGTCCTTGGTCGAAAATGAGTTGAGGTTAGAAGATCAGAATTCATATTGGAATTTTCTAAGAATGGAGGAAAAAAACTCCTAGGTCTTGTTGGTCCCAAAATTATTTGACAGGACACTAACAAGAGGCAAGCCATTCCACCAGAAATGAGACTGCGAGTGAGTTTGAATCCCGTTTATCTTCGCCTTCTCATCAGCCTGGCTTGTGTTCGGTCGAATTTGTGAAACATATTCGGCGATTGAAATTTCTGCCTCCCTTCTTGCATTTCTATTGTGGTAAACTTATATGGGCGTTTTAACCTCATACAAACACTGATATTTCTGGTACTCGTCCAGTAAAACACTAACAGCTTCCTTAGTCCACCCGGAGCCTGCAAATTTTCGAAGTGTTTGTTTACAAGCGATCTTCACAATCTTCTCACCACGTGGCGCCAGCATCATCTTCATGTCAGCTTCCCTGATTGGTTCGTTTCGTAAAATTAATTTTACGGAATAGAACATACCCTATTTTATGGAACGTTTTATCAAAGGTTTTATAAAACTTGAATTTGACCGTGAGGAACAGAAATTTTATAAAATTAAATTATTGTACAATAAATTTGAAGGAAAATTTTACCGTGAGCAACAGGCTTAAGCTTCTTCTAGGTAAAGTACAGCATAAAAAGGAAAAACATATACCATTATAGGAAAATTGCCGTATTGATTAATAGATTGTGGGGTTTGAAGCCATTTTTCAGTGTTGCCTTAGTAAACAAAAGATAGGTGCTTTTCAGTCGGTCAACACGAATGTACCCAAAAGAGCTGGGTTATACCCTAATCCTGAAAAGAAAAAAAAAAAAAAAAAAAATCATGAGATTAATAAATACACTAGGATGACCAGTTTCGATCGTCAAGCGATCATCATCAGATCTCAGGCTTACATAGATTTTGCAGCCTAAGTGTAATGGATCTGATAATCGCTTGAAGATCGAAATTGGTCATCGTAGTGTATTTATTAATCTCGTGTAATTTTTTTCAGGATTAGAGCATAACCCGGCTCTTTTGGGTACATTCGTGTTGACCGACTGTAAAGCACCAAACTTCTGATTAATAGATAATTAATTAAAATGCATGTAACGCTTGAAAGGCAACATAACATGTTGTTTTCTAAGTACATAGAGCGCAACACAACTTAAAACAGCGCAACAACGGTTACCGATACAACTACTGCTCAGACGTTTTTTCTCCTAGTAGCGTTCACTACCACTCAGCTTCCTAGATCGTTCATTCTGACCTATCATTTTATTACTCTGCATACTTGTTATTGTCTCATGTTATTTTGTACTATATTATGATCTTTTGGTGTAGCCTACTGTTCTTTGAATGTGTATTATTAACTATTTCAATATTTCCGATCATTATTTTGGCCTTTAACTAGTAAAGTATTGCATGACTTATATTTGCATAGTATGCTTGGTTATTGGATTACGTATATGATATGCACATTGTGTTGTCCAATACTCAGATAACATAGCAAAGATAGCCAACAAGTAAGAATCATATGTAATCATTGGAGGTTAGAACAGTTTATGCCAAAATACTTTTCTCAATACTGTACTCCACCTGACAGGCGACATTTCATATGAAGACATATTTTGGCAAATCACTAGATGAATAATTCATACAACTTACGTATACGTAATTATATGATTGAGTATTAGTTTTTAGTACCGTATTTGCTTATGTATATCTCGCCCCCGCGTATATCTCGCACCCCATTTTTTTATTTGATAAAGTACTCGCATTCATTTCTGGCGCCGTCATAAATGGCCGTAATAACCTTGAGGTAGAAACACGTTCGATTTAGCGCGCCACAACAGTCGTCATTGTCCAGGAACTTACCCAAAGCGATACCTTAGCGCGATTAGCACACTACAACAGTCAATACGCAATGTTATTGTTCGTTTTGGCGGCAGAGGTTTCCTTCCTTGTTGTCCGTCAGTTGCTTTGTAGACATCAGTACCAGTACTCTGGCTTCGAAGATAAAGGAAATACCGTATGTGCTATACCACTCGCGCCAACATGCTCATTTGTTTCGAAGATTGCGCAAGTAGGCCTACTGTTACATCGCAGAGAAACGCAGTTCAGTCTTCTCGAATCTCAATGATTTCGCCTTTACGCATTGCGTTGTATCAGAGCTCGGTCGCGTACAAATATGCGGCATGGTGTGAGTGTTATAGAACACGGTACATCGTTAGTCTTCGGCAGCGGTCGGCTAAATTTGAGCTCGCTCGTGCATGTATCGAGGAATCGATATGGAAGATGATCGATCGTATCGATCGCTAAGCGTCTGCGCTCTAAATTCCTTTTCTGCCTTGAATCATCCTTAACAAGAGTATGACGTCTTTTTCATAGGTTCTTAATTTCGCATAACCATGACGAATATAAATAAATGGTGTCGACGGACATTGTTGTGAAGAGCTCCATGAAGACGTGCATCGCAAATGCATTGGCAGAAGTGACGGCAGTGACAATGAATAGGGCGAGTACCGCATGCCAGTTGCCTTGTTTCAATAATGCTTTTTTTTTTTCGGGAATACGGTCATTCCCCGCGTAAATCTCGCACCAAAAATTTTCACACATATTTTCGGTCAAAAAAGTGCGAGGCATACGCGAGCAAATACGGTATATGATGATTTTCTGCACGCTGTGTTACCCATTGATCAGATAAAACAATAGAATGGACAATCATTTTGGGAATCGACTGAATTTTGATAGCATTTGCTATGTTTTTCTAAAAAAAAAAAATCCACTTGAAACTACGATTTAACCTACATTTTTATACATCTACATTCTTCGAACAGAGAAGTCTCCTGTTACTATAACTTTCGAAAATATTAAGAGAGTTTTAACATAGGCTGTCTTTAATTCAATACATCTATTTGTTAATTTCATATTTTTCCAATTGCATGCCAATTAATATATTTGCAAGTTTTCATTCTTTTAAATTTAAAACTATTTTTGTACGGATATCCATTTTTGAGATTGTTAACTAGTTTTTAAGATTAAATATAATTTCACGCTAATGATGGTATCATTGCAATATCGAAACAAGTATTGATAAAGCGGATTTTCAATTTATCACTTTTATCAGTCAATACGGATAATATCTATTGACCATTTTCAAAATGGGTAGTGTTTATGCATTCTATAATTAAAATGCTTTGCCAATCAATACAAATTATATTCAAATTAGTACATGTTTCGCTCCAACAATGGGACATTCTTCAGCAAATTACAATTAAACCTTAAGAAATTAATGTACGAGGGCTGTTTTTTAAGTAAGGGCAGTTTCATTTTTTAGGCCCGTAGTTAATGCGCACGCCCCAACAAGCATGTGCGCTACCTTCCGGCAACCTTTGCGAACAAGCAGGCGTCAGTTGCAGCTGGGTAGCTAACCTGTACGCTGAACAGTGCATCTTTACAATGTTCAAGATTATTGATTCGCCCGCCGCGTGTGAGGTACGATCTGTGATACGATTTTTGAGTGCAAGAAACATGTCGGCTGCAGACATTCATCGTCAGCTTTGTGAGGTGTATGGTGATAATGCAATGACGGAAGGTAAAGTGCGAAAATGGGTACGCGAGTTCAAAAGTGGCCGTGAAAATGTTCATGAAGAACGCTCAGGTCTGTGATCACAGATGACTTGGTGACTGCAATTGACACGAAAATTCACGAGGACTGAAGATTCATGATAACCAACCTTTCAATGGATTTTCCTCAAATGTGAATTCTAGGTTGTCAGAGCAGGCGGCAAACTTTTATGCAGAGGGATTTCAGAACTTAGTTTTAAGGTATGACAAGTGCCTAAATAAACAAGGCAACTATGTATAAAAATAGAGGAAGGTATGTAAAACCTGAAAATAAATGTGATTTCAAAATAAAATGTTCGGTTAATTTAAAAAAAATTATAATGGCCCTTAATTTTAAAAAAAGGAAGGAAGCTTGTAGTTTAACGTGACCGGTAATCTTGAGATCATGAGCCACGGGACTACCATTTTACGTGGAATCCGAACCACAGGACATGGCATTTCACTTCGAAAATGTCACATGCATTGACCGGGAACCTTACTTAAAAAGCAGCCCTCGTAATAAAACTAATGAGAAATGAAATTAAGTATAATATATAAGTCGTAGTCAGATAGTGAAATCCGGCTTTTCATGAAGATCCTAGGCACTTCATGAAAAGCCGGCATATGATGTAAAATGGGATAGTTACACAATCTGACGCGTTTCTTCATGAAGTGACGGACTGCCTTAGGCAGATGGTGTAAGAAATCATTTTACATTATCTGCCAAGGCACTTCATGAAGATCCGGCATTTTTTGATTCGGCTCTTCATGAAATGACTGACGCGACGAAGTCTTACATTAATTCCTTTAATTGTTCTATTCCAAGAAATAAATTAATGCTTGTTTACTGTGGAATTCGAAATCAATTTCCACGTACAACCTAAAATCTAATCCTGGAACACTGGGTAAGCTTTTGTCCTGTTTTTTTTCTGCTGTAAGTTTATTATATTTCTTTTTCTATTTGTAAACCTGCATTAATCCTTTTCTAATCAGAATTAAATGACCGCCGCAGTGGAGTCGTACATTAATTTTTCTGTGTCATACACGAATCATTACGATAAATAAATTGATGCTCGTTTATTATGATGTTCGTAATTAACTTCCACGTAAGACTGAAAACCTAATCGTGGAATACTAGGCACACTTTTCTCTCTGTCTTCTTTTTGTAAAAGCTTATATTTTTCCCAATTTGTGCAATATACTTTTTCTTAATGTATATTTTCATAATTTAATTTGTGGTTTATCTTTATTTCCTAAAATGTGTACCCTTTATTTTTATTTATTTCTCTCTCTCTCTTTTCCTCATTGAAGTATTTCGTATTTTTGAACTTAATATATCCAGAAGGAACGTAATTGGGCTTATGCCTGTACCTTAGTATTGTTAAATATGCTGTTCATTCTGACTTGTGATGCTACTGGTATTTGCGTAAACACCCATTAATCCTCTGTTATTCAGCCACCAGTATCATGTTCATCCAAATGAGACGAATGGGACACTCTTGTAAATGATTAAAACAGGCTGGCTACAAGTGACATAACCTAAAATATACCAAACAAGTCTTTCTTACCTTATCCATTTCTTCTTAAGATCAAGGTTTTTATAAGGTTTTTCTTCATAATATTGATTAACTTTCTGAAGAAACAACTGCCTATGTACTTCCACGGTATCTTCCATATCGTTTATTGCCACTATTTATTCTTGGAAAGCACACTTATCTCACCACGAGGACAACGCTACCGCTTCTTCATGAAGTGACGGGCTGGACTTTCCGTCAGATAGTGTAAAAAAGAATTACACTATGTGACGGCTAAATTTAGTCATTTTATGAAACCACGCGTCAGATAATCTCATTTTACATCACATGCCGGCTTTTCATGAAGTGCCCAGGATCTTCATGAAATGACGGATTTCACTATCTGCCTACGACATATACATGATGAAATATATTAGTTTCATTAAATTAATTTCTTAAGGTTTAATTGTAATTTGTTGGACCGAAACACTTACTAATTTGAATATAATTTGTATCGGTTGGTGGAGCATTTTAATTAAGATACAGTATAACGACTGTACTATCCTCAAGAAAAACATTTCTCAAATCAGCAGAACTACCAACAAGCGGGGTAATGTCATAACAGTCTCTCAGCGGCAGAGATATAATGCTAGAACAGTAATTAGGATTATACTGTGAAGTTTGTTGATGTTGATCGATCTAGGAGCTTTGCGACATCGTGGTCTTATATCGCCGTGTACTTGGGCGTGTTAAGAATTTGTCTGACAATCTGTGTTATTTTGATGGCTGTATTAGGGTGTATATTTGTAATTCAGGTGAGGATTGCGAAGAAGGCAGTCGTGGCCAATGACGAAAAGCGGGGAAACCACGGAAAACCACCTCCAAGATGGCTGAGGTGGGAATCAAACCCTCCTCTTCTCAGTTTTGCCTCTCAAGGTTGAGGGCACCCCGTTCCAGCCCTCAAATCAGAATTAAAACTTCTTGGCATAGCCAGGAATCAAACCCGGAACTCCGGGGCGACAGCCAAGAATGCTAGCCGCTACACCACGAGGTGACTTCAAAGCATCTTTTTCTTGTTATGCCACAATTTGAGGAAAACTCCGCCAATCAATACCTTCTATTTTCAAAAACAGTTAGATAAGGTACATGTTTCGAGCTATTTTTCTAAGCCCTTCTTCAGCCCTGACTTAAATAGTAATTAAACAATCAATCATTATACATCTTCTTTCATCAAATAAAATGCATGCAAATATACACTGCAAACAAACATGTTAAAAACACTCTAAAAAACACACTAAAAACACCATGAAATAGCTCTGTTATGTTTGCTGTGTCAAGTTTGATGAAGCGTGATTCAAACATGACTTGTTCATTACAATGTAAGCTAATTGTATGCTGAGTCATTGATTATGACATTGACATTGATGGGTCATTGATTATGACATTGTCATTGATAATAATAATAATAATAATAATAATATCGTATGGCCTCGGGCGCCGGGTGCAAGCTTTGTTATTTGACACCCAGAGGGTAGCTTGCATGTCGAATTTCGTTGTTCCTTGACTATGAAAGTCAAGGAGGTTAGGTGTTAGATATCTAACCTCCTTGAACACTATAGCGCTTTCTAGTAGAGAAATGAGGAACTTTGTGTTGGCGGAAACTCCCGAGATTAATTTTGCCATTATGAACTCGGCCTACTGAATTCAAATGGGTTCTTTAACATGCCAACATCGTATAACATGCGCATCATATTTTTGCCGCCTTTCAAAAATCACTTACCACGGCCAGGAGCGAACCTGCAATCTTGGGGTTAGTAGACCGACACGATATCCACTCACCCACCGTGGCAAGCTATTGTCATTGATAATGTCAATCAATGACACTGCATACAATTAGCTTACATTGTAATGAACAAGTCATGTTTGAATCACACTTCATCAAACTTGACACAGCAAACATAACAGAGCTATTTCATGGTGTTTTTAGTGTGTTTTTTAGAGTGTTTTTAACATGATTGTTTGCAGTGTATATTTGCATGCATTTTATTTGATGAAAGAAGATGTATAATGATTGATTGTTTAATTACTATTTAAGTCAGGGCTGAAGAAGGGCTAAGAAAAATAGCTCGAAACATGTACCCTATCTAACCGTTTTTGAAAATACAAGGTATTGATTGACGGAGTTTTCCTCAAATTGTGGCATAACAGTTTCTTTGTCAATACGGACCTAAAAGCTGAGATCATCTTTTTCTTTTTAATTACCAATTATAAACAACCAAAATCCATTTGTAGAAGTCTTAGATATATATAACTGAAGAGTTTCGGACAAATTTGGCATTTATCACTAAAAACCACAAACTCTCAGTATGCCGTATGACGATTTGAAATAAGTTAGATTGTTTTAAGGAGCACCCTGTGCTCCGTACGGGAGACATCACTTGGTCGGCAGGAAGTGTTGGTAGTAGCTGCGAGTGAACTCCAGCATGAGGTCCTGGGTGCACTCCGGAAGCTCCCCGACGCACACTCCGGGGGAGTCGGCATAACGAGTGAACGAGGGCACTACAGTCTCCGGGGGTAACACCGTGTTGTCTTCAATAACACAGCAGTCCTTCAGCACACAACGCCGACCCTAAAATAAGAAACAATTCGATAAAGGAACTGGGTAAATTACGGGGAATTTTGGCGTCTGGAATATTTCCCCAAAAATTCCCGACAGTCAAAATTGTTAAAATTTAGTGGTACACAAGAATCTCGTTTATCTGGCCCTCATTAATCAGGATCTCCAGTTTATCCGGATCGAAAATAGTAAAAAACAAGAAGTTCCGTGACGAACTAAAGAGCCTACTTTTCTTAAAATTTAAGATTCATGCCAATGATTAATCTATATGGATCTATCTAGAACAATGACGGAATTAAGTTGGTAATATCAAAATTTCTAATTAGTTCGAAATACTGTATACCTGGCATAATGTAGCCTAATAGAGAACTACAGTTGGCAGCCCTGGTGACTAAATATATTCTTAGTTCCATCTCTTAAGGTACAGAATACACCATTATTGATGAAAGTCCAATGGATAGCATGGACGTTACATGCATTTAAACATTGGATCTAACAGCGCGCGTAAAATCATGTTGGCAACAATGACATACATGTATTGGTCAGAAATAATCTGATCTATTGTTGTGTCAATTTTGAATGAAATCCATTAGTTAGTATAGAAGTTACATGCATTTTAAAATTGGACCTATCAGCAGGCTTAGAATCATGTTGGTAGCACTGACATATATAAGTTACTCCAAATTAATATAGAATGTCAGGTACTATACTTGTGCATAGTTTAAAGCTGTTGGCTTGCATACTTTCTGATATATGGGTATATTTGGATTTAAAAAAATTGAGAGCATTTATTAACAGTTGGCAGCCCTGGAGGCTCTTAAGAATACGCTCAGTCATATCTGCTTATGTACACATAGCACATACGAAATTTGGTTGAAATCCAATTGATAGTGTAGAAGTTAAATGCATTTAAAATTTGGACCTTTCAGCAGGCTTATAATCATTTTGGCAACACTGCGATGTATGGCCTCCTGGAAATTAAACTGCAATATTATTATCTATACGTGTGCTAATTTTGAAATAGCTCCCATGCATACCTTCCAAGATATCCAACATTGAGCTCAAATTTCAATTGCGGTTTTTCAGCAGTTGGTAGCACTGACATAATTTTCAAATATGGCCGTGAGATATTCACGTATAGGTCTTTATTCCTACCAAATTTTGTTTCGATTGCTGCAGCCGTTTAGGAGTTGATAGGGGGGGGGACACACACACAGCCAGCCAGACAGACAGACAGACAGAAGGACAGACAGACGGACATTTGCCCGATCTCATAAGTCTACTTTTTCCTCATTTTTGCAAAATGTGAAAAGTAGGCTAAATATTTTTACTGTACAGTATCCTATTTCTTTTACGGGATCGACTCTTCTTGAATGTCTTTCCCGCCAAGGATAGTTAAGGACAGGAATTGGAATAATTCGGCCATGGTCTATCAAAGGTACCGTCCCAGCATTCACCAGGAATTGAGAACTGAGGTTGGTAAAATGTCTTCGTGCTCGTGCTGCGCGGAAACAGAAAAAAAAAACGCACATTAATTTAGTGCATAAAACAGTCGTAAATGTAAGAAAAGTGTTCTTATATCTTTTGTACAATTGAAAAAGGGTATTACAACTTATGTTAATAGATTGTATAACACGTCTTTGTTTTTTAGTTGTTTTCGGCTTATACGGATTTTCGATAATCCGGATCAGTTCCAGTCCCACTTAATCCAGATAAACTAGGTTATTGTGTAGTTTCTAAATGAGTATAAACTGATAACTCTGAATATTTCTTCAAATCTCAAATACAGGAAATGAAAATTTCTTAATACAGTATCTTTCCTTTCATTAAACCACGAGAGGGCACATTTTCACTCGAGGCGTGCGCACGGTCGTTCCAACCATGCATGGTAAAAAATTATAATATACAAAGATCCTCAACCTAACTTTAAGGAACAGATGACCTCGCTGTTTTGACCCTTAAAACAACAATCAAACTCAGATTGAATTCAGCCGTTTCCCAAAGGATCCAGGATATTTTTTACTCCAAATCACGACCCTGCGAGACCGTTCTCGAGTCGAACATGAAAGTCAGATTGTAATAAACTGGTTCCTGAAGGATCTCGGATATGTTTCACTCCGAATCATGACCCTGTGTGACCGTTCCCTGGTTAAACAAGAAACTCGGATGGAAATACACTGGTTCCCAAAGGATCCAGGATATGTTTCACTCCGAATCATGACCCTGTGTGACCGTTCCCGGGTTCAACAAGAAACTCGGATGGAAATAAGACTGGTTCCCAAAGGATCCAGGATATATTTTACTCTGAATCTGACCCTCTGTGACCGTTCCTGGGTTAAACAAGAAACTCAGATGGAAATAGACTGGTTCCCAAAGGATCCAGGATATATTTTACTCTGAATCATGACCCTGTGTGACCGTTCCCGGGTTAAACAAGAAACTCTTGATGGAAATAAGATTGGTTCTCATAGGATCCAGGATATATTTTACTCTGAATCATGACCCTGTGTGACCGTTCCCGGGTTAAACAAGAAACTCAGATGGAAATAGACTGGTTCCCAAAGGATCCAGGATATATTTTAATCTGAATCATGACCCTGTGTGACCGTTCCCGGGTTAAACAAGAAACTCAGATGGAAATTAACGGGTTCCCGAAAATAACATGATATATTTTACTCAAATCAGTATTGCCAGCGTTTCGCCCCAATACACCAAAAGGAAGGAAGCTTGTAGTTTAACGTGACCGTTAAACCGTTAAAGGCTCCCGTGGTACACTGGCATGCTCGTGACGTGGCTACATATGTAGCCAAGTGTCTTGCATGGCCTTCTTGGTGTGTGCCTGCTACACGTCTCGGTAGGTGTGCCTTTACCAACTGAAGAGCCCAATTGGCACACTGGGGCGAAACGCTAGCAATTTGTTGAGTTATGCAGGACATTTTTATAACTTTATGTGAGAATGGAGGATACGAACTAATAGGAAAATAGACGAAATCCTCAAAAGTGAAGACATTGTTCGATATATAAAATCACTAAGTAGACTACGATGGCTGGGCCACATTGAAAGGATGGAAGAAAAAATAACACCAAAGATTATATAAAAAGCCCACCAACCTGGGCCCAATGTTTGGGAAGCCAGGCTCTGCCTGTCACAAGTCAGGACTAAGGGTGAGTGATAGAGGAGTAACACCTCTTTAAAAAACCTTGGGCCGGCTGGTAGTACCATGTGAGGGTCCCTTGCCAGGGTTACGGTGAAGACCTCAACGGCATAGACAGTGGAGTAGATGGACTATGGAACAGTGTCGATGGCGGAAGAGGCATCCCAGTGCTCGGGAGAATAAGAGTAAAAGGTATATGGCAACCATATATCAATTTAAGGGGATGACGGTTCCAAATGTTAATGGCGGTACCCCAACAGCGTCTGAATCACATGTTAGTGGCGGCTGATTTTATAACACTCAGAAGTGGAACTCTGAGTTTATCCGATTGACTGGTCAGTCAAAATTTAAAAACCTCAATTAAATCAACATGGACAGTGCACCTTCTAAAGCAAATATTTACCCCAGGGGTTTCAGTCCCCAAGTGGTCTATTCGGATTCTGGGGAGACCACTGATGAGTGCATGGAAGTAAGTCGGAGTACTTCAAATCCCCATAGAAACAAGGTTAAAGCAAGATCTCGGATTTGGCTCATGACATTTAATGTCAATTCTCTTTTGAAAGTGGGAAAACTTAAACATATCCTGAATAAATCTAAAGAACGCAACATTAAAATAATTGCATTCCAAGAATCACGCTATACTGATGAATACCCTTTTGATTCTGAAAACTATAGGATATTCAAAGGAAAACCGGGTGAACGAGTTATGGATCACTGTCCGCAGTTTGGGACGGGCTTTATAGTGGATAAGTCAATACTTGGCTCAGTTGTGACATTCGAGTCTTATTCAGGACGTCTTTCAACCTTAACGATAAAATCGGGAAACAAAATTTATTCTCTAGTGAATGGTCATGCTCCAACTAACATTACGAATAAAGAAGCACCTGACAAAGCAGAGCAGTTCTGGAATCAGCTAGACAGTGTTTTACAAAGAATTCCAAGTCATCATGTCAAAATCCTTATGGGCGACTTTAATGCCCAAATAGGAAAGGAGAAGAAATATCGATACTGGGTTGGGAAATGGTCCGGCCATGCACAAACCAATAAGAACGGCATACGACTCATTGAGTTATGCATCAGCCATGACTTGTTTTTTAAATCTACCTTTTTCAAGAAAAGCCCTTCTAAAACTAAGACTTGGGTCACACCTAATCCCTTATTAGGTGAATATCAACTGGATCATGTGCTGATTTCCCGCCTGCATACATCTGAAATCATGAAACTCAAAGTTCTGAACGGACTGGATTTAGACTCTGATCATTATCCAACAAAATTTTCCCTGGATATGATCCCTGAAAAGAGAAACTTTATGAAGCGAGCTCCACAACAAAAGTACGACACAGCAGGTATTAAAAGCAATGAAGACTTTAAGAAAGGTACAGAACAGTTAGATCCACAAAATTGGACACAAATTAAAACAGGACTCTTACACACAACCGAAACTACAGCACCACTCAGAAGAACAAGAAAACACCCTTGGTGGACAGATGAATGCGACGAGTTAATACAACTTCGACAAAAAACTTGGCATAATTGGTCATGCAATAAAACTCCAGCCACTTTTCAAGAACTTCAAAATGTTAGAAAGGTTGTTACTAAATCAATAAGGAAAATTCGTAAACTGAGTGAGGATATGAAATTACAGTCTATAGAAGATGACTTTAAACAACATAATTCAAGGAACTATTATAGAACTTTCAAACAAAAGTTAACCAAATATTCTCCTCCATCACTCCATTTTGTCAATCATAAAGGAGAAATGGCTTAAACCACTGATGCTAACTGCAAAATCCTCGCAGCATAATTTTCTAAATTACTTAATAGTGAAAGCCCTCTGGAAAAGTTTCAGTTCACTTCTAACCGAATTAATCAAGATTCAGCCCCACCAAACAGTTCAGGAAATTAGAGAAACAATTCAATCACTAAAAAATAACAAGGCCACAGGAGAAGATCAAATAACTGCAGAACTTTGGAAAAATGCAGGGGAAAATTTCATCAAAAAACTTCACGACATTATGCTGGACATCTGGCAAACTGAAAAAATACCAAAGGATTGGAATATGGCAATAATACACCCCATACATAAAAAAAGAAGCAGGTCTGATCCAAACAATTATAGAGGTGTTTCCCTTCTTCAAGTCACATAAAAAATTCTCTCAAAAATTCTACTCAACCGTGCAGAGAGTCAACTTGACCAAAGAATTGGTGAATACCAAGGTGGATTCAGAAAGGGGAGATCCTGTGCTGAGCAAATTCTGAACCTGAAGAATACTATATTGTTACGTGCCACCCCCTAGTGGCACCTTTGTTAACTGGATTACGGTGAGTATAAAGCACAACACCAATTACTGCTTAATGAAATAATTAATTTTATTGCAGCCAGAAAAATACACTACTCAACAGCAATTATTACCTTACTCCAGTTTCCTCACGTTGAGAATACTTTCCCCTTCACTTGTCAACAGACCACAGTTAATCCTCTTCGCTAATGAGTCTGGTCCCGTACGCTAGCTGGAAATAGCTGCACTAGGTCTGTCACTGTACTATACACTGTTTCACAAGCACCACAATCACTTCCTCGCTGTCAAGAGAATCAGCTGCACTAGGGGTTTCGCAAGTCACCACACTTCTGTCGCTCAGGATAATCGCTCACACTAGCTCGTAAAACACAACAACAACCACTGCTTGACAGGTCGCACTTATATAGCAGGCCGGTGACTCAATAAATGCTTCTAGATCCATCCAGGGTTCACGGCTTCTCGAGGTTTCCATCGCTGGTCCAGTCACGAATATTCTGGACTATCCCTTTGTCCTAGCAGCCCTGTTGCATAAGGCGCACGCAATACAGGAGGCAGGGCACAGCCCAGCCCTGGGGCAGTTGTGACTCATGCGGCGAGCGATGACACAAACTCACAGCCGTAACAATATCATATTTTCGGAACACAACAAACAAAAATTATGTCATCACATTTGTCGATTTCAAAAAGGCCTATGATAGTATAGATCGCATGTCACTTGTTAATGTTTTAACAGAATTTGGACTTGATAACAAAACAAGAAATATTATTAAAGATACACTAACTGAAACGAAGGCTAAAGTTAAATTTATGGGTGGTTGTAGTGATGAGTTTGAAATCAACACAGGTGTCCGTCAAGGGGATGGGCTCTCCCCTTTACTTTTCAATTGTGCTCTTGAGAAAGTTGTCAGAGAATGGAGGAAAGCAGGTGCACCATCTCACCGCCTGGGCCCAAAGATTAAGAGTATTGACTTAGATTGTCTAGCGTTTGCTGATGATTTAGCACTAATTGCCAAAAACGTCGCTGATGCACAGAAACAGCTTGTTATACTGGAGGAGCAAGCAGCCAAAATAGGACTAAAAATCTCCTATGAAAAAACTAAATTTATGACAAATATTAAGAATGGTCCACCGGAAATTGTCATTGGTATCAATAAGATTGCAAGAGTGAAAGAATTTAAATACTTAGGTGAATGGATCACTGAAAATGGCAATGAAAATAAATCTGTAGCATCACGAATTCAGAAAATGGAAATTGCTTTTCAACACACAAAGAATGTTTATAACAAAAAAAGCTTGTCCTGGAACAACAAAATTCGTCATTACTGTACAGTGATTAAACCTGGAGCTCTATATGCTTCAGAAACGATCAGTTTACATCGTAAGACCTTAAAGGAAAAATTAGAGATTAAAGAAAGGAAAATCATGAGGAAAACCTTAGGGCCCAGAATTGTAAATGGCATACACTACCCCAAACCCAACTCTGAAATTTATAAGAGTTTCTAAATTAACTGATACAATGAGATTGCGACGAATTCAGTTTCTAAGCCATTTGGAAAGAATGAATCCTACCAGACTCACTTATCGAATCCACAAATTTCTGCAAATCAAACGCACAAGACCAAAATGGTATAAACAAGTAGAGAAAGACCTTAATGAATTGGGTTCACCAAATTTACAAGATAGAAATATGATCCGGAAAATTGTTCACACAAGGGGATTTGAGGAAGATGAGAAGAAACCACAGCGACGTACCTGGTCGGAGGAACAGAAATTACAGCAATCAGTGAAAATGAAGAACTATTGGGCAAGGAGGAAAGCTCAGAAAATGTTGATTCCGCGTGGTCGTAAGTGACCCATTCGCGAAGAAGAAGAAAAAGCCAGAATGGAAAGAAGACGACGACCTGGGAGACCAAGGAATCGATAGAACTTAGATGAAGTGGAGGTGGACTTGCAAACAATGAACGTACGACCCTGTAAAACAGCTGTCCAAGATCGAGATCGATGGAAACCTCTGGTTGGGGAGGCCAAAGCTCACACCAGGCTGTAGTGCCAGATGAAGATAATAATAATAATAGTAATGTTATTGGTTTTAAGTCCCTTTTAACTACTCTGGCTTTTAGAGACGTCGGAGTGCCGGAATTTTGCCCCGAAGGGGATCTTTAACGTGCCAGTAAATCTACTGACACGGCTCCCTCGCATTTGCGCACCCTCAAATGCCAGCTGACTGCGCCAGGATACGAACCTGCAACCTTGGGCCCAGCAAGCGAGAACGTTACCGCTGAGCCACGCAGCCAGCCAGATGAAGAAGAAGAAGTGGAAAACCGTGGATAACCACTTCCGGGGTGGCTTAGATGGGAATTGTCTCATGAGGCCGAGTGTATGCCGTTCCAGCCCTCACACCAGAATTAAAATTTCTTGGCAGAGCCGGGAATTGAACCTGGACTCCCGGGGCAACAGTCAAGAACGCTAGCTGCTACGATATGGGTCACTTACTGTAACAACATCTACGAATACATTCTTCCTCATTACTTTAGGAATTGGAATGTTTAAAAGGTGACAGTTGATGAGATAATAATAATATCGTATGGCCTCGGGTGCAGGGTGCAAGCTTTGTAATTTGACACCCAGAGGGTAGCTTGCATGTCAAATTTCGTTGTTCCTTGAATCACTATGAAAGTCAAGGAGGTTAGATATCTAAGCTCCTTGAACACCAAAGCGCTTTCTAGTAGAGAAATGAGGAACTTTGTGTTGGAGGAAACTCCCGAGATTAATTTTGCCATTATGAACTCGGCCTACTGAATTCAAATGGGTTCTTTGACATGCCGACATCGTATGACATGCGTGTCGTATTTTTGCCGCCTTTCAAAAATCACTTACCACGGCCAGGAGCGAACCTGCAATCTTGGGGCTAGTAGACCGACACGCTATCCACTCACCCACCGTTGAGGAGATAAGAACATACGGAAAAATGTTCTAAACTACCTTCTGTAATGATTCAAAATACAGTACATGTGGAAAGAGCACCCGTGGCTTAGGCGGCAGCACACCGGCCTCTCACCGCTGGGTCCGGGTTCAAATCCCGGTCACTCCATTTGAGATTTGTGCTGGAAAAAGCGGAGGCAGACAGGTTTTTCTCCGGATACTCCGGTTTTCCCTGTCAAAAATTTCATTCCAGCAACACTCTCCACTATCATTTCATATCATCGGTTTCCGCCAACACTAAAGTTCCTCATTTCTCTACTAGAAAGCACTATAGTGTTCAAGGAGCTTAGATATCTAACATCTAACCTCCTTGACTTTCATAGTCGAGGAACAACGAAATTCGACATGCAAGCTACCCTCTGGGTGTCAAATAACAAAGCTTACACCCGGCACCCGAGGCCATACGATATTATTATTTATCTGTTGTTCATTTAATCATTGCCCCGGAGGAGTGCGATAAGCTTCGCAGGGTTGTTACAAGACCAAGATTTGCATTTTCCCTGACTTTTCCCTGACTTAAGATCCCATTTTCCCTGACTTTTCCCTGACCACCAATACTTTATTCTGATCACCGTATGAACATATTTTAAAAATAAAACCCGTCGAATTGATCAAACGATAGTTACTGATTTACATCTTCGAATCGCACGACATACGGTAATAATTGTTTTAATTAGCCTATTTTCATTTATGAAAAAAATAATAGGCTTATGAGATCACCTTTTGTCCATGTGTCTGTGTGTGATGGTGTGTGTGTCCTACCCCTAATAACTTCTAAACGGCTGGAGCGATTTCAATGAACCTCGGTAAGTTCATAGGACTGTTCCGGGCGACCCCGACCTTAAAATTTTGTTACGTCTCACCAATCCAACATGGTGGTTGTGCGAAGTATTTCACCAGCATTCAATATCTTCGAAACCATTACTAATATCACCCTGGAATGTTTTACGGTGATAAAGGGAAATACTTATGCAGCTGAGACTTGGACCCTGACAAGCAGGCAAGAGAGTAGAATCCAAGCCAGTGAAATGAAATTCCTAAGAAGTATGATAGGAAAGACAAGGAAAGACAGAGTGAGGAATGAAGATGTTATGAAGGAAGTTGGGATGGAAAAACTAAATGAGAGAATTGAGAAGAATAAACTAAGGTGGTTTGGACATGTAAAGAGGATGGAGGAAAATAGAATACCAAGAAAGATGCTGGAGGTAAAGTGCAAGGGTAAGAGAGCAAGAGGAAGACCTAGAACAAGGTGGATTGATTCAGTGAAGAACAGCGTAAGAAAAAGAAATCTGGACTGGGACAAGATCGTGGAAGAAGTATGGTGGAAGGAAAGAGGAAAGTGGAGAAGTGCCATAAATACCCCAACCCGGCAGGAGCTGGATAAGGGGAAATGATGATGATGATGATGAAAGGGAAATACTATAAATTCACCTATGTGACATTTGAAAACCTGGTAACTACAAAACCAACATGGCGGCCAAGCGAAATTGTGACTTTTAAATAGACGTTTCTCGCGATTTAACCAACCAAATGCAATAAAACTTGATACAGTATATGTTTATACACATTGTAATGCACAGACATCTTACTTCGTTCAATTGTTTACAGAACCTTAATATGGCGGCTGTGCGAAATATTTCACCGGCATTCTATATCTCTGAAACTATAAGTGGTATCACCCTGAAATTTTGTACGGAGATAAAGGGCACTACTGGAAGTTCATCTATAAGACCTTCATAAACCGTTTAACTACCAAACGAACATGGCGGCCAAGCGAATTTGAAAATTTTAAATAGACCTTTCTCGCGATTTAATGATCCAAACGCAATGAAACTTGGTACAGGAAATGTTTATACACATTGTAATGCACTGGTATCTAATTTAGTTAAATTGTTTACATAACCTCAAGATGGCGGCTTGTTTCTTGTGTAGTAATCATGCGATCGAAGTGAACGTTTGAATAATGAACCTACCCAATAATTTTCCTTTAATGGTACGTGACTATGGCCTGTACATATAACAATCCAACATGGCAACTATCCGAAATATTTAAACGGTTCTCAATATCTATGAATCTATTATAGCAATCAAACTGATTTCTTATGTTCATAGGGGCTATGAACATAAGTTCACCTAGAAGACATTCAATAACCTGGTGATCACAAATCCAACATGGCGGCGACGCGAAGTATAAATATTCACATGGACGTTTCTCGCAATTTAACCATCCGAGTGCAGTGAAACTTGGTACAGTAAATCCTTATACAAATGTTAATCCACTGACATCTAATTTATTTTCATTGTTTCCATAACCACAAGATGACAGCTGTGTGAAATTTTAAAATTTGTTTTTACTTCTTGTGTCCTAATCATGCGATTGATGTTTGAATGCTACACGTACACAATAATCTTCATATAACAGTACATACCCCTAGGACCTACTTATATAATAATCCAACATGGCAACCCTCTGAAATATTTAGTCGGTTCTCAATATCTACGAATCTATCACAGCAATCAAACTGAAATGTTGTACGTTGATACTGGCAATTAACATAAGTAGAATATATGAAAATAGGCTATATAGTTCTTCACGGAACTACTTGTTTTTCTTTAAATACACGCCCATGCTAACTTTTCTTTTCCAGCTACTGTATTACACGAGACATGTAAGCTATCTCATTAATTCTTTACGAGAGGGTTTCACGACATGAAATAAAAGGCAAAACTATTGGCCTGGATAAAGATTATTGATGCTTGACTTCCCCCACTGTGCGTGACAAAAAACAGGGGTGTTATCTATTAGCTCAGGGCCGCGCTATCAATCCACCCTTGGTCTGGACGAAAATATAGGTCTAGGCAAAACCATTGTGAAACCCTCTTGTGAAGTTTTACCTCTATCTCATACAGAAAAAGAGTTTCTTTTCAGAGATGGTAAAGAAAAAGCTTAAAGGAAGAATTTTAAGAATTAGCCCAGTTTTAGATGCCGTGAGCACTTCAGAAGGCATTAAAAAAACTGGCTTCATCTGACTTTTTTAATAATTTAATCGGTTATGCTAAAAAATAATAACACGACAAATACATTTAAAAACAAGTAGTTCCGTGAAGAACTATACAGCCTATTTTCATATATCCTACTTATGTTAATTGCCAGTATCAACGTACAAAATTTCAGTTTAATTGCTGTAACAGATTCGTAGATATTGAGAACCGTCTAAATATTTCGGGAGCTCACCATTTAGGAGTGTTATGTGTATAGGCCATAGAGTTATGTACCATTCAAGGACAATTATTGCCTAGGTTCATTATTCAAACTTTCACTTCGATCGCATGATCACGACACAAGAAATTAAAACTTAATTTTAAAATTTCGCACAGCCGCCATCTTGAGGTTATGTAAGCAATTGAATTAAATTAGATGGCAGTACATTACAATCTGCAAAATCAATTACTGTACCACATTTCACTGCGCTCAGAGAGTTAAATCACGAGAAAAGTCTATTAAAATATTTTAAATTCGCTTGGTCGCCATGTTCGTTTCGTACTTTACAGGTTTATGAAATATACGTAGGTATACCTGTATCAGTACCCTTTATCACCGTACAAAATTTCAGGGTGATATCTCTAATACTTTCGGAGAAATAGAATGTCAGTGAAATATTTTGCACAGCCGCCATTTTGAGGTTATGTAAACAATTGAACTAAATTAGACTCCAGTGCATTACAATGTGTATAAACATTTGATGTACCAAGTTTCATTACATTTAGATAGTTAAATCGCGAGAAAAGTCTATTTAAATGTCTCAACTTCGCTTAGCCGCCATGTTGGTTTTGTAGTCACCAGGTTTTTGAAAGTCTCATAGATGAACTTTTAGTAGTGCCCTTTATCACCGTACACAATTTCAGGGCGATATCGGTAATAGTTTCGGAGATATTGAACGCTAGTGAAATATTTCGCACAGCCACCATGTTGGATTGGAGAGACGTAACAAAATTTGAAGGGCACGGTCGAGGTCGCCGGGAATAGTGCTATGAACTTCCCGAGTTTCATTGAAATCGCTCCAGCCGTTTCGATTTTATTAGGGGGGGACACACACACGAATCACACACACATGCACACACACACACACACACACACGGACAAAAGGTGATCTCATAAGCCTATTTTTTCAAAATTGAAAATAGGCTAACAAGGAACATAATTTTTTAACTTCTTTCTTTGTCAGTACACTCGTTCACAATGAAACTTCTTACATTCAAAAAGTTATTGCAATTGTTATAATTAATGACTTAAAAACTATGGCCTAATAGTCAAATAATACGATGGGTAAGTAACGTACCTGGCACAGATTCATTCAAAATTATTGCTAAGGTAAGAAAGAAATTAAAAATAGGTAATCAAAAAATGGCACAAGAAAACCATTTAAATGGACTCAAAGGCTATAGGACTTATTTACATCGATTGACTGCAAAAGCCCTTTTCATTGTCTAGGAAGCAAACAAGTATTGAACGGACCCACAGACAACACACAAAGACATTTAACACTTTGTAATCTTTTACGTCTTACGACTGCGCCATGAATGACATCAATGGATTACAAAATCCATACGCGATCTAGGTGACACTAAGTCTGGTATGGCATGGATTCGTTGATACCTTATCCTATACTGATCAAAACTGAAGAACAAAAAGAATGGTTTGAAACTTAAAAGCTTGAACGGACGCCTGACCTGCCCGTAAGATCTTATTGCAGTAATTACTAACACTTAAAAATACATAAACAATACTGAGAAAAAATATAGACATCGAAAACACAAAATTTAGTGACTGATACTGGTCAAGAAATCGATGGACTAAAACAGGAAATCCACACATTTGGCTCTGAGTATACACCTTTTTGCTACATTCTTAGTGAAAGTAAGTACGATCACAATTTGAAAAGCTAACACACTAGCTTTAAAACTTTCATTGCATACATCTATTTGAATAACTCTCTACAAGTACCCACAGTTTAGCACTTTTAAACGTTCTTCAATATCATTTAGTTCGGCTTCTTTTTCTAACATCAATTTGACTCTTTTGGTTTTCAACTCTTTTACCTCGTCTACAATTGCTCTCTTCTGCTTTTCTTTGGCCTCGTTTTCTCTTCTTTTCGGCGGCTCTCTCCTCAGCCGTATTTTCATATTCTGAACGAGCATGCCTCGCCTTAACGAGCATTTCTTTGGTGACAGTCACTTTACCTAACTCTCCCTCGGATTGAACTCCATCGTACACTTGTCGTAGGCCTATGAGAGAACGTTCGAGCTGATTTTCGACTATCATCTCTGTATTAGTAGATCAAGCATAGGTGCTATGCCGAAGGTACACGAAGCGAAACTTCGGTGAACCGAACACGGAACAGATGAAAGGGAACGCGAGGGGGATGGTGCATGTGGAGTAGAGGCTTTGGCCCCGAACAAGCGCGATTCCCAACGAAACGCGACCGACTTGGGCAAGGGAAAGTGGAGGAAAGAGTGTAGTGGGGACAAACAACGAGATGAAGTATCGAGAGCAGCAGGGCTACCGCAATGTGTTCCTTTCTTGCTCTCTCTCCTCTATTTTACAATTTTAGCATTTTGCAGCCCTAACCCGATAAGCGAAGGAGCTTTGCGCTACAGGCAAATAAGACAGATTCACGCTTTTATTTTTCAAAATGAAAAAGTTCCCTGACCTTGCAGAAAATTTCCCTGACTTCCCTGACCTGTAACAGTCCTGCTTCGGCAGCTGGCACAGGTTCATATACTCGCCGCTAGATGGCGGCTTCATTCATTCCATTCCTGACCCGGTCGGTCGACTGGAAGCAGGCTGTGGATTTTTATTTACACAGTACATGTGGAAAGGATGTTGTTCACTCCTCCACTGCCTATAACCCACCCACCTTCCTAAATCATATCACAACTTAAATAGTAAAATTCCAGCTGTGTATGCCATTCATCATCATCATCATTTCCCCTTATCCAGCTCCTGCAGGGTCGGGGTATTTATGGCATGTATGCCATTATCCACATGAATTATGCACAAACACAGTATTGCCAACCCCAGGCAAACCTCACCCATAAAGTACTAATATACAGGGTCTTTCATATGAAATAAGAGCGCCAAGTGGCGGCTTTGTTACCGCAGCTGCGGTCACCTTGGCCGAGCTTGTGGCGCGCCTAGGCCCCCTGCTTTAAGCGTGTGTACAATCCTACATAATGCAGCGGCCTTGCTAGCGTGTGTACAATGCTGAAATCTTACTTTAGTTAGTTTTGTTTATGAAACCAAAACGCCTACTTGTGCTAATTTTGTGAGTGATTTATTCGGAGACCGTTCAAGATTCTCGCCAATGTCATCTAGCTCATCCTCTGTTAAAACTGTTCATGTGCTGTCCGGTTTTTTATTGAGCACCGAGCCAGTATTGTCAAACTTATTTGCAATTACGTGAATCTGTGCTAGTGAAGGTGGCACTTCATCAGGAAATTGCTGAACAAATGCATCACGTACCCGCCGAGCTGACTCGTACTAAAAATAAGTTTTACATAAAAAAATACGATGCTGCAATGATAACTGTCTCACCATGTTAGCACTTGAGGTTTAGACTGGCGACTGAGCACCTGCACGCTTATTGCAAGGTCAAGTTTGGTAATGTCAATCTGTTATTGTTATACAGTCCATCAGAACTTGAAGAAAAAAAAGAAAGCCCTCGTATGTACTATGCGCGCGCTTTCAATAGTAGAGCAGGGGGCCGTGGCGCGCCACAAGCTCGGCCAAGGTGACCGCAGCCCCGGTTAACAAAGCCGCCGCTTGGCGCTCTTGAAAGACCCTCTATAGGCGGTCTAGGAAGCGTTCTGTGACAGGATCAAATGAAAGGAACAGTGGTTTTGACAATGGTTACAGACTATCGTTTCGTCAACAGTGACCCACTAGCTTCCCGCGACCAAGGTCCCACCTCACCTTGACGATTCTAACCTTCATTTCGCCCAATCCAGTTTGTTATTATTTATAACACAATATGGTAAAATGTACTCCCGTCAATCAATACATCAAATGACATTGAACTATATTAAAACTCGCATTCGTGGGATATGTTTCGGGGCAATGTTGCTCCCTTCTTCAGCCACTTATTCTCCTCAATGCTCAAAGATACCACTTATCAAATTATCACACGTAAGCAGGATCGTATAGTTCATCTACTGTAAGTTTGCACTTTTTTGTCAGCTAGGGTTGCCACCCTTCATAAGGAAAGACTCAATTTATAACCTGTAGTCCATAACAAATATATACACGTTTTAATCACATGTAAGTTTTTTCAGGTTATTTTTTTCGCTTGTCCCAGTAATTGTGGATATATTGGCAACATATCCTGTCGACCAGACTGAAAAGTTGCATTATCAAACTGAACTACCACGTGCTCGTGGGATGGGCATGCGGTTGGTAATGGACGCTTTACTGTGTTCATCCGCCTAAGAAAATAATTATATTAAATAATAATAATAATTATAATTGATAATATTGCGCAAAGTCATCTGAAAGTATTATTTCCATTTGAACGCGTGTTCACTATTCAGATAAATATATAGTGGTTATCTTAAATGTTGAGTAAATAATAGCCTGAGATGTCTCCAGGTCAGACATCTTTGTTTTGATTATCGAGTCGGAAGCAGATACGGAATATCTTGTTCAAGATATTTATTTTATTTCTCTCTTTTTGAAGGTAAAAGAAAAGGTATCAGAACTATTGATTTCCCCGAAGACATTGGCCTGGTGAATAATTTTCATATGACATGATTTGTGCCAAAAAGTAGGCCTAAAATATGAGTAGTTGTGTAGGGCATAGGCCTAAAAGCTAACTTATATGGTGAAATGTTTTGTACGTTTTATTTTAATATTAATTCAACAGGTCAAGTAGTGATCGTATCGTCTTAAGGACATGTTACACCATACCTTAGTAAGCATTTTCCTCGAGCTGTGAAATGATGGGCCTAAAATAATTCCACTCTCACATTTAAGTTATCAGCCACTGTGTCATAGCCAAGGTCTTGCTCATAGCAGGTTCAATAATGTAACATTCTGTCATAGAACGATTATTTGATAAATGTCACAAAGAAATACAAGTTTCCTTTTAAAAAGGGCAATGAATGATATTGCGAGATGAATGTAGGTTTAGGCAACTCATCTGTTGAAACCTTGACGGAATACAGCGGCCATTGCTGGCACCATGTGGGTGATAACTCATTGGCTGGAATGCACGTGGTAGAGGCGGATTGATATGTTCTGTAGGAGTATGGTTCCCGCGAGAACTGTCAAAAAAGTGCAAACTTACAGTAGATTAACTATAATCTCGTCCCACATATTCATGCTTTCATAAATCACCATTTAAAAAACAGTAAGCACAATTCAAAAAAAACCTCTTCTAAAATAATACATGTGTGAAATCTTATATAAAACTAGTTCGAAAACATCTATAAATGCCTGTCATGATGTCCATATCAAATATTAGTTCATCTTCTATGTTGAAGTTATTCATTCGACCGTTGTATCACTCACTGTATATAAATGAAGTGTCAAGTCCTTCAAGCTAATAACCCCTGACACTACAGCCCGTAAAGGGCCTAGGCCTACCAAGCGACCGCTGCCCAGCTATTTGGCCAGCAGATATTGGGGTGACGCGTGGTCAGCGCATCGGGTCCCCTCGGCCGTTAATCTTGGTTTTCGTGACCAGGGTGCTGCCTCTCTGTCAGACAGCTACTCAATTGTCCTCACGAGGTTGAGTGCACCCCGTTCCAGCCCTCACATCAGTTTCTAAAATCCCTGACGGAGCCGTGACTCAAACCCGAGGCCTCCGGCTGAGATGCAGGCGCGCTACCCCAACACCACGGGGCTGCAAGTCCTTCAAGCTATTGTACTCAATATGAAAATGGAACATGAATAGGTCAATTATTATTTAGCATATGGCTTCTAGTGCCGGGAGTGTCCGAGGACAGTTTGTAGCTGCTTCTATGCGGACACCCATGGGGTGAGCTACATGTACCGTCGCGTGTGGACGAGATGAAATGAATGAGCATATTCAATTTCAAGTTGTTACAACTTTTGCTGCCTAGCAACGAACGTTGGAACTTGATAGAGTGTTTCTAACGAAATATTACCTACAAATCTGGCTACACACGACCGATTGTAGTGGTAGGTTCTTCTTCATGCCATAAATCTATTACATGGGCCCGCCAGCTTAACTTTCCCAGTTAATTCCCCTCCAAAGGAAGGCATACTGAAGGATTTTAAAGCTCTTAAAAAATCTGACGACTTCGGCTGGGTTTGAACCAGCGATCTTGGGCATAGCAGCTCAGCATGGTACCAACTATGCCATCTGCGGGCCATGTTAGCCATATATGCACTACTGGTTTTTGTCATGCACAGTCGAAATAGTCACGCATAATCTTTCCGTAGACCAATGGGTTTTGCCAAGTGGTGGTGTATTTTATATCTTACATGTTGGCAGCACTACGTGACATGAATGTGTAGTCATGTTGGCCCATGTAACAGTAGATGAATGCTCAGCACTTGAAACAAAACACACATAATTACGAAATTTAGCACATATTTCCAATGCACTAGTGATAATGGACGGCAATTTCAATTGGTATAGTCCTCTAGAAGGGTATGAAAATCATGTATTATCTGTATTAACATAGTTGCAAGTGTCAAAGCCATGTTCTCGTCTCGTCTAGTACCGCAATGTTAAAAATGCTCACAAAAACTTACTATAACACAGTTCTTGCCAATGTAGACATAGGAACCAACGACTGCTGCATTCACAATGGAATTTTCGCCAACAAACACGTGGTCTCCCATGTGGAGTGGGAAAAATGCAACACTGGAACGAAACAAGCATATTTATAGATGAAATTGTCTGGTATCAGACAGCAGTATATTTCTAATAAATTAAAAGAAAGGATGCTTCAATGATGACAATTGACATAGAAAAAGCCTATGATAGCTAGAGCTAGGTACAGAGTCTTATATTTGCTTGACTAGGACATTCTCGCTCACACGCTCCGCCAGTGCCGGCTCAATTGCTGGCTGTCGCTCGCGCGTATGTACGGCAGAATACGGTGCTTAAAATCAGTATCAAGCATTTTTACTCACCATGCTTACAGTAGATGCTGAAAATGTTCCCCATCCGCTGCCAAATCGGCATCTCCTTATTAAGTTTCCGGTTACTCCGGTTAATTTAGCTTCAGTAAGGAAATAAGGACCTTTACGTCTATTTTTATACTTTACTGAACCTATACGTTTGAATCTCTTAGCCAGTTATTTTATTGTGATTGTGTACAGTGCTGTAATGCCTTGTGTGAAATATTCGTTACTTGAACGTGTAGATCTGCACAACACGTACATAAAGTGCTGGAAATCGTGCGCTAGAACAAGACAAACGTTTCGAGTGAAATTTCCAAGGAGACCCATTCTTATGAATCGGACAATAAAACAACTGGCTAATTTGAGATTCAAACGTACAGGTTCAGTAAACAATAAAAATAGACGTAAGGTCGTTATTTCCTTACTGAAGCTAAAATTATATTATTATTTTATAATTTAATGTACAATTTTCCGCCAAAATCAATCCATTATAGGTGTGTTGTAAACGCTTATATGTGGTACATGTTTCGAACCATTAATCTGCGGTCCTTCATCAGCCACATTATAGTACAATAGATAACATCACATTGAAAAAACACTGAGTAAAATACAATAATATTATGCATGCACACTAGTCACTCATAACCACACATTAAAAATTTTTCAAAAGACATATTTCATTGACTTATTGTCATGTCCAAGCATTCTGTAGATGACGTTATTGTTGAACTGATTACCACATCCTGTCAATTGAATAAGTCCCATTTTCATGCCGAATTATGTTGAAAAGCTAAGTCATGTTTTGATGATTATTTTCCTTGCTTCATATAGGGACGAAAAATGGAGGGAGGAAAAAATCCCAGTTGAGCGGCTTCGAAATGAAATAATTGTGCTCATTCCTGATAGCAAAAATTAGTCCTCTTAGAATGCGTGGATGCAACGTGCTGGCCGGAGCCAGCTGCTGAACTGAAGCTAAATTAACCGGAAACTTCATAAGGAGATGCCGGTTATGTTTGGCAGCGGATGGGGAACATTTTCCGCATATACTATAAGCATGGTGAGTAAAAATGCACGATACTGATTTTAAGCACCGCATTCTTCCGTACATACACGCGAGCGACAGCCAGCACTGGCGGAGCGAGAATGTCCTAGCCAAGCAAATATAAAGACCCTGTATTTTAGGTGCTGCACCTTAACTGCTTTTGGCTATTCAAGTGCCCAAATTAGCTTGTCTTGCAAAGATAAGTTTCACGAATATAAAGTATTGATTGGGCGGAAAAGGGTGTTAAGTTTTGTAATTGTTAGATATTTCATCAGTACGGCTTAACATGGATTCAAGCAATTTTGTTGAATGACAAGAAATAAAAACATTGAACTTTCAATTCCTAATGACTCCCAGAAAGATATGTGAATCAAGAATCATATACACTGACCGGCAAAGAAAACTGATCACTTGAAAAATTCACATTAACTTACTTTCATTTAAATCATAAATATGAACGCTCCAGGCCTAGTGCATAACTTACTGTTTATAGTTTTCCTGGATGTACTATCATTCTTTATGTCAGAAAACTGTACTACGAGGGCAGATCAAAAAATAAGTTGCACTTCCCAGTTATGGCCATTTTTACACCACCTATACAGCAGCAACACGCCTATAACAAGATACAATGTAACATCACTTTTCCACATAGTTTCCAAGAGACTCCAAACATTTCTGCGAACGCACAACCAACTTGTCGATGCCGGATGCATAGAAAGTTCCTCTAGCGTTCTGCAACCACACGGAGACATTGGCCCTTCACCTCCTCATCGGTCTGGGAATGTCGACCACCGTTCTGTCTAATGATCGCATTCACACTGTCGACATTTGCACGGGTCCTGGACGTTGTGGGCCTGCCCTCGCGATATTCGTCCGCGATATCCGTGCGTCCGGCTTTGAATTGCTGACACCACTTTACGATCCCTTGCTGGGAAATGGCCCACTCCCCATACACAGCACTAATTTCACGATGAATGTCCGTGCAATTCTTTGTTTTGGCCCATAGGAATCGGATTCTCGCACGTACCTCATATTTGGAGTGAACGTCCAGTCGACGCGCCATTGCTTTTGGCCGCCATTCACACCATACAAGACGTGACACTACAGCGACCTGCCTAACAGATGTGTGGGCAGTGTCTGTCCCTTTCTCCGCTGTGCCCACATTTGCGACACACAGCGCGTTAGTGTAACTAACTTTTTGATCCACCTTCGTATAATGAGTCTGATTATAACACTATTTTTCATTAAGAAGCAGTTTCTCCCACCAATCAGAGCTCAAGGAACAGTTGTTTGACCAATCAGATAAGGATAGGATCGCACCTGCACCGAGTTCCACGGCCTTCTAATTTAAATTTCACTGTGTGGCCTAGTGTCATAGTAGGGTAATCAAGAAGGCCATGGTCAAATACAAGGCATTCTCTGTGTCTCCTGCGCTCTGTTCAGTACATAAAACTGGCGAAATCTTGACAGATATTTATGAATATTTATGTTCGAACATAAAATAGTTATAATAATTATCGTCGAACATAAACAGTCGTTGCATAATGTACTATTATGTCATTATTTCACTTATCAATAGCGATTCATTGGCATGATGTTGTTTCCCGGGGAAAGATGTGCGCGCCACCATTTTCGATCAGAGCCACTGCCCTGGCTGAATTGCACAAGAACAACTGTGGATATGGCTGTATTGATCTTTTCCTATGCCAACAAGTGGCAAAAGAATAAAACATTACATTGTTGATGATAGCGATGACGCGCACATCTTTCCGCAGGAAACAGCATCATGCCAAAGAATCGCTATTGTTAAGTTAAACAATGACATGAAGAATGGTAATGCATCCAGGAAACCAATTAACCTTAATTCCATGGTATAAACAGTATGTACTGTACTGGGCCTATGAAAATGAAAATCCACAGCCTGCTTCCAGTCTCCGACCGGGTCAGGAATGGAATGAATGAAGCCCCCATCTAGCGGCGAGGATATGAACTGTGCCGGCTGCCGAGGCCTGACGCACTCCTCTGGGGCAATGATTAAATGAATGACAGATGAAATGAAATGATAGTGGAGTGTTGCTGGAATGAAATTTTGACAGGGAAAACCGGAGTGCCCGGAGAAAAACCTGTCTGCCTCCGTTTTGTCCAGCACAGATCTCACATGGAGTGACCGGGATTTGAACCACGGACCCAGCGGTGAGAGGCCGGCGTGCTGCCGCCTAAGCCACGGAGGCTTACCGTACTGGGCCTATACCGTTCATATTTATGATTTGAATGAAAGTAATGTTGAATTCTTCAAATGACCTTTTCTTTTTGCCGGTTAGTGTATTTTCAATAATCTGCCATGTAAAAAATGTAAAAGCCAAAAGTAGCTTTGGTCAAGCTTTAATGCAGTGCAGTATTGCCAACCTCTTGCTTACAGTCATCATCAGTTTATTGTTCCAGCAAACCGGGTACAATTGAGGCGATGGGTGCAATAACAACTTAAGTCTGAAAACACTGTTTTGAGAAAATCACTCCTAAAGTTTTGAAACACTGTAAATGTCTGAGTTTTTCATTTATGGATACGTTGATTTATACACACCATTTAAAGATAGTCCTTAACAATATATCAATGTCACTGTGAATTTAAACTTTACCAGTTCTTAAATATTTTAATTTAAATATGGATTGACTTAAGTTGTTATTGCAGAGACTGACAATCAGCATCTTAAATTATCATTTATGGATAGTAGATTCGTTCAAATTAATTTAATTCGAAAAAATAGCTACCGTGTACTGCACAATAAGTATATTTTTATAATAAAATTATAATATATATACCGTATATACAAAATTCACACCAAGAACGTAATTTTGAAACTATTCTTATAATAAGGCACTTTTAAAAGTATCACTGCAATTATTTTACCTAAAAAAGAAATAAAAAGGTGTCCAAACACAGCCATTTTTTAAAATCCTGTGTAATTAGTACATTTAAATGCAAACGGATATGCAGATAAGGCTTAGAATGGTTACATTCATGCATGAACTCTGGTTCTGTTTACCCAATTTCAATCAGAAAATAATGATTAAATGAATAGATATACACCAGCATTGCCTTGATAGGATAGACTAAGTGAAGTAGAACTGTATTTAAATAATAATAATAATAATAATACAACAGGAGTTTATGGACATTCAATGGTTTCCTCAGCCTCACGATTTCACTTTGCAGTTCACTTTCTTCCACAAGAGTCTTTTTCTCTAATATGTGCTTAAGTGCATCTGCATTCTCCGGTGATTTTCTTTGGGGAAAAAAGTGGCAGTTTCTCTTGCAACAATTTTCAGTGAAACTAAATACTTTCTTGGAAGCCTTCCTGCCACTAGAACTCACATAGCTATCACCAAGATTCCTCTTGGCTTTGTTCTGCACGCGTTGCCAAGAGTCTCGCTATAGTAATCTCTTCTTTCATTTATTCTGCTTTTCCAAATCTGATCCTTCATTTAACTTCTCATGTTTACTATCATCTGACTGATCACACATCTTTACAGAATAACAATAACAAAACCACACGCAACAGTCACAAGACAACACTCACAGATTCCCGGGCGTGTGCGATACCGGCGCTCGAAGCGCCTAAGTCGGCCAAGCTGTTCGCCGGAAGAACAACTTGCTACACAGCTGTATATAATGCTAGCTCCTGCCATCTTGAGTTGACATAACGAAATAATATTTGGAGGATAGATGAAGAACACATTGGGGATTACAAAACTGCATTCGCCGGAAAAACGACTTAAGTGGTTATTGCACCCAGAGCCTCAATTAAGGGTAGCAGTGAATGAAGGTAGAACGCGCGATAAAATTCTCTACAATACGTGAATTAGCCAAAATACCTTATGAAATGCTGGGAAATAAATCAGGGAGCGATGTTTCAGTAGATATTCCCTCCTCCGATGTCTGTGACCCACCCAGCCATCCCAAATAGGTACACGACATATAGCGAAAATTACAGCTGCCAGTGCCATTATTCTCATCGATCATTAACAAAACGGTACCATGACAGTACTGCCAACCTCGTGCTTACGGTACTATGAAAAACAAAGAAGCGCCCAATTCAGTCGCTAATGCGCATCATTCGTGCGCTCCACTCAATTCATCATCATCATCTCCCCTTATCCAGCTCCTGCTGGGTCGGGGTATTTATGGCACTTCTCCACTTTCCTCTTTCCTTCCACCATTCTTCTTCCACGATCTTGTCCCAGTCCAGATTTCTTTTTCTTACGCTGTTCTTCACTGAATCAATCCACCTTGTTCTAGGTCTTCCTCTTGCTCTCTTACCCTTGCACTTCGCCTCCAGCATCTGTCTTGGTATTCTATTTTCCTCCATCCTCTTTTCATGTCCAAACCATCTTAGTTTATTCATCTCAATTCTCTCATTTAGTTTTCCCATCCCAACTTCCTTCCTAACATCTTCATTCCTCACTCTGTCTTTCCTTGTCTTTCCTATCATACTTCTTAGGAATTTCATTTCACTGGCTTGGATTCTACTCTCTTGCCTGCTTGTCAGGGTCCAAGTCTCAGCTGCATAAGTTAATATGGGAACATAGTACACTTTATACATTACCTCCTTGCTTTTCCTTGGTACTTCCTTATCCCAAACAAGTTTTCTTACACTTTGATAGAATGCATTGCTCTGCTGTACCCTCCTGCCAATCTCCATGTCCAACCTACCAGTTTGCATCAATTCACTTCCTAGGTATTTGAACGTGTCCACAATTTCCAAACGCTGACTTCCAATTTTCACAGTGCCCTTTCCTTGTCTTTCCCCTCTTGTCATCACCATGGTCTTGCTTTTCTCTATACTCATTTTCAGGCCGTACTTCTGAATATTTTCGTTCAGTGCATCTAGTTGTTTTTGCACTTCTTCGGTGTTCCTTCCCCAGACCACAATATCGTCTGCAAATAACAGTAACTTCATTTCTTTATGTCCATATGCTTCCTTTGTTTCCTTTACAATTTCATCCATCACCATTATGAACAAAAGAGGTGACAGCACACTCCCCTGTCTTAGTCCAGTCTTGTTCCTAAACCAATCTGTCTTTCCAACTGGGGTCAGTACCCTGCTAACACAGTTGTTGTACATTGCTTGCACCATTTCCAACATTTCTCTTCCCAGTCTCTTCTTAACCATGGTTTCCCATACCTTCTCTCTGGGGACACTATCATATGCCTTTTCTAGATCTATGAAAGTCATGTCATGATCAAATCCTCTCCATATTCCCAGTTCTTTTCCATCACCTGCCTCAAGCTAAAGATTGGGTCCACTGTGGATCTTCCACTCCTGAAGCCATACTGTTCCTCTTGCAACTCTCCTTCCACCTTTCTTCTCATTCTTCTTTCTAATATCCTTTCCAGTATGTTTACTATCTGTGATAAGAGGGTGATCCCTCAATTCATCGATTGAATTGTTTATTGATCATGGATTGTGGAAATTGCCTCCCAAAGGCCGCACCTGCCCCGACCTTCTAACCTTCGTTTTGTCCAATCTTATGGTTTTTGACAATGGTTACAGCCTAACGAGCCCTGATCAATGGTTTTGTGTGAACCATGCCCCACGAGCTGCCCGCGGCCAAAGGACGCACCTATTGACCTTCTAACCTTCGTTTTGTCCAATCCAATGGTTTTTGACACTCCACCAATGGTATCCTTACCTTGACGCGGTGGTGGAGCTTGCGTGGTCAAATGATCCTGAGAGCTATGCCGGCGGTAGCTTAGCTACTGGTAGGGTCTCCCAAGCCGGACAGGTCGAAGGTGATGATCCAGACTAAACGGGATACTCTGGCCCTCCAGGTTGGGGGTTGGACGTGGGGCTAACAACCCCACACCATAAAAAAAGAACCTGTTACGAAACAAGGACAATTGCCTCGGAAGGACGGATTTAACAGAAGACAACCTCGGCCTGGATTACGGAAAAGAGATTTGTATATTGCGACGTGGAATGTAAGAACGATGTTGAGACCAGGAAAGATGAATGAAATAGGAGAAGAGATAACTAAATTTAATTTAGACATTGTAGCGTTACAAGAGGTAAGATGGCAAGGACAAGGAAGGATAGATAAAAGGGAATATTCACTATTGTATAATGGTCCAAATAGCAGAACAGGACAACATGGTACAGGATTTATGGTATCCAAGTCAATAAGGAATAGTATTATGGAATATGAAGCCATAAATGAAAGATTTTGTAAATTGCGCATCAAAGGAAGATTCAGGAACATATCCATATTGTCAGTGTATGCACCAACTGAAGAGAAAGATGAGGATGAGAAGGAAGAGTTCTATGAACAATAGGCGATAAGACATTTGAGGGTGTGACACAATTTAAGTATCTAGGAGTACTTATTAACAACCAGTGTGATATGACAAACTGTATTAAAGATCGATTACAGGCTGGAAACAGAGCATACTATGCAAACATCAAGATGCTCAGGAATCAACTTATATCGCGAACAACCAAAATGAAGATATATAAGACAATGATAAGACCAGTAGTGACCTATGGCTCTGAAGCTTGGACATTAACTATGGATGATGAGAATGCTGTGAAGTGTTTTGAAAGGAAAATACTGCGAAGAATATATGGCCCTGTTAGAGAGGAAGATGGATGGAGAATACGATATAACCATGAACTAAACGAATTGATTGGAAAACAAGATATCGTAAAGTTTATAAAGGCACAGAGAATCCAATGGTTGGGACATATAGAGAGGATGCCGGAGAGCCAGATGCCCAAGAGAATGTTGAAAGGGAGGCTATTCTCCAGGAGGAGGAAAGGACGTCCTAAGAAGAGATGGTTGGATGGTGTGACTGCAGACCTAGTCGCAATGGGAGTGAGAGGATGGAGGAGCAAGGTGATGGATAGACCAACATGGAGAGCAGTTGTCCAAGAGGCCAAAACCCACCCCGGGTTGTAGCGCCATGGAGTAAGTAAGTAAGTAATGGTTTTTGACAATGGTTACAGCCTAACGTGCCCAGATCAATGGTTTTGAGTCATCCAAGCTATGCCAGCTGCGCGGATTGTCTGCAGTACTCTTTACCCTTGCACTACATAAAGCAATCAGTAAAGTGGACCAGGGAGACACTATTTTTAACAAATCAAGTCAGATCTGTGCTTATGCAGATGATGTAGTGGCCTGTTTGCCATCTCTTGATGAATGCAGTACCTTTGCATTTGTCTGTTGGCACAGGCTAGAGTAAAAGGTGGCTTTTCACCGAGGTCTCAGTCTCACTCATGGCTGTGATTATATGGAAGCTACTGAGGTATGGGTGGTGCTTAGTAATGACATCCAGGGCACAGTCAGTGCCTGTGGATGCTGTGAAAGGTTCTACTCATAGGGTTAGTACTGCTGTTCTGACTCAGTGAGGAAAGCAATGGCAAACTACCTGACTCCTCATCTTGCCTAGTACGCCTCAATATAGTGCTGCCTTGGGTTTTTGTGGGTATATACCCACATAACCTAACGGCGGTGCTTTTTGAGGATCCAACCAGCCTTCGGGCTGACTACCTAACAGACAGACAGTAGTGATCATAGCAAGAGAGAAGCGTACACTGAAAAGAGTATATTTAGAATTAGAGAAAGAGGCTACAAATATTGGGTTATTAGTGAATGAGAGTAAAACTAAGAGCATGGTAATGTCCACATCTAACACAAGAAGAGCCCCGCATGATATTAAAATAGGCGATAAGACATTTGAGGGTGTGACACAATTTAAGTATCTAGGAGTACTTATTAACAACCAGTGTGATATGACAAACTGTATTAAAGATCGATTACAGGCTGGAAACAGAGCATACTATGCAAACATCAAGATGCTCAGGAATCAACTTATATCGCGAACAACCAAAATGAAGATATATAAGACAATGATAAGACCAGTAGTGACCTATGGCTCTGAAGCTTGGACATTAACTATGGATGATGAGAATGCTGTGAAGTGTTTTGAAAGGAAAATACTGCGAAGAATATATGGCCCTGTTAGAGAGGAAGATGGATGGAGAATACGATATAACCATGAACTAAACGAATTGATTGGAAAACAAGATATCGTAAAGTTTATAAAGGCACAGAGAATCCAATGGTTGGGACATATAGAGAGGATGCCGGAGAGCCAGATGCCCAAGAGAATGTTGAAAGGGAGGCTATTCTCCAGGAGGAGGAAAGGACGTCCTAAGAAGAGATGGTTGGATGGTGTGACTGCAGACCTAGTCGCAATGGGAGTGAGAGGATGGAGGAGCAAGGTGATGGATAGACCAACATGGAGAGCAGTTGTCCAAGAGGCCAAAACCCACCCCGGGTTGTAGCGCCATGGAGTAAGTAAGTAAGTAATGGTTTTTGACAATGGTTACAGCCTAACGTGCCCAGATCAATGGTTTTGAGTCATCCAAGCTATGCCAGCTGCGCGGACAGTGGTTTTATATCTCACATGTTGGCATCAATGCGTTCGCTCGCTGCGTGCCTGTCGAGTTCACCTTGTTGACAGTTGAACGAGATGAAAGCACTGTCGAAAAATGGCATCCGGTTTTTAGAATGGCAACAAATAAAACACATTTACGAATTTTAGCTCATATGTGAGGTTCAGTAGTGACCAGGGATCGTAATTTCAATACGCAATATCGCCCAGAACATGAAACTAGGACGCAAGGTATGTAAAAGCCACATTCGTGTCTGATGCAAGTGTATAATCCGCGTTCCACTTACATTCATAATTAATCAATTAAGTTAGTTAACATGTGGTGCTCACTCCCGATGTATTCCTTCACACTGCATTTTGGTGTGCTGGGTAGGGTAGTTATAAACAATCTTCTTCCAATGTACTGATATCTCGCCAGGAGATGGCAGTCGGGTTTGAACTGCAGCTTCTTCCTGCTCACTGCGTATCGCTCATTCGTTGGTTGCTTCTTAAGTTTAGGGGCTGCGACAATGCGGTCATGTAGCCCCGTGTACTTTGGGTGTGTGTTGAATCTGTCTGAAAACCGGTGTTAATTGTGATGACTGTATTAGTGTGCGTTATCTGTTTTTTAATTTAAGTACTGCAACTTAGAATTTTTCAAATAGTTCCTACTTTTGCCGCCAAGCACCACCGTCAACGACTACTAGGCCAAGTTCAGAACTTAGCTACTAGATGCCACCGCAGTAGGCTCTTGACAACAAACGTAGAAACCTAAGAGCGTTGTTTACATTCTTAACCTATCCAATTAAGCTTCACACAGGTGCAATTAATGGAAGGTTCTTTAACATGCCATAAATCTACGACATGGGACCGCCGGCTTTACTTCCCCTCCGAAGGAAGGCATACCGAGGGATTTTTAACGCTCTTAAAAAATCAGACTGCTTCGGCCGGATTTGAACCCGCTATCTTGGGCATAGAAGCTCCAAAAACATTAAGTTGGTCACTGTTTCCATTACTGTACCTGATACTGCCACAATGTTAAAAGTAGCCTAAACACAAAGGCTTGTAAGAATATCGACAGTAGGAAGGAAGGTAACAATACACACACACTTGAAGCCCGATAACAAATTATCATGCAGAAAGTAGCAGCGACTGACTGTCAGCGGATATATTTAGGTACTGCAAGATCCCCCTTACCCCGTCGCAGTGAGTTGAACTGCCATCTCCTGGCGTGATGACATTATCATGCCAAGAAAGGGTTTATTGATTATCACAGATTCCCAATTCCATCCTCTGCTTTCCATATCCTCCTTCAGTTGGTCCATCCATCTTCGTCTTTGCCTTCCAACTGGTCTCTTGCCTGCGAGTCTTGGTAATCTTGTGCCAGTCATCCGCTTAACATGTCCAAACTATTCAAGTCAAGCTGACCTAAGTCTTCCCTCCATATTTTCATTTAAACCTATGTTTAAACAGATCTCTTCATTCCTTACATGGCCAGTCGTGTTTTTCTGAGGGCAGTTCTAAGAAACTTCATTTCACAGGCATGTATCTTGCGCATACAGTATTACAGTAAATTTTTTGAATCCAGACCAATGACTTTCGTCTAGACCAGTGGTTCTGAACCCGTAGAAGTCTGTGAACCACTCAGCCTAAAATTGAATCCTGTACAGACCACCCCCTCCCCCCAATACACCTTATCAGTTGTAACCCTTCCTAAATAACACTTATTTTAAAGATATTTCAATTCAAACCCTGATAGCCATCGCAGTGAATACATTCGGACGATTCTCATTCAACGCACATCGTTTCCGAAATCCCCATTTATTGGCCACTTTCTTATACGTGCTGGTGGACCCTTTTCTCCCGCGGACCACTCCTAAGGCACACGCGGACCACCGGTTAAGAATCACTGGTAATAATTGTTAGGTATGCGTTATCCTTTTATGCACCCTTGATTTTTGTCACGCATATAAAACACACATTTATGTAATTTAGCACATATATCCTGTGCAGTAGTGACCAGGGTTACTAATTTCAATTGTTAATGTTCCCCAGAAGAAGAAATAAGGTATGAAAGTTATATATTATCAAAATGAAAGTGAAAAAGAAATGAGTGATGTTTCTTTCAGAATTAATAGTACACCATCACATTAAGATCAAAGCCCGGACTATTTGTATGGATATTAATTATTAATTTAATTTGATTTGAGCACAATGTGCATAAGTTAAGTACGGTACAGAGTTTAAGAGTCACCCACAGAATTGTGTCAGAGATATTTCTCTGCGTTTGCATGTCCTTGAGTGGTATCTGTCGCATGGGCCATTACCAAGTTTGCACATGTATAGTTCATCTGGTTGATGATAGATGTCTCTCGTGCAGATCCGGTGGTGAAAACGGTAATTCTGCACGCCGTGAGAATATGCCTTTTCGTAACTTTTAACGAGGTATATTATTGAAAATATAGGATTTATGATTTACATACCTTTCTTGGAGTTGTTGGGAGTCGTTTCACAATCTCAACTACAACTGCCGCACCTCAATAATGTGTTTTTTTTACGAAAATAAATAATTTTTATCGTGTTCGTTTCACTACGGACGCCATCTTGGACACTCGACAGACGGAAATGTGACTACGTTACCAACATGTCGCATACAAAATTCACCATTCACCATTTCACACGTAAAGACGTAAAGTACTGCCTGGCCGAAAATTACTGCTAGTACCACAAGCAAGGGGGTCTGGGGCGTAAGTCCCAGGTTAGGTTTGTTTTTGTATGTAAAACATTAATAAGATAGAATTTATGTCCGCTACTAGGTTAGGTACTGCCTGGCCGAAAATTACTGCTAGTACCACAAGCAAGGGGGTCTGGGGCCTAAGCCCCAGGTTAGGTTTGGTTTTGTATGTAAAACATTAATAAGATACAATTTATGTCCGCTACTAGGTTAGGTACTGCCTGGCCGAAAATTACTGCTAGTACCAAAAGCAAGGGGGTCTGGGGCCTAAGCCCCAGGTTAGGTTTGGTTTTGTATGTAAAACATTAATAAGATACAATTTATGTCCGCTACTAGGTTAGGTACTGCCTGGCCGAAAATTACTGCTAGTACCACAAGTAAGGGGGTCTGGGGCCTAAGCCCCAGGTTAGGTTTGGTTTTGTATGTAAAACATTAATAAGATACAATTTATGAAGTAATTTCACATGCCACACAATCCATGGTTAAAGTACGACTGACGATTTGGATTTGGCGCAATTATAAATTACATTATCGACGCTCTTTTGTTTCTTTGTATACACGGTGCGAGATAGTACCAAACGCGCGGGGTTGGCATTCCTGACATAGTGACAAGATGTCTACCAGATACTTCATTTCAACTATATAAGTAGTGTCGCTGTTTGGGATGGCTGGGTGGGTCTATGACAGCGGACGAGTCAACATCTATTAATTTATCATCTCCAGATACCATTACTACAGGTACTTTGGCTAATTTCATTACTAGTTTTTTTTATACACATATTCTCATGGTGTGCAGCGCTACCGTGAAAACCATGGACCGCAAAGTGCGTCAAGATATGTCTCAGTTCATAGAAAAGCGTACTAATGTGCATAATAAAACAATGATATACAATCTAATCGCTACAGAATTTGGCAAATGAAATTTGTCTTTGTATGAATATCACACAAGTGAGCTTAAGAGAAGCAACGATAGACCTAGAAGATTTGATGTTTTAACAAGTTCATTGGAAGAGGTTTGTAAGCTGATGAAGGCACAAGCTTAGCTACAAATAGAGAATCATAGAGCCGTATCATTCTCACAGACTCTTGCTCATTGAAAGCATAGAGCATAACAAGCTACAGATTAATGAAAATTAATAATCAAACAACAGGCTACTAAGGTTATGAAGTCAGTGACAAACAACTTACCCTTTACTAAACTTCTTGAACGGAGGTCTGATGACGGCATGTTTACTGATGATGCAATGTCGCCCAGCACGCACGTTCGCCAAGTCTCCACGTATGATAGCATCAGACTGTACAATCACCTTTCCACTCAGGACAATGTTTTGGGAACCGCAGAGTACGGTCTGGCGACTCACTTTATTACCCGATGCCTACAACCACACACAAATTTAATTAAAAACACATTCGACACATCAGATATACAATGCACTTTAAAAATACCCTAAGAAACATTCAGCTTTCTTAAAATGAAACAAACCAGAAGGAATATTGATAGTTAACACATGCACTTAACCTGTCCTAAGCGACAAATTACCCAAAAGATAATTACCGTTTCAACATATTCAGACTTATTATAATAGACATCTTGAAGCTCCATGTCGTTCTTGCGATTGCAGGAGCCACCCACACACAAATTTACTTTTGATTGTACGAACAAAAAGCACAAAGAACCCTTCTCTCTTACGATTCCAGTACGATTCCCTACCGTAAGCAACCATATACAATAACCTAACCTGCAAAAGCACCACCCCCAATCATTGACAGCTGATGGGAAGGCAAAGAATTCACGGCAAAGACATGCCTTCTGAAAATCTTTGAAATTGACGCTTCGTTCTCTTTGACAGCGTAAATACTCCACCATATTGGCAACTCAAACTAACACTTGGGGCGCTGCGGTCGGTCTGGATAAGTAGGGTTTAAAATACTCAATAACACGCGTTTGATATGGAACACTTTTTATTTTTCGGTTATAATCAGTAAATATGGTCTCTAAAGTAATGACAGTGTTATTTTTAATTGTATATATGTATAACTGTGCGATACACGTGATCTAATTTGTGTGTTCCACTGGATTTTTGGTGTCATTTGCATATTATCAATCAGTTTTTATGGGTGATGTAGATCAGCTGATTCAAATTTACACAGGGCTACACTTCGGACATTATTTCGGTACTATTATGCGCAATATAATGTAAATGTCGATCCTGAGTCAACGCCGAGGACATTCAAATAGAGAAATACGGCACATAAATAAATAACACACCGAAGCTGTGCTACTTTTATCATTCCGAGACTAGCATCCACGCAAACCAGACGCCACTGTTCCAAGCTCCGACTTATATCGTGAATTGATGTCAAACTGATGATCCGCCAGCCTTTCCGCCAAGCCTACACCTCGTAATCGCTAAGTTCTTCGATATTCGAGCTATTCCACTACGAGTCATATAGGCCTAATTTGCCTCCCCGTGGGCACTGTAGAATGAGTGATTCCGCTACCCTTCAAATATTCAATACCAAACCCACCTTTTAACCATCCAAATCAAGCAATTCCTGTCCCCCCGTCCCCCCCCCCCCCCCCGAGTTTTAATACAAGTTAAACTCATCCCTTCTCCCTACCAAGCAGCCAATAATTAATTATTTAATTAATTATTCAAGTAACTTCAATCTTCCCAGCGCGCCCATCGTAACAGCTGTTTTTAAACTGAATAACCTTCGCTGGCTTTACGTCGCAGGTCTTCTGTCTGTCTACCTCGACAAGTGTTAGATCCTTCCCGGGGTGGAAAGGTATTATTATTAGCTATTATTAGGTATCATCACATTTCGGCTATTGCTATTTGCATCTTTTGGAAAGTGATGAAAACGTATATCCGCAGCCCTCTTATACATCGACTTACAGCCGTAAACTGAGCAATACACTTTGCTTTTACTCATTTTTCACTCTATCAACGAGTAAAACTTATTACTTATGTATAAAGACACGAACAATTTACCACGATCTGTTTACCAATACAAGAAACCATATACAAACAGTCACCACGTGACAAATGTACCCTACTTGGTAAGTTTCTCATTTTTACCGCTAGATGTCATATCAGATAGCTGGAGTTGCCAATTGAATCCAATGGAATAATAAGGAAATACGGAAAATACACGTTGCGAAGATTACATTAGTAAAAAGAATCTTGCACAGTGTGCATTAATTTATTGGTACAGAATTGCCGTCTACATTTTCAAGCCATGCAGTGGCGGATCTAGGGGAGGGCCCCGCGCAATGAATTTTTTAAAATTTAATTAATTAATTAATTACGGTATACTTTTCAAACTAATTTATATTTCATATTCCTTTTTTCAGAGCAGCTATGACCTCCCGTGACCGTTTAGCAAGTTTAGGAAAAGGAAGCTTGTAGTTTAACGTGACCGTTAATCTCGCGATCATAAGCCACGGGACCTCCGTTTTACGTGGAATCCGAACCACAGGACATGGCATTTCACATCGAAAATCTCACATGCAGTGACCGGGAATCGAACCCGGTCCGCCTTGGTGAGAGGCATACAGCTTGACCGCTGCGCCACCACGCCCCTAGCAAGTTTAGATTTCAGTGAAATAATAGAAGACTTCAGACGGGAAAAAAAGTTGCAAAGTAGCCTAATATTTTAATATTTCATAGTTTACATAATCTTCTTCAATGGGACTTACAGGTTTCTGCCATATAATTAAACAAGAAGTTCCGTGACGAAATAAAGAGCCTACTTTTCTTAAAATTTAAGATTCATGCCAATGATTAATCTATGTGGATCTATCTAGAATAATGACGAAATTAAAGGGTAATATCGAAATTTCTAATTAGTTCGAAATACTGTTGTTGTTGTTGTTGTTGTTTGAGTCTTCAGTCTTTTGACTGGTTTGATGCAGCCCTCCATGCCTCCCTGTCCTGAGCTAATCGTTTCATCTCTACATAGCTACCACACCCTACATCCGAAGCAATCTGTTTAACATATTCTAACCTTGGTCTACCCCTACAGTTCTTGTCCTCAACCCTTCCTTCCATAACTAAGCTTGCTATTCCTGGGTGTCTTAGTATGTGTCCTACTAACCTATCTCTTCTCTTCATTAGCAGTCGCCAGAAACATCTCTCCTCTCCCTCTCGTCTTAATACCTCTTCGTTTGTCACCCTATCTACCCATCTGATCATCATTCTCCTGTAACACCACATTTCAAATACTGTATACCTGACATAATGCAGCCTAATAGAGAACTACAGTTGGCAGCCCTGGTGACTGAATATATTCTTAGTTCCATCTCTTAAGGCACAGAATACAAAATTTGGTTGAAGTCCAATGGATAGGATGGACGTTACATGCAGTTAAACATTGGATCTAACAGCGCGCGTAAAATCATGTTGGCAACAATGACATACATATATTGGTCAGAAATAATCTGAAATAATATGATCTATTGTTGTGTCAATTTTGACATGCATTTTAAAATTGGACCTATCAGCAGACTTAGAATCATGTTGGCAGCACTGGCGTAGGCCTATATTAGTTACTCCAAATTTATCTAGAATGCCAGGTACTCTACGTGTGCAAAGTTTAGAGCTATTGGCTTGCATACCTTATGATATATTGATATTAGGGTAACAAAAATAGAGACAGCATTTATTAACAGTTGGCAGCCCTGGTTACTCTTAAGAATCGGCATAGTCATATTTGTTCTGGTACACATAGCACCAGTGGCGTACCAAAGCTACTTGACGCCCGGGACCAAATAGATGGTAGTCGCCCTCTAACACTAAAAGGTTCAAGGACCAATAAGTTTAATTTAAACACAGTTTAATGTTCATAAATATGTATTTTTAATAAGTAGTATGTTACTTTAACACATTATAAAGAGAAAAATAAAATAAAACTGTAAGTATTAAAAGGTTTGAAAAGTAATACAAAAAACTAAAGAGAAAAGAAGTGTCAGACTCATAACAAAAATGTAAAAATGTGCCTTGATGGATGCAAACTTATTTATAATAGATAATGATAGGTCGTCCACAATATGCCACAGACACTGGAATCGTTAAAAGTAGTTTGAAAGCGATGATCAAGTTACCGTACTGTATGCCTCGAACCCAAACAAGACATAAATATAACAAAACATCCTTGGGTTTCAAGTCGACCTTTTCACAATTTTCTTTGATATTCGTAATAAAACTATGACATTTTTAATATCTTCAAAGAGTTCTTCTGCGTTCAAATCTTCAGGGTACTTATCTGCAAGTTCGAAACATTTCCTCTTTAGAGTGTTCAAAACGTTTTCATTTGGGGTTTCGTTATGAATGTATCCATCAATATCACAGAGGAAGCCAAAACGTTCATCCAGTTCCTCGATATTGGCGAACCGTTCACTTAACTCACGAATAAGTTTTTCTAAGATCTCTAGTGTGCTCATCTTTACTTCATCTTTCCGGGAAAGTCCAACATCATCTACCATCCCCTGGCATTTTCCGCTTCACTCTTTGTCTTCGTTCCGTAGGTTCTCTCCATTCCTCACACTTCTTAGTAGCTTTTGGTATAATATCAACTGAAAGGGTTTCTCTCCACATATTAAGCTGATCTTGGAAAGCTTGTAGACAAGTTATTGTATAAGTGAACGAAATGCCTTCGATTTGCAAAGTGTTCTGTGTTCTGTCAATTTTTGGAAGTACCTCAACCCGAAAAATAGCAGGGTTACAAAGTCAAATCTTGTTATTGCATTAAGTAACAGCGCTGGACTATGTCTAGTATCGACAGTTTCAGTTGTAGTGTCTTTCAATTTTTCTAGAGCATGAATCAATCCATCTCACTGAGATTATAAGGCGTTCACGGCTTCTGCTTTAGAACTCCATCTTGTATCTGAGTGGCCCTTGACCAATAAGCTGACATGTTCCTTGAGGACACTCCATCAGTGAGTCGGACTAGAGAAACATTCATACACTTCTTGAACTGTTCCAAAAAGTTGCACTTCATTGATTACACTGGATTGATTTGAATCGTACCATCAAGATCATGCGAATTTATTAACTACTGTAATATTTGATTCATTAATATCAAGGCTTAAATTGGCACTGTCAAATTCACATTCTTTCTGAGTTTCATTGTTTTCAGAGTTCAGTGATCCTTTTATAAAAGCTGTCGTAAACGATTTCGAACTATCAAGTGCTTTGGTACGGTACGTTGCTGTTTCAGTTGTCTATTTTGAGGCCCACTTGCCTCGTGTCGTTTCATAATTGAAACTGATATACAATGAAATAAATTACCTTTTACTATTATCAATTATGATTCTTGGCGTTGATCAATAATGAATCTAGGTTAAAATTGTTTCAGGCAATAGCAAACGAAATAGAGAGGAAACACTGTAATTTTATTTTCAGTTTTAAATTGGTTTAGAGAATTTAACCTAATATTTTTTGCTAGTGCTAATTGCACTTACTTGTTTCCTAGTTGTGCATGAACAGGAATTACTCGTACTTTTCAACTAAACGTATAAACACACTGTATATATTCACAATTCATTGATACACAACGACTGCGAAATAAACGCAACTCAACAAATGAATAAAGTAAACTAAGGATTAAGGAATACACTTCATGACTAGCAAACTAGCAATCGTCAATTCTGTTGTGACTTGATAACCGCACCCCACGTCGGCCGGCATCGTCATCAACCACGCACCACTCTGATTGCGGCTCAGGCGCTCTTTTCACCCGTACTTCGTAATCATTTCCTGTGTGCTCGGCGCCCACGATCTACATATTTCGTATTGTCTGTAAATAGTTTAAAACGAAACGTTCATTTCATTTCTAAAATTATCACTGCAGTATTTAACAAAGTAATAAAAAAAATGACCATTAAAACCGCATATTTTTACTGAAAAAAATATTTCTTAAACTAATAAGAAATAAGTTTTTCGATTTTGGATTTTGGCGCCCCATTACCTTTACGGCGCCTGGGCGGCTGCCCCGTTCGCATCCCCTTTGGTACACCACTGCATACCACACATGAAATTTGGTTGAAATCCAAATGATAGTATAGAAGCTACGTGTATTTAAAGTTGGACCTCTCAGCAGGCTTAGAATCATGTTGGTAGCACTGACGTATATAAGTTACTCCAAATTAATATAGAATGTTAGGTACTATACGTGTGCATAGTTTAAAGCTGTCGGCTTGCATACTTTCTGATATATGGGTATTTGGATTAAAAAATGAGAGCATTTATTAACAGTTGCCAGTTGGCAGCCCTGGAGGCTCTTAAGAATAGGCTCAGTCACATCTGTTTATGTACACATAGCACATACGAAATTTGGTTGAATTCCAATTGATAATGTAGAAGTTATATGCATTTAAAACTTGGACCTATCAGCAGGCTTATAATCATTTTGGCAACACTGCCGTGTATGGCCTCCTGGAAATTAAACTGCAATATTATTATCTACACGTGTGCCAATTTTGAAATAGCTCCCATTCATACCTTCCAAGATATCCAACATGGAGCTCAAATTTCAATTGCGATTTTTCAGCAGTTGGTAGCACTGACATCATTTTCAAATATGGCCGTGAAAGATTTACTCCTACCAAATTTTGTTTCGAATGCTCCAGCCGATTAGGATTTGGTAGGGGGGGACGGGGACGGGACACCGGGACACACACACAGCCAGCCAGCCAGACAGACAGACAGACAGACTCACATTTGCCCGATCTCATAAGTCTACTTTCTCCTCATTTTTGCAAAATGTGAAAAGTAGGCTAAAAATGTACTGTAGTGTATTCAAAATATTGTAACTATTCTTTATTTTATTAATATAACAAAATTACTTTCCATTTTATTTGATATTTTTTTAAAATTTCCTATTGTTGTGGGCCCCACCTTATCATATCGCCCAGGGCCCCGCAAGGCCTGGATCCGTCACTGAAGCCGTGTCATAAGGTTTGGCAACGCCGCCCATCTGTCATCTGGGAGGCCTAGCGCGATTTTGACGCCAAATGATTCCGAAAATACAACAGAACAGACTGTCGATCCCTGATACTTAAACTGTTGAACTCTCTCAAAGGATTAATATCTCGTTTTCTAAATTGATCTGTTCTTAGTTTTTTAAATCTGATATTTAATTATAATTGATCTATATTGCTTACCAACAATAGCATTAAAAGCCAATTTGTCTCTGTGTGTGTTGTTCTCCTTTTTTATATTAAATACCGTAATAATAATAATGCCGGCCCCGTGGTGTTGGGTTAGCGCGCCTGCCTCTCACCCGGAGGCCCCGGGTTCGATCCCCGGCTCCGTCAGAGATTTTAAAACTGACGTGAGGGTTGGAACGGGGTGCACTCAGCCTCGTGAGGACAATTGAGTAGCTGTCTGACAGTGAGACAGCGCCCCGATCACGAATACCAAGATTAACGGCCGAGGGGACCCGACGCGCTGATCACGCGTCACCCCAATATCTGCAGGCCAAATGGCTGGGCAGCGGTCGCTTGGTCGGCCTTAGCCCGTCATGGGCTGGATAGTGCCAGGGGTTGACTTTTTTTAAAATAATAATAATATTAATAATAATAATAATAATAATATCGTATGGCCTCGGGTTCCGGGTGAAAGCTTTGTTATTTGACGCCCATAGGGCAGCTTGCATGTCGAATTGTGTTGTTCCTTGGTGCGTTATGAAAGTCAAGGAGGTTAGATAATTATTTAAGCTCCTTGACACTATAGCGCTTTCTAGTAGAGAAAGGAGGAACTTTGTGTTGGCTGTAAATCCCGAGATTAATTTTGTCACTATGAACACGGCCTACTGAATTCAAATGGTTTTTTTTACATGCCAACAACGTATGAAATGCGTGCCAAGATTTTTGTCGCCTTCCAAAAATCACTTGCCATGGTCAGCAGCGAACCTGCAAGCTTGGGGTTGGTAGTCCGACACGATCACCACTCACACACCGTGGCAAGCAAATAATACATGAATGTAAGTGATCGCTTTTGCTTAGCCTAGCAAGCCTTAGCAATAAACATGTGTCCAGTGGCGGATCCAGGCCTTGCGGGGCCCTGGGCGATATGATAAGGGGGCCCACAACAATAAGAAATTTAAAAATATCAAATCAAATGGAAAATAGTTTTGTAATAATAATAAACTAAAGAATAGTTACAATATTTTGAATATCAGTACATTTTTTAATAATATGAAAGAAACCTTTAAGTCCCCTCGAAGAAGATTATGTAAACTATGAAATATTAAAATATTACTTTGCGACTTTTTTCCCGGCTGAAGTCTTCCATCATTTCACTGAAATCTAAACTTGCTAAACGGTCACGGGAGGACATAGCTGCACTGAAAAAGGAATATGAATTACAAATTAGTATGAAAAGTCTGAAAAGTATAATTAATTAATCAATTAAATTTAAAACAATCCATGGCGCGGGGCACCTCGGACCGCGGGGCCCTGGGCGGTCGCCCTCCCCTAGATCCGCCCCATGCGTGTATGCACAGTATATTGTTTGTATTTATTGTTTTCTTAAATAAAATTGAATTGTAAAAACCATTAACTTGTCTCTTCAATTAATTATTATATCTTACTAAGCTCTTGTTTAACACTATTAATTATTAGAGCTCGGATTTTTAGGTAAATAAAGATTTTTTATGTAATTACATATTTTAAGCATTTTTACTATAAATACATAAATTCCTGATTTTCACTTATTAGCACATAAAAAGACATAATATTTACATTTAAAAAATCAGTATGCTAGATCTTTCAGTTTAATGCATTTTGTTCTGTTATTTCAACGGGGAAGAACCAGTGAGCTATCTAATTCCCATGCAGAGCGTATGTCAGCTTGCAACTGTGTTATTCTTAACTTGTCGCCCCGTGCCACTCACTGTGGAAACCGGGGATTTCCTTGTCCATATTGCCCCACGTGCTAGACCATCCCCCTCCACCAGCTACCTGGAACCAGAGTCACTCACATGTAGTTCATTTCTGGCACTGTGAAGTGTAAGGAGTTCTACGATGCCTAAAGTAAAATCAACTACAAGTTATTGTCAGCAGCAGTATGTTGCAGAATTTAAATATAATTTTACTTCTGATGGGAGCGTTCTGTTCTGCCAACCATGTGGGTAAGAATCATGGCTGACAGCGATCTCCAGTTACACAACACCTTAAGGGCAAGAAACATATTGCCGCAGTTTCGCGCCTTCAGAAGAAGTGTTTCGCGATAATCGTCGGTCATTTGTGATGGACAACCGGCAGCGCGGCGCGTTAATTATATACAGAGTCCTTCACTCGAAGTAATGTTAATGTTATTGGTTTTACGTCCCTTTTAACTACACTGGCTTTTAGAGACGCCGGGGTGCCGGAATTTTGCCCCGAGGGGAATCTTTAACGTGCCAGTAAATCTACGGACACGGCTCCCTCGCATTTGCGCACCCTCAAATGCCAGCTGACTGCGCCAGGATATGAACCTGCAACTTTGGGCCCAGCAAGCGAGAACGTTACCCCTGAGCCACGCAGCCAGCCATTCACTCGAAGTGCCCGGCAGCGTGGCGCGTTAATTATATACAGAGTCCTTCACTCGAAGTGCCCGGCAGCGCGGCGCGTTAATTATATACAGAGTCCTTCACTCGAAGTGCCCGGCAGCGCGGCGCGTTAATTATGTACAGAGTCCTTCACTCGAAGTGCCCGGCAGCGCGGCGCGTTAATTATATACAGAGTCCTTCACTCGAAGTGCCCGGCAGCGCGGCGCGTTAATTATGTACAGAGTCCTTCACTCGAAGTGCCCGGCAGCGCGGCGCGTTAATTATATACAGAGTCCTTCACTCGAAGTGCCCGGCAGCGCGGCGCGTTAATTATATACAGAGTCCTTCACTCGAAGTGCCCGGCAGCGCGGCGCGTTAATTATATACAGACCCCTTCACTCGAAGTGCCCGGCAGAGTGGCGCGTTAATTATATACAGAGTCCTTCACTCGAAGTGCCCGGCAGCGCGGCGCGCGCGTGGATTGTCGGACGAGCACATGGCAACTCACTGAGCTTGGGGTCGAGAGAGCGTCCGTACGAATCGCATGTAAATAACAAGCACACAAAATAACACATAATCAAAGTAAAATAATTACTCACCTCGTCTAAGGAAATTTTCATTCACACGCTTTATTTCATCTACCGAGATAGCCTCAATTTCTCTCGAGATAGCGGCTTCGGTAGCGTAGTTGGTAACATGCTGAGCTTCTATGCCCAAGATCGCGGATTCAAACCCGGCCGAAGTCGTCGGATTTTTTAAGAGCGTTAGAAATCCCTCAGTATGCCTTCAGAGGGGAAGTAGATTTATGGCATGTTAAAGAACCTTCCACTAAATGCACCTGTATGAAGCTAAATTAGGTTAAAAATGTAAACAACGCTCAGGTTCCTACGTTCGTCGCCAGGAGCTGACTGCGGTGGCGTCTAGTAGCCAAGTTCTGAACTAGTAGTTGCTGATGGTGACGACAAAAGTAGGAACTACTTGAAAAATTCAAAGTGCCGGTATGCAGTCCTTACTTGAATTAAGAAAGTGAAACACACACTAATACAGTCATCACAATTAACACCGGTTTATCAGACAGATTCTACACACATCCAAAGTACACGGGGCTAAATGACCGCGTTGTCGCAGCCCTTAAACTGAGGAACCAACCAACCATCTCTCGGGATATTTTGTGCTAATGTGTACGCAGGTTCAGGCATTATTGAAACAATAGGCTTTAACACTTAGCAATAACACGTTATAAAATTTTGAAACACAATTACAATTAAACAATAACCACTAACACGTATGGACTAAACACGTTATAAACTTATAACACTTATACCTTAAAATAGGCTATAAACGAAATAACAAAGTCAACTTTCATGATGTCGCTTATTGTGGTCCGTATTGACGTTAATACACACATCAAAAAAAGTTTTGCATCACCTCGGTTCCCAGATCTCCGGCATATAGACGTTGACTGTGTATATTGTATCAAAGATACAGTCCCTTTGACTGTTCATAGATGTCACTAAAACTGCTCAAAGATGTAAACAACCATGCATGAGCAGGGCCTATTAGACGGAGGGGGTACGACAGCCGATCAGTTCCAGTCATTCCACCAGGACGAAGGTACGCTGCTCATGTTGTCTGTAGTTCTACCATGCCTAGAAGGTCAATACCGCAGTTCGATCGCGTCCGCATTGTTACTTTGTGTCAAGAAGGGCTCTCAACAAGGGAAGTTTCCAGGCGTCTCAGAGTGAACCAAAGCGATGTTGTTCGGACATGGAGGAGGTACAGAGATACAGGAACTGTCGATGACAGGCCTCGCTCAGGCCGCCCAAGGGCTACTACTGTAGTGGATGACCGCTACTTACGGATTGCCGCTCGGAGGAACCCTGACAGCAATGCCACCATGTTGAATAATGCGTTTCGTTCAGCCACAGGACGTCGTGTTTCAACTCAAACTGTGCGCAATAGGCTGCATGATGCGCAACTTCACTCCCGACGTCCATGGCGAGGTCCAGCTTTGCAACCCCGACACCATGCAGCGCGGTACAGATGGGCCCAACAACATGCTGAATGGACCCCACAGAATTGGCATCACGTTCTCTTCACCGATGAGTGTCGCATATGCCTTCAACCAGACAATCGTCGGAGACGTGTTTGGAGGCACCCTGGTCAGGCTGAACGTCTTAGACACACTGTCCAGCGAGTGCAGCAAGGTGGTGGTTCCCTGATGTTTTGGGGTGGCATTATGTGGGGCCGACGTACGCCACTGGTGGTCATGGAAGGCTCCGAAACGGCTTTACGATACCTGAATGACATCCTCCGACCCATAGTGCACCCATATCGGCAGAATATTGGAGAGGCATTTGTCTTCATGGACGACAATTCTCGACCTCATCGTGCACATCTTGCGAATGCGTTCCTTCAAGATAACGACATCGCTCGACTACAGTGGCCAGCATGTTCGCCAGACATGAACCCTATCGAACATGCCTGGGATATGTTGAAAAGGGCTGTTTATGGACGTCTTGACCCACCAACCACTCTGAGAGATTTACGCCGAATTGTCGTTGAGGAGTGGGACAATTTGGACCAACAGTGTCTTGATGAACTTGTGGATAGTATGCCACGACGAATACAGGCATGCATCAATGCAAGAGGACGTGCTACTGGGTATTAGAGGTAGTGGTGTGTACTGCAATCTGGACCACAAATGCTGAAAGTCTAGCTGTATGATGGTACAACATGCAATGTGTGGGTCTCATGAGCAATAAAACGAGCTGAAATGTTGTTTGTGTTGATCTCTATTCCCTTTGTATTTAAAGGTTCCGGAACTCTTGGAACCGAGGTGATGCAAAACTTTTTTTGATGTGTGTATATTGAATGAATATTAAGATATCCGCCTTTTCAGTACAATTATTAAATAATACTCATAGGTACATGTTTCGGAGGCTTTAACACTCCCCCTTCAATGTTTGAACATTAAGCAAGAACTGAAAACAATGTGAATAGACAATCTTAGTGTTCAATGGAAAATATCTTAAATGTCTTAAATGAATTATGCACTTTAATTTTCATCCAATCTTACGTCAACATGTGAATAGTAGCCAAGATATCTTGGTCTCCTCAACAATAAGCAGTGTAATATGTGTGTTTTTTTAATTTTTATTATCATGTTTTTATCTTCTTGTGATTTATATGTGCTTGGGAACAAGGGAAGTTCTTAAAAGGTTTGTCAAGCAGGCTGATGAAGGGGGGAGTGTAAATGCCTCCGAAACATGTACCTGTGAGTACTCAAAAAATGTACTAACACTTTGAATGACTATAAAATGATTAGTTATGAACATAGAGACAAGTTTAAGGGCTTCAATTATATAGAGGAGACATGTAATTAAAGACTCATGTTCGCAAATGTTCAAATTGATAACCCTCAGTGTCCAGACAAAGCTGATAACGCGAAGCAATTGATTCGCAAACGTTACGACAAAGTTCTTTTGGAATTTCATGACATTGTCTGTCAATTTCCAATTTCGTGTTGGAATGTAAGATTTCCAGCGCAGACGCTTCGTGATGCGATGGACGCTATCTTTTGAGATGTGTGTCTCTCGAGCCGTTTGTCGTAGTGATTTCGGTGGGGATCGAGTGGGGTCTTCCTGCACCTGTTCTTCTTTTCTAGGACTGGTGGATGTCCGTGGTCGTCCAGAACGTTTCTTGTTGACGTTGTGAACGGTTCCATCTGCTTCAAATTTATCTCTGATGCGAGCAATGGTCCGGTGAGTTGGTGGCGGTTTGTCGAACTCCTGGACACTGACGGTGATCAATTTGAACATTTGCGAACATGAGTCTTTCATTACATGTCTCTTCTTTAATTGAAGCCTTTAAACTTGTCTCTATGTTCATAAATAATCATTTTATAGTCATTCAAAGTGTTAGTATAATTACATGTCTCTTCAGTAATTGAAGCCCTTAAACTTGTCTCTATGTTCATAAATAATCATTTTATAGTCATTCAAAGTGTTAGTACATTATTGGAGACACCCTGTATTTAATAAATTGTATTTAAAAGGCGGATATTTTAATATTCATTCAAAGTCAACTTCACTCGGCAAATACTGTGTTACAACTGTCTCAGCATCGCTAAGTCCCGTGCTGCTCTGCAACATTAATTTAATCAATCCTCAGCTCTGCGTTGTAATCTGCTCGTCTGACCTTTAGCTCGTCGTTCTACCTACAGTGGTGGACCGGCCGAGTGGCCATCCCCACTTTGAGTGGAAGACCCTGTACTAACTAGCAACTCGCCCCGGCTTCGCCCGGTATCTTTAACGGTATACCCAGCGTAAGCTTAAAAGAGCCACGGATGGCAGGTCCCAGACGCAATTCAGAAAAGCCGAGGTGAACAGAGTGTCATTTTACTTAGATTTTGTAGGATAGGATCATGGCTTCTCTTTGCTGGTGGCTATTGTAAGGCCCTAGCGCTGAGCTTAGAGATTTCTTGCAGTAGTTCACCAGTAAATGAGAAGGGGGCCATGACCATTTGAGTTACACATCCGTAGGTATTTTATATTTCTTTTGTGATGCTGTTTTGTTTTGATTACTCTTGGCTTGAGTATCTTTTTAGATCTTCTATGGAGATTGTAGGAAGATTTGGTTAGGTTCAGTGTTAGAGGTCGGATTTAGTGTGTGGTTGGAAGATGTGAAAAGATGGGCTTGTGGAAATGTAAGAGTTATATAGTCTGAGGGATTGGTTTGCTTAAATGAATGTTCTATTGAGTTGTCGGTTGGTAAGAGGAAATAAAGAAATGGAAATGTTATTTTTAAATGAACGAAGTAAAGGATATAAGTTGCAGAATTAGATTGAGAAAAAGACAAAAGAGAGCTTGATGTGGACTGAAGATCGAGGTGAGAGTATATGTGTAAGGAATTGCCATATGTCTACAAATGTCCCTCATGGTAAGTTAATACCACCATACCCCCAATTAGAAGACGTACAGTTACAAGAGAAACTCCAAACACATATACTCTTCTCGGAGGTCTTAACTCGACACGACTCGACAGTTTGATTCTGGCCGAAGCTGGGACCAGCTCGTAAACTCGCTCCGAAGCTAGTAATTTAAATTTCCTCTGAAGGAAATGAAAAAGTAAAAACACGGGGTGATGTATTAAAGATAGAGATATACTGTCCCGGACTATTTTGTAGAACTTCTCATGCTGAACAATAAATTCTTACATTCGTAGTATATTGATATTTTTAACGGTTTACCCAGCATAATCTTAAAAAGCGCACGGACGACAGGTTTTTCTTCGGCTCGATTTACTGAAATCGTTATTGCTCGGCTTCCTTTGGTCATAAATGAATGCTTTTCTACAGAAACCTTCTTCGAGATATCCTTTACAGATTGATGAAAACCGCATCAAAATCCATCCAGTGGTTCTCGAGATTACCCGTTACATCCAAGAATCGGGGACTTTTTTTTTAAAATACTATGTAGAGATAATAGGCCTACATAAATGTAAACGATCCCTTTTGCTTAGCCTAGCAAGCCTTAGCAATAAACGTGTAGCCTATGTATGTTATGTTCGTATTTGTTATCCTCTTAAATAACCCTCAAGGGGAGGTTGTAAGCCCTATCTCCGCCATGCTAAATTTGTAAACTTCTTGGTCCTCTTTCTCATTAAGTATTTAACCCATTGAAACAAAACCTTACAGTACAGTTATTTTGATCTATATTTTATCTTTAAGTGGTTGGTTTTTTGGAAATGTGTATGTTGGTATTTTTTTTTCAAATGTTAAATTCTTCAACTTATTTCTCTACGAAAACATAAAATATTATGTTTTCTATTTATGATAAAATCACAAGAAAACATACAATTCTTAAGTTAATCATATTGAATTACTGAAAAAAAAATCAGAGCGCTATTGTTAATACTTCCAGGGAAAAAGAAACATTTGTCTCGAAAAAAAAGTGAAGAAAAATGCTCTTAAAGATAAGTGTTTGTGCACCAGGCCCATATTCAGATCTGGGTCGTTTTCATCTTCTGGTTTCTTTTAACTTCCTAGCGCCTTTAGAGATAGTGAAGAAGGAGGAGGAGGAGAATGAGAAAGAGAAGAAGGAGGAGGAGGAGGAAAATGAACAGGAGAAGAAAGTAATAATAATAATAATAATGTTATTGGTTTTACGTCCCTTTTAACTACACTGGCTTTTAGAGACGCCGGGGTGCCTGAATTTTGCCCCGAAGGGGATCTTTAACGTGCCAGTAAATCTACGGACACGGCTCCCTCACATTTGCGCACCCTCAAATGCCAGCTGACTGCGCCAGGATACGAACCTGCAACCTTGGGCCCAGCAAGCGAGAAAGTTACCCCAGAGCCACGCAGCCAGCCAGGAGAAGAAAGAGAAGGAGAAAGAGAGGAAGGAGCAGGAGAAGGAGGAGAAGAAGGAAAAGAAGAAGCAGGAGAAAGAGAAGAGGGAGGAGAAGAAGGAGCAGAAGAAGGAGGAGAAAGAGAAAGAGTAGAAGAAGCAGGAGAAGGAGACGAATTAGGAGGAGAAGGAGAAAGGGAAGAAGGAGCAGGAGAAGGAGGAGAAAGAGAAGGAGCAGGAATTTGAGAAAGAGAAAAAGGAGGAGGAAGAGAAGGAGAAATGAAGAAGGAGGAGCAGGAGAAAGATAAGGTGGAGAAGAAGAAAGAGAAGAAGGAGCAGAAGGACGAGGAGGAGAAAATATGCCAGTTCTCAGGAACAGATCTTCAAGGGAGGCGTGGCTTTAAATGACCTATAGATGGCGTTTAGCAAACATTTTCAGCAAATAAGCATATGTACATTATAAATTGGACTTCAGGCTATCGAAATAAAATCAAATCTAAAATTCCACTTTTTGACCCAAAACAGCTTACAGCCTCCCCTTAAGGTGTTTCTTGAATTAATTATTATACCGGGATATCCTAAGCTTAACACTATTAATGATATTAATGATATAATAATAAAATTATTGAAGTGTTATTTACTTCTATTTCAACAACTTTAAAATATCATGTTAGAGATCTGCGCGGCCCGCTTGGTATTGAACGTGTGACTCCGTGTGGGGGGGGGGGGGGGGGGGTATAAAAAGGTTGCTGACCCCCTATCAGCCAAACGTTTCCACTCACACTGCTTGTCGACCTGCGGCAGACGTGATCTGTCGACCAAAGTATTATGTGCACTCGAGTTTGAAGGTTGTTTGTGAAGTAACCAATAGACCTACATTAAATCCAATTACATCATCATTTTGGTCGTTCTATTGTACGTTAGTTCATGTATGTTTGGAATTTTAAATTTATATTTTAATATTTTTTTTCGCAGTTGGAAGACAAAAAGTGCCCGATTTTAAGCGGGTTTCAACCATGTGTCACATTTAAGAATTATTATCTCAAAAACCCGTTATCAGATCGAATTCAAATTTTAACACAATATACATTGGAATGTTGACTGGCTTATTAATTTAAAAATTGTGTGTCCAAGAAACAAAGTTGTTATCATATTTGTAAGGTAACTTTTTCTCGGCTCGGTATGATTGGAAAATGTAGTTCTTGGTCGCGTTGTAATCCTTATACTGTACCTCAAAACGTTATGCTGTATGACTGTTAAATACGTAAAATAAGTGAACCTCAAATGTGCTGCACGCTTAAAAACGGGCACTTTTTGTGTTCCAACTGCGATAAAAAAAAATATTAAAATATAAATTAAAACTTCCAAACCTACATGAACTAACGTAAAATAGAACGACGAAAATGATGATTTTATTGGATTTTATGTAGGTCTATTGGTTAGTTCACAAACAACCTTCAAACATTGGCCGACAGTAGACCCAAAGTACGCCTGCACATTACGTAATCTGGCGGCCTTCCTTTGCAACCCTTCTAATGCATTTATCCAGGATGGTTGATATGAATCCTATACACCTGCAGTATAATCCATTTGCGTAGTTACTATAGAGACAGATAAGGCCTCTCCCTAATCTCCTTGCCAGTAGTCTACCTTTAAAAACCCACATAATCATATGCATGGCTTTGAAAACCTTCGCGGAAGGAACAAAATGAGAATATAATCTCCGTGTATATGTGTGGTACTACGGCCCATGAATAGCCTAGTCCTAGCAAGCGATCGCTGCCCAGGCATTTGGCCTGCAGATTGCGGGGTGATGAGAGGTCAGAGCGTCGGGACTCATCGGCCGTTAATCTTGGTATTTCCTGACCGGGGCTATGTCTCACTGTCAGACAGCTACTCATTTGTCTTCACGACGCTAAGTGCACCCCATTCCAGCCCTCATGTCAGTTTCTAAAATCCCTGACGAAACCGAAATCGAACCCGGGACTAAAAGGTAGTATTTTCTAAGGCTACTACTACGGGAAATAGACTTACACGCCAAACTCCTAGACGCAGCGTGCTAGTTGGATCGGCTCCTTGAAGGAAATCCTGGACCTGCCACTGAATGCAGCACACAGCTGCTAGGTTGGCAACATTGCTCCGTCTACATGGAGATACGCTGAAAGCGGGAACATCTATGGCTCTTCACCTTTGAAATGGTAAACAGTAGGCTATAAATCAACAAAGCCACATTCATCTGGTATACATTGTACTTTTAACCTCCACTAAAATGACTGATTGTAACTCAGCTGTCATGTCATAGTTCAGGCCCATATTTAGGAAATTCATCTCTATAAAGTGCAAGAAGCATTTCATGTAACAATTGGGGAAACAACGTTTTTATGGTATTTCGACCCCGCTGAATACAAATCTGCCTGTTGCCAAAGCGAAATTTGGACCGGAAGACCGGTATCCAAGATGGCGGCCAAGATGGTCGTCAAAACTCTGTTGCCCTATATCTCTCTTGTCCGTTGGCTTAAAATATTTATTTAAACGCCGGGTTAGTGGTTTCCTCGGATTCTTATCATATTGCCATGCTCAGAAATTACTTACCTTAGTTTGGAGTGTATGGGATCCAAGATGGTGCCCAAGATGATCGCCGAAACCTTGTTATGTTTACGTGTTCTTATATTTAGAGTGCAATATCTGTCAGATATACAGCTTTTAGCGGATAAATGTGTACTAAATGCGTAGACTATGGTACATGTTACTAAAATAAAAATATAAGCAGGCCTAAACAAATATGTAATACACTGACGTTTTTTTCTCGAAATGGCGGCAACGGTGGGCTTCTTAGTTGATACGGCTGTAATGTCCAACCAAAACCTATGTATTATCTGCCAGAAGAGAAAATGTTCTAAGGACAAATAATCAGATCTGACGGATAACGGCAAAGAGACTCTTCTGAAGTACCCAGGCTTGAGGAAAGAACTTCATGATGCTGAATTTGCTGACACTATTGTTAGAATTGAACAAACGTTGACAAATAGTGATACAAAATTCAAGTACCACCGCGGATGCTACTCAAACTTTGCTAATTCTGGAAGATTGGAAAGGTTAAAGAACAAATCAGCACCTTCACAAGTGGCGGAATGTGCTGCTACAGAGCCGTCGTCTCCTCGATACGTCACCAGTGCTCGCACTGACTGTGCCTGACATTAGCATGTGTATTTTCTGCCAAAGTAATAAAAGCGAAGCTCTGAGGCAGGTGATGTCAAAGCCAATGAATGATACTATAAGAACGCTGGCTAATTATGACCACCAACTGTTCGTTCGCATTAATTGTATGCCGTGCTGGATAGCATCTGAAGTGAAATACCACAGTCTGTGTATAGTGAAGGCCGAGAGGATCCAGAAGAAAATACCGATGCAGATGAAGGAGTTTGGCAAAAGTAACTTACCTATGATCCAAATTTGCAAAGAGCTTAAAGTATCAGCTTCACTGGGTCACGTTTTGCAACCCTCAGATGTTTGGGAAAGATACGTTCACCTGGCGAGAACAGTCGACGTTCAGATACCGAAGTAATTTGAATCGCGCTTGTCAACTTCTAAAGATAAATTGCAGAACACCATGAACGACTCGTTCCTTTTCTTCCAATCCTTGAACAAGGACATCACAGGAAGGCAGACTCTCCTTATACCCCGGAAATTTTCGTCCAAGGGGACTGCGGATGTTGTTTTAGGAGAAAGTGATCATGAAGTCTCGATCCCAAGACAAGTGCTCAATGATGATTTTTTAATTTTTGTCCATGCTGCGCTTCTTCTTAGAGGGGAGCTGCAAGATTCGCCGGGTCACTCAGGGCTTCATGTTTCCCAAGAAGAGGCTGCCGCAATCATACCGAAAAATCTTAGTTTGTTCCTGAGCGTACTGATAGGTGGAGACGAGTTCTCGACGACGTTGTCGATGACCAATACGATGACTCAAGCAAGGAAGAAGAAGACGACGAGATCTTAGAAAGTGTGCAAGTATACGGCCTTCACCCAAAAACGTTGAGCTGTCTATAGGCCAATATATAGTCTATGCTGTGAGTGGCGGTAAGAAGCTGACACCAAAACATATCGGATTAGCTTTGTCTGTACATCAGCAGACACGATCTCGTAAACTTGTTACTCTGCTACACTCATCGGGGCATTGTATGAGCTATACGCAGGTCCTCCAGGCAGATAAAGCTCTCGCAAATGTCACTGTGAATTCTCTTGACAACGCTACCGGTGCCGTCATCCCACCAAATTTTAAGGTGTCTAAAACTGACGGCAGCAATGAACCAGCTTTGCATATAACGGCAGACAACATCGACATACTGACAGACACCCTTGATGGTAAGAGGACGTTCCACGCAACCCAGATGGTCGCTTTCCAACGAGGTGGCCAAGGAACGGATGAAGTGTGGCGCACTGTGAAGCTTGACCCAAAATCAACATTGAAGGTCCCCGATGTGCTGAATCAGTTGTTGCCACCAAAAATTCCTAAGGTGAGACCGGAGCCATATTATTCAAAAGCAGTAGAAGCCGATTGGTTTCGAGTCAGTGAGCCGGGAGTTATGAAAAACCTTCCGCTGTGTGTCCAGGAGTCTCGAATACAAGATTTGGCCTTCGGGATTTCTCGTGTAAACGACACGATCAAGCTGGGATGGACGGAATTCAATAAAAAATCATCCACCTCTACTTACGAAGTTTCGGCAATTGGATATATGCCCTTGATCCTGAACCCTGCTGACGAGATGACAACACTAAACACCGTCGTTCGAAGATGCATTGCGGCTGCTGACAAACTTGGAAAGCGTCATGTAATACTGACAACAGACCAGGCCTTGTATTACAAGCTGTTGGAACTGAAATGGTGTTCGGAAGAGGCACAGATCCGAGTTACTCTCAGGATGGGTGGTCTTCACATAGCTATGAACTTCCTCAAGGTTATCGGAAAGCACATGACAGGAAGCGGCCTCACCGAAATGTGGCTAGAAAGCGGACTAATGGGTGAAGGCAGTATATCCAAAGTAATTGACGGCAAGGCCTATGGAAAAGGTATGAGGGCTCACAAGATTACGCTTCAAGCTATAAATGGCAGATTTTAGCTCCTCAGATCGCGTCATTCTTTGAAGAGCATAGCGTTGATTCTGCAGAGTTCAGGCGCATATCGAAGGAACCCTTACAGTTGACATGTTTCCTTCAAAGCGAAAATAACTTGCAATTATTGTCTGAGTTTGTAGAGGAGAAGTCCAAAGAAAGCCCAAATTTTGAATTTTGGTGGTCCTACATGGACATGGTCCTGACGCTACTAATGTTTTCCTACAGTGATTGTTGTTTCATTGAAGTCCCTTTCCTGCAGTGATTGTTGTTTCATTGAAGACCCTTTCCTGCAGTGATTGTTGTTTCATTGAAGTCCCTTTCCTGCAGTGATTGTTGTTTCATTGAAGTCCCTTTCCTGCAGTGATTGTTGTTTCATTGAAGTCCCTTTTCTGCAGTGATTGTTGTTTCATTGAAGTCCCTTTCCTACAGTGATTGTTGTCTCATTGAAGTCCATTTCCTACAGTGATTGTTGTTTCGTTGAAGTCCCTTTCCTACAGTGATTGTTGTTTCGTTGAAGTCCCTTTCCTACAGTGATTGTTGTTTCATTGAAGTCCATTTCCTGCAGTGATTGTTGTTTCGTTAAAGTCCCTTTCCTACAGTGATTGTTGTTTCGTTGAAGTCCATTTCCTACAGTGATTGTTGTTTCGTTAAAGTCCCTTTCCTACAGTGATTTTTGTTTCATTGAAGTCCTTTTCCTACAGTGATTGTTGTTTCATTGAAGTCCATTTCCTGCAGTGATTGTTGTTTCGTTGAAGTCCCTTTCCTACAGTGATTGTTGTTTCGTTGAAGTCCATCTCCTGCACTGATTGGTGTTTCATTGAAGTCCATTTCCTGCAGTGATTGTTGTTTCGTTGAAGTCCCTTTCTTACAGTGATTGTTGTTTCGTTGAAGTCCCTTTCCTACAGTGATTGTTGTTTCATTGAAGTCCCTTTCCTGCAGTGATTGTTGTTTCATTGAAGTCCCTTTCCTGCAGTGATTGTTGTTTCATTGAAGTCCCTTTACTGCAGTGATTGTTGTTTCATTGAAGTCCCTTTCCTACAGTGATTGTTGTCTCATTGAAGTCCATTTCCTACAGTGATTGTTGTTTCGTTGAAGTCCCTTTCCTACAGTGATTGTTGTTTCGTTGAAGTCCCTTTCCAACAGTGATTGTTGTTTCATTGAAGTCCATTTCCTACAGTGATTGTTGTTTCGTTGAAGTCCCTTTCCTACAGTGATTGTTGTTTCGTTGAAGTCCATTTCCTACAGTGATTGTTGTTTCGTTGAAGTCCCTTTCCTACAGTGATTGTTGTTTCATTGAAGTCCTTTTCCTACAGTGATTGTTGTTTCATTGAAGTCCATTTCCTGCAGTGATTGTTGTTTCGTTGAAGTCCCTTTCCTACAGTGATTGTTGTTTCGTTGAAGTCCATCTCCTGCAGTGATTGTTGTTTCGTTGAAGTCCCTTTCCTACAGTGATTGTTGTTTCGTTGAAGTCCCTTTCCTACAGTGATTGTTGTTTCGTTGAAGTCCCTTTCCTACAGTGAATGTTGATTCGTTGAAGTCCCTTTCCTACAGTGATTGTTGTTTCGTTGAAGTCCCTTTCCTACAGTGATTGTTGTTTCGTTGAAGTCCCTTTCCTACAGTGATTGTTGTTTCGTTGAAGTCCCTTTCCTACAGTGAATGTTGATTCGTTGAAGTCCATCTCCTGCAGTGATTGTTGTTTCGTTGAAGTCCCTTTCCTACAGTGATTGTTGTTTCGTTGAAGTCCCTTTCCTACAGTGATTGTTGTTTCGTTGAAGTCCCTTTCCTACAGTGAATGTTGATTCGTTGAAGTCCCTTTCCTACAGTGATTGTTGTTTCGTTGAAGTCCCTTTCCTACAGTGATTGTTGTTTCGTTGAAGTCCCTTTCCTACAGTGAATGTTGATTCGTTGAAGTCCCTTTCCTACAGTGATTGTTGTTTCGTTGAAGTCCCTTTCCTACAGTGATTGTTGTTTCATTGAAGTCCATTTCCTGCAGTGATTGTTGTTTCGTTGAAGTCCCTTTCCTACAGTGATTGTTGTTTCAAGTCCCTTTCCTACAGTGATTGTTGTTTCATTGAAGTCCCTTTCCTACAGTGATTGTTGTTTCGTTGAAGTCCCTTTCCTGCAGTGAATGTTGTTTCGTTGAAGTCCCTTTCCTACAGTGATTGTTGTTTCAAGTCCCTTTCCTACAGTGATTGTTGTTTCATTGAAGTCCCTTTCCTACAGTGATTGTTGTTTCGTTGAAGTCCCTTTCCAACAGTGATTGTTGTTTCATTGAAGTCCATTTCCTACAGTGATTGTTGTTTCATTGAAGTCCCTTTTCAACAGTGATTGTTGTTTCATTGAAGTCCCTTTCCTACAGTGATTGTTGTTTCATTGAAGTCCCTTTCCTGCAGTGATTGTTGTTTCATTGAAGTCCCTTTCCTGCAGTGATTGTTGTTTCATTGAAGTCCCTTTACTGCAGTGATTGTTGTTTCATTGAAGTCCCTTTCCTACAGTGATTGTTGTCTCATTGAAGTCAATTTCCTACAGTGATTGTTGTTTCGTTGAAGTCCCTTTCCTACAGTGATTGTTGTTTCGTTGAAGTCCCTTTCCTACAGTGATTGTTGTTTCATTGAAGTCCATTTCCTACAGTGATTGTTGTTTCGTTGAAGTCCCTTTCCTACAGTGATTGTTGTTTCGTTGAAGTCCATTTCCTACAGTGATTGTTGTTTCGTTGAAGTCCCTTTCCTACAGTGATTGTTGTTTCATTGAAGTCCTTTTCCTACAGTGATTGTTGTTTCATTGAAGTCCATTTCCTGCAGTGATTGTTGTTTCGTTGAAGTCCCTTTCCTACAGTGATTGTTGTTTCGTTGAAGTCCATCTCCTGCAGTGATTGTTGTTTCGTTGAAGTCCCTTTCCTACAGTGATTGTTGTTTCGTTGAAGTCCCTTTCCTATAGTGATTGTTGTTTCGTTGAAGTCCCTTTCCTACAGTGAATGTTGTTTCGTTGAAGTCCCTTTCCTACAGTGATTGTTGTTTCGTTGAAGTCCCTTTCCTACAGTGATTGTTGTTTCATTGAAGTCCATTTCCTGCAGTGATTGTTGTTTCGTTGAAGTCCCTTTCCTACAGTGATTGTTGTTTCAAGTCCCTTTCCTACAGTGATTGTTTTTTCATTGAAGTCCCTTTCCTACAGTGATTGTTGTTTCGTTGAAGTCCCTTTCCTGCAGTGAATGTTGTTTCGTTGAAGTCCCTTTCCTACAGTGATTGTTGTTTCAAGTCCCTTTCCTACAGTGATTGTTGTTTCATTGAAGTCCCTTTCCTACAGTGATTGTTGTTTCGTTGAAGTCCCTTTCCAACAGTGATTGTTGTTTCATTGAAGTCCATTTCCTACAGTGATTGTTGTTTCATTGAAGTCCCTTTTCAACAGTGATTGTTGTTTCATTGAAGTCCATTTCCTACAGTGATTGTTGTTTCGTTGAAGTCCCTTTCCTACAGTGATTGTTGTTTCATTGAAGTCCATTTCCTGCAGTGATTGTTGTTTCGTTGAAGTCCCTTTCCTACAGTGATTGTTGTTTCAAGTCCCTTTCCTACAGTGATTGTTGTTTCATTGAAGTCCCTTTCCTACAGTGATTGTTGTTTCGTTGAAGTCCCTTTCCTGCAGTGATTGTTGTTTCGTTGAATTCCCTTTCCTACAGTGATTGTTGTTTCAAGTCCCTTTCCTACAGTGATTGTTGTTTCATTGAAGTCCCTTTCCTACAGTGATTGTTGTTTCGTTGAAGTCCCTTTCCAACAGTGATTGTTGTTTCATTGAAGTCCATTTCCTACAGTGATTGTTGTTTCGTTGAAGTCCCTTTCCTACAGTGATTGTTGTTTCATTGAAGTCCATTTCCTGCAGTGATTGTTGTTTCGTTGAAGTCCCTTTCCCACAGTGATTGTTGTTTCAAGTCCCTTTCCTACAGTGATTGTTGTTTCATTGAAGTCCCTTTCCTACAGTGATTGTTGTTTCGTTGAAGTCCCTTTCCTGCAGTGATTGTTGTTTCGTTGAAGTCCCTTTCCTACAGTGATTGTTGTTTCAAGTCCCTTTCCTACAGTGATTGTTGTTTCATTGAAGTCCCTTTCCTACAGTGATTGTTGTTTCGTTGAAGTCCCTTTCCAACAGTGATTGTTGTTTCATTGAAGTCCATTTCCTACAGTGATTGTTGTTTCGTTGAAGTCCCTTTCCTACAGTGATTGTTGTTTCAAGTCCCTTTCCTACAGTGATTGTTGTTTCATTGAAGTCCCTTTCCTACAGTGATTGTTGTTTCGTTGAAGTCCATTTCCTGCAGTGATTGTTGTTTCGTTGAAGTCCCTTTCCAACAGTGATTGTTGTTTCATTGAAGTCCATTTCCTACAGTGATTGTTGTTTCATTGAAGTCCCTTTCCTACAGTGATTGTTGTTTCGTTGAAGCCCATTTCCTGCAGTGATTGTTGTTTCGTTGAAGTCCCTTTCCTACAGTGATTGTTGTTTCAAGTCCCTTTCCTACAGTGATTGTTGTTTCATTGAAGTCCCTTTCCTACAGTGATTGTTGTTTCGTTGAAGTCCATTTCCTACAGTGATTGTTGTTTCGTTGAAGTCCCTTTCCTACAGTGATTGTTGTTTCGTTGAAGTCCCTTTCCTACAGTGATTGTTGTTTCATTGAAGTCCATTTCCTACAGTGATTGTTGTTTCAAGTCCCTTTCCTACAGTGATTGCTGTTTCATTGAAGTCCCTTTCCTACAGTGATTGTTGTTTCGTTGAAGTCCCTTCCTACAGTGATTGTTGTTTCATTGAAGTCCCTTTCCTGCAGTGATTGTTGTTTCATTGAAGTCCATTTCCTGCAGTGATTGTTGTTTCGTTGAAGTCCCTTTCCTACAGTGATTGTTGTTTCGTTGAAGTCCCTTTCCTGCAGTGATTGTTGTTTCGTTGAAGTCCCTTTCCTGCAGTGATTGTTGTTTCGTTGAAGTCCCTTTCCTACAGTGATTGTTGTTTCAAGTCCCTTTCCTACAGTGATTGTTGTTTCATTGAAGTCCTTTCCTACAGTGATTGTTGTTTCAAGTCCCTTTCCTACAGTGATTGTTGTTTCGTTGAAGTCCATTTCCTACAGTGATTGTTGTTTCGTTGAAGTCCCTTTCCTACAGTGATTGTTGTTTCATTGAAGTCCCTTTCCTGCAGTGATTGTTGTTTCATTGAAGTCCCTTTCCTGCAGTGATTGTTGTTTCATTGAAGTCCGTTTCCTGCAGTGATTGTTGTTTCGTTGAAGTCCCTTTCCTGCAGTGATTGTTGTTTCGTTGAAGTCCCTTTCCTGCAGTGATTGTTGTTTCGTTGAAGTCCCTTTCCTGCAGTGATTGTTGTTTCGTTGAAGTCCCTTTCCTACAGTGATTGTTGTTTCGTTGAAGTCCCTTTCCTACAGTGATTGTTGTTTCATTGAAGTCCCTTTCCTACAGTGATTGTTGTTTCGTTGAAGTCCCTTTCCTACAGTGATTGTTGTTTCATTGAAGTCCCTTTCCTACAGTGATTGTTGTTTCGTTGAAGTCCCTTTCCTGCAGTGATTGTTGTTTCGTTGAAGTCCCTTTCCTGCAGTGATTGTTGTTTCATTGAAGTCCCTTTCCTGCAGTGATTGTTGTTTCATTGAAGTCCATTTCCTACAGTGATTGTTGTTTCGTTGAAGTCCATTTCCTACAGTGATTGTTGTTTCGTTGAAGTCCCTTTCCTACAGTGATTGTTGTTGTAGTTCTTTCAATTAGAGGCATGAATTTCGTGCTCATTTCAGCCCCGTGTACTTGGGTGTGTGTATATATACATAACATTCATGGTATCTGTAGTAGTGTGGGCTACGATTGGGATTGTGGCAGCCGAGGCCTGAAGTTAGGAATCACCCCAACATTTTCCTGGACTAGAAGTGGAAAACCACAGAACATCACTTCTAAGATGGCGGAAGTAGTAATCGCATCACTTCTCCTCAGTTTCGTCTCACGAGACTGAGTTAGTTATTGTTGTTTTAAGGGGCGGAACTACGAGGTCATCTGCCCCAGACTGAGTTCATCCCGTTCCTACGTTCAGATAAGAATTACATTTCTTGACAGATCCGGGAATCAAATTCGGGACATTTGGAAACGGATTCTCAATCCTTAATACACTCCGAGGTCACAGAAGCGCAGTAACATTTACACCATATTTTCTCGCCAAAGGGCGGGAAGCACACCGTCTGTGAATGCCATTTATTATCTCTGTTGTTATTTTAAGAGGTATAACTTCTCTGTTATCGGCCCATTTTATACAGTATTACAGTTTTACAATGTCCCCATAGACTCATAATGATGTCATCGTTACACCTGACTTGTCGTTTCAGTGCAACGCTAGAGCTCTACAGCTAGAGCTGTACAGCGTTGCTGTGATGGAGCCCATCACTTCCGAGCGAGGCACGCCATGATGCGTGTTGGGCTCCATTTCGGCAACGCTGTACAGCTTTTCGGGGAGCGGGTAGCTGGTGAACCATGTGTTATTTCCGCCTACAAATACAAACCGATATAAAATAAGTGAGTTAATTTACGTATTTCACAGTCATACACCTTAACTTTTTGATGTATAAGGATTACATCGCAACCAAGAACTACATTTTCCAACCACCCCGAGACGAGAAAAAGTTACCTTACAAAAATGATAACAACTTTTTTTCTTGGACATGCAAAATTTTGAAATTAATAATCCAGTTATACAACATTCCAATGTATATTGTGTTAAAATTTGGATTCGATCTGATGACGGGTTTTTGAGATAATAATTCTTAAATGTGACGCATGGTTGAAACACGCTTCAAAACGTGCACTTTTTGTGTTCCAACTGCGACAAAAATACTAAAATATAAACTAAAAATTCCAAACCTACATGAGCTAACGTAAAATAGAACGATGATGTTATTGGATTTTATGTAGGTCTATTGGTTACTTCACAAACAACCTTCAAACTCGAGTACACATAATACTTTGGTCGACAGTAGATACCTCGTTGTGAGTGAACTTGAACTATTTCCTGTTCTTTGCCTGACGTCTAATAATGCGCTATATTTAATTGTAGATAATATTATTAAAGTAATTTATTTTCAAATAGAACAATGTACTGCAGCACTTCAGCACATAAGGTGCAGCCGCCCCTGACTACAACTATAGCGATCAGAAGTGAAATCACTTAAACCAGCTAATCAAATCGATATATCACGACAAATCGAGTTTTTGTTGGCGATGTCACGATTTATAAGTGCACATCAAAAATTACACATTGAGAGATTGGTAAGGTATGTATAGTCTATACGTTTAGGAAGAAAATTCACATTATTGAACCGATTCCTCTGAAACTTTTACCACATCTCACATGAAACCCAACCATCATTTTTTTTTGTATCAGAAACTTTGTTTTCTGTTTTCGGTTGTCTAGATTATTGAAAAAGGGAATAAAAAATTACAATTTTTCAAAATGCCCTAAAGTTACTAAATCATCATATTTATTTAACTGAATCCTTCTATTCAACGCATATAAAGTTCTGAACTAGAATCATACAGTTATCTCCAACAGAGAGTAGGCCTATGCGTTTTTTTTTCAATTTTTCGAGAAAAAAATACAATTTTATTATTGCTTAAAATAAACAAGGTGGCTAAAGTATTCAGAGTATACAAAAATCCCTGGTTCACAGCATTCCTACATTCATTAGCGTTAATTTGATGTATCAATAATATTCCTACGTCAATGTTTGGTGTTGATTTTGTTAATTTGAAAGGCATAACATGTTGAAGATTTTAATTCTGAGAATGACGTAAAATAGGAGGTTACGCATTTTTGATATGACCAAGTAATTTAACTTCGACATACAGTAGAACGTCGTTTATCCAGACGTCAAACAACCGAAACGTTAACTATCAGGACGAGCAAACAAAAAAAAAAAAAAGCTTAGGCGGATGTACAAGACGGAAGTTTTACGTCGTTTACTGTCGCAGAAGATGAGGAGTGTGTGATATCTTTTTCAAAAAAAGCTTTCTCTTAAGGACTGTACTGTTACTTGATAGCTGATGGATGGAACACTTTAACACCACAGAATCTTCGAAATGCATTGAATGAATTGGTAGAACAGGAGACCGTTAAGACCACAGACACTGTTGATGAAGATTTGGATGGAGTGACAAATTAGTTATTCCCCCAAGTTGCTGGATTTTCCGACTGTGATAGAGAAGGCGCACAAGCTTGGTTGGAAAGTGACAGTGACTCAGGTTTTCAAATCGTAGATGATGATGATGATGATGAAATTGCTTACTTGGTGCAAGAAGAAAGTGGGGAAGACGAATAGGCAGAAAGCCTACGCAGATGAGAAACATGAAGAAGGACCAAGTCATGGAGAAGCTTTTACTGAATCAGAAACTGCGCTATTGTAGTATGGTTGTACCATGAGATAAACACATGTTCGATTATCCGGAAAAATCGTTATCCGGAATACTTTCGGTCCCATTTAGTCCGGATAAACGACGTTCCACTGTATTAAATACTATAAATCTTCCGGAGTGATAAACCTGGATCCTACACTTGCACCTAGCTAATAGGCCTATATGTTATTTTCATGATTTTCATACCTTATTTTTTGATATCCGGGATATAGATGCAAGTAAGATGTTGTGGAGCCACGCCCCCTCAGGGCCGTAGAGAGCGTCTGCGGGCCCCAGGACTAGAACTTCCGGGCCCCTAATTTTTATTCGTCCCGTGTCATTATCCTGGAAGTATCAAACCCTCCCCCTGCCCACCGCAAAAAGAAATCTCCTTGTAATTTAGTATATCTAAATATGAGTTTCCTTGTTATTCAGAGCTGTATTATTGTCTCCCATTGGTTGATTAAAATCATGAAGTAAAGTAAAACAATTTGGATTTTAGTCATTTTTGTTGCATGTGACCGTTTATACTCATCACAAGGACAAGCAAGACGCTTTTCAGAACCATTAATTCGATTTTTCAAATATTGATTTAGAGACTTTCCGCCCTACAGCAATTCTTTCATTTCAATATGTCATACATTAAATTAATAACTCTGGAAACCTTGCTATTTTCCTGGAAGAGAAGCTAAAAACATCATGGTTATCGTAAAATTCATTTTATGTTCTCTTTATGACGTTTCGCCGACTATCCACTAGTTGCTGTTACATTGAATAATACACTGTAGCCTTGTCGGAAGAATTTAAAAGTCCTAATAAAATACGTTCAGTGAAATTGTCTACTTTAAGTTCTTCTACCACCCCGGACCCCAGGACTACAGCACGTTTGCCCCACCCTCTCGTCGGGCCTGCGCCCCCTAGACATGTGCACACGAGCCCCCTTAAAATAGTTTTAACTACTTAATAGGTGGAATGTCAACATGAAATACTCATATACTGTATGCTAATTTGAAGCAGACACATAAGGCTTCCATGAAAAAAAAATGGTCAAAAATGACTTTCAAACGTATATACATACTGTACCTTAAATGAAAAGCAAGTTAAAACATAACATTATATTAACCTTACATGTCTTCAAGACGGTAAAATTAGTTTTAGGAGTATTTCTATAAATAATTCAATATGTTTCCCTTTATGATGAAAACAATCCACAGCCTGCTTCCAGTCGACCGACCGGATCAGGGAATGGAATGAATGAAGCCCCCATCTAGCGGCGAGGATACGAACTGTGCCGGCTGCCGAAGCCTATCGTACTCCCCTGGGGCAATGATTAAATGAATGACAGATGAAATGAAATGACATTGGAGAGTGTTGCTGGAATGAAAGTGTGACAGGGAAAACCAGAGTACCCGAAGAAAAACCTGTCTGCCTCCGCTTTCTCCAGTAAAAATCTCACATGGAGTGACCGGGATTTGAACCACGGACCCAGCAGTGAAAGGTTGGCGTGCTGCTGCCTAAGCCACGGAGGCTCTTTATGATAAATTTAAAAATAGGTATAACAGTATATGAATAACAATTACTTTTAAACATTATGCTTTATATATCGGCCTACAGCCCTACACTTACTTGAATACTTTACTAATATTCATATAATACTGTAGTTTACATTCAAACTAGTTACGGTATTAATATACATTCAGTCATTCATTTATTTAAACTCAATGTACTGGCCCATGCTCATAATAAGTTGGTCACCCCTGTTCTAGCATGAAATTGGCATAGAGTGACAGAATAGTAGTAAAACTGGTTAATGACCATTAAACAAGGCCGACCCCAGTGATTTATTGTTGTTTCATTAGGCTTGCCCGGGCCAACACCAAAGAGGCGGACAGAAGATATCGATTAAAAGGCTATTCTATGTTCTTTCGCGAACACATATTGCGTCAATTTGTAAATAAAAACATAGACCACCTCGTGGTACAGTGGCTAGCATTCTTGGCTGACGTTCCGAAGGTCCGGGTTTGATTCCCGGCTGTACCAAGACATTTTAAATCTGGTGTGAGGGCTGGAATGGGACACATTCAGCCTCGTGAGGCAAAAATGAGAAGAGATTGGTTCGATTCTCACCTCAGTCATCCTGAAAGTGGTTTTCCGTGGTTTCCCACTTCTGCTCCAGGAAAATGCCGGGATGGTTCGTAACTTAAGACCACGGTCGCCTCCTTCCCAATCCTGACCTGAATTACAAATACACGCACTAATACAGCCATCATAATAAGACAAGTTATCAGACAAAATTCCACACCCACCAAAGTATACGGGGCTTAATGACCGCTATGTCAAAACTCAAAGCCCCTCAAGACTGTAACGCAAATGACAGCCACGGGACACGTGGTCTTAAAATTGGATCAGTCAACAACACACGTCCACGTGTGTTCGACCGGAGAGCATACTGGCGTCAGTGGACTGTACTAACATATCAGTTCTCATTGTGCGCTCTGTGTGCACTCGGGTATTGTGTACACCAAGATAAGATACAAAATATAGCTAGCAGTTACAGAACACTCGCATTCATAGAGGACATCACATCTACTTCCAGAGGTAAGTGGAGATTCATCCAGTATTTACCCATGATGTTCCTACTCACGCTGCTAAATTCGGTATCGGAAGTGGGAGTGTCAATAAGCTGATTTGTTCAGGGAAAGCACCAGAGCAAGGAGGTTAGAGTCAAAGAGATGCTTGTTCATACTAATTCATTTTACCGACCCGGAAAGGGTGTAATACTGATGTGTGCTGCCATCACCGTCTGTATTCTGAAGCCGTGTCATTACGTTTTACTACGCTGCCCATCTCTCATCTGGTAGACTAGCGCAAGCACATGGTAATCGCTAACACTGCGTACTGGTAAATCACATAGATTTTGACGCAAAATGTATCCGAAAATACAACAGAACATAACGTCCACTAAATCTACACATAAATATCACAAATAGGGGATAAATTAATATTACAGTATCATGCTATGTACTGTCAATTCCCGATAAGGTAATAATAACATATTGTACTGTACCTCAATGTCCCAATGTCTGAAGCATTTCTTGCTGCCATGCTCACTGCCATCATTGACGCACTCGAAAAAATATTTTAGACTATTCTTGCGAACTTACTGCCTTTGATAATAAATTCTTCACTTTTTGTCCACAGATGCACTCATCATAGTCACAATAGGCCTCCAAGCTTAATGTTGACCGACTAACAATAATGCTCCACTGATCACTTAATTTAAAAATAGGTAGCTTTCTAATGGAATCTACCTAAAAGTACTTGCCAACTGAGTACTGGAACATAGAGGCCACATGAAGATATATGCCGTACCGTACCAAAACAAAATTAGTCTACTAGGCACTGAAAATCCACCTCGCTGTAAGTGATCAAAACATAGTAATATAACCAGTTATTTTAATAGTGCTGCCATAATTGCCAGGCACACAACACTTCCTAGGCATCTGAAATATTTTAATGACTTATTAGTGAACAATTTGTTGGTTAAATTCATTACCAGGCATTGGTTACACCGGAGAGTCAATTCGGCTTCCGAAAGGGAAGAAGCACATTACATGCCGCGAAATATCTAATTGAACAAGCCCAGGATACAATGAGGCACCCAGGAAATAAATACTTTGTGGTCTTCGTAGACTACCGTAAGGCTTTTGACCTCATTGACAGAGCGACGCTCGTCCGGAAACTCAATCACCTACTAGGGGCTACACATCCGTTAGTAATCATAATCTCGAATATCATCAGATATAACTATGTCCAAATATCAGATAGCATAGCCCTATCCAAAAACATAACCCAAACAAACGGAATCCTACAAGGAGATCCAATCAGCCCAATATTATTCAACATCATGGCAGCAGATATCACAGAAGTAATCATAGATACATCAGCATCACTTTTACTTCATGCGGACGACATGGCAATAGGTTCAGAAAACATAGAAGAGCTCCAAGAGGTCCTCAACAGGCTCACATCATGGACAGAAAGAAATGGCCTACAAATTAACCACAGCAAAACCAAACAGATGACCTTCAGGAAAGGAGAAAGGCATTCACTTAAAACACAATGACTCTTCACAACAAACCACTAGAAGTAGTGCCGAAATTCAAGTTCCTCGGAGTCACCCTCCAAACTACTCTAACATCCTACAATATCCACGTTAAAGAAAGAGCGGCCGCAGCAATAAAAGCCATCTACCACATCGAACAACCTCAACAAATATCATTGGGTACAGCAATGCTACTGTTCAGAACAGCCATATCACCAATAGCAACCTATGGGATTAGCATTACCTGGGAAAAACTCACACTCAGCGACCTGATGATGATAGAAAAAGTCAAGGCCCGATATCTTAAGAGGATTTTAGGCATAGGAAAGTCTGCCCCTTCAAGGTTGACATATGTATTAACTAAGGAGGACTACTTCATCGACGACATCAAAATACAGTTTTACCTACCAAACACCGAAGCCTATGAGAATGCACGCCGAACCTTAAATGAGAAACGAAATGCCATTTGGTCCGACTTTTACTCCACAGATGCCATAATGACAGCTACGACACGTAATAACACGTTACGCCACCCATGGATTTCACTATAAATTTTGCAAAACCAAGAATTTCCACCAACCGAATGAAGACTGTGTGTGTGACCTATGCAACGATCATTGTGAAAGGTACCACGCACAAAACTGCAAAATGAGGACAACCTCAATAATAAAACTGGCATTAGCATAATTGATCATTTATGTATAAATATGTATTTGCACATTGTGCACTTTTCTTTTAATAATTGGTTACACACACAATTAATACGTGAAATACTCACTTCTTCAACTTTCAGCAGATCTGATTTACCACGAAGAATTTTACGGGTGTTGAAATAGTTACTACGAACTGCTTTTAGATGCTGTCATATCAAAAGTCAAGAGACTGAAGACTCAAACAAAACTTAGCATGTGATCTTACGTGTTTATCTTAGAGCCCTCAGCCTGTGTTGCCAATTATACCAACAGCACGGCTTGGGAATTATAGACGGTGATGGTATTACTGTTATAGCGTGGCAAGTTAGACCTGGCCTGTCATGGCGGAGTCTCGTCTGGGAGGGGAAGTAGTGGGATCACTAGGCGCAAATGTGATTTCCCCTCTTTGGTGCAACAACTGTTTGGGGCTGCTCGCTGCTCGTCGTGGTTATATTATGCAAGCATAAAGTATCGAATAGGAGCATTCTCAGTGACATAGCATTGGTATTGGTGGTAATTAACTGAGAGCGCGCCCACTTCACACACTCCTGACAGCAAGCTTGTTGCCGTGCTTGTCAAAGAACAGAGCGGCTCAGTCTTGCTTCGCATGCCTTGACAGGATCTGTACCAAGGTAAGTAGACTATAAGGTAGGACACTCCGGTGCCTCTCGCTCCCATTGGCTGATAAGCTGTGACGCAGCTCGGATGTAGCAGGCGCATGCCAGCTGATATTTACAATGCATTCTTACGGGAAACACAGTCATATTTCGCTTCTCTTTTCCGCTCGTGGTATTCAATCACAATAATGGCAATATGCGCATTATAAAGAGAAAGGTATAAACAATATATTGCAGTGGTTTATAATGCGAAATATACTTCATAAACACACACAAAAAAATATTTTAGATTAACCACGCTACCGCACCTTAGTATCAGCTGAGCTTAAAAGAAGCCTCACAAAACACAATAAAAGACGTGCAAAGGATGGAAATACGAAATTTAGCAATAGCGATAGGCTACATAATCATGCTTTAGCGATCCTGCGGTGTAGCCAAGCGCGTTATATTGCTCACTACGACCGCGATGGGAAGCTGTAGTAAGTCGGGAGTTCAGAGGTTCAAATCCCGGCGCTGACAGCGGCTTTCCACACTCTCTCCAGGCAAATGCCGAGATAGTTACCTACCTTGTTTCAAGTTCCGGAGCACTTACCCCATTTCCGTCCCTAATAATTACGGTCACACACACATTACAACAGTCACCTTAAAAGCACGGATTACAAATTGAAGACAAGTACACGGAGCTGATGATCAAGATGTCCCAGTCCCAACAACATACATTATTAATGTAACATTGGTATGAAAATGATCAGTTTATAAACACTTACCTTTTATGCGACTTGAGTTTTAGATGACGAAACGACCCAGAGTTTGTTCTTTATTGCTGCATATTTCTCCAGTAATTTGATCTTGATATGCCTATTCAGGTGACGGATTCTGATAAAAGTCCTTGTCCTCACGTATAAACTAATTATCTTCTCATACACTTCCGGGAATTTTGATTTTATTAAGGTGGTCAGGTAGGTCATTACATTTTTCTTTTTGATATAGTTCGTCCATGAAAAGAACCGAACAAAACTTCAAATTCAATCATTTTATGGAGCCACTCATGTGTTGGACGAGTAAGTCCCCTTTGAAATGATGGGTAACCAATCATCCCTGCTCTCGTCTGTTACACACAAATTTTCCCCCTTCACACTTAAAATCTCATCGATGAACCTACTCTTGAATGCCACATAACCGGCAAAGTACTTAAGTGCATCTAGCGAAACGTCATCTTCACTGGAGAAGTATTACCGATGCAACTGGTAGCAAGTTTTAATTTCCAGCTTCTGCTGAGCACGTTAGATGACTCAATACCAAGATAAGTAGACTATAACTCAGATGCTCACAATATTACAAAGACATTTTTATCGGTCTAGCAATAAAGCGGGAACCGGCAAAATGCGCACGTAGCCGGGTGACTAACAGCCGAGAGATTACATTAATGCAGCTGCTATATTGCTAGATAATAATTATAATTAATGTTATTGGTTGAACGTCCCTTTTAACTGCTGCTTTTAGAGACGCCGGGATGCCGGAATTTTGCCTCTAAGGGGATCATTAACGTGCCAGTAAATCTGTTAATACGGCTCCCACGCATTTGCTTACCCTCAAATGCCAGCCGACTGCACCAGGATTCGATCCAGCAACCTTGGGCATAGCAGGCGAGAACGTTACCGCTGAGCCACGCAGCCAGCCTATATATTACTACACCGATAAGAAAGACCCTATAGTTTCGTAAGCGTGAGAGTACTTTTGTAACTGTACCACAACTTCCTGCGAGGGTGTGCTTGATCTTAGAAAATGTTAAGAACTGAGAACTACGATATTTAACCTATTTAAAAGATGTGCATTTGTATGATCTATGCATATTATGAGAGTCCAGAACACTCACGTTTCAAGTTATTTGCACGATACAATGCCAAAGAATTTAAGTGTCCAATGCAATTAGCTTATTGATTATTTAGCATTTTATTATATTCCTTATTTAAAACTACAGTACTTTTCAAGAAGTAGTAAATCAGTTGGGTGCAGCCCAAAATATTCATTTGAGGAGTTTGGACATCGTGGCCATTTAGTCCCGTGCACTTGGGTGTGTGTTAAATTTGTCTGGTAACCTGTGTTATTGTGGTGTCTTTGTGTAGTTGTAAATCAGATGAGGATTGAGAAGAAGGCAGCCGTGGCCTAAGTTAGGAACCAACCCGGCAGTGGCAACCCATGGAAAACCACGTCCAGGCAGGCTGAGGTGGGAATCGAACCCACATCTTCTCAGATTTGCCTCACGAGGCTGAGTGTACCCGGACAGCCACGAATACTAACCGCTACACTACGTGGTGGTTACACAGTAGTCTGACTTGGGACTCCGATAACCGTTTAGCACTTGGTTCAATGTTGTTTACCTCACTGATTAATTTTCAACATTACCATTTTGGAGTTCTGTTTATTAGTTTCACGTAAACGTGAATCTTGGGATTATGAGCCACAGGACCTCCTTTTTTACGCGGAATCCGAACCACAGGACATGGCATTTCACTTCGAAAATCTCACATGCATTGACCGGGTTATTTTATCAGTCTCCTGACAGGAGGGTAGCAAGTTTAATGGTACAGACTGTAGTGATACGCCCTTTATAGGGTATTAGTTGACTGCAGAAGGGCATGCGAGGACTACCACATGCATATTTCTCTTCAAAAGCGTCCGTTTTTGTTGCTAGAGACATCTGAGAACTGTTTGTTATACATGGTCGCCACGACAGTACCCAACCGATGACGTCACGCAGCAGCCTATGCTCTGGCAAGCCGAAGCGCGGAGCCCGGAGTGGCTCCCCCTGATCTGTACCCTGGCAAGGTCCTGGAAATAATGACTACTTGGCAACATCTAACCAGCGCGTGACGAAGTATGTGCTCACTGGTTGACAAAGAATCCAGGCGGCGGGATGACGTAATGCAACTGGACGCACATGCGCATCGGAAGGTTCAGATCTAACTTGTTCCGTTATACTGATGTGTGCTGTTGATGACATACTGTATACTGGCCGGCATAAAAAAAAAAAAAACACTTGAAAAATTCAACATTACTTTCATTTAAATCATAAATATGAACACTCTAGGCCTGATACAAAAGTTACTTTTTATAGCATGGAAGTAAGGTTAATTGTTTTCCTGGATGTGTTACCATTCTTCATGTCACTGTTTCACTTAACAATACGATTCATTGACATGATGCTGTTTCCCGCGGAAAGATGTGCGCGCCACCATTTTTGATCAGAGCCACTGCCCTGGCAACATCTTCAGGCCTCAAGCTCATTTTTGTTTCGGAATTGCACAAGAACAACTGAGGACATGGCTGTATTGATCTTTTCCTATGCCAACAAGTGGCAAAAGAAAAAAAGAAGAAAACGTTGCATTGTTGACTACAGCGATGGCGAGCACATCTTTCCGCGGGAAACAGCATCATGTCAAAGAATCGCTATTGTTAAGTGAAACAATTACATGAAGAATGGTAATGCATCCAGGAAACTAATTAACCTTACTTCCATGCTATAAACAGTATGTATTGTACTAGGCCTATACCGTTCATATTTGATTTGAATGAAAGTAATGTTGAATTTTTCAAGTGATCGTTTTTTTTTTTGTATGCTTTTGATGTAACTTTCCGCTCGGTTGCTGGATAGTTTTGTGGGAGTGATTTTGAAAATTGGGGACGGAAGTGGATCGGAACGATCGAGCTGGCAGTGGTGGATCGAACGGAAGTATGCACTGCCCGCTCGATCGATCAAACGGAAGTGTACTAGCTGGCAGTGGTGGAAAACGGAAGTATGCACTGCCCGCTCGATCAATCGAACGGAAGTGTACTAGCTGGCAGTGGTGGAAAACGGAAGTATGCACTGCCCACTCGATCGATCGATCCAGCGGGCAGTGGTAAGACCCAGCTGGCAGTGGTACGAGAAACAATGAGCGCGCGGTGTCGGAAATTGATACCATGACGTACTCTCGGCCATGTGGAATGTATATGACATACTGAACCGAAAACGCTCATGCGAACTCTGGTGTCATGTGATTGAAACAAATGACATGGTACACGTTCGAAGTCTTCGTATCAGTATTTAAATGGTAAAATGCCTTAATATCAAACATTGTAAGTAGTCGGCATTGCCGGTATTATGTTTCTGCACAATGGCTATTCAAATATTAACCCACATAACGGTAATTCAGTCATCAATATAATATAATCGTTGTGGTTATACGAGAATTGAGCAAGCCTACATGAACTATTGCTGAATACATTCTCTTTATTCACAAGAGGGCCTATTCATAAGGCATTTTAAACTCAATTTCACGCAGGAACATTATCGAAACAAGCAAAATATAAATGAAACTTAATTCCGTAATGCAGTATTATTGGAACGTGGAAATAAGTCACCATCTTGTGCACAATATTTGCGTAGTCGAAATAGCCGTGGGGTTAGTGCTTATGACTGTGAATCTAGAGAACTTGGGTTCGAATTCCGGACGGGGTAGATATTTTTGCTACCAGATTATCATTTTAACAGAATCCATATGAAATTACGTGTTGGTCTGTGAATGAAGAGGACCTGTTTATAAGGAATTTAAGGTTATGAGCGGTGTCGCGTCTATTAATCTAGTTGATCCATATCGTATTCTTTATTTAGGCTAGTGCTGGTGGAAGCTACAAATCATCTAATAAAATGAGTTCCGTATTATAAACTGCAATACCTTTAAAACACTCCCTTTTACAATAGATTAATATTTGTGCCAATAATAGTATACAATACCGGTGTAGGCCTATCAACAATTTCACGTGAGGTTTTTTCTATGTCAGATGTTACAGATATGCGACTACTGTAAGGCTCGTTTTTTTTTTTTTTTTTTTGCTGGACAATGTAGTTTTAATATACAATGGGACTCAATGGCGTAACTACGAAGGGTGATCCGGGGATCCATCACCCCAGAGCCAAATAATGAAATTTGATGAAACATTTAATTTTTAATAAAGCCAATCTTCGGATTGATAACAAATTATTGGATTGTGTTTGAAAGCATTTATTTTCACTCTCGCAACTTTCTTTTAATGTTACCCTTATTCACTGGTTCCTAACTAGTGGTCCGCGGGACATGTGGGTCCAGCAGCACATTAAAAAAAAGTTGCAAATAAATGAGGATTTTGAAAGCGATGTGCGTTGAACGAGAATGGTCCAAATTTATCCGTGCCGATGATTCAGCTGTTGAATTAAAATATCTTAGAATGAAATTATTATTAGAATATGATACGAAATAATTGTTATAACTAATGTTTAAATATGCCAAATAAAATGTGCAGGGAACATAAATCCCCCCAGAGCGAAATAATAAAGATATGAAATGTGTTGAAGTTTTCAATTTTGAATAAAACCAATCTGTGGATTAATGACAAATGATTGGATTATGTAAGTTTATTCTTAATTTGATAGTATTTATTTTCCTCGTGTAAAATTTTGCGCTGTACCCTTAATTTACACTTACCGTATTGAATAAGTCAAATGGTCCCTCGGAGCCAACACAGACCCATAATCTATAGAGTTGGTCTTCAGATCCCTGTTATTAGGTCTGTACCTATACCTAGATGGAACTTCCAGAAAGCTGACTGGAAGACATAGGCTATGCTTTGTACATAGATGCCAACATTAGATGGATAGCTCCAACGCCATAAAATTACTGGATGTTTGTTGGGCTAATAAAATCAGCTGCAAAAAGAACCATCCCTCGTGGCTATCGGAAGGATTACATACCTGGTTGGAATGAGGAAACAGGTCGCTTATCTGCTGAATACCGTACTTAGAAGAAAACAGTCAGGAGAAAGCAACTGAACTTCTGAAATCTCTAGATAATGCTAGAAGAGAGAAGTGGATAACAGCAGTACAAGATCTGAACTTCACACACTCTAGCAGAAAAGCATGGTCACTCATCCATCCGTAAACTAGATCCAACTTCCACACCACTGAGGATGCAGACCTCCATTAATGTGGAAACTATAGCAAACCACCTGGTCTCTGTATCACGGGCTCCGGGGAATAAGAAATTCACAAAGCTTAAGTCGGAACTAAGACAGAGAAAATAAGAAATCCAACCAAATGACCAATATTCAAGTCCATTTTCGTCAGAAGAAATACAAAATGGTCTCGACTCCCTTCGTAGTGGTAAAGTGCCGGACTTGATGGCATATTTCCGGAACTTTTAAAGAACTGTGGTCCACCAACCAAGCGCTGACTTGCTTCTTTCTTTAGTAATGTTCTGCAGTCAGGCCGACTGCCTCCCTTGTTTAATAAAACTAAAATTATTGCTATCTTGAAACCAGGCAAGGATCCCAAATTACCCCAAAGCTACAGACCAATAGCCCTACTAAGCGTAACTTACAAGCTTCTGGAAAGACTGATTCTTAACAGGATAGCTCCTACGATTGATTGCCTCATTCCGATTGAGCAAGCTGGTTTTCGTCATGGTCGTGACTGTAGCGATCAGTTGCTCGCTTTGACTTCCTATATAGAAAGTGGATTTGAGAGGAAGAAGAAAAGTGTCTCTGTGTTCCTCGATCTTACCGCTGCCTATGACACAGTCTGGAAAGAAGGTCTCCTCCTGAAACTCAGTAGAGCAATACCATGTCTCAAGATCTTCACTCTGATAAAAAATATGTTGGGAATCAGATTTTTCCAGGTTCATACAGAACATGTCCGCAGTCGTTTTCACAAACTCAACAATGGTTTGCCACAGGGTTCAGTGCTGTCTCCAATTCTCTTCAACTTATACATACACGACCTTCCAGAAACCACATCTCGCAAGTTCATCTACGCAGATAACATCAACCTCACCATACAAAGAGCAGACTTCAGTGAAGCTGAAGAAATCCTATCCCAGGATCTTGAGAAGATGGACGATTATTTCACAAAGTGGCGATTGACACCTAGCCCTCTAAAAACAGAAGTAGCTACGTTTCACCTCAGTAACAGGAATGCAAACTATCAATCGACAGTCAGGTTCAGAAATCACAAACTGCGATGTAATGCTACCCCCAAGAGCCTTGGTGTAACTTTAGATAGATCTCTAACCTATCGCAATCACCTTCAGAAACTGGCAGCTAAACTGAAAAGTCATAACAACCTTCTGGGAAGACTAGCTGGAACATCATGGGGGTGCAGATGCAAATTCACTGCGAACAACTGCTTTAGCACTAGTATATTCTTCAGCTGAATACTGTTCTGCTGTATGGCTGAATAGTTCCCATACTCGTCTGGTCGACGTCCAGCTACGCCACACAATGAGAATCATATTTGGCACCCTGCACTATACTCCTGTACAGTGGTTACCCGTACTGAGCCACATTCAACCTCCTCACATCAGACGACAAAATGTCCTTGCCAGATTATGGACTAAGGTGATGATGAACAGCTCACTTCCCATCCACCAGGATACAGATGAAAACGACGTAGCGAGACTGAAATTCCGGAAACCTGCCTGGGAGACGGCCAGGAATCTAGCTGACATACCTTTTAGACCTGACGAAGCATGGAAGCAAGAATGGGCCAGATTACACCCACATGGTCTAATCAACATCGATGATCCAACAGCAAAACCTCCTGGGTTCAACCTCCCACGCACCATCTGGACCAGACTTAACAGGATACGCTGCGGCGTTGGAAGAACTGCTTTTGCACTACACCAATGGGGGTGGTTGGAGTCTCCTTCCTGCAACAGTGGTGCTGAAGTGCAAACCATCAGCCACATCTAGAAAGAATGTCCTCTACGAGCATTCACTGGGCCTATGGAGGAGCTACATCAAGTAACCCCTGCGGCACTCGCTTCTAAACATCAGCTTGTGATGAAATCTCAGAATCTGCAGCTGTGTGTGTGTGTATGCGTGCCTCCTAGTTAGTCTGTAATACCGGTACTTTATATCCATGTATATAAATATGTAGCCTATATTTTTTTTTTTTCTAATAACAATTATATGTAAAATACATTTCAAACGATTGTCAAATGAAGCATCATACGCTAAATAAATAAATAATAATCTGTTCAGTTAGCCAGAGAGATGGATGTGGCATGATCTTTTCTCACCCCTTTGCAAAAATACGGCATTTGACAGTTTCCATTCTGTTAGTATCCGAGTGTGAGTGTCATTGTGGAAATTAATAATATTTTGTTAAGTTTTATTCCTGTTTTAAGTTAAACTTTAGTTGGAAACTGTAATTTATTAATATTCATACAATGGCCGGGAATAGAAAGGGTCAGTTGATTTCGCGAAGGAAACTCGATAAAAACTGATAAGTGCAAATACAAAGTATCAAATGCTGGATATTGAAATAAAACACGAAAAAATATAGTTTTTGAAACTTCGGTATGGTAAATTTGCTTTCATTGATTATGTCCGAGCCCCCCCCCCAATGTAATTTAGCTCATACCCCTCCAGAATCAAACCCTAGTTACGCCACTGCACTGAAGATATGGAAGGTGCTGTTTCATCATCATTGGTTTGCAGTCCTAAGACTAGTCAGTTGCCATAAAAACATGTCCAGATCGTCCTGTCATTTGCCGCTTCCTTCACTGAATTATAATTCTGTGCTTGGGTGTCGTTTAGCATTTGTTTAAGGAAGGTATTTCTAGGTCTTCCTCGTGGATTTTTTCCCTCAATGAACCCTTCTGCCACAGTTCTCATTAAATTGGAGCGGCGCATTGAGTGACCCCCACCATGCGAGACGACGTTTACGGATTGTGCGTAGGATTGATCTCCGTTGGTTCACGGTGTCGAGAACCCCTGTGTTCGATATCCTGTCTCTCCACGTCACATTTATCATCTTACGATAGCACCACATCTCAAAGGCTTCAAGACGGTTCTTTTCATTTTTATTTAGTGTCCACGTTTCACAGGCATACAACGCAACTGTCCATACAAAAGCATGTAGCATTCTCATTCGGAGGGAAAGCTTAAGCCGACTGGTACACAGTAATCTCCTCTTTTGCATAATAGCTAGTTTTGCCTAAGCAATGCGGCATTTAACTTCAGTGGTGCACCTTCCGTCCTCTGTAATCTTTTGATCTAGGTAAGGATGTTTAAGGATGTTAAATTCACATCCAAGAATCTAAGAATATGGGTAAGAGGCTTCCTTTTGGAGTACGGTACAAAGTTTTAATTTAACTTTGTAACTCAAGCGTTCTCGTTTAAGGGCAGTTGAAATTCAATAGCCGATGAGTTGCCTAACTATATAATTGATGTTTGTAGATTACTTACCGTGATACATCTGCGATGGAAATAAAATAACTCTCTGGCTGATATGCATTTTCAAATTACAGTAGGAGAGTCAAGTTATTCCGTGATATCAAGTAACACCGTGATTTCCTCTATCCACTGCCTCTATCACGACGTTAATTCCATTCGGAAAGTTCCAAGATTTTACCAACAGATGGAAGCAGAAACCAGAAATCCAGTGAGCCCTTGCACTCTATTTTTGGCCAACTCAAAGAAGTTTAAAAAAAATATTCACAGAGAGTTACAGGGTTTTTATATTTGCTTGGCAAGGACATTCTCGCTCACGCGCTCCACCAGTGACGGCTCAGTTGCCGGAACCGGGTGATCATATGTACGGCAGAATGCCATGCTTATAATCAGTAACATGCATTTTTACTCACCATGTTTACAGTAGATGCTGAAAATGTTCCCCATCCGCTGCCAAACAAAATCGGCATCTCTTTATGAAGTTTCTGGTTACTCCGGTTAATTTAGCTTCAGTAAGGAAATAACGACATTTACGTCTATTTTTATTGTTTACTGAACCTGTACGTTTGAATCTCTTAGCCAGTTGTTTTATTGAGATTGTGTACAGTGCTGTAATGCCTGGTGTGAAATATTCGTTACTTGAACGTGTTGTAACAGTTTGGCTAGCCCACACTGTTGGGTGATAAATGTAACTGTTTACCTTTGCCTAAGCTATGTTGTTTTAATGGGCGCCAAGACCTCAATGCAATGTTGAAATCTAAATTTGTATTTAACAACGTCTAGCTCTGGCAGAACACCTTCAAGACACTATTCACTCAGATCGTGGTATGATTTGATCATTAACCCAACAAACAATTGTATCAGGAGAAGGAATTGGTCTAAATCTAATGCTACCTACTGAAAGCAAAGATTGCATTGTAAAAGAAATGAATTTATTATATAAAACCAGTATAGCAAAATTAATAATAATAATAAGTACAAAATTTAAATTGGAGCGTTGTGATTTGAATATTACCGATAGAAAATTACGTGAAAACGGAGTCTGATAAATTGATTTTACTCTTATTTCCAAGCTATGAAGTTACTGAAATATGAAATGTAAAACAAAGAAAAATGAGAGATTGCGTATTTCTGCGTCATTTGCGCTTACCATTGGAAATTGCCAAGGCATTTCCCTCGTACTTGCTGATGCTGTGAGCTTCCCACAGTCTCCTGGACGTCGTCATCTCCGTCGGAATTTGATGATATTCTGGTAGCTTAGATAATTCTATGGTCCGTACCTCGGACCCAAACACTCGTACAACCGCACTGGTTAAGTTTTGCAAAAGTTAGTCTTCAACTCCACTGAACATCGGAGCGACACGCACTTGCAACCGTACTCCGCAAGTTCTACACAGATAGTCCTCGTTTCACGGCGCGTCGAACGATATATGCACACGTTGGCTCCCCCACTCTTCAGCCGGCTTCAGCTTGCGTGGTCCTCACTGATTGGTTGACCCACCGCTAGTTCCCCTCCTCTGGTTTCTTTACACTCGGCGCGCGAGAGGGAGAAGTCGTTTTCCGTTCCAACAATTCGCCTTTTCTAGACCTTGCGACCCAAGATTGCGTCATGCTTCTCGACAAGATTAAGCGTGTACTTGAAATCCCAGTGAGTCACGTCTCTCGATATACCCTAACTGACGAAAACTCCGTAAAATTCCGTAATCAGATAATTTTCTATGATATCGTCGTTCGTAATAATTTGCTGGATAGCGTTTTCTAAGACATAGAAAACCTATCTGAATGCTAATAATTTTTATAAAATGCTCCGAAAATACCTTAATAATAATTATAATAAATTAATAATAATAATAAATTACCATGAAAAATTCTCTTGGCTGAACAATTTGCCGCGTAAATAAATATAGAATGGCTTCCTACTGACTTATGCCAGTTGCATAAAACCCCTCGAAAAACACGTTACATATTCGCCTCGGATCATCGGATGATTTACCGTGACGACGGTCCATTATCCGATTATCCCAGACACGTTAATAAACCCCATCCAAAATACATATTACATAAATGAAATCACCCTAAATTACAGATATATACACTCATATTTTTTCTTCACGCACTTTGCGTCAAAGTTTGTTGTCACTATGGATCGCACTTTGCAACCAGTTCAATGTTTTACATAGGGAATAGTGTTCCACGGATATTTCCGCCTCTCAAATTTCTCTATGTTGGAGAAATAGACATAATTAATGTGTGAGCACTATGTATTTATGATGTCATATCACACGCATTGAAGGTGTTCTGATATATTTATATCACCATAGAACTTCCTAATTTCACTGGAGGTCCCCTCCTCATGGTGACATTTAATTCCACTTATCACTCAGCACACGATCACACTATTGTGGCAGCGCCTCGTGACCATAATACTTAATCTCTCTTTAAAGTAGATTAAATTAATATTGACTTCTGAAAAAAAAAACAGTAAATGCGCATTACATATAACACCAAATATTTCTGTGCCGTAATCGCCCTGTCTTGTTAAGTTCCCGTAGACCATATTCTACTTAATACTAGTTCTCAACACAGACCATTTCTCCTCACACAAATAATACCATTGTACAAATTATCTTAAATTACACACTTACAAATCTTACATGGTGAGGCCGTAAACAGAAATCACGTGTGCTGATATGTATGAGTTTCATGAAGGACTGTCTCGCATTCTGATGGCCCATCTTTTATCTCGTGGACGCCTTAAGCTAACAAGCCCTATACAAGCGCTCCCCCATCTCTTGGAGATAAATGGGAACCCATCAGCGCTGCCAAAATGGCCTTGGTGCATCGAGACAATTTAGTGCTCAACAGCATCCGACAATCCCGTCATATTTCCCTGTACCTTAAAAACTCTCATTTACTTACATACTACCCCCCTGTGTGACTTCTGATACGCCTGCCTTAAGACCAGATCCTCCCACGCACCAAATACCACACTTACTCATTTGATAGGCTGGCTCGCCAGCTAAACACACAACACACTCACTTTATGACACATATTTTCGTAGACTATGTATATTATACGTCCCGTATAATCTGTTTCCCTCACTATTCTCCAGCACATATGCTGTTTTGCCAATACGTTTGGAAACTATAAATGGGCCCTCGTAGAGATAAAAGAACTTGGACATGACTTTCTCTAGCTTATTTGACTGTTTCGGCACTCTAAGTAAGACTCTGTCTCCCGGCTCGAATAGGTCAAATTTAGTTTCTTTTTGTTGGCGAATTCTCTTTTGTGCTGACTTAGATAAATTCTGTTTCGCCAACTGGACAATGTAATCCATCCCCGGTTGCTTACCCTCATTTAATCCCAACACCCTCGCTAGTTCATTTTGTGGTCTTTTTCCGAAGTGAACTTCGTATGGCGTCAATTTCGTGCTCTCATGCTGGACAGAATTCAGCCAAGTCTCGACCTTGGGAAGATGTCCAACCCAGGCCGCATGCTTGTCATGCACTAGAGTCCGAAAAAGACGAGCCACTTCCCTTAATGGACGCTCTGCAGAATTACCCTGAGGGTACCTTACAGAGGAATGAACGTGTGTTATACCAGCTTCCTGCATACTGGTTCTCCATTTCTTTGCAGTAAACTGTGGTCCACTGTCAGATAGTATCCTGAGAGGAATGCCAAACTCAGGTACATACTTATTAATGATCAGACAGACGGCTACACGCTAGTCCCGTGGCTTTCCTTAGCGGATATAGCTTGACATACTTACTAAAAGCGTCAATAACTATAAAAATGTACTCGTAGCCGTACTGTCCTTTAACGATCGGGCCAAATAAATCCACACACAGTAGTTCACCGTGACTACTGGTGAGAACTGCAGATCTCTCCCCCACTAAATATTTAACTGGATATTTACTCCTTTGACAGGTGTCACACTTAGCTAAAATCCTCCTAACGTCCCTTCCCATTTTACTCCAAATGAAGTCACGACCAATTTCATAGAAGACCTTGGCAGCACCAAAGTGTCCTAATTCCCTATGAATGAACCAAATTAGCTCCTCCCGCAAAGTGGCAGGAACACATATTGCCCACCGATTATTCCTACTTTTCCTTGCAAGAAACCCATCCTGCATCTTGTACGTGAACCGTCTTACCTTCACATACTCTTCTTCACCTATTTCCAACCTAGCCAGTGGCTCCTTTAACTTAACGTCATCACGTTCTCAGTGTCTGTAACGATGCCCTGTTGCTACTGTCCACACATGCACATATTAAAATACCGTCCTCTGCTTTAACCACAGGATAATCCCTACATAAATTAGTGTCCCTCGATAGCATGTCTGCAAGAATGTTATCTTTACCTTTAATATATTTTACTGTGAATTCGTATTCCTGCAGAGCAAGAATCCACCTACTAACTCTGTTAGAACTGAGTTTACAAGTCCTCATATACAGTAATGCATGGTGATCTGTGTGGATCTCAAATTTCCCCCCTACTAAATACATTCTAAATTTCCCTAAACTGAAAACAATACCTAAAAGCTCTAACTCAGTAATCGTGTATCTTTTCTCCGCTGCTGTCAGTCCTCGCGAGGCTAAAGATACAATGCACAGATTACCCTCATCATCTTTCTGACATAATACTCCAGCAATGCCGATATGTGAAGCATCTGTCATAACCACATATTCCTTATCTTTTAACGGATATTTCAGCACTACAGCTTTCTCAAAACCTTCCTTCAGCGCTCTAAAAGATTGATCATGCTTGGACTCCCATCTCCACCGAGTCCCACTTTTAAGCAATTCCCTGAATGGTTCTACCAACCCTGAGTATTTAAGAACGAACCTCCTGAAAAAGTTGCAAATTCCCAGGTAAGTTTTTAACTGTTTAACATTCTGTGGCACCTCTGCGTGAAGTATCTTATTAACCCTACTTTCCTCTGGTGTCACACCTCTACTCGACACTCTATGACCTAAAAATGTCACTTCTGACTGACAGAATGACGACTTAGACAGCTTCAAAGTGAACCCTGCCTGATCTAACTTCTGAAAAACTATATTTAAATGACATAGATGCTCCTCAAAACTGCGTGAACTAATTACCATATCATCAATGTAAATGGTTACAAACTCTCCTGTGTCATCCCCTAATGCGATGTTTAAAGCCCTAATTAAAGCTGCTGAACTACTCTTTAACCCATAAGGTGTTCTACAAAATTGATAAAGGTTATATTTATGACTAAAAGCTGTAAATGGTCTATCTTCGTACATAAGTGGCACTTGCCAAAAACTGGAACTCAAATCTACACAAGTGAAATACTTCTTCCCCTCAAATGTTTGCATTAATTCCTCTATTGACATAGATTTCAGCTGATCTGAACTAATTCTACTGTTAACCAAACGAGCGTCTAAACAAATACGAACAGTGCCGTCGGTCTTGGGTACCGTGATCAAAGAATTAACATATGGACTGTTAGAGTGCTCAATAATCCCATCTTCAAGCATCTGGTTAATTTGTGCCTCAACTGCACTCTGATAAGCGAAAGGTACAGGATATCTATGTCCTGTGAATACTGACCTATCAATAACGTTCAATGAATGTGTATAGCAATTGGCCATACCAATGCGATCCTCAAAAACTCTCCTATTACACCATAACACATCATAGAGCCGAACACATTGTTCCACCTCTATATTTCCCTGAAATGCAGCCTCACGTAACGAGTCCTCTAGACTTCCGTTCGTAATCACACTGCCCACAAAACATGGAGAACCCCGCTCTACGGCTGGCGATATCTCATTTAAAGTACAAATCACACCTACAATACTACTCCTCTGAATATGGTCATTGAACGCTACTTCTACTTCAGAATCTCCCCATTTAAATTTCAAACTCCCTACATCATAACATAAGTTACCAGACACTCTACTTAGCCACTCTGAACCCAAGATAACACTGAATACTAAATTTGGAATTACAAGGCAAATCTGCTTCTCTACATGATTATTAATTTTAATGTCTACTAAAACTTGCTTAGAAATTACTTTAGACCTCTTCCCAACAGCTGTGATAACAAAAGTGCTTTTAATTGGCATCTCCTCAAAATTTACTCCAGTTCCTTTCATTTTATCATAAAATGCACTACTTATGCAACTCTTCATACAACCACTATCTATTAAAACATCTGTGTACGCCTCGGACACGTTAAATTTAACTATGGGGCTCTTACTAACCACTTCCTGAATAATACCTTCATCATTTAGTTCATGTAATAATTCATTTCTTACATTTAGGTCATAGGGTTCCTGTATAATTGTATGGACAGGGCATGCTACAGACTGAGATTCTGACCTTACTTCGCAGCCTGGTTCGCGTTTAAAGAACCGCTACAGCTGGCCGTAGTACTAGTTACTACTGCACTGGTCTGGTTGTTCTGAGTTGTGTTGTCATTGTTTGGCTGTATATTACTACCACTAGGCTGTCCTCTTCCTTGACCCCTATTCTGGTTGTAATTATTGTCGTTATAATTCCTCCCTTGATTTCCCCTGAAATCATTGTTTCTCCCTTGATTTCCCCTGAAATCATTGTTCCTCCCTTGATACTGATTACCATAGCCATTTCCTCTGTTCTGATTTAGCTGATTATTGTTATTTCTATTTTGAGCATTGGCCCCTTCGCCACCGTTCCCTTGAACTTCTTGATGCCTGGCTTCATTAGGCCTATTATTATTATTACCCTGGTTCCGATTGAAATTGTCCTCATAACCCCCTCTCCCTAGTGCATCAAATGTGCTTAACAAATTTTCTACTTGTGATATTGTCTTTACATTCTGGATACAAGCAGCCTCCTTGATCCCATAGGGAAAGTGCCTAAGTAGCAACCTCACCACATCACTTTCCTCCTTCAAGCCATCCAGATATTTACACACTAATACCTGCCCTAAAAAGTATTCGGTCATGGTGGAGCTTCCTTTAGGGTTATATTTACCACACACTACTCCCTCACGATGCTGCGACTGAATAACCTCATTCCAGAACTTTTCACAGAATTTCATTTTAAAATCATTGATATCAGTAAACTTGTCTCTGTAGACAGCAAACCAATTCCTCGTTTCCCCCACAAACACTTGTTCTAAAATTTCAACTACCTGGCACCACTCAATACTACCATTTTCCAACCTTTCCCCGAATTTATTTTCTATAGTGTTCATGAACTCCATTGGGCACCCCTGTCGATTGCTGAACTTACCCAGTTCTACCTCCCTGTGTGTGCTATTCACAAAAACTGGCCTATTCTGACTATTTTCTTGCCTGATCCTAGCTTTTAATTTTAATTCTAATTCTGCGATTTTCTCCTCAGCCTTCCTCTCAATACTGTTTACTGTTAATTTAATGTTTCCTTCTGATTCTTCTACTTTATCATATAGCTTTGCTTGTTTCTCCTCAATCTTGCTAATGCTCTCTCTATTACTCTCTCTTAAATCATTTACTTCTGCAACTATTTGTGAGTGGACTTTCTCAATTCTACCCCCCAGCTGTTCCTTAACCCTTTAGTAGCTTCCTGAATTTTGTCAATTTCTCCCCCCAATTGCTTTTTGACCTGCTGTGTTTCCAGTTGCACTAGTTCTTTTAAATTTTCAGCCTGTGTACTGATTCTAATTTCCAACTCCTCCTGTACTTTTCCTAATTTTCTGTCTACATCTGCAATAATCTCTTTAGCCTTTTCTTCCATCACCCCCCTGATCTCACCTCTAATCAGTTCGAATTTGTCACTCATTTCCCTGCTGTTTTGTTCTAATTTAGCATTTAAAGTTTCAGTACTCTCTCTATATTCCTTACTGTTTTGTTCTAATCTGGCGTTGTTTTGTTCCAGTTTAGCATTTAAAGTTTCAGTACTCTCTCTATTTTCCTTACTGTTTTGTTCTAATCTGGCGTTTAAAGTTTCATTACTCTCTCTATTTTCCCTACTGTTTTGTTCTAATTTAGCATTTAAGGCATCTGTACTTTCTTTATTTTCCCTACTGTTTTTTTCTAATTTAGCATTATTTTGTTCCAGTTTTGCATTGTTTTGTTCTAATTTAGCATTTAAGGCATCACTACTAACTTTGTTCTGATACATAAACTCGAGAAGTAAAGTTTTTAATTCTGGTTGGCCGCCTACACTCCCTGTTTCAGTATCGGGATTTACCTCCGCTACCCCGGTACTACCATCACTCGACATACTGCTCGTATCATCACTCTCCCGTTGATGACCACTACGTAACCTCATCTGTCTTTCTTTCTCATCCCCCATAATGATATACACTGATACAGACAAATAACCCCCAAAATACAGGCACAGAAATATATACCCTTCCCCTTCCACAAATGTTATTAGGTTTTCAGCCCCAAGTTGTCGGCGACAAATGTAATGGGAATTAGTGCCCCATGTTGGTAGCGACAAATGTAACAGTTTGGCTAGCCCACACTGTTGGGTGATAAATGTAACTGTTTACCTTTGCCTAAGCTATGTTGTTTTAATGGGCGCCAAGACCTCAATGCAATGTTGAAATCTAAATTTGTATTTAACAACGTCTAGCTCTGGCAGAACACCTTCAAGACACTATTCACTCAGATCGTGGTATGATTTGATCATTAACCCAACAAACAATTGTATCAGGAGAAGGAATTGGTCTAAATCTAATGCTACCTACTGAAAGCAAAGATTGCATTGTAAAAGAAATGAATTTATTATATAAAACCAGTATAGCAAAATTAATAATAATAATAAGTACAAAATTTAAATTGGAGCGTTGTGATTTGAATATTACCGATAGAAAATTACGTGAAAATGGAGTCTGATAAATTGATTTTACTCTTATTTCCAAGCTATGAAGTTACTGAAATATGAAATGTAAAACAAAGAAAAATGAGAGATTGCGTATTTCTGCGTCATTTGCGCTTACCATTGGAAATTGCCAAGGCATTTCCCTCGTACTTGCTGATGCTGTGAGCTTCCCACAGTCTCCTGGACGTCGTCATCTCCGTCGGAATTTGATGATATTCTGGTAGCTTAGATAATTCTATGGTCCGTACCTCGGACCCAAACACTCGTACAACCGCACTGGTTAAGTTTTGCAAAAGTTAGTCTTCAACTCCACTGAACATCGGAGCGACACGCACTTGCAACCGTACTCCGCAAGTTCTACACAGATAGTCCTCGTTTCACGGCGCGTCGAACGATATATGCACACGTTGGCTCCCCCACTCTTCAGCCGGCTTCAGCTTGCGTGGTCCTCACTGATTGGTTGACCCACCGCTAGTTCCCCTCCTCTGGTTTCTTTACACTCGGCGCGCGAGAGGGAGAAGTCGTTTTCCGTTCCAACAATTCGCCTTTTCTAGACCTTGCGACCCAAGATTGCGTCATGCTTCTCGACAAGATTAAGCGCGTACTTGAAATCCCAGTGAGTCACGTCTCTCGATATACCCTAACTGTCGAAAACTCCGTAAAATTCCGTAATCAGATAATTTTCTATGATATCGTCGTTCGTAATAATTTGCTGGATAGCGTTTTCTAAGACATAGAAAACCTATCTGAATGCTAATAATTTTTATAAAATGCTCCGAAAATACCTTAATAATAATTATAATAAATTAATAATAATAATAAATTACCATGAAAAATTCTCTTGGCTGAACAATTTGCCGCGTAAATAAATATAGAATGGCTTCCTACTGACTTATGCCAGTTGCATAAAACCCCTCGAAAAACACGTTACAGTGTATATCTGCACAAGTGCAGGAAATCGTGCGCTAGAACAAGACAAAAATTTCGAGTGAATTCTCCAGGGAGACCCTTTCCTAAAATTGGACAATAAAACAACTGGCTAAGAGATTCAAACGTACAGGTTCAGTAAACAATAAAAAATAGACGTAACGGTTGTTAGGACTATTTCCTTACTGACGCTAAATTAAGCGGAGTAACCGGAAACTTCATAAGGAGATGCCGATTATGTTTGGCAGCGGGTGGGGAACATTTTCAGCATCTACTGTAAACGTGGTGAGTAAAAACGCATGGTCCTGATTTTAAGCACGGTATTCTGCCGTATATATGCGCACCCGGCAGCCGGGAACTGAGCCGTCACTGGTGGAGCGCGTGAGCGAGAATGTCCTTGCCAAGCAAATATAAAGACCCTGTACATTTCAACAAGTGATGCACATCCAGTGAAATCTGCGGTGAAGATTTCTTATAAACAGCTCTTTCATTGTATAAGTTTCATTTTAACACCAGTCAGGGGTAAGATCCAGAACATTCGTATATAAAACTTACATTCGTGTAGTGTTACGCATTCAAGGTGTGTGAGGTGAGCTTAGCAATAAGTTAGTTTTTCTTAGGTTGGACGCTGAGATGGCGCCAGAACAGAATAAAGAGGCTCTCTCACACACAGCTGACAAACACTTAAGGAGGGATGTAATCGTAAATGCAAGCTTTTTCTTAAAAAATCATTACAACCATAGTTTTTGAATTAAAGGCATGGCATGTTGTGTGTACTGTAGATAGATAACTAACTGTAATAAATGAAAAAAAAGTATAAGTAGAGACCTAGATGTAAGGCATATACATTAATATTATAACACATTTAACAGTTATGCCCTTTTTGCATGAAAGCCATAACAGGAATTCTAATGTTACAATCACTTTGAAATTTTTACTGTATGAAGCTATCACTACAATATGAATACTGAATTAAAATAAATTGCATATGCATATTATTTCTTTACTTAAAAAATCTTGAACCTACTGTCGCAGAAATAAGACATTTTTTCATCACATAAAACCCTATAAATTTAAATAAGTAATGATTACAATTATAGTTCCATATATTCCACAATGTGTAATGAACAACTCCTGAAAATATCATAGCTCTGTGATTTATAGTTTTTGAGAAAAGGCTTCAGATTCTACAAAAAAATTATATTAGAGAAAGATGCATTTAAACATATGGTTACCATATTCAAACATGAAAAATGCTTATTTGATTTTCAAAATCCTCCATATTCATACTCTTCATCCTCCAACATTCTTTTCTGCCCTCTTATTGATGTGTTACATCTTTCCACTCGGTTGCAGGATATTTTTGTGGGAGTGATTTTGAAAAATGGGACGGAAGTGGATCGAACGATCCAGCTGGCAGTGCTAAGAGGAAACAATGAGCGCGTGGTGTCGGAAATTGATGCAATGACGTACTCACAGCCATGTGGACATACGGATTACTTCAAGGTTTTGAGGCGCAATTAGGCCTACAAATATTCTTACAATAAATCATTTTCAAGTTGTCTTCTTTGGTGTAAAACTATTCATTATATCATATTTGCTGTAAAAAATTATGATTTATTAAGAGTCTGTTTTTCAATCTCTGGATAAAAGTGATCGGCATCCACTTCCCGAGTAACTTTGCTCACTGACATTCTGACGGTAAACGCTCATGCGAACTCTGGTGTCAACTGATTGAAGCACATGTTATACGGGACGAGAACTAGGCAAGCCTTCATGAACTATTGCTGAACACAGTCTCTTTACTCACAAGAGGGCCTATTCATAAGGCATTTTAAACTCAATTTCACGCAGGGACATTATCGAAACAAGCAAAATATAAATGAAACTTAATTCCGTAATGCAGTATTATTGGAACGTGGAAATAAGTCACCATCTTGTGCATTATATATCCATGGGCGAAATAGCTGTGGTGTTAGCACCTCTGACTATGAATCTAGAGATCTCAGGTTCGAATCCCGGACGGGATAGATATTGTTGCTACCAGATTATCATTTTAAACAATATTTATCATATCAACATGACTCATTTTAACAGAATCCGTATGAAATTACGTGTTGGTCTGTGAATCAAGAGGTCCGGGAACTGGGCAAGCCTTTCATGATCTACTGTTGTGCGCATTGCATTTACCCGCAAGTTGGCCCATTTATAAGGAATTTAAGGTTATGAGCGGTGTCGCGTCTATTAATCTAGTTGATCCATATCGTATTCTTTATTTAGGCTAGTGCTGGTGGAAGCTACAAATCATCTAATAAAATGAGTTCCGTATTATAAACTACAATATCTGTAAAACACTCCCTTTTACAATAGATTAATATTTGTGCCAACAATAGTATAAAATACAGGTGTATCAACAATTTCACGTGAGGTTTCTTCTATGTCAGATGTTAGATACACATCATATGCGACTACTGTAAGGCTCGTTTTTTCTTTCTTTTTTCTGTCTGGCTTCCGGTTCAAAATCAGACATCCCTTTCTCAGCTTTCATGAGTCTATTCTTGTCAATGGTGTTGAACGCCTTTATGATGAACACTCCTGGATTCACACCAAGTAGTGTAACGTGTTTTTCGAGGGGTTTTTATGCCACTGGCATAAGTCAGTAGGAAGCCATTCTATATTTATTTACGCGGCAAATTGTTCAGCCAAGAGAATTTTTCATGGTAATTTATTATTATTATTAATTTATTATAATTATTATTAAGGTATTTTCGGAGCATTTTATAAAAATTATTAGCATTCAGATAGGTTTTCTATGTCTTAGAAAACGCTATCCAGCAAATTATTACGAACGACGATATCATAGAAAATTATCTGATTACGGAATTTTACGGAGTTTTCGTCAGTTAGGGTATATCGAGAGACGTGACTCACTGGGATTTCAAGTACACGCTTAATCTTGTCGAGAAGCATGACGCAATCTTGGGTCGCAAGGTCTAGAAAAGACGAATTGTTGGAACGGAACCCTCCCGCCGAGTGTAATGACCCGGAGGAGGAGAAGATCGCGTGGTGGGTCAGCCAATCAGGGGAGACGACGTAAGCTAGTTGGGACTGAAGAGTGGGGAGCCAACGTGTGCATATATCGTTCGACGCGCCGTGAAACGAGAACAATCTGTATAGTTCTTGCCGAGTGTGGATATACGCGGGAGTCGCTCCGATGTTCCGTGGGACGAGGACTATCTATGAAATACTTGAGGAGTATGGATGCGCGTGCGAGTCGCTCCGATGTTCAGTGGAGTTAGGGACAATCTGTGTAGAACTTGCAGAGTACGGTCGCAAGTGCGTGTCGCTCCGATGTTCAGTGGAGTTAGCGACGAACTTTCGTAAAACTTGGTTGTACGAGTGTTTGGGTCCGAGGTACGGACCATAGAATTATCTAAGCTACCAGAATATCATCAAATTCCGACGGAGATGACGACGTCCAGGAGACTGTGGGAAGCTCACAACATCATCAAGAACGAGGGAAATGCTTTGGCAATTTCCAGTGGTAAGCGCCAATGACGCAGAAATACGCAAATCACAACGCTCCAATTTAAATTTTATAGTTATTATTATTATTAATTTTGCTATACTTGTTTTATATAATAAATTCATTTCTTTTACAATGCAATCTTTGCTTTCAGTAGGTAGCATTAGATATAGACCAATTCCTTCTCCTGATACAATTGTTTGTTGGGTTAATGATCAAATCATACCACGATCTGAGTGAATAGAGTCTTGAATGTGTTCTGCCAGAGCTAGACGTTGTTAAATACAAATTTAGATTTCAACATTGCATTGAGGTCTTGGCGCCCATTAAAACAACATAGCTTAGGCAAAGGTAAACAGTTACATTTCTCACCCAACAGATAGGAGCTAGCAAAACGTTTCACTTGGCGCTCAACGTGGAGCAAAGTAAATACCGTTTCACTTATCACCCCAGCCTAACTAATTAACGTTTCACTTGGCGCCGACAACTTGGGGCTGAAAACCTAATAACATTTGTGGAAGGAGAAGGGTATATATTTCTGTGCCTGTATTTTGGGGGTTATTTGTCTGTATCAGTGTATATCATTATGGGGGATGAGAAAGAAAGACAGATGAGGTTACGTAGTGGTCATCAACGGGAGAGTGATGATACGAGCAGTATGTCGAGTGATGGTAGTACCGGGGTAGCGGAGGTAAATCCCGATACTGAAACAGGGAGTGTAGGCGGCCAACCAGAATTAAAAACTTTACTTCTCGAGTTTATGTATCAGAACAAAGTTAGTAGTGATGCCTTAAATGCAAAGTTAGAACAGAATAACGCTAAATTAGAACAAAACAGTAGGGAAAATAAAGAAAGTACAGAAGCTTTAAATGCAAAGTTAGAACAGAATAACGCTAAACTAGAACAAAACAGTAGGGAAAATAAAGAAAGTACAGAAGCTTTAAATGCAAAGTTAGTACAGAATAACGCTAAACTAGAACAAAACAGTAGGGAAAATAAATAGAGTAATAGGGAATTGAGCGATAGTTTAAACGCCAGATTAGAACAAAACAGTAAGGAAAATAGAGAGAGTACTGAAACTTTAAATGCTAAATTAGAACAAAACAGTAGGGAAATGAGTGACAAATTCGAACTGATTAGAGGTGAGATCAGGGGGGTGATGGAAGAAAAGGCTAAAGAGATTATTGCAGATGTAGACAGAAAATTAGGAAAAGTACAGGAGGAGTTGGAAATTAGAATCAGTACACAGGCTGAAAATTTAAAAGAACTAGTGCAACTGGAAACACAGCAGGTCAAAAAGCAATTGGGGGGAGAAATTGACAAAATTCAGGTAGCTACTAAAGAGGTTAAGGAACAGCTGGGGGGTAGAATTGAGAAAGTCCACTCACAAATAGTTGCAGAAGTAAATGATTTAAGAGAGAGTAATAAAGAGAGCATTAGCAAGATTGAGGAGAAACAAGCAAAGCTATATGATAAAGTAGAAGAATCAGAAGGAAACATTAAATTAACAGTAAACAGTATTGAGAGGAAGGCTGAGGAGAAAATCGCAGAATTAGAATTAAAATTAAAAGCTAGGATCAGGCAAGAAAATAGTCAGAATAGACCAGTTTTTGTGAATAGCACACACAGGGAGATAGAACTGGGTAAGTTCAGCAATCGACAGGGGTGCCCAATGGAGTTCATGAACACTATAGAAAATAAATTCGGGGAGAGGTTGGAAAATGGTAGTATTGAGTGGTGCCAGGTAGTTGAAATTTTAGAACAAGTGTTTGTGGGGGAAACGAGGAATTGGTTTGCTGTCTACAGAGACAAGTTTACTGATATGAATGATTTTAAAATGAAATTCTGTGAAAAGTTCTGGAATGAGGTTATTCAGTCGCAGCATCGTGAGGGAGTAGTGTGTGGTAAATATAACCCTAAAGGAAGCTCCACCATGACCGAATACTTTTTAGGGCAGGTATTAGTGTGTAAATACCTGGATGGCTTGAAGGAGGAAAGTGATGTGGTAAGGTTGCTACTTAGGCACTTTCCCTATAGGATCAAGGAGGCTGCTTGTATCCAGAATGTAAAGACTAGATCACAAGTAGAAAATTTGTTAAGCACATTTGATGCACTAGGGAGAGGGGGTTATGAGGACAATTTCAATAGGAACCAGGGTAATAATAATAATAGACCTAATGAAGCCAGGCATCAGGAAGTTCAAGGGAACGGTGGCGAAGGGGCCAATGCTCAAAATAGAAATAATAATAATCAGCTAAATCAGAACAGAGGAAATGGCTATGGTAATCAGTATCAAGGGAGGAACAATGATTACAGGGGAAATCAAGGGAGAAACAATGATTTCAGGGGAAATCAAGGGAGAAATTATAATGACAATAATTACAACCAGAATAGGGGTCAAGGAAGAGGACAGCCTAGTGGTAGTAATATACAGCCAAACAATGACAACACAACTCAGAACAACCAGACCAGTGCAGTAGTAACTAGTACTACGGCCAGCTGTAGCGGTTCTTTAAACGCGAACCAGGCTGCGAAGTAAGGTCAGAATCTCAGTCTGTAGCATGCCCTGTCCATACAATTATACAGGAACCCTATGACCTAAATGTGAGAAATGAATTATTACATGAACTAAATGATGAAGGTATTATTCAGGAAGTGGTTAGTAAGAGCCCCATAGTTAAATTTAACGTGTCCGAGGCGTACACAGATGTTTTAATTGATAGTGGTTGTATGAAGAGTTGCATAAGTAGTGCATTTTATGATAAAATGAAAGGAACTGGAGTAAATTTTGAGGAGCTGCCAATTAAAAGCACTTTTGTTATCACAGCTGTTGGGAAGAGGTCTAAAGTAATTTCTAAGCAAGTTTTAGTAGACATTAAAATTAATAATCATGTAGAGAAGCAGATTTGCCTTGTAATTCCAAATTTAGTATTCAGTGTTATCTTGGGTTCAGAGTGGCTAAGTAGAGTGTCTGGTAACTTATGTTATGATGTATGGAGTTTGAAATTTAAATGGGGAGATTCTGAAGTAGAAGTAGCGTTCAATGACCATATTCAGAGGAGGAGTATTGTAGGTGTGATTTGTACTTTAAATGAGATATCGCCAGCCGTAGAGCGGGGTTCTCCATGTTTTGTGGGCAGTGTGATTACGAACGGAAGTCTAGAGGACTCGTTACGTGATGCTGCATTTCAGGGTAATATAGAGGTGGAACAATGTGTTCGGCTCTATGATGTGTTATTGTGTAATAGGAGAGTTTTTGAGGATCGCATTGGTATGGCCAATTGCTATACACATTCATTGAACGTTATTGATAGGTCAGTATTCACAGGACATAGATATCCTGTACCTTTCGCTTATCAGAGTGCAGTTGAGGCACAAATTAATCAGATGCTTGAAGATGGGATTATTGAGCACTCTAACAGTCCATATGTTAATTCTTTGATCACGGTACCCAAGACCGACGGCACTGTTCGTATTTGTTTAGACGCTCGTTTGGTTAACAGTAGAATTAGTTCAGATCAGCTGAAATCTATGTCAATAGAGGAATTAATGCAAACATTTGAGGGGAAGAAGTATTTCACTTGTGTAGATTTGAGTTCCAGTTTTTGGCAAGTGCCACTTATGTACGAAGATAGACCATTTACAGCTTTTAGTCATAAATATAACCTTTATCAATTTTGTAGAACACCTTATGGGTTAAAGAGTAGTTCAGCAGCTTTAATTAGGGCTTTAAACATCGCATTAGGGGATGACACAGGAGAGTTTGTAACCATTTACATAGATGATATGGTAATTAGTTCACGCAGTTTTGAGGAGCATCTACGTCATTTAAATATAGTTTTTCAGAAGTTAGATCAGGCAGGGTTCACTTTGAAGCTGTCTAAGTCGTCATTCTGTCAGTCAGAAGTGACATTTTTAGGTCATAGAGTGTCGAGTAGAGGTGTAACACCAGAAGAAAGTAGGGTTAATAAGATACTTAACGCAGAGGTGCCACAGAATGTTAAACAGTTAAAAACTTACCTGGGAATTTGCAACTTTTTCAGGAGGTTCGTTCTTAAATACTCAGGGTTGGTAGAACCATTCAGGGAATTGCTTAAAAGTGGGACTCGGTGGAGATGGGAGTCTAAGCATGATCAGGCTTTTAGAGCGCTGAAGGAAGGTTTTGAGAAAGCTGTAGTGCTGAAATATCCGTTAAAAGATAAGGAATATGTGGTTATGACAGATGCTTCACATATAGGCATTGCTGGAGTATTATGTCAGAAAGATGATGAGGGTAATCTGTGCATTGTATCTTTAGCCTCGCGAGGACTGACAGCAGCGGAGAAAAGATACACGATTACTGAGTTAGAGCTTTTAGGTATTGTTTTCAGTTTAGGGAAATTTAGAATGTATTTAGTAGGGGGGAAATTTGAGATCCACACAGATCACCATGCATTACTGTATATGAGGACTTGTAAACTCAGTTCTAACAGAGTTAGTAGGTGGATTCTTGCTCTGCAGGAATACGAATTCACAGTAAAATATATTAAAGGTAAAGATAACATTCTTGCAGACATGCTATCGAGGGACACTAATTTATGTAGGGATTATCCTGTGGTTAAAGCAGAGGATGGTATTTTAATATGTGCATGTGTGGACAGTAGCAACAGGGCATCGTTACAGACACTGAGAAATATGCTAGGTAGAGCAACGTGATGACGTTCATTTAAGGGAGCCATTTGCAAGGTTGGAAGCAGGTGACGCAGAAACATTTATAGTTTCCAAACGTATTGGCAAAACAGCATATGTGCTGGAGAATAGTGAGGGAAACAGATTATACGGAACGTATAATATACATAGTCTACGAAAATATGTGTCATAAAGTGAGTGTGTTTAGCTGGCGAGCCAGCCTATCAAATGAGTAAGTGTGGTGTCTGGTGCGTGGAAGATCTGGTCTTAAGGCAGGCGTATCAGAAGTCACACAGGGGGGTAGTATGTAAGTAAATGAGAGTTTTTAAGTTACAGGGAAATATGACGGGATTGTCGGATGCTGTTGAGCACTAAATTGTCTCGATGCACCAAGGCCATTTTGGCAGCGCTGATGGGTTCCCATTTATCTCCAAGAGATGGGGGAGCGCTTGAATAGGGCTTGTTAGCTTAAGGCGTCCACGAGATAAAAGATGGGCCATCAGAATGCGAGACAGTCCTTCATGAAACTCATACATATCAGCACACGTGATTTCTGTTTACGGCCTCGCCATGTAAGATTTGTAAGTGTGTAATTTAAGATAATATGAACAATGGTATTATTTGTGTGAGGAGAAATGGTCTGTGTTGAGAACTAGTATTAAGTAGAATATGGTTAACGGGAACTTAACAAGACAGGGCGATTACGGCACAGAAATATTTGGTGTTATATGTAATGCACATTTACTGTTTTTTTTTTCAGAAGTCAATATTAATTTAATCTACTTCAAAGAGAGATTGAGTATTATGGTCACGAGGCGCTGCCACAATAGTGTGATCGTGTGCTGAGTGATAAGTGGAATTAAATGTCACCATAAGGAGGGGACCTCCAGTGAAATTAGGAAGTTCTATGGTGATATAAATATATCAGAACACCTTCAATGCGTGTGATATGACATCATAAATACATAGTGCTCACACATTAATTATGTCTATTTCTCCAACATAGAGAAATTTGAGAGGCGGAAATATCCGTGGAACACTATTCCATATGTAAAACATTGGACTGGTTGCAAAGTGCGATCCATTGTGACAACAAACTTTGACGCAAAGTGCGTGAAGAAAAAATATGAGTGTATATATCTGTAATTTAGGGTGATTTCATTTATGTAATATGTATTTTGGATGGGGTTTATTAACGTGTCTGGGATAATCGGATAATGGACCGTCGTCACGGTAAATCATCCGATGATCCGAGGCGAATATGTAACGTGTTTTTCGAGGGGTTTTTATGCCACTGGCATAAGTCAGTAGGAAGCCATTCTATATTTATTTACGCGGCAAATTGTTCAGCCAAGAGAATTTTTCATGGTAATTTATTATTATTATTAATTTATTATAATTATTATTAAGGTATTTTCGGAGCATTTTATAAAAATTATTAGCATTCAGATAGGTTTTCTATGTCTTAGAAAACGCTATCCAGCAAATTATTACGAACGACGATATCATAGAAAATTATCTGATTACGGAATTTTACGGAGTTTTCGTCAGTTAGGGTATATCGAGAGACGTGACTCACTGGGATTTCAAGTACACGCTTAATCTTGTCGAGAAGCATGACGCAATCTTGGGTCGCAAGGTCTAGAAAAGACGAATTGTTGGAACGGAACCCTCCCGCCGAGTGTAATGACCCGGAGGAGGAGAAGATCGCGTGGTGGGTCAGCCAATCAGGGGAGACGACGTAAGCTAGTTGGGACTGAAGAGTGGGGAGCCAACGTGTGCATATATCGTTCGACGCGCCGTGAAACGAGAACAATCTGTATAGTTCTTGCCGAGTGTGGATATACGCGGGAGTCGCTCCGATGTTCCGTGAGACGAGGACTATCTATGAAATACTTGAGGAGTATGGATGCGCGTGCGAGTCGCTCCGATGTTCAGTGGAGTTAGGGACAATCTGTGTAGAACTTGCAGAGTACGGTCGCAAGTGCGTGTCGCTCCGATGTTCAGTGGAGTTAGCGACGAACTTTCGTAAAACTTGGTTGTACGAGTGTTTGGGTCCGAGGTACGGACCATAGAATTATCTAAGCTACCAGAATATCATCAAATTCCGACGGAGATGACGACGTCCAGGAGACTGTGGGAAGCTCACAACATCATCAAGAACGAGGGAAATGCTTTGGCAATTTCCAGTGGTAAGCGCCAATGACGCAGAAATACGCAAATCACAACGCTCCAATTTAAATTTTATAGTTATTATTATTATTAATTTTGCTATACTTGTTTTATATAATAAATTCATTTCTTTTACAATGCAATCTTTGCTTTCAGTAGGTAGCATTAGATATAGACCAATTCCTTCTCCTGATACAATTGTTTGTTGGGTTAATGATCAAATCATACCACGATCTGAGTGAATAGAGTCTTGAATGTGTTCTGCCAGAGCTAGACGTTGTTAAATACAAATTTAGATTTCAACATTGCATTGAGGTCTTGGCGCCCATTAAAACAACATAGCTTAGGCAAAGGTAAACAGTTACATTTCTCACCCAACAGATAGGAGCTAGCAAAACGTTTCACTTGGCGCTCAACGTGGAGCAAAGTAAATACCGTTTCACTTATCATCCCAGCCTAACTAATTAACGTTTCAGTAGGATAGATGCAGAGTTTGTCATTTAATGTTTCTTAATGAACTTCCATGCCTCCGATAACTATAATATTTATACACAATGTAAATTACACTATTTTAGTAACCAGTGGAGTACACTAAAGGATTGTTGCACAAAATATTAATTAGCCGATCCAGGAAGTGCAACCCCTGCAAAAATTGGAAAGTCATTCGTTATTACACCTGAACTTCAAGTGAAGATAGTATATCAAGATAGACACAATAGATTGGTGTAGGCCTGATTCAAGACCCCCAGACGATGGTGGTTATGGTGCGTGCAGTGGCACCCCTTGTGGATGACGCCAAGATGAAGAATGGAGCCGAATGGATTGAGTGCCAGTTTTGTAATGTCTGATACCTAGAATGTCTATTTTATGTGTGATAGGTGCGAGGAATCATATAGTGACTAAGAAAAGCCAAATAGAATTAAAATATGTTTAATGGAATGTTTTTATTTAAAAAAAATATTGTGTGTAGTAAAATTTGTCAATATGGGCAATGTGGGGTAATAGAAACTTATACATACGATTTGAACCCTTTCATTGCATTAAACATTAGTTTTCACGCATTAAAAGTACACCATGCTGTCACGAAGTAACTTGAACACTATCACGGAGTAACTTGAATATAATGGCGTCACCCTCTAAGGCGTCACCTACTTCTACAACCGGAATTTGTTAGTTAATACCTTGAAATAACTAATGGATATTCGTAAGATATAGGCTATGCCAGAAATGTTCCGTAGGAATCCCTCTTTAACATGAAACGAATCGAAATAACTGAAATCTATAATTGCCGGAATAGTAACAAACAAAGCTTAGTATCACGGAGTTACCGTACTTAACTTTACCCTACATATTATATTTTCTTGCCCCCTTCTCCACAAGTTAAGCTTCCAACGCAGACGGTGTCCATTTTGTTTATTCACAGCCGACTTCTTCCAGTCGCGCAATCTCGTTGGCGGAGGGAAATAATAATTTTTGATGTTGATTATAATGTTTAGTCCTTTTAAGGTTAATGTCGCCCCGTTAAGCATAGTCTAATTGCTATTCGAGACCAATGCATCCTACTGTACTTAAGCCTACACAAATTCATTGTAGATGTAGACTGTCCTGTTCGTAGCTTACCCTATGTGTTTTTGATTTTGCTGTAAAAATGTTACTGAGGAATGATACTGCGGCATGCCGTTAGATCAGAAAGTTCGGATCTTTTCGCATTCTGTTCAATTGGTTGCATCGTCTCTTTTATCTAAATACTATTGGTGAATAACACGAACAAGTTTCAAGAATTTGGGTCATTAATATGTTGGCGGGGCAACGGTAAATGAGTAAGTGAAATTGCTGACGAACCAGTTTCTGATCTAACGGCGTACCGTAGTTCATTCAGTTCATTAATAAGTTAGGCTGCGGTATGCCTGTGCCAATGTCGTCTGTAATGGTTGTGGTATTGATTGTCGTAGCTCTCGACAGTCGGGGAACCGCACTGAAGATGATCGAACCTGTGTTGTTGGTGCACGGTGGTGCCGGTGATATTCCTGATGAACGAGTGCAGCCCAAGCTTGATGGTGTTCGCCGAGCTGTCAAAGCAGGTTATAAGGTCCTAATGGGACCAAAAGGGAATGTCCTGGACGCTGTGGTGGCTGCTGTACATGTCATGGAAGATGACGAAGCATTCAATGCAGGTAACGTAGCGTGCCGTACTTGATTAAGCTCTGATTAATGTAATGCTACAAACACTGGCTAGAAGTGTAGAGAAGGATACAGTGCGCACCGGGTGTAGACCTAGGTACCGGTACTCCAAAGCAAACACGCCAACATTACCGGTAATCGTACGTTTTTGCTCTGAATATCAAGGAACGATGTATTTACGGCCAAATCAAGACAGGGGCGTATATAAGGGGGGTGCTGAGGGGTCTCCAGCCCCCCCCCCCCCCCCGAAAAAGTCAATAAAAATTAAGAAAGTGTTGCTTTGGAAAGAGCATAAAATAATTATAAATTTGGTTGTGTCCTAATCTTAACTTATTGGCTAAGTTATAATCAATATTAAGATTGAAATTAGACTAACTCGTGGTGTAGTGGCTAGCATTCTTGGCTGCCGCCCCGGAGGTCCGAATTCGATTCCCGGCTCTGCCAAGAAATTTTATTTCTGGTCTGAGCTTTGTGAGTCAAAACTGTGAATTCCACAGTACGGTACTTTTGGGAAATATATCATCAACGCGTAAAAAAAAAAAAAAACCTTTCTGCTTAGCAAATTGACAAATATTTAGATATTTGCCATTCATACTCCCTAGGCCATAGGCCACAACTTTTTTGTATTGCCAGTAATTGCAGGCTATATAAACTTTGAATCTTATCTAAAATAATTACACAAAGTTATAATGCTCTAAGATATTGGTTGATATTTCTGGGTATTGTGCGGTGACAATCCCCTGAGAATACTCACAATTTTCCAGGATAGCCAGTCCCCCTCCCCCGAAAAAAAATTGTATATACGCCCCTGAATCAAGAGAACATTTTGGTGGCATTTCGATAAATATTTAATCGTTAGTTAAAATATGTAGCACTTGAACCACTAAGGGCCGGTTGCACCACGAGGCCGCTTAAACCCTGCTTTGCTAAGGGTGGTTTACGGTTAAGCGATCTTAAATACGACGGCTTAAGGCTGGGTGTTGCACCAACTCGTCTCGTACTTCGCTTAGGTGAACTGAGTTTACGGTGGGAGTCAAAGATCTTCGTTGCGTGAGTAATGCTCCCTGCAGCAAAGAATACGTACTGTCATCGCGGCAGGAGATGGCAGTTGAACACGCTGAGACGGGGTGCTGCGGGTCTTGCAATACGCATGCGCGCCGCCTATTCCTAAGTTGAATATATCGGCTTGCCGCATGCCAATGGTTGTCATTGCAGCAGACGACACTCAGCCACTGAAAGAAGGAATTTGCTGAGTGAAGCAATTAGTGACCAACTGAATGTTTTTGGAATGCGCGTTACGCAGTGAGCGGGAAGACCTCTGCAGTTCAAACCCGACTGCCAACTCCTGACGCGATATCAGTAGTCTTACCGTTATGCCAACATAATCCCAGCCGTACTGAATTACTTGCGTAACGATCATATGCAATATAAGGAAAGAATGACAACTTAAGTATCTAGGGAGCTATTTGAACGTTATTATTGTATTCGCATCATACATAAGTTATAATATAAAATAATTTCGGCAGTATTGATCCTCCGAGATTGATTTTGTTTGTTATGTTGGTCACGGTTATCATTTGTTTCTAGCCGTCGCAATAATTTTCTACGACTACAGCGGTTCTACTTTTGGGGTTGGCGACCAAAAATACATTACTAGTTGTAGAAAGAATTGCCTACTGTGTTTGCGAGACGTGACCATCAGCTGTAGTAGACGATGGGAAAACCGTTGTTGAAATATAATGCAGTGTATTTTACTTATCATTACGGTAGCCTACTTCCTGAACATGTTATTGACTACACCCCACATTGAGGTGGTCGCATCTTGCGAAGGTTATGTTTTCTTACTTGGTTTTCATTATATCGCTTGTTTATAAATACGCATATATTATAGCATTAAGCACATATAGAGCGTATTTTCTAATGATATATATACAGTATGTATACGAATGACACAGCATGTTGTATTGCAAGCATCCACAATAGGGTAGTTCGTCATTGGCTAAGGATTTCTACATCCGTCCCTGGGCTAATATTTAGTTTAACAACCAAAAATGTACATTGCGTTACTGCCAATATAAAGAAGAGTATTTCATTTTACGTTGTCAAAAGCTATGATATCTGTAGTACAAGCTACCGCGATTTTATTAGGAACGTGAAGGAAATCCCTGTGGCAACGCGTTGAAAGAATGTTATACGTATATACAGGGTGCTTCAAAAAAATGTATACACACTTTGATCTTCCATAGAAAATTTATTTACCGTTCTACAAAGTTAAATTTCAGGAAATTAGAAAGCTGAAAGTCCAATGTAAATGAAACATAAATAACAAATGTTAATACTGTTCAAATTGGTGACCTGCAGCATCAATACAATTCTGAGTACGAGTCACCACTGATTCTGTACATCGTATCAAAACGTCCAATGAGATTTCTCTACACACGGCTTGAATCTCATTCCAAAGAATGTCTAGGTTACGTGGTTTACGTTTGTACACCTCATCTTTTACTGTGCCCCATAAGAAGAAATCCAGTGGTGTAAGGTCTGGAGAGCGTGCTGGAAACTCGATTGGCCCCCTGCGTCCTATCCACTGGCCCGGCAAATTTTGATCCAGGTAAGCTCGTACGTCCCTGTGATAGTGCGGCGGGGCACCATCTTGTTGAAAATAAAAATTATCATTACCGTATAATGCACGAATGGCAGGAAATATGGAATCAGCAAGCATTGTTTGGTAAGTTATACCAGTTACAGTGCCTTCAAATCGAAAAGGTCCAATGAGTCCCCTTGAAGACAAACCGCACCACACATTTACACCAGGCAAATTTACAGCTTTTTCAATTGTAATGTGAGGATTTTCTTCACCCCAGTAAACACAATTGTGCCTATTGACAGTTCCATTAAGTTTGAATTGGGCTTCATCCGACCAAATGATGCTACCCATAAATCCCGGTTCACGTATCACCATCTCCTGAACCCATTCACAAAATTGCAACCTTCGATCTGGATCGTCGTCACTTAGCTGTTGCACCAGCCTTGGAATGTAAACACGATACTTGCCTCTCTTCAGAATGCGTAGCACGCTGCTAGCACTTACATCACTTTCACGTGCCCCCTGCCTTGAAGATTTGTTAGGAGAGCGTTGAAACAGTTCCAAGACTGCCGTTGATGACTCATCACTTGTAGCTGTTCGAGGTCGACCTGAATGACCTTTATACACATCGCACACTGTTCCATGAACTTCGAATTTGTCTCGTATGCGTGTAATTGTTAATCTTGAAGGTGGTTCTGTATCATACTCCCTTCTCCACTGTCTTTGAACTTCATTTACATTCTCAAACTTCCAGTACCACTTAATAACCTGCTTACGTTCTTCAAAACTCAAACGTACGTCCGCCATGTTGATATTACAAATTCCAACTGACAATATAACATAGAGGGACGATTATGCTGCCACCTGGCGAAGAAATATAATATTAGCCTTGTAGAGCGGGAAAACTACGATAGTTTAAAGTGTGTATACATTTTTTGAAGCACCCTGTATTTAATTTGCATCGCAAAATCCACATTATGTATGCTTTATACATGGGGCGGCCGGCCCCATTGTGTCTGATCCATATCTCAGTAGGTTGGAGGTGTTGTTATATAATGCATTGAACGAAATAATAAAAAAATATTATTAAATGGTTTATAATGACGGCACAATACACTGAAGAGATATTTTTTTCCGTGTGCTCATTTGCTAAGCATTAGTATCTATACCTGTTGATAAGGGCGTAACGTAAATCGTCATCTATGGTTGAGTGGGTAACATTACTGACTCCCGCCCGGAGTTCGATTACCAGCGGGGAGGAATATTTTTGCTTGACTTTTATTGTTTTTATTGTTTAATAATTACTCAGTCGTTATAATATAAGCATACATAGTGTGGATTTTGCGATGCAAATTAAATATATACGTATAACATTCTTTCAACGCGTTGCCACAGGGATTTCCTTCACGTTCCTAATAAAATCGCAGTAGCTTGTACTACAGATATCATAGCTTTTGACAACGTAAAATGAAATACTCTTCTTTATATTGGCAGTAACGCAATGTACATTTTTGGTTGTTAAACTAAATATTAGCCCAGGGACGGATGTAGAAATCCTTAGCCAATGACGAACTACCCTATTGTGGATGCTTGCAATACAACATGCTGTGTCATTCGTATACATACTGTGTATATATATATATATCATTAGAAAATACGCACTATATGTGCTTAATGCTATAATATATGCGTATTTATAAACAAGTGATATAATGAAAATCAAGTAAGGAAACATAACCTTCGCAAGATGCGACCACCTCAATGTGGGGTGTAGTCAATAACATGTTCAGGAAGTAGGCTACCGTAATGATAAGTAAAATACACTGCATTATATTTCAACAACGGTTTTCCCATCGTCTACTACAGCTGATCGTCACGTCTCGCAAACACAGTAGGCAATTCTTTCTACAACTAGTAATGTATTTTTGGTCGCCAACCCCAAAAGTAGAACAGCTGTAGTCGTGGAAAATTATTGCGACGGCTAGAAACAAATGATAACCGTGACCAACATAACAAACAAAATCAATCTCGGAGGATCAATACTGCCGAAATTATTTCATATTATATGTATGATGCGAATACAATAATAGCGTTCAAATAGCTCCCTAGATACTTAAGTTGTCATTCTTTCCTTATATTGCATATGATCGTTACGCAAGTAATTCGGCACGGCTGGGATTATGTTGGCATAACGGTAAGACTACGTATTCTTTGCTGCAGGGAGCATTACTCACGCAACGAAGATCTTTGACTCCGTAAACTCAGTTCACCTAAGCGAAGTACGATACGGGCTGGTGCAACACCCAGCCTTAAGCCGTCGTATTTAAGATTGCTTAACCGTAAACCACCCTTAGCAAAGCAGGGTTTAAGCGGCCTCGTGGTGAAACCGGCCCTAAAACAATGCACATGAAATACAGCAATCTACAGGGTGAGTGGTGGTACCGTGGTCAAGCTGCTTGCTTCTCACCAAGGCGAACCGGGTTCGATTCCCGGTCAATGCATGTGTGATTTTCGAAGTGAAATATCACGTTCTGTGCTTAGAGTTCCACGTAAAAATGGAGCTCCTGTGGTTCGTGACCACGAGATTAATGTTCACGTAAAACTACAAGCTTTCTTTTACACCTAACAACAGCCCTTTGTTTGTTCGATAAATATAAAAAAATGAAAAGAGTCAGAGTTTTCTTGCCCCCCTCCCCCACACACACACACGAATAAAACATTAAAAATGATGATTTTTAGACCAGTGTAATGAGTACTGTATCGATTTCAAGGCTATGGGAATAATTTACAAGCATAACTGCCACGCTTTGCGTGGGCCAAAATTTCTTATGATCCGATGGCTCGGCATATTGGAAGCAGGCCCGACGAGAGGTAGGGGCAAATGGGGCTACAGCCCTGGGGCCCGGCAGTATTTAGGGGCCAGGTCAAGAAGGCTCCGTTAAAAAAGATCTACGCTGAATTTGGTTGGTTCCTCGGTTTAGGGGGTGCGACAACGCGCTCATATAGCCCCGTGTACTTTGGGTGTGTGTAGAATCTATGTGATAACCGGTGTTAATTGTGATGGCTGTATCGTGCCCGTTTAGACCGGAGTCCGCACGACCACATATGCATTTTACCAAGAATCAGTCAGCACGAGAGTCAAAATATCCCGGGGTGCCAGATGGGTTAAAGCTAATCGCAAAAACGACATCAAATGAAAAAAATGCTTTACTGATTTTTGGCTCAATGCAACAATAAGGATAGAAGGAGATTCAACTGGGCATAACACATCATGTAAAATTATCTCATTTTATTCTGAATTTAAAATTGAATGCAAAATAAAATGCTCAAAGCAGCATCATTCACGTGTAGCGACCCACATTACTAATTACACAATGTACAGAAATTTTCCAACACATTGGACAATTATCTTTGGAAACACAAGTCTGATTATCAGTCCTGTAGACTGTGTTCCAAAACTATATCCATTATTTATGATTAAATCCAGTTCAAATTTAATTGTCTTTACTGGAAATACCGTAGTTCACTGGTTGAATTTTTACATAATATTAACACTCGTAGAATAATTGTTCATAGAATTTTTAACTTTCACTTATTTTTCCAGTTTCAAAAAAATATTGTCAAAAAATATTATCTTTGAATCAACACAAATTATGTACACATATTAATAACAACATCTGAAAAGTATTTGACCATTGAGCATAGCATCGAAGAACTGTGCGAAGCACAACAAAATTAATTGTTCTTCTGACATTAGACGTTTCGAGAAGTGACTCGATTATGAACTTCAAGTTCCTAACAAAATATATGATTTCTGAATCATCAACTTGATCAATAAATTGTTGGACCATTCAACTATTCGATTCTCCACTTGGAATCATCATTAAGAAAAATATTTATATTTGTGGCCATTTTAGTAACTTTCACAACTTGCAATTCTTCGACAGAATGCGGAAATAAGAATTGTAGCTTCATAATAAATTCATTTAGTTCATGGCACTAGGATTGAAAACATCCTTCAAATTATTCGTGGTTATAGAATTATTTTTACTTGGCAGTGGCCCATTCTATTATTTGTGTAAGAACACAACATTCCAACAACAACGGCAAAGGTCTTCCTCTGAAGAAGAATAAAATACTATCATGACAAATCCGGGTTCTAGCAAAATCAAAGTCTAAATGGAATCCGTAAACAAGGTTGAAATAAGAACTGATGGTTTTTAAGAAATAACCTTTGGGTCATTCATACGACGCAATGTGTAGTTCCAATACTCCTTCTTTAACACTGAGTCATCGAACCTGCTATCTGATTGATGCTCAAATAAAAACCTCCTCATTCCTGCGACTTAAATATGCGCACCTGGGAATGGCATTTCAACTACTCCACACACATAAATTTTCTTCCCAAAATTTATACAATAAATCAAGCCTCTGCTTGTTATCAACACTGGAAGATTAATAAACTTACAAGTTTATTTTATTTTACCATTCAGTTCAACCCGTGAAGTTACCACACTTATGATAATCTTTATTTCACTTTCGAATGTGTATTTACGTCATGATTTTATATAAATACAAAAATATCCTAATTGATACAATTATCATTTGCTTCCCGTTTCATGCCTCTCCGTGTTATCTGAAAAATATACTTTGCTCATTGCAAATATTAACTGTTCAACCAGAACTGTAATGTTGGTTGAATGCGGGCTTGCGCTAACCACTCTCCTTCGGAAAATCACCTGCTCCAAACTAGAATTGATTAAACTACTTCATAGGCTCTCTCTCAATAAATGTGATTATTAGAAAATATAAGATCCAAGAATTATTTAGAAAAGTTATGAAAATTATTATTATTATCATTAGTGGATTATTATTATTATTATTTATATTATTTTAAATGTGTTTAATTATTATTTCATTATGTGAGAATCCACATGTTCGATTCTTCGAATATGGATAAAATATCCATCTCTCAACAAAAATAATTATGAACTTTTACAGTTACATCGGCTGATTACCGTGATTTTCGAAAAAATATGAAACATTCAAATAAATGCTCGTTCTGCTCGGTCATCGATCCTAAACTGTTCTGAGTGCTGAAAATACTCAGAATAACTCTAATATGTCTTGCGTAAATCATTGCAAGATTTAAATACGAAGAAAGACAAATTTGTTGGTCATCTGCAGAAAAATAGTTTGTTCCAATTAGCTAGGCATAATATAAAGTCAAAAGTGGCTTACATTTCTCGTTGGTTTTGAAGCGTAGTGAACCTGGTCTGTACCAGATTTATCCAGATACATGCCCTATCGGACACGCATGTCTAATCCTTGTATCGGCCGCCATTATATACCCACAATCTGTCTAACACGACATAGTGGAGATATTTCTTGAAGTTTGAAGAAACTGCTGATCCATATTAATGTTGACTTCTATTAAAGCCATAGCATTTCGCTTAAATGGGGTCAGATCTAAGTGATCTATTCTCAAATATGTCAGTTGTAACATAACTCACGGTAATCTTTTCAGTACAAGAAGACACTGACAGTCTAAACCAATCAACGGCTGTTCTGAAGATCGTTCCCTGGGCATGGCTTATCACCATCTATCATGCGCGAAGCAACATATAGTTTCCCTTTGTCGGCTAATGAACAACACCGTGATAGACTGGCCTTCAATATACTGAAAGATCGGAGTGGTTATCAAGTTACAATTATGAAACTGACTAAATTGGACTAAAATATCCAAGTATTGAATGATTATTACTGGACTGTGACAAAGTACTTTCTAGACAAAGTCTAGCATATGTCCATATAGAAATAAAATATTTCACCAGTGTCCGTAGAAAAATAACAATCACCTTAGTGATTCTCTCTGCCGGATACTTACTAAGTTCCACATGTATCGAAGCACTTTTGTGACTATCACAATTTGAAGATATCTTCTGCGTAGATCCGGCAACCATGTGCCTTGGCTCAACGTGGCAGCACCTTGTCATGCAAGAGCTTGGTTCGAAGTGAGCTGATGTTGCTTGGGCCGGCCGGCTTTTATTCAAAACGGTCAGGTCCACGCTGCATCACGCTGAAATCTAGAAATCCTCATATCTCTGGTATCCCTGGTCCGATTTACTTGATACAAAGTGCATTCTCTTTCATTTGACCGTGCCAGTAATCTGATCCAAGTCTCAAGTCTCTACTCCATGGCTAACTATTTAATCAACAAATAGTCTCGACCTCTGCTATTACTCGCTACGTCACTTGACAAGCTCTTGGCTGCATATTCTTTCCATTTCCTTCTGGAAGTAATGGAGCGCGATATTCAAATATCTCAACTTTCAAAAGCGGCTGTAGCCTTTCCCTTGATATCTAGGTGTCTGAATCTTGGAATACCCATTCCTAGAGTTGGGCACAGTATTAGTGTGTGTTATCTGTTTTTAATTCAAGTAAGGACTGCATACATTGAATTTTTAAGTAGTTCCTACTTTTGCTACCAAACGCCACCGTCGGAGACCAACTAGTTCTGAACGTGGTTAATAGATGTCACCGCAGTTGGTTCCTAGCAACGAACGTTGGAACCTAAGAGCGTTAGTCAAATTTAATCTATAATTTTATTTAGCTTCAAAAAAGTGTAATTAGTGGAAGGTTCTTTATCATGCCATAAATCTATGACATGTGACCGCCGGCTTTACTTCCCCTCCGAAGGAAGGCATACTGAGGGATTTTTAACACTCTTAAAAATCCGACGACTTCAGCCGGTTTTGAACCCGCGACCTTGGGCATAGAAGCCAACATGGTACCAATTAAGCCACCAAAGCCGCCTACGCTGAATTTCGTTTCCATAATTTAACGAATACAGAGAAAATGTACCCGTAGTCTACGGTATGCAAGGTGCTAAAATAAAAATCAAACTGAAGTTTGGAAGAAGTGTATTTTAAGTTCTGTTTAACGGTACAGTACTCCCTCTGTAATCCGGCATCTCAGCTTTCCGGCACTCCCAGTAATCCGGCGTTTTGTATTCGAGTACGAGCTCAACACTTGATTTGATAATGCGTCCCCAATACTGTACAATGTTTCCCACGCAGCGACAAGACTAGTGTCTGAGTAAACAATGCATTGGCGCCAAGAGCGATGACTCACGCACGCCCCCCTCAGGTGCTTAGTGTAGGACAGTTGTACTGTATTAGTGTTGTGTTGAAGATGGCTTCCGTGCAGAAAAAACGTAAACATGCTGGGAAAATCTTAACGAGAAAGTCTTCATTTGCTCTTGGAAACCCCTATCGCCGGACATGACACTGCTGGATCAGTACAAAAAAATGAACCGAACAAGAAAGCCAGTGAAGAGAGGGAGATTTATCTAGTGCGATACGTGGTTAACGAACAACTCGTGGATTCACCGGATAACGTATTGACAACTGATGACGTACGCGTGTGGCTTACCGGTGAAGATGACGAAAACAACCAGTTTAAGACATAAGATGACATCATAGAGGAAGTGGCAAGAGAGGAAAAGGACGAGGAACAGGTCGAAGGAGAAGTGACAGGGGCTGTACAACCAAACTCTCACGATGCGGCCATCGCCTCGTTTGCCACGTCAATTGCCTGGGCGGAGGAAGATCGCGTCTCTGCTTACGATGTCTTAGTTTTAAGATATACAGGAACAAAGTCTCAAAGTGTCTCTCAAGCGTAAAAAGCAAAAGACAATTGATGCATATTTCCAGCCGTCTACTTCTAAGGAATAACGTGAGTTATATGATGTATTTTCGTACTTTTTACTTTGTATAGTACAATGTAATTAAAACTGATTTTCAAATGATATTTGCGTTTTTATCGATATTTTCCAGTAATCCGGCGTTTTCGGTCCGATATCTGCCGGATTACCGAGAGAGCACTGTATAGTAAAGAGATTTTTTTGTGTCGTGTAGCCTCCTGAGAGGCCGAGTGCAGGTCTTTCTAGTCGACGCCCGTGGGCGACCTGCGCGTCGGGATGAGAGATGGAATGGATGAAGATGAATGAAACTGGGCAAGGATGTGGAAGGAAGCGGCCGTGGTCTGTCAGAAGGTACTGTCCCAGCATTTGCCTGGTGTTGAAAATGGGAAACCACGGAAAACCATTTCAAGGACAGCCGACGGTGGGGCTCGAACCCACGCGTCTACCGATTCAGCAGAGAGCTTGGCCCCTTGACCTAACGCATCGCTTTAGCCCGCGTAGCCACTACTGTCGGTAGTAAAGAGATGAAGGAACTAGAGATTATTGAGCCGTTACACAGTAGAAAGTTTCTAATAACATTTTCCCAGTTTTGGATAGTCTACGTCTTTCCACTCTCTCTCTTTTTTAAAGCGCCCTCCCTCTATTCGCTGTTAACACATGATTTTTCAGTTCTCAGCTCACTCCATTTTCCAAAATTGACCTGGATAGTTGAGGCAAGTCACGAAATGTAGGTATGAATACGCTAAAAAATAATAGAAAACCACGAAAGTTTAAAAGTATTGCAGAACTAAAAAGCAATCAGTGTAACGGACTACACAAGAGAATTCATTCCACGAAGTCACCATTTTTAGCCTATTTTCAATTTTGAAAAAAAAAAAAAAAAAAAAAAAAAAAAAAGGCTTATGAGATCACCCTTTGTCCGTGTGTGTGTGCGTGTGTGTGTGGGTGTCCCCCTAAGAACTTCTAAACGGCAGGAGCAATTTCAATGAAACTCGGTAAGTTCATAGCACTATTCCGGACGACCCCGACCGTGCCCTTCAAATTTTGTTACGTCTCACCAATCCAACATGGCGGCTATGCGAAATATTTCACCAGCATTCTATATCTCCGAAACTATTCCCGATATCACCCTGGATTTTTTTTGCGGTGATAAAGGGAACTACTAGAAATTCACCTATGTGACTTTTGAAAAACTGGTAACTACAAAACCAGCATGGCGGCCACGCGAATTTGCGACTTTTAAATAGACATTTCTCGCGATTTAACCAACCAAACGCAATAAAACATGGTACAGTATATGTTTATACACATTGTAATGCACCGACATCTTACTTGGTTCAATTGTTTACATAACCACAAGATGGCGGATGTGCGAAATATTTCACCGGCATTCTTTATCTCTGAAACTATTAGCGGCATCACCTTGAAATTTTGTACGGAGATAGAGGGCACTACTGGAAGTTCATCTATAAGACTTTCAAAAACCGGTTAACTACAAAACGAACATGGCGGTCAAGCGAATTTGAAAATTTTAAATAAACCTTTCTCGCGATTTAATGTTCCAATCGCAATGAAATCTGGTACAGGAAATGTTTATACACATTGTAATACACTGGTATCTAATTTAGTTCAATTCTTTACATAACCTCAAGATGGTGTCTTTGCGAATTTTAAAATTAAGTTTTTATTTCTTGTGTCGTAATCATGCGATCGAAGTGAAAGTTTGAATAATGGACCTACGCAATAATTTTCCTTTAATGGTACATGACTCTATGGCCTATACATTTAACAATCCAACATGGGGACCGTCCGAAATATTTAGAGGGCTCAGAATATCTACGAATCTATTACAGCAATCAAACTGAATGTTTTTATGTTCATAGGGGCTATGAACTTAAGTTCACCTATAGGACTTTAAATAACCTGGTGATCACAAATCCAACATGGCGGCGACGCGAAGTATAAATATTCACACGGACGCTTCTCGCAATTTAACCATCCGAGTGCAGTGAAACTTGGTACAGTAATTCCTTATACGAATGTTAATCCACTGGCATCTAATTCATTTCAATTGTTTCCATAACCACAAGACGGCAGCTGTGCGAAATTTTAAAATCTCCTTGTTACTTCTTGTGTCCTAATCATGCGATTGAAGTTTGAATGCTACACGTACACAATAATCTTCATGTAAAAGTACATAACTCTAGGACCTACATATATAAAATCGAACATGGCGACCATCCGAAATATTTAGACGGTTCTCAATATCTACGAATCTACAGTATTACAGCAATCAAACTGAAATTTTGTATGTTGATAGTGGCAGTTATTATTAGTAGGATATATGAAAATAGGCTGCATAGTTCTTCACGGAACTACTTGTTGTTTTATAATTCCAGTTATAAGTCTATGAGATGCGATTAAATTCCACGTGGCTGATGGTTTCTATGGCCGGATGCCTTTTCTGACACCAAGCTCACGAGAGGAGTTAATGAGAGATGAAATGAATGAAAGTTCAATTTCAAGTAGTTCCAACTTTGGCTACCAGACGCCTCTGTCACTGTCACCCAGCGGCGAACGTTGTAACTTGATAGGGCGTTTCTAAACCAAATTACCTACGAATTTAGCTACACACTACCAATTATAGAGGTAGGTTTTTTCATGCCATATTATGACATGGGCTCGCCGGCTTTACTTCCCCTCCGAAGGAAGGCATACTGAAGGATTTTAACGCGATGACTTCAACCGGGTTCGAACCCGCGATCTACATGCTACCGACTACGCCACCGAAGCCGACATAATTTCAATTATAAGTAATGTGTATAAATGAGAGTGTGTTATTGATGGAAGGTATTTTAGGGGGCCGTCACTTTTGACCTCAGGGACCGCAAATCGTTCTCCATGGCCCTGATTGGAAGCGTTGTAGACCTATAATAATTTTAGTAGGCCTATCCACCAGACCTAACGTCTGTAGATCAATGGTTGTAGCATGATTTTTAATGCATAGTAGGCAGAATTAAATTATCAAATAAATCTTTAGAAACTGCAATATGCCCTATTGTAACCATTCTGATTACAAAGCTCAGCTCTTTTAGGTTAAGAAAATAGTGTTTTCTGAGAGTGCTGTTTGCATCTCTGTGTGGCATGGCAGGTGGCCTTCCAAATGAAGTTTCTTTTCGATGTTCTGTTTTTTTATGCTATTTTGTTTTATATATATCTTTGACTTCTTGTTAGGAGTCCATACTGCAAGATTTAGTTAGTAGTGAGTATCTTTGAGAGTATCTATGGAGATTGTAGATATGTATGAGGGAAGAAGTTATAGATGATTATTGTGTTCGGTCTTGGACTTAGATAAGGTTTTTGTGGAAAAGAGAAGTATCTGTTGACTTGATCTGATTCTTATTAGCAAGAATGATATGGTTTTGTGTGATAAGATCCCGAGAAGTGAAGTGTTAGAGATTGATGCTCATTGTTATATGAAAAGAATAAATGGAGAAAGTTTTTTTTTTTTTTTTTTAGTATCCCTCATTGAGTATAATCAACCATAACCCCGAACAAGAACAGTTACACTATGGACATCGACATTATCTTCTTGCAGGCGCGGATCTAGAGTTTGGCTTTGGGGGAGGGGTCACAGAATCGAAATTGTTAAGAAAAATGGTATCACTAACAACGCAATCACAAAATAACCAAACGTACAAAACCAGACCAATTTTTTTTGCAAGCTACATGGATAGAAATTTGATGCGTTTAGCGCACCAAAATATTCGCACAAATTGCAACGGCGTGATTTGCGACTTTTATACCGAGCTTCGAGAAAAGTATCAAGGTACGTTACAGTTTCGGCAAGTCGAGTTGGTACCGACAAAGGGAGAAAGTCACAGCTTAAATTGCCAACTAAGCTTGCAGTTTGGACGTCGGCAATTTTTTTTGGCGGGAAAAAAGTCCCAAATTCCTATCCGTGCATTGCTGCACATTCATCGTGACATCACTATAAACATCGATTCGGTAATCACAAGGTTTGCTAAGCAAAACGAGTTGATTTTGTTATATAAATAATCGTTATTAAATAACAGGTATGAAGTTGTAAATATGTACAGTTGTAACAGAACATAATTGCAATAAATATATTTTCAGTATTGAATAAAATGAAGAAAAAAAAAAGTTTGTCAGTTAAAATTCGTTAAGTTTTATTTGTCTGGTTATTGTGTTTTCGTTTTTTGAGTTTGCAAAAAAAAAATTGGTCTCCGTTTGGGGGGGGGGGGTCATGACCCCCGTGACCCCCCCTTAAATCCGCGCCTGTCTTCTTGCGGCAATGGGCACTCTGCCACAGCTGTGTCCCCGTGCTCGTCCCTCAAGGCTCCTGCAGCTATATAAAAAAAAAGTGCTGGCCGTAAGGTGACCAACTTTTTTGTTTTAGAAAATAAGGGAGATTTCTATATTCCTGATCAAAAATATAGGAGATTTAGAACACGGCAAAATACGGCCCCTATGCGGCCCACAGGCGATGTAGATTAAAACCAAAAACCACTGAAACCAAATCACGCCAAAGCATCACCATCTGAGCAACACAAAGAACGAAAGTATAAGTAAGTACGCGTTCATTGGTTTAACAAGCGGCTTCGGTGGCGTAGTTGGTAGCATGCTGAACTGCTGTGCCCAAGATAGCGGGTTCCAACCCGGCCGACGTTGTCGGATTTTTTTAAGAGCGTTAAAATCCTTCAGTATGCCTTCCTTCGGAGGGGAAGTAAAGCCGGCGGTCTCATGTCATAAATTTATGGCATGTAAAAGATCTTTCCACTAACCGAACTTGTGTGAAGCTAAATTTCAAGGTTATATTTCGTTGAAACGCTCTATCATAGTTCCAACGTTCACCACTAGGTGTCAGTGACATCTGGTAGTGAAACTTGGAACTACTTGAAATTGAACGGAACTTGTAATTCACCCCATGGGTGTCCACTTGAAGCAGCTACAGCCTCTGGCGTGCCGAATTGGTCCTCGGACACTCCCGGCACTAAAAGCCATACGCTAAATAAATAAATAAATAAATAAATAAATAAATAAATAAATAAATAAATAAATTGATTTAACAGAGAAGGAGATTTAAACTCATTGGTTGGTCATTTGATATAGAATCAATTGCGTCTGCTCTCGAACGTTTAAATGAATATCGACCGTATGAGCAAAATTAAAATTATTGAAACTGAATCATTTTACTCGACGAAAAAATACGGGAGAAATACACCCAAGGAGACAAAAATTGCGGGAGCCAGGAGATCGTGAAAAAATAGGGTCAAATAATACGGGAGATCCCGGGAAATACAGGAAAGTTGGTCACCCATGATGGCGCAATCACGTTAGTGTCACTCGTATCTTGAAAGGCTAATACAGTAAGTATATCGTGATCTGCCATTAAAGGGACTACTGTCGACCAAAATATTATGTGCACTCGAGTTTGAAGGTTGTTTGTGAAGTAACCAATAGACCTACATAAAATCCAATAACATCATCATTTTCATCCTTCTATTTTACGTTAGTTAATGTAGGTTTGGAATTGTTGATTTATATTTTAATATTTTTTATCGCAGTTGAATCACAAAAAGTGCCCGTTTTTAAGCGTGTTCCAACCATGCGTCACATTTAAGAATTATAATCTCACCAACCCGTTATCAGATCAAATCCAAATGTTAACACAATATACATTGGAATGTTGTATAACTGGTTTATTAATTTCAAAATTTTGTTTGTTCAAGAACGAAAGTTATCATTTTTGTAAGGTAACATTTTCTCGGCTCGGGGTCGTTGGAAAATGTAGTTCTTGGTTGCGTTGTAATCCTTATACATCAAAAGGTTATGATGTATGACTGTGAAATACGTAAATTAATTCACTTATTTTATATCGGTTTGTATTTGTACAGGGAATTAAGACATGGTTCACCAGCTAGCCGCTCCGGGAAATGCTGTACAGCGTTGCTGATATGGAGCCCATCTCTTCCGGGCGAGGCGCGCCATGACGCGTGATGGAGCCCATCCTGGCAACGTTGTACAGCTTTCACCGGAGTGGCTAACTGGTGAACCCCGTACAAATACAAACCGATATAAAATAAGTGAATTAATTTACGTATTTCGCAATCATACAGCATACCTTTTTGATATATAAGGATTACAACGCAACCAGGAACTACATTTTCCAACCACCCCGAGCCGAGAAAATGTTACCTTACAAAAATGATAACAACTTCGTTTCTTGGACACACAAAATTTTGAAATTAATAACCCTGTTATACAACACTCCAATGTATATTGTGTTAAAATTTGGATTCGATCTGATGACGGGTTTGTGAGACAATAATTCCTAAATGTGACGCATGGTTGAAACACGCTTAAAAACGGGCACTTTTTTGTGTTCCAACTGCGATAAAAAAATATTAAAATATAAATAAAAAAATCCAAACCTACTGTACATGAACTAACGTAAAATAGAACGACGAAAATGTTGTTGTTGGATTTTATGTAGGTCTATTGGTTACTTCACAAACAACCTTCAAACTCGAGTGCACGTAATATTTCGGTCGACAGTAGGTCCCCGTTTTCAAAGAATTGATGGTATCCACTTCGTGGCATTGTTGGCAACCATTTCCGAGGCACAGGTTCAATTCCCAGCTCTATCTAGAATTCTAATTCTTATCTGAAGGTTTGATTGGAGTCCAGTCAGCCTCGTGAGGCAAAACTTAAAAGAGGTGGGCTTAATTTCTTCCTCAGCTATTCTGGAAGTGATAGTCTATGACTTCCCACTTCTACTTCAGGCTAATGCCGGGATGGATACTAACTCAAGGCCATAATGAAAATGAAAAAAATCCACATCCTGCTTCCAGTCTCCGACCGGGTCAGGAATGGAATGAATGAAACCCCCATCTAGCGGCGAGGTTATGAACTGTGCCGGCTGCCGAAGCCTGTCGCACTCCTCTGGGGCAATGATTAAATGAATGACAGATGAAATGAAATGATAGTGGAGAGTGTTGCTGGAATGAATTTTTGACAGGGAAAACCGGAGTACTCGGAGAAAAACCTGCCTGCCTCCGTTTTGTCCAGCACAGATCTCACATGGAGTGACCGGGATTTGAACCATGGACCCAGTGGTGAGAGGCCGGCGTGCTGCCGACTAAGCCACGGAGGCTCTCAAGGCCATAATAATAATAATAATAATAATAATATAGTATGGCCTCGGGTGCCAGCTTTGTTATCTGCGCCCAGAGGGTAGCTTGCATGTCGAATTTTGTTGTTCCTTGGAGCGCTATGAAAGTCAAGGAGGTTAGGTATCTAAGCTCCTTGACACTACAGCTTTTTCTAGTAGAGAAAGGAACAGTGGCGTAGCTAGACCTGAAGGGGCCCCGGGGCAAGAAGTTGAAAAGGGGTCCCCTCACTATCTTTTGAAAACCTGAACTAACTGCAAGACTTTAATATTAATAATGTTCGAAGATAATAACCTATCAAAGTGACTTTATGCACTTTTCGAATTCCTCCCCCCTTGCCACTTCCCTTTTTCTAGAAATATTTAATTTATACTTTGGCTGGTGGCTCCATAAAATGTCCTATATAATTATGACAAATAATAGCTATAGCTTTTCCATTTGTGAAATTGTGATATCGTAATAAGAAAAATACATCTACACAAATAACAATTAGAAAGAGAAGAGAACTGCATGTAAATATATATTATAAGTACACATATTTGTTCTTTTATTACTGAAAATAATGAAGCTCGAGTAGAAAACAAAAGGGAACAGATAGGATCGTCTATGAAGTACTATGCTTTAAATATAAAATACACGCCAGGTCAAAAGCTCAAAATTATAAATGTATTACCGTATACAAATAACTTGAAATAAAATTAATGTATAAATTTTTACTCATTGTTTACAAAAAAATTGTTAAGTTATTATTATTAAAATACTATTTAAAACAAATAAACTTATCAACTAACGTAATTTACACAAAACTTTTCCCCCTACTCTTTGCACCTGCAAACATGTTAATTACATGTGAAAAGTTAAGTTTTCGAGCTCTTTCATTTTCAATCGATAAAAGGGCCAACCCACTTTTGTTCTTGGCTCATTGTGCTTCTTAGGTAGGACTTGATAATTTTCAGCTTGGAAAAATATATCTGCTTCAGCCACTGTGATAGGTACAGTCAATAAAATAAAACAAGCAGTACGTACACACGTCAGGATAGCTTGCAACCAGAATGTGATTTGCAATGTAGAGGAGATCTATCAGTTGCTTAACAGTCGACATTTTCTTAATTTTAGAGGGAAAAGATGCAGGCACGCTGGAAATTTGTGCAGGAAATGTTGGCAACACATCATCAGAAAAAGTCTTGGCGAAACCTTTTGCCTCTTAAACAGTTCGTCATCTGGAGACATTTAGATACGATGTTCAGTTGCTGCAAAATCTTTGTTTGTACAACTAACAGAAGCAAAAATTCAAAACTTTCAATTTTCTTTTTCAATCCTATTGCATCATTCCTTTCCTTTGCCTTATTACTTGTCGAAATAAGTATGGTTAGCTCTCTTAATACGTCGCCAAACATCTCTTTTAAAGAAAAAACTGCTTTGTACCTTCCCGACCATCTTATTGGGTTGAGTGTTTTTAACGTTTTGTTTGCATTTTCATATGCATCTTGCAGCACCAGCCAGTGTTTGATACTGTGTCCAAAAGCGTTGTAGACATTTAATACATCCTCAAAAACTGTGATATTTCACGATTGGCTTCTACAGCTCTTTCAACACCAGATTTAAATTGTGACTTGTACGAAATATGCATGTGGCGCAACTTCTTGAATCTTTTTCTGCATTCCATTGTATACTCCACTCATTACGCTTGCGTCGTCATAACCTTGGCCACGACATTTTTTCAATTCAAGACCTTGATCTTTAATAGATTCCACTATTTTACTTGCCAAACCAAATGCACTTTGATCTTCAACTTTTGTAAAAGAAGTAAACGTCTCGCAAATCTTTATTTCTTTGGGTTTATTTTTGTCATCATTTACCACTTTGAGACCCTGAAAACTTCACTTAACCGATCAACTTTACTTATATCCTGTGTTGATCCATAATAACAGAGAAAAAAGGAGAGCCCTGTATTTCATATTTGATTTCTTTCAGTACTTCACTTTCCATCAAAGAAATAACTTCATTTTGGATGCTAGGGCTTAAATAGTTTACACTTTCTGCTGGCTTTTGCAAAAGGGTTTTTAGTACAGGGTTATAGTCAGACAGAAGTTCTATTATAGACAAGAAATTTCCTTTATTTGGATCTTCCATTTTACTGCTTCTTCCGCGGAAAGCAAGGTTACATGTGGTCAACTTTAATGAAACATTAACCAGGCCTATTCTTTCTAGAACGTTCCTCCAGTAATTTTCTCTTCTTTTAACTGTTTTTCTAAAGCATCACTTATTGTTTCATCATTCTTCCATTTCTCAAATATAACACAAGAAAATATGTGGTCATACGATTGTTCATGAGTTTTAATTCTATCAGAAAGATATTTCCAGTCGTTTAGTCCCGTACTACTGAAAGTGTTCTCTGAATGTTATGGGAACAGCCAACATGGTTGACAGTAGCCACGGTCTAACTTTTGCGAATAGCAAAGCCAGAGTCTGTTACGTTTCATCCCAGAACCTGATATAAAACTGTAGTAATTGGTTGAAAATGATCTTTTACTTCCTCGTCCATCAGACTGTTTTGGAAAGGGACTACGAGGTTGACAAGGTCCTGTTGCTATGATTAACCTTTTCATTTCTGGATTATTGACGGGACTGGGAAATTCAATTTTGACTTGCAAAACATAATTTTCCTCGTGTCCAGTTTCAGCCAAGCTTACTGCTTCCTTGTTATTATTGACTGACTGATCAAGACATGAAAGGCCACTATGAGTGGTCGGAACATCGATTGTATGTACTTCAGACTGATGATGAGCGTCAACATCTGAAAAAAAAAATCACAGTGAATAATATTGAGCAATAAAATTTAGTGTAGTGGTTTACAGTTCATTGCAGTGTTTTATTTGTAGAAACAGATTCAACTAACTGTTGAACTAAACCAACTAACTGATTATTGGTTGGTTAACGGGACTAAAAGACTGTGTAACCTATGATAGTCGTCCGTTGAAACGATGCATACTGTATACCCGATACAGTGTGATTTTTAATGTGAAGTGAAAAACAAATGTGCTCAGTCCAAGTGAAGTGAATCAACCGTCGCAATTCACAAAACGCTTCATTGTTCTTATCACACATTCTATGCTTTTTATAATATTAATGTAATATGATATTAGTTTGTTATAAAATATTACGTCCTGACTAAATTGTTTATAGAAAATAACAATAATTTCACTTTGCTTAACAACTTATAACACATTTACAATATAGTTAACTTTGGTTTCTTCTTAACTTCATTATTTTCATTATCTTCGTTTTGATCTTGTTTCTGCACCGAAACGTACTCTAAATCTGATTGAGTTTGAGGGTGCAACCATGCAGTTAACGATTTAGTACAAGCACGAACCGTCTCCTCTTGTTTTCTTTTATCCTTCCTTTTCTTTTTCGCTCAACTTTCATAAGTACGTTTCATAGCGTCGTTAAAAAAATAGCACAATGCAGCCACAACTGAAGTTCAGCCTCTTAACCGGGAACCGCTGTGGCGACGTACCAACTACACTACTACTACTACTACTACTACTCTGTTACTGTGCATTGCTGTGGTGTGATGTCGCAGTGGAGGGGGAAGGGGTGGAACGATGAGTCATGCTCATGCGCTGAATGGGGAACAATGCATTGTCTGTCCGGCGCCTGGGTCGGGCGCCCGGCTATCAAAAATACTAATAGAATACCTCACAAATCGATGGATATATCTTACATACAGATTGCACTGAATGAGACTAGTTTCTAAACACAAGTTTAGACGCGTAGTTCAGTACAATAGGGGCCCCTGAACTAGATTGAATTCTCAAATATGTTTTCTAGTACTACTTTTATTTATTATTATTATTTATTTATAATATTTCTTTTAGGGTTTGGGGCCAGGAGCGAACCTGCAAGCTTGGGGTTGGTAGTCCGACACGATAACCACTCACCCTTAGTTACAATTGCATACACGATTACAGACACCACAATAACACAAGTATATACTCAGGGCTAGTGACCACGATGTCAAAATCTCTAAATGAAATACAGCAGAGCGTCGATAATCCGGAATGATTGTGACTGGACCCTGTCCGGATTATCAAAATGTCCGGATTTTCAAAAGGAACCAAAAAGAAGGTTGTTTGAGTTTATAACAAAAAGAAAACTTTCTAAACCATTAATAATTCACTTAAGTGGTAATAATTGTAGCAGATAATTAAAACCATTAATTTATATGAACTTACAATGTATTTTAATGAAAGAATATACACACATATTATGTAATATACAATATGTATATATTTACATAATACTGTACAGTTCATACATTGTCAGAGCTCTCAAAAAAATCTGTTATTGGTTTTTGAACTGCAGTAGTAGTTCGCTTTTTTTTTTTTTTTTTGCAGTAAAGCAGGCCCGACGAGAGGGAGGGGCAAGTGGGGCTGTGGCCCTAGGGCCCGGATTTTCTGAGGAGCCCGAGCCGGTGGACAGCTTTCATTAATTCAATGTCTAAACTATAATGAAATTTTCTAATATGCCTCTCATCATCATAATTTCCTCTTATCCAGCTCCTGCCTGGTCGGGTTATTTATGGCACTTCTCCACCTTCCACTTTTTTTTTCCACCATTCCTCTTCCACAATCTTGTCCCAGTCCAAATTTCTTTTTCTTATGCTGTTCTTCACTGAATCAATCCTCCTTGTTCTAGGTCTTCCTCTTCGTCTCTTACCCTTGCACTTTACCTCCAGCATCTGTCTTGGTATTCTATTTTCCTCCATCCTCTTTAAATGTCCAAACCACCTTAGTTTATTCTTCTCAATTCTCTCATTTAGTTTTCCCATCCCAACTTTCTTCCTAACATCTTCATTCCTCACTCTGTCTTTCCTTGTCTTTCCTATCATACTTCTTAGGAATTTCATTTCACTGGCTTGAATTCTACTCTCTTGCCTGCTTGTCAGGGTCCAAGTCTGTTCGATGTAAATACATCCAGTGAATAGTATCCAAAATATTACAAGGAGAACATAAAATTAATTTTATAAATAACCATTGTATTTTTAGTTTTTCTTCCAGCGAAATGGCAAAGTTGCCAGAGTTGTCCATTTAATTTATAAAGTGCTAAAATTCAAGAACTCTTTGTGGAGCGTATAGTTTGTAAATCAATTTCAGAAAGCATTTACTGGTTTATTGTTGTGGTGGCTGAACACGTTCAGATACAAAGAAAACGGGTACAGTGGTCAAAATCTTGATGTAAAAGAACAACCAATGAGATAGAGAGAATAAAAATGGAGAATGGCTGAATAACATATTAAAAATAAAAATAATATTCAGTTGAGCAAGCAAAATTCCAAATTCTATTTTTTTTGTGGAGGGGGGAGGGGGCGATAAATTTGCAAGCTCAGTACCGTAATTTCAAATTTATGTCACAGTATGAAGAAAAATGGAGAGGCCCGGAAGACCTTGTCCAAGGGCCCATGGTCGCTCTCTACGCCACTGTGGTCAAGTTTTTGCTTCGTAGCGGTAAGACTACCCCACCCAGCCTGTCGCTTCAACGCTTTTGTTTGACTAATATGTATGTAACTTATGAATTCACTACAACTTTTTTTTTCACCAGAATTGAATCTGGATTATCGATGGTCTGGATTTTTGACGTCCGGATTATCGACGCTCTTCTGTACCAAGAAGCAAATAAATGAATTTATCTACCTTTGCAGGTCATGGGTCAGTGCTCAACACAGATGGAGAGGTTGAAATGGATGCCATCATTATGGAGGGGAAACATTTACAAACAGGTGAGAGCATTTGTTTTAATTATTACCACCAGAATCACCTTGTAATCAGTGTCTTTCTTTCTTCTCCAGTTTAACTTGTACTCCCCTATTGTTCATTGTTAAGCATTCTGATCCATATAATACCTCTGGTCAGGGGCGTATACAATAATCTAGTTTCATAATTTGTATTAAGGACCGATAATAATTAACTCCATCCACTCATTCATCCAAAAATAGTGAAATAGTGAGTGGTTTTATTTCAAAAAAGTGAAAAAAGGTGAGTTTTTGTATGAAAAAGTGAGTAAAGAGTGAGTAAATTCATAGCATTATTCGCATTTATGGCCGTAAGCCTATATCTGGTTCATAACTTTAACTTTTTTTGATATCTGTAGGCACAATTATGGGGGGGGGGGGGGGGGGAGGGGTCTTGCATGGCTAAGCTCCCCAAAACAAACCATAACCCCCCAAAATGTGAAAACTGTATTGAAATAGACAAAATTTTTAAGAATGTGTATCTCAAAAACACATTAGCCCTCCCCCAAAATGTCAACCAAATTGCGCCTATGTTAATAATATCTCTGAGTACTGTTTGTGATTTTTTCGTCGATCGCTGCACGGCACCGGCTACGGCTGTGGTATTGCACCAAGGAAGCTTTTTATACTTTCTAGCCGCCTGGCTCGCTGCCGGCCATTCATGGGTATATTTCGGGTAATTTCTAACAATCTGATTGTGCATGAGAGCAATTTTAATGCACAATGTGACCAGTTTTGAAGAAAAAATGAGAATAGTGAGTAATTTTATCAAATAGTGAGAAAAGTGAGGCTGCTTTGAAAATAGTGAATAATAGTGAGAAATGTGAGTGGCTGGAAGCCCTGTTAACTGATCAAAACTATAACCCTAATATACTCATGTACAATAGGGTTCAAACTGTTCGGATATTCAATAAATAAAAGAGTTTTGTTTTGGGTGGAGGGAACCATCTGGGGTTTTGGGGGCATGGAAAGCCCCCCCCCCCCCCCCAAAAGGGTTGTCCGGGGTTTCTCTCAGGGAATCGTTTGCATAATTTGGTGCAAAATGATGAGTTTTAAGGCTATCAGGCATAATTTTTTCAACCAATTTGTTGTGGTGTTTTATGTTTGGTTAGCCTAATAAACACAACTAAGAAAATTTTATGTTATTTTTAGCCTACTTTCGATTTTTGCAAAAAATGAAAGTAGACTTATGAGATCTACACAGGGCCAAAAATTGTGTGTCTGGCTGTGTGTATGTGTGTGTGTGTGTGAGAGTGTGTGAGTGAGTGTGTGTACTCTGAATGTATTTCCCCACCTATCAATTCGAACACGGTGAAACCGAATTGAACGAAATTTTGTACACAGGTAGCACTAGCAAAGGGCACCTCAGTGTCATGTTCTATATCGCCGCCATCTTGACAGAAACGTAATGGCGGCCACCCAAATGTTTAAAGCTTAAATCAAATTACGACCAACCTTATCATCTGATCTCTACTAAATTTTGCAACATTATACCTTTATGTATGAAGAATCTTTTGACCAAACTACTGGGTCATCAGCCCAATAATTTGCGGATGGCGGCCATGCATGTGGGGAAATCGATTCCCCCTATCTATTCAAACACGGTGAAACCGAATTGAACGAAATTTGGTACAGTGGTAGCACTAGCAAAGGGCACCTCAGTGCCATGTTTTATATCGCCGCCATCTTGACGGAAACGTAATGGCGGCCACCCAAATGTTAAAAGCTTAAATCAAATTACGACCAATCTAATCATCTGATCTCTATTTTGACCAACCTACAAGATCATCAGCCCAATAGTTTGCAGATGGTGGCCATATGTGTGCAAATCGATTCCCCCTATCAATTCAAACACGGTGAACCGAATTGAACGAAATTTGGTACAGAGGTAGCACTAGCAAAGGGCACCTCAGTGTCGTGTTTTATTTCGCCGCCATCTTGACGGAAACGTAATGGCGGCCACCGAAATGTTAAAAGCTTAAATCCAATTACGGCCAACCTAATCATCTGATCTCTACCAAATTTTGCAACAACATACCTTTATGTGGGATGCATATTTTGACCAAACTACAAGATCATCAATCCAATAGTTTGTAGATGGCGGCCATGTATGTGTGCAAATCAAGTCCCCCTATCAATTCAAACACGGTGAAAGCGAATTGAACGAAATTTGGTACAGAGGTAGCACTAGCAAAGGGCACCTCATATTCATGTTTAATACCCGTATAGCACGTTGTATTTCAACAAGCTACTAAAACCAACATTCAATTATACTCCTTGAAAAGGACAAAAAGTTACAAAAATTACCCATGCATTTAGGAGAAAGTAGGCTATATGTTCTTTACTGAACATCTTGTTTATTAATACAGTTGTGTTGCACACTTTATAGTATTTAGATAGAAAGAATAAACATTACTGTTTTGATTGATTGCTGTTCCACCCCTTAAAACCTCAAAAAACAGCAAGTCAACCCCTGGCACTATCCAGCCCATGACGGGCTAAGGCCGACCAAGTGACCGCTGCCCAGCCATTTGGCCTACAGATATTGGGGTGACGCGTGATCAGCGCGTCGGGTCCCCTCGGCCGTTAATCTTGGTATTCGTGATCGGGGCGCTGTCTCACTGTCAGACAGCTACTCAATTGTCCTCACGAGGCTGAGTGCACCCCGTTCCAACCCTCACGTCAGTTTTAAAATCCCTGACGGAGCCGGGGATCGAACCCGGGGCCTCCGGGTGAGAGGCAGGCGCGCTACCCCAACACCACGGGGCCGGCCTTAAAACCTCAATAACTAACTGTTTTGATTTACCATACAACTTAGGCTACACTATAATATAAAGTCAAGCTTTCTTGAAGCATTACCAAATTGGTTTATAACTTCGTCAGTGTTTTGTATGTCTCTGTGAATAGATAACAATGCTAGCTAGACCGTTTGGGTCTGTTTTCAGAAGGAGAACTTCTTAAGTATGTTTTCAACCAACTCAAACTCGAAAAAAGTGACAGTCAGTCTGAAAGAGTAGACTTTGTATCATTTTAAATGCTACAAATGCTGCAATATGCTAGAAATGCTGGAGGCTTCTCGCTTCGCTCGAAGCCAAAGACTCTTGACATGTTAGAAAATTATCTGCATAATACTTATCTTGCTTATCTTGTTTCAAATTACTCGCGAAGGGCAAGTGCAAACCAAGGGCAAAGCAAGGTCTGGCGCGCGGGATGCCGCACGCTCACTAGAGCGCGCGGGGTCGTGCCCCTTCCATCCAGCCAAAAAACACTTATAGTGGGCGATGTATTGAAGATAGAGATATGCTCTCGCGGACTTTTTTGTAGAACTTTTCATGCTGACCAATTCTTACGCTCATAGTCTACTGATATGTTTAACGGTTTGCCCAGCGTAAGCTTAAGAAGCGCACGGATGCCAAGTTTGTTTTCGACTCTTTCACTGAAATCGTTACTGCTTGGCTTCCTTTGATCATACATAAATTATTTTCTACAGAATCTTTCCTCGAGATATCCTTTACAGAATGGTGAAAACCGCATCAAAATCCGTCCAGTGGTTCTCGAGATTACCTGTGACATCCAAGAATCGGGGATTTTTGTCTTATACTAACGAAGTAGAGATTGTCGGGGAACACATGCACCAAGCGGTACTATGACGTCACACATCTCAGTGCCGTGGCCCACGAAAGATACTGGCCCCAGTGCGAGCAGCCATCTTGTCTGTGACGTAGGCGAAGTAGTGACTCCGGTTGAGAAGACTTGTTTGTGAATTTCTTGTGAATAGCAGTGTGAGAATAGTTAGTGTTTTATAAAGTGTAATGTCCAACTTTACATCCAACTTGTGTTGTGGTGCATCATGTAGCTGCAATAATCACGTAGCCTACAGGGTAAGTGTTAACACTTTATTTCTCATTAATGATACAGGTTAATCAAACGCACATGTGGTGCAGGTTATGTACGAACTTACGTTAGCCTAATATTGTGGATGTTAAGGACTATTAGAATGCATGCTAAGTTAATTATCTGAGTAAAAGTTAGATATTTAATGAATGTGTCTCTTTACAGGAAATCAAAATGCCGAGATGCTGTAGGCTAATGTGGCTGGCTGTAAGAACAATTACAGATCTCAGCATGAAAATGTTTCTACATTTTCTCTCCCAAAGGACGAAAAATTAAGAAATATATGGCCTAGAAAAATTCCCACTGACTTCTCTAAAGTGAGCAAGCCTATAATTTGTATAAAACATTTTCCTGATAGCTCTGTTATCAGGACAGAGCAAGTTGATGGGGAAATAAAGACATTTGCTAGGAGTTATCCGAAGTTGAAACCTGATGCAGTATCTTCAATATTTTCGAATTTGCCAGGATAGCTATCCACTCCTGGGCCTTCTTCTAGAAGACTGTGTGATGCAGAGGTAGAAAATCTCGGATAAAGCCATAGAAGCGAGCTTGGAAGACTTCAGACACTACGAAGAAGAGAATTCTGTGCACAGTCTATCGGATATATCTGAACACTTCTCCTCCAACAGGAATAAATTTAAGCAGGAATGGACACATATCAAGACAGAAGACAAGTTGGTGAAGTGCTTGAAGAATTTGAGTGATGCAGTGCCCATAATTACAGGTTCTGTGTGTATTCTAAATAACCTCAGCATTGAGCTGGCTGTCAATGGGTTGCAGATTCCCAAACATTAAGTTCACAAAACTTTCTTTGCTTTACTGATAAAAATTCATTTGATGAACTAGCCTACTTCAGTTCATTGAAAATTCTGAGTGCGATGAAAATGGAAGATAGTTGTCAGCAGTGAATGCTCCTGTGAACATCCTACAGAGAAGTTTTTCGAGTGATGATTGCACACCATTATAGTCTTTAATAGAGCAAATTAATTTTTTAGATGTTAGGCAAACAATCGTAGGTACAGTGGAGACACGTTACTCTTGGCAGCTTCCATATAATATGTTCATTTGTCATCAGTGTACTAAAAGTTACATCGGAGTGGTCATATTTATCTGCCTCGTCCATCAAATCTTCAAAAGTTGCTTGGTAAGTTTGATTTGAGTACTTTTGACATTATTGGGAGTATTGAGTAGCCTATCTCAGTCTAAAGAAGAATAATTTCTTGAAAGATCATGAATGTTCATAAATTACTTTTACCGTAGTTCATTTTAATGGAAAAGTTGAACTGTACTCTTCTAAAGCCATGGCGAGACAAAGCCATTGGTCGCTACTTGGTTAGGCGACTATCTGGACCAAAATTATTGTTAGTAGTACAAGCAAGGAGGTCTGGGGTTAGGTTTGTGTTTGTACGCAAAGAATACTCTGTATTGCCGGTACCAATAATGAGCGCTGGCAGCTGTCAAAGCTAACACGTGAGGAAATGCTGCGTTGCCACTGAGGCAGATCATGACTCATAATATTCCAAGAAGCTTCCAGGAAGACACAAATACTGGGATCTGTGGTGTGTCAGCCGTATTCGTGTGAAGGGTCAATTAAACATTGCGATGCACGCGAGTTTAGGGGAATTTTTAGTTGTCTAATCGCTCTAGCTGCTACTAACTTAATTATGGGTCTATTCCTTCCATAGCCCCCCCCTCTTCGTCACTTGTGTCTGAATTGGATCTGGAATTGCTTTCCAGGGAAACGATGAACCAATCTACCCCATCATCGAGTATACATTCACATTTCGTAGCCTCATCCAGTTCTCGTTGCACTATTAACACAAAACGCTTAAGTTTTATGAAGTTACTTCCCTAATAGCCTAAACGGTAAGCTTCTCAACCTCACGGAGTGTGAAACTCTTATAATGCCGTGCTAGATAACCCTTCACTTGACCCCATATCATTTCTATAGGATTGAAGTGGCAATGATATGGGGCAGCGTGATGATCTCATGGCCATGCTTTCTCGCCAGTTCATCCACGTGGTAGCCTACATGGGTTTAGGCTTGCGCTGCTGTATAAGGTTGAGAAGGATATTAATTCTGAATGAAAGTGTAACGCGGCTTATACACTTGTAGCAGACATGAATGCACTTTTACATACCTTGTGTCCTTGTTTCATTTTTTGGGCGATATTACGTATTGAAATTAGGAACCCTAATTAAAACTTACTACTGAACCTCATATATGTGCTAAAGTACGTAAATATGTGTTTTTATTTTTTGCTATTTTAAAAACAGCTGCCATGCTTCGATAGCACTTGATCTCGTTTAACCGTCATCAAGGCTCACTCTAGCAGCACGCACCGAGGCACACATGTGAGATACAAAATCACTGTTGATAAAAAGAAGTGGGATGCAAAATCACTGTTGATAAAAAAAGAATCATCGGGACACGTTAGGCAGTAACCATTGCCAAAACTCATTGATCTGGGCGCGTTAGGCTGTAACCATTGTCAAAAACCATTGGATTGGACAAAGTGAAGGTAAGAATTGTCGGGTGTAGGTGCAGCCTTGGCCACGCGCTGCTAGCGGGGCATGGTTGACACAAAACCATTGATCTGGGCGCATTAGGCTGTAACCTTTGTCAAAACCACAGTTGTGCGGAAAAAAATACACATACTTATTACAGGAGAGCGATATACTGCATAGTTATTACAGAGCAGATAACAAAAAACACTCATTTCAACCGTACAGAGATGCGAAATATTGCACACACTAGCATAATTAGAGTTGTGAACTAAGTGCTGCGAACGAATGATGCCCACTAGAGACTGAATTGGGCACTTTTTTGTTTCACATAGTACCGTAAGGGCGAGGTTGGCAGTACTGTTATGGTACTTTTTTGAAGATTGATTTGAACAATGCCGCTCACTGCTGTAATTTTCGCTATATTTGGAATGGCTGGGTGGGTCACAGACGGCGGAGGAGGAAACATCTATTAAAACATTGCTTCCTGATTTATTTCTCATCCTTTTATAAGGTATTTTGGCTAATTCATGTATTATATAGAATGTTATCGCTCGTTCTATGTTCATTCAGCACTACCGAGAAGGATTCTTTTTGTCCGAGAGCTGTCGCATGGTAGGCTACACGATGGCGGTCGAGCCATTCCAACATTCGCGGCTTCGTACTTGAAGTTGTTGGAGCTTATTCTATCTTTACTATGTGGTACGAAGCATTGTCCATTACAATAACACTGTGTTCAGGGATGTTGGGTAACAATTGTTCCTGGAACCATTTTAAAAACTAGTTGTAGTCCATGTCTTCATGGTAATCGCCAGTTCTTTTCGACCTAAAGAGCAAAAGTGTATTATTAACAAAGCCGTGTGATAGCCCAGCATGTAGAATAATAAATCGACCCCCTCTGCCTGACGGCCCTTCCTTGTCCACTGAACTGAGTTGTCACTCCAACCCTTAGACACTGTGTGACCAGGATTGACCCACATTTCACCTAACCACACAATATCCATAACATTTTTGCCCTATTAACTTAAGTTTTGAATTTTCCAGTAGCCTATTTTAATCCAATTTTCACCAAATTTTGTAGATTCTTTAAAGTGAGCATAATTAAGGGAATTCTAAACTTTGGAGCTATTTGGTTCAGTCATTTAGAAATTATAACATTTTATGTAATAAATATGCAAATTTTGAAAATGTCCCATGTACATCAAATTTAAAGTTATCAATCTAAAACTTCTATGGAATGATCATCAATGGTCTACAAATAAAAATTGGTATTACTTTTAAAATCAGTGCAAATGGTTTATTATTAAAATGTTTTTTTCTTAGAATGACCTGTTGTTCTGTTAAAATGTCATTTTTTTCAAATTTGAACCTAAATATTTCTGAAAGTTATTAATATTTTTCAAAATGGATTCCACACATTATTAAGACCACAAAGTTGTATGTGCAAACCAAGTTTGAAGGTAATGGGATCAAAACGCAGGCAACTGGAACATTTAAAATGCTGAAAAATATAGTATTGAGAAAAAGCTAACTTTATTAAAAAATACAGTATTTTAGTGGAATTTCCTGCATCTAGACTTCCCTGAGTTTACAAATCACTTTTCCCACACTTCAGAGGTAACTTATTACTAAACCCATCTTTCTCCCTGATGTTGACACGAAGATTTACTGCCACATTCACCACACAGGTCTGTAAACAAATTTTGGAGGGCACCCATATATGAATGAGAATGTGCTTGTCATTAACACTAGGTCTAACAGTATTCTCCTCACTAAAATAGGCCTATTCCAGTTTTCCGACACTGGCAGAAGAAGTAGTTGCAGCTGTTGAACTTGCATTACTTAACTTCACATGTAATATCACCCCACTGTTTGTCAACATTCAAAATAGCACTATTCCATTTCTTTGTTTCACGGACTTTCGGTTTACGCCATCGACTAGATACAGAATACATCTAATAAACTGCACACAAATCTCTAAAATTCCATTAGCTTACACAAGTTCCACCACTCACAGTAAACCAATAAAAATATAATTCTTGCGAATAAACTTCACAAAACCAATGACCATCAAAATAAACAAAGACGCATGGTTCCACCATGTATCCAAAATGGCCTATACTTTACTACAAACCAAATACTTCTGTTCGATGTTAAATATGTGCATGTGTATAGTAATGATATTCTTTTAGTGAATGCCATACAGCTAAAAATTATATGGGATAAGAAAATAACATGTACGGTAAGAAAAGTTTCACACTTGACAAACATTGCCTAGGCTATTCATAACTGATAAATTTACCAGCAGATGGCACCATAAGCTTGTATTCAGATGATTGGCATGATAATCTTGGCCAAGAGTATGAAATTACAACAAAATTGAGGGGTTTTTGGTTCTAGGAAGTAGGTGTTGCCCATTTCAAGACCTAAGCACGTGTTCCTTAAAAGCCCCCATAAGGTATTTAAAAATGGCTGTACATATAAAACAAATGTATATTTAAGTGCCCCAAGTGATAAGGTAACTTCTAGGGCATGAAACCAGGTTTTGGTTTTTTGTTTGTAATTTTTGTCCTACAACTCAGTAGGGTCTCCCCATTTCATGTAGGAACTGACACCTGAAAGCCACAATATCTGGCCTCTCCATGATCACCTTCCCCCCATTAATTTTCTTATATTTAAATCCCAGATCGTGCAACACTTTCAGTGAAGAAAGGGTTCCTTGAAATAATTGTGCCTCTCTGAGCAAAAACAAGAAGTTTGCGACATGTTGGAATTTCTTTCCTAAAATAATAGCTATAAATATGCCGTCTAACAGCATCTTGTTGAAAGCCACCTAAATTAGTGACCACCCCTTCTCTATGCCTCTTCTTCCCTGGAGTTGATAGTTTAGACGGGCCAGCATCATCAGACAGGAACTTCCCTTCCGTCACTCGGTATGCAGTGATTTCACTCACACCAAGAGTCTTGGCAGTTCTTTTCCTCACCTGAACAAATGGAATCAGAGGTTCCTCCCGTAAGCGCATACTTTCCTCTTCTTCCTCCATAAAATTCCTCACCGCACATACCATCTCCTTTACTTGGCTATGGAGAGTCACACCACGGCCTGAAGTTGTTCTGTCGCAGAGAATGGATCCCGGGCCTTCCGCGAGCATGTACCGATGCCATTTTTACACTATGAAAATAGACACAATGATGCAAATAAAAGAAATAAACTCAAAATCTGTATATACACACGCTTCCAACAAAAACAGAACGATAACGCTTACTGTAGCCTATGAAAGAATAAGCAAATGCACTTCAATATATACACGGGATATTACTAATGGCAGTGACGAGTTAGTTCATAGTAGAACACTGCGTCAAACCATGTGCTCACTGCTGTGTCGGCATTCATTGCAACACTGCTCGCTGTTGCTATGGATACCGTTACCCCTCTTGTCTCCACTCCTCACCTCACCATTCAAGCGGATGGCAGCTTGCACCGTTCATCTTTTGTAAATCAGAGTATAACACATAGAATTTAACATGTATGCAGCGTTTAAACCCTAAGTGTTGTCCACGTTGTCATGGATGATGCCATTTTGTGTCTAGGGGAATTTTGTAAGTGTAAATTCCATTCCATGTCCACATTAAAGCTATTGACACAAGTTGGCAGGCTTGTTTTGTTGAGATAAATTAGAGATGAAAATAGTACAAGAGTTAATACAAGACTATCGTTGCCAAGGCTGCAAGATACCAATGTAATTGATAGTGATTTTGTACTGCATAAGGAAACAATAGCAAGGCAGCTGGAAGCAAGTTAGACATGTCCAGTCGTCAAATTGTGTTCATGCATCTTTGTAACGATGAATTTGTAACCCACTAAGCTCCAGTGAGATTGAGAAATGGTGTCAGAAAAATTTAAAATCCTGAAGAGATCATGAATCATCAGCAGGGTATAATGGCTGTAGGCCCTATGTGCAGTGCAGGATTTTTTGAGAATATTAATAGCTGGAGGATATTAGATCCTAATAATCGCCAGTAATATATCCAAGATCAGCAAGATATCACCTTTATAGCCTACTTGGTGAAACCTGCTAACTTCATTTTCTACATTCTAAGATTCTTCCAGACAATGTGTTAATGTGCTTGAGATGCTTATATTTATAACCAATGTCCTAAATAAAATAATGTCCGTAATACATTTTGTGTGTGCTTATTATAATTAAGTGTAAACATTACTGTGTCATTGGATGAAGATTACTTGCAATTTGCTAGTGTTCTTGAAGATACGGGCATAGTTTTGTACTCCAGGGCCCTACCAATCACCACATCCAGAATTCTCTGTTAAAGCTCTAGATTTACCCAGTGTGTAGTACTGTTAACTGCTTATTTTCCATGTGGCCTGCAAGGATGCCCATGTTCTTTTTCAGGGGGAATGGATGTGGTGAGGAGTATACGATATTTTCTGGTAGGAAGGGGTAGGGGGGGACTGGGTATGTTATAAAATTCTTCATCCCCAGACCACCAGGGTGAAACAAAAAATAAGAAAAAATAATTAAAAGTTGAGGAATGCTTTCATTTGAATAATTTGAAGGGTCTCGTTTGCCATTTGGTGGAGATCTTGGACATCTTATTGGGAGGGAGATACCATGTCCGTGTAGCCAGCATAGATCCAAATTACAATGGCAAGTATGGTCTTTCTTTAATTTTAATAAATGGAACAGTTCCACCTACATGGAGTAGGGGTAAGTAAAGTGGCTTCTTGTCCAGGTGACCTGCTTTGCGAAGGAGTATTTGAAACCTGATATAGGATTTATTCTTCAAAGCTTCGCACAAAGGCTCTTGATAGAATGATTTGAATCCCACTCCTTGCATCCTAGAAGTGTCTTCCCAACTCAACTGTAAATAAAAGCTAACTGAAAACCACTACCACATCCTTTTCTATTACAAGTACAGTACACACATAAGTGCATGGGGCTGATATCCACGACATTTCAATCCACTGAATTAACTCACAATGAATAAGTTTCCAAGGTCCTTCATTTGTAGTAATATACTTCGTTATAAAAATCTTGAGCCCATAAAACCATAAATTTGACCTAAGCCTAACTGGGAACGGGAGAGAACCGTTAAACATGTCCAACATGAAGGTAGTTGTCACAAGAAGTAAACCTGCCACTGTAGGGGATTGGTGTCAGGTAAAAGGCTCTCTGCTAAAGGAGGTAAGTATAATCTCAGCAATTCATGTATGTATCTGAAGTAGTCCTACGCATTAAATTTTTGTTGTTGAAAAAGATTGTCTTATGGTAGGCCTACTCAAAAAAGCAAAATGCTAAAAACCACGAGTGTAGGCTAAAATTTCTTATATTCGTTTTTATTATTTTGGGGCATGAATGACCCTTCCCTTGCAATAAATGAAGCACTGGATACTTTCTCCTAATGCAATGCTTGGTTGTTTTTTTTTTTTTTTTTATTCCAGCTGCTTTTAAAGTTAAACTTACATGTAAACTGGTATATATGGAAACAACTTATTGATGAACGAGGATAAGAGGATAATATGTACAGTTTTGTATATCTGCATAAACTGGAACATCCATTCAACGTTTGTATTACACTGCTTAATATTCTACTGCTCTAAGGTTTTGAGCTAGTGATAGGGGTGGATTTCTTCCACAGCTTTTAACTTTATTTTTGAGTATCCTTAAATTCACAATAACAAATTACTCGGCTATTGGTAGGCTTCTATAGATGAGAATACCTTGGTGCAATCAATGCGGCGAGGCAAGCGAGCGAGCGACACCACTCCTCTGACGTCACAGATCCGCGCCATGGCCTGTCTTTCTCGTCGGCCACATCTCAGTGCATCTGAGTACATTTCGTCCCGTCACCATAACGTAACGCCAGACCCCAGCGTAACGACGAAGTCGACAAGATCATTTAAAATGATAAAAACTCCGTTCGACGGAAGCTACAGAGACAGACAAAACTGCTATCCCTACATTCCCCCCTGGCTCTGATTTAATGACAGTGGCATAGTGTTTGATTTTTGATTGGAACGATATCGACCTTTTGTTGTAACGGGTGTGAGTAAGTTCATAGGCTATTTCCATCTTATTCAATCTCTCCTTGCATGTTGTGTTATCGAGTCCATTGACTGTATCCAGTCACCCAAGTATTTAAATTTGTCAACTCTTTGAATCTGGCCATCTTATTATTATTATTATAAATACCATTTTAGATATCGTAGTTAGTATTATGGAAATACAGTAGTATTGAAATCAACCTTTTTATAAAATTTTGTGTTGATCTTGCAACTTCATATGTATCAACTACTGCTTGCTGAAGAAGGTTATAATGTAACCGAAACCAGAACACTGTGCTTAAGAATTACAATTTATTGACTTAAGGTGTTTTTTCCCCATTTCATTACTTTCTATAAGGTGCGTTCAAAAAGTAACGAGCCGGAGGCAGGAATGCGCAAACCGGTGACTACATCGGGTAATCGTGGCGTGTCTAACGAGGTGTGGTTCTGACCAGAGCTTGGAAGGTCACAGCCCGTCGCTAGAGGGCACGCGTGCACGTCACGTGACGATACAAAGCGAGCAGCAGCATGCATCAATCGTCCAACGCTGCCAGTCGCATTGCAGTGACATGGAGGCGTTAACCGAAGAGCAAAGAGGTGTTGTTCGGTTTCTGACAGCGGAAGGAGTAGGGGGAACGAACATTCATCGCCGAATATCACAAGTGTACGGTGAACACTGCATGTCGCTTGCAAGGGTCAAGGCGTGGCACAAGCGCTTCAGGGAAGGACGGGTGTCGTTAGCCGATGATGCCCGGTCTGGGGCACCCCCCTGCATTACCGTTGACAACGTCCAGCTGGTTGATGCACTCATTACTCAGGACCGCCGAGTGACAGTGAACGCCATAGCCGCCGTGGTCGCTCCACGACAATGCACGACCTCATACGGCTAACACAGTCGCGGCACTCCTCCAGAAATTCAAATGGAAGGTTCTTGGCCACCCTCCATACAGTTCAGACCTCTCTCCCTGTGAATACGCCATGTTTGGTCCCCTGAAAAGGGCTCTGCGGGCCCAACGATTCACCTCGGACGTCGACGCTCTGCTGTACGTGCGGAACTGGTTCACATCGCAGCCCACCGCGATTCACCGCCTCGTGTCACAGTGGGGCAAATGCCTCAACTGGCAGGGCCAATACTTGTAACATTCAGGTACTGGTTTCTGTAATGATGCCTCCGGCTCGTTACTTTTTGAACGCACCTTATACTAATTTATATCCTTCGAATCTATGATATTAATTTTAAGAAAATACGATATCCTTAATGAAATTTCATCACTAGCATTGATAAATACATAAACTAACAATGGAAAAGTATTTTGTTACCACCATCTAGATTTAAAATACAAACTCCTAGCATCGAACAGTGGCGGCCGGTAATGAAGTTTCAGTGTTGCACAACGACCAGATTAATTCAAGAAAAACAATTAATACTGTAATAATGCTTTAAGTAATAAAAGCTGTACGTTTTCTTTTATATGTATAGGAATTCATAATTTTGTTTTTTAATAATTCAGGAAATCTTATAGTAAGTTACTGTGACTGTCTGAGAAAATGAAGTGTGCCATCTGTAGCGCTCGTCCGTTTGGTCGTTGCCAGGCCCGAGCACCGACAGGATCTCAATAGTGAAGGGTATGGCAGAGTAAGTCCTATCCCAACAGTTAACTCGGCTGGTCATTGCCCGCTGATTGCAACAAGTGAGCCGAAGCGTGGACGGAGACATCCGAGATGCTCCGTCAACTGCCGATGTCTTGCAATGTAATTTGCGTGTACTTGTGACAGTCGCGTTTTTTTCTCGCTCCCGTATGTAACTTACAGTACGTTCTTTTGTTTTCATGAATTTTTTTATGTAGACTAACTTATCATCCATTTAATCCGATGGCAATGTGATGTTCTCTGAAATGCGGCATTCGTGATGAATGAGGTACATCCATTTTACCGCGCAATTGAATACAGTTTTCTCTGATATCAAGCAGTCTTGTACCCTACCACCCCTTAATGAAAGTAGTGCAACACCCAGAACAATTATTCGCCAGCCGCCACTGGCATCGTATGATGTTGTTGTTGTTTGAGTCTTCAGTCTTTTGACTGGTTTGATGCAGCTCTCCTTCCTCCCTGTCCTGAGCTAATCAGTTCATCTCTACATAGCTACCACACCCTACATCCGAGGCAATCTATTTAACATATTCTAACCTTGGTCTACCCCTACAGTTCTTGTCCTCGACCCTTCCTTCCATAACTAAGCTTGCTATTCCTGGGTGTCTTAGTATGTGTCCTACCAACCTATCTCTTCTCTTCATTAGCAGTCGCCCGAAACATCTCTCTTCTCCCACTAGTCTTAATACCTCTTCGTTTGTAACCCTATCTACCCATCTGATCTTCATCATTCTCCTGTAACACCACATTTCAAACGCTTCAATTCTCCTCTTTTCTGCTGCACCTATAGTCCAAGATTCACTTCCATAGAGTGCCACGCTCCAGACAAAGGCCTTCAAAAATTACTTCCTAAGACCTAAATCTATATTCGATGTCAACAGATTCCTTTTCTGTAGAAATGCTTTCCTTGCCTGAGCTAACCTACTTTTTATGTCCTCTTTGCTTCGTCCATCACTGGTTATTTTGCTTCCTAAGTAACAGAAGTCTCCTACTTCCTTCAGTTTTTCACATGCCAATTTGATGTCTGTAGAGTTTTCTGATCTATTTCGGCTGCATTCCAATATTTCGTTTTACATTTATTAATTTTCATCATGAATTCTTTCCTCGAGACGGAGTCCATACCATTCAGAAACTCATTCAAATCCTCAGGTGTGTCGGCCAAGATGACTATGTCATTGGCAAATCTCAGAGTTGAAATTATTTCTCCTTGAATCTTCTCTCCCACTTTAAATTTTTCTCCAATTTCCTTAATTTCTTGTTCAATGTAAAGATTGAAAAGTATGGGTGATAAGTTGCAGCCTTGCCTTACACCTTTCTGAATACCAGCATCGTATGGAAACTGGTATATCCTCTTTAATGTACCCAATGCTCTTCCTCATGGGTGCACAGTACTTGAATAATGTTATAATCACAGGAGCTGTGGGTGCGCTCAAGGATGTCCAGCATACCATCGATGTCGCCCGACTGGTCATGGAGAAATCACCTCACAGTCTGCTGGTTGCTGATGGAGCCAAGAGGTTTGCTAACGACATGGGTGTTCCGGATTATCCACAAGATAAACTCGTTACGGAGTTTGCACGGGATGCCCTTCGAAGACATGTTAAGGGGAATACTACTGTCTCAGAAATAGGGTATGTGGTAAAACATTTTCTCCGCTTTACAGATCCATGGATATGTTTATGACTTCCTCACTTCTGTGCTTGTTCGAACCCTTAAAACGCTTTGTGCTTTTCTGCATCGGTAGCTGTAGAGGGGAAGTTTATGAAACTCATTCTCTTCCTTTTCCATGCATTTCTTTTCACAATAATTTGTATACTTTTCGGTGTTCAACGTTATATGACACAATGCACTGTACACGCATGCCACAGTTCACCTTTTCCATCACCAAAAACTCACCCTATTGAATGTATTGACCCATTTCATGTGCATATTCTAGCTTGCCACGGTGGGTGAGTGGTTAACGTGTCGGACTACCAACCCCAAGCTTGCAGGTTCGCTCCTGGCCGTGGTAAGTGATTTTTTGAAAGGTGACAAAAATCACGACATGCATGTCATACATTGTTAGCATGTTAAAGAACCCATTTGAATTCAGTAGGCCGTGTTCATAATGGGAAAATTAATCTCGGGATTTTCCGCCAACACAAAGGTCCTCCATTCTCTACTAGTAAGCACTATAGTGTCAAGTAGCTTTGATATCTAACCTCCTTGACTCTCATAGCATTCCAAGGAATGACGAAATTCGACTTGCAAGCTGCCCTCTGGGTGTCAAAACAAAGATTGCACCTGGCACCCGAGGCCATAAAATATTATTATTATTATGTGCATATTCTGAATCACCTGTGGTGTCCATCACGAGGAGACATGGTTTGACCAGTGGCCCCTTAATAGGGACAATATCAAAACCATTTAAACTGGTCAATACTCTACAAGTTACCTGAAGCTTTTGTCGGAAAGAATTTTTGATATGACCCACCCTTACACCAAGGGATGAGCAAAATATTTTTGGAATTATAATAAGATGGAGTTTCTTGTATGATAAACATGTGGAACTTCTGTCACTGAGCTCCTAGGAAGACATCGATTACAGTGGTTTTCACACGTCGTGAGAATGGACAGAAATAGAACCCCAAGAAATTGTTTCGACAGGGAAGCGATAGGGAGGAGACCGGTAGGAAGGCCAAGAAATCAATGGATAGACACAGTGAAGTCTGAGGTCAACAAACAGAATGTGAAATGAGAAGACGTAGAAAACAGAAACTCTACTCTGACAGAAAGAAATGGCGAGCGCTTGTATACCACACCCAGAAAATTGGAGCTGGGAACTGATGTCACCAGTAAATTTAATGGAATGTGAACACGGGTGCAAAGCATTGGCAAACAAAATGGGCTGACCAGATCAATACCTTAATTTTCTTTGAAACTTAGTGCAATACAGTAAACGAGACGTGATAAGATCAGGAATGAAAAGATCCGTGAAGACATACGAGTGAAACCACTTAAGGAAACTATAGCAACATCAAGGTTGAGATGGTTGAGGATGAATCTAAAGAGAGTAGCACGGAAATGGTTTGATGACATAAAAGGAAAGCGACCTTGGGGAAGACAAAGGACACGATGGATCTCCAAAATAAAAGATGATCTGGATGATAGAGGAGTGGTATTGTGTTAGGTTGAAGAAGAAGAATTGTATTTGCATAGACTAAAATGTAGAGCGCTCTTACACTGCACCCGGGAAACTGGAGATGGTTAAATGATGATGATGATGAAGATGATGACAGTAACACCTGTCCTGAGCACTTGTGACAGTGCTTGCTCTAACAGTCGTAGTTGGTAGCATGCTGAGCTTCTATGCCCAAGATCGCGGGTTCAAACCCGGCCGAAGTCATTAGATTTTTAAAGATCCCTCAGTATGCCTTACTTCAGAGGGGAAGTAAAGCCGGCGGGCCCTTGTCATAGATTTATGGCATGTAAAAGAACCTTCCAGTAACTACAATTGTGTGAAGCTAAATTTGTAGGTTGGATTTGATTAACGCTCTATTAAGTTCCAAGGTTGCGGTAGTATCTAGTAGCCAAGTTCACAGGTAGGTGTCGTTACCGTTAGCATTTGGTAGCAAAAGTAGGAACTACTTGAAATTGATTGTCTGCAGTCTTTACCTGAATTACCGATAACACACACTAATACAGACATCACAATTATCAGACCAATTCTGCACACACCCAAAATACATGGGGCTACATGACCGAGGTGTCGCAGTCCCTAAACGGAGGAACCAACCACCATTTTCTCTTAACAGTTCCTGTAGCAACTACAGAGAGTTTCCACTATTATCCTTATACACCATTTCATATGACCGTGATGGTGGTGGTTATCAGCCTATCGCAACTAACTGGTACAATTACCATGCTTTAAAAGATGAATGAGTGCACACCTAACTGTTACTCTTGTATTTAAGGTGGACCGGGGGCACAGGAACGGTTGGTGCTGTCGCTATTGATTCTACTGGTCACCTGGCTGTAGCAGTGTCCACCGGTGGTACGACGGGCAAGATGCCGGGCCGTGTAGGAGATACTGCTCTTTGTGGTTTGTATTCATTTCTCATTGTGTCTGATAGTATACAGTTGACTTAGGCTGTGTATTCTCTCAGGATGGTCGTATGGGGAAAGAAATAAAGAGCCAAGGTGCAGAAAAGTTAATGCAGTGAGATTCTCACGACTTTTGTGCATGAATTTCTTTGACAAGATGAGGAATTCTAGGAGTTACACTCTTGCTCAGAGCTAACTTCAAATCACTGCTTGCACCTAGCCGATTTCTTTGTTTGTTTTTAATCAACAATAAAGTCATATCTGATGAAGATGGGGCTTCCAGAATGAGGAGGTTTTGGGAGAGGAGAAAGTTTTTGACAGCTAAATTCCCTGTTGCCACCGGTGGCGTCTGCACTCTCGTCCACTCTAGCCTCTTTAGTGAAGAGGTGCTGCTGCACACTCAGCTAGAAGCAGTTGCAGTTGGTATTTCGTTGCCAGTAATGGCAACCTCTTGGTTGCAGGCAAATAAACTTATCCTAAATAGTAACAAGACAGATGTAATATATTTCCATTTAAATAATTCAAGTTTGGATGATAATGATCACAACACTGTCAAGCTATTGGGGTTATATTTAGATAGCAAATTAACTTGGAACACACATACTCAAAATCTATGCATGAAACTAGCTAGAGTGATATTTTTACTTCGAAGACTTAAAGAGTCAGTCAGTAGTAGTCAGATGATGTGTGCATACTATGCCTTCTTTCATTCTCATATAACATATGGCACAATGTTATGGGGTAGTTCAACAGGGGCTCAAGATGTGTTCAAGTGGCAAAAGAAGGCGGTAAGATGTATTAAAGGTAAGGCCACTTGGGAATCATGTAGACCACTTTTTCAGGATCTTGAAATTTTAACTCTTCCCTCATTATACATATATCATAGTATACTGAATACCAAAGAAAATCTTAGTGACCTAACAACTCGTAAAAATGTATACTCTTATGGCACAAGAAATAGAAACGATCTAGACTTACCCCATGTTAGGCTGAGGAAAACACAAGAAAACTACAAATATAATGGAATTAAATTATACAATAAACTACCTAATCAATTCAAGGATATGTCCCTAAATAATTTCAAAAGAACTCTCAAAAAATGGTTAGTATCCAACAGCTTCTATTCAGTATCTGAATTTGAAGAAAAAGTAACACTCTTTCAAGGTGGGATGTGAAAACTAATGACATCCTAAATTACCAGAAATATATTGTATATAACTCCATAGATGGTTTCATAGCTAAGTTTCGTGTAATTTTGTTGTTGAAAAATTACTGTTATGTTTTATGTTAGGTCTTGTATATAGTTGTTAATTTAATTGCACACAGCACTTATTCAAGTGTCGATATCACTTTGTGCAGTTGTGCGCTGGTTCCCCTGCTACAGTGGGGTGTACACAATGACCTTTGTAATAGTGACCATTTCCCGATTATCGTTACTCTTCTGAACCAGAGAGCCATCGAGTTACCAAGTCGATGGCTTCTCCGTTGGGCTGATTGGCCAACTTTCACGGCACGTGCGGTGTTTGCCGAAGATACCTTTGAGAGTGTCGATGATCATACCATTCACATAACGAATGGTATTTTGGCTACGGCAGAGGAAACAATACCTATATATAATATATATAATATATAATGGCTCAATGGACAATACATATTTCTCTTTTGGAAAATTATATATTCAATGCCAAGGTAAGGTTTTCATTGCTGTGGAGTGGAGCTTTGACTCCCGTAGTGCACTGGCGTTGCTCGTGACGTGGGTACACATGTATGAAATACGTCTTGCAATGGCCTTCTCAGTGTGTGGTAGGCAGCGTCTTGGTGAGGTGTACTTTTACCAACTGAAGAGCCCAATGGTACACCGGGGCGAAACGCTGCAATTTGTTGAGTTATGCCGGAACATTTATCACATTTTATGTTTAAATATAGAAACAATACCTTCCTCATCTGGCAACTCCCGCTGGAAGCTTGTCCCTTGATGGACAGTCGAGATTGCAGCAGCCATTAACGATCGTAGACGTGCTTTTAAATGCTATCGGAGGCTAAACACCATGGCCAACCTTAACATCTTCAGAAGGATGTGTGCTAGAGCCCGATATCTGATTCGGGAGAGTAAGAAAACGACGTGGGAAAAGTATGTATCGTCTATGACGGCACATACTCCTTCATCTCAAGTGTGGACAAAGCTTCGTCGGATCTCCGGACTCCCGACATCATTAACGATACCCGGAGTCTCCATCAACGGAGACATCATCACGGACCGCCTCGCCATTGCCAACAGTATTGGATCACACTTCTTCGATGTATCCTGCTCTGGAAGTTACGATCCTACATTTCTGACTCTGAAGCGGGACGCAGAGGCTCACCCCTTGTCCTTTGGCACTGCTGCTTCGGTGTCCTCTGAATGGGAACTGCGCTGGGATACGGCTCTTGGACCGGATAATATACATAATCAAATGTTAAAACAATCGTGCGAATCCAGTATAAAACAACTGTTGATCATCTTCAATCGCATATGGATTAAAGGGGAGTTTCCTTCTCAACGGCGAGAGGGGATCGTGATACCGATTCCCAAGGCTGGAAAGGATCTCAAGCTTGTCAGCAGCTATAGGCCCATTTGTCTGACAAATGGCCTATGTAAGCTGCTAGAGAAGATGGTGAACCGTCAATCGGTGTGGTTCCTGGAAGAGAGAGTTCTCTTGTCTGAGTACCAGTGTGGATTTCACTCTCATAGGTCCACCACCGACCATCTGGTGCGACTTGAGAGTGCGATACAGGAGGCATTTCTCTGGAAGCAGCATCTAGTCATGGTTTTCTTTGACCTCGAGAAAGCCTACGACACCACATGGCGCTACGGGATCCTTTCCAACCTTCACAAGTGGGGACTCCGTGGAAATCTCCCGATTTTCATTGCAAATTTTATGTCCGTCCGACTCTTCCGAGTAAGGGTCGGTAGGACTTTATCGCAATATTATACCCAAGAGAATGGAGTTCCTCAGGGTTCTGTGCTGAGTGTCACCTTGTTTGCGAATGCCATAAACGGCATTGTTGCCACCGCCGGGCCCGCGGTAGTTCCATTGCTGTATGTAGACGATTTAGCTCTGCATTGCAGCTCTGGAAGTATGGCAATCGTGGAACGGCAATTGGAGCTAGCTATTAACCGGGTCGACAGGTGGGCTCACGACCGGGGTTTTCGTTTTTCAGCAGCGAAAACCTCCGTCGTCCATTTTTGTCGGCTCCGGAGGCTATATTTACACCTTGAACTACATCTCAGGGATGCTGCATTGCCGTTGGTTGACACTTATCGCTTCCTGGGGCTCCATTTTGGCAGCAAATTAACGTGACAGCACCATATACGGCAACTAAAAAGGCGTGTCTCAGGAAACTGAACATGCTAAAGTTTCTTAGTGGCACTACATGGGGGCCTGACCGTGCGGTACTGCTACGGTTCTACCAAGCCCTCGTCCTGTCCCGGCTAGACTATGGTTCTGCGGCATACGGTGGACGAGAAGGTGGGTTGTGCCTAAGTTATTGATGGTGCAAATAACATAGTCTCTTTGCGTGAGGCCTGTAGTATGTTCACGGCGGAGCTCGTTGCCATCTATGAAGCTCTGCAGTTTGCACTACAGGATGCACAAATCCACTTTCTCGTGTGTACCGACTCTTTGAGTTCGTTGCAGTCAATTGCTACATGTCTGGAAACATGCACATTAACATTGAAGGACATTAGCAAGATACAAGCCTGTGAAATGATGTTTCTTAGAACTGGCCTCCAAAACACACAACTATACCATATAATTAAGGTTCGGATGTTAAGGAAAAGTCATATTTTTTTCCTGAGCTCATTTTACCCAAAATCTGAAAAATCCGTTTGAATGACGGGTCCCTGACCACGTTTAAAGCAATTTGTTGTTACCTATAAATGAATATTTCGGCCATTTTTATTGTTTTGTTCATATTTGGTCATATTTTAGTGATATTTGGTCATATTTTGTTATAATCCCAGCATTTTGTTTAAATTGAGGCGTCGTTAACAAGGTAGGGCCTACGTGTTATCTGCGTCGAGTTTCAAACAAAGGATTTCCGAATATTGTAGTAGATGTATTTTTCTTTCATTTCTTTTAGGAAAACCGAGCAAGAACTGCATCTCAAGGCTATGATACTGAATGAATGTTGAAAATTTCAATGTAGACCTAATGTAGCTCTCTGTCAGTTTGTATGATAAAATGTGTCTGGTGTATTATTGCTGATCATGTTTTGGCACTTAAGACATTTACTGAATGTTAGTGATACTCTACCTGTTCCAAAAATTCATGTCATATTTCATAGTTTTTTAGGTCATCTATAAAGCTCAATGTTTGTCTGTCTGTCTGTTATGTATACAAATCCACACCGTTTCACCGATCTGAACCAAAATTTGTATCTTACCCTTCGGAACCCTGCGGGTAACCCTGTCCACTTGAAATTTCGGACAGACCACCCCATTCTGTGCATTTAGGCCCTTTGGCCCGAATCTACACCGTTTCACCGATCAGAACCAAAATTTGTATACTTACCCTTTGGTACCCTGCGAGAAACACTGTCTGCTTGAAATTGCAGACAGACCACTCCATTCCCTGCATTTAGGCCCCTTGGCTCAAATCTACACCGTTTCACCGATCTGAACCAAAATGTGTATACTTACCCTTTGTAACCCTGTGAATATCACTGTCCACCTAAAATTTCGGACAGACCACCCCATTTCCTGCATTTAGGCCCTTTGGCAAAAATCTATGTCGTTTCACCGATCTGGACCAAAATTTGTATACTTACACTTTCGAACCCTGCGGGTAACCCTGTCCACTTGAAATTGCAGACAGATCACCCCATTCCCTGCATTTAGGCCCTTTGGCACAAATCTACACTGTTTCACCGATCAGAACCAAAATGTGTATACATACCCTTTGTTACCCTGCGAGTAACACTGTCTGCTTGAAATTGCGGACAGACCACTCCATTTCCGGAAAGAGGACAGGGTCCGTCCCAAAGGCAATGGAAAAAAGGGGTAAAACCGGACCCAGCTCAGGAAACCCTCAGGGTTGCCAGCTCCCGAACTCACCAGCCATGAGCCCTTGAGGATGTAGCACTATCCAGGGTGCACCAGAAGTGGTGGGGCTACACACACACTGCCTCCTTGAGGGTCTTGAGCAGAAGACATGAGATATTAAGAAAAGAAAAAGAAGGCTGACACCCCGAAGAATGAGGCTATCAGGAATGATTAGACAAAGGCCAATTAAGGCGGGAAAGTGAAAGAGTCGCTAGGCCTCGGATACCCTGATACCATCGGGGTCGGAAGAGAACAAGAGTTTGACCAAGGGAGGCTGACAGGAAAGAGAACTGAAAGGAGCCCGGCACCAGTAAGTAGAAGCAATGCCGGACTCAGCTGGGGTCCCGTGGTCGCAAACCCACGTCCCACAAGTTGTGAGACCCTGGTGGGTGGAAGGGGGAGTTGGGGGCAGGTGTGAGAATAACTTGCTGATTCATCGCGAGGTGACATGAGAGGAATGTCCAGACCCCGCCGTGTTACCTGGAATTGCTGACTATGCTGATGTTCATACAGGGTCTTTGCTCAAACCACTGTAGTGTTACGAAAGAATGAGTGATTCACCGGTCAATGTTAATAGTACCGGGAACCCCCCCCCCCGAACGTCTGTCATCATATATCGTCATCATCATCTGCGATATTGTCAGGTTCGTGCAGCTTGGACCCGAGCAGTACTTGATAAGCTCTTTCACTACACGCATCAAGTATAGGCCAAAGCCAGAAAATAACGTTCAGACTTTGGAAGACATCGAAGGTAGAAATCTGAATTACCTATATCAGATTTAAAATTACACCATGTTCGTTTAGTAGTCATTTTTCATTACCTTATTATTATCATAAGGGCAAATGACCTAGATATTACGCCCATTATACCACTAATCACCACACACAATAAGTCTTCATCGCCTGTAAATTTTGAAATATTTCTTTCTATCATGGTAGTTTGTAAGTTTGTCGTGTCAATTCAACAGTAGTTTTCATTACCATCCTCATCAAAAGGGCAAATGACCTAGATGTTACGTCCATTATACTACTAAGTAACACCACAGTCTTCATCGCCTGTGATTTTTAAAATGTGTATTTCCATTAGTTTGTAAGTTTGATATACCCGTTCAGTAGTAGTCGTCTTCATTATCATCCTCATCAAAAGGGCAAATGACCTAGATGTTACGTCCATTATACTACTAAGCAACACCAGAGTCTACCTAGCCTGTGATTTTAAAAATATGTACTTCCATTAGTTTGTAAGTTTGATATACCCGTTCAGTAGTAGTCGTCTTCATTGTCTTCCTCATCAAAAGGGCAAATGACCAAGACGTTACGCCCATTATACTACTAGGCAACACCACAGTCTTCCTCGCCGGTGATTTAAAAATATGTATTTCTATTAGAGTGTTAGTTTATTATACCCGTTCAGTAGTAGTTGCCTTCAGTATCATCTTCATCAAAAGGGCAAATGACCTAGATGTTACGTCCATTATACTACTAAGCAACACCACAGTCTTCATCGCCTGAGATTTTTAAAATGTGTATTTCCATTAGTTTGTAAGTTTGATATACCCGTTCAGTAGTAGTCGTCTTCGTTATCATCCTTATCAAAAGGGCAAATGACCTAGATGTTACGTCCATTATACAACTAAGCAACACCACAGACTACCTAGCCTGTGATTTTTAAAATATGTATTTCCATTAGTTTGTAAGTTTGATATACCCGTTCAGTAGTAGTCGTCTTCATTATCATCCTCATCAAAAGGCCAAATGACCTAGATGTTACGTCCATTATACTACTAAGCAACACCACAGTCTTCATCGCCTGTGATTTTTAAAAGCTGTTTTTCCATTAGTTTAAAAGTTTGATGTACCAGTTCAGTAGTCGTCTTCATTATAATTCTTCTCAAAAGGGCAAATGACCTAGAGGCAAAAAATAATCAAGTCTTTACCGAAATGTGAGTCCTAAAAATAACTTTTTCTATTATTTTCTAAGTTTCATATGTCAGTTATGTAGTAATTTTCAATATCATCCTGATCAGTAGGGCAAATTACCTAGATGTTATGCCCTCAACGTCATTGGGGGCAAATGACCTAGATTTTAAGTCCATTATATTTCTAATCACCACCACATAAAGTCTTCTACGACTGAGATGTCACGAATTCTGGGACCACTAACGACATATCTCGACTCGGACTGAAGACAAATATCACGAGAATGATCATTATTTTACAGAGCCTTCCCATAGTGACTTAAGTATAAACATTGTCACTGGGTTTGATATTGTAAGAAATGAATACATAAATAAATATAATTTATGACGTTGAGTGTGTGTTAAGGAGACTGAAATATTATCATCATTCCACCGGGCGAAGCCGGGTACTACTGCTAGTATTTTATAATTTTCAGTTCATATTAGCTAGTTTTGCAGTAAGTATGATCATGGAAAAATACTGGGAGAAAGGAAGGGATATCATCTTTGTCTTCTTAGATATAGAAAAAGCCTATGATAGCTTGCCTAGAGAAAAGATATGGGAATGTCTATCAAACAGAAATATCCCACAAACTCTTATCAGGAAAGTGAAAATGCTGTACAGTTATTGCCAGAGCTGTGTGTAAATAGGAGATGGGTATTCAGATTGGTTTGCCACAACTAAGTGAGTGCAACAAGGCAGTGCGTTGTCACCACTGCTATTTATCTCTGTGATGGATGAAATTATGAAAAGGGTGAAACAGAATTCTGGAAATGATTTCAAGGCATTTGCTTTTGCAGATGATGTAGTGGTATGGGGTTGCACAGAAAATGAAGTACAGCAGAATCTAATTGCTTGGAACCACCAATTTAAGGAGTTTGGCCTCAAAATCAGTCATACAAAGACAGTAGCAATGGCAGTCAGCAGACAGAGGTTGCATACAAGCATTGAGCTGGATGGAGCGAAATTAGAACAAGTCGATTATTTCCAATACCTCGGTAGCATTATGACTGAAGATAACAGATGTTCTGCTGAAGTCACCAACAGAATCCAAAAAGGAGCTCAGTTTTATCACCAGGTCAGGAACCTCCTTTGGGACCAACAAATTCCTTTAACATCCAAGAAAATTATGTATCAGGCCTACTTCTTACCTATAATGACGTATGGACTTGAAACTTGTACTATCAACAGAAGAGATAGTAGCAGACTTCAGGCTACAGAAATGAAGTTCCTGAGAACAATGCTTCAGATGACCAGAAGAGACAAGATCCGAAATGTGAAGATTCGTGCAGAGATTCAAGTGAAACCACTTCATGAAGCAATAGCAACATCAAGGTTGAAATGGTTTGGTCATGTGAAGAGGATGAATCCAAGCAGAACGGCAAGAGTATGGCTTGAGCAAGATGTGGAGGGCAAGAGACCAAGAGGCAGACCACGGACACGCTGGATCTCCCAAATAAAAGAAGACCTGCAGGGAAGAGGTGTCGATTGGCACCAGGTAGAGGAGGAGGAAATATACCTGAATAGACAATCATGGAGAGCGCTCTTATACCGCACCCGGGAAGCTGGAGACGGTTAATGATAATGATGATGATTAGCTAGTTTTTAGGGCATATTTGCTTGCATATTTTGTACTTCTTTAGGTCTTAAACTACTGAACGCTATATAATAATGAATGAAGAGATCTGTTCAAACATACTGTAGGATTAAATGAATCTAGACTTACTGTAGGTCAGCTAGACTTAAATGGTTTGGACATGAATAGCACATATATGGAAAACAGACTCTCAGGCAAGAGACTAGTTGGAAGGCAAAGACAAAGATGGATGGACCAACTGAAGGAGGATGTGGAAAGCAGAGGATGGAATTGGGAATCTGTGATAAACAATAAACCCTTTCTAGACAGGATACATTGGAAGAAGATTGTTTATAACTACCCTACCCAGCACACCAGAATGCAGTGTAAAGGAAGACCATTATAAATGTTGAATGTTAACTAGTTGTACCCTGTTCGCTGGGACAATAAACTGATGTTGATAGTTTACGCCCACATTGGAGCACTTAAATCAAACCAAATACATTTAAGTCATCTAAGAATTGACAGGGAATTTAGCTGTCACTATTTTTCTCCTCTCCCAAAACCTCTTATTTCTGGCTTACCTAATGTACATGGGTTGATTTGTAAGTAGTGACAATTATTTTGTTTCTAAATACTTAACATTCTTACATGGTTCTAGGTTATAACATTCTTACATGGTTCTAAGTTATGCAGGCCAGCGTTGTGTACAATGTGTTCCTCGTGATGCGGAAGTCCCTGGATCCCATTGGCACTGCCAAATCTGTTGATGGTTCGAATAGAGTGTTTGACAGTGCTAGGGTACATACAGCAGGAGCAGTGTCTGAATTGTTTAATCATTGGCACTGGGAAGTGCTCTACTATCCACCATACTCTCCTGATTTAAGTCCGTGCATCTTCGATATAATCCTAAGATGAAGGAATCACTTCTCACGTGAAGACATTCATCAGACAACTGACCGCTCTATTCGCACCATCAACGGATTAGACAGTACCAATGGGATCCAGTGGTTTCCTCATCGCTAGAAACACATTGTACACAACGCTAGTGGTTACATCGAAGTCCTGTAAAACATAGAACCAAGTAAGAATCTTAATTATCAAGAAAGAAAAAAAAAGTTGCCACTACTTAAAAATCAACCCATGTATTTGCATTTAAGATGTTTTAATTGGAGATCTAATAATAATGTTTTTGGTTGCAGGTTGTGGTGGCTACAGTGATGACCGGGTGGGCGCCGTGTCTACCACAGGGCACGGAGAATCCATCATCAAAGTGAACCTGGCTCGAGACATTCTCACTCGTATGGAACAAGGTAGGGCTTAACACAGTGGAAGGAAATACAGTCTTTCTTATCATTCTTTGTAAGGATACCCTTTTATTCATTTAAAATAAGGTTCTGAGCAAAATAATGTTTCTTAATGATCATGCGGAAACCTCTTGACATAAAGGAAGTCATTTTAAATGATCAAAAAATTAACATAGTTCTAAAATTTAAATACCTTGGAGAAATCATTATGTGTAACTTAAGCGAAAAAACAACACGTATAAATAGAACCAACAAAATGAATAAAGCACAATTTCTGAACTGGTCGATTAATAACAAAAAATGCTTGTCAATAGGCACTAAGATCCAACACTACAAAACTGTAACTTTGCCCGAAGCCACTTATGCTTGCGAAACCTTGTTCCAAATTAAAAATGAAAGAAGAACTGATCAGCTCCTCAAAACTGAAAGAAGAATTATCAGAACCTGCATAAATAAAAAGTACCAGGTTGAAGGAGTCTGGAGAATCCTCTCCAATGAAACAGTCTATCAAGAGATTGACACAATTACCAGCTCGATGAAGAAGAAAAGAATCTCTTATTTCTTTCACATCCTACGATTATCAGAAAACAGGATTTTACGACAACTAGTGATGAGAAATCTGGGAATGAAGACTGAAGGGCATTGAATCAAAGAGATTCAAGAGGATCTCAAAACAGTTGGACTCGAAATTACAGATGCAGAGAACAAGAATAAAATTACCACCCTTCTTAAGAATCACAAATTTTCATAAGAAATGATGCATAGGCGGCCTGTAGAGATTTCAGACGAATTAAGAACACTGCGGTCAGAACGAATGAAGAAGAATCAAACCTTCAAAGACAAAGTGTACATGGAAGACTCAAGTGGTCCAATGTGGCCAATAAAGTTAATAATAATGTATCTTAGTTTTACAGTGAGAGTCTTCTCTATAGAACGGAACCTCACAGGTACCGTGTGACGACTGGGACACAGTGACTAGCTATCTCTCGAGCAAGGCACTGCCCAACTAGTTCAACACATTTACACTTTTTAACGTATTTTAATAATCATCATTACTGATTAAGACCTGGAATGAAGAATGGGCTGCATCAAAATCTGACCATCTGGGTTTAATAACACTTATCCCTGCAGAGAGTCGCCTGGTTTCAATTTACAGAGAAAGGTATGGGCATCGTTGAGCAGGGTCCGTACAAATCACGAACGATGCAATTTCTGGCTGCACAAGTTGGAAAAAAACAAAGCCCATTCTGTGACTGTGCCAATGTACCTCAGACCATTCAGCATGTTGCCCTCAAGTGTCCAATGAGGAGATTTGAAAAAACTATCCAAGACTTACACAGTGCCACTGATGATTCTGTCAACTGGCTGAATACACTGGACATTGTGCTGTAAATGTCTGTTATTTATTAGAAATAATATTCATTTTAGGTTCCGTGTTGACAGTAATATATGAAAAATTAGACTTTTTCAATTTTTCGCCTATTCAACACTTTTAATTCTAACACACTTCAGGGGTACATGTTTCGGAACCTATTGATTCCTTCCTCAGCCCATAATCCTTTGATTAGGACACATCATGAAATATAAACGTCGGATCTCTCAACAAAGACAAAATACACTTGATACAATAAAAACATTTAAAAAACAGTAATTAAAAACGAATAAAAACAACATGCATGCAAGGTACTCAAGTTACTCAGATACATTCATGGTACAAGCTTCTGTCCTGTGTTAAGATGAATGTCGATTTGGCACTCATAACACTTTGTTGAATACAAAAATATTATGTGACGTTGAAAAATTGTTCAATATCTATAGTTTATTTATGCTACTTGTGTAGCGTATCTTATGCTGGTCAATTTTCAACGTCACATAATATTTTTGTATTCAACAAAGTGTTATGAGTGCCAAATCGACATTCATCTTAACACAGGACAGAAGCTTGTACAATGAATGTATCTGAGTAACTTGAGAACCTTGCATGCATGTTGTTTTTATTAGTTTTTAATTAGTGTTTTTTAAATGTTTTTATTGTATCAAGTGTATTTTGTCTTTGTTGAGAGATCCGATGTTTATATTTCATGATGGGTTCTAAACATAGGATTATGGGTTGAGGAAGGAATCAATAGGTTCTGAAACATGTACCCCTGAAGTGTGTTAGAATTAAAAGTGTTGAATAGGCGGAAAATTGAAAAAAGTATAATATTTCAATGTCTGTTATGGTACCTACAATCTACTCTGTAAATATTGTATAACTAGCTGACCCATGCAAGAGCTCTAGTGCTATGCGGGCTGTACGCGACACAGTTCTGCCAGGGCCTATCGTCTTGTTTATTTGTTTGAAAACACTTTTCTTTGATTTGTTTCCGACTTTGGCCAACCTAAGGCTTTCTGGTCAATTTTTTCTTCTTTTCTTCCCAGAACCTCTTCATTCTTTCACTTCTAATCGTTCTCTGCTCCTCTGTTATTACCAAATTTGGCCTGTGTTGTGGTGGTTTTTCTTTGAACGTCTTGATATTGTCAACTCGGCTTCGAAACGTTTTCCTATCGTGAATGACAAGTTCAGTTCGTCCAACTTCAATGGTGTCTCTTTTGACCTCATCTACCCATTTTGTAGTAGCTTTCAACCCTGTAATGTATTTAAAAATTTTCTTTGTCAGCCGGTTCCCATCCATTCTCATCAAATGCCTGTAAAATTTTAGCCTTCTTTTATGCATTGTGACCAGAATGGTTTCGGTCTGCATATACAGCACTTTCTTCTTCTTCTTTTCGAATCAGCCACTTTGGGGTACGTCAGATCAATCACTTCTTAGATGCTTGTGCTCTCCTTTTCTCCCAATACTTCTTCATTCTCTCTGATCTCCTCTTTCTTTCCTCTTGTGATATCTGCATTGGTTTTCTGGAGACGGCTCTGGCTTGGAACTTCTTGGTGTTGTCTTTGGTCACGGTTTTGGCTGTACCATTCATCAACATGATTTCACTTATCTGAAGCTCTCGCAGGTCCTTTTCCACTTCCGTAAACCAATTAGGTTTGATCTTCTTTTTGGAAGAGAAGTCAAAGATTTTCTTGGTTAATCGGGCAGGATTCATCCGGTAGATGCGTAGAAATCAATCCTCCTTTTTCCGTATGGTATCTGAAAGTCTCTCCGAATTCACATACAGGATGTTCCTATAGAAAACTTGTTTGTTATTTTGGAATTTAGGACCTATGATCTTCCTCAAAATTTTTCTCTCTTTGATTTCCAATTTTTCCATTCGCCCTTGTCTCCTCAAGACTAGTGTTTCTGCTGCAAAGAGTGCCTCTGGCTTAATTACGGTGTTATAATGCCTGATTTTAGTGTTCCAGGAGAGGGTTTTCTTATTTTATGTATTTTTGGTTTTCTGGAAGGCAAGTTCCATTTTGATTCTTCTCGCCTCCATTGTTTTTCCTTCAAGGTTATTCCAGTCGATCCATTCTCCTAAGTATTTGAAACTATTAACCACCTCGATTTTATTAGCTCCTACTGTAACTCTCTTGGGCACATCCAAACTATTTGACATAATTTTTGTTTTTCAAAGGAAATGTTAAGTCCTATTTTCCCCGCCATCTCTTGTAATTCTGTGATTTGTTCTTCGGTTTCCTCCCATGTTTCTGCGAGCAGCGCCAAGTCGTCAGCAAAGGCCAAACACTTAATCGTGATTCCTTTGTTTTTTGTTCCTAGATGTATTCCCCCTTGTGTTTTCGCATTCCATTCTCTCATAACTTTTTCAAGTGCACAGTTGCTGGGTGCTCCCTCCCTCGACACTAGACTAACGCCCACACTACCCCAGCTCCGCTTTATATAGCAAAAGAGCGAGCGGATGTACCTGGGGCAGCACGGGCGCAGCTGGCGTCGAGCGAAGGAGCTGGCCCAAAGCCGAAGCTTTATTACTGCAAAAATTTATACAAGATTTGTAATCAATACAAGAAACATAATGACATATATCCTAGGCCAATGGGGCCACACAAAACATTTATCAATTCACATACCCTTCACTTTATAAACAAATAAATATATTTCCATTGACTTTTCAAGAAAGGCAAGATTTTTCCTGTACTATTGAGACGATTTGGAAGATTTTGGTACAAACCGCACCTTCTAACTGCCTCTGGTTTAGGAGCTTGAGTTTTGTGAAACATACAGCTTAGCATATTATATATAGAGATGTTAACCTTTTTTGTTATCTTTGTTTTTAATTCTTTGTCGCAATGTATCCTCATTTTGCCATACAAAGTAAATAAATAAAATCATAATTAGTGACATGAATTTCAGAGTGGTTGCTGAAACTGCTGTGCTTCATTTTCTAAACACACGTCGCATCGACGTAGGAAATGTCGGTACACTCGCTGTAATTCATCCTCACTGATATTTCGTATCAGTGCAGTTATTTCGTTCTCGAGAGCCTTTGGAGTACGCGGATAGGGTTGCCAGACGTTTCCGTTTTTTCATGGTTTGTTCCCCCTTCCGTTTTTATCTTCAACGGAGCGCCAAATATTCCGTTTTTGGTTAATATATTGAATTTCGCACCAATTATCAAATGTCCCGCGTGAGCAATCCATGCTTGTTGTTAGTGACGTCAAATAGCATCTGCACCGGCACGCCAGCCGCGTTGCTTCACTTTACAGAGTGGATACAGGTGCAAGTTTGAAAGAGAAAATGATTTCTATGTCTGTGTCAGATAGGTGGGTACATGATATAGATTTATTAGGGGCAACAACATTAAGGAATATCTTACTTAGTCCTTGTGATGTTCATACTCAGCATTTTCCCCCTCCAATGATTTTATGGAGAGAGTCCTTTCGGTCATGAATATCGAATGGAGAGATGATAGAAACAGAAGCTCCATTAGTTTGATGAAACAAGAATTGTTCATATATTTCAATTATGACGAAAATTTAAAAAATCCTTGCAAAGGGCCGTTCAAATGAAAAGTACATGGGTTGGTTTTTTAGTTTTGGCACCTTAGTTATAACTGGATTAATAACTCACTTAGATGGTTCCAAGTTTCACAGGCCCTCGATGCAGTCCCCACCACTGCGTACAAAGTGTTCCCAGCGATGCAGAAGTCGTTGGATCCCGTTGGCACTGCCCAATCTATTGATGATATGAAGAGAGCGCTCGGCAGCCTGCTTAACGTCTTCAATGGTACGGAAGTGCTGCCATACTGTTCCCCGAGGGCAAACCGTTAATGCGGCGTACTATTGTTCGTTTCTGCAAGACCATCTCCGAGGAGATCTGAGAAGGAAACGGCGCCACCACATGGTTTCACCGCCCATCGTTCTGCATGACAATGCCAGGGCACACACAGCAGGCGTTGTGTCGGCATTGTTGGATTGTTGGGGCTGGGAGGTCCTCTCACCCCCCATATTCTCCCGACATCAGTCCCTGCGACTATGATCTCATCCCGAAGATGAAGATGACAATGTGCGGGGAGCGCTTCCCTACCATTGAAGACGTTAAGCAGGCTGCCGAGCGCTCTCTTCGTACCATCAATAGATTGGGCAGTGCCAACGGGATCCAACGACTTCCGCATCGCTGGGAACACGTTGTACGCAACGGTGGGGACTACATCGAGGCTCTGTGAAACGTGGAACCATCTAAGTGAGTTATTAATCCAGTTATAACTAAGGTGCCAAAACTAAAAAAACCAACCCATGTATTTGTAAGTTGCTGGTGTCATAGGCCTGTATGATATGTCAGCAATATCTAGTTTTAATTTTGTGTATTTGATTATGTAATGTTTATTTTATACACATGTGCATTATTTGTTACAACATTAAACAACCTTGATTAAAAATGTTTTGGGACGTGTGTTCTGTTTTTCCATTCTTGAAATCTGGCAACCCTATACGTGGATTGTTTCTGTATACATTTTTTTTGAGGTTCCTTCACAAGTAAAAATCGCACGGCGCTGAAACGTACGAACTCATTTACTGGGAGACTTCTTCTTGAGTTGATAAGTTTAGGAAAATTCGATATTTTGTTCCATACATAACCATGTTCATGGGATACAAGATAGGCTACAGTACTTCACAAGTCTTTACTCTCTCAACTAAGGTATCTTGCCAGCTGGGAATGTAAACAATGCTATGACTGCATGCAGTGATTCCCAATCACTGTTGTGTAACAGTAGATGCTAGTTATCTGGTGCTGACTCAACGCTCTCCGCCCGCCACATGGCCCGTTCTATAGGGAAGGCTCTCCCTGTATAATGCACATGATTTCACTGTGTTCCAATAATAATGCTCTTTTTTTTTATATTGATATCACGATGGAACTGTATTGACACAATAATTAGTTAAGTTTAAAAGTATTTAAAACATGTTTCTGTCTAGTCAATACTTTAATAAATGGTTTGTTACCACATAATTCTTAGGTACATGTTTCGAGGCTTTACACTTTAAATAGCCCCTTCATCAGTCTATATCAATCTTGTTGACCAGTTAAATTGAGACATTGAATAAAAACCTTGAGAAATGTGAAGTGGATGGTGACATAATAGAAACATGCTTTTGTGATTATATGAGAAATGAGAATATGAAGTTATGAATACAATATTGTGATATGATCATCAGCTTCTAAAGGCTAAAAGCCTCGTCGTTGCAGCCATTTCTTACGGTCTTCAGCAGTTCTCTTTATATGGGCATACGAGTCACATTCCATCTCCTTGGCAATGTTCTTGAGATACGAATGTCTTGGTCGTCCCCTTGGTTTCTTTCCCATAACTTTTCCTTCAAAAATTACCTGGAGGAGAGTGTTATGTCTGAGTATGTGTCCCATGAATTTTGCTTTCCTTTTATTGATGGTGTTCAACAGGCATCAATTCTCCTGAATTCGGTTCAGAACAAGCTCATTTGTCTTTCTTTACATCCAGTATGTTCGGGTCATTCGTCTCCAAAACCACTTTAAAAACTTCTGTATTGTGCCTGTTATGGGAGCCCTTGTTCAGATTAAAGAAAAACGATAATAATCTCAATAATGGGTACTATAGTTGTTATAGAGTACAATTGATCAATTCACATTTCTCAAGGTTTTTATTCAATGTCTCAATTTGACTGGTCAACAAGATTGATATAGGCTGATGAAGAGGCTATTTAAAGTGTGAAGCCTCGAAACATGTGCCTAAGATTTATGTGGTAACAAACCATTTTCAGTGGCTTCAGTGACTTAGTTGATAACATGCTGAGCTTCCATGCCCAAGATCGCGGGTTCAAACCAGGCCGAGGTCGTCGGATTTTTTAAGAGCGTTAAAAATCCCTCAGTATGCCTTCCTTCGGAGGGGAAGTAATGCCGGGCCCATGTCATAGATATATGGCATGTAAATTTGATTAACGCTCTCTAAGTTCCAATGTTCGCTGCAAGGTGCTGGTTGTGGTTGCATCTAGTATCCAAGTTCGCGGCTAGGTGTCGTTTTGGTAACAAAAGTAGGAACTATTTGAAATTGGTCTTTTGCAGTCATTACCTGAATTTTACAGATAATACACATTAACACAGTCATCACAATTAACACCGGTTATCAGACAGATTTCACACACACCAAAAGTATGTACACAGGGCTACATTTCAGCATTGTCGCAGCCCCTAAACTGAGGAACCAACCAACAAACCATTTATTATTGACAAGACGGAAACGTGTTTTAAATACTTTTAAACTTAACTAATATAAATGCTGTTTAGTATCATATAAGCATGCCTCTTATTGTGATTGCAGGTAAAGGAGCGGAAGATGCCACAGTCGAAGGCTGTTGTAGCTTGACTAAAGTGGTTGGTTTCACCGCAGGGGCCATCACTCTGTCTAACCAAGGAGACGTAGGGATAGGCTTCACCTCAAACCGCATGGCCTGGGCATACAAGAAGAAGACTGAGGTGCATTATGGGATTAATCCTGGCCAGCACTTGATTGATGATGATCCCTAAGAACCTTTAACCTGTCATTAAATTGTGATTCCTTGAATTTTCTTCACCTTGAGAATTATACTACTTTACAATAGTAATAATAATATCTTTTGCCCACCTTCTGGGTAAGTTTCATTACAATGTTATCAATAACTAATTTAAAGACGGCATATTGGCTTACACAGCCAAGTAATTAACATCTTATATATTCTAATTGAATACCGTAATTATTAATTTTATGCTTTGTCAATACTTTTTTCTTTTTCTTTTTCACTAGTACATGTAATCTAAATGAACTACAATTGGTTAATTAATTTATTACACTTTAGTCAAGAACATTTAAATTAAGTATACCTTGAAGTGTTGTTGTTTCTTATGGCTAGCTCGGATTCCAATCCATCAGCTTTCTTGCGTTCCAATAGAATTGTGTGAGGTTTCCTGAAGTTCTAGCAGTCACATCAAGTTTGTTGCAATGTAGCAGGTGCCCCTTATCCATTTTACTTCAAGGTTCATGACAAAGTGTGCATTCTTCAGATCTCAGGATATTGATTCGTTTCAGATGAGCTGCAAGGCAGTCATGGCCAGTGTTAAGTCTGAAGAAGGCTACAGCTTCTCTTCTTGGTGTTAATTTATATCGATCCCATTTAGCATCAATGTCCTTCCATAATTTGGTTTCTGCTGGTTTTTTTTTTTGCCATTTCTTCATACCTGTTTTTGATAGTATTTTTCAACATCCTTTTTGCTGACATAAGATCAGTCTGACTGACAGGTTGTTGTAATGTGGTTCCTTTTTTTACTAATCTGTCTGCCTCTTCATTACTTGCTTTCCCAACATGAGAAGGGATCCATTGAAATGAGATCTGTTTGTGGAGTCTTTGAAGGGCTTTTATCATACAAAAAATTTCTTTCAGTTCTTTATTTTGGGGCTTCACCTTGAAGTGTGAAGTGACAGAAAAGTGCAGTTTAAGTTGAGAGTCAATGACAAGATGACAGAGCCATTGTAGATTTGCTGTATTGACCTACTGATGTGAAGTTAAAGCCAGTTTACAATAATTGATACAGTTTCTGTAATATTTCAATCGAAGGTATAAGGTATAAGTAAGAGCTCTTGTTTGCTTCTCTGGCGTGTTGTCATTGACTCTCAACTTATATGGAATAAGGTATATATTTGACAGTCTTTATCACAAACTATTTCAGATACTGCCTTAAAACTTTCCTCAAATGTAAATGACACTTCTGCAATTATATGTAGAGGGTTTCAGTATGATCTATCTAGCTTGTGGTTGTAAAAATTGCCTCCTTCAGCGGTGTTGCTATAAATAAGCTAATGTAATTATGAGCAAAGCTTTATTGTTAATCTTTTACCTGGGTTTTGTATGAAAAATTATATACGGATAGTAAAAACAGATCTGTAACAAATGTGGGCTATAATTTGATGTTAATAAAAATAATTTTGCGAAAATGACATACAGTGAAACCCCTCAAATCCGAACCCCAGAAATCCGAAATCCCGGGTAATCCGAACGAGTTTTTTTCGACAATTTCAAGTTTAAAAAAAGAAGAGAAACTTATTTTAGTCATAAAACAATTATATATTCTAGAATATAACATTATTTTAAATAATTAGTTGAAAAATTAACAAAGAAGTACAGTTAGCATACCTACCAAAGTGTAAATGTGCCTAAGCTTCATAGGCTACTTATCTCATCCAGATTGAAAAACGGAAAAGTTCGTTATTGTAATTCCTTAGGTTAATCACTTTGTAAAAACAAATGAACTATCAATAGAAAAACACAATATATCACTTAATCTTTCACTTGAAATCAGTTATCTTCAATTGTCGAAGCGACGAAAACATTTCTGCGGTGGCAATCGTGCGCCAGCGTCGCATGAACATGACATTGTTTGGCGTGACTACTGCGTGTTGTTCTACGAAGCGCAATGCGATGTCAAGACCAGATGCAGCTTCAGTATAAGTCACATTGTCTGTCGAAGTTTCTTCTTCCTCACTGTCGCTAGCTCAACGTACAGTCCTATACCGTAACGAGGGCTGGTTATTATGTTATGGATATATTCGGCTAATCCGAACAAATTGAAATCCGAACAGGCTACAGCCCCAATTAGTTCGGATTTCAGGGGTTTCACTGTATATCTAAATAGTTGGTATTTGTATATGCCTATAAATCAGTCTAAACATTTTACTCTAAAAATGTCTTCAGAGTGTGAATTGTGCTTTCTATGTGATGAATAGAAACCGGATTTTTTAAATTTAAAAAACATAAAATAGTTTATGTTCGATGATGTCGAAATGTAAATATTATATATCAGAAAACTGTATCATAATGAGGGTCATTATAACACTATTTTTCATTATGAAACAGTTTCTCCAGCCAATCAGAGCTCAAGAATCAGTTGTGTGACCAATTAGGTAGGGATAGCATCGCATCTGCGCTGACTTCCACAGCCTTATATTTTACATTTCACTGCGTGGCTTCTAGTGTCATGGTGGGGTATTCCTGGAGGCCATGGTATTCTCTGCGTCTTATGCGCTCTGTTCAGTACATAAAACTGGCAAAATCTCGAAAGATATTTATGAATATTTATGTTCGAACATAAAATAGTTATAATTATCGTCGAACATAAACAGTCGTATGCAACTCGCCTATAATGGTAATTAAGACACTCGTATGTAAATTATAAAACTCGCTTCACTCGTTTTATAAACATACTCGTGTCTTAATTATTGCCATTATAGGCTTGTTGCATAATGTACTATTATTTTTAGGTTTTTAATAGGTAGCTAAAGTTGTCATAAACTGTGCAAAGCTTAATATTAATGCCTAATTGCTAGTAGAAAATCTAATTGTAATGAGAGTGTAAATATTTTACATAATAAGACATCTTTTATCAAATTATCACAGAGAACTTAACACTTTTAGTCAATATTTGCTCTCCTTAGGCCTTTTAATTATCTTTGTTTATTTAGAATATAGGATTCTTGGAAATAATAATAAGAGATTTATTCCCACTCTTCTGACTGTACATAACCAAACAATCTCTATATATAAAAGTGAATGTTACGTGATAGTTTGTATGTTGTTGTTGTTGTTGTTTGAGTCTTCAGTCTTTTGACAGGTTTGATGCAGGTCTCCATAACTCCTGTCCTGAGCTATCGTTTCATCTCTACATAACTACCACACCCTACATCCGAGGCAATCTGTTTAACATATTCTAACCCTGGTCTACCCCTATAGTTTTTGTCCTCGACCCTTCCTTCCATAACTAAGCTTGCTATTCCTGGGTGTCTTAGTAAGTGTCCTACCAACCTATCTCTTCTCTTCATTAGCAGTCGCCAGAAACATCTCTCCTCTCCCACTCGTCTTAATACCTCTTCGTTTTTATGTCTGTCCTTTATGCGTTCATATACCATTCATCGGATAGTGATGAAACTTTGATGTGTTGTTGTGCACACTCCCACGAATGTTTCTGAATTTGTAAATCCATTTTACAATAGTTTAGAGGCAGTCAATGGAAACAGAAAAAGAATATTTTGTATCCAAAAGCACTTCAACAAACAAAATTACAACGCCAATGCATTGCAACGCATGCCGGGAACAGCTTGTAAGATATAGGATGAAAAGTGCTGAAAATATTTGAATTTTCTGGCAGGTAGGATTTCTCTCAATCAACTAGAGCTAGGAATAAACACTATCTTCAGGTTTTCTTTTGTAAATTATGGACTAAAAGTTCAAATACAGAGTCTGTCCTGAAAGTAGTCGGACCGGATTTTTCCTGCCCAGACCGACAGATTGCCTGCAGCTTCTCCACCTGGGGTTGGTGGAGCGGAGTGTAAGGAAGGCGGGGTGCCAGCCACACAGTTGGTTCCCAGCTGTAGTGGAGTGTAAATCGCTCTCTCCATAACCTCTGCAAGTGCACTCGACACGCTGTGTCATGGTTCGTCTGTTGGAACAGCGCTACGCCATCAAATTTTGTGTTAGGTTCGGCAAAACCGGAAAAGAGACTCACGATATGATCAAGATGGCTCACAGTGGTAACACGATTGGCAGATCGAGTGTTTTTGACTGGCACAAGCTATTTCGGCATGGAAGAGGGGAAGTTGAAGACAAAGCACGTTCAGGACGAACTTTGAGCACCAAAACGGATGAAAATGTGGTGAGAGTGAAACATGGTTTGAACAAAGAACGCAGAGTAAGTCTTTTACGTGGAGGTACTTAAACGACTGAGAAAACACATTGTCCGTTTCAGCCCAGCGATCGCTAACTCCTGGCGGCTCCATCACGACAATGTGCTGAGCCACACAGCCTTTCGTGTGCTGTCGTACCTGGCCCAACACAACATCGCAACCCTCTCTCAGCCACCGTACAGTCCCGACATTGCCCCAGCAGATTTTTCCCTCTTCCCCCGCCTCAAAACCACCCTTAAAGGACATCGTCACGGCTCCGTGGAAGCATTGCAACAGACCGTGACGAGGGAGCTCAACAGCATTCCGGTTGCCGCCTTCCAGAAAGCGTACAAGGGTTGGAAATCCTGCTGGCAGCGGTGTGTGGATGCAGAAGGGTCCTACTTTTTAAGAATATTGATCATATGTATCATTTCTGTCAATATTTTCTTTTTAATTGACTCAGTCTCACTGCTTTCAGGACAAACCCTGTATACTACAATAAATGGAACTAAACTGCAATTAGGTATTTTTAGGTACTCGCATATCATTTAGGTTTTTATAGGTACTACAGAATTCATGAATATGGCTCTTTTGTGTGTGATTTGTGCAAGTATTAAAGTAATTTTGTATTTAGAAGTGAGGAAAAAAATAGGTAAAAACCTAAGAATCCGGTCCCTAGTGATGAATAAAGGCTCCTGGAGGGGAGCATAGGTTGGAATATGTATTTGCTTCAATGGAAATTTTGCCGTGATATGAAATGTTAAAGGTCCTCGATAAAAACTGTTGTGTCGTAATCTATGGTAGTCTTCCAATCAAAAATGTATTGAAATCCGATTTTGTTGTATGTTATGTGTTAGTTTTATATGCTGTATAGTTTGTTTACATTGAGTACACTTAGAGTATTGAATACCGTCATGTAAACGGGACTCAGTATGGAACAAGGATATACCAATTAAGGCTAAAGAAGTTATGTACAAAGCATATTATGTTCCTATAATGACATATGCAGCAGAAACTTGGACAATGACTAAGAGGGATGAGAGCAGAGTAGGCCTACAAGCAGCTGAGATGAGATTCCTGAGAAGTATGGTCCAGAAAACGAGGCGAGACAGAGTGAGAAATGAAGATATACGGAAAGAACTGGGAGTACAGAAACTAAATGACAAACTGGAGCTAAACAGATTGAGATGGTTTGGGCATGTCAAACGGATGAATGAAGTAAGGCTACCAAGACGAGCACTGGAACGACGGATGACAGGGAAGAGAGGACGAGGAAGACCAAGAATGCGTTGGATGGACTCGGTGAAGAATAGCATTAGAAAACGGAACCTGGTTTGGAACACCGTGTCGGAAGAGGAATGGTGGAATGACAGAACAAAGTGGAGAAGAACCATGTTTGCCCCACCCGGTGTCAGCTGGAAAAGGGGAAATGAAGATGAAGACAACTTTCAATAAAAAGGGTACCCACTATTGTTCAAGAAGAGTGAGATTCAGAATTATATGTAGGGCCTCCAGTAAATAGCCTAGAACAAGTGTTTGCTTGCATTTTAACAGTATCCTCTAACTTATTTATAATTTTATAAAACTAGTTTGTAATGATAAGGGCATAAAAGATGTTCATATGTCAGGAACCTTTAAGAATTTTTATACTTGAACCTGAACTAGCCGAGAAGGTATTTTTACATTCTATCGTCGTCGTCGGCTGCAGCTCGTTTTCGAGTATACAATTTTCTGACAATACACTTCCAACATCAGGGCATTTTATGAATGAATTTCTGGTGACTAAATAGGCCGATTCTTGCATGGAACATGCGGCCACATACTAAGCATCTTATAGTTGGAGGAGAGCGTGGATGGGTTTGACGAAGCTTGCGTTGGTGTCGCTTCATTTCTGCCAGTCTGCAACGTTCCTGTTCAAAATGATTTACCGAAGCAGATATAGTTTGCCTCCAAAGTACACGATCTTCAGCCAGTGCCTCCCAAGTTTGAGGGTAAATTTATGTCAACTTGAAGGTTTGTTTCTGCTAGTCTTTGAAGCGTCTTAAAGGTGCACCCTGTGGCCTTTTCATCATCATCATCATCATCTTGCACAGTTTCCAGCCACTGACCGGGTATGTTTGGAACACAAGCCTCTCCAACGTCGTCTTCCCACCATCTCTCAGCCTCCACCCTTGACCAGTCTTCTCCTCTCTTCTTCACGCTTTCTTCCACCCCCTTCAGCCACCTGTCTCTCGGTCTTCCTCTCGGTCTCTTTCCTTCCCACTTCGTCTCGTGTACTCTCCTGGGTATCCTCTTCTCCTCCATTCGTTTTACATGTCCATACCACCTAAGTCTAGATTTCTCTATACCATCCTGTAATGGTTCCTCCTTCATTAATTCTCTGGTCCTCTCATTTCTTATTCTGTCCATCTTCGTAGCTCCAATACTGCTTCTCAAGAACCTCATCTCACTGGCCTGTATTTTGCTCTTCTCCCTTCCTCTCATAACCCAGGTCTCAGAGGCATACGTCATGATAGGGACATAGTACGTCCGATATATGATCTTTTTGCTGTTCTGAGGGACATCCTTGCTCCATAACATGCTTCTCACACTCCTCCGAAATGCTTCTGCCTGCCTCCCCCGCTCATTTATTTCTCTATCGTTTCTTCCATTATCTTGTATCAGGCTTCCCAGATACTTGAAACTCTCCACTTTCTTCAGCTGTTCCCCACCAATTGTTATTCCCGTTGTGGTTCTTTCCTTCTTCCTTGTTGTGATCACCATCACACTCTTATTTATGCTAAATTTCATCCCATATCCTTGTATTTTCCTGACCCGGTCGGAGACTGGAAGCAGGCTGTGGATTTTCATTTTCATCCTTGTATTATTCCTTCCCACACGTCCAACTGTTCCTGTACCTCCTCCTCCTTGTTTCCCCAAATCATCAAATCATCTGCAAACACCATTGCTTTCATCTTTCCTTCCCCAATTACTTGTGCCACTCAGGTCATTATGTCATCCATCACCACAATGAAAAGTAACGGTGACAGTGCACTTCCTTGTTTCAGGCCGTTTCTCTGTTCCAACCAGTCTGATCTCTCTCCTCCCACTTTCACACAGCTCACGCTCCCCTTGTACATCTCCTTTATCCTCTTTATAGTCCATTTCTCTACTCCTCTATCCTCCAGGGACTTCCATACTTTGTTTCTGCATACACTGTCATATGCTTTCTCAATGTCCAGGAAGGCCATCAGTAGACCTGTTCCATACTCATAGTGCTGTTCTTGTAACTGCCTTACAGCAAAAATCAAATCCACTGTGGACCTTCCTGCTCTGAAGCCATGTTGTTCTTCCCTCATCCCTCCTTCTATCCTTGTTCTAATTCTCTTTTCCAAAACTTTCTCGAAGATCTTTGCACAATGACTCATTAGTGTTATTCCCCGATAGTCTGCAATCTATTCTACTACCTTTCTTGAAGATCGGGACAATTATTCCTTTTTTCCAGTCCTCTGGGGTCTTCCTTTCCTTCCATGCTGTCCTCATCACTCTGTACAACCACTGTATACCCATCTCTCCTGCTGCTCTCACCATCTCCACACTCAACTCCCCCACACCCGGTGCCTTCCCTCCTTTCATCTTGTTCACTGCATCTTCCACTTCTTTCCATGTTAAGTCCTTTTCTGTTTCCAGTTCATCTTCCTCTTCCCCGATTTCTTCCTCCTCACCATCTTTTCCATTTGGGTTCAGAAGTTCTTAAAAATATTCTTTCCACATTTTCTTCAGTTCTTCCCTATTTTCTATCTCTTGTCCCCTTTTGTTCACCATTCTAACATAATCCGTAGGATCCTTCCGCCTCTTATTTTTTACCATCCCTTACAGGACCTTTTTTGTACCTTCACTATCCTCCTTCATCATCTTTGTCCACTCTTCCATCCACTTTCTTCTCTCCTCAGCCACTACTCTCTTCGCCTCCTTCTTTCTTTCCTGGTACTCTTCCCTTGTCTCTACCGTCCTATTTTGATACCACCTCCTAAAGGCTCTATTCTTTTCCCTTACTATATCTTTTGTCTTCTCATTCCACCATGGTATTTCCTTCCACCTCTTCTTACTACTTGTCCTCCCACATACTGCTTCTGCTGCACCTACTAGTGTCTTCTTAAATCCAGTCCATTCCTCTTCCACCCCTCTCTCTTCATCTGTTGGAATTCCTTCTTTTACCATTTTGAGGTACTCTACCCTTATATCCCCTTCTTTCAGTTTCCATATCCTTATACGTCTTTCCTGGTTCTCAGTCCCTTTCTTCTCCTTACTCCCTCTCAGGTTCATTACCAGTAATCGTTGGTCGCTATCCAGGTTCTCCGATGGCATAACCTTGATGTCCGTGATGTTCTTATTTAGTTCTTTCTCATACAGTATATAGTCGACCACCGACTTCCTGGTCAAGTCATCACTGTACCATGTGGCCTTTTACCAGTGCAAAGTTCACCGTAGAGGAATTGGCGTGGCAACCTGGTGTCATTCATACGGCGGACATGTCCTGTCCATCTTAATCGATGACCAAAGATGATAGCTTCTACACTCTTGGTACATGCTGTTTCAAGGACAGCAAGATTGGATACATAGTCATCCCACTTAATATTCATGATCGAACGGAGCTTTTGCTGGTGAAAACGCTCCAGTTTTCTGATGTCGCGATGATATAAGGTCCACGTTTCACATCCGTAAAGTAAAGTTGAGATGACCACTGCCTGATATATCATGAGTTTCGTGCGAATTATAAGATCTTTGTTTCTAAAGACATGGTGTGATAATCGACCAAATGACACATGAGCAGCTCGAAGCCTGTTTTCTATATCTTGTTCAGAAGTACAGTTCTTAGATAAGATACTCCCTAGGTATGTAAAATGGTCTATTTGTTCCAGATTTGTGTTGGCGATGGAGATGTTGAATTCTGCAAAGCTAGACCCAGGAGTAGGCTGAGCAAGTACCTTTTCTTGTGCCTGGATTGGTGCTGAGGCCAAAACGATCACATGCATTCTTGTAGCTATTAACTGATTGCTGTAAGTCCTCAGGTGTAAGGGCAGGTGATGCAGTGTCATCCGCGTACTGCAGTTCAGTTATCTTAGTGACACTTGTAAGACGTGATCGAAGCCTGGCCAAGTTGAAGAGGCCTCCATCATAGCGATATCGAATATCTACTCCTGGTTTGCTCGATGTCTCATACAGCATGGCAGCTAAAGTACAAGGCAAAGGGAGTTGGAGCTAGGACACACCCCTGTTTCAAACCATGGGTGATTGGGAATGCTTCTGAGATGTTATTTTGATGGAGAACCTGTCCAGTCATACCATCATGAAGTGCTCGCACCAGTTCCACAAACTGATCGGGACAACCAAAGCGTCTCAGTACCTCGTCATCGCAGGTCTTGGGACGGAATCAAATGCCTTTTCCAGGTCTTAGAACACAAGAAAAAGGTCCTTGTGTTGTTCTTTACATTTTTCTTGGAGTTGCCGTGCACAAAATATCATGTCAACAGTGCCTCTGGAGGCTCGGAAACCACACTTAGGGCGGTATTCAGTCGTCAATTATTTGCTCACAAATCTCTGATTCCTGAATCAGTGATTATGTGTGGATCTCCAATTATTCGTCGCATGTATTCATAGTCGTCCAACAATCTGTGATTCATGAATCATTGATTCGTCGATCTCCGATTATTTCCGCCAATCTCTGATTCCTGAATTGCAGCTTCAATCATAGATTATTTGAGGTACTATGAGAACGTTATCGCTTGGTATCAAAACCAGCGCGAAGAAGGCGGTGACAATCGGGAAAGTGATCGGTAATCTTTCAATGGAACGCACTTCCCTTGGGAGAAGCCGAGAAGAAGCCCAGTTTGTGCAGTTGTGACTGAATTAATTCAACCTGTTGACCAGCAATAATATCAGACTGCTTCAACATTTTAAAGCCAGACAGTTTTTGTACATTCAGTTCACTCAGTGACGAAACATTTGTATAGTTTCATTGAATTACGTTAGTTGGAAGAGGATGAAGGCCCCTAAGAAACTCGGCAAACATTTTACACTCCAGGACAAAGACATTTTAAAAGAGTTAAGAACTTCATAACCTTTATTGAAAATAAGAAAACTGATAATATTAGCCCGAAATCTAAAGTGAAAGCCTGGGAAACTATATCTGAGGAATTTAATGCGTCCACCAGCTTATCTGAGACGGTAAGCATTACTGATCATTTGGGGTTAGGAGAGGTTATGCACCGCGGTGTTTTACCTTTTTTTAATGCTTTCACCTGTCTATTTACAGAGATCTTCAAAGCAACTAAAGACACTTTGGACCAACATGAAGGCCCAGCATAGAACGGCAAAGACCAAAGAAAAGCAGGCCACAATGGCTACTGGGGGCGGCCCTCCTCCCACAGCAGCGGTCATCGATACAGAGATGGAATTGCTGGTGCCCCATTTGATGGAGACTGCTCCTTGTGTCATATCATCTGATATGACCGAGGAAGAGCAGATGGTGGCGTCAGCTGTGGAAATACAGGACCTGATGCTGCCAGTGGTGGATGTTGATTCTGTGCTAAACACAGCAATGTCTCCAGATGAACCTACCATCCACCCATCAGTCCCTCACAGCATCGCTTTCCCTCCTCGTCCAATATCGCCTTCAACTTCAGTCTCACCTTCTTGTTCCTTTCCTGCCTCAAGCAAACATTCCCACCCCTCCTCTTCGAAAGTCAAGACTCCAGCACGAAACAGGACAATATCTAGGCCTACTAATTTATCACCTAGCTCATCGTCAACCCACGCCCTTGAGAGGCATGAAGGACTGCTCCAAATGGACGAAGAACGTAATGAGAGACTGAAAGCTAAGGATATAGCCCTGTTTGATAAGCGGAAGGAGTTTGAAAGGAAACGAACGGAACATGAAGATGAGCTGTTTAAGATCAAGAGGGAAATCTTGCAGTTCGAATTAACTGCTGCCCTGGAAAAGTCCACCAAGTAGTTCAGTGTTCATTGTTCAGTTTTCAGTGGAAGTTAGTTACATCCTTATTTCTGTTTTAGCTCCCGTTTTGGTCTTAATTCAGGAATGCTAATGAAGGCTGTATTTTGTTTCTAGCTTTGTGTAGAGGCATGATTTTTTCACACTAATGTTTGAACGATCTCACGAAATAGATTTTGCCGTATCGCTTTAATGAGATTCCAAAATGAATCATTAAAGGTTTCATTATTCATCATCATCATCATCTGTCACGTCAAGTATTAGGCCAGGTGACCTGTTACGGTCTCATTCCATTTTTTAGCTGGACGTCCAATAGATCGAACCCCGTTTGGTTGGTATCGTACAATCTGCTTTGGGACTCATTCCCTAGGCATTCTGTTGACGTGGTCTCTCCAGTTCTTCCTATAGGTTCCTATGTAGTTTAATACAGGTTCTGTCTTTAGTTCTTTCACCACGTCCTCATTCCTTTTGTGGTTCCAACGTGTGTATCCTGCTGTGCGTCTCATAAACTTCATATCAGCAGCAGTGATCCTAGTTTCATCTCGTTTTCGGTTTCATTACAGAGTTCACTGTGCGTATGGTTTTATTATACTTTATGATCTTATTAGAAATACCAGCATCATTGTCGAATGATAAAGAGTAGCCTAGGTAGTTGAAGGTGTTTACTCTTTCCAACAGTTTGTTGTTGAGGCAGATCTTACTCGGAATTGGTTCTTTGCCCTTGAAAGCGAGTACTTTTGTTTTTTCTCAAGATATTTCCATGTCATATTCAGTGGCTATTCTACTGAGATGATGTATGGAACGTTGTAAGTCTTCCTCTGTGTTGGCGAATAGTACTTGGTCATCGGCGTATAGAAGCGTGTCTAATTTCAGGTTTCTGTTGATTGTGATACTGCCATGGTGGAGACGTCTCCAATCATTTTATAAGGGGATTCATGTATATGACAAAAAGCAGGGGGGAAAAACCACAACCTTGTCGTACTCCTCTGTTGATTGGTTTCCAATGTGTAACTGTTTTGTTAACTCTGACTGCTTGTATATAGTTTAGATATTGTTTCGATCAGTTGTTGTGGTACTTCATATTGTTACATGCCATCCAGTTTCCTCAAGCCTCTTCCTTAAGGAGCGCTCCAGCCCCTTTCACTTGTCAACAAACCACAGAAGTTAATCCGTCCTAATGGGTCCGGTGGCCTTGACAAAAACTACCTGCACCTCTTCCTTATGCACACAAACTACAGTTACTTACGATAATCTGCTACACGCTGCTTCGCCGTCCACAAGTTGGGAAACAATGTCACTGGATTTCGTAACTCGCGTGGCACTTCGCTACAATACCTCTGTCGCTCAGTGAAATCACACTCGCTCAAAACACAGGCAGTCCCCTGTATGCTTCTCACTCCCTCGCTGTCAAGAGAATCGGCTTCACTAGGGGTTTCGCAAGTCGCGTCACCACACTTCTGTCGCTCAGGATAAACGCTCGCACTAGCTCGAAACACACACATACACTGATTGACAGGTCGCTCTTATATAGCAGGCCGGTGACTCAATAAATGCTTTTAGACCCATCCAGAGTTCACGGCTTCTCGAGGTTTCCTTCACTGGCTGAGTCACGAATATTCTGGACCATCCCTTTGTCCTAGTAGTCCTGTTGCATAAGGCGCACGCAATACACTGAGGCAGAGCACAGCCCAGCCCGGGGGCAGTTGTGACTCATGCGGCGAGCGATGAAACAAACTCATAGCCGTAACACCACCCTCTTCCTAAAAGGCTGATCGTCCCGATCAATCATTGGTCCGTCTGTGTCCCTCCGTAGGCTGCCAGGCGATCTCGATGCACGATCTTCATCTTCGCCCTCGGGCTCCGCTGGATCCTGTAGACGACATCATTGATCCGTTTCACCACTCGGTACGGGCCCTCCCCGGACTTCTGCAGTTTGGGTGACAGGCCTTTCTTCCGTAGTTTCCTCCTCGCGAACGCGTACACGTCCTCCAGTTGGTCAACCAGTTCTTGACAATACTGGCTTACCGGGACCGGATCATTCCCAGGTCGGACGAAGGCAAGATCGACAGGTAGACGGAGCTCCCTCCCAAACATGGCCCGGGCTGGTGTGCACCCGGTGGCTTCATGCTCGGCGGCGCGGTAGGCCAGGAGAAATAGTGGAAGATGTTTGTCCCAATCCCTCTGGTGCTCGCTGACGACTATTCGGAGATGGTTCTCGATGGTGCGATTGAATCGCTCTACCATCCCGTCGGACTGAGGGTGTAGAGGCGTTGTCCTTGTCTTCCGGATTCCCAGCAGCTGGCATAGGTTCTGGAACACCTGCGACTCAAAGTTCCTCTCTTGGTCAGAGTGCAGCTCCAGGGGTACTCCGTACCGGCTGACGAATTCCTTCACCAGGGTCTCTGCGATCGTCGCGGCTTCTTGGTTAGGGAGCGCATACGCCTCCGGCCATTTGGTGAAGTAGTCGCTAACGACCAATATGTAGCGGTTCCCTGCCTCGCTTAACGGGAATGGCCCAGCAACATCGATGGCCACTCTCTCCATGGGGCCGCCCACGTTGTAGGTCTTCAGTGGACCCCGTCGTCTTCGTCCTGGGCCCTTGCTGGCTGCGCAATCGTGGCACCTCGCGCAGTGGTTCTCCACGTCTGTTCGGCATCCGATCCAGTAGAACCGCTCTCTCAGCTTCTCCAGGGTCTTCTTTATCCCTTGGTGTCCACCAGATGATCGTCCATGAACTTCCTTCAGGACTTCCTCCGTCATAGCCTTTGGAACGACGACTTGTTCCCGAGATGTCTTCCCGTCGGTGCTCTCCCAGGTACGGCAGATAAGGCCATCCCTTACAATCAGCGAGTCCCACTGCGCCCAGTAGGACTTAAACTTTGGGCTGCAGTCACTCACAATGTTCCACCCGGGTCTGGGGACACAGTTCCATTCGGCTATCAGTCCCAGGTCATCATCTTCTGCTTGTGCCCGCGTGAAGGATTCACGGCTCCAGCTCCCCTGAAGTTCCACGGTAGTCCTTCGGCACTGTATCCCTGTGTTCTCCTCTCTTCTGGTACAGAAGGTGCAGTCTTCGGGGCACGGTCTTCGTGACAGGGCGTCGGCGTCAGAGTGCAGTTGGCCTTTCCTGTGCTGGATCTCAAAGTTGTACTGTTGAAGCCTCTCTAACCACCGCGCGAGTTGACCCTCGGGCTGCTTCAAGTTCAGGAGCCACCGCAGGGATGCATGGTCGGTCCTGATGAGAAATTCCTGCCCGTACAGGCACTTGTGGAAGTGTTCAATGGTCTTCACGATGGCGAGCAGCTCCTTCCTGGTGACGCAGTAGTTCCTTTTGGGCTTTGACAAGGCTTTGCTGAAGTAGGCCACTACTCTCTCCTCGCCGTCCACTACTTGTGACAGGATTCCCCCTATACCAAAGTCGCTGGCATCGGTATCGACGATGAACCTTGTTCCAGGTCTGGGGTAGGCCAGAATAGGTGCGGTGCACAGAGCCTGCTTGAGTTGTTCGAAGGCACCGTGGCATTCTGCTGTCCACGTGAAGAGTTGGTCCTTCTCAGTCAGTCGATGCAGTGGTTTGGCGATGTCGGCGAATCCTCTCACGAAGCGACGGTAATAAGTGCAGAGTCCCAGGAAGCTTCGTAGTTGGGACTTGTCCTTCGGAACTGGCCACTCCCTCACAGCTGCGGTCTTCTCTAGGTCGGTGCGCACCCCTTCCTCGGAGATGATATGCCCAAGGTACTGGACCTGCTTCTGGAAGAGCTGACACTTCTAGGGGCTCTACGTCAGCTGGGCAGCCCGAAGCTTCATCAAGATCTCCATCAGTTTGCTGTAGTGCTCATCGAAGTTTCTTCCCAGAACGATGACGTCGTCTAGGTAGACCAGGCCGGTCTTCCAGTGTAGTCACCTCAGAATGGACTCCATTAACCTTTCGAAGGTCGCAGGGGCGTTGCATGCACAGACCGAATGGCATGACGGTGAACTGCCAGAGCCCGCTGCCCACAGAGAACGACGTTTTCTCGCGGTCCTTAGGGTGGTTCTCCACCTGCCAGTAGCCACTCTTCAAATCCAAGGTGGAGAACCATCTTGATCCTGATATGGTGTCTAGCGTGTCGTCGATCCGGGGTAGAGGGTAGCTGTCCTTCTTCGTGACGTCGTTCACCCGCCTGTAGTCCATGAAGAAGCTGGTGGAACCATACTTCTTCTTCACTAGCACGACCGGAGAACTCCAAGGACTATGTGAAGGCTCGATCACCCCTTGCCCCTTCATCTCTTCTACCATCCGGTCGACTTCGGCTTGCTTGGCGAGTGGGACACGTCGGAATGGGGCCCTAATCGGTGCGCTGTTCCCAACGTCAATTCTGTGCCGGACCAAGCTTGTCCTGCCGAAATCTTTGCTCCCCACGGAGAAGACATCCTGGAATTCATGTAGCAGGTCCCGAAGTTGGCGTGACTGTTCCTCGTCTAAATGGTCCTGGAATCCTTGTTACAGCTTCTGTAGTTCTTCTGGCAGGGCGCGTCTCCTTTGGTTGTCCGTCTGCAGGTGTCCGTCTGTCGTGTCTGTGATGCGGGCAAACCAGGTAACGGGCTCGCAGACTCCTAGGTTGGTGTCCCGGTGAACCGTAATATCGTAGTCGTTGAGGTTGGACAGGCGGACGTACGGCCGAGACGTCGTGTTGATGAGAGTCTTGGCAACTAGCAATCCTTTTGTCTGGATGTCCTCATATTTTGGCTCGATGACAGCCGCCACTCCCTCAGCTGTTCCGTCGACAATTACGGCAGCGCTGACTTCCGTCCTGGCGGGAACGATGACGTCCTCTCTCAGCCTTACTCGTCGTGCGGTGATGGCCTCGTGTGCTGGTTGCAAAGCAAGTTCCTCACCTCCGAAGTGCAGAGTGTTGGTACTCAGATCCAAGATGATGTTGTTCTGGTCCAGGAAGTCCAGTCCGATGATCACTTCATTTGATACGTCAGCCACAAGCACTGGATGCTTTATCGCCCGTCGACCAATGACGAACTCCAGTGATGCTTCGCCATGTACCGGTGCGGTCTCTCCGGTCGCGGTTATAAGCTGGAGGTTCCTTTGTGTGGGTTGCACTCTCCACTTCGGGATCACGGTGGGATTGACGATGGTCCTCGATGCTCCCGTGTCGATCAGCATGGGCCAGCTCACTCCGTTGACGACTCCGTCGACCATCAGGCTGCTATTGTCCCTCCGTAACTTCGTCACACGCACTTGGACTGCCGGGGCTTGACGACTGTCACAAGCCAACCTTTGCCCCCCAAGGCTGGCTAATACTCGTTTCCCTGGGCCGCGCGGTTTTCAGACGACTGATTTCCCGTCGGATACCCTCCGCGGCGGCGATCACCGCAGTCCTTGCTCAGGTGGCCTTTCTTACCGCAGGCCCAGCAGGTCGGTAGTCTTCTTCCGGACCGCCTCTCCGGTTGTCTTCAAGCTGTGTCGTTGCTGGTAGTGCCGCGACTATCGAAGAAACGGCTTAGCGCCTCCATCAATTCGTCGGCCAGGGGCTTGGTCTCGTTGGTTTTTGCTGGTTCGTCGACGTCCACTTGACGCACCCGCGCGTGCATTCTAGATGCCTGTTTTGCCGTCTCGAATTCAAGTGCGTGGTTCAGCGCATCTGCCAGGGTCTTATAGCGCGAGTCGCAGCGCCTGTTCAGTGTCCGAGTCCCGTAGCCCGTCGGTGAAGGTCTGCGTCGCAATCTGTTCCAGAAAGTCGGCCGGCGCTGTTGGATAGGCGAGCCTTACGAAGCGTGCGATGTCCATCTCGAACTCCTGCAGGGTTTCCGCGTTCTTCTGTACCCGGGTCCGGAGCTGCATCTGGTAGGCCTGCTGAAGATGGCTATCTCCATATCGGGACTCCATATGGGCGACCAGTGAAGCGTAGTCCTGGGATCCAGTCGGGATGGCCTGAAGGACGTTAAGGGCGTCACCTCTCAGCGCTACAATGAGAGCTGTAACCTTTTCAGTGTTGTTCCAGTTATTTATTGAACAGGCCGCCTCGAACTGACGTAAGTAGGTGCTCCACGGGACCTTTCCGTCGAAGGTTGGGGGCGTCACTCTGCTATGTCCCGTTCCTGATATTCCCGGTGTAACGGTGGGCGGGCGTCGGCGCAGCTCAGCAACTTCCTCTTGTAGAGCGTTGAATTTCTCTTCCACCCCCGTCAGTGGGCGTTGGCGCAGCTCGGCAACTTCCTTTTGTAAGGCGTTGAATTTCTCCTCCACCCCCATCAGCGGGCGTTGGCGCAGCTCGGCAACTTCCACTTGTAAGGCGTCGAACTTCTTTTCCACTGCTGCGACTTCCTCACGTAGGCCCTGTTCTAATTTCCTTTGGCTCTCCTCTAATTTCGTCAGCAGACACTCTTCCAGATTTTTCTGGCCATCCAGAAATTTGGCGGTTAGGTCCTCTGCTAACTTATTCTGGCCGTCCTTCAGGTCCTCTGCTAACTTCTTCTGGCCGTCCTCCATCTTCTTCTGGCCGTCCTCCATCTTCTTCTGGCCGTCTTCCATCTTGGCTTCCATGCCCCTTAACTTTTCTAGCAATGCTGCAAATTGCGCTTCCATTTTGGTTGTTTGTCTTGTAAAGGGCATGCACTCACAGAAAAATTAGAGAGAAATGACCTGCTCGGGTTTTGAAACCCGGACCGTCAGGTGTTGTGCTTGTGCTTGAGTTCGTAATCGGGCTTCTGACACCAGTTGTTACGTGCCACCCCCCTAGTGGCACTTTTTGTTAACTGGATTACGGTGGGTAGAAAGCACAACACAGATTGTTCCTTTAAAGAAATAATTAACTTTATTGCGGCCAGAAAGATACACCATTCAACAGCAAGTACAAGCACTTAGAACCTTACTCCAGTTTCCTCAAGTCTCTTCCTTATAGAGCGCTCTAGCCCCTTTCACTTGTCAACAAACCACAGAAGTTAATCCGTCCTAATGGGTCCGGTGGCCTTGACAAAAACTACCTGCACCTCTTCCTTATGCACACAAACTACAGTTACTTACGATAACCTGCTACACGCTGCTTCGCCGTCCACAAGTTGGGAAACAATGTCACTGGATTTCGTAACTCGCACGGCACTCGCCACAATACCTCTGTCGCTTAGTGAAATCACACTCGCTCAAAACACAGGCAGTCCCCTGTATGCTTCTCACTCCCTCGCTGTCAAGAGAATCGGCTTCACTAGGGGTTTCGCAAGTCGCGTCACCACACTTCTGTCGCTCAGGATAAACGCTCGCACTAGCTCGAAAAACACACATACACTGCTTGACAGGTCGCTCTTATATAGCAGGCCGGTGACTCAATAAATGCTTTTAGACCCATCCAGAGTTCACGGCTTCTCGAGGTTTCCTTCACTGGCTGAGTCACGAATATTCTGGACCATCCCTTTGTCCTAGTAGTCCTGTTGCATAAGGCGCACGCAATACACTGAGGCAGAGCACAGCCCAGCCCGGGGGCAGTTGTGACTCATGCGGCGAGCGATGAAACAAACTCACAGCCGTAACAATATTTATACAAGATACGCTGGCTAATGCGCAGCATTAGGTCATGGGGCCAAGCTCTCTGCTGACTCGGTAGACGCGTGGGTTCGAGCCCCACCGTCGGCCGTCCTTGAAATGGTTTTCCGTGGTTTCCCAATTTTCAACACCAGGCAAATGCTGGGACGGTACCTGCTGTCAGGCCACGGCCGCTTCCTTCCACATCCTTACCCAGTTCCATTCACCATCATTCATTTCATCTCTCATTAACTCCTCTCATGAGGTTGGCGTTAGGAATGGCATCCGGCCGTAAAAACCATCGCCACAAAAACTTCCATCGCATCTCATCCCCGACCCCGTTGGCAAACGGGACTAATAAGGGGTAGACATACATACATTAATAATTTTACTCTGTTTACCCTGTCAAATGCTCTTTTGTAATCTACAAATGTCAAGTGCGTGGGTATGTTGAATTCTCTATGCTTCTTTGTTAAACTTTTGAGAGAGAGGTTTCATTATTGTGGTTCTGAATTATTTATATGAATGGTAGTTGTATAAATTACTTGTAAGCATCCAATATTATTTTATTATATTCCTGATTATGATTACAGACATAGCACTTACATTAGAGTATCATTGGGCCATCCTACCCTACTTTGTGAAAAGATAACATAGCACATGTTACAATGGAGTTCTCTTTCATTAGTCGTCTCCTGTCATTGACAATCAAATTGTACTTCGAAAAAAATCGCGCTGCACCAACGGACGAACAGGGAACCCAAATAGAATTTAAAATATAATTTGAAAAGTTCAGGTGCATTAATTATAATGCTAGCAGTGACTGAATTATTTCAACTTGTTGACCAGGATTGTCTTCAATTTATTATTTCAACTTGTTAACCAGGATTTTCTTCAATTTGTTTTCGCAGAATATCTTTAAAAGCAAGGTATCCAGCTATAATATCAGACTGCTTCAACATTTAAAAGCCAGACAGTTTTTGCACTTTTTCACTCAGTGACGAATCAATTGTATAGTTTGATTGAATTACATTAGTTGGATGAAACAAATAAAATGTTAGCATCACTTGGGGCATGTGCTTTTCAATTTTCTTTACAACTGTTACGAACAGAAACGTCACTTCGTACTTATTTGGGAAAATGAAAGATATTTATTTACAAGAAAATACACACACATCATTACAAATAACACTCAAAAGACTCCATTTTGGATGCACTGTTCCTTGTCCTTCTTTTCTCACAAAAAAACAAAAATAACTGTTGCCAACTGTCTGTCACATCCTCCCACCGTTGAGGAAAGACATCCTCAACTACTCCACATATCTTGCAGGAACATTGACAGTTCTACCCGAACGTGTGGTCCTTGGGGGTTGAACACCAGTTCCAGTCGGCTCTCCTAAAGCAGTAGCTGTTTTCTTATTCAAGCCAGTCCTCTAAGGTGTGCTGTCTTCATCAGGTACTTCTAGTGGGTAGAGTCGCTGTATCGGTCTCAAGAGTTCTCCTTTAGATGTAACAACCCTTGCAAGTCTTGTATTACCATCAGTTCCAGGCAACAAGTCCACAATTTTTCCAAGGCGCCAATCTATCCTCTTAGTGCCATCTGATCCAACTAGGACAATGTCGCCTCTCTTGAACAAAAGAGTTGGTTTACAACTCGGTTTACCAAGTGCCAAAAGTCCCAGATATTCCTGCTGGAATCTTTTCTTCGATGCCATTCCTAGGTTCAGAAGATGACTATTTCTTTGATTCAGGGTTATAGCATCCAATGCATCACATTCTGGAACTCCAGTTGTCTTAATTTCTTGTAGAAAGCAGGCAGGGGTGAGTGGACTTATATCTTCACATCCATCGGTCAGATATGTTAGCGGTCTTGCATTTATGGTGGCTTCTATACTGCAGAGAAGGGTAAGCATTTCTTGATAAGTTAGACAGGCTTTACCCAAAACTCGTTTCAGAAGCTGTTTTATTAGACGTATTAACCTTTCCCAGAAGCCTCCCCACCAAGGAGCACTAGGGGGATTAAATATCCATGTAATACGTTCAACCGAATAGTGTTTGGAAATATTCTCCCAGTCTACACTTTGAAACGCGTTATCTGTACCCGTGAAATTTGTACCATTGTCTGAGTAAATCACACAGGGGTGTCCTCTTCATGCTACAAACCGCCGGAACGCTTGCACAAACGCCTCTGTGGAGAGAGAAGTAACCATTTCGAGATGAACAGGGCGATACACCGCACATGTGAAAACTACAATCCAAGCTTTACTTTCATCCCTCATGAACACCGGACCTGCCAAGTCCACTCCTATCACTTCAAATACACAGGCTTCCCGTATGCGGTCCAGGGGCAGAGGGGCCTGAGCGATTTCGGTATGATGTCCATCATGCCTCCGGCACTTGACACATTTTCTTATAATTTTTCTAACTGTCCTCATTCCACCGATGATCCAGAAGCGTTGTCTCAGATGATTAAGAAGTAGTTGTACTCCAATGTGATTTTCTTTCACGTGCTCATCCATAATCAAGTGAGAGGGGATGACATGGTTCGCCGGGAGAATCATTGGGAACCTGAATTGCTTCAAATCTTCTCGCAGTAGTAGTCTCGTTTTAACCCTGAGAACACCATCTTCCAGGAATGGATGTAGTGAAGATAGACGTTTATCAACTAATCCGTGGAAGCTTTCTCGTTGAATTAAAGAAATGAGTCTAATTTCAGCCCTTTCTAACTCTTCAACTTGCAGATTTTCTTGCGAGATCCTCTCACGTCTAAGACAATTCTTACAGAAACGAAGAATCCATGCGATTAGATGAACTATTCTGTGATAGCTGGAAAAATACCTGGCATACCAGAGGGGATCTTCATTGGTTACAGTCATAGAATTCATAGGGGTTTTCTTCATTTCCTTTGCGATACTCTCTTCATCATACACCACTTTTGTTTGAGGCGAACAATCTGGAGATTCGTACAACCAGGCAGGTCCCTCCCACCATCGAGAGGCTACAAATTGCGAAGCAGATCAGCCACGTGACGGTAAATCAGCTGGATTCAATGAACCTGGAACATGTCGCCAGCAGTTTAAATTGGTCAAGTTCCTGATCTCATCCACACGATTGCGGACAAACACCGACCAGTTCTCAGTCCTGCAGATCCATGCTAGAACTGTGGACGAGTCAGACCAGAGAAAAAACTCATGAACTTCCAGTGAAATAGATTCCAACATACATTTAAGCAACCGTGCACCAATTGTAGCAGCCAGCAATTCCAATCTGGGGATTGTCACTTCCTTGAGGGAGGCCACACGAGATCTTGCATCACATAACTGTACACTCACTTGATTGTTGGAATCGCATCTTATGAAGACTACTGCTGCGTATGCAAGTTGGCTGGCATCACAGAAGACATGAATTTGCACATGGTCACTTCTTCCAAACCATCGAGGAATCTTGATTTCTACCAGGTGAGGTCGATCCTTTACCCAGGCCAGAAACTCGTCTCTGGACTTCTCATCAACTGCACTATCCCATCTTATGAGAGTCTTCCAGGTCCTTTGAATCAACAGTTTGACACAAAGGGTGACAGGACATGTCACACCAACTGGATCAAAAATTCGATGTGCGAGTGACAGAATTGTCCTTTTCGTCACTTCTCCCACCTGAATACTATTCAACCAATGCAAATTTAAAGTAAGTGTATCCTCCTGTCGATCCCATAACAGTCCCAAAACAGATGAAAGGGTAGCAGACTGGTCATCATCCTGAGAGAACTGCCATCCCCTCAAATTAAAACTGCCTTCTGATAATACCCTACTAGCTTGATTGATAAACTCGCCCACCTCCGATTTCCTGTCAAGGCTAGTGACAACGTTGTCCACGTAGAAGCTCTGTAGAAGTCTCTTGATGAATAGGGGATTGAATTGCGGGTTTTCCAAGTACTTCTTCAGGAGGTACTCCAAGACAGCCACCAGGAGAAACGGACTACAAGTTGAGCCGAAAGCCAGCCTGGCATGCTTGAAGATCTTTTAATTATTCCCAACGTCCTGCCACATCAGGAAGCATATATAATTTCGTTCTTCTTTCCGTATACTTATCTGAAGGAAGATCTTCTAAATGTCTGCAATAATTCCTACTTTCCTCTCTCGGAATCTAAGAAGAATAGCAGGGATTAGCTCAATCAGGTCGGGGCCACCATACAAACAATTGTTCAAAGTAGGGGTTCCCACTTCCTTCGCTGAGGCGTCAAATACAGGACGAACAGGTGTCGTTGAACTACTTTCCTTCACAACAGCTCGATGCGGTAGATAGTGTCTGAAGTTTTCATCCTCCTGACCGGTTCAATAACACCACTCCTTTCCCACTCGGTGAAAATATTTTCATACGTCTCGCCTAGTCCAAAATTTTCCACTTTCTTCCTTGTGTTGACTAACCTCTTCTCAGCCATGACCCTATTAGATACAAGAAATGATTTGTTTTCTTTCCAGGGTAAATGGACGTCATACCTAAATTCTCCATTAATAGACACGGTTTTCTGAAAGTGCTCCATTGTTGCAAAGTTTTCTTCAGTTTTAGTTTTCCTTACGGCAGGATCGCTGATACCTAGCACGTCCAGTTCCCACAGATTTTCAACTGAAGCATCTCTGATAAGGAGAGAAGTGACAAGGTTGGTCATGCTTGATTGATCTCCAGAAACTACTTTACCCATCACAGTCCACCCCAGCAGTGTCTCGATACATACAAGACCATTGCTTAGTGTACATGTTTGTCCAGTCATTAACTTTCCAGCTACTGTACATCAGCGCCTATTAATAGTTCAATGGGACCTTCAGTATCATAAATCTGTATCCCTTTTGCTCTTAGTTCTTGCAACCATGGGCCCTTTAACATAGTATTGTACCCTGTAATTACTTGTTGCCCTAAGACTTCAAAATTGCAGGCATAAGGCTTTCCTAAACTCTCTATGTAGATCCTATAGCACATATGCTGGCTCTCTTCTGTGACTACCCCACCAAATAGTGAATGGCGTAGGATTTCTGTGCGATGACTAGTGTAACCTAACTTCTGCGCAACTGATTCAAGCATATAAGATCTCTGACTGCCAGTATCCAGTAGAGGCCTTACCTCCATTGCAGAGGATTCCCCAATGACCTTCACCTTTAATGTTTGCAAAATAGCACCTTGCACACCACTACGTTCTTCATTTGAAATCAAAGAATGAGACTGAAGTTTCTCATTGGTAGCTTCAGAGGAATGTGTTGGGCCTAGACATATTAGGCTGCTATTTTTTTTTTGCTACAGGAATCACATTTTAACTGACTTCTGCACATCTTTGAAACATGTCCTTTCTTCAGACAGAGAAAGCATGCTCTCATATTCTTCACAATTGAGACTCTCTCCTTTAAAGCCATCTGCTTTGTCACGGAGCAGTTTGAACTAGCATGGGACCTATCACAAAATATACAGTTTAGTTTAAGATTACAATCCACAAGTGCAGCTGCGGTAGGTGGCGATTCACTGTAAATGTCAATTTTCTTCATACCTTTTGACTTGTCAGGATTCACATTGGTGTTACCTTTACTTGGGATGGCCAGTTTGATCCTTTCCTCACTCTCTACTTCATTCTCCAGGAATCTCATCAAACCTTTAAGACGTTCACTAGGTTCACATTCCTTCCCACCGCCACTCCTCTGCCAGGCACGTAACACATCTTTAGACAAGCATGATTCAATCATAGGAAATAACATTGCTGCATATTTCTCGGAAGTTACACCTAGGCTCTCCAAAGCACCAAGTTGAGTTTCGATTCTGTCATATAATGATGAGATGTCAAGACTACTTCAAGAATTCATCATTGTCAATAGTTCTCTAGTGTAGACTCCACCAACAAATAATCATTGCCATAACGTGATTTAAGTTTCTGTATAGCTTTAGGGTACGGTAATTTCCACTTGTGGCTGGAAAACTGTCAACGATGTCGCGAGCTTTGGAGTTTGGCAATGTTGCTTGGATAAGATATTCGTATTTATCGGCATTATCTAACTCTTCATCTTCATCAATCTTTTGAAATTGATTCCAGAAACCTAACCAATCTCGTAGATTTCCACCAAATTTTCGAAATTCGATCTTTGGAAGGCGATATTTACTTTTTAGGTTATGAGTGTTACTGGTGCTTACTGTTGACTGGACTTCGTCTTCACGTTTTCTCTCCATTGCAAGAGCATCGGAAACAGCCGCTGCTAACATATGAAACTTGCGTTTATAGTCATCTACTCCGTCTACTTCTGTGATCAGGTCTTCTTCTGAAACCGCGTCTTCAATGAGGTGTTGGAAGATCTCCTGGTCCAGATTACTTATGAGGTTAGCCTTCTCTTCCACTAAGGCGTAATCTCCTCGGATAGCGACTATGTCCTTTATTTCTTTCTCCAGCAAAACTTGAAGTGAAGCTACAATTTTCGTGAAATTTGCACGGTATACACCACGTTTTCTTATCAAATTTCGAATATCGCTCATTTTCCTTTCTATGTCCTGTCACGGTCGCCAGATGTTACGAACAGAAACGTCACTTCGTACTTATTTGGGAAAATGAAAGATATTTATTTACAAGAAAATACACACACATAATTACAAATAACACTCAAAAGACTCCATCATGGATGCACTGTTCCTTGTCCTTCTTTTCTCACAAAAAACAAAAATAACTGTTGCCAACTGTCTGTCACAACAACTAAGACACTAACATTTTGGAAGAGGAAAGTCGCTTCACTTTTCAACGATTCACTAAACCCTTCAATAATCTTACTAACTAGGTCACCAACATGGCCAGAAGCAATTACATTCATTATATCCTTCAGTTGTCTTATTTTTGAAACAAGCAATTGAGAATATGGATACCCTTCTAATTCCAAAACAAAGTCTGCAATAAACTTGCAATTTTCAAAAACTAATGCTGCTTGGGATTTTACCAGTTTGCAAAATCTGGCATCTTCCATTTCTGCCAACCAGTTTACCACTGGTACAGGTTTCAGTGACAACTGTTTGAAAAATGAGTGTTGGATATCTACATTTGCATGTATGTAAGAGGCAGCTTTAAACCAACTTTCCCATCTACTCAACACAGGCTCGGGATACAATGAGTTTGACATATCTGGAAAGTCTCGGTATGAACGAAACATGTGTTTGATTTCCCTTGACATATGAATACAGTTCTTTGTTTTCGACACAATGGCATTAAGTTCTTCTCTCGCAAACTGTTTAGCTCTGCTGTGCATCTTAACACTTGTCGAGCTACTGTCTGTGATCACTTTTTTAATTTTACTTGACCATGAAGCTGAAATACACCAGTCAATCGTGCTGCTTGTAGACATCATTAGGGATTCCAGGATTGCACAGTGCCGTGAGGAGACAGGCTGGTGTGGGATTACCAGCCACCCCAAGAAAAATATTCCAAACATTTTATTTCGCAAGAAGCATGGAGCCAAACCCTTTTCTTTGATGTCATGCCTTAAAGAGATTTTCTAGAACATTAAAGATAACAGATATTTCTGTCCTGTTGATGAGTCTTTGTTCGCTCTTCCCTTTCTTTTCATACATAATCTTGGAACAACATTTCAAGCTCTTATTCACTACAGATTTCGCTGTAATGTCGCGCTTATCGTGAAATAATTGAATTTCGCTATAAGATGGCCTTATCGCTTTAATTCGCGAATATTATCTTAACCAGAAACAATGATTCATAAAGATATTGCAAAAAAACTTCAAAATATTTTTTGTCGCGTTTATCATTAATGTGAAAGATTCATGCCTGAGTACTTGATGCCAAAGAATGTGAAACTTTTGAAAATTAAATACGTATTGTAATTACATGAAGTATTGTTTGGTTTACTACATCACGAATACCAGTACATGACAACGTGAATATCACAGTCACAGTAGTTTACACTTTAAAAACATTGAACATCAGCCTAGCCTACACATGAAGGCCTGCTCTATTGAATTTCGCGCGAGCAGGTCAGCGGCGCTAGGAGACCAGGTACCGCTGCGACAATGCGCTTCTCTGCCTGTTGTATTTTATTTTACGCAAGGTGAATTTTGATTAATTTGGAAATATAATATGGTTCTTTAATATAATAATCAAGTTTTTCCGCCGCAAGCGATTGTCGGCCACGGAGTGGCCGGCAGTCTCTTCGGCGGCTGCGTGTATAAATTGATAAATGGTTTTAAATTGCCATTATGGTTGTCAAACATGGTCCTTGACAGAAAAACTGAAAAAGCAGCTACAGGTATGTCAAAGAAGAATGGAGCGTAAGATCCTAAATGTTTCTCTAAGAGACAGAATCAGGAACGAGGAACTAAGAAGAAGGACAAACATACGCGACGTGGGAGAAAGGGCAGAAAGCCTAAAATGGAAATGGGGAGGACACGTATCACGCATGGATCACCAGAAATGAACGCATCGCACTACAATGTGGGACCCGAGAGAAGGACAAAGAAACGTGGGACATTAAAAAAAACAGATGGGCAGACTATTTTAGAGCTAAAGCAGGAAAACAATGGTCGAGAGTGGCAAGAGACAGGGAAGCATGGAGACAGCTGGAGCCAAACAGGAATCAACATGCACCAAACAGGACAGAAAGACGACAGTGAGTACAACAAGACAAAAGCTCCCAAGAATGCTCACCTTCGGAGCCTAATACGCTGCCGAAGTCTACGTCACTTCCGCTCCGTTGCTAAGCAACTGGAGCAATACATCATGGCTCCCTTGTAGCTTGCTTCAATCTTCGAGCCGTCATTATTTCCTATTTGTATCGTATAAAACTGTACATGTATGGATGTCCAGAGGCAAGAAAGCATAGAAAAGTATATTTTCCAAAGTAATTTAACATAGTTGTCCAATGAAGTTGTAAAATATTGCGTACGAGATGCACATTAAGTCTTGGATCATAAGTCGTAGAGATGTGGCCTACGATATTTACCTTAAATTAAGTGAAAACATGAAAATATAACATTTCTGGATATTGTGAATCACGTCCCGTATGAATGATCAATACTACGGAAAATAAAGTACCGTAGGCCCTACCAGTAAGTGACGAATAAAATGAACTTAAGGTCTATCAATGCATAAGGGAACAGTTTAACATATTTGGATGAGAGTTTAGGCCAAATCTCATCAACGGCTATAGAAGAAACAAAGACTGCATTTCAATACAATTTGTGTGTTTACCACAACGCCGCGTTTGATTGAAAACGAATCGAATTGACAAAGCCTAACCTGTGTGCTCAATAACAGGTTAGAGAAGTCTACAATTAAGGTATATCGTCCTACCTCGTTCTAAATAATGGGGCACTTTTCCAATCCTAGCTCTAAATATTAGGCCACTAAAACTGGCATGAAAATATCCGAGGCTCTCGCCCAATAAGTAGGCCTACACCAAGCTGATGACCAGATTATCACACTGATTAATGTTACACATTAGCTGGTGTGCCACAAAAGAGCTAAATAGAATTAGCTGGTATATAGAGATCTAGAACAACAACAACAACAAAAAGCCACCCTGCATCTTCACGAGCAATCTTAGCAAACATTCACACAATATGTGCTGGACAGTCAAAGTGGCACAAGTAGCCTACTTGGTATGAAGTGGGCCAAAGAGTTGATGTAGGGAAATGCTAGTCCCGGTACCATAACGATGATCCATGTGCTATGGTACTTGATGGCTCACACAGTTTCCAGTTACCAAATTGAATAGGACTTTCTACTAGCAACTTCCAACATTTCCACAGTTTGCAAAAAATAAAATACAGTATTTAGGCAGAAATTTTCAGTCTAGGATAGGCCTAATTGTTATTTGGAAACAATTCACTGCTTAAATAGATTAAGTGAAAAATCACTACTCAGAAAAGTTGTAGGAAAATATTTATTGATGTTAGTGAATCAGATGTAAGGTTATGTAGGTTGTCGTTTATAATACTTACAGTACAAACCATATTTAATTACAACTACACTGCCCACATGAACCAAACCCCCCTTCATGTGACATATATGTCCTAAATATCTCTCTATATTAGATATACTGTATCCACTAAATGATGTTATAAATAAATATTTATAATTTGTAGAACCCGCCATGCAATTCTTGCCTCAGGAGTGAGGTCGACTTTATTCATATTATCTTGCAAAATTCTCGTACTTTATCCATAAAATTTCACTTCTATTTTGTAGCTCCAACATTGTGGATAATCTTCACGGGAGGCGTTTGCCTTATTTCACGCTTATTACGCATTTTTATCAACAAATTTCAAGACACTGCGCAGCGTTAATGCAGCTTCCTATGTATAAAAAACCTAGCAACCAGTTGTTTGGGTCCAATGTGGCTGCGCCCATACGGTTGCTAGGCGCGTCACTTCGGCAGCGTACGAGCACGTCCCTGTGCAAACAGGAGGCCTTTGCCCTTACGGGATGTCTATAGGCTAATTTTATTATTATTATTATTATTATTATTTATTTTACACGTTACAGGCCTATTAGACCACGCGAAGCAATCATGACTTTCTGTTCTTCCTGTCTTTCCAGTACTCTTTCATTCGTGCACTAAAGGCCCTCTTCCTTTCTTCGGTCCACTTTGGTCTTTGGGCTGTAGGTGCAGCTCTCTCTGATAACACTTCCCACTTGTATACTTTGTGTCTAAATACGCTTTTGTCTATGACGTCTTCTGGGTCGACTTGTGCTTTTACTAGATCAATTTTGACTTGCATCATCCAGGGTGTAGTAATCTTGAGCCGCTGTATGTATCTAAGAATTTTGTTGGTGAGTCTAGTTTGTGGGAGTCTGCTGATGTGGCCATAAAATTTTAGTCGCCTCTTTCTGATGTCTGCTGCGAGGTTGGACAATATCTCTGTGGTGTCTCTGGAGTGAAGCCTGTATCCTTCATCTGTGTGCTTTGGTCCAATTATTTTCCTTATTATTTTTCTTTCCTCTGTGAGGATTTTTTCCAAGTCGCCCTTAGTGTGTAACGTCAACGTCTCACTAGCATAAAGCACCTCAGGTTTAATAACCGTGTTGTAATGACGAAGTTTAGTGAATGTGGACAGACATTTTTTGTTGTAGACACTCTGTGTCTTGTATAAGGCTCTCTTCATTTTCATTAACCTAGTGTTCTGCGCGATTTTCTCTTTTCCCGTCGGTTCAAGCACTTCACCTAGGTATTTAAAGTGGGCGACTCTATTGATCTTGCCATATTTCGTGTTTAAATTCTGTATGTCGAATTTCGTACAGAAAAACTCTGTCTTTTGGAACGAGATCTGTAGTCCTACTTTTTCGGCGCACTCTTGGAGTACTTCTATCTGTCTGATTGATGTGGTTTCGTTATCTGAGAGTAGAGCCAGATCATCCGCGAAGGCTAGACATCCAACCTCCAGTTCGTCCTTTGGTCGTCCTAGTCGCACTGGCCTCCAGTAACCTTGAAGTCTCAGCTCTTTCTCCCATTCCTTGATAACTTTGTTCAGCACTAGGTTGAAGAGAAGCGGAGAGAGCCCGTCACCTTGGCGAACACCTGTATTGATCTGAAATGGTTCTGAGATTTCCCCCATGAATTTCACTTTTGATGTCGTGTCTGTCAGTGTCTGTTTGATCAATCGCAAGGTCTTGCTATCCAAACCTTGCTCGTGCAAGATGTTGAACAATGACTGACGGTCAATGGAGTCATATGCCTTCTTGAAGTCAACGAAGGTACATATAACTGGAGTATTCCTGAGGGCTTTGATTTTCAGTATACTTTTTAGGTTGAAGATTTGTTCCGCGCAGGAGCGACCAGGACGAAATCCCGCCTGGTACTCGCCAATCTTGTGTTCCAGCTGGTCCCGAGCCCTTTGGAGTAGGCACGCTGAGAGGATCTTGTACGTAACTTGTAATAGTGAAATGCCCCTGTAATTGTTTACGTCAGAGCGGTCGCCTTTTTTGTGTAACGGGTGGATCAATGCACATTTCCACTCATCTGGTAGCTTTTCTGATGTCCAGATGTCAGTGATAATCTGTGTGAGTTCCCTGAGTGAGTGTGGCCCTAGGTTTTTCAGTAGTTCGGCCACTATGCCGTCTTCACCAGATGTCCTGTTGTTCTTAAGTTTGATGATGTGCCTGTGAACTTCCTCTTGTGTCGGAGGTAATGAGTCTGCGTTCTTGACTGTAGGTTCTTCCTCTGAGAATCTCTCTATTGGTTCTGGACAGTTGAGAAGATCAGAGAAGTATTGTGCCATCACCTTGCAATTCTCCTTATTCGTTAGTGCTAATTTTCCAACACATTTTCTGAAGCAAAGGTTTGGTGGTGTGTACCCTCTGATGTGTCCTGCAAACGTTCTGTAGAAGTCCCTTACGTTGTAGTTACGGAAGTTGTCCTCAATGGAGTCCAACTGTTCCTTCAGGTATCTCCTCTTGGATTGTCTGATAATTTTTGCGGTTGCTTTTCGTGTTTCATGGAAATTCTGTAAATTTTCTGGGGATTTTTTACTGTTGTATTTCTGATATTATTATTATTATTATTATTATTATTATTATTATTATTAGTATTATTATTATGGTATAAGTTGTATTATAGAAAAGATTTAATTGTTTTCTAGGTTTCGGGGAATGAACAGTTGTCATAGCAGACAAGCTCTGTTAGCCTGGTGTTCTGGCTTTAGTATGTAGCGTGCGCCATGGCCGGCGTTGCAATAGCTTCAGCTTAGTAATAATAATAATAATAAATTTTGAGTTGAAATGTTAAGTTATTAGATTGATGTACTTTAGGAAGGAAGAACAGACCTCTAGTGGGTTGGTTTGGTTAGCATGAAAGTTGATAGACCTTTAGTAGGTATTCTGTTAAAATAATAAATCGATTTTAATAAGCCTCGCTGATAATTTGGGGTAAAATGAGATGAGAATGACTTGTAATGAGTTGTGAGCTAGCTGGTGCGCTGTGAATGGCTGTATTTGAATGTGTTGGCTGGGTGGGTAACTTTGCTGGGCTGTAATTGGTAGTTTTTTTTTTGGTCTGTTTAGCGTATTTTCGGGTGGTAATTTTGTGATTTGATGTGGTAAATGGTTTGTGTAAGTGTAAATTCGGGAAGGAATGAAGTCAAAGAGGAGCTAGCCTTGAGTAAAACTGAGGATTGTTGATGGTTACGTTTGAGAGTTAAGCAACATAGGCGCAACTGGTCACCAATCCAACAGTAGTTGTTATGAATGATTTATTTCACGTAGGTTATTCCTCTTTAACTTCGCTCCCATTTCGGGTTGTTTGAAAAATAGTTTATATTACTGTTTTGGACTATGGTATGTTATATTTATGGGCTATTGTGTACTCCCGGGCCCGTCCGGCGCCATCCCAGGTGATCAGGTTTAAGCCCAATCCCCAGGCAGGCACCTAACAATCTCGGAGTCCTGTGTTCGATCGTGGCTGTAACGGCAGAGAGTTGTGAAAGTAGTTGGAGTAGCTGTGAGAGTGCAGTGGCGGGCTGGGCTGGGGGGGGGGGGGGGGGGGGGGACTGTTTGGAGTGAGAGTAGTGATGGAATGTCGGAACGGGTTCGATGCCTGGTGAATGCTTTTTGCCTGTGTTTGATGGCGTCTTTTATATACGTGTATCCTAAGTAGAACGCCGCGTGATTGCCCCCACAGTTTACACACGCGGGGCTGTCCTTAGGTACCGTACAAGCCGTGTGTCGATGATTTTCGCCACATCGGTTGCAGCGGGTTGGATGATCGTGGGGCGGCGTCGCGACGCCTGAATTGTTTTTTTTGATTTGCTGGGAGTGTTTTTGCGCAACGCTTGTGCTGGGGAAGAGTGTGACTTGTGGGCGGGAGATTTAGTTGAAGTATGGCTGCGTCAGTAGCGTGCGTGGTCGAGGGAGATGAGGGGAGATCTGTTTGAGTTTTTGTTTGAGTTGGTTTGTTGTATTTGAGGGTTGAAGGAATGGGAGGTGGAATTGGGATGATAAAGCTGTTTGAGTGCCTTTCATGTATTTGAGAGTTGGCGGCATGGAAGGAGGAACTGGAATGATTTGTGAAGATGAGTTTATGGCCTCTGAAGTAGGTTCTGTTTGTGTGTGCTAGTAGGCCGTGTTCAATGGCAAAATTAATCTCGGTATTTTCCGCCAACACAAAGTTCCTCCATTCTCTACTAGAAAGTGCTGTAGTATCAAGGAGCTTAGATATCTAAACTCCTTGACTTTCATAGCATTCAAAGGAAGACGAAATTCGACATGCAAGCTGCCCTCTGGGTGTCAATTAACAAAGCTTGCACCCGGCACCCGAGGCCATACGATATTAGTTATTATCTTGAAAGTACAGACGCAAGACCTCTTGTCTTGCTGCCAGACCATCTGCAGGGAGATTCCATGCCGTTTGTACAGGCACTTCTTCAGAGTGCTCCTCTTCGTCTTCAGTCCGAATATCAATCACAATTAGAGACATGTTATGCAGGACAGTTGTGGCAATAATAATGGATGTTGTGGTCTCAAGCTTAGTGGCCAATCCTTTAGAAATGCAAGGAAATCGTCTTTTCCACACTCCATAAGCTCTTTCAACAATGCTTCTCCCCTTCCTCTGGGCTCTATTGTACCTGCAAAGAGAAAAACCTAAATCATTAACCAAATTTCAGTAGCCTAAATTCTCATATACGATATAAATTCTGTATCCACAGAATTGCAGGGGAAAAGGCAAGACTTACCATACTTGAGGTCTTGTCTCAGGATCGAGAAATGGAGTGAACATGAATGGTTCACTCCTGTAGCCTGAATCACCCAACAGAGCTCCAGGCAATTCTCCTGTGCTGAATCGGTAACGAATGCGACTGTTTTGAAATATCCTACTGTCATGTGTACTACCTGGCCAATTGGGTACCGTACTAAATCGACAAATTCCATCCGAGGTCCAACAACTGCCTGTAATAAAAACGGACATTGCCAGTTAACAGCAGCTCCCAACTTTAAACAGTGGTATTGTAACACACTATTGTTTGCTTCTCACTTAGTCTACCTGGACATTCAAAGAGAAATAGGATTTCCTATTTCGGAACACTTTACCAATCTGTTGGAGTTTTGTCGACGTTATCTCACATGACTGCAGTCTATAGCACCCGAAATATTCAGTATGACCCTGTCGTCTGGATGATCCCTTCTTCTCTACAAATCACTGAAGAGACGTTTTGTTGTGGCTTGTTCCGCAGCAGTGCCAGGCATTGCTATGTAGAGGAGACGCAAGAAAAGCTTGCCGAAGAATGCTGCGCATATCTTCGGCCATGTTCATGTGTGCTCGGTAATGGCATACAACGTCCCTCCCACTTCGTGGCAGTAGCTCGCTAGCAGCAGTTCTGAACGGATCGTCTGCCCAGGCTTGGCAGGTTGAACTGTGACTGGGTTTACGCTTGGTTTACAGCTGTAGACCGCGTCTCGGAGCGAGCCGCATTGTTGAAGAATGAAGTGTGCAGTGAGCCCGGTAATCAGCATTCGGGGGACACACAGGAGCCCCACAATGAGCATTAAAATACGCCGATTGATATTCGTCTCTGCGCATCGTTGAGTTTCGGCAAGCTTTTCTTGCGTCTGCTCTAATGTGGTAACTGTTGGGCCAGTAGTCTTGAAATACGAGCTACGATTCTGCTTGCAGTTGCCTGGGATATTCCAGTCAAAATCACCCACAACAACCTACAAACCACCATACAGCATGTACAGTAGAACGTCGTTTATCCGGACGTCAAATAACCGGAACGTCAATTATCCGGACGAGCAAAAAGAAAGACGGAGCAGCGCGTGCTAACGGTAGTGAGTCGGTTCTCGTTTTCAATAATTGTTGTCTCTGTTGTCCCCTGCCGATCGTTTATGTTTCAACGTGTTCCAGTATGTGAGTGTGCGTACTGTACTGTATTACGTTGTGAAAATGGCTTCTACGAGTGGCGAAAAGGAAAAACGAAATCGCAATGTGTAATCGATTGAGAAGAAGGTGGAGATCATTAATAAACTGGGTAAAGGTAAGAGTGGGCAGTGTCTAATGAAAACTTAGTGTTGGAAACTCTGCAATTTATGGTTTGAAGAACCGAAAAACTGAAATTCCGAATTATGCATCGAAGTGAGATAGTGAATGGTCTAAAAGGAGAAAAACCACGAGTCCAGCTACGGATGAAAAATTGGAAGAAGCAGCGTAGTATTGTTTATTTAGACAAGAACTAAGAGATATCCCATTTCTGGACCTTTGTTATGTGAGAAAGCGTTGCAGCTAAATGAGAAGCTTGGAGGTTATTACCATAATGTACTGTGCATGTTTTTCGTGTGAAATAAAAGCATGTTGCATTATCCGGAAAAATCGTTATCCGGAAGACTTTCGGTCCCATTTAGTCCGGATAAACGACGTTCTACTGTATTATTAATGAAGGTTTTGTTATCCAATGCATGCATATTCAAAAATAACATTTCCATACCTGGAAGGACGCTGTGGCATAAAATCGAAGGGCAAGCAGCAATTGATAAATTGGTGCAATTGGCAGTCCACGGTTATTATATACATGGAGAGGTTTTTCAAATCGTGGCAGAATGTAGTGCTGAACTGAATCTTTGGTGAAGCGGAACCGTTGTCGAAATTCCTCCTCAGAATAGAACTCAATCGGAGATTGAAAATAATTGGCGACTATGAATACCGGGCTCAGAGATGACTTGAAAGCGGTTCAGTAGTATTTTAGCGAGTATTTTTCTCACTAAAGATAGCAAGGAAATGCCCCAGTAGTTGCCACATATGCTACGGTCCCCTTTTTTGAATAAAGTGACGATGTTGGCATATTTGAGGTCACTGGGTACTCTATGGGTTTCCCAAATCGACAGTATAAGGGAGAAGAGCCTCGTCTTTAGAGGTAAGCCTCCAGCTTGAATTAGTTCCAGAGGGATGTTGTCTGGTCCAGGAGCTTTTCTGGGTTTCAGCCTACTAAGGGCCTCACAGAATTCTTGATATGCTGGAGGCATCGCCACCCAAGGTTGAGAAGGAAGGTGTGGCACATCTCGTAGGAAATCTTCTACAGCCTTGGAGCTGAGAAATGTTCCTTCCAGCGCTCCAGGATGTCTTTGTAGTTAGTAAGTGTAGTACTTCCATCAGCTGCCTTTAGAGTACCAATAGATGAACGAATCGGACCATAGATCTCTTTAATCCCCTCATAGAAGTTCCGAAGATTTCGGGCATCAGCATAATGTTGAAGCTCCTCAGCTTTCTGTTGCCAACAGTTTGTTCTTCATATTCCTGATTCCAGTCTGACACTTCCGTTTCAGATCATTAAACTGAGCTTTCTTTGCGCAGGACGATGGGTCTTGAAGAAGGGATATATGAGCTTTCCGCTTAGCATTGATGAGTTCCAGTATTTTTTTGTTGTTCTCCTCCAACCAGTCTTGTCTCTTCCTACCCTCATAGTCAATGGTTTCTTCAGCTGACTCGATGATGATCTTCTTGACTGTTGACCACTCCTGTTCAACATCTTTTGTGCAGACTGGGTTGCTTTTGAAGCGGGTCAAGATTGCATTTTGAAAGTTAGATGCAATAGCTGCATTTGAAAGTTTGGAAGTTGCAAACCTGCGATGGGGTATGCTTGAACGTTGAGCGATAGATTTATGTCTGAAGGAGATTTTGAGTCGACAGGTCAGGAGTTTGTGGTCAGTCCAACAGTCGTCCACGTTCCTTGCAGTCTTTGTGACCAGAACATCCTTCTTGTCACATTGCCTGGTAATGACATAGTCAAGGATGTGCCAATGTTTAGAGCGTGGATGCATCCATGTGGTCTTATAGCGATTGGGTAGGCGAAACTGGGTATTGGTGATGAATAATTCATGTTCAGCATATAATCCAAGAAGCAGCAGTCCATTGGCATTGCAGTTGCCCAGCCCTTGTTTACCTAATACATTCTTCCACAGCTGATAATCCCTGCCCACTCGAGCGCTAAAGTCGCCAAGCAGCAACAGTTTGTCTGTGGGTGCTGTGTTAGTGATGATGGAGTCAAGTTGGTGGTAGAAATGGTTCTTAGTTTCTTCATCGGCAATTACAGTGGGAGCATATGCAGAGATTATGGTCATGAATTTACCTTCAGAGATTGGTATTCTGAGACTCATAAGCCTGTCGCTGATTGCGATGGGAGTGAGTTGGTGGTCATTTATCAGTTTCGTTTTCACATCAAGTCCAATCCCATGAATGCGGCGCTCTCCATCCTCCATCTCTCAGGTCTGTCACTGCTGTCACAATCAAGTAGTGTTCTTACATTCCAGGATCCTATAAACATTCTTTGATGATATCCATTATTATGACCGCAATGGTGGGGTGACCTGCTGAATGCGGTTGCCCAGCCAGGCGTAAAGATGTGACTACCGATGTTTAGCCCACATTTTCTAGGGCCTTCCCCATTTGGGGTGGGCAGCGGTGATCCTAAATAGGCCTGCCCAGACACAGATGCAGGACCGAATTCCTGAGTAGTCACTGGGTCTCAGAAAAAAAAACGACCATCACACATCCGCCGCCAACGTGCAGGTCCAGAATAAAGGCTCCCAGTTTCACCCGAAACCTGCCTCCACCGTCTTTATCCCATCGCCGTTGGACTTGAAGTGGGAAGAGTAGCCAGAAACTGTCACTGGCGTGGATTTGTTTAAGGTGGATCCCAACTTGCCAAGAAGCGACCCACACACTATGGTCTCGGAGCCAGACCCTGTGGCACATGTGATATGAGACATGCAGGATTGAACACCAAGATTGCAATGAACTGCCACGAACTCAAACTATACCTGAGTGGTGCCTTTCTAGCCAGTTCATCTGGCATGTCCTCATCCGCCTGTCCAGCCGTTGGGAACCAGAACCGAAGTAGTAGTTCCTCTTCCACCTGTAAGCCGTTGGGTAGCAGGATTGATATACGGCAACTGTATAGCTTTGCCCTATTAAACGTGAGCACTAGGCCGCCCCTTCCGCCATCCACACTGTTCCAGAGTCCACCTCTTACACTGCAGATACCGTTGAGGACTTCACCGTAACCCTGGCAAGGGACCCTTACAAGGTACTACCAGCCGGATCAGCTGGACCAAGATTTTTTAAAGAAGCGTTACTCCTCTATCACTCCCTACTTTGTTCTGGCTTGTGACTGACAGAGCCTGGCTTTCCAATAATGGTTCCAGGTTGGCGAGGGTGAAAAAGAAAAATACATTTAATTTAAGAATTATTCAATTAGAATATATAAATTTGTTCCTATATAATTATCATCAATATACAAGTACTTGAAATCCTACAATTCAAGGAGAGATAATTTCAACTCTGAGATTTGCCGATGACATCGTCATCTTGGCCGACACTCCTGAGGATTTGAATGAGTTTTGAATGGTATGGACTCCGTCTTGGGGAAAGAATTCATGATGAAAATTAATAAAAGCAAAATAAAAATATTGGAATGCTGCCAAAATAAATCAGAAACCTTTATGGACATCAAATTGGCAGGTGAAAAATTAAAGGAAGTAGGAGACTTCGGTTACTTAGGAAGCAAAATAACCAGTGATGGACGAAGCAAAGAGGATATAAAAAGTAGGTTGGCTCAGGCAAGGAATCGAACCAAGTCCACCGTATTTCAACCGAAAGGCCATAAAATTCCATACGTAAGATCGGATATTACACAGAATGCTCTATTCTTGTAGTTATTACTAATGAAGACCATGCTGTGCTGGCCCCGAGTTGTTAGGATAGTGCGCCTGCCTCGCTCCCGGAGGCCCGGGCTTCGATTTCTGGCTCTATCAAGGATTTTAGAAACTGGCGTGAGGGCTGAAACGGGGTGCACTCAGCCTCGTAAGGACAATTGAGTAGCTGTCTGACAGTGAGGCAGTGCCCTGGTCACGGAGACCAAGATTAATGGTTGAGGGGACCCACGTCAACCCATAATCTGCAGGCCAAATGGCTGGGCAGTGGTCGCTTGGTAGGCCTAGGCCCTTCATGGGCTGTAGTGTCACAGTTTTTTTTTGGTTTGGAAGACCACAATCGAAACTAGTCCAATAAACACCTTCTAGTAATTTATTTCAGTGACTATTGGTGGGTTTCTTTTAATTGATAATAATTAAATTGGTATTTAATTGGAGAAAATTAAACGCGAAGAATCTGACTCGTGCAAACCATGCAACGGACCAGCCTTATGGCTCGGGGTTAAGCTCGGTGCAATTTGGCTCGGGTTGCGTAGCACGATGCAGAGCGACGGAGCGTGCATTGACGGCTTGTTTATCAGTGAAATAGCTACTGAAGAAAGTAAAGACCTTCAAAAGCTCATTTAATTAGATGCTTTCTTTTTTTTTAGCCAGTCGAGATGATAAAGCTAAATGCCTAACATGCGGTACAATAATTACGTGCGTAAGAAATCACCTATTGAAAGAGACTACAGCAAAGTACATTCCGAAAAATATGGTGAAATAATAGGGGACGCCAGAGAAAATGGTTGGTTCCTTAGTTTAGGGGCTGCGACAACGCGGTCATGTAGCCCCGTGTACTTTGGGTGTGTGTAGAATCTGTCTGATAAGCGGTGTTAATTGTGATGACCGTATTATTGTTATCTGTTTTTAATTCAATTAATGACTGCAGACGATAATTTCAAGTACGTTAGTTCCTACTTTCGCTACCAAATGGTACCATCCACGACACCTAGCTGTGAACTTCGCTACTACTAGATGCCATCGCAACCAGCGCCCGGTGACGAACGTTAGAACGTTAGAGCGTTAATCAAATCTAACCAACAAATAATAATAATAATAATAATATCGTATGGCCTCGGGTGCCTGGTGCAAGCTTTGCTATTTGACACCCAGAGGGTAGCTTGCATGTCGAATTTCGTAGTTCCTTGACTATGAAAGTCAAGGAGGTTAGATGTTAGATATCTAATCTCCTTGAACACAATAGCGCTTTCTAGTAGAGAAATGAGGAACTTTGTGCTGGCGGAAACTCCCGAGATTAATTTTGCCATTATGAACTCGGCCTACTGAATTCAAATGGGTTCTTTGACATGCCAACATCGTATGACATGCGTATCGTATTTTTGCCGCCTTTCAAAAATCACTTACCACGGTCAGGGGCGAACCTGCAATCTTGGGGTTAGTAGACCGATACGCTATCCACTCACCCACCGTGGCAAATATAGCTCCACACAATTGTATTTAGTGGAAGGTTCTTTTTCATGCCATAAATCTATCACATGCGACCACCGGCTTTACTTCCCCTCCGAAGGTAGGCATACTGAGGGCCTTTTGACGCTCTTAAAAATCCGACGACCTCGGCCTGGTTTGAACCCACGACCTGGGGCATAGAAGACTAGCGCTTAGAGACAGCCCAGCGGGGCTAACGAGGTGACCCGAATGCTCACGAATATAACCGATCAGCCAACCTCTTACACGTACCTTATAAGTCAGACCAAGCGGGGCATGATCCTGGGCAGCCATTTTTATTTTGTTTATCGACGGGCTATTTGTTCTGTGAATAATCGCTTGATTTGTTGTTCTGTGCGTTAATTCTTAGAGTCTCAGGCACTCACTGGACAACTGAAATAAACTTAAGTCCAGCCGCTCAGTCTCCGCCAGGGTGTCCATTCCCTTATCTCCACTGATATCTTCCCTGGCCCTTTCTCAACAGCTTGTGAATTGCTTGGAAAATCCGTTTCATGAACCTGTGTTTCTAGTGAACAAATATATTTCACTTGCGGAACAATATTTTTCTTTTACAGTAAGAGACAGAATATGTAATTTTAAATAAATCAAGTAAAGTTATGTTTTAAAAATGTCATTTTGATCAAATATGTAAAATATGTAACAATAAAATGTCATTATATGATAGCTAAGGTTCTAATTCATGGACATTTATCATTTTTAGTTATGTATGAGCAAAGGGAAGGAATATGTATTTATATAAAAATTCTAGCCCTAATGATCGGTCTAGTTTGTGAAGTATCGGGTACGTTCGGTTTGCCCCGCTGCGCTGGTTTGTCTCGGTGCGTGTCAAAAGACCGTGAAGGGGGACGGATGATCGGTTGCGGTCGTGAGTATTCGGGTCATAGTCATAGTAGTCATAGAAGCTCAACATGCTACCAACCACGCCACCGGAGCCGCCCGCGAGGGAAGAGGAAATAAGGAAGAAAAATCATGAAGAAGAGCAACTGAATCCAGAAATGAGGTTTGTACCAGTACTTTCGAGAGGAAACAGCGATGAAGGGGAGGAAGGGGAAGACAAGTGGAGCGAGCTAGACAAACATAGGGAGAGAGAAAGGCAGCGTTATTGCTCCAAATCGAGGCACTGTGGCCAACCTAGCGAAGTCGTCTTTTGCGCCGCGCAATGCACCATTCTCTTTGCAATGCTCTCTGAGAAGCTCGGGAGTAAAGTTCAAGGAGAAATTACACTCGAACATCGATATCTCCATCCTTTATTACACGAATTTTCGATAACTTGTAAAAATATTTCCCAAACAAACTTCCTATAATTTATATAATTTACATTTTCTTTCTCTAAGTCAATTTCCATAACTCGCATTTTTCAATTTTTCTAAGCTTAACCGTTTGACTTTCAAGGTTAGGTTGGTTGGTTGGTTCTTAAGTTTAGGGACTGCGACAACGCGGTTATGTAGCCCCGTGTACTTTGGGTGTGTATAGAATCTGTCTGATAACCAGTGGGGCCGATAACCTATATGTTAGGCCCCTTAAAAGCAACAATTATCATCATCATCTGATAACCAGTGTTAATTGTGATGACTGTATTAGTGTGTGTTATCTGTTTTTTTTATTTAAGTACTGCAACTTAGAATTTTTCAAATAGTTCCTACTTTTGCCGCCAAGCTCCACCGTCAACGACTATTAGGCCAAGTTCAGAACTTAGCTACTAGACGCCACTACAGTCGGCTCTTGGCAACGAACGTAGAAACTTAAGAGCGTTGTTTACATTCTTAACCTGTCCAATTTAGCTTCTCACAGGTGCAATTAGTGGAAGGTTCTTTAACATGCCATAAATCTATGACTTGGGACCGCCAGCTTTACTTCCCCTCCGAAGGAAGGCATACTGAGGGATTTTTAACGTTCTTAAAAATCCGACGGCTTCGGCCGTGTTTGAATCCGCTATCTTGGGCATAGAAGCTCAGCATGCTACCGACTACGCCACCGAAGCCGCCTTTTCAAGGTTATGACCTGTCGTTACGCCCTGTTCGTGCCAAAACCGTCAGGGTAACAATCCATCATTACCGGCCTTTACTATTGATTATTTAGTTACCTTTACACTTGATAGCAGCAATTTTCAGGGAATATGAAGAAGGAAATTTTAACTCACGTTTATACGTATTTCACGGGAACCTCTGACAATCTATAATTCTATAATATTAATTCTTAGAGTCTGAAACATGAGCATACAGAGTTTCTTGTCTTGCTCACGTCGTGGTTGGTGGCAAACTTGCGTGTATTTTTCTCAGTTATCGTTGGTAATTTTTGAATCTTGACATTTACTACGCTCATCATCATCATCATCATCATCATCATCATTTCCCCTTATCCAGCTCCTGCCGGGTCGGGGTATTTATGGCACTTCTCCACTTTCCTCTTTCCTTCCACAATTCTTCTTCCACGATCTTGTCCCAGTCCAGATTTCTTTTTCTTACGCTGTTCTTCACTGAATCGATCCACCTTGTTCTAGGTCTTCCCCTTGCTCTCTTACCCTTGCACTTGGCCTCCAGCATCTGTCTTGGTATTCTATTTTCCTCCATCCTCTTTACATGTCCAAACCACCTTAGTTTATTCTTCTCAATTCTCTCATTCAGTTTTCCCATCCCAACTTCCTTCCTAACATGTTCATTCCTCACTCTGTCTTTCCTTGTCTTTCCTATCATACTTCTTAGGAATTTCATTTCACTGGCTTGGATTCTACTCTCTTGCCTGCTTGTCAGGGTCCAAGTCTCGGCTGCATAAGTTAATATGGGAACATAGTACACTTTATACATTACCTCCTTGCTTTTCCTTGGTACTTCCATATCCCAAACAAGTTTTCTTACACTTTGATAGAATGCATTGCTCTGCTGTACCCTCCTGCCAATCTCCATGTCCAACCTACCAGTTTGCATCAATTCACTTCCTAGGTATTTGAACGTGTCCACAATTTCCAAACTCTGACTTCCAATTTTCACAGTGCCCTTTCCTTGTCTTTCCCCTCTTGTCATCACCATGGTCTTGCTTTTCTCTATACTGATTTTCAGGCCGTACTTCTGAATATTTTCGTTCAGTGCATCTAGTTGTTTTTGCACTTCTTCGGTGTTCCTTCCCCAGACCACAATATCATCTGCAAATAACAGTAACTTCATTTCTTTATGTCCATATGCTTCCTTTGTTTCCTTTACAATTTCATCCATCACCATTATGAACAAGAGAGGTGACAGCACACTCCCCTGTCTTAGTCCAGTCTTCTTCCTAAACCAATCTGTCTTTCCAACTGGGGTCAGTACCCTGCTAACACAGTTGTTGTACATTGCTTGCACCATTTCCAACATTTCTCTTCCCAGTCTCTTCTTAACCATGGTTTCCCATGCCTTCTCTCTGGGGACACTATCATATGCCATTTCTAGATCTATGAAAGTCATGATCAAATCCTCTCCATATTCCCAGTCCTTTTCCATCACCTGCCTCAAGCTAAAGATTGGGTCCACTGTGGATCTTCCACTCCTGAAGCCATACTGTTCCTTTTGCAACTCTCCTTCCACTTTTCTTCTCATTCTTCTTTCTAATATCCTTTCCAGTATTTTTACTATCTGTGATATGAGGGTGATCCCTCTATAGTTATCGCACACCTTCTTGTCCCCCTTCTTAAACACTGGTATTATTAGCCCTTTTTCCCAGTTTAGTACACATTTCCGTTTCCACACACACTTTAGCAGTCGATACAACCATTGCATACCAACAGGTCCAGCAGTCTTCATTATTTCTACACTGATTTCATCCACCCCTGTTGCTTTTCCCATCTTCATTTTCTGTACTGCTAATTCCACCTCCAGCATTGTTATATCATCTTCTGTTATAGAGTCGTCAGGTTGTGCCACTTCCATCTCACCAGTACAATTGCTCACATTCAATAGCTTATCGAAATACTCCTTCCATAGTCCCTTTATCTCTTCTGGGTGTGTTAACAACTCTCCATCTTCCTTTTTCACCAGCTTTGTGGTAACTCTTTCTTTCCTCTTACTTCATAGAAGCCCATACAGCATCCTTTTACTGCCACTTACATCTGTTTCCATTCTTCGTGTAAATTCTTCCCAACTTTTCTTCTTTTCTTCTCCTACCACTTTCTTACACCTCCGTTTGCTGTCGTGATACTTCCTTTTGCTTTCTTCTGTTTGATCTCGGTTCCATTCTTTCCATGCAGACTTCTTTTCTTTCACTGCTTTCCTCACTTCCTCATTCCACCACGGTGTCTCCTTCTCTTTCACTCTTGTTGACGTCCTACCACAAGCACTCTCTGCTGCACCAACAAATGCCTTTTTAAAGTGGGACCATTCCTCTTCTATGTTTTCCACTTCAGTAACTGGGATTTGTTGCTTCAATCTCACCTGAAAATCTTTCTGTACAGTTTTGTCTTTCAATTTCCATACTTTTATTTTGCTTTCTCTGATCTCCTTTAGGTTTTCCAATTTTTCCCATCTAAATTTTGCCACCACAGCTCTATGGTCCCCATCAAATGCTTCTCCTGGTAAAGCTGTCACATCTATCAGCTTTCTGCGATTAGTCCTTTCCGCCAGAAAGTAGTCAATTACTGATTTTGTTCTTCTATCGCCCCAACCATATCTCGTAATTTTCCTGCTGTTTTTCTTCCGAAACCATGAATTACCCACTATCAGTCCATTCCTTTCACAAACGTTTACAAGTTCCTCTCCTTCCCGGTTCTTTTTCCCATATCCATATGGTCCAATGACTTCTTCCTTTCCTTGTCTCTCGATTCCGACTTGTGCATTCATATCTCCCATGATCACCACTTCTACATCTGGAATTACTCTTTCTACATCCTCCATGAATACTTCAATATCTTCTTCTCTGTTTCCAGTCTGTGGTGCATTCACTTGTATGAAGTCCATCACGTCATTTTTCATCTTCATTCTAATTTTCATTATTCTGTCACTCACACACTCGACCACTTCAACATACTCCTCCAGTTGTTTCGAGGTTGTCAGTCCCACGCCATTTTTCGCCTCTTGACCACCACTCCAGTGTAATGTATATCCTTTCCTCGATTTCTTCCTTCCTTTACCTTTCCATTTCACTTCACTCAGCCCCATCAATCCAACATTCTCCCTCTCCATGAAGTCTACCACCTCCTCCACCTTGTCTGTCAGGTTCATGACATTCATGATTCCCACTTTCATTTCGGTTACTGGTCACCCATTTCTCACAGTTCCCCCAGTACCAAAAGAACTGCGCGTCGCCTGCAGGGTACGCCCTAACCTTCTCCGAATCATTTGAAGTGCCATTTCCATTTTAGGCTATTATTACGATGGGGTCACTACTCCCAAAGGCATTTTATGAAGCTACTGCCAGCTATTATACAGGCCGCCCCTAACATGGGAAACAGACGCCCTTGCAGCCGCCCCTAACCTGGGGAACAGACGCTGCCGATTGATGCTGTACTCATACTATTCCCTGAGTACTGGGTTCCTCTTCCGCAATCTCCACCGTTCCGAAGTCCATCTTCTCCGATGCAGATTCCGTTGAGGTCTTCGCACGTAACCCTGTGCACGGGGCCTATGTTATACCCCATAGGACTGGGTCCACACCAGAACTTAGCCGGTACTGTAGTTCCATGGTATATTACAGTACCGTTGCCCACCCCCGCGACGTGGACGCGCCTGACAAGAATTATCCATGTAGCCAATTATAATTGCCTCATGGAACGGGTTAAGGAGCTGTCTAAATCCAGCCTCCAAGGATATCAAATAATATAGAGTTTCTTTTAACATGAATAGTAGACTTCACAAGTGAATTCCATTTCCCAAAATTACTTCAAAAATTTCAAATCTGAAATTTGTATTTTTCCTTTCCATTGTTTTTTTTTAAACATTGAAATCATATTTTATCATCTAGGCTTACCGGATGGAGCCACATCGTATATCAGTGATTATTTCCCGACGTTTCGGCTGACATTGCAGCAGCCTTAATCATGGGTAGGTACGAGTTGGTGTCCGAACGGATATACGGTTCCATCCTGTAAGTCTAGATGATAAACTAGACACTGGCCGCGAAAGCCTACGATCTAAATCTGAAATCATATGGTTCAGAGACATCACTTATTTTCAGTAATAACAAGTGATTTATACGAGTGCACCCTATATTTATAATATTTTATTTTAATACCTTTATTGGTCTCTCTGGGTAGTTTATTGGCTGAGGAATAACCCACCCACCAAGGGAAGATGATTAAGAGAAGGAAGTAAATTTGGGATTGGAAAAAAAGGATGGAAAAATAGGAGGAGAGTCCCACAAAAGTAATAAGTTTAGCTTTAAACACACTTAAAGGTGGTTGCCACCGAGAATCCGTTTTCGGATACCTAAAATGGGTACGAGCTTGGTCGAAGCTGACGGGAACCGCAGCTAAGACTTGGGCAGTTTGCCAGAGAAAGGCTTTAGTGTATTTCCTCCCAAGCACGAATAAAAGTACTATAGGGAAGGGTGATGGTCTGGCCAGACAGATAGTAAAAGCTTTATTGAGTATGAACGAGGGCATAAACCTAGGAAGAGCTAGGAAAGCCAGGATCCTGCCTAACTGTAGTATCAGAGAAATGATGAATTCAAAAACAAATATTTAATTTATTTAACAATTCAAAGAAGTTTGAGGAAATTAACAAGCGTGTAATATAATTTTGGCAAACATAGTTCATTTGAACTTTTAACAAATGGGGTCGCAGACCTCTCAACATTAAACGTTTGCTCCAGGCAATTGACAATTTACAAGGTTTCAAACCTTACATGTTTCTAAAATCTTTACAAGATTTAAACAAATAAACAATGAAGTAATTAAAGTTTGAACGTGAATTGGAGTACAAAGAGTGTACCTTAAGAAATTCTTGAGAGAATGTTCTAGAGAAAGTGACAACTTCGAAAATAACAATAATAAAAACATGAAAAATAAGATAGAAGTTCTTACAACTTCTTATATTTATACAGAATTATTATATGAGAATTATACAAAAGAGGGCAGGTCACTTACTGTGAAACCTTAAGAAAGTGAAAAGGAAAGTTCTAGACTTCCCAAGTTTGAGCAGGAATCACTAGCCAAATGGGACAGTTTCCATTTCGTGAAACCTGAACATGACTCGCTCAAGAGTTTAAAGAAATATTTTCCCTGATTATAGGAAAGGAACAATGTGATTTGAAACTTGTATCACACAAGCAATTATGCAGAATTTAATTAATGTTAAACTAGCAAAGTTGGAAGGGCACTTCGTGAGTGACACCTTATATATAGTTACAATTTTATTAATAATGGTGGTTAGTAGAAGGTTGAGGAAAGATCATTGGGATATAGGATCAATGTTCATGGCCGTATTTAATGTAAACGGACGAGCGCGACGCGGTAGAAACGTGGAGCAAGCACTGGTTATCACTGTAGTCTATAAAGATGGATGCAAAGTTCACTATAGAAACACTAAAGTTTATGAGAAAGAAAGTTATTGCAATTATGGAAATAACTGATTGCACTATATAGGTGAGAGTCTATTTCTTGAAAAAGTTGTGATTTACAATTAAATGCGCCATAGAATGTTCCAACGGGGGAAGAAAGTTCGCTATTGCAGTAATTTAAGGAAGATTCTTCATTTTAACTAGTATTTTCACAAGTGAGTGAAAAAATACCTGACGGCAAGCCTCGCAGATAGAGTACCAGATCTGGAAAATTCCAGAACGATCTTTATAGAAGAATGGAGCCAAAGTTAATCCAGCGGAGGAACTAGCTTTATAATTATAGACAGCGGGTATTAGATAATATCCCACGTAGCGAGAGGATTTCTCATTTGAATAGCTTAAGAAAAGCTCTTTTTTAGTAAGGTTGGCTTATACAAGCAAAAGCTCAACATGGCAAATCCCACGAAGAATGATTTTTGCCCCAAAGTAAATAATTTCACACTGTCTATAAAATATCATTAAAAGCACTTGGAAGTTAAAACTATGAAGGTGAGGTTAAAACTTTTAAAATGGTACTTATCTTGATTTCATGTTGAAGGCGAAGTTCCGTATGACGGCTACCTAGCCAACATGGCGTAGAAGAGTGTGTGCCTCTTGGTTTGAGGAGGCTAGCTCGAGTGGAGCTTTAACTGATCGAGTCAACTGCTGACTGAGAAGTGAGATCTGCTCAACGGAGCACGGAGGGACCAAGGAAGGGGAAAAAAGTGGGGGGTAGGAGACAAAAGGAGAACATATAAACATTGCCAACTTTAAAACAAAAAATTTGATCTCTTGCTGAGCCAATCTTCAAAGAGTTGACAACAGATAATACTAGCGCAGCATGGTGAGTAAAGAAGTGGACGTAATCCTCTTGCTCATGGAGATAATAGCTGGCGATGGCAGTAAAATCTGGTAGCCAGATGGAGAAGGAATTCCTCTTGCGTGAGGAAGAGTTGAAGAGCTTCAGATATTCGCTGCTATATGACGTTAGGTGGGTCATGGAATATGTATCTGGAACAGACTTATAAAAGATATAAGCGACCTGAACCCCTAAGAGAAAACAAAAGATCACTGTTGGTGTTTGACAAAGAGGAAGGAAAGAACATGCAAAAGCATTCAAAATTTTAATCTCTGGTACCGTGTATTCCAAGAATGCACCATACTGGGAGGGGCAGACACCAACAGCGAACAAGAAAAACAAGTAAACATTTAAAGGTAATAAGCAATTGCAGAGAAGTAGTCTTATGATCTGACCATTAGTGGTCAAAACTCTGAGCACCCTGACTCTCTCATCTCTTCCAGGGTAACACTCGGTCACTCTACCCGAGATCCAGACTAAGGGGGGAGAAACTTCCCTAACTAAGACCAAGTCCCCCACTTTAATATTGGGACTGGAAAGAAACCACTTCTGTCTCCGTTGCAAGGAAGTTAAATATTCCAAGTTCCATCTCTTCCAAAAAGAATTACGGAGGGCTTCAAGTTTACGCCAAACAATAGGTAGATTAAAATCCCTGTAAGAATTAGGAAGGGGAGAAGGGGCAGAGAGAGAAGTGCGTGTAAGGAAGCGACCAGGTGTAAGTGGAAGGAGGTCATCAGGGTCATTAGAAAGCGGAGTTAAAAAGCGAGAATTATCAACACTTTCAATCACGAAATAGCTGGAAGCTGAGAGAAATAAAGCACTAGTAAAGATTACGATACGATGCGAAAGAAGAATTGACAAATTTAAACAAAGCGTATAGAGACAAGTACATCTATTCAGGACAAGAATATACCAAATAAACAAAGAAACTATGCGAGTAGAAAGCAAGAACGCCATAGGTAACAAACGAGTAGCCATAAACAATGACCTCAAGTTATAATGAGTATCAAAGGGGTTACTCAGAAAAATACTTAAGTCAGCGAGAAACGTGACATAACAAGTATAAATGCAAAAACACATCGAATGTGACGACGAGAAAAAGCAAGTTTGTTCATCAATGAACATTAAGATCGCAAAATATGTGAGCAAAGTGAAATACATGAACGCGTGAGAAATACGCAACGAAGTTTTGAAACAAGGAACGAAGCAGTTGGAGAATACGAGCGTGAGTAAGTGGAATACAAAAGCAAGTGCGGCCATGACCCACATAGTACAACGAGATAAGACATATAAATAGCTGAAAGAGTCCTTGACTAGAACAAGTTTATTTTGGGAAGTAGGTGAACGGCTTCTGTACTTGCAGGAGCGGCTCACTAGACAATGGTTGGAAGGAAGGAAGGAAGGAAGCTTGTAGTTTAACGTGACCGTTAATCTTGAGATCATGAGCCACGGGACCTCCTTTTTACGTGGAATCCGAACCACAGGACATGGCATTTCACTTCGAAAATCTCACATGCATTGACCGGGAATCGAACCCGGGCCGCCTTGGTGAGAGGCATACAGCTAGACCGCTGAGCCACCACGCCCCCCCTACAATGGTTGGCAATCAGCCAAAGTTGAGATAAGAGAAACATGCTTTGAACTTTGTCAAGCGTACAGGAAATAAACAGTGACTTGACCTTAATCGGGCTTTTATACAAACAAGTCTGACAAACAAGCAGTTCAAAGTACACAAACAACACTTGTTGAATCAGCTGTAACTTAAAGCAGATATTCAGCTTGGACGGCATGCAGTCAATCGTAACTTGGACGTGAAAAAGCGATTTAAAGATATATGAAATAGAGTAGGAAATCAATTTCGCATAATTGAGAGGATCACGAAATCGGACAATTTTCGACAGGAAAAAGCTTGATTCTTCCGAAATAGGAAGTGAAGCCGGGACATTGAGAAGAAGGTTATGCATAAGAATAGTTATTCTTGATGTTATAGAATTCAGATTTTCAAACGGTTTCATGAGCGACTTCCAATTGTGAGGAAGGAGGGAGGAGCCGACCGTGGCCATCCTTCTAAATAACGAAAGAAGTGAAACATGGCTTACAGCAAAGTGATGGTGACTGATAGCCATGGTTTTACACAAGGGGAAGATAGTTTTCGAGAAAGAGTTTAAGCAATTACCTGCTATAAAAAATGACATGAGAAGGTAAACGAAATAACACAAAGCAAGGCGAACTTGAATTGCTATCTTGTGCGGGAAGAAGGAAAAACCATTTAAACAACTCACAGAGGTAGCGTAGTTGTTCACGATAAGACATCGTTTCGGCAAGTGTTTTTCAAAAATATTGAGATCTGAAACATGAGCGTTCTCTTTTTCAGAAATGGGATTTATGTCAGCTGTAACGAAATGACATTGCGCTTTGGTTTGAACACTGGGATGCTGAATTTCACCAGTAATAACCCAACCAAAATCGGTGTCTCTGGCGACCACGGTTGAAGATAACTTACGTGTTTGTTTGCGAAGGCACTTCCAAAAAACATTGGCACTGAAAAGTACATCAATGGGACCTTGAGCATTAAACTGAGGATCAGCTAACCTTAAGTACGAGGGAATGTTTAAACCGGAAGTATTGATAGAGTGACTTGGAGTGTCCTTGCCAATACTGGTAAGAATGAGACAGTTTAAATTAAGATTGGTGTTTCTTTGGCAAACGTCTCTGATTTTCAATTTTGAAGACTGCAAGACTTGAGTTTTCAAATTGTCAATGCCGGTCACACTGATAGAAGTAGGCGATGACGAAAGACCTAGTTTTTTAATCAACGATTGCGAAACAAAGTTATGAGTTGAAGCGGAATCGAGAAGACCACGGGTTCTAAACCAATTTCCAAATTTATCTTGGATTTCGAATTGTACAGTGGTCAAAAGGGTTTGCGCACTATGAAAAGTTTCGGCGTTGGAAATGCAGGAAGAAGCATTAGTTTGTTCGGAGCTGCTCTGCATGGAGCTTGAAGAGGCAGGTACTGATGACCTCAATTTATCGTGAACATGCAATAAAGAATGATGCGGTTTTTTACAATGGAAACAGAGATTTGATGACGTACAGTTCGAAGAAGAATGCTTAGGTGACAAGCAATTGAAGCAATGTTTGCTATTCAAGACAAACTTCCTTCGATCTTCGATAGACAATTCTTTAAAGGATTTGCACAAATACAATGTGTGAGGCTTTTTACAGAGCGTGCATTTTAATGATTTGTTAAGCGGCCTGATATGTTCTCTTGCATGATTGAGAGAAGCAGAACGGGTTTGCTTGTTCTCGACAGATGGGGGCTGATGACCCTTTGAAAAAGCAAGGTTTTTCTCAAACATTTGACACTGAGGATTCGTTTCGACCTTTTCGCACTGAAATGCGAGTGCTGTAAGGACTTGGCATCGGCTGTTAAGAAACGAGATTAAGTGTTCGAAGGAAAATTCTTCCTTGCGAGCGAGTTCAATTTCCCAAGCCTTTAAAGTTGAAAAATCGAATCTTGATGTAGCCAGATGAATGAGTATGGTGTCCCATGTTTGGACAGGCTGCTTAAGTTGGTATAATGCTCTGACATTCAACTGTATAGAGTCTAAGAGGTTTCTTAAGGAGGTGACGTCATTAGGTTTGACGGCTGGCAGGCTGAAGAGACAGCGTATGTGGCGAGCTACACTCAAACGTAAATTGCCATATCTCTCTTTAAGGAGATTAAAGGCGATGTGGTAGTTGTCTGCGCTTAAAGGCAGTGACTCCACCAAGGCTAAGGCCTCAGATTCCAAAGACGTACGCAGGAAATAAAATTTATGAATAACGGGGATCTCGGTATTTTCATGAATTAGGGAGCAGTAAAGTTCATAAAAAGAATACCATTCACCTTCCTTGCCTGAGAAGTGCGGTAGGCTTATCTTAGGAAGTAACGGTTTCGGTTTGTTCTTATCAACTGAAGCGGGTGCGAACTGGGCCGGATTGATGACCTTAGTGTCCGGTTCTGAGATATTGCGGATCAGTTGGTGGGCCTTTGCAATCCCTTCAAAGTACAAGGGTTCGACCTCGTCCCGATCCGATTGAAGTTCTGGGCAAGCGGATTCAATCTCGGTTTGAATTTGATCATAATAATCATAAGACCGTTCGTACAACTTAAGGCGATGTGTCAAGATGTCTAAATCACACTCGGCGGGATTTAATTTGCTGATGAAATTTCTGAATCTAGTGAATTGCCCTTTATAGGAAGAACGTCTGGCAATGAGAGTTTCATCTTTTTCAGTAGGAGCCATGATAAAGAGAATAAATTGAAATACAACTCACGAAACTGTAGAACCTTGGAGATGCTGTCAAGTTTGCAGCAGCGAATGGGTAGAAAGAACGGGACACACCAAAGGAGACAGGAGCGGCCTCTTTCCCGTTCACAGGCTTTGCATGATGTAGTTATAGCTGAAAAATCCAAAGCAGATATTAGTAATATGCAAAGTATTGTCAAATGACACTTGACAAACAATGGACATAGCAAATGGACTCTCCCGGGTTTCCGGGACCAAATTTTGGGTAGTTTATTGGCTGAGGAATAACCCACCCACCAAGGGAAGATGATTAAGAGAAGGAAGTAGATTTGGGATTGGAAAAAAAGGATGGAAAAATAGGAGGAGAGTCCCACAAAAGTAATAAGTTTAGCTTTAAACACACTTAAAGGTGGTTGCCACCGAGAATCCGCTTTCGGATACCTAAAATGGGTACGAGCTTGGTCGAAGCTGACGGGAACCGCAGCTAAGACTTGGGCAGTTTGCCAGAGAAAGGCTTTAGTGTATTTCCTCCCAAGCACGAATAAAAGTACTATAGGGAAGGGTGATGGTCTGGCCAGACAGATAGTAAAAGCTTTATTGAGTATGAACGAGGGCATAAACCTAGGAAGAGCTAGGAAAGCCAGGATCCTGCCTAACTGTAGTATCAGAGAAATGATGAATTCAAAAACAAATATTTAATTTATTTAACAATTCAAAGAAGTTTGAGGAAATTAACAAGCGTGTAATATAATTTTGACAAACATAGTTCATTTGAACTTTTTAACAAATGGGGTCGCAGACCTCTCAACATTAAACGTTTGCTCCAGGCAATTGACAATTTACAAGGTTTCAAACCTTACATGTTTCTAAAATCTTTACAAGATTTAAACAAATAAACAATGAAGTAATTAAAGTTTGAACGTGAATTGGAGTACAAAGAGTGTACCTTAAGAAATTCTTGAGAGAATGTTCTAGAGAAAGTGACAACTTCGAAAATAACAATAATAAAAACATGAAAAATAAGATAGAAGTTCTTACAACTTCTTATATTTATACAGAATTATTATATGAGAATTATACAAAAGAGGGCAGGTCACTTACTGTGAAACCTTAAGAAAGTGAAAAGGAAAGTTCTAGACTTCCCAAGTTTGAGCAGGAATCACTAGCCAAATGGGACAGTTTCCATTTCGTGAAACCTGAACATGACTCGCTCAAGAGTTTAAAGAAATATTTTCCCTGATTATAGGAAAGGAACAATGTGATTTGAAACTTGTATCACACAAGCAATTATGCAGAATTTAATTAATGTTAAACTAGCAAAGTTGGAAGGCACTTCGTGAGTGACACCTTATAGAAAGTTACAATTTTATTAATAATGGTGGTTAGTAGAAGGTTGAGGAAAGATCATTGGGATATAGGATCAATGTTCATGGCCGTATTTAATGTAAACGGACGAGCGTGACGCGGTAGAAACGTGGAGCAAGCACTGGTTATCACTGTAGTCTATAAAGATGGATGCAAAGTTCACTATAGAAACACTAAAGTTTATGAGAAAGAAAGTTATTGCAATTATGGAAATAACTGATTGCACTATATAGGTGAGAGTCTATTTCTTGAAAAAGTTGTGATTTACAATTAAATGCGCCATAGAATGTTCCAACGGGGGAAGAAAGTTCGCTATTGCAGTAATTTAAGGAAGATTCTTCATTTTAACTAGTATTTTCACAAGTGAGTGAAAAAATACCTGACGGCAAGCCTCGCAGATAGAGTACCAGATCTGGAAAGTTCCAGAACGATCTTTATAGAAGAATGGAGCCAAAGTTAATCCAGCGGAGGAACTAGCTTTATAATTATAGACAGCGGGTATTAGATAATATCCCACGTAGCGAGAGGATTTCTCATTTGAATAGCTTAAGAAAAGCTCTTTTTTAGTAAGGTTGGCTTATACAAGCAAAAGCTCAACATGGCAAATCCCACGAAGAATGATTTTTGCCCCAAAGTAAATAATTTCACACTGTCTATAAAATATCATTAAAAGCACTTGGAAGTTAAAACTATGAAGGTGAGGTTAAAACTTTTAAAATGGTACTTATCTTGATTTCATGTTGAAGGCGAAGTTCCGTATGACGGCTACCTAGCCAACATGGCGTAGAAGAATGTGTGCCTCTTGGTTTGAGGAGGCTAGCTCGAGTGGAGCTTTAACTGATCGAGTCAACTGCTGACTGAGAAGTGAGATCTGCTCAACGGAGCACGGAGGGACAAAGGAAGGGGGGAAAAAGTGGGGGGTAGGAGACAAAAGGAGAACATATAAACATTGCCAACTTTAAAACAAAAATTTGATCTCTTGCTGAGCCGGTCTTCAAAGAGTTGACAACAGATAATACTAGCGCAGCATGGTGAGTAAAGAAGTGGACGTAGTCCTCTTGCTCATGGAGATAATAGCTGGCGATGGCAGTAAAATCTGGTAGCCAGATGGAGAAGGAATTCCTCTTGCGTGAGGAAGAGTTGAAGAGCTTCAGATATTCGCTGCTATATGACGTTAGGTGGGTCATGGAATATGTATCTGGAACAGACTTATAAAAGATATAAGCGACCTGAACCCCTAAGAGAAAACAAAAGATCACTGTTGGTGTTTGACAAAGAGGAAGGAAAGAACATGCAAAAGCATTCAAAATTTTAATCTCTGGTACCGTGTATTCCAAGAATGCACCACTCTCTGCCATCTCATTTTAAAAGAAGTGTGTGCACAGCTTGGTAAATATGGTTGACAGTTTTCACACATCCATCAGATAATAATAATAATAATAATAATAATAATAATAATAATAATAATAATAATAATAATAATAATAATAATAATAATAATATCCATTAGATGAGAGTTTGAAAGTGAAAGGGTTAAATTATCTGTCTGTTAGGTAGTCATTCCGAAGGCTGGTTGGATCCTCAAACTGTACTGTAGTAGGTTACGCTGGTAAAAACCCATAACAGCACCATAATGAGCCATACTAGACAAGATGAGGTAGTTTGTCATTACTTTCCTCACTCGGTCAGAACAATAGCTCTGACGCTATGAGTTGAACCTTTCACAGTACACACAGCCACTGACTGTGCCCTGAAGGCCATTACTCAGCACCACTCATACCATAGTAGCTTCCATATAATCACAGCCATGAACGAGACTGAAACATTGATGGAAAGCCACATTTTTCTCTAGCCTGTACCAACAGACAAATGCAAAAGTATTGTATTCATTAAGATATGGCAACAGAATGTACGTGTAATTTCTGTAACTCAATTTTTCAATATTTCTGACTAAGCTTAAATGATATCACTGGCACTTAAACTTGATATTTAACTCAAATATTTACGTTTTTTTGGCAGTGCGACTTGTCTCATTCCAACGTTCCAATTCGAATTTTCCACCGATTACTGTAGTTGAGTGAACCGTATGCAACTTACTTAGATAATGTCTGCTATATGTTATAAGCCTACAGTAGAGGAAAGTGACCAAAGTCGGACCCCCATTTTGTTTTTTACCTGTATTGTTATTAATTTCATCTTTTTTAAATTTGAATTTTAGCTAGATGAGTTCTTTGATATGTTTTATAACATTGTATCTGGTTCAGATTAACTTATAACAGCCCAGTTTTTCCTATGAATTTTTTTCATTAAAAGTAACAAAAATGACGTCTTGGAAAATGTATGCCAATGTCGGACCCCTCTTAAGAATGAACGTAAAATCAAATAAAACCACTAGAAAAGCAATGAAGAACGTGAAAATACTTTATTTTTACATTATATAATGTCTTGTTAGGAACATAACTTATTGTTATGACCACAAAGTCCAGAAACCGACCACTTTGAGAGTTTCCCATTTTCTGACGCAAGGACTGATATTTTTTTGGGTCAACTGAAACAACATTTTGAATGGCTGAAATAAAACCCAAGAAATTATAATTTTAATTTCAGGAGTCCAACTCAGGGTTATTAGGGGTCCGACTTAGAATTTTTAGGGGTCCGACTTAGGAAAGCCGCGGGGGTCCTACTTAGGACATCTTGTACTTGATATTTTCGAGGCTATGAAAAAAAATAATGAATAGGTATTTCGACAAGCAAATATAACATTTATCTAGTGTATCGCTTACTAAAGACAGTACTGTAAACACAATGTGACTTACCCTCTTTGAAATATAAAACAATTACTATTCCATGAGCACGTGTAAAAACATCAACTCACATGAAAACCAGTAATGGCGGAACTGACGGGACACTCCCCACAGTCCAGTGCTGCCACTTCCACAACAGAACATTTCCTTTCATATCTTCACATTCATTATTGTGCCACCATGCGGCAGCACTGTCCAAGCAAAATAATGCAGGGGACCGACTTAGGGTCTCGGGTCTGACTTTGGTCACTTTCCTCTACATACAGTATTTTGCGACCAGTACAGTATATATAACACATTTTTAACATATTTCCTACGTAGGCTATCTCCATAACTCAAATTTTCGATAAGTCGAATTTATTTTGACATCCCTTAACGATTCGAGGTAACGAGGTTCAAATCTGACATTTGCTGATGACATTGCCATCTTAGCCGATTCACAAAAGGATTTGAAAGAGTTTCTAAATGGTATAGACACAGTCTCGACGAAAGTAATCATGACGAAAATCAATAATTGTATCCTTTTTTAATCTGCCCCCAACAGAAGGTAAACTAGGGATCGAACCCTGGATCAGCAGGATCACCTGGATCAGACGGCTCCATTGGCAAATTTGGAAACATCACTCCAGAGTGATTTTTGAAAATGACAGTATATTAAAATATTTAGAATCTCTATGTACTTGAATTATTTATAAGGATATCCATTTAGAGCCTCCGTGGCTTAGGCGGCAGCACGCCGGCCTCTCACCGCTGGGTCCGTGGTTCAAATCCCGGTCACTCCATGTGAGATTTGTGCTGGACAAAACGGAGGCAGACAGGTTTTTCTCCGGGTACTCCCGGTTTTCCCTGTCAAAATTTCGTTCCAGCAATACTCTCAAATATCATTTCATTTCATCTGTCATTCATTTAATCATTGCCCCAGAAGAGTGCGTCAGGCCTCGGCAGCCGGCACAGTTCATATCCTCGCAGCTAGATGGGGGGCTGCAATCATTCCATTCCTGACCCGGTCGGGTGACTGGAAGCAGGCTGTGGATTTTCATTCATATAAGGATATACATTCAATTTTATTTTAATTTAATCTCTAGGCGACATAGTATAAAGCAAAGTCCCCGATTCTTGGATGTCACGGGTAATCTCGCGAACCACTGGATGGATTTTGATGCGGTTTTCATCATTCTGTAAAGGATTTCTCGAGGAAGGTTTCTGTAGAAAAACATTCATTTATGACCAAAGAAAGCCGAGCAGTAACGATTTCAGTGAATCCAGTCTAAGAAAAACCTGCCGTCCGTGCGCCTTTAAAGCTTACTCTGGGTAAACCGTTAAAAATATCTACAGTATATACTATGAGTGTAAGAATTGTTCATCATGAAAAGTTCTCCAAAAAAGTTCGTGACGGCATATCTCTATATTTAATACATCGCCCACTATAACTGTTTTTACGTTTCCATTTCTTCCAACAATCTCCATTCAGTGGAAAATTAAATTACTAGCTTCGGAGCGAGTTTACGAGCTAGCATGTGAGCCTATCACCCCAGCTTTGGCCAGCATCAAACTGTCAAGTTAAAACTACAGAGAAGGGTATATGTGTTTGGAGTTTCACTGTACACCTCGGCTTTTCTGAATTGCGTCTGGGATCTGCCATCCGAGCGCTTTTTAAGCTTACGCTGGTTATACCGTTAAGGATACCGGGCGAAGCCGGGACTGGTTGCTTGTATTGTATATACGCTGAAGAAAATATCATCGTATATCGAAACATATAGGCTACCAACATTTGAAATGAATTTTTATTGATGGGCGGAGCACTTTAAATAATTATCTAGTAATCAATCCTGCAATTTTCTTCCATTTTCCTAAAGTGGAGCGGCTTCGGTGGCGTAGTTGGTAGCATGCTGAGCTTCTATGGCCAAGATCTCGGGTTCAAACCCGGCTGAAGTCGTCGGATTTTTTAAGAGCGTTAAAAATCCCTCAGTATGCCTTTCCTCGGTGGGGAAGTAAAGCCGGCGGTCCCATGCCATAGATTTATGGCACGAAAAAGAACCTTTCACTAACTACACTTGTGTAACCTAAAATTTGTAGGTTAGTTTGATAACGCTATATTAGTTCCAACGTTCGCCACCAGGTGCTGACTGCGATGGCATTTAGTAGCCACGTCCACAGCTAGGTGTCGTGGACGGTAGCATTTGGTAGCAAAAGTAGGAACTACTTGAAAAAATTAATCGTCTACAGTCCTTTTACCTGAATCACACATAACACACACTAATACAGCCATCACAATTAACACAGGTTATCAGACAGATTCTACACACACCCAAAGTACACGGGGCTACATGACCGCGTTGTCGCAGCGCCAAACTAAGGAACGAACCAACCTTCCTAAAGTGGTTAATGTTTTTGCTTTCCATAAAGTAATCTCGCCAGCTTATGGAAAGAACAACATAAGCTGGAAAATCCTGTACACCAACGTTAACCTAATTCACCAATCAGAGCATCAAATAGATCACTTATAGGTCTCGAGGCGACAACCAGCATGGAAGTGCAGGACAAGAAATCCGCATGGAAGCGAAAGTTTGTGGACGCTGTCAATGAAGGTGACTTGTCACGTATGGAGATAGACGTCATTTGTTTGTCTTATCACATGTGGGCTTGACAGCTTCTGTGACACATCATTGGCTGAGAGAGATTTGCCATCCAGTTTGTGCCAAGAAACCACGAGCACGTGGACACCTTGAAGATAAAACTCACGCGAGACCCTTGGCCAAACACGCCTTCATTCATCACGTAGCGGAATTAACGTAATTAGAGATCATTCACGAGGTTACGCGATACATTGCTAGCAATAAAACAATTTATGATTCTCAGCAAATATTGCACCAGAATTCTTTAACGAGCTTATGGTATAAAGGTCAGTGACGTATTTAGTCAAATTAAATTTAAGTCACATAAATCCACAGTTCTAGCTCTTCATGTCATAGACTACACCTTCCATGAACTCTATTCCTTTAGGGCAGGGGTTCTCAACCAGTGGGTCGCGACCCCCTGGGGGCTCACAGGATGTGTCTTGGGGGGTCGTGAGATACGGAGAAAAAGTTTAAAAAAAATAGTTATTGCGGTAGTTATTTATTAAGAAAAAAAGAATATACCGTAAACTGGGGTGAATAGGGACGCAGGGGGGAATAGGGGCAACAGTTCAAGAAAAAGTCCCACTTCATATTAATACTAAGATTACTGAGCTATGCTAGTGGCATCTGCTGTAGTAAACACCCGGTGAGTTGCTTTTTATCAACTGCTTGGGTTTAATACTCTTTGGAATCATTTTAGCAGTTGGTACACCTGAAAATGTTTACCAGCTGTTTTTATGAGATTGAATTCGCGCTAAAACTTCTTTTGTGCGTCCGAGATACATTGCCATAAAATTTGAAAAAGTTGTCAGGTAATTGCAATTATTATTTCTGAGATATATTAACATATATACATAGTAAAATAGTGGTTTCGAAATAAATGATCGGTTATTGTATTGTATGATGCAATTTAATTTGCCTTTCAGGGGTGAATAGAGACAACATGGTTAGGGAGTACAAGAGAGCGGTGGAAATGAATCGGTTCAAGGCCCGCCTTCACCTCCCCACCTCACAAGATGGCGGCGGCACGATATCTCTCGAACGCATGTTCGGATTTTAATGAATGAGGTGTCGTTGAAATCGGGCTGACACCCCCTTTCCATTGGACAACATATCTCTACCCCAAAATAAAACCTACCCCTACTAGGGGGTGAAATTGTATTTTTTTAGAACATCTCTCTTTCCAAGTGCAACATGTGAGAGTTTGAATGCCAATATGGAATTAAACGTTGTTCTACACAAGAGACATGTATACGGTGGATAGCCACTATGAATTAACATGTTTTTTGTTTTTCAATGCATGCCCACTCACAGCTTTTGTAAGAGGGCGGGCTTTTTAAAAGATGGCGGCTGTAGTGTAACCTAACCTAACCCAACCTAACGGGTCCTTGTTGACAGATCATTGTTGACGAGTCCTTGATGACAGGTCCTTGTGGACGAGTCCTTGTTGACAGGTCCTTGTGGACGAGTCCTTGTTGATGAGTCCCTTTGGACTGATCCCTTTGGACCGGTCCCTTTGGCCTGGTCCCTATGGACTGGCCCATGAATTTATTTAAATTATGTCAAAGGGCCTAACTACATTTTGCGTGTAAAGCAGTGTGTTGAACTGACGTTGTTCACTAGTCCCCCACTACTATAATGTGATAACGATACGAAGGGAAAGTGACGAAATACATGTGAACATACAAGGGATCTAACTTGGTGGATGTATGTGTTCTAACGAGTCATTTGTAGTTGAAAGAGAATAATACATGTTCTTAAGATGTTAAAACTGTGGAGATGGTACGTGTAGTAAGACGTCTTGTTATTACCTGTGTCATATTACAGACATGGCAGAGAGCGCGTAGATCTGTTGCTATGACTAACGCTGCAGTAATTTGAAACCTCAAGTGTTCATGAAGACAATGGGTGATGATCATGCAAAGTTAGCAGTTATTGGATATTACACAGGTGTTCCTTCCGGTGTCATGTTGCTGACATGGCAGAGAGCGCACACTGATGTTGCTATGACTGACGCTGCAGTAATTTGAAACCCCAGGTGTTGATCAAGACAATGGGTGATGATCATGCAAAGTCAGCAGTAATTGGTTACCACACAGATGTTCCTAGTGTACTTTGGACTCTCAGGCGTTTTGGGAAAAGGAATTGCAATGATCTGCAAAAACTGCTGACACGAGCGATGAGATATTATATAAGAGAGGTGTCATATATTTCCGTGCTGTCAGTCTTTATTACTCGCTTTGTGTGAACAGTGCTCTATTACTGCTCAAGAGTTGTAAAAAAGCCTTTTTGGTAGAAAATCATTAAATTATTTTGCAAGGTAAGTACTTATTATTAATGGATTGTAGTCTTTTATTACTAATTGATGTTGAAGTTATTGATTGGAATGTATTTATTTATTGATTGATTGATTTGTTTACAGATAATTGGCTTCCTGTAGGTTACCAGATTCCTACAATCTGTTCATTCAGTGGCAGCAGTTGATAAATTATAAAAATGTAAGTGCCCCCTCTAATAACTTTTAAACAGTTAGAGTGATATTTTCCAATGTTCACCACTACATGTTAGTGAAAATGGTATATTTGGCAGTCAAAAGTTGGAACTACTTGACCATGGTGTGTAAAGCTAATTTTGTAGGTTAGATTTTGATTACCGCTCTATTAAGTCTGAATGTTCATTGCTAGGTGTCAGTGACAGAGGGAATATTTAAAGACTTAACCTCACTTCACTTAACATAACCTAACTTTACCTAACTTAACCTTGTCACGTGACATGTTTTACAAGTTTAGACTTGCTTTATGACTGACTATGACGTCACACTTAGCTCACTTAACTGGTGGCTGCTGGTTTCTATCACGTGACATGTTCTACAAGTTTAGACTTGTTTTAAGACTGGCTATGACGTCACACTTAGCTCACATAACTGGCGACCGCTGGTTTCTACCACTCTATCAAATTCCAATGTTCACCGCTAGGTGTCAGTGACAGTGGTATATAGTAACCCCCAGTTAGAACTACATGAAGTTAGACTTGCTATGAGTTCACAGATGATCGATTTAAATACCCTGCTATAACCATGACTGGAATATAATTAAACTATTTATATTGTACTTTGTTTTATCATTTATTATCATTTATGATTTCTTTCTTTTATAGGTAATTTCGAAAGTGATCATCATGTTCAAGTGTGGTGACTGTAAGAAACAGTTCTCAAGACCCGACAGCATTCAACGGCACGCAAATGTTAAACATGACATTAAACTATTTGTGTGCAGTCATTGTGCTACCACATTTAACAGACAAGATAATCTTGCACGTCATGTAAATTGAATGCATGTTAGTTCATCACTATTTTCGTGTTCAGTTTGCGAACTTGGTTTTTCTGCTGTAAAGCGATATCAATCCCACATGGTTGAAGTGCATGGTGAACAACAGGAATTGAAATCTGTAAAACCATCAACTAGCACGGAACCTTTAATTGAATGTGATGCTCAAAAGCGTAAACGTTCTCAAGATTGTGAAAATAGTTGGGCAACAAAAAGAAAGAAGAATGGTGAACCTTCGATAACACATTGTAATGTATGTAATATTGATATACCTTCTTCAATCATTCATGTACATTTACGCAGTATTCATCATAAAAATAACGCTTGCCATGAAGTAAATTCTGGAAATATTCAACAAATTGGTAGTGCATTTAAAAGTCGAATTGCTAGTTATAGACTTTATAGTAAAGAAAAACTCAAATGATTGAATCATTAAAAAAAATGTTCAACCTACTGTGTTTGGCTTGGTAGAAAATATTTTAGTAGAGCATAAAACAATAAAAATGAATTTTGAACTTTTTGGACTCTATGTAAAAACTGGGAGCGAAGGTGAAATTACGGATATCGAATCTTTTAATACAAAAAACGTAATTGTTAGCGAATGAACTAATATTAGTGATATATACCAAAATATTTCAAGTGCTAACATTGTGAAGAGTGAAGAGTTCCAGGAAAGGGAGTCAGGCCGGGCGTTGGTTGAAGTACTTTATTTAGAAACCAACATGAATAAATACAACCCCCATCGAGCATCATCATACATTTTCCCAGGATGGATCAAACGTAATCATGCTTGTGTAAACGTTATGAATAATGATGACGCATGCTTTGCATGGGCTGTAACCTCAGCTCTCCATCCAGCAGTGGAGCATCTGTGTAGAACATCATCATATCCTCACTATTCTTCAGTGTTAGATTTAAAAGAAATAGAATTTCCCATGGCGATAAAAGACATTCAACGTTTTGAGGAGCTGAACAATGTAAGTATTAATGTTTATGGAATTGAAAATAAGAGTATAGTAGGTCCTCTATATTATACTCAGGAAAAAAAGGTTGCTCAGGTTAATTTGTTATACATAACTAAAGGTGAAAATGCCCACTATTGTTGGATAAAATATTTAAGTAGACTTGTTGGCAGTCAACTATCAAAAGGTGAATCTAAGAAGTGGTTATGTGATAGCTGTTTGCTATATTTTAAGAAAGAGGACCAACTAACTCAACATCAAAAATGGGGATATACTCATGTGTGTACGGTATTACCTACTCCTAGAAATAACATTCTGAAATTTATGGATTTTGAGAAGCAGCTTCGAGTACCATTTGTTATATATGCTGACTTTGAGGCTTTGCTAAAACCATTTAATACATGTTCATCGAATCCTACCAAACCTTTTACCAACACTACTCACATTCATGAACCTTTTAGCTTTGCATATTATATTAAATGTAGTTACGATGACTCTTTAAATAAGTTTGAGCTGTATAGAGGACCTGATGCACCTAATGTTTTTATGGAAAGGCCTGAAAAAGATGCAATCCGTATATCCTCTATTTTAAATACGATCATTCCAATGGAGTCAATAACATCATCACTGCAAACGCGTTTTGAAACTGAAACTAATTGTTTTATATGTGGTGAATGTTTATATACAGATAGGGTTCGCGATCATGACCATTTAACAGGAAAATATCGTGGTGCTGCTCACCAAGAATGTAATTTAAAGTATACAGTAAGTATATTCATTCCAGTCATTCTACATAACGGTAGCAAATACGATAACCACTTTATCGTTAAAGAATTTGGAGCTTCAGATGTGAAAATTGATGTGATTCAAATAATAAGGAACAATACATATCGTTCACAAAATACATCAAAACTGTCAATAAAAAGACGATAAAACTTCGATTTTTAGATTCATTCCGCTTTATGCCAAGTAGTCTTGATAAGCTGGCTAGTAATTTAAAATCAGATCAGTTTCATGAAATTCAACGTGTCTTTCCTAGAGAAGATGATTTTAATTTGATTCGTCAAAAGGGTATATTCCCTTATGAATATATTAACAGTGTGGAACGTCTTGAGGAGTGTTCTTTACCACCAAAAGATGCATTTTACAGTTCCTTAAACACAAGTCATATTAGTGATCAGGAATATTTACATGCACAACGTGTATGGACACAGTTTGACATTCAAACTTTAGGTGAATTTTTAGACATATATTTGAAGACAGATGTGTTATTATTAGCAGAAGTTTTTGAAATTTTTCGGAATGTTTGTATGAAAACTTATGACCTTGATCCTTGTCAGTATTTCACTGCTCCTGGGTTAAGTTTCAGTTCTATGTTGAAAAAAAACGAAAGTACACTTAGAATTAATGACTGATATAGACATGATCAATTTTATAAAATCGTCGATTCGAGGTGGATTAAGCCAATGTAGTGGGCGATATTCTAAAGCGAATAATAAATACATGCCTAGCTACAACCCTTGTGAAGAGTCAAAGTATATTGTCTATCTCGATGCAAGTAACCAATATGGTTGGGCTATGAGCCAATATCTACCACTGAAAGATTTTCGCTGGCTGACACAACCTGAAATTGATGTCTTACATGTTAACACTCTTAATGATAACGATGATAAAGGATATATTTTTGAGGTAAATCTTGAGTACCCTAAAGAGTTACATGATGATCATAATGATTTACCATTTTGTCCTGAGAATATGAAATCAAAAATGTTAATTGCTAATGTAACTAACTTGAAACAGTGTCTACAGCATGGATTGAAATTAACTAAAATTCATCGCGTATTACAATTTCATCAGTCAGCATGGCTCAAACCGTATATTGATCTAAACAATAATTTAAGAACACAGTCAACAAACGCGTTTGAAAAAGATTTTTATAAACTCATGAATAATAGCGTTTTTGGAAAGACTATGGAGAATGTTGATAAACGAGTTGATGTAAAGCTGATAACAAAGTGGGAGAATGATGGTAAAAGGTATGGAGCGAGCAACTTAATAAGCAAGCCTAACTTTCATAGCTGTTCAATTTTTCATGAGGATTTATTTGTAATACAAATGAATCGTCTTAAAGTAACTTACAACAAACCCATATATGTGGGTTACACCATTCTGGAATTGTCAAAAACACTTATGTATGAATTTCACTATGATTATGTAAAGAAGAACTATCTTGATAATGCTAAATTACTCTACACAGACACAGATTCTTTTATTTATGAGTTTAAAACTGATGATTTTTATGAGGATATCAAAACTGAGCTAAATAGGTTTGATACAAGTGATTATCCCGAGGATAATATTTACCATTTACCTCTAGTAAACAAAAAGTTTCTTGGGAAATTTAAGGATGAATGTACTGGTGTTATTATAGACACCTTTGTAGGCACAAAATCAAAGTCATACAGCTATATGACAATTAATAATGTAGTAGTAAAAAAATTAAAAGGAGTGAAAAAGAATGTTGTTAGTCAAGAGTTAGATACAAGTGATTATAAAAACTGTATAATTAGTAACCCACCTGTATTATATAAGAAAATGTGTGTATTTAGAAGTAAAAATCATCAGCTACATACCAATTTGCTGAACAAAGTTGCTTTAAGTAATGAAGACAACAAACGATTCATTATACCCAACACATTTGATACTTTTGCTTGGGTAAACAGTCGCATTGACGACTATTACTTTACTTAAGTCTAATGATCACTATATCGTAATATTTGTAGTGTGTTTCATATTGTAATATTTTTTGTAAAAACTGTAAGTAGAATGTATAATGTTAGGCTACTGTAGTTTAGTAAAAATAAGATAAGTAATACATTTTAGTGTAAAATGTTTGCTTTTGTATATTACGAAAAAGATTAAAAAAATGTACAGAATATGTGAACTAAACAAGGGAAATGTAAAAAAAGTAAAGTGGAAATTGTAAATATCCATGTGTGAAAAAGTGAAATGGCTATCACCATTTTAAAATTAAAAGACATTGTGATCTGGTAAACCTTATTTTTATTTCACAACAACAACAATGTACAGAATGTGTAAACTAAACAAGGAGAATGTAAAAAAAATGAAAAGTGGAAATTGTAAATATTCATGTGTGAAAAAAATGAAAATGAAGAAACGGCAATCACCATTTTAAAATTAAAAGACATTGTGATCTGGTAAACCTTGTTTTTATTTCACAACAACAAAAATTTACAGAATGTGTAAACTAAACAAGGAGAATGTAAAAAATGTAAAGTGGAAATTGTAAATATTCATGTGTGAAAAAATGAAAATGAAGAAATGGCTATCACCATTAAAAAAAAGACATTGTGATCTTGTAAACCTTGTTTTTATTTCACAACAAATAGGGCTTTACAAAATAGAATACAAAGAAATACCAATTCCTCAATCCTTTTCATTGTTCATGTCCACTCATCATTAACTTTCCTTTTATAGCCAACCTCTTTCCCACTGAGGCATTATAGGATGTCAAACGTTGTTTAGCTCTTTTCAAAAATACTTTATCCGCCACACGTTTTAAAGCAGAATGACTATGACGATAAGGAAGGTCGTGTTCTTTACATGCTTGATCCAAATAATTAATAGATATTCACTTAGCATAGGGTCTTGCGACCATGATTTTGGTACATGTTGCCTGATTTCTTTCACGGTATTGTCTGTCACATAATAAATTAACAACTTGGAGAATACTAATAATTCTTCTTTGGTAAAACTATCTGCATATCGAGGGCAGATAAACTTTTAGTTCCACCCTTAAAACAACAACACTACCTCTTGCATAGTATGTGATGTTGATGGCTCCTGAGACGTGGAAGATGGTTTAAACATAACTTTTACAACAAGTTGCTCAATGAACAATGCTCAATCTTGAGTCACAGTACTTTTTTTTTTCATAAAACGTGATAGCAAAACACTATTGATTACCATTCAGCATTAGAGTTCTATATGATATTGATAAGAAAAGGGCCATACTGTACTTTTATATAGGTAATAAACGGATCATACTATACTCTCAACTACCCTAATTTCAACTACGTTTCAAGGTCACTCTCTTGAACATTGTCGGAGACTATCGATAAACACCTATGTTCACACGGCACACTCTTGCGGCGCGCGCGGGCATGAATAATTCAGGACGATGTTAATGGCTTAGGTTGGTGGCTTATGGCAGTGGTTTATGGTGGCTTTTGTTGGTGGCTTACGGTGGTGGCTTATGTTGACTTATGTTGGTGGCTTACGGTGGTGGCTTATGGCGGTTGTTTATGATGGCTTTTGTTGGTGGCTTACGGTGGCTTATGTTGGTGGATTACGGTGGTGGCGTATGGCGGTGGCTTATGGTGGCTTCTGTTGGTGGCTTACGGTGGTGGCTTATGGTGGTATTACAGGCTCGCAAAGTAGCCCCACATGTGGCCGGCCAAAACATCACAGTTCAGGAACCTCCACCTCCACATTCCTCCACACAAGATGGCGGCGGCACGATATCTGCGAGCGACGCAGGAAGTGCGGGGGAACATACGATTACGTCAGCAAAACATCTCATCTTGAGTTTCAAATTTAGCCACTATGACGAGCTCAGCACAGGAAGTGCGTGGAAACATACGATTACGTCAGCGAAACATGAACTCACTTGTCTGTTGAATGAGTATCACTTTAGTAGTGGCATCAAGCAGCAAAAGACGTTTCTTACACACAATCCATCATTATGGTAAGCTCTTTTTCTTATCATTATTCGTCAAAATCCGACCATGCGTTCGAGAGATATCGTGCCGCCGCCATCTTGTGTGGAGGAATGTGGAGGTGGAGGTTCCTGAACTGTGATGTTTTGGCCGGCCACATGTGGGGCTACTTTGCGAGCCTGTAATACCACCATAAGCCACCACCGTAAGCCACCAACATAAGCCACCATAAGCCACCGCCATAAGCAACCACCGTAATCCACCAACATAAGCCACCATAAGCCACCACCGTAAGCCACCAACAAAAGCCACCATAAACAACCGCCATAAGCCACCACCGTAAGCCACCAACATAAGTCAACATAAGCCACCACCGTAAGCCACCAACAAAAGCCACCATAAACCACTGCCATAAGCCACCAACCTAAGCCATTAACTTCGTCCTGAATTATTCATGCCTGCGCGCGCCGCAAGAGTGTGCCGTGTGAACATAGGTGGTTATCGATAGTCTCCGACAATGTTCAAGAGAGTGACCTTGAAACGTATTTGAAATTAGGGTAGTTGAGAGTATAGTATGATCCGTTTATTACCTACTAGCAGTAGTACCCGGCTTCGCCCGGTGGAATGATGATAATGTATCAAAGTCTCCTTAGAAATATAATGGATTTAAAATCTAGGTCATTCCCCCCCCCCCCCCTCAAAGACAATGAGGGCGTAATATCTAGGTCATTTGCCCTTTTGATAAGGATGATAATGAAAACTACTGTTGAATTGACACGTCAAACTTACAAACTACCGCAATAGAAATACATATTTCAAAATTCACAGGCGAGGAAGACGTACTGTGTGTGGTGATTAATGGTGTAATGGGCGTAACATCTAGGTCATTTGCCCTTATGATGAGGATGATGAGGAAAACTACTACCTGTATTGAATTGACACTTCAACTTATAATGTACACAATGTACTGTAATAAAAATAAATATTTTAAAAATCACAGTCGAGAAAGACTTTATGCGGCGGTGATTAGTGGTATGATGCGCGTAACATCTAGGTCATTTGCACTTATGATGATGATGATAATAATGTAATGAAAAAATGACTACTGAACGAACATGCTGTAATTTACAACTGATATAGGTAATTCAGATGTCTAGCTTCGATGTCTTGCAAAGTCTCAACCTTATTTTCTGGCTTAGGCCTGTACTCGATGCGTCTATTGAAAGAGCTTATGGCGTACTGCTCGGCAAAGAAAATGGGTCCAAGCTGCACGAACCTGAGATGATCGTAGATGATGACGAAATATGATGACACACGTTCGGGGTTCCCCGTCGTATTTAGATTGGCCGGGGAATCACTCACTCTTTCGCAACACCACAGTGGCTTGAGCAACTGCCCTGTGCTGGCATCAGTATAGACAGCTCTGGAAAGTCATCTCATGTCACCTCGCGATGAATCAGCAAGCTATTCTCACAACTGCCCCCCCCCCAGAGTCTCACAACTGGTGGGACGTTGGTTGGCGACCACCGGACCCCAGCTGAGACTGACATCGCTTCTACTTCCTGGTGCCAGGCTCCTTTCAGTTCTCTTTCCTGTCGGCCTCCCTTGTTCAACTCTTGTTCTCTTCCGACCCCGACTGTATTAGGGTATCCGAGGGCTAGGGAGTCTTTCAATTTCCCGCTTAATTGGCCGTTATCTCATCTTTCCTGACGCCCTCATTCTTCGAGGGGTCTGCCTTCTATTCCTTTTCATTATATCTCCTGTCTTCTTCTCAAGGCCCTCAAAGAGGCAGGGTGTGTGTAGCCCCACCATTTCTGGTACACCCTCAAGGGCTCATGGCGGGTGAGTTAGGAATCTGCCAACCCCGAGTGATTCCTTAGCTAAATGCAGGGAATGGAGAGGTATGTCAGAAATTTAAAGTGGACAGTGATACTCGTTGGGTTCCAAAGAGTAAGTATAAAAATTTTGATCCAGATTGGTGAAACGATGTAGATTTGTGACAAAGGGTCTAAATACAGGGAACGGAGTGCTCTGTCCGAAAGTTCAAGCAGACAGTGGTACTCGTCGGGTTCCATAGGGTAAGTAACTTACATAAAGATTGGTTGAGATGGGTGAAACTAAGTAGATTTTTGCCAAAGAGCCTAAATGCGGTAAATGGAATGGTCTATCCGAAATGTCATGTAGAAAGTGTTACACGTCGGGTTTCAAAGGGTGAGTATGTAAAATTTGGCTCAGATCGGTGAAACAGGGTAGATTTTGCCAAAAGGCCTAAATGCAGGAAATGGAGTTGTCTGTCCAAAGTTTAAAGTGGACAGTGTTACTCTTCGGGTTCCAAAGGGTAAGTATACAAATTTAGGTTCAGATCGGTGAGACGATGTACATATGTGCAAAAGGGCCTAAATGCAGGGAATGGAGTGGTCTGTCCGAAATTCCAAGTGGACAGTGTTACACATCGGGTTCCAAAGGGTAAGTATACACGTTTTGTTTTCGATCGGTGAACGATGTAGATTTGTGCCAAAGGGCCTAAATGCGAGGAATGGAGTGGTCTGTCCGAAATTTCGAGTGAAAGGTGTTACTCGTCGAGTTGCAAAGGGTAATTATTTGAGATCGGTGAAACGGTGTAGTTTTGTGCCAAAGGGCCAAAAAGCAGGGAATAGTGTGGTCTGTCCGAAATTTAAAGTGAACAGTGTTACTTGTCGGGTTCCAAAGGGTAAGTATGTAAAATTTGGGTCAGATCGGTGAAACGGAGTAGATTTGTGCCAAACGGCCTAAATGCAGGGGTTGGAGTGGCCTCTCCGCAATTTCAAACAGACTGTGTTAGTCGCAGCGTTCCAAAGGGTAAATATACAAATTTTGGTTGAGATCGGTGAAACGGTGTAGATTTGGGCCAAACGGCCTAAATGCAGGGAATGGAGTGGTCTGTCCGCAATTTCAAGCAGACAGTGTTACACGCAGGGTTCCAAACGGTAAGTATACAGATTTTGGTTCTGATCGGTGAAACGGTGTAGATTTGTGCCAAAGGGTCTAAATGCAGGGAATGGAGTGGTCTGTCCGCAATTTCAAGCAGACAGTATTACTCGCAGGGTACCAAAGGATACGTATCCGAATGTTGGTTCTGATCGGTGAAACGGTGTAGATTTGTGCCAAAGGACCTAAATGCAGGGAATGGGGTGGTCTGTCCGAAATTTTAAGTGGACAGTGTTACTCGCAGGGTTCCAAAGGGTAAGTATACAAATTTTGGTTCAGATCGGGGAAACGGTGTAGATTTGTTCCAAAGGGCCTAAATGCAGGGAATGGAGTGGTCTGTCCGCAATTCCAAGCAGACAGTGTTTCTCGCAGGGTACCAAAGGGTAAGAATACGAATTTTGGTTCTGATCGGTGAAACGGTGTAGATTTGGACCAAAGGGCCTGAATGCAGGAAAAGGGGTGGCCTGTCCGAAATTTTAAGTGGACAGTGTTACTCGCAGGGTTCCAAAGGGTAAGTATACAAATTTTGGTTCAGATCGATGAAACGGTGTAGATTTGTGCCAAAGGGACTAAATGCAGGGGATGGAGTAGCCTCTCCGCAATTTACAGCAGACAGTGTTAGTCGCAGTGTTCCAAAGGGTAAATATACAAATTTTTGTTGAGATCGGTGAAACGGTTTAGATTTGGGACAAAGGGCCGAAATGCAGGGAATGGAATGGTCTGTCCGCAATTTCAAGCAGACAGTGTTACTCGCAAGGGTTCCAAAGGCTAACTATACAAATTTTGGTTCAAATCGGTGAAACGGTGTAGATTTGGACCAAAGGGCCTAAATGCACCGAATGGGGTGGTCTGTCCGAAATTTTAAGTAGACAGTGTTACTCGCAGTGTTCCAAAGTGTAGGTATACAAATTTTGGTGCAGATCGGTGAAGCGGTGTAGATTTGTATACATAACAGACAAACAGACAGACAGACAGACAAACTTTGTGCTTTATATATATAGATATAAAAGTACAGTATGGCCCTTTTCTTATCTATATCATATAGAACTCTAATGCTGAATGATAATCAATAGTGTTTTGCTATCACGTTTTATGAAAAAAAAAAGTACTGTGACTCAAGATTGAGCATTGTTCATTGAGCAACTTGTTGTAAAAGTTATGTTTAATCCACCTTGCACGTCTCAGGAGCCATCAACATCACATACTATGCAAGAGGTAGTGTTGTTGTTTTAAGGGTGGAACTACAAGGTTATCTGCCCTCGATATGCAGATAGTTTTACCAAAGAAGAATTATTAGTATTCACCAAGTTGTTAATTTATTATGTGAGAGACAATACCGTGAAAGAAATCAGGCAACATGAGTTATGTATTCCGTCTAGGGTCGAACTCCAGACCCCATTCTAAACTAAGACTTATGATTATTATTACTGCAGATGTGTATCTGTCATTCTGTATATCTCGATATGTTCACCCCACTATCTATGAGTGTGCACTTCATGGAATTCCTGTTATCGGAACCATAAATCAATATCCTGTATGACACACATGGCTCTCTCCCTTGTGAAGGGAGGATTTGTATAAAAGCCCCTATTCAGAGAATTCTTATTCTCGGAACCAAGAAAATGACACACTGCATATGAGATATCCACATATCATTAATTTTAGATTATTAATAATAATAATAACTATAAGTTCTTTCCTTTGTTGTGAAAAACTAACCGGGGCTCTTCCACATATATTTTGATTAATAATAATAATAATAATAATAATAATAATAATAAGTTATTTCTTTTATTGTGAAAACCTAACCGCCCTTCACATATATTTTGATTATTAATAATAATAAGTTATTTCCTTTATTGTGAAAACCTAACCGGGGTCTTTCACATATATTTTGATTAATAATAATAATAAGTTATTTCCTTTATTGTGAAAACCTAACCGGGGCTCTTTCGCATATATATTTGGTCAATATTAACACTTATAAGTAAGTTTTTTTTTTTTTTTTTTTTTTTTTTTTAGCGTATGGCTTTCAGTGCCGGGAGTGTCCAAGGACATGTTCGGCTCGCCAGGTTTGTAGCTGCATCGAGACGGACACCCAATGGGTGAGCTACGAGTACCGTTGGGAAGGGAAGTAGGAATGGAAGAACGAGGAGTTGGAAGGTAGCGGCTGTGGCCTATAGTTAGGGACCAACCCCGGCATTTGCCTGGAAGGAAGATGGGAAACCACAGAAGACCATCTTCAAGGTTGCCGGCGGGGGGATTCGAACCTCCTCGCCTCCCGGATGTGAGCGACTGCCAACAGTCTTGCCGTAACGACCACGGCTAACTCACCCGGTTTATAAGTAAGTAATTAACTTTTAAAAGTAACAACTGTTACAAAATTTAATCTAACAATTTAAATATTTATTATAGACAATTTTGAAAACCGTCTTTATAAATTCAAACAAAATGCCTGAAACCGAGTAACTTTCAAAATTCGAATATGCTCAGATACAGCTTTGCCTGAATTTAATGGCACTAATTCTTGCAGTCTTGACTATTTCTTAGCAAGAACAGAATCGTTTCTAAACACTCATAAGAGAATAGCGTCAGCTACAAACTCAGTATTAATAAATGACTTCCTATTTAACGTCATAAAGTCAAAACTAAAAGGTGAAGCATGTAGCATTCTTGACTTAGAAGCCAACAGTACTTATGAAAAATTTAAAGATAAACTCATAAGAAAATACGGTAACGTCAAAGACGAGAGACTTCTCATCCAGGAGATCTCTAATTGCTACCAGAAAAGAAACGAATCATACAATGACTACCATGATAAATTGGAAGGATTGACTTTGCAATGCAAAAGCTTATGCAAACTCAATTACCAAAATCAAGTTTTGGAATTGAAATTAAGAGAACTTGAAGAGTTAAGCCTAAATACATTTAAAGCAGGAGTGTTGGAACCCTACCGTTCATACTGAAGATATGCACAGATTACAGACCTGAATCATTGTCTCAGGTTATGCAGGTTTTATGATAACGATCGTGCCCATGAAGATTACATGGACCAACTAAGAGGAAAACTACCTCCTAACAAGTTTCCACCAACAACTCGACCACTAGGCCACTCAGCACACAATCCATTCTCGAATTTTAACCCAGCTCCACCAAGGAACCCATTTAACCAACCTTTCATGCAAAATCAGACCCACAGACCCTTCTATAAAGATAAACCACAACCAATTTTCGGACACGCTCAAGCTCCGAACACTCAGCTTTTCAAGCCACCAAACCCCATGAATCGTCCTTACCCAACTCCCAATAATATTGGCCGACGTTTCACACCCACTAACCAGCAAAGATTTCCACAGCCGATGTCAGGTGTTTCAACCATTAGAGGTAATCTGAACGCTCACTTAGAACCTTCAGAAGACATCGAACAGGAAGCTTTAGGTCCCATACAGCAATCACTAGAGTATGTAGATGAGTACAACATACAAAACTACCCGAAAGAGTACGACACTCAGTACTATGAATATGAGTACGATACAGAGGAACAGTCTCAGGATTTTCGCTTGGCCCAGCCATCAAAATCGAAGACTTAAATAATTTAGGTAGCGCAGATTTCGCTCAATTAGACGCAAAGATTGACTACGCCTCGAACCTAGTCACTCTCAACAGCACGGACATACCGTTTCACTTTCATTCTTCACATAATCAAGTGAATCATTTTCAACCGACAGTAGATACAGCTAACACTGCGATTCCCGTCCACATCGAAAAAGAAGATGAGTATGTTCTGAATTTTAAATATGGTGAAATGTATCTCTTAGATGCCAAAACCCACCAAGCCATGCAGCCCACAGAGGGACAACTAAAACAAGAGTTTAAGGAACCAATTTTAGTTGAGCGACTGGAAATAAATTCCATTACATACGGTAATATTCAAGAATATCCAAACACAAAACTAGGAGAGTCTGATTACGTCAAAGACAAAACTAACTATGTCACAGACGCACTCTCTAGAGTAGAGATTAACATGGCTGATGAAACAGCTTCAATCATTGCCATCCCCGGAGATGACACCTACCAAAATGATATGGATAATTAAACTGTCCATTCAAACCAAGCAGACCCCATATTCACATTGAAAATATCTGAACGGAACTTAAACCAAAACCGCAATCAGATTATCGTAAAATATGGTAATTATCCCAAGGTACTTAAACAAAACCTGTTTAAAAAATGTACCAGACACATAATGATTGTCACAAAGAAGAATCTTCAGGAAGATTTAGCAAATCACCTCCTCAAAATAATAGTAACCTCAAACAAGTACGCTACTTATTTTGACGATATCACTCTCGAGATCCCATTCATCAGGGCATGCCAGAAGCTATTTACTTCTGAACTAATCATTATCAGGTCATCCAAATTCTTGGAAGACATTGAAAGCCCCGAAACTCAGAGACAGCTGATTTTACACTATCATTCTGAAAACCACAATGGTATAGTAGAAACTTACGAACATCTTAAGACCAAATACTACTGGCCTCATTTAAGAGAACAAATTAGGACAATCATCAATCAATGTAACCTCTGTCAAAGAAACAAATACGAGAGACACCCTAACGAGGTATCGAACCAAGGTCCCATCACCGCCGATCACCCTTTCTCTCAAATTCACATCGCCACGTTTCACTTCGAGCAAAGTCGCATATTAACTATAATTGACATTTTCTCAAAGTATGGACAAGCCTACATTTTACCAAATGGTACAGGTCTGGCCACACTAAGCCAATTACAAGTTTACTTTTCCCACCATGGATTTCCAAGGAAAATCACACATGACCAAGGAGGAGAGTTCGAAAACAATGTCATAAAAGAATATTGTAAAGCCACAAACATCGAATATCACGCTACTACCCCTTTGAATTCTTCATCTAATTCTCCAGTAGAAAGACTGAATTCGACCCTTCTAGAGAAACTTCGTATCTCCAGAGATCACGATAAGTTCACTCCGCTCTCAGAGCTCGTGACCAGCATAATCACGAATTACAATTCTTCAATCCATTCCACTACTAAACAACCTCCTTTCAACGTTCTATATGGGCCATACTATAAAGCTTTAGACCACGTCTTCTCGCCATGTCCCAAATTCAATGAATACATTGAAAGACAAGGAAATCAGTTGAAAATTGTAAAAGAGAGTCATACTAAACCAAACACCGACACTTTCAATCATAATTACCAAATTAATGAAACTGTCTACGTATTAGATCCCCTCACTAGAAACAAGAAATCAAAAAACCTGTACAACGAAGGTATCATTACCAAAATTGAAGAAAACAGGGTATACTGTAAAATGAGAAACGGTAAAACTCATGTAAGGAATTTTCGGGACATTAAACCAAAAAGAAAATTTCTTATTCCAGATTCCTCCCTGGATATGGCACCATCATCACACAGCCCATCCAGGCACAAGGATTCTATGCCGACTCATTAGGACCTGCCTTAATAATTAACGATTATCACCGGTTAATGTTTCATTTCAATTTAACGAGTTTAAAAGAATCTTATAATAATATTCAAGACACTATCTCGAGTCTCGTATCACGAAGCAATAATACTTTTCTTTATCTAATATCAGAATTAAGAGAATCAATTAAAGAAACAAAAAAGGAATTAAATAAGTTGCTGCCTGCTACACCTAGAAGTAAGAGAGGTCTTATAAATGGTTTAGGTAGTATAATTAAATTCATATCAGGTAATCTAGACCAAGATGATCTAGACAACCTACAAGAACAATTAGAAGCATTAAAACAAAGTAACGCCAAGGAAATTAAACATATTAATAAATTAGTATCATTCAGTAACTCCATTGCTCAAAAGTTCTATAATGAAATGAACCATGTAAACTATAATATGAAGGTAATTAAAGGTATTTTACAAGAAGAAGACTTCAAGATTAACCTTCTGGAACATCAACAATATGTGCTCTTGTGTACGAACAAATTGGATAAAATCATACATATAATGCAAGATACTATTAGCTTGTCATTTAATGAAATGACAAATATCAAGATGTTCTCCCAAAAGGATTTAACAAATGTTGTAAAACATTTACAACTAATCTACCCAACAAAAACTATAATTCATACTGACCAGTATCATCAATTTGAGTACCTTAAACTGTCAAAAACGCAAGTTCTCATGATGAACGAAGAAATGGTTGTAATATTATATATGCCAATCACTGATGCTAAAACTTATACATTGTATAAAATTTCTCCTGTACCTAGCAATAATCTAATATTAATCCCTCCGGAAAAATATTACTTGCAAGGACCTACCTTAAGATGGTCTAACGCACCTTGTATAAAAATTACTCAATATTACGCATGTATACTCTTTAATACTAGAATAACTTCATGTAATTTAACGGACACTACCAGATGTCAATTTGCCACTGTAAAAAACGAGGCACAACTATTTCAACCACTAAATAAGAAGCATAGCCTTTTCTCTAGCAAAATTCCTCAAATAATCTTGCAAACCTGCCCAGAATCTCAGAGAACTATAAAATTAGCAGGATCATATGTTATCTACTCAAATGAGTCTTGCCCTATTACAAGTATGGGCATAACTTTGCAACAGCAACCTACAAATTATGTGCACCTGTTTCCACTCCTGACAACTCCAAGTGATCCATACGTTAAGACCGAAATAAATTTCCATTCATCCCACCTCGATGTGAAAGGAATGAAGTTAGATTTAAAACCCATTCAAGAATATAATACTAAAATGAAGACTTTTGTGTCTGTGAACACAAGTATTATAATACTTATTTTCTGTGTTATCCTGTTAATATATAGAACAAGGATAAATCAATGTATTAAATCTGTAAAAAATAGATTTAAGAAAATTGTTATCGGGGACGATAACGATCAACAAAGGGTGGAGGAGTTATGTATTCCGTCTAGGGTCGAACTCCAGACCCCATTCTAAACTAAGACTTATGATTATTATTACTGCAGATGTGTATCTGTCATTCTGTATATCTCGATATGTTCACCCCACTATCTATGAGTGTGCACTTCATGGAATTCCTGTTATCGGAACCATGAATCAATATCCTGTATGACACACATGGCTCTCTCCCTTGTGAAGGGAGGATTTGTATAAAAGCCCCTATTCAGAGAATTCTTATTCTCGGAACCAAGAAAATGACACACTGCATATGAGTGTTCGTTTGTATTCAATTCAGAGAATTCTTATTCTCGGAACCAAAGAAATGACACACTGCTTATGAGTGTTCATTTCATAGAATTCCTGTTATCGGAACTAAGAGTCCATATGCTGTATGACGCATATTGTCCTCCCCCTTGTGAAGGGTGAGTCCATATTCTGTATGACGCACATTGTCCTCCCCCTTGTGAAGGAACTGTATAAAAGCTCTGCGCTGAGGAGCACACGTCTCTTCCAGTTAAAGCAGCGACCGAACAGGTTGACTGTCTGGTGTTAACTTGTATATACTGGATTGTCAAAGATTAATAAATACTTCTACAAACTAACCAACGAGTTCTCATTCATAGAAAGCAGATACTACTCATCAGAATAAGAACCACGAGACCTACTGACTTAGCAGTAGCGACAACTTCTTAGTACATCACTAAAGAAGACTGTTAAGCGACAAACTTAACTCATGTACCAAAATCATGGTCGCAAGACCCTATGCTAAGTGAATATCTATTAATTATTTGGATCAAGCATGTAAAGAACACGACCTTTCTTATCGTCATAGTCATTCTGCTTTAAGACGTGTGGCGGATAAAGTATTTTTGAAAAGAGCTAAACAACGTTTGACATCCTATAATGCCTCAGTGGGAAAGAGGTTGGCTATAAAAGGAAAGTTAATGATGAGTGGACATGAACAATGAAAAGGATTGAGGAATTGGTATTGCTTTGTATTCTATTTTGTAAAGCCCTATTTGTTGTGAAATAAAAACAAGGTTTACCAGATCACAATGTCTTTTTTTTAATGGTGATAGCCATTTCTTCATTTTCATTTTTTCACACATGAATATTTACAATTTCCACTTTACATTTTTTACATTCTCCTTGTTTAGTTTACACATTCTGTAAATTTTTGTTGTTGTGAAATAAAAACAAGGTTTGCCAGATCACAATGTCTTTTAATTTTAAAATGGTGATTGCCGTTTCTTCATTTTCATTTTTTCACACATGAATATTTACAATTTCCACTTTTCATTTTTTTTACATTCTCCTTGTTTAGTTTACACATTCTGTACATTGTTGTTGTGAAATAAAAACAAGGTTTACCAGATCACAATGTCTTTTAATTTTAAAATGGTGATAGCCATTTCACTTTTTCACACATGGATATTTACAATTTCCACTTTACATTTTTTACATTTCCCTTGTTTAGTTCACATATTCTGTACATTTTTTAAATCTTTTTCGTAATATACAAAAGCAAACATTTTACACTAAAATGTATTACTTATCTTATTTTTACTTAACTACAGTAGCCTAACATTATACATTCTACTTACAGTTTTTACAAAAAATATTACAATATGAAACACACTACAAATATTACGATATAGTGATCATTAGACTTAAGTAAAGTAATAGTCGTCAATGCGACTGTTTACCCAAGCAAAAGTATCAAATGTGTTGGGTATAATGAATCGTTTGTTGTCTTCATTACTTAAAGCAACTTTGTTCAGCAAATTGGTATGTAGCTGATGATTTTTACTTCTAAATACACACATTTTCTTATATAATACAGGTGGGTTACTAATTATACAGTTTTTATAATCACTTGTATCTAACTCTTGACTAACAACATTCTTTTTCACTCCTTTTAATTTTTTTACTACTACATTATTAATTGTCATATAGCTGTATGACTTTGATTTTGTGCCTACAAAGGTGTCTATAATAACACCAGCACATTCATCCTTAAATTTCCCAAGAACCTTTTTGTTTACTAGAGGTAAATGGTAAATATTATCCTCGGGATAGTCACTTGTATCAAACCTATTTAGCTCAGTTTTGATATCCTCATAAAAATCATCAGTTTTAAACTCATAAATAAAAGAATCTGTGTCTGTGTAGAGTAATTTAGCATTATCAAGATAGTTCTTCTTTACATAATCATAGCGAAATTCATACATAAGTGTTTTTGACAATTCCAGAATGGTGTAACCCACATATATGGGTTTGTTGTAAGTTACTTTAAGACGATTCATTTGTATTACAAATAAATCCTCATGAAAAATTGAACAGCTATGAAAGTTAGGCTTGCTTATTAAGTTGCTCGCACCATACCTTTTACCATCATTCTCCCACTTTGTTATCAGCTTTACATCAACTCGTTTATCAACATTCTCCATAGTCTTTCCAAAAACGCTATTATTCATGAGTTTATAAAAATCTTTTTCGAACGCGTTTGTTGACTGTGTTCTTAAATTATTGTTTAGATCAATATACGGTTTGAGCCATGCTGACTGATGAAATTGTAATACGCGATTAATTTTAGTTAATTTCAATCCATGCTGTAGACACTGTTTCAAGTTAGTTACATTAGCAATTAACATTTTTGTCCGTGATGTGATGTATGGAGATTTCATATTCTCAGGACAAAATGGTAAATCATTATGATCATCATGTAACTCTTTAGGGTACTCAAGATTTACCTCAAAAATATATCCTTTATCATCGTTATCATTAAGAGTGTTAACGTGTAAGACATCAATTTCAGGTTGTGTCAGCCAGCGAAAATCTTTCAGTGGTAGATATTGGCTCATAGCCCAACCATATTGGTTATTTGCATCGAGGTAGACAATATACTTTGACTCTTCACAAGGGTTGTAGCTAGGCATGTATTTATTATTCGCTTTAGAATATCACCCACTACATTGGCTTAATTCACCTCGAATTGATGATTTTATAAAATTGATCATGTCTATATCAGTCATTAATTCATAGTGTACTTTCGTTTTTTTCAACATTGAACTGAAACTTAACCCAGGAGCAGTGAAATACTGACAAGGATCAAGGTCATAAGTTTTCATACAAACGTTCCGAAAATTTTCAAAAACATCTGCTAATAATAGCACATCTGTCTTCAAATATATGTCTGAAAATTCACCTAATGTTTGAATGTCAAACTGTGTCCATACACGTTGTGCATGTAAATATTCCTGATCACTAATATGACTTGTGTATAAGGAATTGTAAAATGCATCTTTTGGTGGTAAAGAACACTCCTCAAGACGTTCCACACAGTTAATATATTCATAAGGGAATATACCCTTTTGACGAATCAAATTAAAATCATCTTCTTTAGGAAAGACACGTTGAATTTCATGAAACTGATCTGATTTTAAATTACTAGCCAGCTTATCAAGACTACTTGGCATAAAGCGGAATGAATCTAAAAATCGCAGTTTTATCGTCTTTTTATTGACAGTTTTGATGTATTTTGTGAACGATATGTATTGTTCCTTATTATTTGCAATCACATCAATTTTCACATCTGAAGCTCCAAACTCTTTAACGATAAAGTGGTTATCGTATTTGCTACCGTTATGTAGAATGACTGGAATGAATTTACTTACTGTATACTTTAAATTACATTCTTGGTGAGCAGCACCACGATATTTTCCTGTTAAATGGTCATGATCGCGAACCCTATCTGTATATAAACATTCACCACATATAAAACAATTAGTTTCAGTTTCAAAACGCGTTTGCAGTAATGATGTTAGTGACTCCATTGGAATGATCGTATTTAAAATTGAGGATATACGGATTGCATCTTTTTCAAGCCTTTCCATAAAAACTTTAGGTGCTTCAGGTCCTCTATACAGCTCAAACTTATTTAAAGAGGCTTCGTAACTACATTTAATAATAATATGCAAAGCTAAAAGGTTCATGAATGTGAGTAGTGTTGGTAAAAGGTTTGGTAGGATTCGATGAACATGTATTAAATGGTTTTAGCAAAGCCTCAAAGTCAGCATATATAACAAATGGTACTCGAAGCTGCTTCTCAAAATCCTTAAATTTCAGAATGTTATTTCTAGGAGTAGGTAATACCGTACACACATGAGTATATCCCCATTTTTGATGTTGAGTTAGTTGGTCCTCTTTCTTAAAATATAGCAAACAGCTATCACATAACCACTTCTTAGATTCACCTTTTGATAGTTGACTGCCAACAAGTCTACTTAAATATTTTATCCAACAATAGAGGGCATTTTCACCTTTAGTTATGTATAACAAATCAACATGAGCATCCCTTTTTCCTGAGTATAATATAGAGGACCTACTATACTCTTATTTTCAATTCCGTAAACATTAATACTTACATTATTCAGCTCTTCAAAACGTTGAATGTCTTTTATCGCCATAGGATATTCTATTTCTTTTAAATCTAACACTGAAGAATAGTGAGGATATGATGATGTTCTATACAGATGCTCCACTGCTGGATGGAGAGCTGAGGTTACAGCCCATGCAAAGCATGCGTCATCATTATTCATAACGTTTACACAAGCATGCTTACGTTTGATCCATCCTGGCAAATCAATGTATGATGATGATCGAAGGGGGTTGTATTTATACATGTTGGTTTCTAAATAAAGTACTTTAACCAACCCCCAGCCTGACTCCCTTTCCTGGAACTCTTCACTCATCACAATTATTTATTTATTTATCGTATGGCTTTTAGTGCCGAGAGTGCCCGAGGTCATGTTTGGCTCGCCTGAGTCTGTAGCTGCTTCCTGAGGGCACCCTAAAGGGTGAGCTACAAGTTCCATTCAATTTCAAGTAGTTCCAACTTTCGCCACCATATATCAATGATACCTTGTGGCGAACGTTGGAAATTTGATAGAGCGTTCCGACGAAATATTTTGGTTTATATCACTAATATTAGTTGATTCGCTAACAATTATGTTTTTTGTATTAAAAGATTTGGTATCCGTAATTTCACCTTCGCTCCCAATTTTTACATAGAGTCCAAAAAGTTCAAAATCCATTTTAATTGTTTTATGCTGTACTAAAACATTTTCTACCAAGCCAAACACAGTAGGTTGAACATGTTTTTAAAATGATTCAATACGTTGAGTTTTTTCTTTACTATAAAGTCTATAACTAGCAATTCGACTTTTAATTGCACTACCAATTTGTTGAATATTTCCAGAATTTCTTTCATGGCAAGCGTTATTTTTATGATGAATACTGCGTAAATGTCCATGAATGATTGAAGAAGGTATATCAATATTACATACATTACAATGTGTTATCGAAGGTTCACCATTCTTCTTTCTTTTTGTTGCCCAACTATTTTCACAATCTTGAGAACGTTTACGCTTTTGAGCATCACATTCAATTAAAGGTTCCGTGTTAGTTGATGGTTTTACAGATTTCAATTCCTGTTGTTCACCATGCACTTCAACCATGTGGGATTGATATCGCTTTACAGCAGAAAAACCAAGTTCGCAAACTGAACACGAAAATGGTGCTGAAATAACATGCATTAAATTTACATGACGTGCAAGATTATCTTGTCTGTTAAATGTGGTAGCACAATGACTGCACACAAATATTTTAATGTCATGTTTAACATTTGCGTGCCGTTGAAGGCTGTCAGGTCTTGAGAACTGTTTCTTACAGTCACCACACTTGAACATGATGATCACTTTCGAAATTACCTATAAAAGAAAGAAATCATAAATGATAATAAATGATAAAACAAAGTACAATATAAATAGTTTAATTATATTCCAGTCAATGTTTATAGCAAGGTATTTAAATCGATCATCTGTGAACTCATAGCAAGTCTAACTTCATGTAGTTCTAACTGGGGGTTACTATATTACACTGTCACTGACACCTAGCGGTGAACATTGGAACTTGATAGAGTGGTATAAACCAGCGGTCGCCAGTTAAGTGAGCGAAGTGTGACGTCATAGCCAGTCTTAAAACAAGTCTAAACTTGTTGAACATGTCACGTGATAGAAACCAGCAGCTACCAGTTAAGTGAGCTAAGTGTGACGTCATAGTCAGTCATAAAGCAAGTCTAAACTTGTAAAACATGTCACGTGACAAGATTAAGTTAGGTAAAGTTAGGTTATGTTAGGTGAACTGAGATTAAGTCTTTAAATATTCCCTCTGTCACTGACACCTAGCAATGAACATTCAGACTTAATAGAGCGGTAATCAAAATCTAACCTACAAAATTAGCTTTACACACCATGGTCAAGTAGTTCCAACTTTTGACTGCCAAATATACCATTTTCACTAACATGTAGTGGTGAACATTGGAAAATATCACTCTAACTGTTTAAAAGTTATTAGAGGGGGCACTTACATTTTTATAATTTATCAACTGCTGCCACTGAATGAACAGATTGTAGGAATCTGGTAACCTACAGGAACCCAATTATCTGTAAACAAATCAATCAATCAATCAATCAATCAATAAATACATTCCAATCAATAACTTCAACATCAATTAGTAATAAAAGACTACAATCCATTAATAATAAGTACTTACCTTGCAAAATAATTGAACGATTTTTTACCAAAAAGGCTTTTTTACAACTCTTGAGCAGTAATGGAGCACTGTTCACTCAAAGCGAGTAATAAAGACTGACAGTAAGGAAATATATGACACCTCTCTTATATAAACTCTCATCGCTCGTGTCAGCAGTTTTTTGCAGATCATTGCAATTCCTTTTCCCAAAGTGGCTGAGAGTCCAAAGTACACTAGGAACACCTGTGTGGTATCCAATTACTTCTGACTTTGCATGATCATCACCCATTGTCTTGATCAACACCTGAGGTTTCAAATTACTGCAGCGTCAGTCGTAGCAACAGCAGTGTGCGCTCTCTGCTATGTCAGCAACATGACACCGGAAGGAACACCTGTGTAATATTCAATAACTGCTAACTTTGCATGATCATCACCCATTGTCTTCATGAACACTTGCGGTTTCAAATTACTGCAGCGTTTGTCATAGCAACAGATCTGCGGGCTCTCTGCCATGTCTGTAATATGACACAGGAAATAACAAGACGTCTTATTGCACGTACCATCTCCACAGTTTTAACATCTTAAGAACATGTATTATTCTCTTTCAACTACAAATGGCTCGTTAGAACACATCCATCCACCAAGTTAGATCCCTAGTATGTTCTCATGTATTTCGTCACTTTCCTTTCATATCGTTATCACATTATAGTAGTGGGGGACTAGTGAACAACGTCAGTTCAACACACTGCTTTACACGCAAAATGTAGTTAGGCCCTTTGACATAATTTAAATAAATTCATGGGCCAGTCCATAGGGACCAGGCCAAAGGGACCGGTCCAAAGGGATCAGTCCAAAGGGACTCATCAACAAGGACTCGTCCTCAAGGACTCGTCCACAAGGACCTGTCAACAAGGACTCGTCAACAAGGACCTGTCAACAAGGACCCGTTACGTTGGGTTAGGTTAGGTTACACTACAGCCGCCATCTTTTAAAAAGCCTGCCCTCTTACAAAGGCTATGAGTGGGCATGCATAAAAAACAAAAAACAAGCATGTTAATTCATAGTGGCTATCCACCGTATACATGTCTCTTGTGTAGAACAACGTTTAATTCCATATTGGCATTCAAACTCTCACATGTTGCACTTGGAAGGAGAGATTTTCTAAAAAATTACAATTTCATGCCCTAGTAAGGGTAGGTTTTATTTTAGGGTAGAGATATGTTGTCCAATGGAAATGGGGTGTCAGCCCGAGTTCAACGACACCTCATTCATCAAAATCCGAACATGCATTCGAGATATATCGTGCCGCCGCCATCTTGTGAGGTGGGGAGGTGGTGGCGGGCCTTGAACCGATTCATTTCCACTACTCAAGAGTGACCCCAGAGCTCATCGACACAAATCTACTGCACAGGAGGACCTGGAGAAGGCTCTAAAGGCTATGAGAAAAGGAATGTCGCTCCGAGCTGCTGCAGAGAAGTTCCACATTTCGAAATCGGCTTTGCAAAGATATAGGAGAATGGGTCCAGCAGAGCTTCAACACAGAAGAAACAAAGGTGGTCAAACAGCTCTTAGCGACCAATGTGAAATGAAAATAGTGCAAAGTATTGTTGCATGTTCAAAATGGGGATATCCATTAAGTACCTTTGATTTGCGATGTTTTGTGAAGTACCATTTGTACAGGGAAGACAAAGTTGTAAAACGATTCAAGAATAATCTTCCAGGTCCAGATTGGGCTCAGACATTCGTAAATAGACATAAGGTTATACTTGCTCCACGATTATGCCAAAATATATCGCAAAACAGGGCTAAAATTACACCGCAATATATTAAATGTTATTTTGAAGAGCTAAAACTCACCATTGATGGTGTTTCCCTGGAACAAATCATAAATTATGATGAAACAAATTTGGCTGACGACCCAGGTCGACGAAAGCTTCTGTTCAAGAGGGGCTACAAGTATCCTGAGAGGATTATGAATCATTCAAAATCGAATGTTAGTGTGATGTTTGCTGCTACTGCTGATGGCACCTTGTTGCCACCTTATGTCATAAATATAAGGATAAACACCTTTATGATCTATGGAGTGAAGGAGGTCCTGCTGGGACCAGGTACAATAGGACAAAATCAGGATGGATGGATGGCCAATGTTTCCTAGACTGGTTTAAAGTGATAGTGATACCATTCTTCCGTTGTTTTGAGGGCAGGAAAGTTATCATTGGTGACAACCTGAGCTCCCATCTTTCTCCAGCTGTCATAGATTTATGTGAAAAGAATCAAATTGAGTTCGTCTTTCTACCACCGAACTCAACACACCTTACACAACCTCTCGATGTCGCACTGTTTAGACCCCTGAAAAGGGCGTGGCGGAAAGTCTTGGAGAATTGGTAAAGTAGAACTGCTGGTAGCAACAAATGTTCAGGAATTGACAAGAAGTATTTTCCTCGACTGTTGAAAGAAACCCTTCACCTGTTATCTCCAGTCATGAAAACAGACATATGCTCAGGTTTTAAGAAAACTGGAATTCATCCTTTAAATATGAACAGAGTTCTCGATATGTTGCCGATTGAACATGATGGAGAAGATAAGTCTATCAATGACAGCCTAACTGAATTCCTGAAAAATCAAAGGTGGGGTGATAATGGCAGCATTCACAAACCTGGCAGAAAAAGAAAGCTTTATGTACCACCTGGCAGAAGTGTCCATGCACATGGCTTAGGGTCCCAGAAAGAAGTGGAAGAACAACACAGCAATGTTGACAGTGATAGTGACTACAATGCAGAGTGCAGAGAAGCAAGCACATCAAGGGACCCTGACCCCTCTTCTGAATTACAGTCTGAAGAAGTTGGAGCCCTGTCTGTTCATCAGGCATTACATGTTGGTCAGTGGGTGAAAGTGAAATTTGACAGCCTTAAGGGAGATGGAAAATGTTTAATTGGGAAAATCATGAATGTTGTGCGTGTTGGGGTGACTTACGAGGCATCATTCTTGAGAGAGACTTCCAAGGACAAAAATCTTTATGTTTTTCCAAATGTGGAAGATGTGTCTGAATTCGACCAGGAGCAATTAGTTCAAATAATGAAAGAACCCACAGTTAGGAGAGGCAGACATAGTTTTAAGTAAAGTTTGTGTTCATACTGTAACCTTACCATTTGTCCCCATCACTATATAGTCCATGGTGTATATTTTCCCTATTTTGTATTTTCAATTTTTATTTTTTGCATTCTGTATTTTGTAACATAGTTCAGTGTCCCCCAATAACCTCAGGTGCCACTGGGATAGGGTTTTGTAATTTTCTTTATGACTGACTCTATTGACCCCATCCCCGGAGCGAAAAGGGACACTTTTTATTAATAAATAACTCAATATTCTCAAAAGCTACATTGCTGATATTTTGTTCAAAAGAGAGGGTGAAATACAACCTTTCACTTCAAAGAGCTAAAGTGTGTAACATTTCTTGGCCTTGGATTTATTTCTAAAATAATTCAAAATTATGTCCCTATTCACCCCAGTTTACCCGGTACTCACATTGTACTTAACTTTTACGTGTTTTAAAATTCTATTAATGAAAAACTTGCCACGGTGGGTGAGTGGTTAACGTGTCGGATTACCAACCCCAAGCTTGCAGGTTTGCTCCTGGCCGTGGTAAGTGATTTTTGAAAGGCGACAAAAATCACGACATGGATGTCATACGTTGTTGGCATCTTAAAGAACCCGTTTGAATTCAGTAGGCCGTGTTCAAAGGAACGACGAATTTCAACATGCAAGCTGCCCTCTGGGTGTCAATTAACAAAGCTTGCACCCGGCATCCGAGGCCATACGATATTATTATTATTATTATAATGAAAAACTTGAGCTTGTTTGTAATTAAACAATTTTTGAATGTCTGAAATTATTTTTTAACACACAAAACAATGTCAATTTCCAGTGTCTAACGATTTCTTGATTTGGTTTTTAAATTCACCATTATGGAGAATCCTTGTTCACAGTTGTAAGATGTAGAAAATGGCTGTTGTGGACAGTTATGGGAATTCTTTTTTAATACTTATCCAAAATTTGTCAGCACAAGCATTGTTAAATGTTAGTTTCACTGACTGATCACTTGAAATCTCGACCGTTAAAATTTTGGGGGGGAGGGGGAGAGAAGGGAGGGGGGTTGCCAAAATACTCAGCCTAAAAAGGGGGTATCTCTGTCGCTCAGTACTCCTCATCCTAATCATTCTGACTAATAATCATCTTGTTTTTGCTTTTTGGTTTTTTCCATTCCATTTATGGAAATAGGTTATAACACCATATCCGACTATAACCTTGATAATGAAGCTAATAAGGATCAGTTCAGGATCTTATATCGGAATGTCCGCAGCTTAAGAAGTGAAGGAAAATTTGATTATTTTAAGCTAATTATCAGTCAATTGTGTTTCCCTGATGTTATAGGAGTTACAGAAAACTGGTTTTCAAATGAAGAGGTAAAGTACTACCTGCTAAACAATTATGACCTACTACATATATCCAGGAATGAGGTTAGGGGAGGTGGTATTTGCCTCTACACTCATAAAAATTATAGTGCCAAACTAATACATACCATTAACAGTACCACACACAGTGTTCTTGTCTCAAGTCTTAAAGTAAAAAATATGCACGTAAACTTTGTCTTAGCTTATAATCCACATACCACCAATGCACCAAACTTCCTCCCTGATCTGGAGCTTGCCCTTTCTAAATGTAACTCTAACAAAGTCATCTTGGTTGGCGACTTTAACTTCAATATACTCAGCAAAACAGATCATTATACTGTACAGTACCTGGATATGACACTCAGCAAAGGTTATACATGTATAAATCCCAACCTACTGTACCCGTTCGTCCTGGGGATGCGATGACCCATCTGCTATAACATCGCATTCCTGGAGTTCCAGGACAGAGCGGAGTTAAATGAACCTCTAGTCAAATAAGGAATGTGTCGGAAATTCAGCTGAGTTATCGAAAAAGCAGTGGGTAACACGAGACAAAGTATCTCTAGGGTCGTTACGGGCTTAAGTTTAATAGAAATAATGCAAATATAAATCGGCGCCATCAACTGAATTCCTAGCAAACCACTTCCTTTCCGGTTAAGCCTTACTCAAGACCAGGAAAGAAAAAGGAAAATCACACCATCATCAGATCACAACTAAGATAAAAACAAATTTATTTCACTTTGATAGTCAGACAGACATTTTAAATAAACCTCCTACCTGAGAGTATGGTCGAATGCCAACGTTAAATTGTCATTGTCCAAAACTCGAACCATCTCCTTTCTAATCAAAAAGATTTCATCCACATAAAACAGAAAAATCTCTAAAGTTCTCTTGGGTTCTCAGGATCACTGTAGCACTATGTCTTTCGTCACTGACATTTGTGAAACCTGAGACCTAATTTCTCTTTAATTTAACATCATAAATGTGGATTTGAAAAAGTTATTAATCTGTCTAAACATACACATATTATAATCACATATATTAAATATCAAGTATTTTATGGCTTGCATGGCATAATTTAAATGTTGAACATGTTAGTCAAATGCTCCTAAACATCGAATAATTAATTTACACTATTTACATTGTCATTAATACTCTCATTCGTGAATCACAGAAAATTCACGGCTCATTGGTCATCGTTATCATCATCATCAAAATTAAATATTTCTCACATTAATTCTTATCTCAAAATTCTACATATTCCTGTCAGAATCATTAATTCATCACCATTACATCATTTAAATCCTCAATTCAAGTTGCAATTCCTCAAATTATATCTCAATTAAATTTATTTAATTCCATATAAATTCATTAATCATCAGCTTCTTTAATTAATTATCACCTTCTAATTCAGTTATTCATCATCATCACAATCGTCTATTAATTTATTTCAATCAGTTTATTTATCCAATTTTTAATTCATCCATTTATTTAATTCATTGATTTATTCCAAAATGTAATTTATCAATTTATTTAAATTGCAATCTTCTGGTTATTTAGATTTTCATTATTTCATCTAGTCATTCTGATTTTTATTTCATTAGGTCAGATCGTTAATATGCTTAAATTTCAGATTATTATTTCATTAATTATTATTCTCAGAAAATCTTGTATTATCAACTTTATTTATTTGTTTAATTTTCTAACAAATTGTTTAATATGGTTTATAGAACGTTGTCTTACAGTTTTACCACTTCCAAGTTATATCTCGTATTTAAATTATCATGCCAAAAAATATTATTGCCTTCACGACATCACGTTGGATCTAACTATCCACAACGACATTATATTTCCTCAATTCTTCAAATATCACATTTGAATACAACAATTATTCCACAAAAACTCCATAAATATTCAGCACATACAGCATGAATTTCAACAATTTCGCTAGACTGGGTACGACGACCTCATGTCTGCCTCAAAATACATTAGCAACGTTGCAACTATCACTTGGCAACTTCCACAAAATGCCTATCACAAACTCCACTTAACCATGTTGCATGATCTACAAAAAATATATAACTGGCTTCAAATTATCAACGCACACAATCTCCAATAACTGTAATTAATCTGATCACATCTAGACAACTTCTTAAACAATTGGAAAAAATATTACCTCAGTAATTCAAGATCTGCTTTCAAATAGCATAAATTCTCTTACAATTCTCATAATTCACATCACAGAAAAACACCAATGTGCTATAATCTCTCATGCCAAAATCTGCAATACTGATCTGCCTTAAAATAAATCTGACCATTAATGATTCAACTTACAAAATTCAATTACTTTAAATCCTTCTCAAAGGTATCAAACACAATTATAAAAATCATCAAAAGCATCAGCTGTAACAGCTGTTAAACTGAAATTACTCTCAGAAAGTATAGCAACAAAATATTGGATTGGCAAACAAGAGTAGTGGAGTAGTGGCGCTTCCAACGAGTGTCATGGCCGCCGCGTGAGTCTAAGCCGATAACTCCCGAACCAGTGGTCGGATATTCACGAATAAAGTGTTGTTGGACTCGGGCTGACGGGGGCTTTGCTATGGACCACTAGTTATATTTTTGAAAATTTTCGTTTTCGGAAATAGGTAATAGTTTGAAAACCAAAGATGATAGAACGTTGGCCCATGGTTCAAACGAATGGTCTTTATGACCTTTATTTTCTATAGTAAAACTTTTTTAATTTTTATGTTTTTTTAAAAAAAAAACTCGAATTTTGAAAATTCTATATTTCGGAAACTAGGAACTCTACAAAAAAAATTGTTTAACGTAAATCAATGGTCCCTACCCCCTCTACCCCCAAAATAAATTTTAAGTCTCTAGGATGAAAACCTGTAGTAGTGGGGTAACACGGGAGCTGCTTACAAAAGCAAGTGGTGAGCCCCTGCGACCTTGGAATGGAAGGAGCCATGCTAGGAGGGCGTGCTTGGATTCGTTTTTTTCGTCTCGTCATGCTCTTTACGGAAATGTAGATGTCGAAAAGGTGAAATGCTGGAAACACGTTTTTTTTGGGGGGAAAACCATGATTTTGAACTTTTTGCTATATCTCAAGAACCAATAACGCTAGAGGCATGTACGACGGGTCCAAGGACTTGGGGTGACGTCCTCTTTGCTATGGACCACTCGTTGTAATTTTAAAAAATTGGGAAACGCGATTTTGGGGGTAAACACGTGTTTTTTTGTGATTTTTGCCGATATCTCACGAACCAATAATGCTAGAGACATGTACGAGGTGTCCTAGGACTCGGGCTAACGCCCCCCTTTCAAATGTGGTAGATATTTTTTTCCAAAAAATAATTCACAAAGGGCCTAACGCCGTACATGTTGAAAAAACGTTTTCTTTTTCTTTACTTGTTTATAATGTTTATAAAGCGTGGTGGTTGAGAGAGACGATACGGCTGGGTGTGTGTTTCAACGAACCTGCCGCTAACCACAAGGACCATGCTTAATAGAACAATCGCTATTTCGGCGGGTCGGTGTATGACAGGGCGAGGGTGCGTTTTTCTGATATTTTACCTTTGACGTGTAAACGGTGATGAGAACTTGGTTCTATGTTGGTCGAAGCGAGTAGAGAAAACAAACTTACAGGAGGTGAAGGTCATTTGAGCTTATGGGAAGGCGTTGATCTGACTTGACAACAGGTGACGCTTGAAAATGAAATAATCTGACCATTTTGGTGGCAGGGAAGAGCGAAAGGCATGTGAACACATGTGTGAAACCACAGGCAAGCTAAACCAGTGATATCCTGTCTTGCTTCGTATGTGACAAAATGCAAGTTCAGGTGAAATTTGATCTACCGCAGGTGTTCGCTTGGGACGTTATCTGTCCACGTGCGCGATAACTGTTAACAAGTCACATCCTGTTTTGCTTCGTACGTGACAAAATGCAAGTTGGCGTGAAATTTGATCTGGCACAGGTGTTCGCCTGGGACGTTAGCTGTCCACGTGCACGATAAGAGAATGTTCAAAGCGTGGGAATCGCTGAATCAGTAAAAAGTATGATGCAACTTGTCGGAATGATGTCACAACCAATAGATAGGCAAGAGCTGCGAACAGCAGGGGTGGGAGGTGAAGGGAGGGAAAGGGGGAGGGGTAATGTATGAGAGAACACAGGTGGAAAGAGAAAGAAATATGTGGAGCTGAGGACTGTACACATAGAGCTATAGGTGGTGTACAACATGTGTGAATAAATAAATTAAAAATTGCACAGGTTCACACAACATAGACTGTATTATTGCCATGGCCAAGCACTCACATTAAGATCATTTACAAAATCATAAAATGAAAAATAAAAAATCTTGTTTTGGAAATATCGTTTTTCAACATACACAAAATAAATATATAAAAAATTTGTAAACAACAAAATGGAAAATCCATGGTCAAGCACTCACATTAATATTATTTACAAAATCATAAAATGAAAAATAGAAAATCTTGTTTTGGAAATATCGATTTTTTTTCAACATACACAAAATAAATATATAAAAATTTGTAAACAGCAAAATGGAAAATCCATGTTTCCATATAGACAAAATTTTAAAAACCTTAAACGGACATTTAAGAAAATATATGCAAATGGGAAATTGACAAATGTGTAAATATGAAAATGGAAAAATCCATGTTTCCATATCATGAAATTGAAAAACATCAAACTGTCATTTAAAAAAATGCAAATGGAAAATTGACAAATTGCAATGTGTGAAATGTGAAATTGAACAAATGGCTATCATTATTTTAAAAAAGAAAAGAACATAGTGATCTATGGTTGAGGTGTGAATCAAACCCTCTCTACTTATTTGGACCACCCGAGACTGAGTAGACTAGTTTTAGTTATCATACCACTTTTAAAAGTTTGTGTTAAATCTAGGAATTGAACCCAAGAGCTTGTAGGGGAGATCCAAGGTTATAATATGTTAAACAGATAGACTTGAATGTAGTGTGTGGTAGCTATATAGAAATGAGACGTTTCGCTCGGGGCAGGGAGGCATAGAGATCTGCATCAAACCAGTCAAAAGACTGACGACTCAAACAACAACATGTAGAGCTCACCAAAATAATGTTGTGTAACGGTAAATGTTAGTCAACGAACAGTAATGCATTACTAAAACCCATGACACGATACCTAAGAGCTTTTCTAAAATTATTTTAAAATGCCTTTAACCCTATATTAAACACCCAGTTCACAAGACTCATAACTGCAATGTTATGGTCAAACAAAACAAAATCTATATTTCAAAACAAACAAGTGGTTTAGTCAATGTATACTGGAAAAAGTTTTATAAACACTCAAGTCCACAAAAATAATTAAATTAGTAACAGTCAGGTTGACCGAGTGGTTATGGTGTTTGACTTAAGTTCAAATTTTCTGTACAAGAAAGCAAGGGTTCGAATCCCTTACCTGATATAACTATTGCCTCAACATGGCTTGACCACACTGTATTATTGTGTACTCGGTACACAAACCATAAATAGAGTGTATTGTTTAAGGTCACTCTCTTTGCGAACATAGTCAGAGAATGTTGATAGTTAACAATTGCATTAATAGTGGGACATAGGGATAGCAATTAAGAAAAACAGACAATACCCATACACTATTTTTATTTATTTAATGTAAGTACTTGTACAATAGTTATATACAAACTACAACTCTCTTTTGTCTATTACTATCTAGTCCTTTTCGATCCACTTGCATATCAAGGTCAGATGACTTTGTAGTTCAGCCCCTTCAAACAACAACAACACTACTTCTTGCATAGTCTGTGATGTTGATGACTCTTGATGCGTGGAAGATGGATACAACATAACTTTTACAACAGGGGTTAAACGTTGCTCAACAAACAATGCACTATTTTGAGTAGCAACATCTTTCTCTTGTACTAACTTTTTAGCATTCTGATGATTTTTTGTCAATACCATTAGTGTTTTGTCTGGAGCACTACATTGATGATCACTCACACTTAAAACCACACCATTTCTACTTTTCATATTGCCTCGACATGTTGTTGACCTCTGTTTCGAGCATTGCCAGAATATTATTCCTTTTACATTTTGTCGTCTATAGTTATAAGAGTAGCCTTTATAGAGTACACGTTGTTTACTTCGGTTAGTTGGAGTAAGTTCCATAGTAGTAACTAACCTGTTAGTATGATTTGCACACTACAAAGGTTATCTCGGTTCTGGTAATAGAATTATTTAGCGTTGGCTTTTATATTTAATATGTACAGTTTAAAGTGATAGAAAAGTGGTAGAAACGTGGTAGCAAAGTGGTAGACAATTGGCAACATAGTGGTAGAAAAGTGGTAGCAAAGTGGTAGAAAAGTGGTAGAAAAGTGGTAGAAAAGTGGCAGAAAAGTGGTAGCAAAGTGGTAGAAAAGTGGTAGAAAAGTGGTAGAAAACTGGCAGAAAAGTAGTAGAAAAGTGGTAGCTAAGTGGTAGAAAAGTGGTAGAAAATATTTTATGTATTGTTAAGAAATAGTTTAAGCGGTTACATGGATTCATTACACTATAATTTTAGCATCACGAAGCTCATTTTCTATATCCAAAAGTTCTTCCTCATATTTAGTATGACCAGCCTGTTTACAGGTATGCAAGTACTGAAGCCGCTGGATTAGCTTACTGGGATTGTTCCAGTAAACAAATTTAACAAATGATTTTTTTGGGTGTAAACCATTATCATCATTATCATCATCATCATCATTATCATCATAATCATCATCATCGTCATGGTTATCATCATCAATATAATTATCATTAATATAATCATTATCACTATTACTATCTAATCCTTTTTGTTCATCTTGCAATGCAAAAACCTTTGGCATAGTTTGTGTTGTCTTTGATAGTGTTAGAGGTTTCTTAGACGTTAACGACTGTCCTAACATGTCTTTTTCAGGAGATAATAAATGCTCTTTAACAAACAAAGCACTATCTTGAGCCACACTATTTTTTTCTTGGTCTTGCTTTTTTACCTTGGTTAGAGTATTTTGTCCATTTAAATGAGTATTATTTTGAGATTTGCAATGATGATCGATTGAAATAAGTATGTTGGAGCCTTTTGTCTTAATCATTCCTCGACACTTTTTAGATCGTTGTTTCGAACAGCACCAAATAACAGTTCCATTTTTATTAGTTCTTTTTACAATATATGCATATCCTTTATAGTAAGCACATGGCTTACCGTAGCTAGTCGTTGATACTTCCATGTCAACTGTCAAGCATAGACTAAGCTCTAGTAAAAGTCAACTTGGTAATAAGAATACTAGTTTAATGTGAGAGCAAATATGGATCCAAAGAGTTCGGGTAAAAGTGAAAGCAAATAAGCAAATATTAGAAACAAGAGTTGGGGTAAAAGTGGTCGCAAAGTGGTAGACCCATTACACAATAATTTCAGCATGACGAAGCTCTTGTTCAATTTCTTTGATTTCCCAATCGTGACCGATATGCCCAGCTTGTCGTAAAGCATGCAATTGTCGAAGCCGTTGAATTAGCTTACTGGGTTTGTTCCAGTATACAAATTTAACAAATGGATTTTTAGGTGTAAACAAAGCATTACCATTATCATGATCATTATCATCATCATCATCATCATCATTATCATCATTATGATCACCATTATCATCATGACCATCATCACTGTTACTATATAGTCCTTTTTGATCCTCTTGCAATACCACTTTATTTATAGTCTGAGTTGATTTTGATAGTGTTGAAGGTTTCTTGGACGTTGACAACTGTCCTAACATGACGTTTTGAGGACATGATAAGTCCTTTTGAACAAACACTGCACTATCTTTAGCCGCAATATCGTTTTCTTGAACTTGCTTTTTAGCATTTTGATAATTGTTTGTAAACAGTAAGCGTGGTTCGTTTCGAGCACTACATTGATGAACACTCACACTTAAAACCTTTCCATTTTTACTTTTCAGATTGCCTCGACATTTTGTAGACCTCTCTTTTGAGCATCGCCAGAATATTATTCCATTCACATTCTGGCGATTATAGTTATAGGAGTAGCCTTGATAGAGAGCACGTAGCCTACCTTTGTTGGTTGTAATAAGTTCCATAGTAGTAACTGACCTGTCAGTACGATGTTCACACTACAAAGGTTACAACTGTTTTGCTGATGGAGTGACCTACTATAAGTTTATATATTGGCTTATGTGTTGGCTTTTTGTGTCGGCTTTTTGTGTTGGCTTTTCGTGTTGGCTTTTGTGTTGGCTTATGTGTTGGCTTTTTGTGTTGGCTTTTTGTGTTGGCTTTTGTGTTGGCTTTTTGTGTCGGCTTTTTGTGTTGGCTTTTCGTGTTGGCATTTCGTGTTGGCTTTTGTGTTGGCTTTTCGTGTTGGCTTTTTGTGTTGGCTTTTCGTGTTGGCATTTCGTGTTGGCTTTTCGTGTTGGCTTTTTTGTATTGGCCTTTCGTGTTGGCTTTTTGTATTGGCTTTTCGTGTTGGCTTTTTGTGTGGGCTTTTTGTGTTGGCTTTAGTATTGGCTTTTGTATTGGCTTATTTGACAAGTTATCTGTGTTAATGTATTTAGTGGATTTTTTTCTTGGTGTTGGAAAGTAGTTGAAAGAGAGGGAATATTTAAAGACTTATCCTTAGCTCACTAACCTAACCTAACCTAACCTAACTTTACCTAACCTAACCTAACCTTTCAACTCTCAGATGTTAATTAAATTCTGTGCATAGTCGAGTTGGAACCCAAGACCTCAGGGGTAAAAAACAATTATTTTTGACGGCTTATTTTGGTAACTTATTTTAATGGCTAACCTAACTTTACTTAACCTAACCTAACCTCAGCTCACTTTGGATATTACTAGTAAGTGTTCATATTCTCTGCTAGGTAGCATGCCAGTAGTACAGGTAGTGCTCATATTTACCGCTAGATAGCGGAAACATACTTTGCATGTTGCATGTGACACTTGTGAAGTTTAACCACATGCAAGACGTGCTTGTATAAGTTCTCTATTTAAACTCAATATACAATTAACCACTAAATGTTCAGAACTAACATGTATAGCCATGTTTAGGGTATATAGGAGACCCTTAGCAAGAAAGGCTGTCTAACCCACGAGTGTACAGCCTTGTCATACGCAGTAAGCACCTGTTGGCAGAAAACAACAACAACAACAATTTGAGAAAGCCAACAACATATCCATTAATGTATTTAAAGGAAACAGTTTATTGTTGGCTTTCTCAAATTGTTGTTGTTGTTGTTTTCTCCCAACAGGTGCTTACTGCGTATGACAAGGCTGTACACTCGTGGGTTAGACAGCCTTTCTTGCTAAGGGTCTCCTATATACCCTAAACATGGCTATACATGTTAGTTCTGAACATTTAGTGGTTAATTGTATATTGAGTTTAAATAGAGAACTTATACAAGCACGTCTTGCATGTGGTTAAACTTCACAAGTGTCACATGCAACATGCAAAGTATGTTTCCGCTATCTAGCGGTAAATATGAGCACTACCTGTACTACTGGCATGCTACCTAGCAGAGAATATGAACACTTACTAGTAATATCCAAAGTGAGCTGAGGTTAGGTTAGGTTAGGTAAAGTTAGGTTAGCCATTAAAATAAGTTACCAAAATAAGCCGTCAAAAATAATTGTTTTTTACCCCTGAGGTCTTGGGTTCCAACTCGACTATGCACAGAATTTAATTAACATCTGAGAGTTGAAAGGTTAGGTTAGGTTAGGTAAAGTTAGGTTAGGTTAGGTTAGGTTAGTGAGCTAAGGATAAGTCTTTAAATATTCCCTCTCTTTCAACTACTTTCCAACACCAAGAAAAAAATCCACTAAATACATTAACACAAATAACTTGTCAAATAAGCCAATACAAAAGCCAATACTAAAGCCAACACAAAAAGCCCACACAAAAAGCCAACACGAAAAGCCAATACAAAAAGCCAACACGAAAGGCCAATACAAAAAAGCCAACACGAAAAGCCAACACGAAATGCCAACACGAAAAGCCAACACAAAAAGCCAACACAAAAAGCCAACACGAAAAGCCAACACAAAAGCCAACACGAAATGCCAACACGAAAAGCCAACACAAAAAGCCGACACAAAAAGCCAACACAAAAAGCCAACACAAAAAGCCAACACAAAAAGCCAACACATAAGCCAACACAAAAGCCAACACGAAAAGCCAACACAAAAAGCCGACACAAAAAGCCAACACATAAGCCAATATATAAACTTATAGTAGGTCACTCCATCAGCAAAACAGTTGTAACCTTTGTAGTGTGAACATCGTACTGACAGGTCAGTTACTACTATGGAACTTATTACAACCAACAAAGGTAGGCTACGTGCTCTCTATCAAGGCTACTCCTATAACTATAATCGGCAGAATGTGAATGGAATAATATTCTGGCGATGCTCAAAAGAAAGGTCTACAAAATGTCGAAGCAATCTGAAAAGTAAAAATGGAAAGGTTTTAAGTGTGTGTTCATCAATGTAGTGCTCGAAACGAACCACGCTTACTGTTTACAAACAATTATCAAAATGCTAAAAAGCAAGTTCAAGAAAACGATATTGCGGCTAAAGATAGTGCAGTGTTTGTTCAAAAGGACTTATCATGTCCTCAAAACGTCATGTTAGGACAGTTGTCAACGTCCAAGAAACCTTCAACACTATCAAAATCAACTCAGACTATAAATAAAGTGGTATTGCAAGAGGATCAAAAAGGACTATATAGTAACAGTGATGATGGTCATGATGATAATGGTGATCATAATGATGATAATGATGATGATGATGATGATGATAATGATCATGATAATGGTAATGCTTTGTTTACACCTAAAAATCCATTTGTTAAATTTGTATACTGGAACAAACCCAGTAAGCTAATTCAACGGCTTCGACAATTGCATGCTTTACGACAAGCTGGGCATATCGGTCACGATTGGGAAATCAAAGAAATTGAACAAGAGCTTCGTCATGCTGAAATTATTGTGTAATGGGTCTACCACTTTGCGACCACTTTTACCCCAACTCTTGTTTCTAATATTTGCTTATTTGCTTTCACTTTTACCCGAACTCTTTGGATCCATATTTGCTCTCACATTAAACTAGTATTCTTATTACCAAGTTGACTTTTACTAGAGCTTAGTCTATGCTTGACAGTTGACATGGAAGTATCAACGACTAGCTACGGTAAGCCATGTGCTTACTATAAAGGATATGCATATATTGTAAAAAGAACTAATAAAAATGGAACTGTTATTTGGTGCTGTTCGAAACAACGATCTAAAAAGTGTCGAGGAATGATTAAGACAAAAGGCTCCAACATACTTATTTCAATCGATCATCATTGCAAATCTCAAAATAATACTCATTTAAATGGACAAAATACTCTAACCAAGGTAAAAAAGCAAGACCAAGAAAAAAATAGTGTGGCTCAAGATAGTGCTTTGTTTGTTAAAGAGCATTTATTATCTCCTGAAAAAGACATGTTAGGACAGTCGTTAACGTCTAAGAAACCTCTAACACTATCAAAGACAACACAAACTATGCCAAAGGTTTTTGCATTGCAAGATGAACAAAAAGGATTAGATAGTAATAGTGATAATGATTATATTAATGATAATTATATTGATGATGATAACCATGACGATGATGATGATTATGATGATAATGATGATGATGATGATAATGATGATAATGGTTTACACCCAAAAAAATCATTTGTTAAATTTGTTTACTGGAACAATTCCAGTAAGCTAATCCAGCGGCTTCAGTACTTGCATACCTGTAAACAGGCTGGTCATACTAAATATGAGGAAGAACTTTTGGATATAGAAAATGAGCTTCGTGATGCTAAAATTATAGTGTAATGAATCCATGTAACCGCTTAAACTATTTCTTAACAATACATAAAATATTTTCTACCACTTTTCTACCACTTAGCTACCACTTTTCTACTACTTTTCTACCACTTTGCTACCACTTTTCTGCCACTTTTCTACCACTTTTCTACCACTTTTCTACCACTTTGCTACCACTTTTCTACCACTATGTTACCAATTGTCTACCACTTTGCTACCACGTTTCTACCACTTTTCTATCACTTTAAACTGTACATATTAAATATAAAAGCCAACGCTAAATAATTCTATTACCAGAACCGAGATAACCTTTGTAGTGTGCAAATCATACTAACAGGTTAGTTACTACTATGGAACTTACTCCAACTAACCGAAGTAAACAACGTGTACTCTATAAAGGCTACTCTTATAACTATAGACGACAAAATGTAAAAGGAATAATATTCTGGCAATGCTCGAAACAGAGGTCAACAACATGTCGAGGCAATATGAAAAGTAGAAATGGTGTGGTTTTAAGTGTGAGTGATCATCAATGTAGTGCTCCAGACAAAACACTAATGGTATTGACAAAAAATCATCAGAATGCTAAAAAGTTAGTACAAGAGAAAGATGTTGCTACTCAAAATAGTGCATTGTTTGTTGAGCAACGTTTAACCCCTGTTGTAAAAGTTATGTTGTATCCATCTTCCACGCATCAAGAGTCATCAACATCACAGACTATGCAAGAAGTAGTGTTGTTGTTGTTTGAAGGGGCTGAACTACAAAGTCATCTGCCCTTGATATGCAAGTGGATCGAAAAGGACTAGATAGTAATAGACAAAAGAGAGTTGTAGTTTGTATATAACTATTGTACAAGTACTTACATTAAATAAATAAAAATAGTGTATGGGTATTGTCTGTTTTTCTTAATTGCTATCCCTATGTCCCACTATTAATGCAATTGTTAACTATCAACATTCTCTGACTATGTTCGCAAAGAGAGTGACCTTAAACAATACACTCTATTTATGGTTTGTGTACCGAGTACACAATAATACAGTGTGGTCAAGCCATGTTGAGGCAATAGTTATATCAGGTAAGGGATTCGAACCCTTGCTTTCTTGTACAGAAAATTTGAACTTAAGTCAAACACCATAACCACTCGGTCAACCTGACTGTTACTAATTTAATTATTTTTGTGGACTTGAGTGTTTATAAAACTTTTTCCAGTATACATTGACTAAACCACTTGTTTGTTTTGAAATATAGATTTTGTTTTGTTTGACCATAACATTGCAGTTATGAGTCTTGTGAACTGGGTGTTTAATATAGGGTTAAAGGCATTTTAAAATAATTTTAGAAAAGCTCTTAGGTATCGTGTCATGGGTTTTAGTAATGCATTACTGTTCGTTGACTAACATTTACCGTTACACAACATTATTTTGGTGAGCTCTACATGTTGTTGTTTGAGTCGTCAGTCTTTTGACTGGTTTGATGCAGATCTCTATGCCTCCCTGCCCCGAGCGAAACGTCTCATTTCTATATAGCTACCACACACTACATTCAAGTCTATCTGTTTAACATATTATAACCTTGGATCTCCCCTACAAGCTCTTGGGTTCAATTCCTAGATTTAACACAAACTTTTAAAAGTGGTATGATAACTAAAACTAGTCTACTCAGTCTCGGGTGGTCCAAATAAGTAGAGAGGGTTTGATTCACACCTCAACCATAGATCACTATGTTCTTTTCTTTTTTAAAATAATGATAGCCATTTGTTCAATTTCACATTTCACACATTGCAATTTGTCAATTTTCCATTTGCATTTTTTTAAATGACAGTTTGATGTTTTTCAATTTCATGATATGGAAACATGGATTTTTCCATTTTCATATTTACACATTTGTCAATTTCCCATTTGCATATATTTTCTTAAATGTCCGTTTAAGGTTTTTAAAATTTTGTCTATATGGAAACATGGATTTTCCATTTTGCTGTTTACAAATTTTTTATATATTTATTTTGTGTATGTTGAAAAAAATCGATATTTCCAAAACAAGATTTTCTATTTTTCATTTTATGATTTTGTAAATAATATTAATGTGAGTGCTTGACCATGGATTTTCCATTTTGTTGTTTACAAATTTTTTATATATTTATTTTGTGTATGTTGAAAAACGATATTTCCAAAACAAGATTTTTTATTTTTCATTTTATGATTTTGTAAATGATCTTAATGTGAGTGCTTGGCCATGGCAATAATACAGTCTATGTTGTGTGAACCTGTGCAATTTTTAATTTATTTATTCACACATGTTGTACACCACCTATAGCTCTATGTGTACAGTCCTCAGCTCCACATATTTCTTTCTCTTTCCACCTGTGTTCTCTCATACATTACCCCTCCCCCTTTCCCTCCCTTCACCTCCCACCCCTGCTGTTCGCAGCTCTTGCCTATCTATTGGTTGTGACATCATTCCGACAAGTTGCATCATACTTTTTACTGATTCAGCGATTCCCACGCTTTGAACATTCTCTTATCGTGCACGTGGACAGCTAACGTCCCAGGCGAACACCTGTGCCAGATCAAATTTCACGCCAACTTGCATATTGTCACGTACGAAGCAAAACAGGATGTGACTTGTTAACAGTTATCGCGCACGTGGACAGATAACGTCCCAAGCGAACACCTGCGGTAGATCAAATTTCACCTGAACTTGCATTTTGTCACGTACGAAGCAAGACAGGATGTCACTGGTTTAGCTTGCCTGTGGTTTCACACATGTGTTCACATGCCTTTCGCTCTTCCCTGCCACCACAATGGTCAGATTATTTCATTTTCAAGCGTCACCTGTTGTCAAGTCAGATCAACGCCTTCCCATAAGGTCAAATGACCTTCACCTCCTGTAAGTTTGTTTTCTCTACTCGCTTCGACCAACATAGAACCAAGTTCTCATCACCGTTTACACGTCAAAGGTAAAATATCAGAAAAACGCACCCTCGCTCTGTCATACACCGACCCGCCGAAATAGCGATTGTTCTATTAAGCATGGTCCTTGTGGTTAGCGGCAGGTTCGTTGAAACACACACCCAGCCGTATCGTCTCTCTCAACCACCACGCTTTATAAACATTATAAACAAGTAAAGAAAAAGAAAACGTTTTTTCAACATGTACGGCGTTAGGCCCTTTGTGAATTATTTTTTGGAAAAAAATATCTACCACATTTGAAAGGGGGCGTTAGCCCGAGTCCTAGGACACCTCGTACATGTCTCTAGCGTTATTGGTTCGTGAGATATCGGCAAAAATCACAAAAAACAAGTGTTTACCCCCAAAATCGCGTTTCCCAATTTTTTAAAATTACAAAGAGTGGTCCATAGCAAAGAGGACGTCACCCCAAGTCCTTGGACCCGTCGTACATGCCTCTAGCGTTATTGGTTCGTGAGATATAGCAGAAAGTTCAAAATCATGGTTTTCCCCCAAAAAAAAACCGTGTTTCCAGCATTTCACCTTTTCGACATCTACATTTCCGTAAAGAGCATGACGAGACGAAAAAAACGAATCCAAGCACGCCCTCCTAGCATGGCTCCTTCCATTCCAAGGTCGCAGGGGCTCACCACTTGCTTTTGTAAGCAGCTCCCGTGTTACCCCACTACTACAGGTTTTCATCCTGGAGACTTAAAATTTATTTTGGGGGTAGAGGGGGTAGGGACCATTGATTTACGTTAAACAATTTTTTTTGTAGAGTTCCTAGTTTCCGAAATATAGAATTTTCAAAATACGAGTTTTTTCAAAAAAACATAAAAATTAAAAAAGTTTTACTATAGAAAATAAAGGTCATAAAGACCATTCGTTTGAACCATGGGCCAACGTTCTATCATCTTTGGTTTTCAAACTATTACCTATTTCCGAAAACGAAAATTTTCAAAAAAAAAATCAAAAATATAACGAGTGGTCCATAGCAAAGCCCCCGTCAGCCCGAGTCCAACAACACTTTATTCGTGAATATCCGACCACTGGTTCGGGAGTTATCGGCTTAGACTCACGCGGCGGCCATGACACTCGTTGGAAGCTCCACTACTCCACTACTAACAAGAATTACTAAACGTAACCCTGCTGACATTTATCGTTACTTTATTTAACAAAATTTCGACTGATATGTGACTAGTAGTTCCTTGTTTGATTCACTTACAATCTCATGTACACTCGGATGATAAAAATGAGTCCATCTATGGCAAGTAAGATGAGTAACCACCGTACAGTCGTATAAATACGAAAGACCTCGCCCCGTCGACTAAGATGATAGTGCCCTAAATATGGGTAAGATGAGTAGCCACCATACAATCGTATAAATACGAAAGACCCCATCTCGTAGACTATATGAGTGAATGTACCAGATAGGAATCAACAAGTCTCTAGTTGTCATATAAAAGCGATGTTCATTCACTAAAGTGAATAACTTCTTAATATCTCCAAACAATCCAATGGAAAAAATCCCTACTGATGAATAATACACACTCGCTAGTATGCAATGAACTGACGAAGTAATTTTAGATAATCAATTGCAGATCACGAGTTCGAAATACTCGTTACACAAAAAAAAACTATTCATGAATAATATCCTTGCTGGAAAAATGTCTAAAAGACCAAGACATTTATCGTTACTTTATTTAACAAAATTTCGACTGATATGTGACTAGTAGTTCCTTGTTTGATTCACTTACAATCTCATGTACACTCGGATGATAAAAATGAGTCCCTCTATGGCAAGTAAGATGAGTAACCACCATACAGTCGTATAAATCATATCATATGGTCATGCCATATTCTAGCAAAAATTCGAAGCATATAAAGTCAAACCATGTCTAAATAATCGTATCACTCCTATTAGAAAAATATACATGTGTGCCCAGTATTCATGAAAATAATCGTATCAGGTAGTCATAACTCTTACAGTATCTTTTCATAATCAGTTGTTATTAAATTTCCAAGATCGTCGATTTTCCCTATATAATGAATTTCTCGAAAGATCGGCGTGAATATCATTCCATCCATGAAATGACGATTGCCTTCGAAATCCAAGTAAATCAGCTGGTGGACCTCCTCTCGTCAGGAATCGAATCCATCGCTCTGCGGTGCCATCGTGTCTCTGTCTGCGTTTACTCTGACATGATGAACCTCTGATTATCCATAGCGGATATTGTCCAAATCCTCTCGAAAAAGTTCATGGAAACAGCGGACCCCCTATTCCTCTTCTACGTTACGCCACTGTTCCATTAAATGTTCAGTTTGAGTATCGAAAGCTCAATCTCCAATAACTGATAAGTCTCACTTTCGTAAAATAAAATTCTACATGAGAGTGTCTAAGTTTATGAAACACCCTGTAGTTGTGTTCATATTCGGTAATTTATCGAACTGCATAAGAAATAAATGCATTAATGCACGAGCTAATGTTCATCAGTGCATATGCTTACAACATTCCGTTTGCTTGAAATTGTCAATGTTACTTGGAATGCGTTATGAAAAGCATAGTCGTAATGTTATTCAGAAAAACTGTGTTCAGACTGCGTTGAAATGCAGCTTGTAATAAAGTCTCCAACTACTTGCAATGCTGTCCTAACATATCCCGGCCGTCTATGCTTGCTTGCTCGGCAAGTCCGCCTGGATCAATGACCTGCTTGTCGTTCGCTGCTCGGCGATGTTGAAACTGTCGCCTACACTTTGCCGTGACAGTTTCGGTTCGCTACGCGACCTTCACCATGCGTTTGGCTTGCGCTACTGAGCTCGACCCTGCTTGCTCGGCTGACAGAGCTCCACTGAATGTGTCCGCACTGTGTTCTTCCTTATCTGCTTGGCGCAGACACGTGGCGTTCACCCCACCACTATGCTCTCGCATCACAATTATACTCTCGAACCCTCATCATCTCGGCTATTCCGTTATAAATTAACTTAAGGGTTATCTGACTTCCTTAAAATTATTTCCACATATAATGCATGTTATATCTTCTATTCTAAGATGTTTAAATACCATATTCCATATATATCTTAATAACGCTTCACATTTCTATCCATAATTCCATCTTCTTACAGACGTCAGTGCCTTCTTGATCCTAGACCTACTACGTCATCTTGACATTCCTCCTGACTCGATCTGGGCGCTATCTTTTCCTAACTCTTCCCAAAACCTCAACTACGGCTTAATGTCTGCTGGCGTAGCCGATAGCCTAAACTAGGTATCGGGTACACTACCAACTGGGCCTAGCAGTAAGTCTCTTCTTGATCATTTATTTCTGAACTTCAATGCTAACACCAAGGTGGCAAATATAGTTAATGATTTTAGTGACCACAACATCTTAATATTACATCTGGAATTATCTAGCATTAAAAAAATAAGGGATAATATTGCTACTACTTATAAAAGAATATCATAATTATGATAACGTATACCACTTAATGATATCAAATCCATTTCAGTTTTCAGCGGATGATACTGTAGATATGTACTCTGAATTAGCTGATTATGTTAAAAATGCCTGTGCATTGTCATGTACAGAAACTATCATACAACCAAAAAAAGTAATTTCCCACCTTGGGCTACAGAGGAATTCATTAACTTAACTCACAGAAAAAGTGTGCTATATGCAAAGACACTAATAAAACCTTGGTGTCATCCACTCACCACAGAAGAGTATAAAAATGCAATAATAAAGTAACAACACTTCGAAGAGAACTTAAACGAGATTACTTTAACAATAAGTTTAAAAATAATTATAACAATCCAAGAAAAACGTGGCATGTCATAAATGAAGCACTAAATAACAAAACAAAACCAGAGTATATATCATGTAATAAATTAACAATTGATGGCAAAGATATGATCGAATCAGAATCGATAGCTAATGAATTTAACAAATTCTTTACAAATATAGGACCCAACCTAAGGCCAGTGGACCCACACAGTCCCAAAACATCTATGATAAACAATGCAGGTAGACTGTATAATTTTACTCCCACATCAAAGGAAGAAGTAATAAAAATATTTGATTCTCTAAAATCCAAAAATAACCCAAATGATGATATAAACAGCATGGTACTAAAAAGTGCAAACAGATACTAGCCAAATCTATCTCAGATTTGATCAATAAGTCTTTGGAAACTGGCATCTTACCAGATCCTTTGAAAATTGGTAAAATAGTTCCTGTTCATAAGAAGGGATCTAAAGATGATCCAAACAACTACAGACCTATAACTATATTGCCTGATCTGTCAAAAATCTTTGAAAAAAATATAAAAAGCAGGCTGGTGAATTTTTTCTTTCAATGCAACTACTTCTTTAAACACCAGTATGGGTTCCAAGACTCTCTAAGTGTACTTGATGCTTTATTTGATATTGTCACAAATTTAAAGAAATCGCTAGACGAAGGCAATATATCAGCAGGTCTATTTGTGGATCTACAGAAGGCATTTGACACTGTCGATCATAATTTATTATTGTATAAGCTGCATGATGCAGGCGTCCGAGGAGTAGCGCATAGTTGGATCAAAAATTACCTAAGTAACAGATATCAGTATGTACAAATAAACAACGTTAAAAGCGCTCTTACTAAGAGCGTCGGTGGTGTACCACAAGGATCAGTTTTAGGCCCTCTACTTTTCATAATTTATGTGAATGAACAATAATTGTTTGCTACAGGGCCACTTAACACTATTTGCTGATGATATCAGTTTAATATATAGCGCAAAATCCAAACAAGAACTTGCAACAAAAATAAATGATGATTTAAAAGTCCTGGACAACTGGTGTAAGTTAAATGGATTGCTGCCTAGTACAAAAAAGACAAACTATATATATTTCATTAAACCTAGCAACAGCAAAGAAACCATGATTCCTGTATCACTACATAATACAGTAATTGAAAGGGTCTCATCAATAAAATATCTCGGCCTGAATTTTGATGAACATCTGAGCTGGCAAGAACAGATATACAAAGTTAAGCAAAAAATTCTTCCTGCAATAGGAGTAATATACAAACTACAACATGTTCTTCCATCTCATATATTAAAAACACTGTATTACAGTCTAGTACATAACCATATAACATATATGTGCAGTATTTGGGGAAGATGCACTACCACATTATTAAATCAAGTAAGTACACTCCAGAAAAGGGGCAATTAAAGCAGTTTATTGACTTCCCTTACACACCCATACAGCAGATTTAGTTCGAATCTCAGGAATCCCCCTTCTAGAAACCTGTATAAAAGTATCTGCTTCTCTGTGCATACATAAAAGTGGAGAACTTTCGTATAAAGGCACAATAAAGTTTCCTCTACTAGGACAAAACTATGAGTATAACACCAGAAATTCCTAGAACCTTGCAATTCCCAGGGTCTACACCTCTGAATACGGCACCAAAAGCATATTTAACCAGGCTATAAAGGATTATAATACTCTCCCAGCACATATAAAGTCAATAAATCCTGTCTTAAAATTCAAAAAAGCCTGCAAACAATTCTTCACAACTACACTCTGATACTTCCTAATTTATAAAATTAATAAAACCTTGAATAGTAACTTACTGTCATTGTAAAATACTCTGTAACTTTGTTTTTGTATGTTAAATAATATTTAATATTCCTTATTATATAACAATGTATAGTCCTACTATAGGGCCTTGCCCTCAAGGACATCCTCTCTATGAAAATAAATAAATAATAAAATTAAAAAAAGGTTGAGAACTCCTCCTTTAGGGGATAGGAGCTAGGAATTTTAGGGTACCGTAATTAAAATCCCGGTTCATCACTGAATCATATTGTTGATGCATTTGTAATTCACTTTCGTTGTTTTCTCCACATTTCCAAGCATAAAGAGCACACTAAACGTTTCTTACCAGGTGCCGGCATGATGACACGCGGTAGTCCGATGATTTGTCACCGGAAACTCAACCATATCCAGTCGATTACATTAGCAGTTTGTCATTTCTACCACTACGAGCACTAGTGTGAGTCAATGCATAGTTTCACTTAAGCCTTATAACTACTTCCGCAGTGAAGATTTTCAGAATTATGTAAATAAGTTAATTTGGTTAGGATATGAATCAAAAAGCAAACGAGTAAATGAACAAGCGATTTTGGGCAGTTTTTCCGGAACTGCATTTAGGCCGGAAGTGATTTTCCCTTTTTTTTTTATAGTACTCTCAAAGACTCACAATTTGAAACCTTTCCAGGACCAGTAGCCCTAAAACGTTTGGTACAAATGAGGAAATTGCTTAATTTTACGTTTTTGTTGAGCTGCAAAACCGTTGAGAGAGCGACTATAAATGTATGCCGCCTATTTTAGCGGGGAGTGCCTGCTATTGTGTTCCAATATATTTTAGTACAGAACAATGCCAAGCCTCTTGGAACGCCACTACGTTAATGTCGCAAATGTTAGCGGGCAGTGTCTGCTATTGTATTCCAATGTATTTGAGTACAGTACAAGGCCAAGCCACTTGGAACGCCACTACGTTAATGCCATCTCTTTTAGCGGGCAGTGTTATTTGAGTATAGTAAAAGGCCAAGCCGCTTGGAACGCCACTACGCTAATGTCGCCAATTTTAGCGGGCAGTGTCTGCTGTTGTATTCCAATATACTCGAGTACAGTACAAGGCCAAGCCACTTGGAACGCCACTAAGTTAATGCCACCTATTTTAGCGGACAGTGTCTGCTATTGTATTCCAATATATTCCAGTGCAGTACAAGGCCAATCCACTTGCAACGCCACTACGTTAATGCCACCTCTTTTGCGGGCAGTGTTATTAGAGTATAGTAAAAGGCCAAGCCGCTTGGAACGCCACTACGTTAATGTCGCGAATTTTAGCGGGCAGTGTCTGCTATTGTATTCCAATGTATTTGAGTACTGTACTAGGCCAAGCCGCTTGGAACGCCACTACGTTAATGCCACCTCTTTTAGCGGGCAGTGTTATTTGAGTATAGTAAAAGGCCAAGCCGTTTGGAACGCCTCTACGCTAATGTCGCCAATTTTAGCGGGCAGTGTCTGCTATTGTATTCCAATATACTCGAGTGCAGTACAAGGCCAAGCCACTTGGAACGCCACTAAGTTAATGCCACCCATTTTAGCGGGTTGTGTCTGCTATTGTATTCCAATATATTCCAGTGCAGTACAAGGCCAAGCCACTTGGAACGCCACTACGTTAATGCCACTTCTTTTAGCGGGGCAGTGTTATTAGAGTATAGTAAAAGGCCAAGCCGCTTGGAACGCCACTACGTTAATGTCGCCAATTTTAGCGGGCAGTGTCTGCTATTCTATTCCAATGTATTTGAGTACAGTTCAGTACAATGCCAATCCTCTTGGAACGCCACTACGTTAATGTCGCCTATTTTAGCGGGCAGTGTCTGCTATTGTATTCCAATGTATTTGAGTGCAGTACAAGGCCAAGCCGCTTGGAACGCCACTACGTTAATGCCGCCTATTTTAGCGGGCAGTATCTGCTATTGTATTCCAATGTATTTGAGTACAGACAAGGCCAAGCCGCTTGGAACGCCACAACGTTAATGTCACCTATTTTAGCGGGCAGTGTCTGTTATTGTATTCAAAATTATTTGAGTGCAGTACAAGGCCAAGCCGCTTGGAACGCCACTACGTTAATGTCACCAATTTTAGCGGGCAGTGTCTGCTATTGTATTCCAATGTATTCGAGTACAGTACTAGGCCAAGCCGCTAGGAACGCCACTACGTTAATGCCACCTCTTATAGCGGGCAGTGTCTGCTGTTGTATTCCAATGTATTCGTATGCAGTACAATTCCACACCACATATCTCAGGCCCATATTTGAAAAAGATGCCGGTGCTACCAACTGCTAAAAAAACGCACTAGAAATTTGAGCTCCATGTTGGATATCTTGGAAGGTATACATGGGAGCTATTCTAAAATTGGCACACATGTAGATAATACTATTTCAGTTTAATTTCCAGATGGCCACACATGACAGCGTTGCCAAAATAATTTTAAGCCTTCTGATAAGTCCAATTTTTAAATGCATATAACTTCTACACTATCAATTGGATTTCAACCAAATTTTGTATGTAATATGTATAGATAAACAGATATGACTGAGTGTATTCTTAAGAGCCAATAGGGCTGCCAACTGTTAATAATTGCTATCTATTTTGTATCCAAATATATCAGAAAGTATGCAAGCCGACAGCTTTAAACTATGCACACGTAAATTACCTGACATTTAACATTAATTTGGAGTAACTTATATACGTCAGTTCTACCAACATGATTCTAAGCCTGCTGATAGGACCAATTTTTAAATACATGTAACTTCTATACCAACAAATGGATTTCATCCAAAATTGGCACAAAAAGATATAATATTTCAGATTATTTCTGACCAGCACTCGCATGACATTGTTGCCAACATGCTTTTACGTGTACTAATAGATCCAATGTCTAAATCCATGTAACGTCCTTTGGACTTCAACCACATTTTGTATTCTGTACCTTAGGTGATGGAAGTAAGAATATATTCAGTCACCAGAGCTGCCAACTGTATTGCTCTATTAGGCTACATTATGGCTAGTATACCTTATTTCGAACTAATTAAGACATTTCGATATTACCCACTTAATTTCGTCATTATTCTAGATAGGTTCATATACTGTAGATTGATCTATGGCATGAATCTTAATTTGAAGAAAAGTAGGCTCTTTAGTTCGTCACGGAACTTCTTGTTCCATCTGACTATGAGGGAAGCGGCTAACTGGTAGCATGCTGAACTTCTATGCCCCAGGTCGCTGGTTCAAAACCGGCCAAAGTCGCCGGATTTTCTAAGAGCGCTAAAAATCCGTCAGCATGCTTTCCTTCGGAGGGGAAGTTACAACGTTCGTTGCAAGTTGCTGGTTGCGGTGGCATCTAGCAGCCAAGTTCACAGCTGGGTGTCGTTGACGTTAGTATTTGGTACAAAATTAGGTACTACTACTTAAAATTGACCGTCTGCACACCTTACCTGAATTACAGACTAATACAGTAATCACAAATAACACCGTTTATCAGACAGATTCTACACACACCCAATGTACACGGGGTTACATGACCACCTTGTCACAGCCCCTAAACTGAGGAACCAACCAACATCTCTGCGGGAGATAAAATTTTGCGTGAAGAAGTAACAGACTGTTAGATAGTTACACATTAGTTCCAAACCTTGCATAAGGACAGTGTGATCGCAAGTATAAAAATGAACCCCAAATGACAAGAAGGTTACCATCCCCATAAGACAGTAAAATGTTAAAAATATGCATAGAAAGACGAAAAAATGTTAACTAACCTCCAATTGTAAAATACTTTCTCGCAATAAATGAGGTCTGATCCTTCTACGAAAACCTGCATATTTTGCCTATTATAGCATATCCCCTAATTTGCCCGGTGAAATCTACCTCCGCCTTCCGGCGTGCCGAGAGGATTTTTTTATAAGGTTTTTTGTCCAGACATTGTAATAGAGTGGCCTGGAGGCGCGAAGCAGTTGAACTCGCGGGACAGGCCATGCAATGAAGCGCTGAGATTATGAGAAGTATCATTCGGTTACAGATCGGAAGTTACGAGCATTTCCGAGTGGATTGACCCATAACCCGGCCGATCAATACATCCATATGTGACGTCATGTCATATTTCGACCACGGCTAGGGGATTATCTTTACTGTTTTGAAGCTAATCAGAGTTCTAGAAGACCTTTCGAAGACTGTAGAATGTGGATTACCATAGCAGAAAGCTATTATATGTGAGGAATAGAATCTAACAAGTGAAACGAAGGAATAACATTTGGAAGGATCAAGCCTCAAGCGAGATATTGACATATCTATGTATTGATGAAGAAGAAAATAGTAGGGGCAGCTTCACGGGTCGTGTCGCAGCCAGCGAGAGAGGGTTACTCTTTGTCCGATTGTCAAGTGTACAGTTACGTGACTCAGCCGGTGAGATATTCGCAGGTGCAAGGCGAGTGGAAGTTCCTCCGTGTCGAGGCGGCTAGCATTTTTACTTGGCTAGGCCGAACGTTTTCTTCGAAGTGTGTTGTCTCCGGATTTAAATTTTAAGTCTCGACAAGCGGCCGTGTACCGTGTGCGAATACTTACCGCAGCTACCATATCGTAATGGAATTGAGACACTTGCAGTATAGTTCTAATACAGATTGGCGTCTCAAGAAAGACTAGTTTTAAACGGATTGCGGACTGATATATATTTCTCTGTCCAGCGGTGTCCGTATTGAGGCAGCCATTACGGGACCCTGTGTGGTTTCTCTTACATGGTTTAGTAACGTGTAGTTCTGAGCCAGTATATGCCGACATCAAGTTTTTTTTACGCAGTGCATCATGCGAACATTGGAAGGCATATTGTCATTTCTGATTTCGGTGGGAAGGATTAACGTTCATGTTATGACTTCCAGAATGGCTGGTTAAAAGATATGGGGTAGCTACATGTGGAACGCATTAATGAGATGCCTGCAAGCCAAAAACTGCATTTTCCTTTTAGGAAAGGAGACTACTTTCTCAGTACGGTACTCCAGTGGTTGCTAGCTGATGTCTTCGCAAGCTACGACATGCAGAACAGTACAATTTCACGGGCGTATTATAACTTTTCTGACATGAATGACGAGGGCACGGACGGCCACCCGACCAGTGTTCGTGTGTGTCGCGTACCTGGATTAGAATCCCAGCTCCAAGGAAGAAGAATGTATTTTCTGATGATAACGTGGAGATTCATCAGATACTTATATCCTTTTTACAACGCTACAAGAGGCAACGAAAGGTACTGGACCAGCAAATTCTTTATCGTAGTTTAGTGAGGGCATTTTGTTAGCAATTGCAATTGCCATACTTTTTCTTTTGTAGACTAAATGGGCATGCACGAGTTTAGCTTCGACGATTCTGTCGAAACTGATTTGTTGCATTCCCGGGATTTTGTATTCACTTAGTGAATTCATCCCTTGCGTATTGATAGTCTTGATATTTAATCAGTAAATTCAGTAATGTCTCTTAGTAGTGCGTATTTTTATTTGCCGTGAAGAAGGATTAGGGGAAGAACTTCAGATTTTTGTATAAGCATAGTTTTAATCTCGTTTTTTTGAATAGTGTTTGGAACACTATTTTCTTTATTGCCAGTACATATTTTCATGTACTACTGATGAGTTAGGAACTCTGTTTTTTTCGCAGAGATTTGAATCTTGGAAAGCTTTTCTTGGTGTTAAATGCCTTTATTTTAATCCATTCTTTGTGTTGGAGAGCGCTTGCCACAAGGTTCGGATACTTCAAGCTGGTTGCCGAGAGCGCTGGCATAGCCTGATAACCATGGATTACAATGCAGTGTGTAGTCGTGTGTGTACACTCTGTGGAAAACAAACTCTACCATCTCCAATGCTTGTGGTGGGCTTAGAGTACATGTTATATTGTTAAAATGTAGGCTATGTCAAATAAAAAAGCACTCAAGTGTTACAGTTAATCGATCGTTGATATTTATAATAAGCTGCTAATTCATCAGGTTATGAGGCCCAGTCTACGGCAAACTGCGCGTAAGTGGATTAAAAGTCTGTTTAACGATCGTGTGCTTTGAGTGTGTGCGGTTACAAGATGGCTCAAGAAAGTGTCAAGTTGAATATTCCAATGTTAAATGGTGGAAATTTTATATTTTGGAAAACAAATTTGCGAGCCGTATTAGTGCGCGATTATTTGTGGGAAGTTGTCAGTGAACCAAAGCCTGAAGTAATTAACGCGGTGTGGCAGAAGAAAAATAACAAAGCATTAGCGTACATTACATTGAGTGTTGAGGACAGTCAACTCATTCATTTTGCACACTTGAACGATGCGTGTGATGCATGGCAGGCTCTGTCTGGAAAGTACGAGAGATCCACGTTCGGAAGCAGGTTATATTTACGACGTAAACTGTACGGCATACAATATCGTGGTGGACCAATGAGCAGTCACATCGACGCAATTATGGAAGTAGTGGGTTTGCTGCGTGGATCTGGTAGGCCACTTGAAAACGACGAGATTGTTGCGGTTTTGCTGGGGAGTCTTCCAGAATCTTATTCAGGGCTTGTCACAGCGCTCGAGGGCCGTGACGAGGCAGATTTAACGGTGGAATATGTAACTGGGAAAATGCTTGAAGAATACCAAAGGCGTGCCGATGCTGGTGTGCCTGGAAATTGTGATTCAGAGGTTGCACTACAGTCGGCGGTCGCTGACTCAAGTAAGGTTAGTCGTGCTCATCAAAGTGGAACAACTAAAAATTCAAGCGGGAAACCAAATATGGGTGGCAAAGAGATACGGGCATGTTACTTCTGTAATAAACTTGGCCATTTAAACGCAGATTGCTATCGATTCAAGAAAAGTCAACAGCAGAGATCTGCAGGTTCAGAATCGGCAAGATCATCGGTTGAGGTTAAGGTATGCAACACAGAACTATGCCACATTTAGGGCACTGGATCAACAACATGCTGCAAGTAGGCCTACTGGAGGATGGTGCATAGATTCCGGGGCAACCAGTCATATGACGAATGATAGGCAATTTTTCATGTCTATTCGTGACACAAGTGCTACAGTCTTTCTTGCTGATGGTTCATCCGTGGTAGCTGCTGGAATTGGAGATGGACAATTTTACTGTGAGGTACTAGGCGGGCACCTCCAAGAAGTACTGTTGAAAAATGTGCTGTTTATTCCACAATTGGATGATAGTCTACTTTCGGTGAGGTGCATAACAGAGCAAGGTCACCGAGTGACGTTCGAGAATGACACGTAACGATGGGAATTTATTCAGACTTCAGACTGTGGTACCAAGTTCGTCAGTTCATGTGGCGAGAGAAGCTGTATGCCTACACCAGTGGCATCGTCGATTGGGACATCGGGATCCGGTTGCAATCCAGCGTCTGATCAATGAGGAATTGGCTACAGGAATCCAAGTGTCGAAATGTTCGGAGAAGGTGGTATGCGAAGACTGCATCAAGGGAAAACTAACCGAAGCAAAATTTTCTGAGAGTACATCCAGAGAGAAGGAGCCTGTCTGTATGCGACATACGTGCCCCAGATGAAACATCAGGGAATAAATGAAAATGTCGAATTAACTCTAGTGGACTGTATTTACAAAAATGTACATGATACAAAAGACACAACGCTTGATATGCGAAGGAGCTGATGCTCCGAAACACAAACACATTCAGCCATGATGGCTACTTCACCCTCTGTGTCTCTAGGTCACTGCTGCCAACCTAAACATAAATAAAAATCTCTTGCCAACTGTGGAAATAACACAATTATATAATTATATTCTCCCTGAGAGCAAACATACTCCCCACCCTGAAATACATGGATTTCAATAATCTGCAATGGAAACACTGAAATGTTCCAATGACAAGGACATGAGACACTAAAATATTCACTAACTTAAAACACTGACATATTAACAGTCAAAATTATGTGTCTGCTCAATTGGTAGCGGAGCTACCTTAGAAATTGGTCGTTTAAAATTACCACTGTTGCACTTCACTGAAACCACTCTTACCACATTGTCTTTACCACCATGCACTTCTGTGATAACACCAAGGGGCCACTGGAGTGGGGGAACATTGTCTTCCCGTATCAGCACCACAGTACCTGGTGATACGTTGCAGGAGGAGGTCATCCATTTGCTGCGCTGCTGCAGATGAGTGAGGTAATCTGATGGCCATCTCTTCCAAAAGGATTGGAGTCTTTGTTGAAGAACCTTATATCTAGTTAACAAAGGCCGTTTACATAATGTTAAATCGGGTTCGGGAAGAGTAGTGAGGGGTTCGCCTATAAGGAAGTGACCTGGTGTCAAGGTAGATGCATCAGCGAAGCCATGTAACTGCACCTGAGTACAATTTTCTTGAAGCACAAATCTGTTAATATATATATTGTCAATCGAGGGTATTTGAGAATGCAGAGTACGCCATCTTGTAAGAAGTTCCGTTGGAAGTTCATCATCCCATCCTATCTTCTCTTGCCATAGTTGCTGCAAAAACATCTTGAATGCGATGACAATAGGACTGATTAGCCCAATAGGGTCATAAATTGACGACACAATCGATAACACCTTGCGTTTGGTAACTGGAGATCCACTTCCTTGTTCTTTCTGCACGCCACTGGATATCTGTAGTTTGTCTGTCGCTGGATGCCAAAGTAGACCTAAAGTCTTTATATTTTCTCCAGAATCAATCTGAAGGGGAAGCTGCGTCTCTCTGCAGTCCTTTGGAACCACCTCTAACAATGCTGGATGATTAGAGCACCACTTGCGGAGCTTGAAGCCTCCCTTGGGTAACAATTGGATCAGTTCACGTTGTAGGAGTAATGCATTGTCAAGCTTACTTGTTCCTGAAATGCAGTCGTCTACATAAAAATCACGAAAAAGGACAGATGCTGCCTGCGGATACTGTTGTCCCTCATCATATGCCAATTGCCTTAAACATCTTATTGCTAGAAATGGAGCTGATGATGTGCCATATGTGACCGTCTGAAGTTGGTACTGCTTGATAGGCTCATTAGGAGAAGCTCTCCAAAGGATGCGTTGAAGGCTGCTGTCTCTGGAATCAACCTTAACTTGTCTGTACATCTTCTCGATGTCAGCTGTAAAGCCTATGGCGTGAGTTCTAAATCTAGCAACAATTGAACATAAGTCTTGTTGAATAGTAGGACCCGTCATTAAAATATCATTAAGTGACTTTCCTGACCTCGATTTACAAGAAGCGTCGAAGACAACTCTAGTTTTTGTAGTAGTGATGGATTTCTTGAATACCGGATGGTGCGGCATGTAGTATGCTACCGATGTTGCCATACTAGAATTAACAATATCCATGTGACCTAGTTCCTGGTATTCAGTGAGAAACTGGTCATAATCTACCTTCAGTTGCGTATCATCGTTAAGCCTACGCTCAAGGTATTGAAATCTGCTAGTTGCTGTTTGTAAAGAATTGCCTAATATACTTGGATCCTGCTTAAATGGTAGTCTGACTATGTATTTCCCAGATGCATCTCGTGTCACATGATCAGAAAAATGTTGTTCACATTCAATCTCTTCTTGCGACTTGACTGGCTCGTGAAGTTCTTCGATCTCCCAAAATCGTTGTACTTGGTTATGAAGGTGAACATCATTACGAAGGAAAAACGTTCCTGCTGCATTGTTTCTCTTTCTCGAGGTGGATTCATATGAACCTGACACAATCCATCCAAAATCTGTGTTTTGTAGGACTGGAAACTTCCCTGGTCTCGTCCTGTGTCCCCTCTGTAGAATTCTAAAGAATACATCAGCACCGAGAAGTATTGTGCCCAACTCTGGGAATGGGTATTCCAAGATTGAGACACCTAGATATCAAGGGAAAGGCTACAGCCGCTTTAGAAAGTTGAGATATTTGAATATCGCGCTCCACTACTTCTAGAAGGAAATGGAAACTTTGTGCAGCCAAGAGCATGTTAAGTGACGTAGCGAGTAGTAGCAGAGGTCGAGACTATTTGTTGATTAAATAGTTAGCCATGGAGTAGAGACTTGAGACTTGGATCAGATTACTGGCACGGCCAAATGAAATAGAATGCACTTAGTCTCAAGTGAATCGGACCAGAGACACCGGAGATATGAGGATTTCCAGATTTCAGCGTGATCAAGCGTGGACCCGACCGTTTTGAATAAAAGCCGACCGGCCCAAGCATCATCAGCTCACTTCGAACCAAGCTCTTGCATGACAAGGTGCTGCTGCTACGTTGAGCCAAGGCACATGGTTGCCGGATCTACGCCGAAGATATCTTTAAGTTGTGATAGTTACAAAAGTACTACGATACGTGTGGAACATAGTAAGTTTCCGGCAGAGGGAATCACTAAGGTGATTGTTATTTTTCTACGGACACTGGTGAAATACTTTATTTCTATATGGACATATGCTAGACTTTGTCTAGAAAGTACTTTGTCACAGTCCAGTAATAATAATTCTATACTTGGATATTTTAATCCAATTAGTCAGTTTCATATATTGTAACTTGATAACCACTCCGATCTTTCAGTATATTGAAGGCCAGTCTATCACGGTGTTGTTCATTAGCCGACAAAGGGAAACTATAAGTTGCTTCGCGCATGATAGATGGTGATAAACCATGCCCAGGGAACGATCTTCAGAACAGCCGTTGATTGATTTAAACTGTCAGTGTTTTCTTGTACTGAAAAGATTACCGTGAGTTATGTTACAACTGACGTATTTGAGAATAGATCATTCGGATCTGACCCCAGTTAAGTAAACTGTTATGTCTTTAACAGAAGTAAATATTATAATGGATCAACAGTTACTTCCAACTTCAAGAGATATTTCCACTATGTCTTGTTAGACAGATTGTGGGTATATAATGGCGGCCGATACAAGGATTAGACGTGCGTGTCCAATAGGGCATGTATCCGGATAAATCTGGTACAGACCAGGTTCACTACGCTTCAAGACCAACGAGAAATGTAAGCCACATTTGATTTTATATTATGCCTAGCTAATTGGAACAAACTCATTTTCTGCAGATGACCAACACATTTATTTTTCTTCGTATTTAAATCTTGCAATGATTTACGCAAGACACATTAGGGTTATTCTGAGTATTTTCAGCACTCAGAACAGTTTAGGATCGATGAACAAGCATAACGAGCATTTATTTGAATGTTTCACATTTTTTTGATAATCACGGTAATCAGCCGAGGTAACTGTAAAAGTTAATAATTATTTTTTGTTGAGAAATGGAGATTTTATCCATATTCGAAGAATCGAACATGTGGATTCTCACATAATGAAATAATAATTAAATATATTTAAAATAATATAACTAATAATAATAATAATCCACTAATAATAATAATAATGATTTTCATAACTTTTCTAAATAATTCTTGAATCTTATATTTTCTAATAATCACATTCATTGAGAGAGAGATTATGAAGTAGTTTAATCATTTCTAGTTTGGAACAGGTGATTTTCCGAAGGATAGTGGTTAGCGCAAGCCCGCATTCAACCAACATGACAGTTCTGGTTGAACAGTTAATATTTGCCATGAGCAAAGTATATTTTTCAGATAACACGGAGAGGCATGAAACGGGAAGCAAATGATATTTGTATAAATTAGGATATTTTGTATTTATATAAAATCATGACGTAAATACACATTCGAAAGTGAAATAGAGAGTATCATAAGTGTGGTAACTTCACGATTTGAACTGAATGGTAAAATAAAATAAACTTGTAAGTTTATAAATCTTCCAGTGTGGATAACAAGCAGAGGCTTGATTTATTGTATAAATTTTGGGAAGAAAATTTATGTGTGTGGAGTAGTTGAAATGCCATTCCCAGGTGCGCATGTTTAAGTCGCAGGAATGAGGAGGTTTTTATTTGAGCATCAATCAAATAGCAGGTTCGATGACTCAGTGATAAAGAAGGAGTATTGGAACTACACATTGCGTCGTATGAATGACCCAAAGGTTATTTCTTTAAAAAAAACATCAGTTATTATTTCAATCTTGTTTACGGATTCCATTAAGATTTTGATTTTGCTAGAACCCGGATTTGTCATGATAGTATTTTATTCTTCTTCAGAGGAAGACCTTTGCCGTTGTTGTTGGAATATTGTGTTCTTATAAAAATAATAAAATGGGCCACTGCCAATTATAAATAATTCTATAATCACGAATAATTTGAAGGATGTTTTTCAATCCTAGTGTCATGAAATAAATGAATTTATTATGAAGCTACAATTCTTATTTCCGCATTCTGTTCAAGAATTGCAAGTTGTGAAAATTATTAAAATGACCACAAATATAAATATTTTTCTTAATAATGATTCCAAGTGGAAAATCGAATAGTTGAATGGTCCAACAATTTATTGATCAAGTTGATGATTCAGAAATCATATATTTTGTTAGGAACTTGAAGTTCATAATCGAGTCACTTCTCGAAACGTTTAAGGTCGGAAGAACAATTAATTTTGTTGTGCTTCGCACAGTTCTTCGATGCTATGCTCAAGGGTCAGATACTTTTCAGATGTTGTTATTAATATGTGTACATAATTTGTGTTGATTCAGAGATGATAATATTTTTTGACAATATTTTTTTTGAAACTGGAAAAATAAGTGAAAGTTAAAAATTCTATGAACAATTATTCTACGAGTGTTAATATTATGTGAACTGCAATATTTCCAGCAAAGACAATTAAATTTGAACTGGATTTAATCATAAATAATTATTATAATTTTGGAACACCGTCTACAGGACTGATAATCAGACTTGTGTCTCCAAAGATAATTGTCCAATGTGTTGGAAAATTTCTGTAAATTGTGTAAATAGTAATGTGGGTCGCCACACATGAATGATGCTGCTTTGAGCATTTTATTTTTGCAGTCAATTTTAAATTCAGAATAAAATGAGATAATTTTACATGATGTGTTATGCCAGTTGAATCTCCTTCTATCCTTATTGTTGCATTGAGCCAAAAATCAGTAAAGCATTTTTTTCATTTGATGTCGTTTTTGCGATTAGCTTTAACCCATCTGGCGCCCCGGGATATTTTGACTCTCGTGCTGGCTGATTCTTGGTAAAATGCATATGTGGTCGCGCGGACTCCGGTCTAAACGGGCACAGTATGTCTATCTTGGTTGGGCCATAAAACCTCGGATCTGCTAACTGAATATCATTAGGGAGCTCCCACTCTTCATAGGGTACCTGCTAACTAGGCATGTCGCTTGTAATTTTGGATAGGACCAGACATTCAACATTGTGGCGTGTGTTGCTTATGGAAAATTGCACTTCAGCGCTCACACTATACTTGGCTTCAGACATGGACTGAGAAATACCTTCGATGGGTGTGAGATTCTTGGCCTTTCTTAAGCCCAAATTTTGAACCAAACTCTCGGTTACAAAATTGCTTTGACTGCCACTGTCCAATAAGCAACGAGCTAAGTGTAGCCTACCAGCACTATCCTTTACATTTACTATTGGCAACTCCAGCTAACTGATATGACATCTAGCGGTAAAAATGAGAAACTTACCAAGTAGGGTACATTTGTCACGTGGTGACTGTATATGGTTTCTTGTATTGGTAAACAGATCGTGGTAAATTGTTCGTGTCTTTATACATAAGTAATAAGTTTTACTCGTTGATAGAGTGAAAAATGAGTAAAAGCAAAGTGTATTGCTCAGTTTACGGCTGTAAGTCGATGTATAAGAGGGCTGCGGATATACGTTTTCATCACTTTCCAAAAGATGCAAATAGCAGTAGCCGAAATGTGATGATACCTAATAATACCTAATAATAATACCTTTCCACCCCGGGAAGGATCCAACACTTGTCGAGGTAGACAGACAGAAGACCTGCGACGTAAAGCCAGCAAAGGTTATTCAGTTTAAAAACAGCTCTTACGATGGGCGCGCTGGTAAGATTGAAGTTACTTGAATAATTAATTAAATAATTAATTATTGGCTGCTTGGTAGGGAGAAGGGATGAGTTTAACTTGTATTAAAACTCGGGGGGCGACAGGAATTGCTTGATTTGGATGGTTAAAAGGTGGGTTTGATGTTGAATATTTGAATGGTAGCGGAATCACTCATTCTACAGTGCCCACGGGGAGGCAAATTAGGCCTATATGACTCGTAGTGGAATATCTCGAATATCGAAGAACTTAGCGATTACGAGGTGTAGGCTTGGCGGAAATGCTGGCGGATCATCAGTTTGACATAAATTCACGATATAAGTCGGAGCTTGGAACAGTGGCGTCTGGTTTGCGTGGATGCTAGTCTCGGAATGATAAAAGTAGCACAGCTTCGGTGTGTTATTTATTTGTTTATGTACCGTATTTCTCTATTTGAATGTCCTCGGCGTTGACTCAGGATCGACATTTACATTATATTGCGCATAATAGTACCGAAATAACGTCCGAAGTGTAGCCCTGTGTAAATTTGAATCAGCTGATCTACATCAACCATAAAAACTGATGCTTGATAATATGCAATGACACCAAAAAATCCAGTGGAACACACAAATTAGATCACGTGTATCGCACAGTTATACATATATGCAATTAAAAATAACACTGTCATTACTTTAGAGACCACATTTACTGATTATAACCGAAAAATAAAAAGTGTTCCATATCAAACGCGTGTTATTGAGTATTTTAAACCCTACTTATCCAGACCGACCGCAGCGCCCCAAGTGTTAGTTTGAGTTGCCAATTGCTGTAGAAAGTAGAACTTGAGTTTGTGGTTTGAGTTTCATAGTGCAATAACTGGAGGAGTTACCACGAACTTGAGCATTGTGAGCCTGGTTGGACTCGGGGTTTGAACATCTACTGATAGCTCCTTGCTGAGACTGTTCAGACGAGTTGGCATTGAATTGCTGATTCCCAGAATCAAAATGCAACAGTGAGTTGTGACGACCGTTGCAAGGTTTGCATGTTGACTTCGAAGGACAAGAACTTATAGCGTGTGATTCGTGCAAACAGTTGTAGCAAAGCTTATGCTGCTTAACTAGGTTGTATCTACGATTAACATCTTAACCTAAAAATGTATCACATCTGAAAATTGGATGTTGCCCCTTACAGGCTTCACAATTATTGTTAATTGCAATGTATGAACTACTTGTAAATGTTGTTTCTCATGCTTGAAACCATGCTTAGAAGTTTTATCTTGATACAATCTGCTGATCTTATCACTGTGACCCTTAGTAGGTGAAAAATCAATTAATTCAAGGGTTTGAGCCCGCCTTTCAAGATATTCTAACAACTCCGTAAGTGTAGATAGTTCCTTGGATTTGTTGCTCATTTCCCATTGCTTACGTGTGGCTTCAGGTAACTTGTCAAGTATGATTTGACCTATTGTGATTTCATGTAGGGGAATATTCAAATTCAAAGACTCAACAGCCTTTAAATTGGACTGTACTTGATTCAAAAGTGTGCGTAGACTAGAAGATGATTCCCTTTGGACGATATCTGGAGATAACAGTAATTTGATATGTGCATTTACTATTACCTTTGAATTGCGGTATCGCTTGCAGACCGTTTCCCAAGCTAGCTCAAAGTTATCTGCAGTAAGAGGAATGTTTTGAATGGGTTGATGAGCATTGCCACGCAGTGCTGACATTAAATAATGGAACCTTTCAACATTACCCAAAGACTGATTCTTCAGTATTAATGAATCAAACAGGTCTTGGAAATGCATGAATTGTGTAACATCACCTGAAAATTCTGGTAACCGTATCTTGGGCAAACTGTACGAGCCTGTATTACTACTTGTAGATTCTCTACCGTTGCTAGAGACAGAAATGTGTGCAATGGGTATTTAGTAACTGTTGTAGCTTAGCCCTAAGTTCATCATAATCATCTTCGAATTCACACCGGACCTGCTCATGAGAATTCTTTTCATCCAAATCCTCCAATTTGCATTGAATTTCATTAAATTCTGGTAATAGAGCTAGTAAACGTTCATTCTTCACATTTAATTCTTCATTAGGAGTCTCATTATTAAATTCATTAATTTGGGTATGGAGTCTCGTGAGGGATGCTCGGAGAACACCTCTGCGCTTGGTCAATGACTTTATCTCACGTTCTGTAGACATGCTTAAAATGGTTCATGCACAGGAAGGATTGCTGGGTATGGGAAGGAATTGCTATGAAATGCCTTTGTTAACTTATCTGGTGTAGAGGTTCTTTCAGTCTGCGTCGTCACCCAACGGTTGTATATCGAAGTCAGGACGTCTGAATGGAACTGCGTCTGTCAGGAATCGAAGGCTGCACCGCTGAATGGAACTGCGTCCGTCAGGAATCGAAGGCTGCACCGCTGAATGGAACTGTGTCCGTCAGGAATCGAAGGCTGCACTGCTGAATGGAACTGTGTCCGTCAGGAATCGAAGGCTTCACTGCTGAATGGAACTGTGTCCGTCAGGAATCGAAGGCTGCACTACTGAATGGAACTGTGTCCGTCAGGAATCGAAGGCTGCACTGCTGATTGGAAGTCGCGAGAACTAACGCATGGCCTCAAACATGCGTCCATTGATGCTTTCAACTGCACACCGAAACGTTCACAATACTGGATATGCTTTTACGAATATACAATATTCATCATGATTGTGTAATTCTGCAAGTCCCGCTGCATGAATTAACTTATTCAAATATTAAATTTGTAATACAACAGCTGAGTTGTAAACATGAATCATGCAGGCTGGCGAGCGCTACGTGCCCAGCTGCGATCAAACACAGTACCGAAGCTAAACGACACTAGCCGAGGCGATACGAAGGCATAGCACCTGGGTTTGGTGTTGGCATTATTTGGCAGCCATTGTGCTCAATTTTCAAATAAGTTAGATCGAACAGACAAACATTGATAAATACATTACAATTGAGCCTGCATTGTTCACAATAATGTACCAGTATTGTCTCTACATACGTATTTCGCACTGGTTCACTTAAATACAGCAGTTTTAGCGTTTGTCGGGACCACATGGCCTCAGTTGATATAGCGGGAATCCTGCCCGTGTAGGACCAAAACATATGTCTGTATGCGACATACGTGCCCCAGATGAAACATCAGGGGATAAATGAAAATGTCGAATTAACTCTAGTGGACTGTATTTACAAAAATGTACATGATACAAAAGACACAACACTTGATATGCGAAGGAGCTGATGCTCCGAAACACAAACACATTCAGCCATGATGGCTACTTCACCCTCTGTGTCTCTAGGTCACTGCTGCCAACCTAAACATAAATAAAAATCTCTTGCCAACTGTGGAAATAACACAATTATATAATTATATTCTCCCTGAGAGCAAACAGAGCCCATGCGACTCATTCATTCTGATCTTTGTGGGCCCATGCAGACTGCAACGCCAAGTGTAAATAGGTATTTTCTATCACTCATTGACGATTACTCCCGTTTTACTGTGTTGACGCTGGTAAAATCCAAAGATGAGGTGGCAGGCGTCGTAGAAGATTACATTGCTGCAATGCATACTAGATTTGGAAGGAAGCCGATTGCCATTCGTACAGACAAAGGCAAGGAATACGTTTCACAAAAACTGGAGAACTTTCTGCGGAAGGAGGGGATCCAACATCAGCTCACAGTCCCCTACACTCCACAACAAAACGGTATAGCAGAGAGGAAGAATCGGTCATTGACAGAATCTGCAAAGTGCATGTTGTTGGATGCTGATCTGAACAACCGCTTCTGGGGAGAAGCAGTTTTGATCGCAGCTTATTTGCAGAATCGATCAACGAGCCGGAGTATCAACAAAACTACAGTTGAATTGTTTACAGGTGTGAAGCCAGATCTGGATCATTTACGTGTGTTTGGATCTAAGGTCTATTCGCTTGTACCCAAACAAAAGCGAAAGAAATGGGACAACAAAGCAATAGAGGGCGACCTGATTGGCTATGATGGAAATACCAAAGGATATCGGATTCTAGATCCAAAGACAGCCAAGGTTTGGATCAGCAGATCGGTGCGGGTAATTGAGAGTGTTGCCAGACATCCAGCTTCGGTAGGCAGTGCACCGAAAGAAGGGGTTAATGAAATCACACCGCAGCATGTAGGGACATTGGAACATGTTTCGACACAGACGGAATCAGCTGACAACTCAACACTGAATCCCAGAGGTAACAACACGATGACTTTCAACAGAGGAAAGACTGTAAGCAGCATAGGAGATGAATGTGAGACTGAACCAGAAACTCCACAATTTCCACAAAGAGTTTCTGAACGGCCAAATAAGGGTATACCAGCAAAGAAGCTAACGTACAAGGTGCAGACGAATCACACCAGAGAGCCATCCTCATGGAACGAAATGCTCAAAATGTCACCTCGTGAGCAAAAGTTGTGGACTGCTGCTGCGGAAGAAGAAATAAGCTGTCTCAATCAACATTGTGTGTGGGAATTAACGGAGCTTCCACCAAGGAAGAAGACTCTTTCTTGTAAGTGGGTATTTAAGGCAAAATTGGACGGTAACGGTCAGATCCACACTTACAAGGTCCGATTTTAGCCAGAGGATTTTCTCAAGAATATGGTGAGGATTACGATGAAACTTTTGCGCCAGTGGTGAAGCATGACACTATTCGAGTTTTATTCAATGTAGCTGCACAGAGGGGACTTCACGTTCGGCATCTTGATGTGAGAAGTGCTTATTTGAACGGTGAATTAAAAGAGGAACTATATATGGAACAGCCACAGGGTTTTGAGGAACCCGATCAAGAGAGCAAAGTTCTGAAATTGCGGAAAAGTCTCTATGGTTTAAAGCAATCGGCACACGTTTGGAACAAGACAGCTACAGAGACATTATCCAAGTTAGGCTTTCAACAAGGAACTGCAGATCAGTGTCTTTATTCAAGAAAGGAAGAAGATGGAAGCATTACTTACATTCTGTTGTATGTCGATGATCTGCTGGTAGCCGGTCAGTCTGCAAAATTAACTGATAATGTTGGTACAGAATTGCAGAATTATTTTGACATCAAAGACTTGGGTGATGACAGTTACTATCTGGGAATTCAAGTGGAACGACAGGAAAATGGAACATTTTTGCTAAACCAAAAGGCAAAGATCGCAGCATTGTTGGAGGATCATGGCTTATCGGAGCCAAAACCAGCTGCGACTCCAATGGAAACCAATTTCTTGTCTGGTGAAGTGACTGCAAGTGCAGAGTTACCAAATAACACTCTGTACAGGAAAGCCATAGGGTCTCTAATATACATAGCCACAGTATCCAGACCAGACATCGCATTCGCAGTGAGTCTACTTAGTCGTCGAGTGGAGAAGCCTACTCAACAGGACTGGAATGCTGTAAAACGAGTGATGCGGTATCTCGCATTTACAATACACAAGACACTTCGTTTATCTTCAACTAAAGACACAGAGCTCAAATATTATGTGGATGCTGACTGGGCTGGTGACAAGACCAACAGGAAATGGTTATGTTTTCTTTCTTGGCGAAGGAGTTGTAGCATGGTCAAGCCGGAAGCAAACGTCAGTTGCCATGTCGTCTACGGAGGCGGAATACATTGCTGCATCATTTGCCACTTGGGAGCTGCTGTGGCTCAGACAATTACTTATGGACATGAGTGTACCGATTGTTGGTCCAACAACCATGTATGAAGATAACCAAGGTTGTATTAAATTAATTGAGTCAAATCGGTTTGGGGCTCGCACCAAACACATTGATGTATGTCATCACCAGCTTCGGGATCTTCGAGAAAAGGACATCATAGAAGTGCTGTATTGTCCATCCAACAAGATGCTGGCTGATGTATTCACGAAGCCTTTGGCTAGAGAACCATTCCAGAACATTGTGGAACAACTGGGTCTACAATGATACGAACCTATGACAGCGAGAAGGGGCGTCGGAGAGCGCTTGCCTCAAGGTTCGGATACTCCAAGCTGGTTGCCGAGGCATAGCCTGATCACCATGGATTGCAAGGCAGTGCGTAGTCGTGTGTGTACACTCTGTGGAAAACAAACTCTACCATCTCCAATGCTTGTGGTGGGCTTAGAGTACATGTTATATTGTTAAAATGTAGGCTATGTCAAATAAAAAAGCACTCAAGTGTTACAGTTAGTCGATCGTTGATATTTATAATAAGCTGCTAATTCATCATTTTTGATTATTTTCATGCAGAGCACTTCGCTTTTGTGTGTGAAGATTTATTAGTGTATTTACTTAATGATTGTCATTGGATTAACCGGTGAAGTTAACTTGCTTTCATGGTGTAAGTCTTATCCACTGATATTTCGAAACCCACCAAGGTTGGAGGCTATCCTGATTTAGGGAAGGATCAGTTTCACCTTCTATTAGGTATTAATTTGAGAGTAACAACATTTGATGTCATTCCGAGACATTCATTTTCTATTTGACTAACGTAAATAATTGCATTTAGTGCAATTGTGTGAGTGAGATATAAGTACAGCATTTTGAACACCATCCTGAATTTTGATTAAATTATTCCAGGGAAGCTTGACTTTGAGTCAAGAGATTAAACTGTATACTTGTTATACATCATTGTGAGGCCAGATAGTTTATTTTTGCTAGTGAAATGCTTTAGTTTCATGACTTTGAACAACGTGCTTGAGGTTAGTGTGTGGTTTAAGCATGTTTTGTAAGGTTTTGAGATAGTAATGAGATTTAATATTGGTGTTTGAAGGTTTTTATAACATTATTTTGTGATTCGAATGCATATCCGGGATTATGCCGTATTTTTGAGATGTTATGCTTGTTGAAGCATTAGGACAGTTTTGGATTGAGCCAATAAGAGCTTTTTAAGCCAGTGAGTGCCAATCTGTTTTGGACTTCGAGTAGTCCAACACCCGTGTTTGGTGTTATATAAACCTAGGTGAGGTTTTCTTGTGTTTTCATGTCTCTTTGAGACGTTGGTGTTGTCGATCTGCTAGATCGTGCCTACATGCTTTTCTTCACCCAATTATGAGCAATGCTTGGATAATCTGTTTATGTAACTTAAGGCACTTCCACAGCTGATAATTAAAACCTCTACAATTTTACACAATTTTACTTTCTACATGAAACATGAACGTAGACCATTGATATTCTACTTTGCTTCAGGCCCGACGAGAGGGGGGGGGGGTCAGGCGGGGCTGGTGCCCCGGGGACCGACCCCCCAGGGGGGCCCGGCGTCCTAGGAGGATGGACCCGATCGGGCATTGATTTATTATTGCCTTTATGTGACTTGAATTTGCTACTGGCAATCATTTAGTGAATGCAATGAACTGTCTGTGAACAATGTTACAAGGATTGAGAAACTTATTCTGTCAAGTGGACAATATTTCCCTTTATAAAGCGCTTGTGGGAAGAACAATTGTCTCAAAGTGGTCAACTTAGGCGATGGGGCTTCGCTATGTATTGTTCTCAGAATATACCTGAAGACAGAGAGAGCATTCCATTAATCTAAATTTAGCTTATTCGGCTTATGCACTAATCCTTCAAATAACTTTCTCATCCCTTCACTTATTTCGCCAAGGCCACGGGAGCCTGGGCTGCCCTGGTGTGTTTGGTCTGCTAGCTCAAGAGTTTCTAGTTTGGTGCGTCACATCGAGCTTAGATATTTAGAGGTGTTAGTGTCTGAAATGAATATATTGTCTAGCTAGACGTATCGTATGCCGTGCAGGCAGGTAAGGAAAATACATTTTAAAGTAGCGTCCACACAGTAATTCACTTTATAGGTATTGTTGATCTAAGGGGCGGAACAACGAAGTAATCTTCTCCTAATAATTCACTTTCGCACTACGTGAAAAATTATCATTACTGGCTAAATATCTTGCGAAAGGGTGGGATGATTCTGTTGACAAACGTAGATAGAAGAAATGCATGCGAAATTGCTCATCTTCTCGCTCACTGAATTGAGAAAACAATGCTAACATTTGAATAATCTGTATGTTTAGGTGCAGTATAATTATTATTATAACTGGTTCATTCAATACGATCAACAATCCTAGGTACTTGGGTTCGTGTGCATTCTGATTGCGGGATTTATTGAAAACCTATATTATTATTAGTACTAGAGTTGGGAAATGTATACAAAGAATGAAACTAAGGTAACATTCCAGTATTTTTCGGGACTGAGTGTTTAATTATCCAGGAGAAAAATGACAATTAAGCTAGGGCACTGAAACAATCAATTTTGTTTTCCAATTCCTCTCATGGAACGTTAGTGGTGTGCATGGCAATGGAGAAATTAATATATTGCATGTAGGCAACCGCGCAGACTTTCCTAAGAACAAATATTTAAAAACTCTGCTTAATTCAGAAGAAAATTAAGATGAAGTATTGCCGAATATTAATATAAATACAATTTTGTTTTGAGCTGGTGCAGTGATTGTTATTATTATTGGACATTGATCTGCGAAGCACTTATTTTTTAGGACGCGAAGAGATATTTTCCCTAGCGAATCAAGCCCTTTCATGATACGCCCTTAAGTCTCGGTACCGTTAAACATAAAATGAGTTGCTCTCTTTGTCTATGATTTGGAAATGACTCCAGGTCCTGACGAAGCCGCGGCAGGAATGCAGGATTCGGCTTCCCGACTGCGGTATCATTCGTAGTCTTGCTCAACAGTTATTAATAGGCATTTGTCGTTACAGTTGTTAATTCATTTAGGGGCTTGCATCATTTAATCCGTGTACTTGGTAGCTAGTAGGTCTAGTACCGGTATCACTGGCGGGCAATGAACCATTGGCGCTTGGTTGGGAATCGTTTGCATCAATTAGTACTGTAGATATAATTCAGTATTTGCTGAAGCGTTAATTTTCCGGTTTTTTTTTTTCTGAAGGCCTCCACATTATTGATTGAAGTTGACTATAAAGCAGTAGTTTTCACAAATTTTAATGAAGTAAATTATAAGATTCTCAAACAGCGAACAAAATAGAAAACTAAGAAATGTGTGAATTGTGTAGACTGAAGGGGAGGCTAGTGGGTGTTGTATAATAAGAGAGGTGTAAATGCAACATTGCTGTAACTATTTTTCTTGGAGAGTAGAAACTTAGACCCTCTTAAAACCACCCACTGCTGGACGAAAAGCAGGGTATACACTGTGCTGTGCTATGGCTTCTCTGACATGATCAATCGCATGTCGTATTCTTAGTTGCCGACTGGGAAAAGTGGAATGCGTTGCCTGTCGCGACTATTAATGTAATTATTAGGGTTAAGAGTAGGGTAGGTGCCCCTGGACTTGAAAATAAGGTATTATCCCGGCATTTGTCTGGAGGGAGTGTGAAAAACCACACTCAGGATAGGCGAACCTCGGATCTACAGACTTGCTGTAGACGCCCATCACGGTCATTGGTGAGCTACACTGCGGGGTTTTACTTGAAGGTGCGTGAGCTTTTACTTCAATACCGGAGAGTCTTTTCTATAGCCACTAAATGTCAATGGTCACCAAATTTTTATTCCAAAATATCACAAAAATAATCACCCAAATGACCTAGCCTATAACTCAATAATTTGGACGTAATTTTTGCAAAATTTTCCGGAGGAGGATCCCCGAACCCCATTCTGAGCTTGGTGATATTCCATACCCCCAGATACCCTGTGTGTACACTTCCCCATAATCTTAGCTTAGATCCGCCCCCGATGGTCACCAGTCATTGTTAGAATTGGGGATTTTTAGGAGAACCTGGCTCTAGTTATGTTTACTGCAAAGCAATATTAAATTATAAGAAGACCACTGACTGCAAATTACAAAATATAGTTCAAATTCACATTTTCTTCTTTTGTGAAAACAATCGCTGATCAGCTGCAATCTACTGATAGCACATAATAAATAACTTGACTTACGTATGAGTATTCCTGTGGTTAGTTATAAAAATATATTTTGCTTTGTTTAATGTACAATGCTGTCTGATCGCCGTTCAACCAAAACACTTATCAGTGTTTAGGCTTAGACCCAAGGGCGTGACTCTTCAAGGGTAGAAAGTTTTAAGAAAGTCAACATAAAAACCCTATATGTAAAACTTATTTTAAAATACGTCTTGACTTTGTGTAAAAATCATGTTTTCATTATGAAAAGAGATTACGTCATATGTCACAGAGGCCGTAGTACTTCATAGTATACAATAAACCCTTTCCACCTCTTTTAACATGCAGTTCTGTGAACTGAACTTCCTGTTGATTAATTTTTGGGTCATAGGACGTCGTGGTCATCAGTCCTTTCTACTTACTGTGCGTTTAGAACTCTGTCCGACAGTCTATATCTCAAGTTAATCATATATTTTTAATTATTTTGGGATAGAATTGAGGAGGAAATGATGGTGCAACTACAGCCTTTGGCTATAGGGTTAAAACGAGGAATCATGGAAAATAAGCTTAGAATCACCGACGGTGGAATCCGAAGCCACCTGTTTCCGAGTTCATGGATAACAGCTTTTTTCAATGTGAATATTTCCCCCAAGTTAAATAATGTAAAGGCGATGAAACTACGGTCCGGTAAATACATTTTTTTCTTCAAATTTGTGTGCGACAAACGAGCATATTGCTTTTACGAGTATCACTGAAGTTCTAAAATTATTGATATCAAAGAGAATCCGCAGAACTTTAAATCTGAACACTGTGCATGCTTACAGTGGTAACTCATCGGGACAAATTTAGATCTGTCAAACGCCAAAACTGATCAGTATAGTAAATTTAATGAAAATTATTACCTAGTTTTCGATGGCTTTACTCGTGATATTTATTTTCGTTAATTGAAAATAATGCATTGGTACGCGCTTGTCAGGTATAAACATTGAATTGGCTAATACTTCTGCATGTATTCCTCCAGTATCACTGTTGTAAATACCAGCATTAACTTATTTATATTGATAGTAATTCACGCTCTGCTTATGATAATAAATATAGCCTGGATGTAGTGGAATATATAATTGAAATATTATTAATACTGCATATCCAGTATTTATTGCAGCTAATGGTCATATCAGGACATTTCAATTGAACGCCCGTAGGCTCCTCAACGAGTGCCATTTCAAGTAGTTCTAACTTTGGCTACCAGACGCCACTGCCACCCAGCGGCAAACGTTGCAACTTGATCGAGCGTATCTAACCAAATAACCTACAATTTTTGGCTAAACATTGGTAGGTTCTTTCACATGCCATAAATCAAAGACATGGGCCCGCCGGCTTACCTTCCCCTCCGAATAAAGGCATACTGCAGGATTTTAACGCTCTTAAAAATCCGACGTCTTCGGGCAGACTTAAACCCGCGATCTTGGGCATAGCAGTTCAGCATGCTACAATTATTATTATTACTGTTTGTTATGTTATTGTAATTGATTTCGTGATGAACATTTTGAGCAAAGAAAAAATATTGCGCAAAATCAGTTTGTGCAAATTTACGAGGATTATAAATTTATTTTACAGAGTTTGGTTATAGAGGGGGCCCCGGGAGATTCCAGCCCCAGGGCCCGTCGCCGCTCTCCACGGCCCTGCTTTGCTTAATCGCTTGGTAAAATGTAACCCTGTTTAATGAATATTTCTTTCTTTAATATGTAACGATGCGAATGCTATGACACAGATCAGCTACTAAATTGAAATATTTGAGTGTCCAAAGACACATTTTTATATAAATCCTTGTAAATTCATTGTATATAATTTTGATAAATGCTATTGCATTAGAAGATCGTTTAGACGATTCACACATAATCTATTCATGCTGATTCATTTTTATTCATCGTCCAGTCTACTAAATATCATTGTGAGATTAACTCGTCATATTTGTGTAGTATACTGCCAGTTATAATGTCTAGGATCACTCCAGCGGGTAGGTGATCATTATAATCCATTCTTGGATTTCTTTAGGTTTTCTTGGCACAGTTTTTGGTAACTGTGACTTAGGTCGTTTGACGACAGGGTATTTGTTTTTTTTCTTTTCTTGTTTTGTTATCTTGTCCTTTATGGAATAAAGTTTATTTTCCCAATTTTAAATCATGGCGTGATATTTTAACGAAGAGATGGGAGGTCGTGTTAAGATGGCCATCGCTTGGAATTTTCAGGGTATTCCACCTTTGAGATAGTTCTCTTTAGAGTTGTTTTTCGTGTTCTTGAGCTAGTTTTTTTTTCATTTCTCCTTCGAAGCCATGGTCATTCTTAAGACAGCCTGTTAGGATGACTAGTTCCCCATTCACTCCTTTACTTGGTGGTAGGACCTGGGAGGGTTTTTCACCGGGCATTTTCAGGTTATACGATCCAGAGACCATCGAGGGATTTCACCAGGTATTGGTAAGTGGTTTCGGGTACAGTACCGTCGTGCCAAGTCTCTAAGATCATCATTACTACTACTGTCCCATGTACTTGGGTGTCTGTTGGATTTGTCAGATAACCCGTGTTTCTCTAATGACTATAGTAATGTGTGTAACTATTTATTAGTAACAGTAAATGACGGAGGTGCCTCGTGACTTGAAATAAGGTATCCCGACATTTCCGGGGGGATGGGGTAGAAAAACACAGGAGAAAACAGTACTTGGAGTCCCGATTTTGAACCACCGATGCCCTTTTTTGTGGGTCCTCCCTATTGCAGTCATGATAAGGGACTTAGCGCGCACGGCTACAACGTGGGGTGGGGTTGTTGGAATATTGTTTTGGATTATTATTAATAATACTGTACAAGCGAAAACCTTCTACAATACGGTAAACGAAAGCTATTGCCCACACCGCCATGGTCACGAACGAGAGATAGCACGGCATATTTACTACTTGAAGGACAAGGTTAGATATCACTTTTAAATTCAAATTACAAATAATTAGTGTCGTGGAAATACACCGCACGTCATTAGATAACTCAAGTTAACCTCTTGTGTGTCATGTAGAGTTTTAAACTATAGGCTATGTATTCCGCGTCAGCTTAATAACTTAAGTTACCGTACCGGTACTAAAAATGTTGCCTTACTTGTAGTCTAGTAACGCCACTACCACAAAAGTAACGGTTTTATTAACGCCGTTACCACAAAAGTAACAGTTTTAGTAACGCCGTTACCACAAAATTAACGGTTTTAGTAACGCCACTACCACAAAAGTAATGGTTTTAGCAACGCCGTTACCACAAAAGTAACGGTTTTAGTAACATCGTTACCACAAAAGTAACGGTTTTACCACAAAAGTAATGGTTTGAAGTAACGCCGTTACCACAAAAGTAACGGTTTGTGGGAACGCCGTTACCACAAAAGTAACTTGGCTGTCACCGCGGAGAACCGGGTTCGATTCTCAGCTCTGCCATGAAAGTTAATTCTGGTCTGAGAGATGAGACGGGGTACACTCAGCATAATGAGGCAAAACTGAGAAAAGGCGGGCTTGATTCCTACCTGAACCATCCTCGAATAATTGGTTTTCCGTGGTTTCTCACTTCTACTCTAGGCAAATGCCGGGATGGTACATAATATAAGGCGACGACCGCTTTCTTCCCAAATCCTACCTCAATTGAAGAGTGTAACCCAAAAACCTGCCATTTTGGGAAACAATTAGTTTTTGTATATTGGCTTTCCCGGCCAGTGAATTAAAACTCAGCCATTCTGCCGTGTCTTGTGTGGGGTTTCGCCTAGTTTTAATTCACTGGCCGTGAAAGCCAATATACCATCCTTTTGGAGGCCTTCATAGGGAGGTCATGGGTGCTTGAACTCGCAGTAAAGAGGCGCAAGTGCGCTTTATAAAAAGCGAGGTGGTGCGCAGTTCGCTACTCCTGTGGACCAAGAGCCCGCTGATGAGCCAGCTTGGTGTCCTAGGCGAAACCCCACACAAGACATGGCACAAACCTAGAAGAATTGCTTAGTTTTAATTAGTTTTTGCATTACAACCCATCTATGTAGCATTGCCAATGCTCCCAAGACACGGCTATGTGCCACAATGGTTTGTTTAGTTCATACATTCATCACAAGATGGAAGCTCTGCTATGTTGCTCGCTTGTTTACCCAGATGTCTGCTAAGTACCAATAGCTGATTTCATACATGGAGGGAAACTGTTCAGGAGCTTTGCATGCACATAATGTTGAAATGGGGGAGAAAAGAAGATTAGATGTGCAAATATTGGTACTAAGACTGAAACTACCTTGGCAATTAGCTGATTTTTGAGTAAAAGAGTATAGGCACTTAGACTCTCTATGTTTAGTATTTCTGACTTTAACAATGTGATACTACAATATTATCAATTAAACATAACAATCTAGTTACAATATTGTCCTTCTATTTAGTGTACACTATATTAAATAGTAAAATTTAAAATGAAAACTCCTGTGATACGTTTATTCACTATTTCTCCTAAACATATTTTGGCACTTAGCAGGTTTTTGAGTTACACTCTTCAATTACAAGTTCACACATTAGTACAGCCGTCACAGTGACACAGGTTGTCAAACAAATTCTACACACACCCAAGTACGCTGGGTTACATGACCACGATGTCGCAAAGCTTCTAAATAATCATCGTCTGCAACAACAACGAGACAAAAGTAAAAAAAAAAATATGGTATATTAGTTTTCTAACATTTTACAGGTTATTCTGAGCGCTGTTGACGTATTGAAATATAAACCCCACGAAGTGATTCGGGAACATATGACATTCTTACAATATGACGAATCGTTCTTCCAGCTTCTTCCAGCGATAAACAGATGTTTCTTTATTTGTGTCCGTATTCCTCAGATCACAAAATATAGATATCGAAGTGTGCACTTGTCCGTCATTCATTGTTATGGGATGTATTTCTGGATCTGACTTTAGACACGTGTTGTCATTACTAGTCGCACAAATATCCACCAGATGCCCTTAGGAATCCATTAGTAATCATTCTTATGAATCAATACACAATTCCAAACTTTATTAGCCTCCTTTTCGCATTTGTAAAAATGAGGAAAAAGTAGACTTATGAGATCGATCCGGAAAAATGTCTGTCTGCCTGTCCTTCTGTCTGTCTGGCTGGCTGTGTGTGTGTGTCCCCCCCCCCCCTATCAACTCCTAAACGGGTGCAGCAATCGAAACAAAATTTGGTAGGACTACCTGAATATCTCAATGCCATATTTGAAAATGATGTCAGTTCTACCAACTACTGAAAAATCGCAATTGAAATTTCAGCTCCATGTTGTATATCTTGGAAGGTATACATGGGAGCTGTACTAAAATTGGCACACATATAGATACTAATATTTTAGTTTAATTTCCAGGAGGCCATACATGACATTGTTGCCAAAGTGATTCTAAGCCTGCTGATAGGTCCAATTTTTAAATGCATATAACTTCTATACTATCAATTGGATTTCAACCAAATTTCGTATGTACTATATGTGTAGATAGACAGATATGACTGAGCGTAATCTTAAGAGCCACCAGGGCTCCCAACTGTTAATAAATTCACTCTCTATTGTTTTTTTTTTATCCAAATACCAATATATCGGAAAGTATGCAAGCCAACAGCTTTAAACTATGCACACGTATAGTACCTTACATTCTAGATTAATTTGGAATAACTAATATACGTCAGTGCTTCCAACATGATTCTAAGCCTTCTGACTGGTTCAATTTTAAAATACATGTAACTTATATACAAATAAATGGATTTCAACCAAAATTGGCACAACAATAGATCATAATCGTTCAGATTATTTCTGACCAACACATGCATGACATTGTTGCCAACATGATTTTACGTGCTCTGATAGGTCTAATGTCTAACTACATGCAACGTCCATGATATCCATTGGACTTCAACCAAATTTTGTATTCTGTACCTTAAGAGAATGAACTAAGAATATATTCAGTGACCAGGGCTGCCAACTCTAGTGCCCTATTAGGCTACATTATGCCAGTTATAGTTCGAACTAATTATAAATTTCGTTATTATCAACTTACTTTCGTCATTATTCTAGATAGGTCTATATAGATTGGCATAAATGTTACATTTAAAGAAAAATAGGCTCTTTAGTTCGTCACGGAACTTCTTGTTAGGTTTTTAAAATTGTCATTTTAGGTTTTCAAAAACGAAAATAGATCCTTTTAGGGTTTTAATATGTACAATCGGTTAGGTTTTGATGTTTAAAGTATAGCACAAGTTGACATAAATTCCGCAAAGCTTAAAATTAAAGCCTATTATTTTAGTAGATAATCTGATTGCAACGAGAGTGTAAATATTTTACATAATGATACGTCATCAAATTATCACCGAGAACTTCACACTTTTAGGCAATATTTGCTCTCCTTAAATATGTTAATTATTCAAATTTAAAAAAACAAGGTTTTCAGAGGTGATTTTCACACTCTAACCCGTTTAATTAAAATTGTGTTTATTTAGAATATAGGATTCTTGGAAATAATAATAGATCAGTTCCCACTTTCCTGACGGTAAATAACCGAATAATAAGATACTGTATAAGCTGAAAAGTGCAGAAAATATTTTGAATTTTCTGGCCGGTAGGATCTCCCTCAATCAACTAGAGCTAGGAATAAACAATATCTTCAGGTTTACTTTTAAAAATTATGGACTAAAAATTCAAATATAGTACAATAAATGGAACAAAACTGCAATTAGGTATTTTTAGGTACTCGCATGCTTGCCACGCTTTCATAAAAAGGAAGAAACATTTATATTATTTACTGAACACATACGGTAACATTATTGTTCAATTACACAACAAGATAAAGGATTTTACTTTTGAGAAGTGCTTTTTTGAGTCTTAATTTTTGGTGTTAGATGTTTGAAATCTGACTGATAATAATTGGTGAGCGCAGTTCACTTCAAGGTTCATCAGTTGGTTCAGTTCGATATTTAGATTTAGTGAAGCGTTGAGTACAGTGCTTCACACATACAACAGTAGTCCCAAATATTGAGATAAACACACTCTTTTGTTAGTAAGTATTTATTTACTGGAACTTTCTTCACAAACGCCAGTCCATTTATATACTTTACATGCTTTTAAACGTTTTTAAAATCTGAACAATTTTTCAAGGAGCCGCACGATATTGACTCAAGAGCCACATTTGGCTCGCGAGCCTCGTTGTGGCTACCCCTGCAATAGTGGCTCAAATCAGATGTAAAGAATGAGAAAGATACATTGACGAAACGTTACAGTCAGTCTGAAAGACTAGAATTTATATCATTTCAAATGACGCATGCTACAACTGCCTTCTTGCTTCGCTCGAAGCCCCAGGTCGCTCGACTCCCCAGGACTCTTTCAACAGACTCCATTACCCATTAACTTAGGCTTCCCGCGTGGCTGCATGACGTCACGCCCTCGCTGTCCATTACCCATTAACTTAGGCTTCCCGCGCGGCTTCATGACGTCACGCGGTCACCGTCTCCGTAATGCATAACGTTAGACTCAAGCTTCCCACATGGCTGCATGACGTCACGCGGTCGCCGTCTCCGTGACGCATAACGTTAGACTCAAGCATAACGATGAAGCCGACAAGATCATTTGAAATGATAAAAACCAATATATTACCGTATACAATTCGAATCAAAAATTGTAGTTGGTAGACTAGTTGTATTATTCATCCTAGCGGCTTCGGTGGCGTAGTTGGTAGCATGCTGAACTGCTGTGCCCAAGATAGCGGGTTCCATCCCGGCCGAAGTCGTCGGATTTTTTAAGAGCGTTAAAAATCCTTCAGTATGCCTTCCTTCGGAGGGGAAGTAAAGCCGGCGGTCCCATGTAATAGATTTATGGCATGTAAAAGATCCTTCCACTAACTAAAATTGTGTGAAGCTAAATTTCTATGCTAGATTTCGTCGAAACGCTCTATTAAAGTTCCAACGTTCACCAATAGGTGTCAGTGAGATCTGGTAGCGAAAGTTGGAACTACCGGTACTTGAAATTGAACGGAACTTGTAGCTCACCCCATGGGTGTCCGCTTGAAGCAGCTACAGCCTCTGGCGACCCGAACATGTCCTCGGACACTCCCGGCACTAAAAACCATACGCTAAATAATAAATAATTAATCATCCATATCTTTAAGGGCCAATGACCTAGATGTCATGGCCCATAAAGATTACCACCACCTATATAACGTATCGTGATAATCGGGGTCCTCACCTTGGGTGCGCATTAGAGTCCTAGGATCACGAAGGTCAGAGTAACTTATAAAAGACTGTCTATTTGCCGTGTCAGTTAGAAGCCATGGACAGTAACATGTCACGCATTGCGAGATGTATTATTTGAACCAACTGCTCCCATTGATTCTGGTTCTAAGTTTGTTGATGTTATTTCCTCACGGGTAAGTACACTAAAGGAATGTCAGAGAAATGTCATTCTATTTCAGGGTCGTGTTATGTAACATCTGTGCAGCCGGTCAGGTTACTTTACGTCTTGCGAAACGGGCGAAGCATTTTGCCGGTAAAGCCTCGTAACCTTCACGTCCTTTAATATTGCACCACCATACCTGCGAATATCTAGAATATTCTCATTTCTATTTCCTTCGCACACATCGCAGCCGCGAATATCTACGAATATCGTCATCCACATATCCATCAATTCTTATATTGCTACCGGTACCGCGAATATGTACGAATATTCTCAACCACGCCGGTTATTCGATATTTATGAAATTATACGATTTGAGTAGGCCTACTCATTCCTTTGATTTACTGTTTCTTAAATCCATGCAAAATGATAAAGGAAATACCTCAGAATGTTAAAATGACATGAAACAGGCGTCACAGCGGCCAAAATGTGAAGTGGACAGCAATTATGGAGCGTACAACAGTATTTGCAAATCGCACACTTCGTACATTTTGTTTAAAGTCATTTTTTAAAGAAATTATAGATATTTATGAACTTAGAGTGCAATTCGTCACTGCTTTCATTTGAATGCTCATTTGTCACGATCGGTCGCTTGTGAACGCCGCAGGAGTGATCTATACTACTGAAATAATAGTATACCGTAGGCTATATGATGATATTCTCATCCACATATTCTTCACTTGCATCGCTACCGCGAATATGTACGAATAGTCTCAACAACATATCCTTCCCTTGTATCGCTACCACGAATATGTACGAATATTCTCAACCACATATTCTTCACTTGCATCGCTTCCCCGAATATGTACGAATATTCTCAACAACATATCCTTCACTTGCATCGCTACCACGAATATGTACGAATATTCTCAACAACATATCCTTCACTTGCATCGCTTCCGCGAATATGTGCGAATATTCTCAACCACATATCCTTCACTTGCAACGCTACCACGAATATGTACGAATATTCTCAACAACATATCCTTAACTTGCATCGCTTCCGAATATGTACGAATAGTCTCAACCACATATACTTCCCTTGCATCGCTTCCGAATATGTACGAATATTCTCAACAACATATCCTTCCCTTGCATCGTTACCACGAATATGTACGAATATTCTCAACAACATATCCTTCACTTGCATCGCTTCCGAATATGTGCGAATATTCTCAACAACATATCCTTCCCTTGCATCGCTACCACGAATATGTACGAATATTCTCAACCACATACCCTTCACTTGCAACGCTACCACGAATATGTGCGAATATTCTCAACAACATATCCTTCACTTGCATAGCTTCCCCGAATATGTACGAATAGTCTTAACAACATATCCTTCCCTTGCATCGTTACCACGAATATGTACGAATAGTCTCAACAACATATCCTTCACTTGCATCGCTTCCGCGAATATGTGCGAATATTCTCAACAACATATCCTTCCCTTGCATCGTTACCACGAATATGTACGAATATTCTTATCCGCATATCCTTCACTTGCATCGATACCGCGAATATGTACGAATAGTCTCAACAACATATCCTTCCCTTGCATCGTTACCACGAATATGTACGAATAGTCTCAACAACGTATCCTCCCTTGCATCACTACCACGAATATGCACGAATAGTCTCAACAACATATCCTTCCCTTGCACCACTACCACGAATATGTACGAATATTCTTATCCACATATCCTTGTTGACATGAGTACCCTACACTTTTCACTACTTGTACGCGCAGGATATTGCACTAGGCTGTTTCCCTGACGAAGGCAGTTTGTATTGGGCATTCCTTCTTGAAGTCGTGATTGAGAGCTTATTTGAATAGTGTACTGTACCTTTACAGCCACTCGCATAATTGCTTTATTACCATGATGACGTCATAGTAGGCTATTATAGTGCTGTTGCTAACTCACATCGGTACAGCGTGATTTGGTTAGGTCTCTAACGTAACAACACGTGGTGAGGCTCATTAGTAAGTCTAGGATTTCGTTGACTTTGCATCTTCTTTTTTGGTAGGCCCAATTCATTAATGCGTTTTATATAAATGTATTTCAGAGTAGGAGTTGCTGAACTCGTCATATTTGATAGGGCATTATTTTTTATTAATAATTGTGGCAAAAGTTCCGCCTAATCAATACCTTTATTTTGATAAATGATCACTTTGTGGTCATTGGGTACATGTTTCGAGGCCTAATTGCTTTGGCCCCTTCATCAGGCGGTGTCTTCCTGATTGCGGTCATTCCAGATTGCGTTCACCTCATTAGTAGTTCAGATTGCGGCCACTTTCATTTTAGGGAAGAGCTATAAACATTCCAGCGTCCAGATTACGATCACTTTTCTTGGGAGACCGGTCCGGACCCTACGCACTTGCAGGAGTACCCTACCTTGACCACTCACAGCTTCCTTCAAAAATACCATCTTATAATTTGAGAAGTTTTGACAGTGAACGTATTGATTTTGACTTATTAAAAGTCACAGATTTGAAATCTGGATTGTTAATAAACCTAAAACTTCAATTGTTTGATTTTGTGTGTAGGAGGGGGCGGGGACAAACAATGATTAAAAATTGGGATTTAGAATTAAACGCAGAACAAATTACTTTTACGAGACGAATTTTTCGAGGTAATGAAAAGAATGTTTCTCACGATATACAGTAGGCTACCTATTATAAAAATAGATATCTCGCGCATCAAATGGGAGAGGAGGGGCAGAAATTAAAAATTTTCGTTACAACAATTTTGTTGAAAGTGAAGGTCGTCGATTCCGACCCTGAAACGTTTCTATTCTTAAGACTGAAAATGTTATAATCATTGCTTTACGAGGTGCTGTCAGATTGGGAGGGGAATTGATTTTTTAAAGCGAAGTTTTATGGGGTGTGCTCAGCTGAACACTGAACTGTATTCTTTGGTTAGGTAGTGAAATATCAGTTTCCCCTTGTTATCCACAAACTTACGGAAGGTATGAGTCAGTCGAGAAGAACCGAGCACCAAGGACCAGTCTCCCAAGAAAAGTGATCGCTGGAATGTTTATAGTTCTTCCCTAAAATGAAAGTGACCGCAATCTGGACTACTAATGAGGTGAATGAAATCTGGAATGACCGCAATCAGGACACAACCCATCAGGCGATACAGATTAAAATATCAAGGAAACAGGTGTTAGGAAATCTTAATACTAAAAAAACATTCCCATCAATAACCCTATTATGGTGCACCATAAGGAAAGGTGGGAGATGCTTACCACAAAGATACATTAAAAATAAGTGAGTGAATATAAGGAAAGTAAAAAAAAAAATGAAAGAAAGAAATAGTTGAAATTTGAAAACCAAAACACAATATGAACAAACTCTAAAATGTCACCCTTTCCAGCAGATCACTGTAATATACACTCTTCATTTGGGAAACAGTCATGTGGTCTAATTCTTCCGAAAACATGCGGCGACAATAACAATTTTCTTTTGCATTTTTCTCTAACGTTTGTGAGATAGGGCATTTTTTTAGGGGGGGTTTATTGCATTTTTATGCACTTTAAGCACTTCTTGGGTGTACTTTACCCCTTTAAAGTTTTCAAGGGTATTCATATCCCTTATTATTCCTGTTTCTGCGGGATTGGGAATCGGATGCGATTGATTTATATGTGGCGGATGGTTCTTAATGCCGGGTGCCCTTCCTGACGACAACCTTGTGACATAAATCTGGGTGAGATGTTGGAAGGATGTGGCCGTAGTCTATTAGGAGGTTTGGTCCTGGCATTTGAGTTGATTTGAAAATGAGAAATCGTGGAAAACCATTTCAAGGACGGCCAATGGTTGGGTTCGAACCCATTTGTCTACTGAGTGCGGAGCAAACTGGACCCATGGCCTTCTGCCTCAACACGCATAGCTATCACGACCGGCTTCGTCTTTTCAAGAGAGATATTTTCGGTTTTAAATTTCATTTCTTATTAAGTATTTTCTTGAAGCCTCCGTGGCTTAGGCGGCAGCACGCCAGCCTCTCACCGCTGGGTCCGTGGTTCAAATCCCGGTCACTCCATGTGAGATCTGTGCTGGATAAAACGGAGGCAGACAGGTTTTTCTCCGGGTACTCCGGTTTTCCCTGTCATAATTTCATTCCAGCAACACTCTCCACTATCATTGCATCTGTCATTCATTTAATCATTGCCCCAGAGGAGTGCGTCAGGCTTCGGCAGCCGGCACAGTTAATATCCTCGCCGCTAGATGGGGGGCTTCATTCATTCCATTCCTGACCCGGTCGGAGACTGGAAGCAGGCTGTGGATTTTCATTTCATTAAGTATTTTCTTAACATTCGGTAACTTCATTGAATAAACTTTATCTTTAGGCGGTTTCGGTGGCGTAGTTGGTAGCATGTTGAGCTTCTATGCCCAAGGTCGCGGGTTCAAATGCAGCCGAAGTCGTCGGATTTTTTATGAGCGTTAAAATCCCTCAGTATGCCTTCCTTTGGAGGGGAAGTAAATCCGTCGGTCCCATGTCATAGATTTATGGCATGCAAAAGAACCTTCCACTAATTACACTCGTGGGAAGCTTAATTATAGGTTATATTTGACTAACGCTCTATTAGTTCCAACGTTCGCCGCCAGGAGCCGACTGCGGTGGCATCTAGTAACCAACCAAATTCAGAACTAGTAGTCGTTGACGGTGGCGTTTGTCGGCAAAAGTAGGAACTACTTGAAAATTGAATGTCTGCAGTCCTTACTTGAATTAAAAACAGCTAACGCATACTAATACAGCTATCACAATTAACACCGGTTATCAGACAGATTCTACACACACCCAAAGTACACGGGGCTACATGACCGAGTTGTCGCAGCCCCTAAACTGAGGAACCAACCAAACTTTATCTTTACTAAACTGTACTATTTTATTCTACGTGATTTTGAATTTATATTCAGAAACTAGATATCAGAGTAAAATATTTGCAATTTTAAGGGCATTTTATAAATTTTATATGGCATATTTTGGAGATTTTTAGGTCATAAATGCATTTTTGCGATCTAGCGCCAGACTTTATCAGGTTGGCTCTACTGAAAAAAATCCCCAGTTGTAGTTCTTCGGACAAGCAACTCAATGTTGAAAACATCCTTTAATGTCATAGACCAGACCTTCCAATGATACAATTCCGTTTTTGGTGCATTTCTAATTAATTTCCGTTGTTTTCTACACTTTTCAAAACATAAAGGACACACTAAACTTTTCTTACGAGAAGCTGACATGATGACTTTCGGTAGACTGATGATTGATTGTTCACCAAAAACTCAACCATATCCTGTCGATTAGATTAGCAGTTTGCCTTTTCTACCACTACGAGCGCTTAGTGAGAGTCAATGCAGAGTTTCACTTAAGCCCTTATAACTACTTCTGGTGTGAAAAGTTTTCAAAAAATCAAAAAATGCCTGAGGGTATTGAAGCAAAGAACACATTAAAGAAAGAATTATGTACATAAGTTAATTTGGCTAGGATTTGAATAAAGAGAAAACGAGTAACGAAACAAGCAATTTGAGACTGTTTTCCGGAACTGCATTTAGACCGGAAGTGATTTCCAAAATTTGGTTTTGTAGTTTGATAGAGCTCTCTAAGACTCACAATTTGAAAACTTTCCGGGCCCTTTAGCCCTTCAACCTTTGGTACAATTAAGGAAATTGCTTAATTTTACGTTTTTGGTTAGATGGGGACCCCTACTTTATCTGCTAAGAATGTTTTCAACATTAGAAAATAAAGCATTAACACCAATGACTGCACCGCCCGACAAACTTCACCTGATACCAAAGCTGTCATTCGATGGTTTAATCAGTTTACGGAAACAGGGACTGTAGAGAAAAAATCCAGGCCAGGCCGACCACCAACATCAGCATTGAACGCACGCTTTCCCAATGGCTGGATAGGTACGTGCAATCATTTCAGGAGTAACTGTCAAGATGGCGGCAGAAATTCGCTCCCGCAGATGCTCCAAATCCCGAATTTTTTCTTCATACACAATGTTTTTAATGTAACCCCAGAAAAAAAAATCCAAAGGGGTTAGGTCGGGACTTCATTGGCGCACGCGCCCCCGGCCGACCTTGGCTACTGCGCATCTAGTGTGCGCATAGCAAGGTCACGTCCCCTCCAAAACAAAACTTACTTTAACCAGCTGGCGTTCAGTGAAAGAATTACACGTTTAACATAAACGGTTTCGGTGCTATACATTTTTGAAATGTTGGCCTTATTTTTCGATGACCCTGTACATTACCGGTTCCTATAGTACTGGGTCACTGAAAAAGGTTTCAGCAATTTCAAAAAATCATGTATCCCGTTGTAAGTGAGATAAATTAATAATTCGACCTGAAAACTAATAAGGAACTCATCGAGTTTTAGTTTTAGACGTTACTGTACTCCGCCCGTGATCTTCAGTCGATGCGCAGAATGAATGCGCGATAGGAAGCTGCCATGCCGGTCCTATTCAATGGCCTCCTAGAAGCCCAGACTTGACACCCCTAGACATTTTATGGGGATTGCAACATTTAAGACAACTCATCACTGCTGTTGTTGCTACAATCATGCCTGAGATGGTCAAGCGCACTTGGGCCGAAATCGACTATCGACTGGATGTTTGCAGAGCAACCACGGGAGCGCACATAGAAACATTATCAGGTACCGGTATGAGAAAAAGACATGGATATTCAGTCTGAAAGACTAGACTTTATATCATATTAAATGCTAGCAGCCGAGTACCAAGAAGGCAGTGCGAGAACAGAGTTTTAAGATTCTCTTTTGTTTCTTCACTGCCTACTTGATTGATCGCGCACTGCCTTCTTGAAACTCTGTTCTCGCACTGCCTTCTTGGTACTCGGCTGCTACATCGTACTATGACGTCACACACTTCAGTGCATTCTCGGTACATTTCGTCCCGCCACCTTAACGTAACGCCAGACCCCAGATAAAGTCGACATAATCATTTGAGATGATAAAACATTTTATCATTTCAAATGATCGTTATGCTTTGGTCTACCGTTATGCGTTACGGTTACGGCGTGTATGACGTCATCATGTTGTTCAGTGCATATGCACCGAGTCTGAGTTTACTCCTGGGGTCTGGCGTTATGCGATACTGAGACGGCGAGTGCGTGACGTCATGCAGCAGAGTGCACCACCCGCTCTCCAATCCCCGCGCGGGAAGCCTAAGATAATGGGTAATGGAGTCTGTTGAAAGAGTCATGGGGCTTCGAGCTAACCGAGAAGCCCTTCTGAGCCTTTCTAACATGTGTAGCATTTGTAGCATGCGTCATTTGAAATGATATAAAGTCTAGTCTCTCAGACTGACTGTATCTTTTTTGAGTTGGTGAATTTAACAGAAAAAAAGTACTCGTTTTAATATCACAAATAGTTCCTGAGCTATGATGTTCTGAAACTACTGCAACCATTTTCGATGACCCTGAATTTCTTGAGATTGTCATGATGGTTCGCCCCGTACACTACACGAGCTCCCACGATTATGACATCTATAATAAATTTATTTACTATTATTTCAGTAGGATTTTACGATTACAAAATTAAATATCTATGTTGGAAGCTTTATCTCAGCCGTTTATTTTCCTTCATGGAGTAATTAACCATTTTATTTGTGGTTAAAGTAAGATTCCTTGCTAATCTCTTTGAAACAAGCTTTAAAATGCGCCGTACATCGAAACGTTCGCCTTGGAATTCCGTCCGCCATCACTAAATCATCAATAAATACCAAAGTTGATTAATGTTAGCTATTAAACTGCTATAAATACGTATAGAAACGAGTAATTTGAACGCTCAATATAATTCTCGTGGCGCAGTGGCTAGCATTATGGCTATCATTCCGCAATTAAATAAATCAACAATACCTCTTACCAGAGGCGTAGCGCTATAATACGCCGGGCGTTCCCTGATTTAAAATGTGTATTCATCAGAGAGTAAAATATAACATTGTTTTATTTAATATAAATGCGGCGTTAGCATATTACATGGCGCTTAGTTATTTTATATCCGTACCCCCCATATAACTAGTCTTAGCCCGGCCGCGGTCTACTGCTGTGCGTTGCTCTTCTTGTCTGTACGCCAGACCTTCTTGGCGTCAACTGCAGTGTACCACTCTGGCCAGGCCACGCTGCAGCGCATGCGCCAGTTCATACTTGTTTCTCGGAAGGGAAGCCCTACCGTACGCTGGCGTTTGCTGGCGTTTGAATTGTATGATCACTGTTCTGTTAACTCAATAGCCCAATCGCTGCGCTAGTGCTATAGTTCGAACTGTAGAAGTGTAGTTTCTTTTAATTGTGGGTGTGTGTGTTTAATGCTGCCAATATGTCTGAAGTAAGTTCACCTGACTCTAATGTTATTAATTTTTTAAAGGCAACTCCTTCGAGCACTTTATCATATGAACAGCGATGTGAATTAAAAACAAAAAGACCAAAGCCAAATTTATCAATTAAAGAAGTCGGTAAAAATCGCACACGGAGTTTTCAGCTTTCTTGGTATGACAGGTTTTCCTGGCTGACTGGGTGTGTTGAAAAAAACAAAATGTTTTGTTACGTTTGCCTTATGTTTGGAGCGAAAGATACTGAATGGTGCACGGAAGGAATTTCGGACCTGAGTAATTTAATTAAAAAGGCTGTAAAACACCAGTCTTCAAAACACCACTTGTTACATTGTGAAGCATTTCATCTGCTAGGTAAAACTCGTATTGAGCATGCATTATCTGAAGCTGCTCGACTACAAGCAGTAAAACATAATGAGATAGTGTCTTCGAACAGGCAGTATGTGCGACGACTCATTCAATCAGTAGTATTTCTCTGTACACAAGAACTAGCCTTCCGTGGCCATAGAGAAGATGAAAGTTCTATTAACAAGGGGAATTATTTGCAATTGTTGAACCTGCTCGCTCAAAATGAATCTATAGTTAGAGACCATTTACAGTCATCATCATTATTAAAAGGAACATCTCCAGACATTCAAAATGACTTGATAGAAGTTACAACAATTGCATTAAATGAAAAAATCAAATCAGAAATAAATAAAGCCCCCTTTCTCTCCATACAAGCGGATGAGACATTAGACGTATCGTGTAAGAGCCAGATGAGCATAATATTTAGATATTGTGTGGATGATAGGATAGAGGAGAGATTCGTCGGCTTTTATGACGTTTCCAAGAATAAAACAGCTGCGGGATTATCAGAAATCGTGCACAAAGTTTTACTTGACTGGGAAGTAAATGGAGAAAAAGTTGTAAGCCAGACATACGATGGCGCAGCTGTAATGGCAGGCAGACAAGGAGGAGTTCAAAAGCTAGTGAAACAGTTTTGCCCATATGCTCTTTTCGTCCATTGTTACGCCCACCAATTAAATTTGGTACTTCTGTATGGCTCAAAAACAATAAAACAGTTTCGTTTGTTTGTCTGTGCCTTGACTGCTTTTCATAGTTTTTTCAGCAAGTCTTCTAAAAGGACGGTTTTGTTGACCGAAAGAGGATTCAAGCTTCCACAAGCTAGCAATACGAGATGGAATTTTCATTCGAGGGCAGTTTTCACCATTATGAAACATTTCCAAGGATTGTATAGTACTTTTGATGAAATTATTGATGATGAAAATAGTGAATGGGACGACGACTCTGTGAACTGTGCCATTGGTCTCAAAAGACATATGGATGACCCTACCTTTGTATATTTGCTATGTGTATTCGAAGCTTGTTTCATTTACACTGATCATCTTTTCAAATTGTTACAATCATCGACAGTGAGTATTGTAACTTGCCATAATGAGATAGAGGCTGTCGTCAAAAGAATAGAAAACTTAAGAAATGAAGATTTCACTGACAGATGCGTTCAAAAAAGCATCCAGTTGAATGTAAACGTAATGTATGATGGCAATAAAAAGAACACTTTGAGAGTGCTAACTTTTGAAATAGTAGATTCACTAACAGCTCAACTGAAAAGTAGATTTGAAGATCTTAATCATCTAAATTTCATTGAGTTAGTACAAGAAAAGAAGTTTAAAGAATACACTGAAACATTCCCCCAGGGCAAATTAGATATTTTGGTAAAACAGTATCCATTCTTTAATGTTAACCAATTACTAAATGAACTTCACATTGTTTATGGAGATCAGACAAAGCATTTAGCTCCAAAAGAGCTTTTAAAATATTTTGTTGCCAACGGTCTCGACTCCATCTATCAGGAAGTAACTAAACTACTGCGCTTAGTACTGACTATTCCAACTACTACAGCTAGTAGTGAACGCAGCATGAGCACGCTGAAAAGAATTAAAACATACCTTAGAAATTCTATGAGCAATAGTCGCTTGTCGTGTTTAAATTCACTGGCCATTGAAAAACAGTTATTAGGTGAGCTTTCATCAGAGCCGGCATTTCTTGAACACATCATTGACATTTTCGCAGAAAAGAAGAAAAGACGAATGGAGCTGATGTACAAGACTGTGTGAGGTATGTGACAGTATCTTTCATATTAGCTTTTTGATTTTTTCCTTAGTTTGTCGTTATAAACTTTGGCGTCCCCAACTCAAAAGTTCACGCTACGCCACTGCCTCTTACAACCTTTGAGTTTGTAGGACTGCTACTTCTATGAAATCTTAAGAGAATGTTACTTAATACGTACAGTTCACGCCACGGTTTTTGGCCGGTGAGCCCCAATGGCGCAGTCGTACAGAGGACAGTCTGCGAGCGTCACGCATGCGCAATTGATGCGAAAGTTTTCAGTTGCGCGGAAAGCAACTCATGTATTAATTACACATGCCTGAGGTTCACCACCTGTCCTCTGTTCGACTGCGTAATTGGGGCTCACCGGCCAAAAACCGAGGCGTGAATTATATATTAAATCTATACTAATATAATAAAGCTGAAGAGTTTGTTTGTTTGTTTGGATGTTTAAACGCGCTAATCTCTGGAACTACCAGTCAGTATCGAAAAATTCTTTAAGTATATGCTAGCCAGATTCAAGAGGAATAGTTAGGCTACAGGTAACTTTAAAGATTGATTTTTGTTCAGTAAGTCAGAAGTCAAGAGCTCCCGAACAGCTTCAATAATACCTAAGTCTATTGTTGCCTGGCAATGCGGGCTGCATCACGTCGCCCCTACCAGTGTTCTGGCGCAGAATTGCGAGCTGCTTATAAATCGCAGTCACGGGGAGTAATTAGTGCAGAAAGATTTCTTAGGCCCCTTAAAACAGTTATCATCATGACAATAGTATGCCTCTGTATAAGGGCGATGGTGTTGGTGCAGTATACTGTGGTAATAATAATATCGTATGGCCTCGGGTGCCAGGTGCAAGCTTTGTTATTTGACACCCAGAGGGTAGCTTGCATGTCGAATTTCGTTGTTCCTTGAAGCACTATGAAAGTCAAGGAGGTTAGATATCTAAGCTCCTTGAACACTATACCGCTTTCTAGTAGAGAAATGAGGAACTTTGTGTTGGCGGAAACTCCAGAGATTAATTTTGCCATTATGAACACGGCCTACTGAATTCAAATGGGTTCATTAACATGCCAACATCGTATGACATGCGAGTCGTATTTTTTGCTGCCTTTCAAAAATCACTTACCACCGCCAGGAGCGAACCTGCAAGCTTGGGGTTAGTAGACCGACACGTTAACCACTCACCCACCGTGGCAAGCTTATACTGAGGTTATCAGCTGCAACAAGCGTTGGTGCTTTCCTATCCTTATCCTTGAGCGCTCCAGTTCTGTAGTAGTATTCATTATCATCCATAAAACAAATAAGTCCACCGGATGAAGCCGGGCACTTCTGCTAGTGAATACATATACACACAATGAATGCCACAGTGTAAATTTCAACAAATATCTAATTCAGGCTTTGCAACACATGGAAAGTTCTCTTAGCGCGCGACCGGCTGGTGCGCGGACCAATCAGGAAGCAGCGTGACGACAATGAGATCAGACAGGTACGTCTGGCTGGCAATAACGGTCAGTCTGAGTACGGACACCACTGTTATCCATGATTAACGCTGCTGCAATGACAGCCGAAACGTCGGGAAACGATCACCGATACACGACGTGGCTCCATCCTGTAAGGCTAGATGATAAAATATTTAATAAATATAAATACAGGGAGGGTCCATCCTATAGAATGGGAATTTCCAATAGCAGTGCCGTGGACACGTCGTAATGACACATTTATAGCATTTGCCGATTACAACAGCGCGCCTTGAAGCCCTCGATGCTGCCACAACATTTACAGTGGTCTGCCATATTATTATACTCAGAAAGAAAATAAAGTATTTGGTAATTTTTTGGCCAGAAAAGGAATATTTCCGGTAAATGTTAGTGCATTTTCTTAGCACGGTATATCTTCACACAAGCCTTAATATATTGACGACTAATTCAATGGAATTTTATGGGAACCTAAAATGGCGGCTGTGCAAATTTTTTTAAATCTCGCTTTTATTTCTCGTGTCCTAATTAAGGTAGGTTGGTAAAAATATAGAATTTTATGGGAACTTAAAAATGGCGGCTGTGCAAAATTTTTAAAATCTCGTTTTTATTTCTCGTGTCCTAATTAAGGTAGGTTGGTAGAAATATAGAATTTTATGGGAACTTAAAAATGGCGGCTGTGCAAAATTTTTAAAATCTCGTTTTTATTTCTCGTGTCCTATTAAGGTAGGTTGGTATAAATACCTAATTTAAAAAAATGTGCACAGCCGCCATTTTAAGTTCTCATAAAATTCCATTGAATTAGTCGGCAATATATTAAGGCTTGTATGAAGATATACCATGCTAAGAAAATTCACTAACATTTACCGGAAATATATTATTTCTGGCCAAAAAGTTACCAAATACTATATTTTCTTTCTGAGTATAATAATATGGCAGACCACTTTATTACATACGCCTCCTTCCCTCTTCGTTGCCTATCCCTCCCAATATTCCGATCCCTTCCCATCCCTCATAAGGCCCATGTTCGCTTTGCAGGTGAGGCCACCTGGGCGAGGTGCTCATCCCACCTCCCCAGTTGTATCCCCCGACCGATGTTTCAAGCTCCAGGACACTGCCCTTGATGCGGTTAAGGTGAGATCCCTCGCTGAGTCCGAGGGAAAAGCCAACCCTGGAGGGTAAAACGACTAAGAAATAAATAAATTATGAAACTTAAAGATTTGAAACTAACTACCACATTTGAAGAAGATTTCATGGCATTCAATCCAAACTGGAATCATGATTCTAGTTCTTCAAAGTTATTGTTTGTAAATGTTTCTTCGATAAGTTTAAAAAAAGCTTTGGATTTGAAGCAATCATACTGCAGCCATTATTCTAAGTTAGATTATTGTGCATACGCATATACAGATACTGTGAAAATTTCAACTAGATCGATATAGTAATTTCTGATATAATGCACCATATTTGCATTTTAAAAAGTTCGTTTTTCATTCGTAGTCAGTTTATCCTCCAGGTAGGCGTTTCCCACGGGCTCAGCGAGAGATCCCACCTTTACCGCCTCTACGAGCAGTGTCCTGGAGCTTGACATCGGATCGGGGGATACAACTAGGGGGGCAAGATTAGCGCCTCGCCCAGGTGGCCTCACCAGCAAAGCGAACAGGGGGTCTCATGAGGGATGGGACAGGAAGAACGGGAGGGATAGACAAGGAAGAGGAAAGGAGGCGGCCGTGGCCTGACGGTAGGTACTGTGCCCGAATTTACCTACCATTACCTGTTGTATCCCACGAAGGCAGCCGGATCGTAGAACCTGAAAATCCCCGGCTAGAAAAACCCCCAAGTCCTACCAACATGTGAATGGGATAAAAGGACACAATTATATCTAACAAGATGGCATTAAGAAAGAGCATGGCCAAAATAATAAAATAGCTCAGAGAACAAGAGATTTCCACAAATGGATCACCTCGGGAGCGTGGACTACCCCGAAACACCCAGCGATGGCCTTCTTAATACAACCTTCCGTCACCTCTATAAAGCATCACGCAGGAAAAAATTAAAAGAAAAAACAATTTATTCAGAAAAGAATGACATCTGGACAAAATTAATCCATGCATCCTTTTTTAAAAGTTAAGAATTACCCCTAAAAACGGGTATAAATCCTAAATACCAGTAACAAACATGACTGGTAATGCCTAAATAATGTTGCATGAAATCAAGTGTCTATCTCGACACAAACATACAAAAATCTATACAACACTGTTTAATCAAGATTCGTCGTCGACGATTTAATGAATTAATCGACCTAATTTTCATCCTAGTTATTGAATTATCATGTTTTATCGATATTCTTAATCAACAATAAAGTAAATTATTTACATATTATACAGAACGTTGAGTTACACCTTATGTGTACTATCATTAACTTTTAACTAGACTTGTTGCACCCTTCCATCCTAAGATTTACTGTCAATAATCGGTTGCATTATTTATATTCATGATGTAATCTAACAAACAGTCAAGTTAATTAGAAGTATGAATTTGTCTATCCATTTAGAAAAATATCAATAGTAATTGATTTATGAATTTGTTGACATTTGTTAATAACTTTATTGGGATTAATTCTAACTATTTAACAACGTTTATAACACAGTGTTTTACTCAGTTTATTCATCAGCGTGCTTAATACACAGATGCTACACTCAAACATCTGGTCCAAAATTCCATTCAAGGATTGACCTAAATTAAACTTGATGTGGCTTAGGCGGCTTCGGTGGCGTAGTCGGTAGCATGCTGAGCTTCTAAGCCCAAGACAGCGGGTTCAAACCCGGCCGAAGCCGTCGGATTTTTTAAGAGCGTTAAAAATCCCTCAGTATGCCTTCCTTCGGAGGGGAAATAAAGCCGGCGGTCCCATGTCATAGATTTATGGCATGTTAAAGAACCTTCGACTAATTGCACCTGTGTGAAGCTAAATTGGATAGGTTAAGAATGTAAACAACGCTCTTAGGTTTCTACGTTCGTTGCCAAGAGCCGACTGCGGTGGCGTCTAGTAGCTAAGTTCTGAACTTGGCCTAGTAGTCGTTGACGGTGGCGCTTGGCGGCAAAACAGGAACTATTTGAAAAAATCCAAGTGGCAGTACTTAAATTTAAAAAAAAACAGATAATACACATTAATATAGTCATCTCAATTAACACCGGTTATCAGACAGATTCTACACACACCCAAAGTACACGGGGCTACATGACCGCGTTGTCGCAGCCCCTAAACTTAAGAACCAACCAACCGATGTGGATTATCACACAATCTCAAATATTTGCTTTCACTAGAACAATTCAATAACATTGATAGCACTCAATAGTGTATCCATAAACACAATAATAGCATTTTCCAAAATATGCTCGACGATGAATACACCTTCCTAATGGTGACCCTATACCAAATAGATCCAAAAATTATCTTAATTACACCTCAGTACTGCACAAAATAGTACACTCCTTATGAATAAAAGAACTGAAGTTAATTACACTTGTGTCAAAAATACAAAATATAGTGGAAAATGACCCTATTAAGCTTCAAGCTTTGCCTTACATTATTTCATTACAATTGTTTTCAATATTTATCGATACTCTCTTAAAGTGTGGAACTTGATCAAATTCAGCTAATTATGAAGACTCTCCCCCAATCAGACGAGCTCGAGAAAGTTTTAGCAATACTTCCTACACCATGAATCTAGCAAACAGAAGTGTTTAAGAACTATTGTTTCAATAGGCAGTATCGGTAATATCTATAGAGTAGTATGAAGTCTTCCAGAAAAATAACTAATCATAGTTATCCACTAATCTGTTATCTGAAAACTTCTATGTCCAAATGACATTTAAAAATATTTAACTATTTTATTCAAACAGAAAATTAATTTCATAAACGTCGCTCAAATCAGAGTGTATCAAAGACACTCTCATTATCTATCAAAATGTCTAAGTGCTCAAGTGCACCAAAATCAATGTGCAATAGGCACGCAATATTTCCTAGCTCTGTCGAAAATACGTAGATCTTCCCCTGTTATGTGTCTTCTCGACAATGAAAATATGCATGAATTTGAAAATAAATTTACTAGAATATCAAATATAGTTGCCAAAACTACAATGTTGGATGCATTTGGTTAACCCAAATCAAAATCCAGGTTGACCAGGATGTCAGATACGACAAAGTATCGAACCTAGACCTCTGTCCAACCATGGTACAATTCTAAAAAGAATGGCAACTATGGTTACTTTCAAATACCCACTAAGCCACTACTAAATATACTGTATTCCTTCTACCTTCTGCCGGACTTCGTAGCGATGTTTAAAAAGGATATTAATATGCCATGGTAATCCACTCCATACTCCACCAAGACATAATCTCGAACTCGGGAACTCCTTCCTCCAACCAGCTCCCAAACACCAGCCTCGCGGTCACTCGAGCCACGAAATGGCATCGCAATCAGAATTTACCCACTCGCGTGTCCTGAAAGAAAATAACAGTACAAAGCAGCTGAGAGACAATCGATTGCAGCCACGTGTTATGCCCATCTCGATTGGAGATGCGGAAAAAACATATTCTCAAAATGTTGCTTCGTCTGAGACGTGAACAACGTGTTCTTGAAAGACATATTAAATTTGGTCACTTTTGAGAGTCTCTACTATGCCTTGAAAGTAGTGCTTATGTCATAGCTTAGCCCTGCATAGCTGTCATAACTTTATACTGTTCATACTTTCCCCCTGACGTCTGCATGGTTAACATGACGCTCGAGAAAAGGTTTACTGTAGTTCCAATACACATGCAGTGTATAATTCACAAACTGTCCATGAATTCAATACCCAGTGTGAATTGAGAAGAATCTTGCTTAATAGGCCAGTCACCGTAGACACAAAAATTGCGTTAGGTCGCAAAAAAATTGCAAGGTTCTTTTTTTTGGTATGTTATTAGGATAGATACCAATAGTGTAAAACCAAGTTTGCAACCTCGAAAGACCTGTGCTAACTTCGTGGTGCTCGTAAAACCTCGACATTTTCAGACGGTTTTCGGTTTTTGGCTTACAACTTCCAAAATATGCATTCTATGGCAAAGTCACCTATTACACTTTTAAAGAAGACAAACGTACCGACAATTTGAGCGCAACTCCAGCTCTGTATGTCTTATAGATATCGAAATACAACACTTCGAAAATGGACAATTTTTTCCAAAAAGTTCGAAATTTGTAGTAAGCTAGTCTTTCGAACAAAATACCGTCTAAAATACTCATTCTACGAGGGAAGGCATGGAAAGTATAGCTGTAGAGCAGTTATTTACCTTTACTTTAAGCATACGCTAAACGCTGTAAGACTAATAGTTCTCTTGTTATCAGGTAAAAACAAAATAAGGAAATCGGATATTTCAAAAAATAGGGGTTCGAAAGTACATTGTTATCAATATTGCACAGTTATCTATTAATGTCACGGGGAGCTTGATGGTGGAGTGGCCTAGCTGCTCGTCTTTCACCCGGAGGCCGTGGTTCGAATTCCGATGACAGCGGGTTGGAATTTTCAACTGAAATATCACGTGGTGTCAGGAAGGGCATCCGGCCTTAAATCCCAGGCCAAAACCAAAATGAGCCTGGTTGGCTCCGGCGACCCCAATTAATTGGGAAAATCCGTAGAAAGTTTTTTTATCTATTAATGGCATATTTTTTTTGTGGGTTTGGTGCCTGGAAGAAATCGCTCTTAGCGATAAGGCCGCCTATTGCAGTCAATGTTATATCTAATCTTTGAGTAAAACTCGCTGTACTTTTACTTATGTTATGTTGATTGCAATAAAGTGCTTATAATCTAATCTATTTTTGTGATAATTATTAAATGTTAAATTTAAAAGGAAAGACCAAGTACGAACCTTGGCAGCGGCCACAGTCAAGGTGCACAACAAGCAGGTTTCTATAGGCCCTCTCACAATATTCCAACGTCTGTGTATAACAAAACAGTCTGAGACCGACCTACAAAACCACTTTACATACGAGTTGGCCCCATATCGGATGGCTCTATTCTCCGAAGAGGGAATGCGAAAAGGAACAAAATCATCGTTCTACTCTGCCTTTACGCCCCTCCCAGAAAACGTCGCCGTTGGACTAAGAACTTTTGTTGTAGTGGATGGAGGATACTTGCTCCATAAGGTTATATGGCAACGGAACAGCTCAGTGAGGGATATTGTAGCTACTTTTATCACCTATACGACCAACCTTTTTGGAAAAAATGTCTCAGCAGTATTCGATGGCTACCCAGAAGAGGGGACAGCTAAGATCACAAAAACAGCAGAGCGGATACGACGTTTTGCAGCCTCAGCGTGCAGCGATCTGGTTTTTTTTTTTTTTTTTTTGAAGAATCGACACGGATCGAAGTGCCCCAAGGAAAGTTTTTGTCCAACCCAAAAAACAAGCAGCGCCTGATCAACGTAATGTGTACTGGACTGGATATACAAGGGATCGAAACAAAGCAAGCTCCAGAGGACGCCGACTACCTCATTGTGAGGACATCATTGGAAAAGAGCGAGGAGTACGAGCACGTCATAATCGCTGGAGAAGATATCGACCTCTTGGTGCTCCTAAATGGATTGGGCGCCAACAAACAAAATGTTTCCTTCCAGAAAAGTGCCAGGGGTGGAACAGGTTACAAGTAGTTCTTGTCAACATCATTCATTCGAGGAGATCTCTCACTCCCCACTGGAATAGAGTTGTTCCTCCACGCCTACAGTGGTTGCGACACCGCCTCCGCCCTTTTCGGGCAAGAGCAAAAGAAGATGTTGAGCGTCCTTTCAAAACAGCCAGACCTTCTTGACGCGGCTACCACTTTTCTGAACAATAACGCCACCCATGAGGAGATATCCTCTGCTGGTAACAAATGCCTCGTGGCTTTGTATGGCGGTGGAAAAGACGATTCTCTCCACGCCTTGCGTTACGGGATATTTGTCCGATCTGCTGCCAGCGCTAAAGTCAACCTCGCTCGTCTGCCCCCAACCAAAGAGGCTTCTGCCCAACATTCCTACAGAACCTACCACCAGGTGCAGCAGTGGTTGGGGGTTGAGAAAGAGCCCACCAAGTGGGGATGGACAAGGAGCCAGTAGGGGCTGACACCGGTGACCTCACACAAGGAACAAGCGCCGCATACTCTGCTCAAACTCCTGTCATGCAGGTAAGGTAATCCATCCGTATCAGGTCGGTTCTAGTCAATGTCCAATGCAGGACATAGGTATTTTTCTGATTAGAATTAAAACATTTGAAACTGTTGTAACCTGGAGTTATTACAGTATAACTGCTGAAATTATTGTCATACAAGTGCCTGGAAGAGTGCGGAGCAGGGCGATGCTCCTGCCGGAGCTGAAATGCTCTGCTCTCTGTAAAATTTGTCGGGGGAAGACCAGCCTTAATTCTCCTACCCTAGAAATGACTGAGTCAGACGAAGAAGACGACTTCGACGACCCCCTTTTACATCCAGATCCAAATACACAGGAGTCTCCGGAGCCCCAAGAAGAGTCGTATGAAGAACCTGGGCCATCCAAAAGAATACTATTGTCTCGCTAAGTGCAGATAAGCTTAACATCACATACCTACCCTTTTGTTGTAATTTATTAATAAATAGTAGGTAATTGACGTATTGCGTGTTTCTGTCGTAGGTGTTAGTTGAGGCCCCTCCATCACTTCGCCACTGTGACATCAATATTGATAAGAAATTACTCATTATCATTAATTGTATTCAATTTCATTTTGCATGAAAAACAATTTTCCACTGATTTATGTCTTTATTATCCTTTAAAAAAGTCCTACAATTCGTCAGGCTACATTTTTTGAAAAATCTAATTTCCTATTTTTGTGTTTTACCAGATAACAAGAGAAAAATTGGTCTTATAGCGTTTTGCTAATACTTAAATTAAAGCTAAATAAATGCTCTACAACTTTACTTTTGATGGATTTCCTCGTAGAATGAGTATTTTCGACGGTAATTTATTCGAAAGACTAGCTTACTACAAATTTCGAACATTTTGGAAAAAATTGCCCATTTTCGAAGTGTTGTATTTCGAGATCTATAAGACATTCAGAGCTGGGGTTGCGCTCAAATTGTCGGTAATTTTGTCTTCTTTAAACGTGTAATGGATGACTTTGCCATAGAATGCATATTGTGGACGTTATAAGCCAGAAACCGAAAAACGTCTGAAAATTTCGAGGTTTTTCGAGCACCACGAAGTTAGCACAGGTCTTTCGAGGTTGCACACTTGGTTTTACACTATTGGTATCTATCCTAACAACATACCAAAAAATCAGAACCTTGCAATTTTTTGCGACCTAGAATGTCTTAGATGACTGTTCTTAATGGCGTCACTCGGCCTCGTGTTCACAACGGTGAAGCAGTATCAATGCGCACTTGCATGACAATTGCGATAGTCCTCGCTCGAAAGCTTAAATGTCGAACACGACACTGAAATTAACATAAGACATACTGTTGCATGTTGTAACACACAGTAAGGTATTTTGACAAAGTCCGAGAACTTCACGTAGTTCACAACACGGCTCAACTTACAACGATCACTCCCGTGTTTTAAATTTCCTATTCGGAATCACATTGCATTCTGTCATGTGTAGTGGTGGGTCGCTCCGCATGAAAACTTCCTACCCCCACTCTGAGGTATCCTAGTTCGAGTTTGGTCGCTAGGACTGTTATATACAGTAGGTATATCTTTATCATTTTCAACTCCTAATAATATCATATACACTTGCATTAACTTTATAGCATTCTAGCAAGCTGTTTAATACCTATTTCAGTGCGCAAATTGCTCTAATTTGCAATAAAACATTACAATCATGTCTCAGGTGTTGTGTTGTGACTAGACCAATAATATCATATCTTCTTCATTTCTTGTCGCGGCCTTCGTATATGCTTGCGGGACATCGGCTACTCTCGGCCGACCTCGCCAAATGATCCCACACAAAGTACCGTTTGAAAGTCGTCAGCTCGTGGCGCGCAGGCCATAAATTAATGATACAGTACCATCCCGGCATTTTGCCCGAAGACGAAGTGGGAAACTACGGAAAACCACTTCGAGGATGGCTAAGGTGGGAATCGAACCCCCTCTACTCATTTGGGCCACCCAAGGCTGAGTAGAACCCGATCCAGTCCTCATACCACTTTTCAAATTTCGTGGGAGAGCCGGGAATCAAACCTCGGACCTCCGGGGTGGCAGCTTTGCACGCTGACCACTACACCACGTAGGCGACTTGGATAAAAATAGAAGTTGTAAATAATGACTGTCAATAAAGAAATGGTAGATGTTTGACAATGTGGACAAACTTCAAAAACCCTTATCTCGAAAGTGGATTAATTTTACTCCGAACAAACTTTGATTTTTTTCTTTTTTTTCTTAGTCGTTTACCCTCCAGGTTGGTGGAACCCACGGAATCAGCGAGGGAACTCACCACTACCGCCTCTACGAGCAGTGTCCTAGAGCTGGGAACATCTAATCGGAGTGGATACAACTGGTGAGGTGTGATTGGCACCTCGCCCAGGCGGCCTCACCTGCAACGCGAACAGGGGCCTCATGATGGAAGGTAATGGATGGGCAGGATGGATAGACAAGGAAGAGGGAAGGAGGCGGCCGTGGCCTTGAAGAAGGTACTGCCCCCGTAATTGAATTATATAGAGACCACGGTGGCTATATTGGAAATTATAAAGAAAGTTATGGCTGTCATAGTTATGACGTGGGTAGTCATGACGTAAGCACGGATGACGCAGACGTTATGCCAGCAGGCTACTTGAGCTGAGATTCTCAGTGACGTCAGCATTTATTCGAGAAAGATCCGAGATCTACGACGCAGTCGCAGGAAACGTGGAATTCTGCTGAGGAAGAAATCATGCTATTGGAGGGGAGGCTTGAACCAATGAACGATAGTCTGAAGGAAGACGGAGATTGCTGAAACTATGGTATTTTGATTACTTTTTGGAATGCAGAATTGTGGAAATCCATTTGCAGTAGAGGCATTGATCTGGAATTTTGGTGAAATTTATTTTCAGTTTGTGAATTTTGAAAATCCGTCATGTATTGACGAAGTTGGAACTTCTAGCGATGACGCAGTAACACGCTATGGAAGGGATGGATACGCCCCTCATGAAGTTTATAAAAGGCCTTGCGCAGAAGAGAGAAGCTCATTCTCAATCGTCTGATAGCTCAATCGTCAGATCTCAAATAGTCATTTCAGTGAAACGTCGAGTGAGATTAATAGAAAGAGTCGTCTTTATAACGCGTGGTGAAGCCACTGCATTAAACGAGAGTCGAGTATACAAGCAGTGCAGGTTTACTGTGAGTAAATCTAGGTGAAGTTGAAACGCACATTATAACGCGTCTACAAGATTAGCTGTGAACAGTTAGCGGTCGCCTATAAGCTAATTCTATTGTGCAGTGCTACAGTAAGGAGTGTAGAAAAGTTGAACAATTTCGAGGAGTTATTTTGGAAGATATTAGCAATTTTAGACGACTGACAAAAGTGATTCTCTCGCCACATGAGAAGCACTTTGTATCGCCAGAATCTACGCTACGGCTGACACGGCTAGTGAAATAGGGAGACTTCAGATTGCTTTTGTGACACAACGCTACAGTATTATGGAGCAGTTTAATATGGCAGTTTATTCTTCTATTACCATAACCGAAGAGAAGATGGAAGGCTAAAGGACTTTAATGCAATTGGGACATATTTCAACGGAGTAAGATAGCAGCATGGAACTTCGCTAATTGCTATTCCACACAAGCGAACATGTGGTGAATAACCATCTACACCCATGTTTCGTGGTTCAACGCTGAATACTATCAAACAGCAATGGAAATGATTTCATACTCACTGAATATGAATATTTCTTCGGAAATTACTACAAAAACTTCATGGCGATTTTCTACTGGAACTTCAGGGATTTTTCAAGAGAGGTTAGGGTTGTCCCGACTCACAAAGAAGATTATTGCCGGAAGGATGTCGTTCGTCTTCACGGAGCAGTGCAATTTCCGGAGGAGGAAGCAGTTCGAATCTCCGAGAGTGCTGTTTCTTGTTTCGAGGATGGAGCTCATCTTCAAGTTGGTGAAATGGATCCATCAGCAGTCTTCTTTGGGGAATTTTCCTCTGGAACGTCAATCGGCAGATAAGGTAGTCGTGAACGTTTATTGTATTTGAGTTTCTTAGCAATATTTGAGCAACCATTTTCCCATATTTTTGTCCTCATGTATTTTGCCTTATATTCTTGTTTGAGATTCCTATTCTCAGTACACCTTGATGAGTTATGCCTTTTTCGACGATTTATTAAGACATTGTTATGTCATGGGCATAGTTAAATGATTTTGGATCAGTTGAGACTGATATTTAGATTTTTCAGTAATTTGCTTATTTTTGTAGTCACGATTTGACTGTAAGTTAATGATTTTTATGGCAGATTTAAATTCAGACAGCGTGTCACTTTATTAAAGTAATTTTACCACAGTTTAATTACTTTGACCAATTTTCTGTCATCATCAAGAAGGAAGAACATTTAAATGATTTTAGAGCGTTAAAATCTCTTACGTTGTCGACGATCTTGGAAATACTAGTCGTTATTTGAATTGATTGCAACACAGACATTTATCGTCAGTTATGAACGATCATTGCATCATAGACATTTTTGTGAAAGATGAACTTTAATTATGAATTATTGAATGCATTAAAGTCGTGAACTTTTGTTAGGAGTTTTTTCTCAATTAGAGATTTATATAATGATGTTTGCATTCCCTAGTCTAATTGGATTCTATTCGACTATTTTGCAGTTTAGTCGCACTTTGTTTGATGATAGTATTTTTATACTACAATTCTTTGAAGATGTTAATCTTAAATTTTGATAGACCAGACAGGCGTATATAAGCGTATTCACTATTAAATTTGTTTGTGATTGGCAAATTTTTACTTCATGAGGATTCATGAATGAAATCCACGAAGGTTAAATGACAACAGTTTTGAAACTATTAATGATTATAAGAATTTTTGAAGTGGAACTATGAATGTATAATCGCTAGTGCAGCGGACATGTTGAAAGTCGCTGATGTATAATGCCCTTAAATAAATGGAGGAGGTTCCCACAGTAATTAATGATAAAGAATTTGTTAATGGAGGTTTTTGTAAATTCTGTGGAAGATTGTGTTGCCATATATATTGATATATGATGAATTTTGGGCCTAGTTTAATGCAGTTTTGTGCATTATTTTGTAAGCGAAGTATTTTCCGCTGGAGTGTATTGTCATAGTTCGTTGAAAATTAATCAAGTGAATTTACTGTTATAATTAACAAGAGTTTTGAAAGAATTTGAGATAAGATTTTGAATGAAGATTACCGTCACAAATAATTATAATTATTACAACTTTTATTAAACCAGATTGTGACATTTACATGTATAACTAACCTTCATTGGTCGATTATATTAACACGATTATGAATTTACCAACCGGATGAACATGTGGTTAAATGTATTTCTTAAATTAATAATTTAAATAATTTAAATGTTGATATTGTAAATAATAATGTATATATCTTTGACAATAATGTGGAACGAAAGTAATGTTAAAGGCGTGTTTAAAATTTGTGTAATTATCTTCGACAATATTATAAACAATTTCGAATTGTTATAAATAATTTATGTGATTTTGTTATAAACATTTAAGAGTGTGTTTTATACTCTAAACTATGCTTATTAAACATTTGGATGATAACTTAACAAGTTTAGGGATTGTCAGAATAATCCAGTGGTATGTGAGTAAAGCATTTGAAAGATTTGCGTCAATATATATGAGTTGTCTTGTAGACATTTAAAAGCTTTGAGAGGGAGCTGAATTCTTACGCAGTGTGGCGTGACAAGTGAGCCCCATTTGACAGGTATGCGTCAGGTTGAAGGGTAGATCGCAGCTGGTCAGACAACTGGTTATCAGCGGGCGAGGTCGTTCACATTGAGGCCTTGCGCCTATAAATACAAGTGTCATGTTTATTAAAAGAAACCAAATGCTCCATATATATATGTGTCTCTTCCTGACTTCCTCATCCAATCCAAATGTGTTTTGAATGTTACGTTATTTTGAGCTCATGGGAGCTAACATATTGTTTGATAACTTTGCAAGTCCTTCAGGAGGACATAGTCAGAGTGACATGGGCTACTGATAGCCATATTTATTTTGTTGAGTTGTTAAAATCATACCCTTTATTTGAAATAAAGCTTTTGTACAGTTCAAAGTTCTCGTCTTCGTTCTGGTTCATTTTTAAATGTCATGGTGAAGGTTATTGTGGGAGCATACTTTAGAGATCCTGTTGTCAACCCAATCCCCGAGATAATTTTTAAGAGGTAAGTAAAGGTAAGTATGAACCCCCGTCTATTTTGGTGTGTTCCACAATAATTTTCTTGGTAACTTCTGTGCTCAAACCTCGGTAGTATCTGTCAGTGCCATTTTCATTGGTGCAGCTGAGCCGTGCGATTGATTGTTGGCAATCCGATTGAGGGGGCGGATATCTGACAGCCTACTATCCGGGTAAACGGGGACAGTACCATCCCAGCATTTGCCCGAAGACGAAGTGGGAAACCACGGAAAACCATTTCGAGGATGGCTGAGGTGGGAATCGAACCCCCTCTACTCATTTGGAACACCCGAGGCTGAGTAGACCCCGTTCCAGTCCTCATACCACTTTTCAAATTTCGTGGCAGAGCCGGGAATCGAACCCAGGACCTCCGGGGCGGCAGCTAACCATGCTGACCGCTACGCTACGGAGGCGACTTGATTTTTTTCCACCAAAACCTATGTTAGCGCTACCTTAAGTCCACCTCGTGGTGCCGATGCTACCATTCTTGGTTGTCGCTCGAGAGGTTCTGATTTGAATCCCAGCTCTGCCAAGAAATTTTAATTCTGGTGTGAGGACTGGAACAGGGTACAACTTAGCTACGTGAAGCAAAACTAAGAAAAGGAAGGTTCGATTCCCACCTGAGCCATCTTCACACCAGAATGATTTCCTTTTGGCAGAGCCGGGAATCGAACCCGGACCTCTAGGGCTAGCCGCTACATCGTGAGGTGATTTTAACCCTTATAGGGCAGACTATTTTTTATAATTTTTACTTTAATTTTTTAATTTAAATTTTCATTTCAGCTCTAATTTTTATTTTTATTTTTATTATTCAATATTAAATATATATATAATATATAATTTTTATTATTTTTATAATTGTAACTTATTATTTTATAATCTTCATTTTATTTTAATTTTTAGTGTGATCTATTTTAATTTGTATATTTATGTTTTGTTATATTATTTTTGTTTTAATATTTTTTATTATATTTACTAGTTGAAATTCTATCCAGCACCATAAAACTAGACAGATATAATATTTCCTTATCAGAAATATTACATCTACAAGAAATGTTGTAATTAGGCTGAAAGTTTCAACTATTAGCACCTTTGATAATAGCCTACAAACTCATTTTATAGTATGTGGTTAATATAAACACCACTATTCTATAAACTTCGGGTTGAAACCAGTGGCGGCTGGCGGATAATGTTCTGGATGTTGCACTATTTTCTAGGAGGGCGGGGGGAGCATGTATTATTTTTTATTTCATTACCTACATGTCACTAGATGGTATTGAGACGTAATTTTCGTTTCATTTCTTGCTTGCTTTGTGACATTCATTATTTGGCTCCTGTTAAACTGTTGAATACATGGTCTTTATGGCATGAATGGGAGGAACATTTTTCAAAAATTCAGAGTTTTTGTCCATATGAGTTCGCTTTCCTTTGTGAATCATCGTCATAATGTTCTTTTTTTTTAACAGGCAAAGATATTCTCAAATAATCCCAAATTATTAAGGGCAGTTTTCACCAACTCTTCACTATCGATTATTTAGTTAATTAAATACAAGATTCAATGCGTGATTATCTTCGATGCATTTCACGAAGCCATGCGGGTTCGCAATTACTTAAATAAGATTAACGGCTCTCGCGCATGCGTAGACTTGGTTTCTGCTTGGACAAACATGGCTGACAGAACAAGAAGCGTCTAGCACTGATTGTTGTTTGCGATGCTACTTGAGACTTTCTGGAACATAATTATAAAGGAAGAGAAATACAGAAGACCTTATTCGTGGCAAAAGCTTAAAATGATTTGAACAAAGTATTTAGGCTATAGGAGAACTGGCCGTTGTGTGAATAGATAGCTGAAAAGGACGCGCTCACTCGCTTGTCTTCGTAGTGTAAGCGGTTGAGGTGCAGGCTGTCAATTTATTATGCAGCGCTGGAAGGTGTTTGAATCCCCCTACGGATATTTTTTTAAAATTTCCATATTCATCTTTCTTGGTATTAAAACTTAGTAATGCGTGTGACCTTTTATAATTTCATTGTCATAAACATATTTTATATTCATATGGATGAGAGTTCGTGTGGAACTCGAAAACAAACCAATATTGTGGAATACGCAAGGCACAGATCAGCTGTTTCCCGCCACATTAAAGATGCTTTAGAGAGTTGAGTGGCCAGATTTGGCCATTTAACGTAATTCCTTGTTAGTGGTAAGTTACGAGCGTTTCTGTTCGGTGAAATCACTGCCGGCTGGATCGCAACACTCCTGGTTGCTTTAAACTGCCTGCCCATTCGACGATTACAGCATTGGTTTGAGCGTACAACCTCGTTTCCAAATAAAGGCGCTAGGAAGCAGCACCAAGGCACTGTGGCAGACATAAGTTTTGTATTGATGCTAATGGAGCAGTTGTGTTTGGAATGTATTCTGAATGATTTTATAATGCTGTACTGCTGCGTGCCCTTTTGTAAATCAGAACAGGGCAAGTTAGAATACCGGCGAATCTCGTTTCATGAGATACCATCGGACAATTCACAGCGTGGGATGTGGTTACGTGCAATTTCCAGAGAAGGTGACGCAGGGGATGCAAATAAATAAATAAATAAATACATACCGGTACATGAATGAATGATTGAGTAAATACGTGAGACAATAAATATGTAAGTAAATAAATATGTAAGTAAGTAAATAAATAATTTAAGAAATATGTAAGGGAATAAATAAGCAAATAAATAAGTAAATAAATAAGTAAACAAATAAGTAAACAAATAAATAGAAAATAAATAAGTAAATAAATAAGTAAACAAATAAATAAGAAAATAAATAATTAAATAAATAAATGTGTAAGTAAATAAGTAAATAAATATGTAAATAAATAAGTGAATAAATAAGCAAATAAATAAGTAAATAAATAATTAAATAGATAAATACGTAAGTAAGTAAATAAATAAATAAAAAATAAGTAAATAAATAATTAAATAAATACAAATGCAAGTAAATGAGTAAATAAATATATACGTGAATAAATAAATAAATAAGTAAATAAATAAGTAAACAAATAAATAAGAAAATAAATAATTAAATACATAAATATGTAAGTAAATAAACAATTAAGTAAGTAAATAAGTAAGCAAATAAATAAGAAAATACATAATTAAATAAATAAACATGTAAGTAAATAAACAAATAAGTAAATAAATACGTAAATAAATAAGCAAATAAATAAGTAAATAAATAAGAAAATAAATAAATAAATTTGTAAGTAAATAAATAAGTAAAAAAATAAACAATCTGTCCAAAAAATCTGTAAAAATGTATAATACAGCCATCACAATAAGACGGGTTATCAGACAAATTCACCTCACACCCAAGTACATGGGGCTACATGACCACGATGTCGCAAAGCCCCTAAATAAATCATCATCCCATTTTTCGGGGGCCGGAGGCATTTCTTTTCCCTGTCTTTTATTGTCCTTATTCTTTTCTTTTCATCTCGCCAAGTAAGTAAGTTAGATTTAAGTCAGTTAGAAGTAGTTATATTTTTATTATCGTCTGCATAATTACGGGAAAATGAGCTAGACATTTCGCCCCTTAAAAACAATCGCCTCCACCACATGTATTTTTCCTTTCCTTTATACTGAAAATTTGCCCGTAAGTATGTGTCTGAATACTTTTAGATGTTAGAATAACAAAGGAACTAACTTAGTGTAATGTTTTCACGTCCGTCAATCTCGATATTAAGCCTCCAAACATAACAATACTTCGTTTCAGGTATCTTCCCCTTTAAAAAGCCGCGGCAATCTCAGTGCCTTGGTGCTGCACCTAGCGGTGAATTAATGCATATATCTTGTACGCCTGTGAGTGTCGAATGGGCAGGCAGTTTAAAGCAACTAGGAGTGTTGCGATCCAGCCGGCAGTGGGTGAAATGCTCGTGCTAAGTTAAATAACCTTTATTGATGAATTAAAAGATAATTGACGTTGGTGAAAACGGCCCTAAGTTAAATAAAAGTGTGTAATTATCCCTACATGAACAATCGAAATATTCTCGGGATCAGGCGGTGGGGGCACGGCCCCTCCTTGCCCCCACCTCCGGTGGGCGCCCATGAGGTGATAGGGTAAATGACTGCTTGATATCGGAGAAAACTGCATTAAATTGCTCGGTAAAATGGATGTACCGCATTCATAACGAATGCCGCAGTTCAGAGACATCACATTTTCATCTGATTAAATGGATTATAAGTTAGTCTACATGAAAACCCTCACGAGAACCAGTGGCGTAGCTAGACCTGAAAGGGCCCCGGGGCAAGAAGTTGAAATGGGGCTCCCTCACTATCTTTTGAAAACCTGACCTAACTGCAGACCTTTAATATTAATAATTTTTGAAGATAAGAACCTATCAAAGTGACTGTATGCACTTTTCGAATTCCTCCCCCTTGCTACTTCCCGTTTTCTAGAAATATTTAATTTCTACTTTGGCGGTTGGCTCCATAAAATGTCCTAAATAATTATGATAAATAATAGCTATAGCTTTTCAATTTGTGATATTGTGATATCGTAGTAAGAAAACTACGTCTACACAAATATCAATTAGAAAGAGAAGAAAACTGCATGTAAAAATATAATATAAATACACATATTTGTTCTTTTATTACTGACAATTATGAAGCTAGAGTAGAAAACAAAAGGGAACAGATAGGATCGTCTATGAAGTAATAGGTTTTAAAAATAAAATACACGCCAGGTCGAAAGCTCTAAATTATAAATGTATTAGGCTATACAAATAACTTGAAATAAAATAAATCTATAATTTGTTACTCAATGTTTACAAAAGAAATTGTTGAGTTATTATTACTAAACAAACTATTTAAAACAAATAAACTTATCAACTAACTAAATTTACACAAAACTTTTTTTCCCTACTCTTTGCATCTGCAAACATGTTAATTACATGTGAGAAGTTAAGTTTTCGAGCTCTTTCATTTTCAATCGATAAAGGGGCCAACCCACTTAAACGTTCTTGGCTCATTGTGCTTCTTAGGTAGGACTTGATATTTTTCAGCTTGAAAAGATCTTTCTGCTTTAGCCACTGTGATAGGTACAGTCAAGAACATAAAACAAGCAGTAGACACGTCAGAATAGCTTGCAACCAGAATGCGATTTTCAATGTAGAGGAGGCCTATCAGTTGCTTAACAGTCGACATTTGCTTAATTTTAGAAAATAAAAATGCTTTCCCCAGCCAGTGTTTGATACTGTGTCCAAAAAAGTTGTAGACATTTTTACATCCTAAAAAAAACGGTGATATTTCACGATTGGCTTCTACAGCGTCTTTCAACACCAGATTTAAATTGTGACTTGCACAATGTACAAAATATGCATGTGGTGCAACTTCTTGAATCTTTTTCTGCACTCCATTGTATACCCCACTCATTACTCTTGCGCCGTCATAACCTTGGCCACGACATTTTTTCAATCTTTATCTTTAATAGATTCCACTATTTTACTTGCCAAACCAAATGCACTTTGATCTTCAACTTTTGTAAAAGAAGTAAACGTCTCGCAAATCTTTATTTCTTTGGGTTTATTTTTTTCATCATTTACCACTTTGACGTTCCTACCTGAAAACTTTACTTAACTGATCAACTTTACTTATATCCTGAGTTGTATCCATAATAACAGAGAAAAAAAGGAGAGATCTGTATTTCAAATTTGATTTCTTTCAGTACTCATTTGCCATCAAAGAAATAACTTCATTTTAGATGCTAGGGCTTAAATATTTTACACTTCCTGCTAGCTTTTGCAAAACGGTTTTTAGTACAGGGTCATAGTCAGACAGAAGTTCTATTATAGACAAGGAATTTCCTTTATTTGGATCTTCCATTTTATTACTTCTTCCGCGGAAAGCAAGGTTACAGGTGGCCAAAGTTAATGAAACATTAACTATTCTTTCTAGAACGTTCCACCAGAAATTTTTCTCTTCTTGTAACTGTTTTTCTAAAGCATCACTCATTGTTTCATCATTCCTCCATTTCTCAAATACTACACAAGAAAATATGTGGTCATCCGATTGTTCATGAGTTTCAATTCTATCAGAAATGTGTTTCCAGTTGTTAAGTCCCGTACTACCGAAAGTGTTCTCTGAATGTTGTGGGAACAGTAGACGTGGTTGACAGTAGACAGAGTCTGTTACATTTAATCCCAGAACCTGATATAAAACTGTAGTAATTAGTTGAAAATGATCTTTTACTTCCTCGTCCATCAGGCTGTTTTGGAAAGGGACCACAAGGTCGACAAGGTCCTGACGCTATGGATTAACCTTTTCATTTCAGGATTATTGATGGGACTGGGAAATTCAATTTTGTCTTCCAAAACATAATTTTCAGCCTGTCCAGTGTCAGTCAAGCTTACTGCGTCCTTGTTATTATCGACTGGCTGATCAAGACATGAAGGGCCACTATGAGAGGTCGGAGCATTGATTGTATGTACTTCAGACTGTTGATGAGCGTCAACATCTGAAAAAAATACGTAGTGAATAATATTGAGCAATAAAATTTAGTGTAGTGGTTCATAGTTGTTGTTGTTTGAGTCTTCAGTCTTTTGACTGGTTTGATGCAGCTCTCCACGCCTCCCTGTCCTGAGCTAATCGTTTCATCTCTACATAGCTACCACACCCTACATCCGAGGCAATCTGTTTAACATATTCTAACCTTGGTCTACCCCTACAGTTCTTGTCCTCAACCCTTCCTTCCATAACTAAGCTTGCTATTCCTGGGTGTCTTAGTATGTGTCCTACCAGTTGATTGCAGTGTTTTATTTGTAGAAACAGATTCAATTAACTGTTGAACTAAGCCAACTAACTGATTATTGGTTGGTTAACGGGACAAAAAGACTGTGTCACCAATGATAGTCGTCCATTGAAACGGTGCATACTGTATACCCGATACAGTGTGATTTTTAATGTGAAGTGAAAAACAAACAAATGTCCTAAGTCCAAGTGAAGTGAACCAACCGTCGCAATTCGCAAACGCTACAATGTTTTCTTTTATCACACTGTGCTTTATATAATAATAACGTAATATGATATTAGTTTGTTATAAAATATTACGTCCTGACCAAATTGTTAATGGAACTCTTAATAACAATAATCTTACTTTGCTTAACAACTTATAACACTTTTACAATATAGTTACCTTTGGTTTCTTATTTCCTTCATTATTTTCAGTTTCTTCGTTTCGATCTTGTTTCTGCGCCGAAACGTACTCTAAACCTGATTGAGTTTGAGGGTGCAACCATGCAGTTAACGATTTAGTACAAGCACGAACCGTCTCTTCTCTTTTTCTTCTATCCTTCCTTTTTTTAGCTCCACTTTCATAAGTACGTTTCATAGCGTCGTTAAAAAAATAGCACAACGCAAACCACAACTTAAGTTCAGCCACTTAACCGGGAACTGCTTTAGCGACTTACCAACTACACTACTGCTACTGTGCATTGCTGTGGTGTGATGTCGCAGTGGAGGGGGAATGGAACGATGAGTCATGGTCATGCGCTGAATAGGGAACAATGCATTATTCTCTGTCCAGCGCCTGGGTCGGGCGCCCGGCTATCAAAAAATACTCGTAGAATACCACACAAATGAATGGATATATCTTACATACAGATTGAACTGAACGTGACTAATTTCTAAACACAAGCTTAGACGCGTGCCGGTAGTTCCGTACAATTGGGGCCCCTGAACTAAATTGAATTCTCAAATATGTTTTCTAGTACTACTTTTATTTATTAATAATTGTTTATTTAGAATTTTTCTTTTAGGGTTTGGGGGCCCCCTAACCTCGGGGGCCCCGGGGCGGTGCCCCGCTTGCCCCATTGTAGCTACGCCCCTGACGAGAACAAAACAACGTAAGTTATATACGAGAGCGAGAACTGCGAGTGTCACAGGTACGCGCAACAACTTGACGTTACAGACAGTTAGGAACAGGGCTCCGAGTGAAAGCCGAAGATAAACGATTGACTTCGCGTAACCACATGGTAGCTTTACGATTGGTTATGAAGTGAGAAGCTTATTATCCTCTCTGTTTCAAAGTAAATCATGTGATTGTGCCAGAGCTTATCTATATTTACGACACTTTTTTTTAGTCAATTTGCCCTCTAGGTTGGTGGTTCCCACGGACTCAGCGAGGGAACTCACCACTACCACCTCTATGGGCAGTGTCCTGGAGCTTGGAACATCTGGTCAGGAGGGATACAACTGGGGAGGTGTGATCAGCACTTCGCCCAGGTGGCCTCACCTGCAAAGCGAACAGGGGCCTCATGAGGGATTGGAAGGGATGGAAGATTGGGATGGATAGGCTAGGGAGAGGGAAGGAGGCGGCCGTGGCCTTACAGTAGGTACTGCCCCCGTAAATTGAATTATACTGAGACCACGGTGGCTGTATTGGCATATGTGAATAAAGTTATGGCCGTCATAGTTGTGACGTGTATATTCATAACGTAGGCACGGATGACGCAGACTTTATGCAAGTAGGCTGGATGAGCTGAGATTCTTGGTGACGTCATGATTTTGTTCGAGAAAGATCTGAGATTTACGACGCAGTCGCAGGGAAGCAAGGAATTGTGCTGAGAAAGAAGTTACGCTATTGGAGGAGAGTCTCGAACCAATGAATGATAGTTTGGAGGGAAACGGAGATTACTGAAACTACCATATTTAATTACTTTTGGCATGCAGAATTGTGGAAATCTATTTTCAGTTATGGCATTGATTTGGAATTTTGAAGAAATTAATTTTGAGTTTTTGAAATTTGAAAATCCGTCAAGTATAGCCAAAGTTAGAACTTCTAGCAATGACGGAGGAACAAGCTATGGTAGGGATGGATACGCCCCTTAAGAAGTTGATAAAAGGCCTTGCGCAGCAGAGAGGAGTCTCTCATGTCTCATGGCGCTCATGGCTCATTTTTCTGATTCTCACATTGTCAGACTTGGAGTTATTCAGTGAAGAAAGTCGTCATTAGCACGTGTGGCAGAGCCCACAGCATCGAACAAGCACGGAGCGTGCAGCAGTACAATTTTACGGTTACTGAAACTAGGCGAAGTTGGAGCGCACACATAAACGAGTCTACAAGATTATCTATCAAGAGTTAGCTATTGCCTTTATGGTAATTCAATTGTGCATTACAATATTGAGGTGTGTAAGAAAGTTGAACATTTTCACGATTATACTTTGGAAGATATTCGCAGTTTAAGACTGCAGACAAAAGTGATTTTCTCGACACCTGAGAAACACTTTTATAATACCACATTCTACGCGGCTGACACGTGTATTGCAACCGTGATACTGAAGATTACATTTGGTGATACAACGCTACATTCTACAATGGAACTATATAATCTTGCAGTTCTTTCGACTATTATTATAACGGAAGTGGAGATGGAAGACTAAAACTTTAATGCAATTGGGACATATATCAATGGAGTGAAGTAGCAGCATGGAACTTCGTTAATCGTCATTCTACAAAAGCGAGCATGTAGTGAACATCCAACTACACTCATGCATCGTAATCCATCGCTGAATTATATCAAATGGCAGTGGAAATATCTTCATACTCCACAATTATGAACATTTCTGCGGAAATAATTGCAATAAACTTCATGGCGAATTTCTACCAGAACTTCAGGGAACTATCAAGAGAGGCCAGGGTGGACCCGGCTCACAAAGAAGAGTTTTGCCAGAAGGATGTCTATCGTCGACACGGAGCAGTGCTATTTCCGGAGGAGGAAACTGTTCTATTCTCCGAGGGCGCTGGTTCCAGGTTCGAGGTCGGAGCACATCTTTACGGCGGTGAAATGGAACAAACAGCAGTCTTCTTTGGAAATTTTCCTCTAGAACTTATATCAACAGATAAGGTAGTCGTGAACGTTTCTTGTTTTATTTGAGCCATTTAGCGATATCTGAGAAACCATTTTTCCCATATTTTCTGTCCCATATATTTTGCCCCATATTCTTGCTTGATATTTCTGTACTCTGTACACTTTGCTGATTTATGCCTTTTTCTACGATTTATTGAGACATTATTTTGTCATTGGCATATTTAAATAATTTTGGATCAGTTGAGACTGATAATATATATTCTTTCAGTAATTTGCATATTTTTGTAGTCACGATTTAACTGTAAAGTTAACGATTTTCTATGGCAAATTTGAATTCAGACAGCGTGTCATTTTTATTAAAGTAATTCTATTCAGTAAATTACTTTGACCAATTTTCTGTCATCCTCAAGAAAGAAGAATGATTAAAAGATTTTAGAGCGTTAAAATCTACTACTTTATCGACGATCTTGGAAATACTAGTCGTTTTATGAACATGATTGCAACATAGACATTTATCGTCAATTATGAAATACCATTGCATTATAGACAATTTTATGAAATATGAACTTTGATTACGATTTATTGAGTACACTATAGTAATGAACATTTGATAGGAGTTTTTCTCAATTCTAGATTGGAACAATAATGTTTGCATTCCACAGTCTAATTGTATTCTATTCGACTATTTATGCGGTTTAGATGAACTTTGATTGAAGATAGTATTTTTATACTGCGATACTTTGATGATATTAATCTCAATTTTGATAGACCAGGGAGGCGTGTCTAATCGTATTTGCTATTAAATTTATTTGTGATTGGCAAATTTTTACTTCATATCGATTCATGAATGAAACCCACGAAGGTTAAATATAATAACAGTTTTGATACAATTCATGAATATAAGAATTTTTAAAGTGGAACTATGGATATATAATCGTTAGTTCAGTGGACGTGTAAAAGTCGCTGATGAATAATGCCCTGTAATAAGTGAAGGAGGTTCCCACAGTAATATTGATGATGATGATGAATTTATAAGTGGAGGTTTTTTGTGTGTATTGTGGAAGATTTTGATGCCATATATATTGAGATATATGATGAATTATGGGCCAATTTTGGTGCAATTTTGTGCGTTTTGAGCGAGGTATTTTTCCGCTGAGTGTATTGTCCAGGTCCTTTGAAAATTATTCATGTGAAGTTACTGTTAAAATTAACAAGAGTGTTTAAATAATTTGAGATAACGATTTTGAATGGAGATTACCGTCACAAATAATAGTTATTAAACCTTATTAAACCTGAATCTAAAATTTAAATATAACTAACCTTCATTGGTCGATTATATCACCACGATTTGAGTAATTATCAACCGGATAAACGTGTGGTTTAATGTATTTCTAATATAAATAATATAAATAATATAAATAATGTAAATAACTATGTAAATATCTTTAATAATAATTTGAAACGAACGGGATTAATAGAGGCGTGTATAAATTTTTCAAGTGTCGTTTGACAATGTTATAAACAATTTAAAATGTTATAAATAATTAATGAACTTTTTGTTATTAACATTAAGCGTTTTCGTTAGTATACTTTAAACAACGCTAGTTCAACAATTGGATTATACAATTAAACAAGATTTGGGATTATTAGAGTAATCCATTGATATCTGAATGGAGCATTTAAAAGATTTGCGTGATAATATTTGAGTTGAGATGTGAACATTTAACGTGTTTTGAAAAGGAGCTAGGCTCTGAGGTAACTAGCATATGCTAGCATTGGATGAACAGGTGCGTCCATTTGACGATGCAAACATTCGGCACGGTGCAGGGTGTATCGCAGGTGGCCAGACAACTGTATGATAGAGGCCAAGGTCATCTACATAGCAGCCTTGCGGTTATAAATAAAAATGTGAAGTTCATGAACAAGGAAACAAACGCTATATGTCTCGTCCCAGCTCCCTTATCCATTCCAAAGTGCATTATTATTATTACGTTCTTTTGAGCTAGAGAAAGCTGAATCTTTGTATGTAAAGTCTACAAGTCCTACAGGAGGACATGTTGCATTGACAATGGCTTCTGATTGCCACGTATATTTTGTTGTTAAATTTTGTTAAATTATTCTCTTTATGTGAAATAAATTATTGTGCAGTTTAAATTTTCTTGTTTCCGTCTTGGTTCATTTTAAATATCATGGTGGAGGTTATTGTGAGGGCATACTATTAAGTGATCCAGTTGAAAACCCAGACCCGAGATTAATTTGAATAGGTAAGTAAAAGGTAAGTATGAACCCCCGTATATTTTGGTGTGTTCCACAATAATTTCTTGTTAACTACTGTGCTCTAATCTCGGTAGTATCTGTCAGTGACATTTTCATTGATGTAGCTGTGCCGGTGCGATTGATTATTGGCAATCCGATTGAGGGGGCGGATCTCTGACAGCCTACTATCCGGATTATCGGGGACAGTACCATCCCGGCATTTGCCCGAAGACGAAGTGGGAAACCACAGAAAACCACTTCGAGGATGGCTGAAATGGGAATCGAACCCCCTCTACTCATTTGGGCCACCTGAGGCTGAGTAGACCCCGTTCCAGTCCTCATACCACTTTTCAAATTTCGTGGCAGAGTCGGAAATCGAACCCAGGACCTCCGGGGCGGCAGCTAACCATGTTGACCGCTACGCTACGGAGGCGACTTTTACGACACTTTACTAAATGTAAAATACTGTAGTGTAATATTCAACATATTATCATATTCTCAGAATACATTACATTGAAATACCTCCATTTTCTGCACATTGCACGTCTCCCTGTTGGTTTAGGGGGTATGATTCCTGCTTCGGGTGCGGGAGGTCACGGGTTCAAACCCCTGAAGTGACCTGCATTTATACTTTTGTTTTATCTCTTGAAAGCATTTAAAAAGTGTATAAAAGAACCTTAGGAAAGTTTTTTTTCGCGCGACACTTGTACTTACTGTGTGCTAGTAATATAAATACATAGTTTGAGGTCAAACACTATTTTTTTAGTCGCTTTACCCTCCAGGTAGGCTTTTCCCTCGGACTCTGCGGGGGATCCCACCATTACCGCCGCCAGGGCTAAGTCCTGGAGCTTGAAACACCTGGAAGGGGGATACAACTGGGGAGGTGGGACCAGCACTTCGCCCAGGTGGCATCACCTGCAAAGCGAACAGGGGCCTCATGAGGGATGGAAAGTGAGGGGAAGATTGGGAGGGATAGGCAAGGAAAAGGCAAGGAGGGTGGCCCCACCTCCCGAGTGGCATCCCCCAACCAGGTGTTACAAGCTCCAGGACACTGCCCTGGCGGCGGTTATGGTGGGATCCCTCGCTGAGTCCAAGGAAGGGTAGCGGCTTTGGTGGCGTAGTTAGTACATGCTGTTCTTCTATGCCCAAGATCGCGGGTTCAAACCTTGCCGAAGCCGTCGGATTTTTTGTTTTTTTATTTTTTTATTTTTATTTACCCTCTAGGTTGGTGATTCCCACGGACTCAGCGAGAGAACTCACCACTACTGCCTCTATGGGCAGTGTCCTGGAGCTTGGAACATCTGGTCGGGATGGATACAACTGGGGAGGTGTGATCAGCACTTCGCCCTTGCGGCCTCACCTGCAAAGCGAACAGGGGCCTCATGAGGGATGGGAAGGGATGGAAGATGGGATGGATAGGCTAGGAAGAGGGGAAGGAGGCGGCCGTAGCCTTACAGTAGGTACTGTCCCCGTTATCAGGATAGTAGGCTGTCAGATATCCGCCCCCTCAATCGGATTGCCAATAATCAATCGCACCGGCACAGCTACATCAATGAAAATGGCACTGACAGATACTATCGAGATTAGAGCACAATAGTTAACAAAAAAATTATTGTGGAACACACCAAAATATACGGGGGTTCATACTTACCTTTTACTTACCTCTTAAATTTATCTCGGGGATGGGTTGTCAACTGGATCACTTAAAGTATGCCCTCACAATAACCTCCACCATGATATTTAAAATGAACCAAAACGAAGACGAGAAACTTTAAACTGCACAATAATTTATTTAACATAAAGAATGAATTTAACAAAAATAAAACAACAAAATCCACGTGGCAATCAGAAGCCATCGTCCACATAACTATGTCCTCCTGTAGAACTTGTATACTCTACATACAATTTTTCAGCTTTCTCAAGCTCAAAATAACGTAATTATAATAATGCACTTGGAATGGAAACGGGATTTGGGACGAGACACATATCAATTGTTTTGCGTGTTTATATACTTCACATTTTATTTATAGCCACAAGGCTATTATGTAAACGTCCTTGGCCTCTATCGTACAGTTGTCCGGGCCAGCTGCAATGCACCTGCATCGTCAAAGTGGACTCACCCGTCCGTTCAACCCTAGCATATGCGAGTTACATCAGAGCTTAGCTCTCCCTTTCAAAACACGTTAAATGTCCACATCTCAACTCAAATATTATTACGCAAATGTTTTAAATGCTCCATTCAAACACCAGTGGATTACTCCAACAATCCCAAATCATGTTTAATTGTTCAAACCACTTGTTTAATTAGCGTTGTTTAGAGTATAATAACAAAACTCTTAATGTTAATGACAAAAGTTCATTAATTATTTATAACAATTATAAATTGTTTATAATAATGTCAAACGACAATTGAAAATTTTATACACGCCTCTATTAATCCCTTTCATTTCAAATTGTTATCAAAGATATTTACAAAATTATTTACAATATTATATTGTTTATATTATTTATACAAGAAATACATTAAATTGTGTTGATATAATCGACCAATGAAGGTTAGTTATATTTAAATGTTAGATTCAGGTTTAATAAGGTTTAATAATTATTATAATATTTGTGACGGTAACCTCCATTCAAAATCTTTATCTCAAATTATTTAACACTCTTGTTAACTTTAACAGTATCTTCATATGAATAACTTTCAAAGAACCAGGACAATACATTCAGCGGGAAAATACTTCGCTCAAAATGCACAAAATTGCACAAAAATAGGCCCAGAATTCATCATATATCTCAATATATATGGCATAAAAATCTTCCACACTACATACAAAAACCTCCACTTATAAATTCATCAACTTCATTAATTACTGTGGGAACCTCCTTCATTATTCAAGGGCATTATTCAACAGCGACTTTTACACGTCCACTGAACTAACGATTATACATCCATTGTTCCTCTTTAAAAATTCTTATATTCATCAATTGTATTAATGACTGTTATTATTTAACCTTCGTGGGTTTCATTCATGAATCGATATGAAGTAAAAATTTGCCAATCACAAATAAATTTAATAGCAAATACGATTAGACACTCCTCCCTGGTCTATCAAAATTGAGATTAATATCTTCAAAGTAACGCAGTATAAAAATACTATCTTCAATCAAAGTTCATCTAAACTGCATAAATAGTCGAATAGAATACAATTAGATTGTGGAATGCAAACATTATTGTTCCAATCTATGATTGAGAAAAATTCCTATCAAATGTTCATTACTATAGTGTATTCAATAAATCGTAATCAAAGTTCATATTTCATAAAATTGTCTATAATGCCATGATAAATGTCTATGTTGCAATCATGTTCATAAGACGACTAGTATTTCAAAGATCGTCGATAACGTAATAGATTTTAACGCTCTAAAATCATTTAATTGTTCTTCTTTCTTGAGGAAAACAGAAAATTGGTCAAAGTAATTAACTGAATAGAATTACTTTAATAAAATGACACGCTGTCTGAATTCAAATCTGCCATAGCAAATCGTCAACTTTACAGTCAAATCGTGACTGCAAAAATATGCAAATTATTGAAAGAATCTAATATTAGTCTCAACTGATCCAAAATTATTTAACTATGCCAATGACATAACAATGTCTCAACAAATCGTAGAAAAAGGCATAAATCATCGAAGTGTACTGAGTACAGAAATATCCAGCAAGAAAATGGGGCAAAAGATAGGACAGAAAATATGGGAAAAATTGTTGCTCAGATAACGCTACATGACTCAAATAATACAAGAAACGTTCACTACTACCTTATCTGTTGATTGAAGTTCTAGAGGAAAGTTTTCAAAGAAAACTGCTGTTGGTTCCAATTCACCAGCGTTAAGATGTGCTCCGACCTCGAACCTGGAATCAGCGTCCTCGGAGAATTGAACTGCTTCCTCCTCCGGAAATTGCACTGCTCCATGTATCCGAAAGACATCCTTCTGGCAAAATTCTTCTTTGTGAGCCGGGTCCTCCCTGGCCTCTCTTGAAAATTCCCTGAAGTTCTGGTCGCAATTCGCCATGAAGTTTATTGCAGTTATTTCCGCAGAAATATTCATAATCGTGGAGTATGAAAATATTTCCAATGTCATTTGATATTATTCAGCGATGGATTCACGATGCATGAGTGTACAGTCGAATGTTCACTACATGCTCGCTTTTGTAGAATGACGATTAACGAAGTTCCATGCTGTTATTTCACTCCATCGATATATGTCCCAATTGCATTAAAGCCTTAGCCTTCCATCTCAACTTCTGTTATAATCATTGAAAGCACTGCCAGACTATAATGTTCCATAATAGAATGTATCGTTGTATTACCAAACGTATTCTCCAATATCACGGTTGCGATATACGTGTCAGCCGTAGTGTATAATGTGGAATTTTAAAAGTGCTTCTTAGGTGGCGAGAAAATCACTTTTGTCTGCAGCCTTAAAATGCCAATATCTTTCAAAGTATAACTGTGAAATTGTTCAAATCTTCTACACACCTCAATGTTGTACTGCCCAATTGAATTATAATGAAGGCAGAAGCCAACTCTTGATATCTTATCTGGTAGAAACGTTAATGTGAGCGTTTCAACTTCACCTAGTTTCAAACAGCGTAAAATGGAACTGCTCCGTGTTCGTTCGATGCGCCGGGCTTTAACCACACGCTAAAGACAACTTGCTTCACTTATTCACTCGAAAATGACTATATGACATCTGAAATATATATGCGGTATCAGCGGTATGAGAGATATGAGAGCTCCTCTCTTCTGTGCACGACCTTTTTTTTATCAACTTCTTAAGGGGCGTATCCATCCCTTCCATAGCCTGTTCCTCCGTCATCGCTAGAAGTTTTAACTTTGGCTATACTTGACGGATTTTCAAATTTCAAAAACTCAAAATTAATTTCTTCAAAATTCCAAATCAATGCCATAACTGAAAATAGATTTCCACAAATCTGCATGCCAAAAGTAATCAAATATCGTAGTTTCAGCAATCTCCGTCTTCCTTCCAAACTATCGTTCATTGGATCGAGCCTTTCCTCCAATAGCGTAACTTCTTCCTTAGCACAATACCTTGTTTCCTGCGACTGCGTCGTAAATTTCAGATCTTTCTCGAACAAAATCATGACGTCACCAAGAATCTCAGCTCAACCAGCCTACTTGCATGAAATCTGCGTCATCCGTGCCTACGTCATGAATATCCACGTCACAACTATGACATTCATAACTTTATTCATTTATGCCAATACAGCCATCGTGGTCTCAATATAATTCAATTTACGGGGGCATTCTCCCTTCACCACGTTTTAAAAACAGTTGCAAATTGTTTTTAAACTCTGTGTTATAAATATCTCAATTCACTTGAACACGAAATTGAATTATTATTGGCTTACTCTTATGTGATATTTCCTCTATGTTCCTTAATCATAAGTCTCTTCTTCTCTGGTTTGTGTGTGGCTAATGCATTCTCTCCTCTCTACTGTCTCTTCTGTCCTGAATTCCTGTTTTCTAAGTTCTGCTGGCTTGTAGAAGGACCTGGATCGAGCACTACATCCTGTCTTTTCTTTTGGTTTTCAGCTTCCTTCTCTCGTAATTCCTTCAGATACTGCTGACTTTCTTTCTCTCTCTCTTGATACTTGTCGGGTGTCATAACCTGACCTTGAGAATTCTGATTCTGATTCTGGTATTGGTTATTTCTATTGTAGTTTCTATTATAACCATTGTTGTAGTATCTACCTCTTCCGTTGTTGGAATTCCCTCTATTATTATTCCAGCCTCGTCTTTGCTGATATGGACGGTAACCTTGTGATCTGTGGTTGCGGAAATAATTATTCCTGTGTGGACCTACATTTTCAGTTTTTTCTTCATCAGGCTTATCAGTTTGCTGCACTTGATCCATGTAGACTGTATTAACGTCTTTGAATTCGTGCCTCTGACCTTTTTGGACCAAATTTGGCATTGGACTCGTGTAGTCAAGCCTTCTCAATAATTCGTCCATAGTGGTCAAATCTCTGATATTTGACGATATGATCAGTCTTCTTACCTCCACAGGCAGCATACGTGAAATCGCATCTATCAACTGCTCTGTTGACAATGGGGGTTGCAAAAATCTCAAGCGTGATAGCTGACTCGTGAAGAAATCAGCGTACCGTGTTGGAAGAGTACCTGAATACCTCCTCGAGTATACCTCAGCTCTTAGTGAATTCTGAGCTTCTATTGACCAGAATCGTTTTATCAGTGCCTCTGCAAATTCGTCAAAATTGCTAAAAGTGTACCGAAATGCTCTAAACCATTCAAGGGGTCCTCCAGCTAGAAATCTTTCTACGATTCTCATCTCTCTCTCTCTAGGAATGTGGGCTTCAATGAAATAGTCTTTAAGATTCCTGATATATTCTATCGGTGTGAGACTATCAGTGTTGCTAAATTTTTGAGGTTTGTCTTCAAAATTCCGGATGACTGTCACATTTCTCGGATATGAATCCATATAATGTTTCCCACTATCACGATACTTCCATTCAGGTTCAATATTCCGATCCTCTTCTTCTTCCCTGAATCTGGATATACGTTCCTCAGGACTAATATCTCTCTCTTCTGTAGCGAGGTTACATCTTCTCACGTAATTTCTATCCTCTTCACCAGTCAATCCTTCAATATCCTTGTCTGTGATTTCCGTGATGACTTTCCTAATCAACTCTTCCTTATAGGTTTCCATCATGCTAGCTTCTCCTAGTTTCAAATTCTGAAGTTTGCTCGTAGTTTCATTAACATCAGAGACAACCTTATGAATCTGTTCCTCTAACGCAGTTTTTAATGCTTGCACGTCCTGACCTATTTGAGTTCTATCCTCTACCTGCTTTTCGGATAGCGAATCCATCCTTACATTCAAGTCTTTCCTAATCTGAACTACTTCATTATTAATGTCTACTTGTGTACTGGCAAGTTTTCTTTCAATTCGTTCCTGAATCTGATCGACATGTTCCCCACTTGACCTGTTCCATTCATCTTTCCAAACCGTTACATTTGCAGTTAACATTTCCGCGATATCTACTTCAATGTCTTCCTTAAGTAAACGATTGTGATCTAATACTTGGGTACTCATGACCTTTACATCGTATCTTAAGCCAGCTAAAGAAGCTGTTGTCCTAACAGACTCGTCAACTAACCGAGTTGTTAATGCACTAATGTTACGAGTACAAAGCGTTTTTGAAGTTTCAATTTCCTCTCTAACTTTGTTAACATCAGTCTGAACTTTAGCAATGTCTACAAAAACAGTATTGACTTCTACTTGTATCTTATTGATATCGCTTTGCATATCATTAACATCTGAATGAATATTATTGATGTCAACTTGAACATTTGACACATCAGTTCGAGCATTTCTAACCTCTCTTTGAACTTCCTCTACTTTGTCTTGTACAGTAGCAACATCATTCCTAACAACAATTACTTCAGCTCTAGCACATGAAATATCACCCCGGACATTGGCAACATCAAGATTCAACATAGTAAGATCTTTCTGTACCTTAGAAACATCAATTTTAACATCAGACACATCTTTATGCACATTTGATAAATCTTTATGGACATTGGACACGTCTGTGCGCATGTCAGTTACAGCATTCTCGATTCCCTGGGTATTGATCTGTAAACGCGACATATTATTTTCTAAGTTTGCAGAACCGGTCTGAAGAACTTTCAAACTTTCATTCATGCTATCTTTCAAATTAGCTGACAAATTACTAGCATTCTCCTCCATTCGAATAGTATTCCTAGCTTCCATCTCCTTCATGCTTTCATTAATGCTAGCTTTCATTTCTTCCAACATCATTCTCAGACTCTCATCTGCCATTTCAATAATATTTCAATAATAAACTGCTTTAGGGACATACATCAAACAGAGCAAAATAACAACATCTGAGCAACATTTTTCACCATATATAAATTTGAGCAATTTTCTGTCTTAAATCTAACTTATAATTACCTTATAATTAACCTTCGTAGACACTTCATGTTGAAATAAACTCAAGCACATGTTCAAGTTTCTTTGGTTCATTTTAAAATATCCTAACACAAATAATTTACATTTACAATCCAAATAATTTAATTTTATCTTTAATATGACTAAACATGTCATAAGCCGGTCAAATAAAATAAGATTCCAGATCATAGGCGATTTTTCTAAGTTTCCAGCCTATTTAACCTCTCTCAAGTTGTATAAGATCTGATCTTTTATGAGTGTAATTTTCCTAATACAATACAACATTTTATTCCTATATAATCACACTCTCAAATTCTACAATTGGCTAAGACATCTGACAAAGAATCAACCTCTTTATTTGAGTCTTCACAATCCCTTTGACATCGATAACTTGGTAATCCAATGTTATTCGAACACTCCACAAAAATTGCGGTGCCAATTCTACTGCAATAACTTGGTAATCCAATGTTATTCAGTCGATCGAGCCCCACACGTTGATTGCGCCAATTCTACTGTCCCCGTTATCAGGATAGTAGACTGTCAGATATCCGCCCCCTCAATCGGATTGCCAATAATCAATCGCACCGGCACAGCTACATCAATGAAAATGGCACTGACAGATACTATCGAGATTAGAGCACAATAGTTAACAAAAAAATTATTGTGGAACACACCAAAATATACGGGGGTTCATACTTACCTTTTACTTACCTCTTAAATTTATCTCGGGGATGGGTTGTCAACTGGATCACTTAAAGTATGCCCTCACAATAACCTCCACCATGATATTTAAAATGAACCAAAACGAAGACGAGAAACTTTAAACTGCACAATAATTTATTTAACATAAAGAATGAATTTAACAAAAATAAAACAACAAAATCCACGTGGCAATCAGAAGCCATCGTCCACATAACTATGTCCTCCTGTAGAACTTGTATACTCTACATACAATTTTTCAGCTTTCTCAAGCTCAAAATAACGTAATTATAATAATGCACTTGGAATGGAAACGGGATTTGGGACGAGTCACATATCAATTGTTTTGCGTGTTTATATACTTCACATTTTATTTATAGCCACAAGGCTATTATGTAAACGTCCTTGGCCTCTATCATACAGTTGTTCGGGCCAGCTGCAATGCACCTGCATCGTCAAAGTGGACTCACCCGTCCGTTCAACCCTAGCATATGCGAGTTACATCAGAGCTTAGCTCTCCCTTTCAAAACACGTTAAATGTCCACATCTCAACTCAAATATTATTACGCAAATGTTTTAAATGCTCCATTCAAACACCAGTGGATTACTCCAACAATCCCAAATCATGTTTAATTGTTCAAACCACTTGTTTAATTAGCGTTGTTTAGAGTATAATAACAAAACACTTATTGTTAATGACAAAAGTTCATTAATTATTTATAACAATTATAAATTGTTTATAATAATGTCAAACGACAATTGAAAATTTTATACACGCCTCTATTAATCCCTTTCATTTCAAATTGTTATCAAAGATATTTACAAAATTATTTACAATATTATATTGTTTATATTATTTATACAAGAAATACATTAAATTGTGTTGATATAATCGACCAATGAAGGTTAGTTATATTTAAATGTTAGATTCAGGTTTAATAAGGTTTAATAATTATTATAATATTTGTGACGGTAACCTCCATTCAAAATCTTTATCTCAAATTATTTAACACTCTTGTTAACTTTAACAGTATCTTCATATGAATAACTTTCAAAGAACCAGGACAATACATTCAGCGGGAAAATACTTCGCTCAAAATGCACAAAATTGCACAAAAATAGGCCCAGAATTCATCATATATCTCAATATATATGGCATAAAAATCTTCCACACTACATACAAAAACCTCCACTTATAAATTCATCAACTTCATTAATTACTGTGGGAACCTCCTTCATTATTCAAGGGCATTATTCAACAGCGACTTTTACACGTCCACTGAACTAACGATTATACATCCATTGTTCCTCTTTAAAAATTCTTATATTCATCAATTGTATTAATGACTGTTATTATTTAACCTTCGTGGGTTTCATTCATGAATCGATATGAAGTAAAAATTTGCCAATCACAAATAAATTTAATAGCAAATACGATTAGACACTCCTCCCTGGTCTATCAAAATTGAGATTAATATCTTCAAAGTAACGCAGTATAAAAATACTATCTTCAATCAAAGTTCATCTAAACTGCATAAATAGTCGAATAGAATACAATTAGATTGTGGAATGCAAACATTATTGTTCCAATCTATGATTGAGAAAAATTCCTATCAAATGTTCATTACTATAGTGTATTCAATAAATCGTAATCAAAGTTCATATTTCATAAAATTGTCTATAATGCCATGATAAATGTCTATGTTGCAATCATGTTCATAAGACGACTAGTATTTCAAAGATCGTCGATAACGTAATAGATTTTAACGCTCTAAAATCATTTAATTGTTCTTCTTTCTTGAGGAAAACAGAAAATTGGTCAAAGTAATTAACTGAATAGAATTACTTTAATAAAATGACACGCTGTCTGAATTCAAATCTGCCATAGCAAATCGTCAACTTTACAGTCAAATCGTGACTGCAAAAATATGCAAATTATTGAAAGAATCTAATATTAGTCTCAACTGATCCAAAATTATTTAACTATGCCAATGACATAACAATGTCTCAACAAATCGTAGAAAAAGGCATAAATCATCGAAGTGTACTGAGTACAGAAATATCCAGCAAGAAAATGGGGCAAAAGATAGGACAGAAAATATGGGAAAAATTGTTGCTCAGATAACGCTACATGACTCAAATAATACAAGAAACGTTCACTACTACCTTATCTGTTGATTGAAGTTCTAGAGGAAAGTTTTCAAAGAAAACTGCTGTTGGTTCCAATTCACCAGCGTTAAGATGTGCTCCGACCTCGAACCTGGAATCAGCGTCCTCGGAGAATTGAACTGCTTCCTCCTCCGGAAATTGCACTGCTCCATGTATCCGAAAGACATCCTTCTGGCAAAATTCTTCTTTGTGAGCCGGGTCCTCCCTGGCCTCTCTTGAAAATTCCCTGAAGTTCTGGTCGCAATTCGCCATGAAGTTTATTGCAGTTATTTCCGCAGAAATATTCATAATCGTGGAGTATGAAAATATTTCCAATGTCATTTGATATTATTCAGCGATGGATTCACGATGCATGAGTGTACAGTCGAATGTTCACTACATGCTCGCTTTTGTAGAATGACGATTAACGAAGTTCCATGCTGTTATTTCACTCCATCGATATATGTCCCAATTGCATTAAAGCCTTAGCCTTCCATCTCAACTTCTGTTATAATCATTGAAAGCACTGCCAGACTATAATGTTCCATAATAGAATGTATCGTTGTATTACCAAACGTATTCTCCAATATCACGGTTGCGATATACGTGTCAGCCGTAGTGTATAATGTGGAATTTTAAAAGTGCTTCTTAGGTGGCGAGAAAATCACTTTTGTCTGCAGCCTTAAAATGCCAATATCTTTCAAAGTATAACTGTGAAATTGTTCAAATCTTCTACACACCTCAATGTTGTACTGCCCAATTGAATTATAATGAAGGCAGAAGCCAACTCTTGATATCTTATCTGGTAGAAACGTTAATGTGAGCGTTTCAACTTCACCTAGTTTCAAACAGCGTAAAATGGAACTGCTCCGTGTTCGTTCGATGCGCCGGGCTTTAACCACACGCTAAAGACAACTTGCTTCACTTATTCACTCGAAAATGACTATATGACATCTGAAATATATATGCGGTATCAGCGGTATGAGAGATATGAGAGCTCCTCTCTTCTGTGCACGACCTTTTTTTATCAACTTCTTAAGGGGCGTATCCATCCCTTCCATAGCCTGTTCCTCCGTCATCGCTAGAAGTTTTAACTTTGGCTATACTTGACGGATTTTCAAATTTCAAAAACTCAAAATTAATTTCTTCAAAATTCCAAATCAATGCCATAACTGAAAATAGATTTCCACAAATCTGCATGCCAAAAGTAATCAAATATCGTAGTTTCAGCAATCTCCGTCTTCCTTCCAAACTATCGTTCATTGGATCGAGCCTTTCCTCCAATAGCGTAACTTCTTCCTTAGCACAATACCTTGTTTCCTGCGACTGCGTCGTAAATTTCAGATCTTTCTCGAACAAAATCATGACGTCACCAAGAATCTCAGCTCAACCAGCCTACTTGCATGAAATCTGCGTCATCCGTGCCTACGTCATGAATATCCACGTCACAACTATGACATTCATAACTTTATTCATTTATGCCAATACAGCCATCGTGGTCTCAATATAATTCAATTTACGGGGGCATTCTCCCTTCACCACGTTTTAAAAACAGTTGCAAATTGTTTTTAAACTCTGTGTTATAAATATCTCAATTCACTTGAACACGAAATTGAATTATTATTGGCTTACTCTTATGTGATATTTCCTCTATGTTCCTTAATCATAAGTCTCTTCTTCTCTGGTTTGTGTGTGGCTAATGCATTCTCTCCTCTCTACTGTCTCTTCTGTCCTGAATTCCTGTTTTCTAAGTTCTGCTGGCTTGTAGAAGGACCTGGATCGAGCACTACATCCTGTCTTTTCTTTTGGTTTTCAGCTTCCTTCTCTCGTAATTCCTTCAGATACTGCTGACTTTCTTTCTCTCTCTCTTGATACTTGTCGGGTGTCATAACCTGACCTTGAGAATTCTGATTCTGATTCTGGTATTGGTTATTTCTATTGTAGTTTCTATTATAACCATTGTTGTAGTATCTACCTCTTCCGTTGTTGGAATTCCCTCTATTATTATTCCAGCCTCGTCTTTGCTGATATGGACGGTAACCTTGTGATCTGTGGTTGCGGAAATAATTATTCCTGTGTGGACCTACATTTTCAGTTTTTTCTTCATCAGGCTTATCAGTTTGCTGCACTTGATCCATGTAGACTGTATTAACGTCTTTGAATTCGTGCCTCTGACCTTTTTGGACCAAATTTGGCATTGGACTCGTGTAGTCAAGCCTTCTCAATAATTCGTCCATAGTGGTCAAATCTCTGATATTTGACGATATGATCAGTCTTCTTACCTCCACAGGCAGCATACGTGAAATCGCATCTATCAACTGCTCTGTTGACAATGGGGGTTGCAAAAATCTCAAGCGTGATAGCTGACTCGTGAAGAAATCAGCGTACCGTGTTGGAAGAGTACCTGAATACCTCCTCGAGTATACCTCAGCTCTTAGTGAATTCTGAGCTTCTATTGACCAGAATCGTTTTATCAGTGCCTCTGCAAATTCGTCAAAATTGCTAAAAGTGTACCGAAATGCTCTAAACCATTCAAGGGGTCCTCCAGCTAGAAATCTTTCTACGATTCTCATCTCTCTCTCTCTAGGAATGTGGGCTTCAATGAAATAGTCTTTAAGATTCCTGATATATTCTATCGGTGTGAGACTATCAGTGTTGCTAAATTTTTGAGGTTTGTCTTCAAAATTCCGGATGACTGTCACATTTCTCGGATATGAATCCATATAATGTTTCCCACTATCACGATACTTCCATTCAGGTTCAATATTCCGATCCTCTTCTTCTTCCCTGAATCTGGATATACGTTCCTCAGGACTAATATCTCTCTCTTCTGTAGCGAGGTTACATCTTCTCACGTAATTTCTATCCTCTTCACCAGTCAATCCTTCAATATCCTTGTCTGTGATTTCCGTGATGACTTTCCTAATCAACTCTTCCTTATAGGTTTCCATCATGCTAGCTTCTCCTAGTTTCAAATTCTGAAGTTTGCTCGTAGTTTCATTAACATCAGAGACAACCTTATGAATCTGTTCCTCTAACGCAGTTTTTAATGCTTGCACGTCCTGACCTATTTGAGTTCTATCCTCTACCTGCTTTTCGGATAGCGAATCCATCCTTACATTCAAGTCTTTCCTAATCTGAACTACTTCATTATTAATGTCTACTTGTGTACTGGCAAGTTTTCTTTCAATTCGTTCCTGAATCTGATCGACATGTTCCCCACTTGACCTGTTCCATTCATCTTTCCAAACCGTTACATTTGCAGTTAACATTTCCGCGATATCTACTTCAATGTCTTCCTTAAGTAAACGATTGTGATCTAATACTTGGGTACTCATGACCTTTACATCGTATCTTAAGCCAGCTAAAGAAGCTGTTGTCCTAACAGACTCGTCAACTAACCGAGTTGTTAATGCACTAATGTTACGAGTACAAAGCGTTTTTGAAGTTTCAATTTCCTCTCTAACTTTGTTAACATCAGTCTGAACTTTAGCAATGTCTACAAAAACAGTATTGACTTCTACTTGTATCTTATTGATATCGCTTTGCATATCATTAACATCTGAATGAATATTATTGATGTCAACTTGAACATTTGACACATCAGTTCGAGCATTTCTAACCTCTCTTTGAACTTCCTCTACTTTGTCTTGTACAGTAGCAACATCATTCCTAACAACAATTACTTCAGCTCTAGCACATGAAATATCACCCCGGACATTGGCAACATCAAGATTCAACATAGTAAGATCTTTCTGTACCTTAGAAACATCAATTTTAACATCAGACACATCTTTATGCACATTTGATAAATCTTTATGGACATTGGACACGTCTGTGCGCATGTCAGTTACAGCATTCTCGATTCCCTGGGTATTGATCTGTAAACGCGACATATTATTTTCTAAGTTTGCAGAACCGGTCTGAAGAACTTTCAAACTTTCATTCATGCTATCTTTCAAATTAGCTGACAAATTACTAGCATTCTCCTCCATTCGAATAGTATTCCTAGCTTCCATCTCCTTCATGCTTTCATTAATGCTAGCTTTCATTTCTTCCAACATCATTCTCAGACTCTCATCTGCCATTTCAATAATATTTCAATAATAAACTGCTTTAGGGACATACATCAAACAGAGCAAAATAACAACATCTGAGCAACATTTTTCACCATATATAAATTTGAGCAATTTTCTGTCTTAAATCTAACTTATAATTACCTTATAATTAACCTTCGTAGACACTTCATGTTGAAATAAACTCAAGCACATGTTCAAGTTTCTTTGGTTCATTTTAAAATATCCTAACACAAATAATTTACATTTACAATCCAAATAATTTAATTTTATCTTTAATATGACTAAACATGTCATAAGCCGGTCAAATAAAATAAGATTCCAGATCATAGGCGATTTTTCTAAGTTTCCAGCCTATTTAACCTCTCTCAAGTTGTATAAGATCTGATCTTTTATGAGTGTAATTTTCCTAATACAATACAACATTTTATTCCTATATAATCACACTCTCAAATTCTACAATTGGCTAAGACATCTGACAAAGAATCAACCTCTTTATTTGAGTCTTCACAATCCCTTTGACATCGATAACTTGGTAATCCAATGTTATTCGAACACTCCACAAAAATTGCGGTGCCAATTCTACTGCAATAACTTGGTAATCCAATGTTATTCAGTCGATCGAGCCCCACACGTTGATTGCGCCAATTCTACTGTCCCCGTTATCAGGATAGTAGACTGTCAGATATCCGCCCCCTCAATCGGATTGCCAATAATCAATCGCACCGGCACAGCTACATCAATGAAAATGGCACTGACAGATACTATCGAGATTAGAGCACAATAGTTAACAAAAAAATTATTGTGGAACACACCAAAATATACGGGGGTTCATACTTACCTTTTACTTACCTCTTAAATTTATCTCGGGGATGGGTTGTCAACTGGATCACTTAAAGTATGCCCTCACAATAACCTCCACCATGATATTTAAAATGAACCAAAACGAAGACGAGAAACTTTAAACTGCACAATAATTTATTTAACATAAAGAATGAATTTAACAAAAATAAAACAACAAAATCCACGTGGCAATCAGAAGCCATCGTCCACATAACTATGTCCTCCTGTAGAACTTGTATACTCTACATACAATTTTTCAGCTTTCTCAAGCTCAAAATAACGTAATTATAATAATGCACTTGGAATGGAAACGGGATTTGGGACGAGTCACATATCAATTGTTTTGCGTGTTTATATACTTCACATTTTATTTATAGCCACAAGGCTATTATGTAAACGTCCTTGGCCTCTATCATACAGTTGTTCGGGCCAGCTGCAATGCACCTGCATCGTCAAAGTGGACTCACCCGTCCGTTCAACCCTAGCATATGCGAGTTACATCAGAGCTTAGCTCTCCCTTTCAAAACACGTTAAATGTCCACATCTCAACTCAAATATTATTACGCAAATGTTTTAAATGCTCCATTCAAACACCAGTGGATTACTCCAACAATCCCAAATCATGTTTAATTGTTCAAACCACTTGTTTAATTAGCGTTGTTTAGAGTATAATAACAAAACACTTATTGTTAATGACAAAAGTTCATTAATTATTTATAACAATTATAAATTGTTTATAATAATGTCAAACGACAATTGAAAATTTTATACACGCCTCTATTAATCCCTTTCATTTCAAATTGTTATCAAAGATATTTACAAAATTATTTACAATATTATATTGTTTATATTATTTATACAAGAAATACATTAAACCACACGTTTATCCGGTTGATAATTACTTAAATTGTGTTGATATAATCGACCAATGAAGGTTAGTTATATTTAAATGTTAGATTCAGGTTTAATAAGGTTTAATAATAATTATAATATTTGTGACGGTAACCTCCATTCAAAATCTTTATCTCAAATTATTTAACACTCTTGTTAACTTTAACAGTATCTTCATATGAATAACTTTCAAAGAACCAGGACAATACATTCAGCGGAAAAATACTTCGCTCAAAACGCACAAAATTGCTCAACAATTGGCCCAGAATTCATCATATATCTTAATATATATGGCATCAAAATCTCCCAAATTACATACAAAAACCTCCACTTATAAATTCATCAACTTCATTAATTACTGTGGGAACCTCCTTCATTATTCAAGGGCATTATTCATCAGCGACTTTTACACATCCACTGAACTAACGATTATACATCCATTGTTCCTCTTTAAAAATTCTTATATTCATCAATTGTATTAATGACTGTTATTATTTAACCTTCGTGGGTTTCATTCATAAATCGATATGAAGTAAAAATTTGCCAATCACAAATAAATTTAATAGCAAATACGATTAGACACTCCTCCCTGGTCTATCAAAATTGAGATTAATATCTTCAAAGTAACGCAGTATAAAAATACTATCTTCAATCAAAGTTCATCTAAACTGCATAAATAGTCGAATAGAATACAATTAGATTGTGGAATGCAAACATTATTGTTCCAATCTATGATTGAGAAAAATTCCTATCAAATGTTCATTACTATAGTGTATTCAATAAATCGTAATCAAAGTTCATATTTCATAAAATTGTCTATAATGCCATGATAAATGTCTATGTTGCAATCATGTTCATAAGACGACTAGTATTTCAAAGTTCGTCGATAACGTAATAGATTTTAACGCTCTAAAATCATTTAATTGTTCTTCTTTCTTGAGGATGACAGATAATTGGTCAAAGTAATCATCTGAATAGAATTACTTTAATAAAATGACACGCTGTCTGAATTCAAATCTGCCATAGCAAATCGTCAACTTTACAGTCAAATCGTGACTACAAAAATATGCAAATTATTGAAAGAATCTAATATTAGTCTCAACTGATCCAAAATTATTTAACTATGCCAATGACATAACAATGTCTCAACAAATCGTAGAAAAAGGCATAAATCATCGAAGTGTACTGAGTACAGAAATATCCAGCAAGAAAATGGGGCAAAAGATAGGACAGAAAATATGGGAAAAATTGTTGCTCAGATAACGCTACATGACTCAAATAATACAAGAAACGTTCACGACTACCTTATCTGTTGATTGAAGTTCTAGAGGAAAGTTTTCAAAGAAAACTGCTGTTGGTTCCAATTCACCAGCGTAAAGATGTGCTCCGACCTCGAACCTGGAATCAGCGTCCTCGGAGAATCGAACTGCTTCCTCCTCCGGAAATTGCACTGCTCCATGTATCCGAAAGACATCCTTCTGGCAAAATTCTTCTTTGTGAGCCGGGTCCTCCCTGGCCTCTCTTGAAAATTCCCTGAAGTTCTGGTCGCAATTCGCCATGAAGTTTATTGCAGTTATTTCCGCAGAAATAATCATAATCGTGGAGTATGAAAATATTTCCACTGTCATTTGATATTATTCAGCGATGGATTCACGATGCATGAGTGTACAGTCGAATGTTCACTACATGCTCGCTTTTGTAGAATGACGATTAACGAAGTTCCATGCTGTTATTTCACTCCATCGATATATGTCCCAATTGCATTAAAGCCTTAGCCTTCCATCTCAACTTCTGTTATAATCATTGAAAGCACTGCCAGACTATAATGTTCCATAATAGAATGTATCGTTGTATTACCAAACGTATTCTCCAATATCACGGTTGCGATATACGTGTCAGCCGTAGTGTATAATGTGGAATTTTAAAAGTGCTTCTCAGGTGGCGAGAAAATCACTTTTGTCTGCAGCCTTAAAATGCCAATATCTTTCAAAGTATAACTGTGAAATTGTTCAAATCTTCTACACACCTCAATGTTGTACTGCCCAATTGAATTATAATGAAGGCAGAAGCCAACTCTTGATATCTTATCTGGTAGAAACGTTAATGTGAGCGTTTCAACTTCACCTAGTTTCAAACAGCGTAAAATGGAACTGCTCCGTGTTCGTTCGATGCGCCGGGCTTTAACCACACGCTAAAGACAACTTGCTTCACTAATTCACTCGAAAATGACTATATGACATCTGAAATATATATGCGGTATCAGCGGTATGAGAGATATGAGAGCTCCTCTCTTCTGTGCACGACCTTTTATCAACTTCTTAAGGGGGGGAACCATCCCTTCCATAGCCTGTTCCTCCGTCATCGCTAGAAGTTTTAACTTTGGCTATACTTGACGGATTTTCAAATTTCAAAAACTCAAAATTAATTTCTTCAAAATTCCAAATCAATGCCATAACTGAAAATAGATTTCCACAAATCTGCATGCCAAAAGTAATCAAATATCGTAGTTTCAGCAATCTCCGTCTTCCTTCCAAACTATCGTTCATTGGATCGAGCCTTTCCTCCAATAGCGTAACTTCTTCCTTAGCACAATACCTTGTTTCCTGCGACTGCGTCGTAAATTTCAGATCTTTCTCGAACAAAATCATGACGTCACCAAGAATCTCAGCTCAACCAGCCTACTTGCATGAAATCTGCGTCATCCGTGCCTACGTCATGAATATCCACGTCACAACTATGACATTCATAACTTTATTCATTTATGCCAATACAGCCATCGTGGTCTCAATATAATTCAATTTACGGGGGCAGTACCATCCCGGCATTTGCCTGAAGACGAAGTGGGAAACCACGGAAAACCACTTCGAGGATGGCTGAGGTGGGAATCGAACCCCCGCTACTCATTTGGACCACCCAAGGCTGAGTAGACCCCGTTCCAGTCCTCATACCACTTTTCAAATTTCGTGGCAGAGCCGGGAATCGAACCCAGGACCTCCGGGGCGGCAGCTGACCGCTACGCTACGGAGGCGACATCGGATTTTATGCCTTTCTTCGGAGGGGAAGTAAAGCCGGCGGTCCCATGTCATAGCTTTATGGCATGTTAAAGAACCTTCCAGTAATTAAACCTGTGTGAAGCTAAATTATAGGTAAAAATTTGTATAACGCCCTTAGGTTCCAACGTTCGTTGCCAGGAGCCGACTACGGTTGCGTCTAGTAACCAAGTTCTGAACTAGTAGTTGTTGATGGTGGCGTTTGGCGGCAAAAGTAGGAACTACTTGAAATATAATCAATGACTGCAGTCCTTACTTGAATTAAAAACAGATAACACATATTAATACAGCAATCACAATTAACACCGGTTGTCAGACAGATCCCACACCCACCCAAAGTACACGGGGCTACATGACCGCGTTGTCACAGCCTCTAAACTGAGGAAGCAACCAACCAACCAACCTAAGTCCGAGGGAAGCGCCAACCTGGAGGGTAAACCGACGAAAAAAAAAAGAAGCGTTTACCTCAAACTATGTATTTATATTACCGGTATAGGCTCACGTGTAGTATACGTTGCCCGTTTCGAAAGTGCCTTATTTTACTTAGTAGCGCTCTGAAAATGGTTTGTAATTACTCTGCCACGTTATTAAAGCCATTTGCCATTAACAAACACCGCGTAAACACTTCCAAAGTAAGGAAATTGTCAACATTAACTTTCAACTAATAAACTTATCAAAAAGTACGTCGCAATGATACATTACGTAATGCTGCCAACTTACCGATTGTACTACTAGGCAAAACCATTGGCCTGGATAAAGATTATTGATGCGTGACTACCCCCACTGTGCGTGACAAAACCCAGGGGTGTATATTAGCCTAATGCGGCCGGCAGAGCCGCGCTACCTAACCTTTATTGGCCTAGACGAAAACCATTAGTCTGGATGAAAATATTGGTCTGGAAACAATAATGTTGGCACTCGGAAAAATACAGTAACACTCTTTAGTGATACGTATACTACACGAGTTTCCCGGTATAAGTACAAGTCTCACACGAAAAAAAAAAAAAAAAAAAGAACGTTCCTAAGGTTCTTTTATACACTTTTTGAATATTTTCAAGAGATAAACCAAAAGTAAAAATGCTGGGCACTTCCTGGATTTGAGCCCGGGAACTCTATCACCCGAAGCAAGAATTATACCCCTAGACTAACAGGGCGAGGAGCAATGAACAGAAAGTGGAGGCACTTCAAGGTAATGTATTCTGAGATTATGATAATTTTGAATATTACAGTATTATACATTTAGTATTATTTTTTATTCATTTCATTTAGTCAATTTACCCTCTAGGTTGGTGGTTCCCACAGACTCAGCGAGGGAACTCACCACTACCGCCTCTACGGGCAGTGTCCTGGAGCCTGGAACATCTGGTCGGGATGGATACAACTGGGGAGGTGTGATCAGTACTTCGCCCAGGCGGCCTCACCTGCAAGGCGAACAGGGGCCTCGTGAGGGAGGGGAAGGGATGGAAGATTGGGATGGATAGGCTAGGGAGAGGGTAGGAGGCGGCCGTGGCCTTACAGTAGGTACCATCCCGGCATTTGCCCGAAGACGAAGTGGGAAACCACGGAAAACCACTTCGAGGATGGCTGAGGTGGGAATCGATCCCCCTCTACTCATTTGGGCCACCCGAGGATGAGTAGACCCCGTTCCAGTCCTCGTACCACTTTTCAAATTTCGTGGCAGAGCCGGGAATCGAACCCAGGACTTCCGGGGCGGCAGCGCTTACATTTAGTAAAGTGTCGTAAATATAGATAAGCTCTGGCACAATCACATGATTTATTTTGAAACAGAGAGGATAATAAGCTTCTCACTTAGTAACCAATCGTAAAGCTACCATATGGTGACGCGAAGTTTTTTTTTTCTTTTTCGGGGGAGGGAAGAGAACCCGCACCCCCCGCGTGACAGCCGACCTTACTACTGCTGCCTCCGACATGCAATTAGTCTACGAAGAGAAAGCATAGGGGTGAAGGAAGGGAATGCCGGTGTGAGGCTTCTCGCCAGTCCCATTGCAGTTGCAATCTACCTGGCATCATTAAGGATATTAACATAGGTGTATTTATATATGTGTGCATAAATGCACACATATATAAGGGGATATTGAAGGGCCAGGGAAAAACCGAATAGGCTGAAAGAAAGATTGCCTATCCGTAATAACCTGGCAGTTTGGGTGATAGCCACATGCAAGGAATGTGGGAAGGACATGTATGGGTTATGTTATAATTGGGAGAATGTATCATGCACCAGCTCATGTCCAACTTCTCGCCTGGTCCGTCATCCGGGGAGTCAGATCATCTCGGCACTGCTGGGTCTAGCGCGGGCCTTTCCGGCTACCAAGCAGTGATGACAGAAGTCCGGGGACTTGCACCACCACCTGGTCTCCTTGGGGTCCCTGGTGCCGAGTCTCCGTTGCCGGAGAGTGGGAGGAAGGCCACGCCTGCCGAGGCAGGGTCCTAGCGGACGATCCATGGGAACGAGTCACCTTCCTCTCTGCTCTTACCATGGACCGGTAAACTGGGCAACTGCGATGGGAAGACGGATGGTCTCCCCTGCAGTTGGCGCACACCGGCGCGTCTCGTGGCACCGTGCAGCCGGTGTGGTGGTGAGCACCTGAGTACCGGTTACAGCGGACTGGGGAGCCACAAGATCCCTGGGAATGGCCCCATCTTAAACAGAGGAAACACTGTAAAAGCTCGTCTAAATGGGGCCGCATATTACCTGACTGCTGCTTCGGCTGGCTGCTGCTGATGACGTCCCGTTGCCCTTCCACTCACTCCTGGGTGCGTGGGTTGGGCCGGCGTCCCTGGTTGGCGGCGTCGCGGTGCCCTGCTTCTCCCTCCTGGGAGTGCGGGTGGCGGCGTCTTCTGCGGCGGCGTCTCCTCGTCTGCGGGGCTGCCTGGTTGGCCCCGGCCGTCGCTGGTTGTTCCTCCCGGGTGGCGGGCGCGAAGACATGGCTTCGGGAGTTGACGAAGCATCTCGGATGTCTCCGTCCGCGCCTGCGCCTCGGCTTCATGGTTGCAGTCAGCGGGCAACGATCAGCCGTGTTAACTGTTGGGATAGGGCTTACCCGATCTAGTATTCCTGCCATACCTTTCACTATTGAGATCTGGTCGGTGCTTGGGCCTGGCAACGACCCAACGGACGAGCGCTCCTTGGGTAGATTATTAGCTTGGGACCGACAGTAGTGGCTACGCTGGCTAAAGCGCAGCTTTAGGTCATGGGGCCAAGCACTCTGCTGACTCGGTAGACGCGTGGGGTCAAGCACCACCGCCGGCTGTCCTTGAAATGGTTTTCCGTGGTTTCCCATTTTCAACACCAGGCAAATGCTGGGGCAGTACCTTCTGACAGGCCACGGCCGCTTCCTTCCACATCCTCGCCCAGTTTCATTCACCTTCATCCATTCCATCTCTCATCCCGACGCGCAGGTCGCCCACGGGCGTCGACTAGAAAGACCTGCACTCGGCCTCTCAGGAGGCTACACGACAAAAAATTAGCTTGGGAATAACCTAACCCCCAAGGGAAGATGATAAAGAAAAGGAAGTGGGTTTCGAACTGGAGAAAAAGGATGGAGAAATAGGATGAGAGTCCAAAAGAAGTTATAATTTTAACTTTAAATGTACTCAAAGGCGGCTGCCACTGCAAATCCGCTCTCCGATACCTAAAGTGGGTAGGGACCTGGGCAAACTAACGGGAAACGCAGCTGGAACTTGGGCGGTTTGCAAGAGAGTGGCATTAGTGTATTCCCTCTCAAGCATACATATGCCTACTATGGGGAAGGGTGATGGTCTGGCAAGACAAAGAGTAACAGATTTATTGTGTATCTGTTCAAAGGAGTTTGTTTTTAAACAAGAATTTGAAGAATGCCAATAATTTGAATCGGTTTCGATATTTTTAGTTTTTGAAATTGTAGAATTTCTAAAGAGCGACCAAATGCTTCCAAGAAGGATAGGGATAAAGTAATTATACCTTTGGGAATAATTTTGGTAAGTATACCAATAGTTGCATTCAGAAATGGCTAAGCTTTTACCCAGCAAGGCGCCGACTAAAAGTTTAGACAATGAGAAAAACTTATATTTTGAAAAACCAACCATAAGTGTTGGAGAGAATCTCCACAAGCAGGAAGCTGGCGTAGCGAGCTATGCTTGCCTTACTGGCCAGTTAGAATTAGCTATTAGAGCTAAGAGAGACTTTACTAAGTTACCAACTAAGAGTTTTTGCTCAAATGCAACAAGTGGTGAAAACCCTATCAATAGATTTATTTGCATTAAGTGGGAAGAGTCAAGGAAGACAGGATCTTGCCTAACCGTTATGTTAGAGAAGTGATACATCCAAAAAGAACTCTTGAATTTATTTAACAATGTTGGGTAGTAGTTTTTGTAACAAATATATAATTTTGATTTTGTAACAAATGGGGTCACAGGCCTCCGAAAACATCTAAAGCTTGCGCCAGGCAATTAACAATTCTTTTGGTTTCAAACCTTTTATATGTTTTAAAATCTTCGTAAGATTTTGAAATGACAAAGATAAATAATAAAAGGAAAATTTAAAGATAACTGACGTAATTAAAGTTAGGCAATAAATTAAGTACAAGGTGTGTACTTTAAGAATTTCTAGGTAAATATCTTAGAAAGAGTAACAACTTCGGAAGTAACAACAACAAAAAGCAGGAAGAATAAAATAGAAGTTTCTATAACTTCTTGTATTAATGCTGAATTACTTTTAATTATTATACAAATAGGGCAGGTCACTTATTGTGAAACCTGAAGAGAACAATCGAAAGGAAGTTTCTAGAACTCCTATGTTTAAGTAGGGATCACGAGACAAATGGGGCAAGTTTCCCTTTCGTGAAACCTAGAGATAACTCACTTATGAGTTGAAAGAATTGTATTCCCTAATTAGAAGGGAGAAACAATATAATTTAAGGCGTGTACTAGACACGAAGTTTTACAGACATTAATTCGTGGTACATAGAGAAAAAAAGGGAGGGCACTAATTGAGAGTGACATCTCATTGAAAAAAGACCTAAAGTAACAATTTTATTATTTTGGTTTGTTAATAAGGGGTTTGGGAAAGATCAAATAGGGTGGTGGAAAAGTGTTCATGGCCGTATTTATTGTATTCGGACGAACGCGACGCGGATGAAAGGTTGAACAAGCACTGTTTTCACTATAGTCTGCTGAAATAGATGAAAAGTTCACTGTAGTAGCACAAAAGGTTTATGGCAAAGAAAGTTATTGCAATGATGGAAAATAACTAGCTACACTAGATATGCGAGAGTCTATTGCTTGAGAAAGTTGTAGATTATAGTTGAATGCGCCAGAGAAAATCCCAACGGAGGAAGACAAATTAGCTATTGATTAGTAGTTCATAAGGAAGATTCCTTAGTTTGAAAAAGTATTCCCACATGTGAGAGTAAAATACATGACAGTATAACTGGTAGATAGAGTGCAGATTCTGGAAGGTTCCAGAGCAATCATGACTGAAGAATAGGGCAAAAGTTAGTCCAGCGGTGGAACGAGCTAGGTATTTTATAGACAGTGGGTAATTTAATGGTATCCCACGTTGTGAGAAAATCTCTCATTTAATAAGCATAAGAAATGCTGCTTCCTGTTAAGATTGGCTTAGATAGACAAAAGCCCAACATGGAAGATCCCGCGAAGGATGATTATTGCCCGAAATATAGTAATCTCACACTGCCTATAAATGATCATTAAAAAGCATGTAGCTATTTAAAATCCATTAAAATTAGTTGAAGAACGTAGAAGTAGTACTTAGCTTTGCTTGATGATGAGGGCGATGATCCCTTTGACTGTTGATACTAAAATTCTAACATGGCGTAGAATTTAAAAGGTTGCCTCTCGAGTTGAGGAGGCGAGCTTGAGTGGAGCTCTAACTGACGAGGTCGACTTCCGACTTACAAGTGAGACACGCTCAGCGAAGCACGGAGGGACCAGGGAAGGGAAAAGAGTGGGGGTAGGAGACAAAAGGAATACATATAAGAATAACCAACATTGAAACGTTAATTTCTCTTGATGAAATAATCTTCAAAGAGTTGATAGCAGGCAACACTAGCGCAGCCTGGAGGGTGAAAAAGTAGACGAAGTTCTCTTGATCACGGAGATGATAGCTGGCGATGGCGACGAGGTCTGGTGACCAGATTGATAAAGAAGTCCTCTTGTACAGGGTGAATTGAGGAACTTCAGAGATTCGCTGCTAGATGACGCTAGGTGGGTCATGGAAGATATATCTCTAGAACAGACTCACAGGTAACATGAGAGACATAAACAGCAAGGAGAAATCAGAAGATCACTGTTGGTGTTTGAGAAAAAGGAAGGAATGAACTATAGCAGAGAGAAGCAAAAGCTTACTCTATCTTACCGTGTATTCCCAAGAATACAACACTCCTAGACGGCTGGCGCGCTTCGTTTTCTCAGTCAGTTCACAGTAACTTACTCTAAGATTTCCTGAATTATTAAAGAACAGAATTATGAATTCCTGTACATATAAAAGGAAACATACAACTTTTATCACTAAAAATATTATGACAGTATTAATTGTTTTTCATGAATGAATCTGGTCGTTGTGCAACACTGCAACCTTTTACCGGCCGCCGCTGGTTAAACTGTATTTGAAGTACTACGGAGTTAGCCAACTCTGCCCTATCGTGTTTCCGTGGTAACGCTGCGGCTTGTATGTGGGCTTGCCACTGACATTATCTTATTAAGGAACTTATGGGGACAGGGACCTCCCAGCCGTCACAATGGCTACTGAAAGAACCCGTGACCTCAATTCGCACCACATGCTGCTCGTCCTCACAAGGGCCCTAAGACTAGTTCTTGCGAGCCCCTCCATCATTGTTCTAACCGGTGTTAATTGTGATGGCTGAATTAGTGTGTGTTATCTGCAATTCTCTTCATGAATGCAGTACATTTGCATTTGCCTACTGGTTAGCGGCTTCGGTGGCGTAGTCGGTAGCATGCTGAGCTTCTATGCCCAAGATCGCGGGTTCAAACCCGGCCGAAGTCGTCGGATTTTTAAAGAACCTTAAAAATCCCTCAGTATGCCTTCCTTCGGAGGGGAAGTAAAGCTGGCGGTGCCATGTCATAGATGTATGGCATGTGAAAGAACCTTCCACTAATTACACCTGTGTGAAGCTAAATTATATAGGTTAAGAATGTAAACAACGCTCTTAGGTTCCTACATTCGTTGCCATGAGCCGACTGCGGTGGCGTCTAGTAGCTAAGTTCTGAACTAGAACTCGTTGATGGTAGCGGTTGGCGGTAAAAGTAGGCACTATTTGAAAAATTCAAAGTCTGCAGTCCTTACTTGAATTTAAAAAAACAGATAACACACACTAATACTGTCATCACAATTAACACCGGTTATCAGACAGATTCTACACACACCCAAAGTACACGGGGCTACATGACCGCGTTGTCGCAGCCCCTAAACTGAGGAACCAACCAACCATCTATTGGCACAGGCTAGAGTAAAATGTGGCTTTCCTCCGATGTCTCAGTCTCATTCATGGCTGTGATTATATGGAAGCTACTGAGGTATGGGTGGTGCTCAGTAATGGCCTCAGGGCACAGCTAGTGTCTGAGTTTACTGTGAAAGGTTATATTCTTAGCGTCAGTGCTATTGTTCTGACTCGGTGAGGAAAACAATGACAAACTACCTCACTCCTCATCTTGCTTAGTACGCCTCGTTATAGTGCTGCCTATGGCGGTAGACTACTTTTTGAGATCCAACCAGCCTCTGGGCTGACGACCTAACAGAGATCTGGAATTCAGGTAAGAACTGCAGACGATCAATTCTCAAGTAGTTCCTACCTTTGCTACCAAATGCTACCGTCCACGACACCTAGCTGCGAACTTGGCCATAGCAACCAGCACTTGGTGGTGAACGGTTGGATCTAATAGAGCGTTATCAAATAAACCTACAAATTTTAGCTTCACACAAGTGTAGACTAGTTAGTGGAAGATTATTTTTCATGCCATAAATCTACACATGGGCCCGCTTGCTTTACTTCCCCTGCGAAGGAAGGCATACTGTGGGATTTTTAACGCTCTTAAAAATCCGACGACTTCGGCCGTGTTTGACCCCGCGATCTTTTGTATAGAAGCTCAGAATGCTACCAACTATGCCACCGTAGCCACCTCAATATCTCCTTAGGCATCTAAAATAACGTATGACAAACTGAAATACTGTAGATACAGCGTCATCCACATATCGTGTCTCCGTGGTTGGCATGTACAGGTGGGTTATCGCTTGACCGATAAGCTATCACCTTACACATTCTGGAACAGCGTTTGTATGATGATAACTGGTTTATTCATGGTTTCGCAACGCAGTTTATATATAAACCAAAACAAAACATGGATCTGTTTTAGTTGTCGTTGTTTCATTATAGGCTTTGCTAGTTCGTGGTTTATTATTTATTTATTTATTTATTTATTTATTTATTTATTTATTTATCGTATGGCTTTTAGTGCCGGGAGTGTCCGAGGACATGTTCGGCTCGCCTGAGTCTGTAGCTGCTTCCAGCGGACACCCTAAAGGGTGAGATACAAGTTCCGTTCAATTTCAAGTAGTTCCAACTTTCACCACCAGATATCAATGATACCTAGTGGTGAACGTTGGAACTTTGATAGAGTGTTCTAACGAAATCTAACCTAACAATTTTGCTCTACACAAGTTTAGTCTGTGAAAGGATCTTTTACATGCCATAAATCTATGACATGGGACCGCCAGCTTTACTTCCCCTCCGAAAGAAGGCATACTCAAGGATTTTTAACGCTCTTAAAAAATCCGACGACTTCAGCCGGGTTTGAACCCGCTATCTTGGGCACAGCAGTTCAGCATGCTACCAACTGGGTAAGTTTTTGCTAGAAGTTAACCTTACCCCCAAGGGAAGATAAAGAGAAAAGGAAAGGGAAGTGAGTTTCGGAACGAAGAACAAGTGTGGATATATAGGACGAGAGTCCAACACTAAGTAAACCAAATAAATTTTAATGAGTTTGTGACGAGTGTCACTGCAAAGCCCGTGAAACACCTAAAGTAGGTATGGACCTGGCCGTAGCTAACGGAAAATGCTGCTGGAGCTTGGGCTATTTTCCGGCGAGAATTGATAGTACCTTCCCTTCCAAGCCAAGATTCGGCTACTATGTGGAAGGGTGGTGGTCTGGTAAAGAAAGAAATGATGAGTTTACTATGTATCCCTTCAAAGGAGTTTGTTTTAAACAAATATTTTGAAGAATGCAAATAATTTGAATTAGCAGTGATGTTTTAGTTCTTGAAACTGTAGGATCTCCAACGAGAAACCGAATGTCTCCAGGAAGAGTGGCAATGAGTCAATTATACCCTTGGGAATAATTTTGGTAAGAGCACCAATAGTTGCATTTAAGAATGGCTAAGCTTTTACCCAGCAAGCGCCGACTAAAAGTTCAGACAATGAGAAAAACTTAAATTTTGAAAACGAACCACAAGTTTAGAGACAATCTCAATAAGCAGGAAGCTTGCAGAGCTAGTTTTACTTGCCTTGCTGGCTCACTAGAATTAGCTAATAAAGCTAAGAGAGGCTTTAATGCGTTTGTGACTAAGAGTTCTTGCTCAAATGCAACAAATAGTGGAAGTATTGTTATTTTGATTTGAGAGTTTTTAAAGAGGGCATAAGCCTATAGGAAGAGTCAGGGAAGACAGGGTCCTACCTAATCGTGAATCTAGGGAAAAGAATAACGGAAAAACTAATAAAGATTTATTAACAATGAATTCAACTTTGAAGAATTAACAACATTTAGATCACGATTGTGTTTTATAAAAGTTTACAACATGTGAAAATCTGAAACCTAACGATAACAGGTTTATAATTAATAAACAACGTTAAATTGGGTACAAGTTTAAGACTAGTGGTAAGCACTAAAAATCTGAATAAGATTTTAAAAGTTGTGCTTAAATTAGACAGTTTTAACGTTTGTAACAACGATTACAAAGTAATTCTAGCTTTGCCGAATTGGTGAGATACAATGTGAGTGCTTTAAGAAATTCTGTGTGGGAATCTTAAAAGTATGAACAAATAACTAAGATGAAATTAAAACAAAAAAGAGAGAGAAATTAAGTAGAAGTGTCTATAACTTCTTATATTTATACAGTAATTGCGATTATAATTTATACAAATAGGGCAGGTCACTTATTGTGAAACCTGAAGAGAAAAATTAAGAAGAAGTTTCTAGAACTTCTATGTTTAAACAGGATCACGAGACAAAAAAGTCAAGTTACCCTTTCGTGAAACCTGGATCAACGAGATTAATGAAAAGTTGAGTACTTAGAACATAAACAATTCCTGTACTAGCAAGAAAAGAAAATAGATTAATAGGCAGTTTCTAACTGCTGATATTTAAACAGAATGAATAAGTTATAAATTTAGAAAAGTTGGGAGGGCGCCTATGGTTTGGCGAGGCCTCATTGAAATAGACATAAATTTAAGGATTAACCTAATTTGTTAGTAAAGAGTGGTTGTGGAAGAGGAAATAGGAACTTTGTGGAGAAAGTTCTTTGCCTTATTTATTTTTCTCGGACGAGCGCGGCGCGGATGAGAAGTTGAACGAGCACTGGGTTCACTATAGTCTATTGACGTGGTTTAAAAGTTCACTATTGTAGCACAGAAAGTTTATAAAAAGGAAAATTATTGCGGTGGTCCATTGCGTTGAAAAATTTGTAGGTTATAGTTGAATGCAGAGGACGAATTCCCACGAAGGAAGACAAATTAGGTGTTGATCAGCGGTTCATAAAGAAAATTCATTAGTTAGAAAAAGTATTCCCATGTGAGAGTGGAAAATACTCGAAGGTTTAGCTTGTAGATGAATTGTTTGGCGTGGAACATTCCAGAACAATCATAACTGTTGAATTGGGTAAATAAAGTCCAGGGTGGAACGAGCTAAGTTTTCTATAGACAGTATTTACTTTATTAAGAATCCCACGGTGTGAGAGCTCATTCTCAGTTAGCATGCACAAGAAATGCTGCTTCGTTTTACAAGATTAGCTGTCTTAGATAGACAAAGCCTGACAATAAAAATCCCGCGATGATTGCAATGGTACAACATTTAGCAACTTCTCACTGTCTATAAAACGGTATTAAAAGCGTATAGCTAATTAAAAGCGATTAAAATATGTTGAAGAACATGGTACTTAGCTCATTTCTGTAGTAGGCGATCCAGGCGACCGTTAGTTAAGATCTGGACATGGCGTCCGATTCAAAAGTTTGTCTCTCGAGGAGAGGAGACGAGCCCTAGTTAGGCTCCAACTGGAGGTCTTGACAACTGAAGCACAAGTGAGACCAGCTCAACGAAGCGCGGAGGGACCAAGAAAGCAAAAAAGTGGGGGTAGGAGACAAAGGAATATACATGACAAACATTACAAAAATTAAGTATCTTGATTAAATTGTCTTCAAAGAGTTGATAGCAGGCGTCACTAGCGAAGCCTGGAGGATGGGATGTATACGAAGTCCTCTTGATCACAGAGATGATAGCTGGCGATAGCGACGAGATCTGATGGCTAGATTGGTAAGGAAGTCCTCTTGTACATGGAAAAATTGAGGAACTTCATAGATTCGCTGCTAGATGACGCTAGGTTGATCATGGAAGATATATATCTAGAACAGACTTACAGGTAATATAAGCAAAGTGCACAAACAAAGAAAAACCAGGAAATCACTGTTGGTGTTTGCGAAAAAGGAAGGAATGAAATAAAGCAAAGAGCAGCAAAAGTTCACTCTGTCTTACCGTGTATTCCAAGGAATACACCACCGACTACGCCACCGAAGCCGCTTAGTTCGTGGTAATGTAGCCCAATGAATCTGGGTGTGTGTACATGATGTCTGATAACCAGTGACACTGTCATGTCTGTACTAGTGTGTGTAATATTGAAATCGAGATACCATCCCGGCATTTGCCTGGAGTAGAAGTGGGAAACCACTTCCAGGATGACTGAGGTAGGAATCGAATCCAGTTTTTGTCTCACAAGGCTGAGTGTACCCTGTTCCTGCCCTCAGACTTGAGTTAAATTTCTTGTCAGAGCCGGCTCTCAAACTGGGCAGTTACTATGAATTACGCTCGTCCTTAGTCGTATTTTCTTGGATTGAATGCGGAGCGGAGACACGATAGTCTATGTGGTTGATCCTGTATGAATTTCTGCGGTTTACATTGTATACTGTACTGTAGGCTAAGCAGTGGCGTACCTAGGTTTTGCTTCTGGGGGAGGGGTATGAGCGGAGTAAAATCTCAACTAATTGCTTGTTTAGTTTTGCGTTTGTTGTTTTCTACTTCTTTTTCTCATTTGTTTTGTGTTTTGGTTTTGTGTTTGTTTTCTGCCTTTTCTTTTGTTTTAAAATTTTGCTTTTTTATTTTATTTTGTGTTTGTATTCTGCTTTTGATTTTGTTTTTTGAATTTTGCTTTTTTGTTTTTGTGTTTGTTATCTGATTTTGAATTTTGTTTTTGTTTTTGATTTTGTGTTTGTTTCCTGGTTTTGATTTTGTTTTTGAATTTTGCTTTTTTATGTTCGATTTCTGCTTTTGCTTTTGTTTTTGAATTATGCATATTTGTTTTTGTGTTTGTTTTCTGCTTTTGCTTTTCTTTTTCGAATTTCGCCTTTTGCTTTGTGTTTGCTTTCTTCTTTTGCTTTCGTTACAGAATTTTGATTTTTTGTTTTTGATTTTGTGTTAGTTTCCTGATTTTGCATTTGTTTTTGAATTTTGCTTTGTGTTTTTTTTTGTTTGTTTTCTGCTCTCGTTTCTGAATTTTGCTCTTTACTTTATGCTTTATGTTTTTTTGTTTGTTTTTGATTTTGTTTTCAGCTTTTGCCTTTGTTTCTGAATTTAGCTTTTTACCTTATGCTTTATGTTTTTTTGTTTTTGTGTTTGTTTCCTGCTATTACTTTAGTTTTTTAATTTTGCTTTTTGTTTTTGATTTTGTGTTGTTTCCTGATTTTGCATTTTGCTTTGTGTTTTTTTTGTGTTTGTCTTTTGTTTTGTTTTTTGAATTTTGCCTTTTGCTTTGTGTTTGTTTCCTGTTTTTGCCTTTGTTTCTGAATTTCGCTCTTTACTTTATGCTTTATATTTTTTGTTTTTGTTTTTGATTTCTGTTTTTGTTTCTGAATTTTGATTTTTACTTCATGCTTTCTTCCTTCTTTCTTTCTCCGTTAGGCTCTTCTGAGGACCACGAACCAATTTCATTGTTTAGTCCTTTGTTGTTCTTTCTACTTCCACCAGTGCTCCTTTATCTTTTCACTGTGTGTCTTCTACTTCATGCTTTATGATTTTTGTTTTTGTGCTTGTTTCCTGTTATTGCTTTTGTTTTTAAATTTTGATTTATGTTTTTGATTTTGCATTTGTTTCTGAATTTTTTGCTTTTTGCTTTGTGTTTGTTTTCTGCTTTTGCTCCTGAATTTTGCTTTTTGCTTTATGTGTTTTTGTTTTTGTGTTTGTTTTCTACTTTTGCTATTGTTTTTGAATTTTTTGCTTTATTTTTGGTTTTGTGTTTGTTTTTTAATTTTGTGTTTTGATCATGTGTTTGTTTTTGCTTTGTGCGGGGGGCAATCAATGGAAGCTATCAACGATCTCGATACGTTTTACTTGCACCTCTCAATGTGCGACCTAACACTAAAAATTTTACACAAAGAAAGATAAATGTTCTCAAATTATAAACGAACATTATCCAATCGTTTGTCAACAATCCGAAAATTAGCTTTTTTAAAATACAAATTTCATCAATTACGTTTTATCTAAAATCATTTGGTTCTGAGGAGGATTGTTCCCCCTAATCCCCCCCCCCCCCCCCTTCTGTTTCTTTGGAATGGTCATTTGTTACGATTGGTAACTTGTACCCCCCCCCCCCCCCACATATGTGTATAGACTACCCGCCTGGTTTTACTGTTACGCGGGCACGACGCAACAGTTCTGCCAGGGGCTATTGTCCTGTTTATTTGTTTAAACACACATTATAAATAAATTTACTCGTATTTCCGTTGACTTTTCAAGAAATGCAAGATATCTCCTGTACTATAGAGACGATTTGGAAGATTTCGGTACAAACTACACCTTCTACCTCCCTCTGGTTTAGGAGCTTGAGTTTTGTGAAACATAGGCCTACACCTTAGAGTATTATATAATAGACTAGCAACCCGCCCGGCTTCGCCCGGCAACAGTTATGAATGCATTAAGTGATAAGCGCCTTTCTTTCGATATCAATGAACTACGACCTATATCCGTTTTACGTCTCGGCATGATGGGTTAGAATCACTGGCTGGACTATTAATTATATTATCAAGGAGATGCATGTGCAACGAATGCTTGTCAGACGTAATTTAAGAATGGCGAGGTACATGAAACACAAATCCCCCTTCCGTCCAATCTTAACCTGACTGTGTATTTTGCGGAATGAAAAGTTCACAGGCGAAATGAAGAAAAGCACTTCCAGGGAAACTCCAAATACAACCACTCTTTCCTGAAGTCTTACCTCAACACGACTCAACAGTCTGCTGCTGGCTGTATCTGGGGCAATAAGCTCGTCCGGTAGCTAAGCTGTAACTGTGGTGATAGGCTCGCCCCTAGCTAGCTCGTAAACTGTTGAGCGGCTTCGGTGGCATAGTTGGTAGCATGCTGAGCTTCTATGCCCAAGATCGCTGTTTCAAACCCGGCCGAAGTCGTCGGATTTTTTAAGAGCGTTAAAAATCCCTCCGTATGCCTTCCTTCGGAGGGGAAGTAAAGCAGGCGGTACCATGTCATATATTTATGGCATGAACGCTCCACTAATTACACCTGTATGAAGCGAAATTAACTTATAGATTAAACAACGCTCTTAAGGTTCCTACGTTCGTCGCCAGGGGACGACTGCGGTGGCACCTAGTGGCCAAGTTCTGAACTAGTAGTTGTTGACGGTGGCGTTTGGCGGCAAATGTAGGAACTACTTGAAATTCAATGTCTGCAGTCCTTATTGAATTAAAAACAGATAACACACACTAATACAGACATCACAATTAACACCGGTTATCAGACAGATTCTACACACACCCAAAGTACACGGGGCTCACTACATGACCACGTTGTCGCTGCCCCTAAACTAAGGAACCAACCAACCAACCAATCGTAAACTGTCGCCTCAGTAATTGGAAGAAATGAAAACTTAAATAAAAACCCTTGTAGTGGGCGATGTATTGACGATAGACATATGCTCTCGTGGACTTTTTTGTAGAACTTTACATGCTGAACAATTCTTAGATGCATAGTATATAGATATTTTTAACGGTTTACCCAGCGTAAGCTTAAAAAGCGCACGGACGCCAGGTTTTTTTTCGACTTTTTCACTGAAATCGTTACTGCTTGACTTCCTTTGATCATAAATAAATTATTTTCTACAGAAACCTTCCTCGAGATATCCTTTATATAATGGTGAAAACCGCATCGAAATCCATCCAGTGGTTCTCGAGATTACCCGTGACATCCAAGAATACTAAGTAGAGATTATTTTCGTTAATTCCTCCTTAAGAGCGATACAACACAATAATTTTCATGTTTATTTTTTCTATCCCTTTCTTCTTTCTTCCCAAAGACCTCTCATGTATTCACTATGCTTCTTTATCTCTTCTGTCCACTTCTTTCATGTTTTTAGCCTATTTTCATTTTTGAAAAAATAGACTTATGAGATAACTTTTTTTTGTCCGTGCGTCTGTCTGTGTGTGCGTGTGTGTGATGGTGTGTGTATCCCTAACAAATTCTAAACGGCTGGAGCGATTTCAATGAAACTCGGTAAGATCCATAGCACCATTATGGCCGACCCCGACCGTGTCCTTCAAATTTTATTGTGTCTCACCAATCCAACATGGTGGCTGTGCGAAATATTTCACCAGCATTCAGTATCCCCGAAACTATTACCGATATCACCCTGAAATTTTGTACGGTGATAAAGGGCACTACTACAAGTTCACCTAGGAGAAGTTCAAAAACCTGGTAAATACAAAACCAACATGGCGGCCAAGCGAAGTTGAGACTTTTAAATAGACTTTTCTCGCGATTTAACCATCGAAACGTAATGGAACATGGTACAGCAAATGTTTAAGCACATTGTAATGCACTGGCGTCTAATTTAGTTCAATTGTTTTCCATAACCTCAAAATGGCGGCTGTGCGAAATATTTCACTGGCATTCAATATCTCCGAAACTATTACCGATATCACCCTGAAATTATGTATGGTGATAAAAGGCACTGCTACAAGTTTATCTATGTAACTTTCAAAAACCTGTAAAGTACAAAACGAACATAGCGGCCAAGCGAATTGGAAATATTTTAATAGACTTTTCTCGTGATTTAACCATATGAGCGCAGTGAAATGTGGTACAGTAAATGATTATACATATTCTAATGCACTGGCATCTAATTTAGTTCAATTTTTTACATAACCTCAACATGGCGGCTGTGCGAAATTTTAAAATTAAGTTTTTATTTCTTGTGTCGTAATTATGCGATCGAAGTGAACGTTTGAATAATGAAGTTACGCAATAATTTTCCTTTAATGGTACATAACTCTATGGCCTATACAAATAACAATCCAAAATGGCGAGCATCCGAAATATTTTGGCGGTTTTCAATACCTACGAATCTTTTACATCATCCAACTGATTTTTTTAAATGTTCATAGAGGCTATGAAGGTAAGTTCACGTATATGACTTTCAGTAACCTGGTGCGCATAAATCCAACATGGCGGCGACGCGAAGTATAAATATTTAAATGGACGTTTCTCAGGATTTAACCATCCGAGTTCAGTGAAACTTTGCAAGTTAAATGCTTATACAAATGTTAATCCACTGGCATCTGATTTATTTCAATTGTTTTCAGAGCCACAAGATGTCATCTGTGTGAAATTTTAAAATTTCCTTTTTACTTCTTGTGTCCTAATTATGCGATTGAAGTCTGAATACCACACGTACACAATAATCTTCATATTAGTACATAAATAAAAATCCAACCTGGCGACCATCTGAAATATTTAGTCGGTTCTCAATATCTACGATTCTATCACAACAATCTAACTGACATTTTTTATGTTGATAGAGGCAATTGACATGTGTAGAACATATGAAAATAGGCTGTATAGTTCTTCACGGAACTACTTGTTCTATTTTTCTTTGGGCGTTTGTTCAAATTTATTTTTTATTTTTATTTTGTCTCTGTATGTATATCTTCTTCTTGGTCAGGCTGTCTTCGTTCATCCATTGTATGTGTCCATACAATGTAGCCCTTCTTTTCCTGATGTTGTTTGTAATAGACGTAGACGACAGTCAGCAGTGGTTCCCCAGGAAATACTACTGAGCTTCTGCAATATGTTGTTCTATTCAAAGTCAGTGCATGCTATACAGGAAAAGGAATGTACACGAGCTTCTGTTCATCGATTAAAACACTTGGTTCGTAATCCACAAAGAGATGTGCAAGATGGAAACAGATATAAACTACCTGAACGTATTGCTATTATTTACAAATTTTCTGCATCGCCATATAGTTTCTACCCACCAGGAGTAGAATATTGCGGCTACATCCGTGCAGGACACTCACTACTCAGGATATCGTGCACACAAAGGTCAATGAACCGGCGGGTCATTTGTTACTCGGAGAGAAAGCGATCTGTGATGACGTGGTACAGGAGACGTGGCATACGTATCCCATTATAACTACTACAAATTCAGACGTCCTGAGTTGTATTCGTGGCTCAACCACGAAATGTAATTCTCAGCCTCGCGAGGCAAAACTGAATAGAGCTGGGTTTGATTCCAAACTCAGCTGTCCTAGAAGAGATGGGTTGGTTCCTCAGTTTAGGGACTGCGACAACGCGGTCATGTAGCCCCGTGTACTTGGGGTTGTGTAGAATCTGTCTGATAAGCAGTGTTAATTGAGATGACTGTGCCATCTGTATTTCAGGTAAGGACTACAGACAATAATTTCAAGTAGTCCCTACTTTTGCTACCAAATGCTACCGTCCACGACACCTAGCTTGCGGACTTGGCTACTAGATGGTATCGCAGTCAGCTCCTGGCGGCGAACGTTGGAATTAAAAGAGCGTTATCGATTCTAACCTACAGATTTTGGCTTCACACAAGTGTAGTTCGTGGAAGGTTCTTTTACATGCCATAAATCTATGACATGGGCGGCTTTACTTCCCTTCCGAAGGAAGGCATACTGAGGGATTTATAACGCTCTTAAATAATCTGACGACTTCAGCTGGGTTTGAACCCGCGACCTTTGGCATAGTTGCTCAGCATCCTACCAACTACGCCACCGAAGCCCCCTTCCTAGAAGTGATTCTCACCTCTCACCTCCACTTCTACTCCAGATACATTCTGGGATGGTTTCTAAATTAAGGCCACGACAGTCTCCTAGCCCAGGGATCTCCAAACCTTTTAGCCTACTGTCGGGGAAATAAGTTTAGAGGTCAATAAAACCTTTACCCTTAGTCTTACATAAGAACAACCTACACCAAAATTTTCCTTGTTTTATTTGTCGTTTAGCCATATGGATTAAATATTTGCATTGTATCTAGATAAAATTTTATAGCAGATAGAACAAAAAACACTACCGGTTTTTCTTACCAAATTCACGGAGCGCTCACTTAGAAAGATCATTACGTTAAAAGTATTGGTCTGATCGTAACGAAACTTTAATACGTCTTAAAGGAACTTATTGTTAACGGGTATATGAAGTTTTAATCTGATCTGACGTTTCTTAAAATAGTTGTTGTCAATTTTGTTAAACAACTTTTTCTCGGGCCTGGGTGGTCATAGTAGTCATATCTCATTATACTCTAGCTTGCTACGGTGGGTTATCGTATCGTACTACCAACCCCAAGCTCGCATGTTCACTCCTGGCTGTGGTAAGTGATTTTTGAAAGGCGACAAAATTCATACGTTGTTGGCATGTTAAAGAACCTATTTGGCGGCTTCAGTGGCGTAGTTGGTAGCATGCCCAAGGTCGCGGGTTAAAACCCGGACGAAGTCGTCGGAATTTTTTAAGAGCGTTATAAATCCCTTAGTATGCTTTCCTTCGGAGGGGAAGTAAAGCCGGCGGTCCCATGTCATAAATTTATGGCACGTAAAAGAACCTTCCACTAATTACACTGTGAAGCTAAATTATAGGTTACATTTGACTAACGCTCTTAGTTTCCAACGTTCGTCACCAGGAGCCGACTGCGGTGACATCTAGTAATCAAGTTCAGAACTAGTTGTCGTTGACGGTGGCGTTTGGTAGCAAAAGTAGGAACTACTAGAAAATTGAATGTCTGCAGTCCTTACTTGAATTAAAAACAGATAACACACACTAATACAGCCATCACAGTTAACACCGGTTATCAGACAGATTCTGCACACACCCAAAGTACACGGGGCTACATGACCGCGTTGTCGCAGCCCCTAAACTGAGGAACCAACCAACAACCAACCAAAGATCCCATTTGAGTTCAGTAGGCCGTTTTCATAATGGCAAAATTAATCTCGGGATTTTCCGCCAACACAAAGTTCCTCCTTTCTCAGGAGCTTAGATATCTAACCTTCTCGACTTTCATAGTGCTCCAAGGGACGACAATAATTCGACATGGAAGCTGCCCTCTGGGTGTCAAATAACAAACTTGCACCAGGCACCCGAGGCCATACGATATTATTATAAAATACTGTAGTGTTATTCATGTTCCGAGGCACCTGTCCTTATTCTTGACCCTAATAATTACAGAGCCCCTCGTGGTGTTGTGACTAGTATTCTTGGCTGACACTCCGAAGGTCCGACTTCAATTCCCGACTCTGCCAAGATATTTAATTCCGATCTGAGGGTTGGAACGGGGTATACTCAGCCTCGTGAGGCACAACTGAGAAGAGGAGGGTTCGATTCCCATCTCAGCCATCCTGGAAGTGGTTTTCTGTGGTATCCCACTTCAACTCCAGGCAAATGCTGGGATGGTTCCTAAATTAAGGCCACGGCTACCTCCTTCCCAATCCTCACCTGGGTATTTTTGACCCGAGGATTAAATATTTTTTTGTTTTTTATTTTTTTTTCATTTAGTCAATTTACCCTCTAGGTTGGTGGTTCCTATGGACTCAGCGAGGGAACTCACCACCACCGCCTTTATGGGCAGTGTCCTGGAGCTTGGAACATCTGGTCGGGATGGATACAACTGGGGAGGTGTGATCAGCACTTCGCCCAGGCGACCTCACCTGCAAAGCGAACAGGGGCCTCATGAGGGATGGGAAGGGATGGAAGACAGGGATGGATATGCTAGGAAGAGGGAAGGAGGCAGCCGTGGCCTTACAGAAGGTACTGTCCCCGTTTACCCGGATAGTAGGCTGTCAGATATCCGCCCCCCTCAATCGGATTGCCAATAATCCACCGCGCCGGCTCAGCTACACCAATGAAAATGGCACTGACAGATACTACCGAGATTTGAGCACAGAAGTTAACAAGAAATTATTGTGGAACACACCAAACTAGACGGGGATCCATACTTACCTCTACTTACCTCTTATAAATATCTCGGGGATTGGGTTGACAACAGGATCTCTAAAGTATGCTCCCACAATAATCTTCACTATGACATTTAAAAATGAACCAGAACGACGGCAAGAACTTTGAACTGTACAAAAGCTTTATTTCAAATAAAGGGTATGATTTTAACAACTCAACAAAATAAATGTGGCTATCAGTAGCCCATGTCAATCTGACCATGTCCTCCTATAGGACTTGCAAAGTTATTATACAACATGTTAGCTCCCACGAGCTCAAAATAACGTAACATTCATAACACATTTGGACTGGATAAAGGAAGTCAGGATGAGACACATTTATAGAGCATTTGGTTTCTTTTAATAAACATGACACTTGTATTTATAGGCGCAAGGCCACAATGCAGACGACCTCGTCCGCTGATAACCAGTTGTCTGGCCAGCTGCCATCTACCCTTCAACCTGACGTACACCTGTCAAATGGGCTCACTTATCAAGCCACGTTGCGTAAGAATCCAGCACTCTCAAAAGCTTTAAATGTCCGCAAGACATCACAAATATTGTTACGCAAATCTTTCAAATGCTTTACTCACATACCACTGGATTATTCTGACAATCCCTAAACTTGTTAATTATCATCCAAATGTTTAATAAGCATTGTTTAGAGTATAAAACAAACTCTTAAATGTTTATAACAAAACTCATAAATGTTTATAACAATTAGAAATTGTTTATAATATAGTTAAAGACAAAAATAATTTTTGACACGCCTCTAACATTACTTTCGTTCCACATTATTGTCAAAGATATTTACATCATTTTTTTTACAATATTAACATTTAAATTATTCAAATTATTAATTTGAGAAATACATTAACCACATGTTCATCCGGTTGGTAATTTCAAAATCGTGTCAATATAATCGACCAATGAAGGTTAGTTATACATGTTAATGTCACAATCTGGTTTAATAAAGGTTTAATAATTATTATAATTATTTGTGACGGTAATCTTCATTCAAAATCTTATCTCAAATTCTTTCAATACTCTTGTTAATTATAACAGTAAATTCACTTGATTAATTTTCAAATGACAAATACAATACACTCCAGCGGTAAATACGTCGCTTATAAAAAAAATGCACAAAACTGCATTTTAAATAGGCCCAAAATTCATCATATATTAATATATACGCCATCAAAATCTTCCACAGAATTTACAAAAACCTCCACTAACAAATTCTTTAACATCATTAATTACTGTGGGAACCTTCTTCATTTACTTCAAGGGCATTATACATCAGCGACTTTCAACACATTCGCTGCACTAGCGATTATACATTCATAGTTCCACTTCAAAAATTCTTATAATCATTAATAGTTTCAAAACTGTTGTCATTTAACCTTCGTGGATTTCATTCATGAATCGAAATGAAGTAAAAAATTGCCAATCACAAACAAATTTAATAGTGAATACGCTTATATACGCCTCTCTGGTCTATCAAAATTTAAGATTATCATCTTCAAAGTATTGTAGTATAAAAATACTATCATCAAACAAAGTGCGACTAAACTGCAAAATAGTCGAATAGAATCCAGTTAGACTGTGGAATGCAAACATTATTATTCAAATCTCTAATTGAGAAAAAACTCCTAACAAAAGTTCACGACTTTAATGCATTCAATAATACATAATTAAAGTTCATCTTTCACAAAATTGTCTATGATGCAATGGTCGTTCATAACTGACGATAAATGTCTGTGTTGCAATCAATTTCAAATAACGACTAGTATTTCCAAGATCGTCGACAACGCAAGAGATTTTAACGCTCTAAAATCATTTAAATATTCTTCCTTCTTGATGATGACAGAAAATTGGTCAAAGTAATTAAACTGGGGTAGAAATTACTTTAATAAAGTGACAAGCTGTCTGAAGTTAAATCTGCCATGAAAATCATTAACTTATAGTCAAATCGTGACTACCAAAAATAAGCAAATTATTGAAATATCTAAATATCAGTCTCAACTGATCCAAAATCATTTAACTATGCCCATGGAATAACAATGTCTTAATAAATCGTCGAAAAAGGCATAACTCATCAAGGTGTACTGAGAATAGGAATCTCAAACAAGAATATAGGGCAAAATACATGAGGACAAAAATATGGGAAAATGGTTGCTCAGGTATTGCTAGAAAACTCAAATACAATAAACGTTCACGACTATCTTATCTGCCGATTGACGTTCCAGAGGAAAATTCCCCAAAAAAGACTGCTGATGGATCCATTTCACCAAGTTAAAGCTGAGCTCCATCCTCGAAACAGGAAACAGCACCCTCGGAGAATCGAACTGCTTCCTTCTCCGGAAATTGCACTGCTCCATGAAGACGAAAGACATCCTTCCGGCAAAATTCTTCTTTGTGAGTCGGGACAACCCTGACCTCTCTTGAAAAATCCCTGAAGATCTTGTAGAAAATCGCCATGAAGTTTTTGTAGTAATTTCCGTAGAAATATTCATATTCAGAGAGTATGAAATCGTTTCCATTGCTATTTGATAGTATTCAGCGTTGAGCCACGAAACATGGGTGTAGATGGTTGTTCACCACATGTCCGCTTGTATGGAATGGCAATTAGCGAAGTTCCATGTTGCTATCTTACTCCAACAATGTATGTCCCAATTGCATTAAAGTCCTTTAGCCTTCCATCTTCTCTTCGGTTATAGTGATAGTAGAACAAACTGCCTTATTAAACTGCTCCATAATACTGTAGCGTTGTGTCATAATTCAATCTGAAGTCTCCCTGTTATACAAGCAGTGTCAGCCGTAGCGTAGGATCTGACGCTATAACGTGCTTCTCAGGCGGCGAGAAAATCACTTTTGTCAGTCGTCTAAAAGTGCTAATATCTTCTAAAATACCTCCTCGAAATTGTTCAAATTTACTACACTGCTTAATGTAGCACTGCACAATAGAATTAGCTTATAGGCAACCGCTAACTGTTCATAGCTAATCTTGTAGACGCGTTATAATGTGCGTTTTAACTTCACCTAGTTTTACTCACAGTAAACTTGCACTGCTTGTCTGCTTGAATCTTGTTTAATGCGGTGGCTTCACCACGCGTTATAAAGACGACTCTTTCTACTAATGTCACTCGACGTTTCACCAAAACGACTATATAATCACTCAAGATCTGACGATTTGAGATCTGACGATTGAGACTCCTCTCTTCTGCGCAAGGCCTTTTATAAACTTCATAAGGGGCGTATCCATCCCTTCCATAGCGAGTTACTGCGTCATCGCTCGAAGTTCCAACTTCGTCAATACGTGACAGATTTTCAAAATTCAAAAACAGGAAATAAATTTCACCAAAATTCCAGATCAATGCCTCTACTGCAAATGGATTTCCACAATTCTTCATTCCAAAAAGTATTAAAAATACCATAGTTTTAGCAATCTCCGTCTTCCTTCAAACAATCGTTCATTGGTTCAAGCCTCCCCTCCAATAGCATAATTTCTTCCTCAGCACAATTCCACGTTTCCTGCGACTGCGTCGTAAATCTCGGATCTTTCTCGAATAAATGCTGACGTCATTGAGAATCTCAGCTCAAGCAGCCTGCTGGTATAACGTCTGCGTCATCCGTGCTTACGTCATGACCATCCACGTCATAACTATGACAGCCTTAACTTTCTTCATAATTTTCAATATAGCCACCGTGGTCTCAACATAATTCAATTTACGGGGGCATTCTCCCCTCACCACGTTTTAAAAACAGTTGCAAATTGTTTTTAAACTCAGTGTTACGAGTATCTCAACTCTCTTGAACACGAAATTGAATTATTACTGGTTTACTCTAGGATAGTATCTTTTCAAATTTCCAGCATTGAACTTGCCGTAAATGACATTATTCTCATCATCGTAGAGTTCATAGCAGTTATATCCATAAGCGTTTGTAATCCTAAACGGTCCCATAAATACAATTCCAAATTTGGGATAGATCTTCTTGCTCATATCAGCCTTGACAGGTCTGCGTAGTAATACAAGATTTCCAACTTGTAAGGGTGCCCCAAAACGTTTTCCAGCTACTCTTTTCAATCGTTTCTCTGCTGCTGTCTGGAGTTGTTCCTTCGCCTTGTCAATCCTCTGCTGCCTTCCTAGGTCGGGATCTCTAGGAACGTGGTTGAAAAGATTATCCCACGGCCTTTCTGGGTTTCTTCCTAGATGAAGTCGCATTGGCACTTCTCCTGTGCTCTCCTGCACTGTAGAATTCAGACATTCCTCAATAAGGGGTACAAATCTCACCCAACCAGAATGATCATTTGGACAGAAAATTCGACAGAATTTCGAAAATTCAGCCATATATCTTTCAGAAGAATTCGATTCTGGGTAACGCACGCTTGAAAATAAGTGCTTAATGCCAAGCCTTTCCATATCCGCTGCAAATTCCACTGACGTAAACTGCGTTCCATGATCTGACAGTAGGTATTCTGGTTTACCAGCTTTAGGAAATACAGCATTTTCCAGTCTGCTTACAACGTTCCTCGTGTTAGCTTTCTGCATGGGACTCATTGTTACAAATTTTGAGAAAACATCCACGGTAACCAACAGGTACTGGTTACCCTGATATCCCTTCGGACAGGGGCCAAATATGTCCGTCGCCATAAGTTCGTTTGGCTTAGAAGGAATCATAGCCTTCGGTTTTCCCTTTAATAAAGCAGAGGCATACTTTGCTCTCTGACATTTGTCACATGATCGAATGACCTTGGCAATGCTGGAACGCATGTTAGTCCAAATAAATCTCTCTTTAAGAGTATCAAGAGTTTTATCTAAACCGGCATGTCCAGTTGCGTGATGAGCTACCCACACTAAATTGACAACAAGTTTAGGTGGCACGACTATTCGGAGTTTTGTATGCGCAGAGTCAGCATACTTGCATACGATGTCTCCACTCAAGACAAAGTGTCGTGAATTTCTCCGTGTAGCTGCATAGTCAACATCAGTATTGTCCATGTAACCCTTGAGGAACCTGTACATTTTCCTTATTGGAGCGTGTCTCTTCTGTGACACACCGATTCGGGCTAACCTCCTAACGGTTTCTTGATCTTCTTGCTCCAATTGTACATGGTGTATCTGCACATTTTTAATAGGGTTACGTGATAACGCATCAGCCAGTAAGTTATCTTTCCCAGGCTGGTGGACAATAGTGGCGTTAAACTGTTGGGTGAACAAAGCCCAACGTGTCAGTCTATCACTCGACATGTCAGTTTGCAGCATAAACTGTAGTGCTTTATGGTCAGTAATAATGATGACTTTATGTCCCAGCAGGATTTTCTTCCACGCTTGCAAAGCTGTCACAAAAGCTAACGCTTCAAGTTCAGTCGTGAAGTAGTTTTCCTCGTGTTTCTTCAACTTCCGACTAGTGAATGCAATGTAGTGCTTGTTGCCTGCCTCGTCTTTCTGGTATAAGACTGCACTAATGCCTATTCTTGATGCATCAGACTCAATATAAAACACCTTCTCAAAGTCTGGGTACTCCAGTTTCACGTTATTTCTGAGCATCTCTTTTGCTTTCTCAAAAGCCTCATCTGCTGCGGTACTCCATTTCCATCTATTATTCTTTTTGAGTAAGTCATACAGAGGAGCCATAATTTCAGAGTATCTCGGACAGTGGCTGCTAATAAATTGGCATGCGCCTACAAATTCTCTGACTTGTTTCACCTTAGTTGGCTTTGGAAATCTCGTGATTGCCTCTACTTTTTGCATGTTTGGATGATATCCATCTTTATCAATTGTATGCCCCAAGTAATTTATCTCCTTCTTCAAGAATTGACATTTTCCAAAATTCACTTTGATATTGGCCTCCCTTAAATTCTCGAACGACTTCCTCAAGTGCACTAAATGTTCTGCGGCGCTGGGTGAAGATACGATTAAATCGTCAATGTAGCAGATTACATTTTCTTTCACTTCATCAGTGAGCTTACTATCAAGTGCTCGAATAAGTGCTGGTCCACTGTTAACCATACCAAAAGGCATTCTGACAAAGACCCATGACGTCTGGTCAAATAGGAATCCAGTGTACTGCATACTCTCTTCTTCTAGTTGAACTTGATAAAATGAAGACGTCAAGTCAAGAACGCTGAAACATGCTCTTCCTTTGAATTTTCGAAGCAGATCTCTAATCTTGGGTGGTCGGTCATTTTCTGGAAGAATCTTCAAGTTGATGGTCCTGGCATCGAGACAAAGACGTATCTGACCATTACTTTTCTTCACTACTGTGATGGGGTTTATATAAGACGACGCCTGTTTTTTAATAATCCCGTCTACCTCCATTTTTCTGATTAACCCTCGTACTTCTTGATAGTATTTCTCAGGAATGGGGTATATTCTCTTCTGGTAAGGGGTTTCATCTGTCAGCCTTATCTTGTACTTATAATCCTTAATCAATCCAGGCTTTTCATCAAAAATATCTTGGAATTCCTTTATCAGATCCTCAAATTCCCCCTGAATTTCTTCAAATCCTTCAGTTTTTCTACTGGGTATTTCTGCTAAATTTTCCACTTCATTAATTATGGTATTCAAAATTTCTTCCCTAAGGTCTATTTCCAGACTGTTTTTCACGTCCTGTTTTTCTATCTCTTCTGTGATCATGTACCCATCATTAAAGCTAATACTTCTGTTCTTCATGTCAATAATAGCTCCGACCTTCGATATAAAATCGATTCCAAGCACCATATCAAAATTGATCTTGCTCACCACAATGAAGATCTGTTCATAATTCCTTCCATTGATCTCAAAGTTCAATAACACTTGAATCTTGCACTTCACTGCCTTATCTTGAAAAATCCCTCTCACTTTGACGGTAGAAACAGGTAGAACTGTCATATTCTCTCCTCTTAGCAGACTTTGATAACAATCTTCTGAAATGATGGAAATAATTGCACCAGTATCCATCAGGGCTTTGTATTGTTGGCCATCTATCCGTACAGAAATAATAGGTAAGGCACATGGTCTTTCCTCTCTGACGATACCCCTCTCTTCTAGTAAATCTTCATCGGTAACTTCATATATCTCATTAATTGTAATTAGGTGTGGTGTGGCAATGTATTTACAAGTTCTCACTGTCGTTGAGAAATCGGCGTTTTTTTTTTGTGTTACCGACCTCAAAATTCATCTGGCTCGTAGAAGGCCCAGGATCAATTACAACATCCTGCCTTTTCTTTTGATTTTCGGCTTCTTTTTTCCGTAACTCCTTCAGGTATTGCTGGTTTTCCCTCTCTCTTTCCTGATACTGATCGGGTGTCATAACCTGACCTTGAGAATCCTGATTTCTATTTTGGTTCTGGTTATTTCTATTATAATTTCTGTTATAACCATTATTGTTGTAATATCTGCCTCTTCCATTGTTGTAATTGCCTCGATTATAGTTCCAGCCTCTTCTCTGTTGATACGGACGGTAACCTTGCGATCTGTTATTCCGAAACTGATTATTCCTGTGAGGACCTACATTGTCAGTTTTCTCTTCATCTGGCTTGTCAGTTTGTTGGACTTGGTCCATATATACCGTATTTATTTCTTTGAAGTCATGCCTTTGACCTTTCTGTACCACGTTAGGCATTGGACTTGTGTAGTCTAACCTCCTCAGTAATTCATCCATGCTGGTCAAATCCCTTATGTTTGACGAAATGATTAGTCTCCTCACCTCCACAGGCAGCATACGAGAAATCGCATCAATTAATTGCTCCGTTGACAAAGGGGGTTGCAAAAATCTCAAGCGGGACAATTGACTCGTAAAGAAATCAGCGTACCGCGTTGGAAGAGTACCTGAGTATCTTCTTGAATAAACCTCCGCTCTTAACGAATTCTGCGCTTCGATGGACCAAAATCGTTTGATTAGCGCCTCTGCAAACTCGTCAAAGTTACTGAATGTGTATCTAAATGCGCAAAACCATTCAAGGGGTCCTCCAATCAAAAATCTCTCCACTATCTTCATCTCTCTCTCTCTCTCTGGGAATGCGAGCTTCGATGAAATAATCTTTGAGGTTCCTGACATACTCTATAGGCGTCAAACTATCAGTGTTGCTGAACTTTTGTGGTTTGTCTTCAAAATTCCTGATGACCGTGACATTCCTCGGATATGGATCCGGGTAGTTTTTCCCACTATCTCGATAGTTCCACTCAGGTTCCATATTCCTCTCGTCATCTTCCTCCCTGAATCTGGATATACGTTCTTCAGGAGTCACGTCTCTCTCTTCTGGATCTAGGTTATATCTTCTGGCATAATTCCTATTGGTTTCGCAAGCCAAGCCTACTGTATCCTTATCAGTAATCTCCGTTAAGACTTTCTTGATTAACTCCTCTTTGTAGGTCTCCATCAAACTAGCTTCTCCTAGCTTCAAATTTTGCAGCTTACTCGTCGTTTCATTCACATCAGAGACAACTTTATGAATCTGTTCCTCTAATGCAGATTTTAATGCTTGCACATCCTGACCTAATTGTGTTCTATCTTCTACTTGTCTCTCGGATAGCGAATCCATCCTGACGCTTAAATCTTTCCTAATCTGTACTACTTCATTGTTAATATCTATTTGAGTACTGGCAAGTTTTCTTTCAATACGTTCTTGAATTTGGGTTACATGTTCCCCACTTGACCTATTCCACTCGTCTTTCCATACTGCTACATTTGCCGTTAACATTTCTGCTATGTCTACTTCGATATCTTCTTTAAGTAATCTATTATGGTCTAGTACCTGGGTTCTCATGACCTCTACATCAAACTTTAAACCTGCTAAAGACGCTGTCGTTCTAACTGACTCATCAACTAGCCTAGTCGTTAATGCACTTATATTACGTGTACAAAGTGTTTTCGAATTTTCTATCTCTTCCCTGACTTTATTTACATCAGTTTGGACTTTAGCAATATCTACGAAAACTGTGTTGACCTCTACTTGAATTTTATTTATGTCACTTTGCATCTTATTTACATCCGAATGAATGTTATTAATATCAACCTGAACATTGGACACATCAGTTCTAACATTTTGGATTCCTCTTTGGACTTCCTCAACCTTGTCTTGGACAGTCGCAACATCATTTTTAACAACAACTACCTCAGCCCTAGCACAAGAAATATCACTTCGGACATTAGCAACATCTAAATTCAACATTGTAAGATCTTTATGCACATTAGACACATCTATTTTAACCTCTGAAACATTTTTATGCACATTGGATAAACCTTTTTGGACATTGGACACGTCTGAACGCATGTCAGTTACAGCATTCTCGATTCCTTGGGTATTAATCTGTAAACGCGACATATTATCCTCTAAGTTAGCAGAACTGGTCTGAATGACTTTCATATTAGCAGACATATTACTAGCATTCTCCTCCATTCGACTAGTATTCCTAGCTTCCATTTCCGTTATACTTTCATTCAGCATCTGCTTCATACTGCTTTTCATGCTTGCTGTCAAATTAGCAGACATCTCCTCTAACATCATCCTCAAACTTTCGTCTGCCATTACTATATTGTTCAAAATATAAACTGCTGTAGGGACATACATCAAAAGAGCAAAATAACAACATCTGAGCAACACTTTTCACCATATATAAATTTGATCAATTTTCTCTCTTAAATCTAACTTATAACTACCTTATAATTAACCTTCGAAGACACTTCATGTTGAAACAAACTCAAGCACATGTCCAAATTTCCCTGGCCCATTTTAAAATATCCTAACACAAATAATTTACATTTACAATCCAAATAATTTAATTTTATCTTTAATATGACTAAAATGTCATAAGCCGGTCAAATAAAATAAGATTCCAGATCATAGGCGATTTTTCTAAGTTTCCAGCCTATTTAACCTCTCTCAAGTTGTATAAGATCTGATCTTTTCTGAGTGTAATTTTCCTACTACAATACAACATTTAATTCCTATATAATCACACTCTTAAATACTACAATTGGCCTAGACATCTAACAAAGAATCAACCTCTTTATTTGAGTCTAATCGATCCACACGTTTTAGGTTTGCCAATCCTACTGGCGTTCAACCTGGTGATCCAGTTATGTTGAATCAGCCCCACGTTTTAGGGTCGCCAATCCTTCTGTCCCCGTTTACCCGGATAGTAGGCTGTCAGATATCCGCCCCCTCAATCGGATTGCCAATAATCCACCGCGCCGGCTCAGCTACACCAATGAAAATGGCACTGACAGATACTACCGAGATTTGAGCACAGAAGTTAACAAGAAATTATTGTGGAACACACCAAACTAGACGGGGGTCCATACTTACCTCTACTTACCTCTTATAAATATCTCGGGGATTGGGTTGACAACAGGATCTCTAAAGTATGCTCCCACAATAATCTTCACTATGACATTTAAAAATGAGCCAGAACGACGGCAAGAACTTTGAACTGTACAAAAGCTTTATTTCAAATAAAGGGTATGATTTTAACAACTCAACAAAATAAATGTGGCTATCAGTAGCCCATGTCAATCTGACCATGTCCTCCTATAGGACTTGCAAAGTTATTATACAACATGTTAGCTCCCACGAGCTCAAAATAACGTAACATTCATAACACATTTGGACTGGATAAAGGAAGTCAGGATGAGACACATTTATAGAGCATTTGGTTTCTTTTAATAAACATGACACTTGTATTTATAGGCGCAAGGCCACAATGCAGACGACCTCGTCCGCTGATAACCAGTTGTCTGGCCAGCTGCCATCTACCCTTCAACCTGACGTACACCTGTCAAATGGGCTCACTTATCAAGCCACGTTGCGTAAGAATCCAGCACTCTCAAAAGCTTTAAATGTCCGCAAGACATCACAAATATTGTTACGCAAATCTTTCAAATGCTTTACTCACATACCACTGGATTATTCTGACAATCCCTAAACTTGTTAATTATCATCCAAATGTTTAATAAGCATTGTTTAGAGTATAAAACAAACTCTTAAATGTTTATAACAAAACTCATAAATGTTTATAACAATTAGAAATTGTTTATAATATAGTTAAAGACAAAAATAATTTTTGACACGCCTCTAACATTACTTTCGTTCCACATTATTGTCAAAGATATTTACATCATTTTTTTACAATATTAACATTTAAATTATTCAAATTATTAATTTGAGAAATACATTAACCACATGTTCATCCGGTTGGTAATTTCAAAATCGTGTCAATATAATCGACCAATGAAGGTTAGTTATACATGTTAATGTCACAATCTGGTTTAATAAAGGTTTAATAATTATTATAATTATTTGTGACGGTAATCTTCATTCAAAATCTTATCTCAAATTCTTTCAATACTCTTGTTAATTATAACAGTAAATTCACTTGATTAATTTTCAAAGGACAAATACAATACACTCCAGCGGTAAATACGTCGCTTATAAAAAAATGCACAAAACTGCATTTTAAATAGGCCCAAAATTCATCATATATTAATATATACGGCATCAAAATCTTCCACAGAATTTACAAAAACCTCCACTAACAAATTCTTTAACATCATTAATTACTGTGGGAACCTTCTTCATTTACTTCAAGGGCATTATACATCAGCGACTTTCAACACATTCGCTGCACTAGCGATTATACATTCATAGTTCCACTTCAAAAATTCTTATAATCATTAATAGTTTCAAAACTGTTGTCATTTAACCTTCGTGGATTTCATTCATGAATCGAAATGAAGTAAAAATTTGCCAATCACAAACAAATTTAATAGTGAATACGCTTATATACGCCTCTCTGGTCTATCAAAATTTAAGATTATCATCTTCAAAGTATTGTAGTATAAAAATACTATCATCAAACAAAGTGCGACTAAACTGCAAAATAGTCGAATAGAATCCAGTTAGACTGTGGAATGCAAACATTATTATTCAAATCTCTAATTGAGAAAAAACTCCTAACTAAAGTTCACGACTTTAATGCATTCAATAATACATAATTAAAGTTCATCTTTCACAAAATTGTCTATGATGCAATGGTCGTTCATAACTGACGATAAATGTCTGTGTTGCAATCAATTTCAAATAACGACTAGTATTTCCAAGATCGTCGACAAAGCAAGAGATTTTAACGCTCTAAAATCATTTAAATGTTCTTCCTTCTTGATGATGACAGAAAATTGGTCAAAGTAATTAAACTGGGGTAGAAATTACTTTAATAAAGTGACAAGCTGTCTGAAGTTAAATCTGCCATGAAAATCATTAACTTATAGTCAAATCGTGACTACCAAAAATAAGCAAATTATTGAAATATCTAAATATCAGTCTCAACTGATCCAAAATCATTTAACTATGCCCATGGAATAACAATGTCTTAATAAATCGTCGAAAAAGGCATAACTCATCAAGGTGTACTGAGAATAGGAATCTCAAACAAGAATATAGGGCAAAATACATGAGGACAAAAATATGGGAAAATGGTTGCTCAGGTATTGCTAGAAAACTCAAATACAATAAACGTTCACGACTATCTTATCTGCCGATTGACGTTCCAGAGGAAAATTCCCCAAAAAAGACTGCTGATGGATCCATTTCACCAAGTTAAAGCTGAGCTCCATCCTCGAAACAGGAAACAGCACCCTCGGAGAATCGAACTGCTTCCTTCTCCGGAAATTGCACTGCTCCATGAAGACGAAAGACATCCTTCCGGCAAAATTCTTCTTTGTGAGTCGGGACAACCCTGACCTCTCTTGAAAAATCCCTGAAGATCTTGTAGAAAATCGCCATGAAGTTTTTGTAGTAATTTCCGTAGAAATATTCATATTCAGAGAGTATGAAATCGTTTCCATTGCTATTTGATAGTATTCAGCGTTGAGCCACGAAACATGGGTGTAGATGGTTGTTCACCACATGTCCGCTTGTATGGAATGGCAATTAGCGAAGTTCCATGTTGCTATCTTACTCCAACAATGTATGTCCCAATTGCATTAAAGTCCTTTAGCCTTCCATCTTCTCTTCGGTTATAGTGATAGTAGAACAAACTGCCTTATTAAACTGATCCATAATACTGTAGCGTTGTGTCATAATTCAATCTGAAGTCTCCCTGTTATACAAGCAGTGTCAGCCGTAGCGTAGGATCTGACGCTATAACGTGCTTCTCAGGCGGCGAGAAAATCACTTTTGTCAGTCGTCTAAAAGTGCTAATATCTTCTAAAATACCTCCTCGAAATTGTTCAAATTTACTACACTGCTTAATGTAGCACTGCACAATAGAATTAGCTTATAGGCAACCGCTAACTGTTCATAGCTAATCTTGTAGACGCGTTATAATGTGCGTTTTAACTTCACCTAGTTTTACTCACAGTAAACTTGCACTGCTTGTCTGCTTGAATCTTGTTTAATGCGGTGGCTTCACCACGCGTTATAAAGACGACTCTTTCTACTAATGTCACTCGACGTTTCACCAAAACGACTATATAATCACTCAAGATCTGACGATTTGAGATCTGACGATTGAGACTCCTCTCTTCTGCGCAAGGCCTTTTATAAACTTCATAAGGGGCGTATCCATCCCTTCCATAGCGAGTTACTGCGTCATCGCTCGAAGTTCCAACTTCGTCAATACGTGACAGATTTTCAAAATTCAAAAACAGGAAATAAATTTCACCAAAATTCCAGATCAATGCCTCTACTGCAAATGGATTTCCACAATTCTTCATTCCAAAAAGTATTAAAAATACCATAGTTTTAGCAATCTCCGTCTTCCTTCAAACAATCGTTCATTGGTTCAAGCCTCCCCTCCAATAGCATAATTTCTTCCTCAGCACAATTCCACGTTTCCTGCGACTGCGTCGTAAATCTCGGATCTTTCTCGAATAAATGCTGACGTCATTGAGAATCTCAGCTCAAGCAGCCTGCTGGTATAACGTCTGCGTCATCCGTGCTTACGTCATGACCATCCACGTCATAACTATGACAGCCTTAACTTTCTTCATAATTTTCAATATAGCCACCGTGGTCTCAACATAATTCAATTTACGGGGGCAGTACCATCCCGGCATTTGCCCGAAGACGAAGAGGGAAACCACGGAAAACCACTTCGAGAATGGCTGAGGTGGGAATCGAACCCCCTCTACTCATTTGGACCACCCGAGGCTGAGTAGACCCCGTTCCAGTCCTCATACCACTTTTCAAATTTCGTAGCAGAGCCGGGAATCGAACCCAGGACCTTCGGGGCGGCAGCTAACCATGTTGACCGCTACGCTACGGAGGCGACTGGCTTAAATAATGCTTTATATTTTCGTTTTGGTCAGTCCTCATTTCCTGTCGTTTACTATACCTTCCTTCCTACCGTTGAACTTCACCCTGCAAAAGAAACATTTCCATATCTTTTTGAACACTCAAGTTATTTCTATATTATTTATGGTCGGGTCAGATTTACCCATGGCGCCAGTCCTTGAGTGACAATTTTCGGCCTATGTTAGTCGGGACAATCTGTAAAAAATAAGGGGGAAATCTACCTATTTTGGTGCATCACAACCACATAGCTCAAGTTCATGGTTGGTTGCTTCCTCAGTTTAGGGGCTGCGACAACGCGGTCATGTAGCACCGTGTACTTTGTGTGTGAATAGAATCTGTCTGATAACCGGTGTTATTTGTGATGACTGTATTAGTGTGTGTATCTGTTTTTAATTCAAGTAAGGACTGCAGACATTTATTTTTTTCAAGTCGTTCCTACTTTTGCCACCAAACGCAATCGTCAGTGACTACTAGTTCAGAACCTGGTTACCAGACGCCACTGCAGTCGGCGACGAACGTTGGAACTTAAGAGCGTTTGTCAAATGTTTAATCTAACTTAATTTAGCTTCACACATGTGCAATTACTGGAAGGTTCTTTGCCATAAATCTATTACATGGGACCGCCGGCTTTACTTCCCCTCCGACGGAAGGCATACTGAGGGATTTTTTCCCTCTTAAAAAACCGATGACTTCGGCCGGGTTTGAACCCACAACCTTGGGCATAGAAGCTCAGCATGCTACCAACTACGCCACCGAAGCAACCGCTCACGTTCTTCTTGATCCATGTTTAGGGTCTAGGGACACCTTGGTCATCAGCTCCTTTGTTCAAAAAACTTAGATGACAGCTTTACCGCTACTATCAAGGCCAATTATATACTGTTACGAAAATTATTTTCATTCAAAATCAAAGTAGAAAACAAACCCAAAGCAGAATTCAAAATCAAAAAACAAACACAAAACCAAAATTTAAAAACAAATGTTGAAAACAAACACAAAAGTAGAAAACAAACAAAACTAAAAACACAAATCAAAAAGCAGAAAACATACACAAAATCTCCCCCCTAAAAAAACACAGATCAAAAAGCAAAATTCAAAAAAGCAGAAAACAAACACAAAAACAAATCAAAATTCAAAAACGTAAAAGCAGAAAACAAAAACAAATCAAAAACCTAAAAGCAGAAAACAAAACTCACAAAGCAAAATTCAAAAACAAAAGGAGAAAACAAATAAGTTACAAAGAACAAAGCAAAATTCAAATACAAAAGCACAAAACAAACCCAAAATCGAAAACAAAAAACACGCAGATCCCGCATGTCAAATTTGAAAAATATAAATAAACCTCATTTTATATTGGGAATAGTTCATAGGAAGACACCAGGTGTAAAATTACTTCATTATAATGCGACAAAAAGGCAGTGACACACTATGGGTCAAAATGACCCGGCGCCAATCCTCGTGTTATATTTATTCACGCTAGTTCTCAAGGGTTAAAACAGCCATCATAAAAAAAACACAGGTTATACCACAAAATTCTACATACACCCAAGTACACGGGGATACATGGCCACGATGTCCAAGCCCCTCAAGTGAAACAACAACATCTACTCCAAGCGAATGTTGATATGATACCGTACCTAAGGCCACGGCTGCTTCCGACCCACATATTAATCTTGGTGAGAAATCTACAGTTATCACAGTTCCACGCACAGCCAAGTACACGGGGCTGATGACGTAAATGTTCCAAGTTTCGTAAAATGAATTAACATTAGTGACAGAATCTAAAACCAAGTATAAGGTGCGTTCAAAAAGTAACGAGCCGGAGACCGGAATGCGCAAACCGGTGACGACTTCGGCTAATCATGGCGTGTGTAACGAGGTGTGGTTCCGACCAGAACGAGGAAGGTCATTAGAGGGCACGCGTGCACGTCACGTGACGATTCAAAGCGAGCTTCAGCATGCATCAATCGTCCAACGCTGCCAGTCGCATTGCAAACAGTGGCATGGAGGCGTCAACCGAAGAGCAAAGAGGTGTTGTTCGGTTTCTGACAGCGGAAGGAATAGGGGGAACGGACATTCATCGCCGAATGTCACAAGTGTACGGCGAACACTTCATGTCCCTTGCAAGCGCTTCAGGGAAGGACGGGTGTCGTTAGCCGATGATGCCCGGTCTGGGGCACCCCCCTGCATTTCCGATGACAACGTCCAGCTGGTTGATGCACTCATTACCCAGAACCGCCGAGTGACAGTGAACGCCATAGCCGCCGTGGTCGGATTGAGCGACGGAAGTGTGCACACCATCATGAAGGAACGACTGCACTTGCGCAAAGTGTGTGCCCAACGGGTGCCCCAGAGTCTTTAACCACACCAGGAAGCATGTCCAATGGTCCATTGTCTTGATCATCTGCAGCGCTATGCGAGGGAAGGGAATGGGTTCCTGGCACGAGTGGTGGCTGGAGATGAGTGATGGTGTCATCACTTCGAACCAGAATCCAAACGACAAAGCCTCCAGTGGAAGCATCCAGGGTCACCACCACAAAAAAAAAAAAAAAAAAAAAAAGGCAAGGCCATCCACACGAGTGCAGCAAAGGTAATGCTGACGTTCTTCTTTGACCAAGATGGCCCCCTTCTGATACACTTCATGCCGCACGGGACAACAGTGAATGCCCAGCGTTACTCGCAAACCTTGACCACCCTTCGTCAAGTGATCAAAACAAAACGACCAGGCAATCTCACCCGTGGGGTCATGCTGCTCCACGACCATGCATGACCTCTAACGGCCAACACAGTCGCGGCACTCCTGCAGAAATTCAAATGGGAGGTTCTCGGCCCCCCTCCATACACTACAGACCTCTCTCCCTGTGATTACGCCATGTTTAGTCCCCTGAAAAGTGCTCTGCGGGGCCAACGATTCACGTCGAACGCCGACGTCCAGCTGTACGTGCGGAACTGGTTCACATCGCAGCCCAGGGAATTTTATGAGACAGCCATTCACCGCCTCGTGTCACAGTGGGACAAGTGCCTCAACAGCCAGGGCCAATACTTCTAACATACAGGTACTGGTTTCTGTAATTATGCCTCCGGCTCGTCACTTTTTGAACGCATCTTATAGCAATCCATGATTGTTGTTCCATTAGAGACCCTGTACTTGGAAATGGTTGATTTTATCTAAACTGTGATGTAGTGGCGTCAATAGTAGAGTATGTATTTAATAATACTGATAATACTAATAATAATGATAATAGTAGTGTATGTATTTAATAATAATAATAATACTAATAATAATGATAATAATAATAATAATAATAATAATAATAATAATAATAATAATAATAATGAAATGAAAATCCACAGCCTGCTTCCAGTCTCCGACCGGGTCAGGAATGGAATGAATGAAGCCCCCATATAGCGGCGAGGATATGAACTGTGCCGGCTGCCGAGGCCTGACGCACTCCTCTATGGCAATGATTAAATGAATGAATGAATAATAATAATAATAATAATAATGTGTATGAACGTCGCCAACCTGGACCCATTATTGGAAAGCCAGGCTCTGTCTGTCACAAGCCAGAACAAAGTAGGGAGTGATAGAGAAGTAACACCTCTTTAAAAAAAACTAGGTCCAGCTGACCCGGCTGGTAGTACCTTGTAAGGGTCCCTTGCCAGGGTTACGGTGAAGTCCTCAACGGCATCTGCAGTGGAAGAGGTGGACTCTGGAACAGTGTAGATGGCGGACGAGGCAACCTAGTGCTCAGGTTAATAAGGGCAAAAGGTATATGGTTGCCATATATCAATTTTACGGGCACGACGGTCCCACATGTTAGTGGCGGCTGATATAACAATACTCAGAAGTGGAACTCTGAGTTTAACTCGACTGAAAACTCAGTCAATTATCCAAGTTAATCAACATGAATAGTGCACCTATACAAACATATTACCCCAGTGGGTCAAATCCCACGGTTGAAAAACCGCTTGTGGTCTATTCGGATTCTGGGGAGACCACAGTAGTGTGCCATAAGGTAAATCGGAGTTCCTCAAAACCCCGTAAAGACAAAATCAGACCAAATTCAAGACTGTGGTTAATGACTTTTAATGTCAACTCCCTCTTGAAAATGGGAAAACGTAAGAATATTCTTGACAAATCTCGAGAACGGAGAATTCGAATCATCGCTTTTCAAGAATCAAGGTATAATGAAGAGTACCCTTTTGACTCGGAAGTGTACAGAATATATAAGGGAAAGCCTGGGGTAAGAGTTATACCAAATTGTTCTCAATTCGGTACTGGATTTATAGTAGACAAGACAGTACTTGATTCTATTGTGGACTTTAAATCCTTCTCGGGTCGACTTTCCACCATGACAGTTAAATGAGCTAATAAGATCTACACGCTAGTCAATGGACATGCACCAACCAATATTACCAATAGACAGGACGTTGATAAAGTAGATGAATTCTGGAACTTGTTAGACGATGTTCTTCAGAGAATCCCACTAAACCATGTTAAGATCTTAATGGGGGATTTCAATGCCCAGATTGGCAAAGAGAAAGAGTATAAATACTGGGTTGGTAAATGGTCAGGCCATAAGCAAACTAACAGGAATGACATGAGACTAACAGAGATATGCAGGAACCATGATTTATTTTTAAATCAACAGTTTTCAAGAAAAAAATTCTCAAAAACTAAGACTTGGATTTCACCAAATCCACTATTGGGTGAATTTCAGTTGGACCATGTACTGATCTCTCGTTCCAACACGGCAGAAATCATGAAACTTAAAGTCCTGAAAGGATTAGATCTGGACTCTGACCATTACCCTAAAAAATTCTCTTTGGACATTATCTCAGAAAGGAGGAAATTCGCTCCTAAATTACCACCCAGTCGAAATAATGACCATCTTGTACAAAATAGTATGGAATTCACGCAACGGACACAAAAGTTAACCCCACAGAATTGGCAGCAACTTCAAGCTGAACTTCTAAAAACGGCTGAAAAAATTGCACCTCTAACCAGGTTACGGAAACATGCATGGTGGACTGATGAGTGTGACCACCTCACAAACCTACGACAACAAGCATGGCTGAACTGGATGTGCAACAAGAATGAAAGGACGCTAAAACATCTTCAAGACGTTAGAAAAACAGTAATAGAATCACTAAGAGTGATTCGTAAAAAAACATGAAAACATTAAAAGATATGGAAGAGGACTTCAAGAACCATCATTAAAGAAATTACTATAGAACATTCAAGCCTTCTCTCCAGTTTCAAAACGACTTTGGGAACATCGCCCACTCCAACTCTGAAAATTTTGCACTTCTTGCAGATTATTTTGGTAAACTACTCAATTGTGAGAAACCTCAGGAAACATTTCAATTTTGTCATACTCTACGGAATCCTGACTCGGAACCACCGGACCTACAGGAAATTCGGGAAATAATCCAATCCATGAAAAACAACAAAGCGTCGGGAGAGGACCAGATCGTTGCAGAACTATGGAAAAATGTAGGTGAAAACCTCATCATCATACTCAAAGAAATTATTGATGAAATCTGGCAAACTGAAAAAAATCCTCCAGATTGGAAGATGGCGATCATCCATCCAGTACTTAAGAAAGGTAGCAAAACGAATCCAAACAATTACCGAGGGATCTCATTACTCTCGGTAACTTATTTTGTCCAAAGCCCTTTTGAACCGTGCCTATCTTCAACTGGATCCGCAGATTGGTGAATACCAAGGTGGGTTCCGGAAAGGCCGATCGTGTACAGAGCAAATTATCAATTTGAAAAACATGTCTTACTTCCGTAAAATGTCTAACAAAAATTATGTCATTACTTTTGTTGACTTTGCAAAGACTTATGACAGCATTGACCGTGAATCCTTTGTTGCTGTACTCTCAGAATTTGGATTAGATCGCAAGACAACATCAATCATTCAAAGATGCCCTTTTGAATACAAGTTCAAAGGATAAATTTATGGGAGGACTGGGCGCAGAATTTTCAATTGATACAGGCATGCGTTTAGGAGATGGATTATTTCCATTGTTGTTTAATTGTGCGCTCGAAAAAGTCGTCCGAGAATGGAGACGAGCTGGTGCACCATTCCATAGACTAAGACCAAAACTCAAAGGGATAACACTAGACTGTTTGGCATTTGCGGATGACATGGCGTTAATTGCTCCAAACATTTATGATGCCCAGAAACAACTTGAATTACTTTAAGAACAAGCAGCAAAAATCGGCTTAAGGATTTCTTTTGACAAAACAAAATTTATGACGGATAATAAAACTGCTCCGAATACACTCCGCATCGGTAATTGTAAGATCTCCCGAGTGAAAGACTTAAAGTATTTAGGTGAATGTATCAATGAAACTGGCAACGAAAGAAAATCTATAGAAGCAAGACTACAGAAAATGGAAACTGTTTACCATTTGACAAAATAAGTTTATAACAAAAAATGCCTCTCTTGGAATTGTAACATTCAACATTAAAAACAGTAGTCTTGCCTGCAGCCCTTTATGCAGCCTAGACAATTAATCTACAACATAAAACACTGATAAATCAATTGGAGATTAAGGAACGCAAAATCATGCGAAAAATTTTGGGACCAAGAATCAAAGATGGAATTCACCTTCCGAACCCTAATGCTGACATCTATTTAAAATTACTGAAATCACAGACACAATCCAAATGAGGAGGATCCAATTCATGGGACATTTGGACAGAATGGACCCAACTAGGTTAACAAATAAAATCTATACGTTTTTTGAAGAGAAAGGTAACAAGGTCCAATTGGTACAAACAGGCGGAAAAGGACTTGGCTGAATTAGGTTTTCCCAGTCTCAAGGATCGAGAGGAAAATTACTCATACATGGGGGTTTGAGCCAGAAGAGAGAAGACCTACCAGACACGTTGTGATGGTCCCAATTTGTGACCAGAATGAAATGATTTTATATATTTTATTATTATTATTATTATGATTATTATTATTATTATTATTATTAATATTTTTTAAATTTACATTTTATCTTTTATTAGTTATTATGTTAACTAATATGTTTATATCTATTATTATGCGGTAATGTAGAATATTATGGCAATTGAAAGGACTTGGAGCGATACACATTATATTTGAAATAAGTTAGACGCTTGACTGAATATTATTTCTGAAGAAAATACGAACAAGAGAAGAAGAGGGTGTTCACGGAAGGCCGCCTTATCCACGGCTTCTTGGAAATGACATAAATAGACACTTATGTCTTTCACATCAAGTATTCTACCAGTATACAAATCATACTAAGAAGGAATTCTATGAAGACTTGCCACTAACAATGCTGGGCCGATGAATGAGTCCTTTGCAACTTTATACAAAAGGTGGGCTGGACCTCCCGAGAAATGTTACAAAGAAGTATTGTCATTATTGATATGTGAAAGACGGGCTAATATTGGCTAGCGACTTCAAAAGAGGGGATAGACACGTGCCTTACCTGGGAACGTTATATATATATGACGGCCGCCCAACTGAAGGTGATATTATTATTATTGAATTGCTGGAGGAGAGGAAATGGTGCTGTTCGGAGCAGAAGAGTGGTACTTGTAGCGAGATGGAGTCTGTAACGCAGTGCTAAACTAGACAGTTGACTATTTAAGTATGTGAATTTGATAAGACATTCTGTCTTATCAAACTGTGACATGGTTATGTACGAGGCTATTGTCACAGGGATGATTTATGGAATTTATTCCGTCATCCACATATAAATTCATTACTTTGAGGGAGATCAGGGCCATCAGGAACTCTCTACGCAACAATCCAATTACAATGATCTTCAATGCGGAGAGCGATTTAAACAGTTTTACTCCAGTCAAATCAGAAGGCTCTCATGCTTATTAAATTCAATCTATATGTTATTCAATTAACTCAGTATACTCCAATTTCCAATCAAGACCCATAATACAAGTAAATTCAGTAGATTCTTTAATTTAATTTATTATTATTATTATTATTATTATCTTTAGTATTTTATTCTTTTTGCACTTGTTGTGTTTATATATTAAATTCATTTTTAAATTCAAATGTTTGACTGGTTTCCTTTAGTAGCTAGAAATTACTATAAGGCAACACCATACTCCTGAACTAATTACCGTAAGGTTAGATTACGTAAGTTTCACTACGGCTGGAGATAGGAATTTCGATGCTCTACCTCTGTTTAACCGAGGTTTAATATATTATTTTGATCATGATATATAAATGGTCTGGCGCCCTTGGCTACATATAATACTACACATTATGTACTTTTTTAGTGAAGCTGACAACAATACAGATACACTATTAGATTAATACACAATTAAATGTTTCATTTTGATCACCCAAAAGTGGGCGACTATTTAAATAATTAGCTTTGCATATTAACATTATTCAGTTTAAAATAACCCATTACATTTTAACGCCCAACAGAGGAGCTTTCTTATTAATAAGATTCAGTTCTATCAAACACATTACAACGTCTGGTCGCAGCAACGAAGACTCGCTCAATCGTTGCGCATGAAGAGTTATTGGGCAAACATCAAGGCCAAGAAGTGTTGATTCCGCGTGGTCCTAGGAGACCCATTCGAGCAGAAGAAGAATTATGTGTATGTATGTCTACCCCTTATTAATCCCGTTTTCAACGGGGTCGGGGATGATGGTTGGTTGGTTCCTCAGTTTATGGACTGCGGCAACACGGTCATGTAGACCCGTGTACTTTGTGTGTGTGTAGAATCTGTCTGATAAACGGTGTTAATTGTAATGACTGTATTAGTGTGTTTTCTGTTTTTAATTCAAGTGAGGACTGCAGACATTCAATTTTCAAGTAGTTCCTACTTTTGCTAACAAACGCCACCGTCAACTACAACGAGTTCTGAACTTGGCTACTAGTGTGCCCATTTGGATATTGGCACAAGTGAACCCTTGACCATTTATATAAAATTATTTTAGAGTTTAATAGAAACGGTAAGAAACCAAGAGGGAGAATTCGTTGTGAAATAAGCTTCAGAAACACTGCAAGACACGCAGGTGGTTTATTGAATACTGGCGAACACATAAAGTCCCATTATTTTTGACAGTTTAAGTGAAAAGGGTCGTTAGAAAGGCCATTAACGAAGCAACGAAATGCACAGCTGAAGGGTCGTAATTAACACTCAACATTCCATGAGCCAGCAATCTAGCAAGAAGTTATTACTAGTCAAGTGTGACATATATGAGGGATCTACTTTTCTAAGGACATACTTGAGAAGAGGCCCCGAAAAGCGATGAGCCAGCAAGAAGTCGAACATATAAATGAGGAACTCCCCATCATAAAACTTGACAAAATGAACTCACCATGTTAACAAGATTTGAAGTTAAGACAGTAGTAGGAACAGCATAAATCGGAATGTTGGTAGACCTGAAAAATAGGTACTTAAGAAAATGCAAGCTAAGACGACGTCATTGGAATGCAGAGCGGAGTGCTACGAAGGGATACAGAGGTAATCAAGTCGGCCCCGCAGAGTGAATAACAATTATTTTGATTAATTAAAAATTAACCTAAGAACGAATTCTGTTCCGCCAACAGGCAATCGTAAAGTTATTACAGATTACGTCTGGAAATAAAATATAGACCAGATTGGAGCTAGGGGTAAAAATGTGGACTCCCGAAATTGTCAGAGACTAATTTCTGCGCCAAATCGAATAAATAAAGCTTTAAGCTCAAGCCAGAGCACAAGTTGAATCAGTCTTCGAGAAGCCTCGGAGGAGTACGCAGAACACCAGTTACGTTACACGTCACGCTACACGTTAGCACGTTAGTAACGTCAGAGCTACAAGTTAAGCTACACATTACTAAGTCAGTTAGGCGCTACGCTATCAAAGTACAAGTAGTTCAGAGAGAACACGGTTTGAGTTAGAACCCAGTGTAGGTCTTACCATTAAGCGAAGCTTGAATAAGCAGTAATTTAAACTTCAGTTGGGGCACATCACGCTAATAACTAGACGAAGTTACGCCACATAACGATCCAGAGTTAGGAACTCTGAGCGATCAGGGAAGTCTATAAACATTGACATTGAAAAGACTGCAAAGGAAAGACCGTAGAGGTCAAAACAATTAGGAATTCATATATCAAAACGAGTGCGTTACCCCAAAGTCAGGGTGTTTCAGAGAACATTAAAATCCCAAAGGGGATAATTAAAGAACACTAATCTGAAACTGCATAGTGCAGAAATATTGCGAAAGTGCGAAGTCAAAGAAAAGAGTAATAATTCGAGAAATATAGCAGCTAGAAACAGATAGGTGTGTATGGACCTCGAATTGGAAGCCAAGCTATAGAATCACGAAAATTGCGATAGATAGAGCTAGGAAAAGGAGTGGCGGCAAAGATTACGAACATTTTCGCCTAAGAACAAATAGGTCAAATCAGTAAAGCCACAAGCAGCAGAGACATTAGAAAGACTATACCGAAGAAAGGTTGGACAGAATTAGGAGATTCCGAGAAGGTGAAGTCACACGTTCAATGCGGATTAGGGGTCGCATCAAGATCATCAACTCCGTGATGTTGCACCGCAAAACGCTGAAATATGGTTCGTGTGTCATGTAAAAATTAAATAAGTGTTTTTAAGTGCAATAAGGGTTTTTAAGTGTAAAAATAATGTATCAAAAAGTGAAAAATTGTAATGTTGAAGACCAGAGAATGAAGATGGTCCATTTTTGTATAAAAATGCATTGTTGAAGCTGTTAGATGGGTGAAGACATCCAAAGATTTGGTCATGAACCGAACGTCACATGGGGTGAGTAAGAAATCTTTCATTATACTAAAATGTTGTGTCATGTGCTGATCAAAAATTGTGACATGTATAAAATGAATAAGTAAATGCACTAGTAAATAAATAAATAATGTCAAAATGTGTTGAAAAAACCGCAAAGATAAGTTTGCCAAATATAAAAATGTAATAATTAAAGTGCATAGTAAATTGAAACCCGTAAAATGAATAATTAATAATAATCAAAAATTGAAATATGAGAGGAGAAATCGATTATAAAGATATTATTGGCAAGTAATGTATGCCGTTGTTGAACTATAAAGTAATAATAAAATGAGCACCAAAATAATAATAATAATAAGTATTGAATTTCTATACTCCGATAACAATGAGAAAATACATTGAGTAATTGCATTCCGTAAGTAACAATTAAATAAAAATGAATTAATATGATAATGAGCTCTAGTTGAAAGTAACTGATTATTAAAGGATCTTTGGGATACCTCAAAGTAATGAAGTAATAATGCTATTCAGATCATAAATTTAATGAATCAAAGTAAATGGTGATAAACGAACACCTTGGAAATATATTATGAAGTTGTAGGCTATAGGCCAAATTAAAAGGGAAAAATGCTTAAGTAAAGACAGGTAAAGTAATACCGCGACATAAGTGAAGTTGAATTATTGAGAATTTGTAGTACGCGATGAAAATCCAAGTTATAAAAAGTTGTGTTGCCAAAATGGGCCAATAAATAATAAATATTAAGCAGCATCAGGCTAGCTAGTGTGTATTCCATAACAGGCATATTCGAGAGATCAAAAAATTGTCGGAAAAACGTCGTGAAATGAATGTTATTGTACGAGGGTTTGACCCACTGGGAGGCAGTAGGTCCTGCCCAGGTTAATATAAGTAAGCCGGAGTTCAGGCATGATCGAGATCTCTGAATTGTCCGCCTAAATAATGGTAATTTGCAGTGTAAGTCCTGTTGAGGCGTTGCTAAATGTATATGTATAAGTCTGGAAGGAGTAAGAGGTTTTTACGAGTATGATACAACTGGGGAGGCGTGTAGAGTTTCCGAGCCTTGTGTCATATAACCCATCCCATTGGCCAGTATTGTTGTTGTATCCGACCAAATAACAGTATGTGAAATGAATATGAAGGACGGAGTCAGGGCATGATAACGGTCTCCTGGTTTCCACCTTCCAAGTTATAAATCTTCGTGATCTCGAGATATTGCACTGATTATGAGGAAATGAAATAAATGTTATAATAAAATGAGATGGAATTAAGGAGTGAGCTTGGATTATCATATGCATTTTAAGGAAAGAGGTAAACAGTTAAAAGTCGCGAGGAGTGAATGAATGAGAAGAGAGACCAGGTCATAAATCACAAGCTAAGTAGTGTGAGGGAGAGTTGGGCGATCCGACCGGCCTTCACCGACCGCAGGGGAGCTAATACAATGGACACTCTGTGTACAGGAGTGTTATGATCTGAATAGGTAGTGGTAATAAAACGGGAGGTCATGCAATTTTGATAAATAATGGTGTTACAAGAATATAATGTAAATTGTTGAATTGGTGGGTTTTAGACAATGGTCCCCACACTAAGTTTGAAGTAATTCCATAATATTTGACCATAGTAGTCAAGGAATAAGTTTGTAAAGAAAGTAATCGATTTCTGCCTCAGAAGATGTACTAAGAAATACGGGTAAACAAATAAATGAGTTTGTAAGTAAACTAAGTAATGAAAGGAAGTGATAGCACATGATACATCATTAATGAATGCCCCTTGAGCATGAGAAACAAGTCGGAAGGACGTGAGCTCGAGTCATGGCATGTTGGAGATTGTTGATTTGTTGTGTAAATGTTTAAACCTAAGGCTTAACTGGAAGGAATAATACAGTTTGAAAGTAACTGAGAAATAAAGTAAACAATGAGAATAAAGATAAAATAAAGCCCTGAAGGGACTGTAATGATACGGTAAATGTCCGTAAAGCTTTAGTGTACTTTTCATAAATGATAGGCACGCTCTTTGCCTTAATGAATAGAAATGAAATGTTGTAAGAAAGAAATTTTGTATTGACGTTTAAGAATAGATATCAGCTCAGTTGAGCTAAGCAAGATAAAGCTAGAATGTAGATTCAAATGACTTTTGAGAATTTATGGATTTTTATTTTTATTTTGGATTTATTCCAAAATATTGATGTTGTATATGTAATTGTATTTTTCCTGGGTATTTTTAGTAAATATACTCATATTAATTGTAACATGTTTAGTTGTCAATGTAGTCCTGTAGATCCTAAAGTGCTTTCATATCTGAATGTGAGATTATGTTGTGGGCTGAACGGTACATGCCTCGAAGCCGCAGTAGCAAGCCAGGTGATGATCAAGCATTATCCATGTGAAATGGATACACTAGATGCCACCGCAGTCGGCTCCTGGCCACGAACGTTGGAACCGAAGAGCGTTAGTCAAATCTAACCTATAATTTAGCTTCACACAAGTGTAATTAGTGGAAGGTTCTTTTATATGCCTTAAATCTATGACACGGGACCGCCGGCTTACTTCCCCTCCGGAGGAAAGCATACTGAGGGATTTTTAACGCTCTTAAAAAATCCGTGACTTCAGCCGGGTTTGAACCCGCAACCTTGGGCATAGATGCTCAGCATGCTACAGGTCGGGGGATGAAAGTATATGTGGTGGATGGTTTTTACGGTCGAATGCCCTTCCTGACTCCAACCTCATGAGAGGAGTTGATGAGAGATGAGATGAATGAAGGTGAATGAAACTGGGCAAGGATATGGAAGGAAGCGGCCATGGCCTGTCAGAAGGTACCGTCCCAGCATTTACCTCGAGTTGAAAATGGGAGAAACCACGGAAAACCATTTCAAGGACGGCCGATGATGGGGCTCGTACCCACGCGTACAGAGTTCGTAGATAACTTGGCCCCATGTCCTAGAGCTGCGCGTTAGTGAGCGTTGCTACCACTGTCGGTTATTTAACAATAAATGTTACTGGCTTTACGTCCCTTTTAACTACTGCGGCTTTTAGAGTCGCCGCCGGGGTGCCGGAAATTTGCCCCGAAGAGGATCTTTTACTGACACGGCTCCCTCGCAATAACGCACCCTCAAACGCCAACTGACTACGCCAGGATTTGATCCTGCAACCTTGGGATCAGCAGGTGAGAACGTTACCGTTGAGCCAAGCAGCCAGTCTGTGTACTGTGTGTATTTGTAATTTGATGCTAGGATTGGGAAGGAGACAGTCATTTGCCTGGAGTGGAAATAGGAATCAAATACACCTCTTATCAGTTTTGTTCACGAGGCTGTACAGTGTACAGTGCTCCCACCCTCAGACCAAAATAAAACTTATTGTTAGTGCTGGGAATCGAACCCCTCGATCTAAGGTGTGACAGCCAAAAATGCTAGTCACTGCTGATTACGAGGTGGTGAAACACACTCCGGCATTTGGTTATGCTTGTAGGGAGTGAAGTTCTACGTGGTCGTTAATTTTTCCATTTTACGTGGAATCCGATTGATCAGAGTGACTTTTCACCTCGAAAATTCCATATACATTAGCCGGCTCTGCCACGAAATTTGAAAAGTGGTATGAGGACTGGAATGGGGTATACTCAGCCTCGGGTGGTCCACATGAGTAGAGGGGGGTTCGATTCCCACCTGAGCCATCCTCGAAGTGGTTTTCCGTGGTTTCCCCACTTCTTCTTCGGACAAATGCCGGGATGGTACCTACCGTCAGGCCACGGCCGCCTCCTCCCCTCCTCCTTGTCTATCCGTCACATTCTTCATGAGGCCCCCTGTTCGCTTTGCAGGTGAGGCCGCTTGGGAGAGGCGCTAGCCCCGCCTCCCCAGTAGTATCACCCGACTCGATGTCAAGCTCCAGGACACTGCCCGTAGAGGCGGTAAAGGTGGGGTCCCTCGCTGACTCCGTGGGAAAAGCCTACCTGGAGGGTAAACTGACTAAAAAAAACGTTATGGGTTTTACGTCCCTTTTAATTACTGCGGCGGCTTTTAGAGACGGCGGACTGCCGAAAATTTGCCCCGAAGGGGATCTTTAACGAGTCAGTAAATCAACCAACACGGCTCTCTCACATTTAAGCACCCTAAAATGCCAACTGACTGTGTCGGGAGTTGATCCAGCTATCTTGGGATCAGCAGCGGAGCCACGCAGCTAGTCTATACTCAAATAAAAATCATACTCAGAATGGGGGCTGGTGATGGCGTAGCAGTCAAGCTCCTTGCCTCCTGACGACCAGGACAAGGTTTGACTCCCGGTTAATAATACATTTGGATTTGATTCCACGCAGAAAGGGGGTCCCGTTGCTTATAATCGGACACGTAAAACTAGAAGCTAATTTCCGTTACACTAGGAATGGCCGCTGGTTCACATGAAAATTCCCCCCAGGGGCTCACATCTAGTGGGACGTGGGTTGGCGACCGTTTACCTCTCTTGTTCTCTTCAGACCCCGACGGTATTAGGGTATCCGAGGCCTAGGGAGTCTTTCACTTTCCTGCCTTAATCGGCCCTTGCCTCATCTTTCCTGATACCCTCATTCTTCGAGGGGTCGGCCTTCTTTTTCTTTTCATGTTATCTCCTGCCTTCTGCACAAGGCCCTCAAGGAAACAGGGTGTATGTAGCCTCACCACTTCTGGTGCACCCTGGATAGTGCTACACCCTCAAGGGCTCACGGCTGGTGAGTTTGGGAGTTGGCGATCCCGAAGGATTCCTGAGCTGGATCCGTTTTGTTCCCTTTTTCCTCTGACCTTGGGGCGATAACCTAGATCTTAGGCCTCTTAAAACAAGAATTATCATCATATTCTCTTTTCTTCCTGTCCTTTATTTGCCTTATCCTTTATTTGTTTACCATTTCTTCTTCTAGTATGTAAGTTTGTAGTTAGTATTAGTTATAGTTTTCATTCTCATCTCATTGTTCTCTATCACCCAAATCATTAGGGGTCAGACACCTTAAAACAACAATTATCGTCATCATCATCATCATAATCATCATCATCATCGTCACCATCAACAGGAGAACTAAAATGGTGGATGACTTTACCCACTTGATTCATTAGCGCGAGAATTGAGCTCGTTATGTCTTGCTTCAGAAGGTTCTGACACCGCTTTATGTAAACATGCACGTTAGAAGGCGCTGCTTCACACGTGAATTTTATTTGGGTGCTATTGCACTTTTATTGACAGCGGTTTCAGGTGGCTTAGCTTCCACAATCCCGAGCGGTAGTAGTGTGCTAGGCAGGCTAATGGAGGAGGTAGGAGTCGTCTGATTGGCCGAGAGGGTATATACAAGAGCGGTCTACTCGCTAAGCCAGACAGTGCTTGACTTGTGGTGATACTAGAAGGAACCATGGGGAAGGATAAGGATCAAATAGCCCGTGACAGGAATAGTAGCCAACTCAGGATACTGGAGGGTGAACTACCACTACCTAAAGGTATGTTAACACTTTGTTTTCTCTCTGACCCATTTAACTCATGCGTCATTCTGACATTTCCTGGTTCCATGTTTTGATTACGTTGACATTCTCTTTTTACTGGTTTGCATTTATGTTGGTGTTCTTTCTTCAGTTATGGGCTTAGGGCTTTGCGGTCTAGTCGATTGAGAATCACATCAAATGTGTTATACTGTAATAGAATGCGCACTGGTCCCTGTAACGGTAGGGTAACCATGCCCTCCGTCCTGAATAGTCAACGAAGGGATTCAAACCTAGTGGATAATGTGTTGCTAGGGATATCCTGGTCATCAGTCTCGTGTACTTTTGCGTTTGAAATCAATAATATGAATTGGAATTTATACTCCTTTAATACATAGGGGGGCGTGATGGTGCAGTGGTCTAGTTGTTTGCCTCTCACCAAGACGGACCGGGTTCGATTCCCGATGTGGTTCGTAATCCACGACAAAATTGAGGTCCCGATGGATCATGATTACGTGATTAACGGTAACTAGAAGTTTCCTTACAATATAAAGCCATTATGGTCAGTGTTTAAGTAGTTGTCGATTTGAGTTCTACGTTTCGAAGAAAAAAGGGGGAGGCGGGATTTTAAAAAAGGGGCAGGCGAGAGAAGTGATGGCTCGGAGGTCATATTGCCTACCTCTCACCCAGGCGGATGGGGTTCGATTCCCGGTAAATGATTTTTGAAGAGAAATGTGACGTCCTGTGGTTCGGATTCCACGCTAGGTCTCGTGGCTCATTATAGCGAGATATAACTGTCACGCAAAACTACAAGTTTCTTTCGTACCATATTTTCAAAGGATATATTGTTGTTGTTGTTGTTGTTGTTACATTTATTGGAATTTATCTATGTATTGTGACATCCTGTGGTTCGGATTCCTCATTAAAATGAGGTCTCATGGTTCATGATAACGAAATTAACTGTCACTCAAAACTTCATGTTTCTTTCACTGGAAGGACAAATATCAATCAAATTAGGAAGGGTTTCGTAAAAAGAAAACGAAGAGTTTTCAGCAAAGATTTTGAATTCTTGTTCAATGTTTACAATTTAGGACAGGAACAATTTTTTAGCTGCTTTGGTGGCGTAGTCGGTAGCATGCTGAGCTTCTATGCCCAAGATCGCGGGTTCAAACCCGGCCGAAATCGTCGGAATTTTTAAGAGTTTTTAAAATCCCTCCGTATGCCTTTCTTCAGAGGGGAAGTAAAGCCGGCGGGCCCATGTCATAGATTTATGGCATGATAAAGAACCTTCCACTAATTACACTTGTGTGAAGCTAAATTATAGGTTAGATTTGACTAACGCTCTTAGGTTCCAACGTTTGTAACCAGGAGCCGATTGCGGTGGCATCTAGTAACATAGTTCAGAACTAGTTGATCGTTGACGTTGGTAGCAAAAGTTGGAACTACTTGAAAATCGAATGTCTGCAGTTGTTACTTGAATTACAAAACAGAGCCATCACAATTAACATCGGTTATCAGAAAGATTCTACACACACCCAAAATACACGGGGCTACATGATCGCGTTGTTGCAGCCCCTAAACTGAGGAACCAACCAACCAACAAAACCACATTCATACAATAATTCTGAGCTCAGGTGCACTAATACTGAGGTAGGAAGGGATATTCGGAAACTTCCAGGGCGCTAGAATGGCGCAAATCCAAGCTTGTTCCTTACCTCGTCTTTAGGGAAGGAAAACGTAGCAACGTAACCATTTAATTTCACAGGCATTATTTCCCTCACAGCAAGGTACACAACACATCCTATACTTAGGGCATCATTACTTCCGACTTGAAGTTTTAAGTGATGCGCTTATAGGTTAGTGGTCTATATATTAACCAACTACAGGGTCTTTAATATAAAGTAAGAACGGCAAGTGGCAGTTTTGTTATCCGCTGCTGCGGTGGTCCCGGCCGAGCTTGTGGCGCACCACGGCCCCCTGCTTTAAGCATGTGTGAAATATTACCTTATAAAAGATGCTAGAAGTGTCGTCCTTTCTGGATTATACAGGCATTGTATCTGGTAACCACATTCTCGCTGACACGAGTGAGTTCTGCCACTGTAATGTTTCTGATTGCAAGCGTAATGTTTCCTTTCAGTTCCTCCAATGTGTGAGGATTTGTTAACATTTGTTAAAAAGAGGATGGTAGGTCTTATTGGTTTTCACGGCTAGTGAATTAAAACTCAGCAATTTTACTAGGCGCGGACACCCAAGAGCCTGCTGATGAGCCAACTTGGTGTTTCTAGGCAAAACCCCACACAAGACACGGCATAAACCTAGAGAAATCGCTGAGTTTTTATAAAATACGTTTTACATACAAAAAATACGATGTTGCAATGATAACTGTCTCACCATGTTAGCAGCTGAGGTTCAGACTGGCGACTGAACACCTGCACGCTTATTGCAAGGTCAATTATGTTCTATGCGCTTTCAATACTACAGCAGGGGTCCACAGCGCGCCACAAGCTCGGCCAAGGCCACCGCAGCAGCGGATAACAAAACTGCCGCTTGCCGTTCTTACTTTATATGAAAGACTCTGTATAAGGACAATATATATTGTCAATGATGCTGATGGTTGAAACTTTCAGCCAAATACCAACACATTTTATTTTGGACGTGTTAATATTAGTCTACTGAAAACCAAATATTATCTCATTATCTCCTTGACTTAAAAGTACATGAAACATAAAAAAAATGAAATTTAAAAAGTTTTAAAAATAGTAGGCCTAATAAAATTATAATTAAAAATAAATAATCTTATAAAAATTAAAATTCTGTTGTTTTATAATCTTAATTTTTAGAACATTAAATTATTAAAGGAGACAAAAATTAAAATGAAAAATAATTATTAGGGTGAAACGTTGAAATTAAATTAAAACAAATACAAATAAAAGACCTGCAATAATATTCCGCCCTAGATTAGTCGTTATACAGTATATCGAGATTAAGGGCCGGCTTTCATTGGCTGGTTGGAGTGATTTTACTCCTGGCCGCACTTAAACGCTAAGTTGAAAGTAATGATGCTCCATGTATAGGTTCATTGAAATATTTAAATGAAATGACAGTGAAGAATTTGCTTGTTGTAGTGATAGAAGCCATTTTTCAGTGTTGCCTAATTCTATTAAAGAAATCATTTCAGTCGGTCATCACAAATTGTGCACAATTACATTAGGAGGGAATCAAGGTTAGTATTTACATGCCCTACAAAGTAACACTCTTTTAAGTAGGTATTTGTACATAAAAACGCGTTAGTTTGTAGGTTATGTAAATACTTGTTTCCCGCCTAATATAATTGGTTACAATTTGTGATGACCGACTGAAAAACTTTCTTGCCATGACAACGCTACTAAATTGATGAGGGATGATCCATCTGAGGTTGCCATGACAAAGCTACTAAATTGATGAGGGATGAGCTATCAGAGGTTGCCATGATAACGCTACTAAATTGATGAGGGATGAGCTATCAGAGGTTGCCATGATAACGCTACTAAATTGATGAGGGATGATCCATCTGAGGTTGCCATGACAACGCTACTAAATTGATGAGGGATGAGCCATCAGAGGTTGCCATGACAACGCTACTAAATTGATGAGGGATGGGCTATCAGAGGTTGCCATGACAACACTACTAAATTGATGAGGGGTGAGCTATCAGAGGTTGCCATGATAACGCTACTAAATTGATGAGGGATGAGCTATCAGAGATTGCCATGATAACGCTACTAAATCGATAAGGGATGAGCCATCAGAGGTTGCCATGACAACGCTACTAAATTGATGAGGGATGAGTTATCAGAGGTTGCCATGACAACGCTACTAAATTGATGAGGGATGAGCTATCAGAGGTTGCCATGATAACGCTACTAAATTGATGAGGGATGAGCTATCAGAGGTTGCCATGATAACGCTACTAAATTGATGAGGGATGAGCCATCAGAGGTTGCCATGACAACGCTACTAAATCGATAAGGGATGAGACATCAGAGGTTGCCATGACAACGCTACTAAATCGATGAGGGATGAGACATCAGAGGTTGCCATGACAACGCTACTAAATTGATGAGGGATGAGCTATCAGAGGTTGCCAAGATAACGCTACTAAATTGATGCGGGATGAGCTATCAGAGGTTGCCATGATAACGCTACTAAATTGATGAGGGATGGGCCATCAGAGGTTGCCATGACAACGCTACTAAATTGATGAGGGATGAGCTATCAGAGGTTGCCATGATAACGCTACTAAATTGATGAGGGATGAGCTATCAGAGGTTGCCATGATAACGCTACTAAATTGATGAGGGATGAGCCATCAGAGGTTGCCTTGACAACGCTACTAAATTGATGAGGGATGAGCTATCAGAGGTTGCCATGATAACGCTACTAAATTGATGAGGGATGAGTTATCAGAGGTTGCCATGACAACGCTACTAAATTGATGAGGGATGAGCTATCAGAGGTTGCCAAGATAACGCTACTAAATTGATGAGGGATGAGCTATCAGAGGTTGCCATGATAACGCTACTAAATTGATGAGGGATGGGCCATCAGAGGTTGCCATGACAACGCTACTAAATTGATGAGGGATGAGCTATCAGAGGTTGCCATGATAACGCTACTAAATTGATGAGGGATGAGCTATCAGAGGTTGCCATGATAACGCTACTAAATTGATGAGGGATGAGCCATCAGAGGTTGCCTTGACAACGCTACTAAATTGATGAGGGATGCGCTATCAGAGGTTGCCATGATAACGCTACTAAATTGATGAGGGATGAGCTATCAGAGGTTGCCATGATAACGCTACTAAATTGATGAGGGATGAGCCATCAGAGGTTGCCTTGACAACGCTACTAAATTGATGAGGGATGAGCTATCAGAGGTTGCCATGATAACGCTACTAAATTGATGAGGGATGAGCTATCAGAAGTTGCCATGATAACGCTACTAAATTGATGAGGGATGGGCCATCAGAGGTTGCCATGACAACGCTACTAAATTGATGAGGGATGAGCTATCAGAGGTTGCCATGATAACGCTACTAAATTGATGAGGGATGAGCTATCAGAGGTTGCCATGATAACGCTACTAAATTGATGAGGGATGAGCCATCAGAGGTTGCCTTGACAACGCTACTAAATTGATGAGGGATGAGCTATCAGAGGTTGCCATGATAACGCTACTAAATTGATGAGGGATGAGTTATCAGAGGTTGCCATGACAACGCTACTAAATTGATGAGGGATGAGCTATCAGAGGTTGCCATGATAACGCTACTAAATTGATGAGGGATGAGCTATCAGAGGTTGCCATGATAACGCTACTAAATTGATGAGGGATGGGCCATCAGAGGTTGCCATGACAACGCTACTAAATTGATGAGGGATGAGCTATCAGAGGTTGCCATGATAACGCTACTAAATTGATGAGGGATGAGCTATCAGAGGTTGCCATGATAACGCTACTAAATTGATGAGGGATGAGCCATCAGAGGTTGCCTTGACAACGCTACTAAATTGATGAGGGATGAGCTATCAGAGGTTGCCATGATAACGCTACTAAATTGATGAGGGATGAGCTATCAGAGGTTGCCATGATAACGCTACTAAATTGATGAGGGATGAGCCATCAGAGGTTGCCTTGACAACGCTACTAAATTGATGAGGGATGAGCTATCAGAGGTTGCCATGATAACGCTACTAAATTGATGAGGGATGAGCCATCAGACGTTGTCATGATAATGCCATTGCACGAGATCACATTCAGTTTTACATCTGACTCTGTGGGAAGCGGCGTCGGTGACGTAAGTGGTAGCATGCTGAACTACTATGCCCAAGGTCGCGGGTTCAAAGCCAGCCGAAGTCGTCGGATCTTCTAAGAGTGCTAAAAATCCCTCAGTATGCTTTCCTTCGGAGGGGAAGTTCCAACGTTCGTTGCGAGTTGCTGGTTGCGGTAGCATCTAGTAGCCAAGTTCACAGCTAGGAGTCGTTGACGGTAGTATTTGGTAGCAACATTAGGAACTACTACTTGAAATTGACTGCCTGCAGTCCTTACCTGATTTACAGACTAATACAGCCATCACAATTAACACAGTTTATCAGAGAGATTCTACACACACCCAAAGTACACGGGGCTACACGACCGCGTTGTCGCAGCCCCTAAACTGAGGAACGAACCAACATCTCTCCGGGAGATAAAATATTGCGTGAAGAAGTATCAGACCGTTAGATAGTTACACATCAGTGTCGAAACCTTGCATAAGGACAGTGTGACCACAAGTATAAAAATGGACCCCAAATGGCGAGAAGGTTACCGTCCCCATAAGACAATAAACTTTAAAAATATGCATAAAAGGACGAAAAACAAAGTTAATTAAGCTCCAATTGCAAAATAATTTCTCGAAATAAATGAGGTCTGATCCTTCTACGAAAACCTGCATATTTTGCCTATTTTCACCTATCCCCTAGTTTGCTCAGTGAAATCTACCTCCGCCTTCTGCGTGCCGAGAGGAATTTTTTAAATTATTAAAGAAAAATGTAATACTTGTCGCTCCCGCTCTAGCGCACAATGGCTCTATTCCACCAGAGAAAAAATAGGGGGAGGACATATTGTTGTGCCTCTATGGCTCAGACTTTTAGATTAAGTATATGTGGAGGCAAATCACTTAATGGGCAGACAGCTATAATCCTTCGACTTTATTTACATCTTCCGATAAAACACTTCAATTTTCCAATTTCCAATTCGCTTGGCGTACTTTATCACAATCAATAAAGCTTGAGAAGAAACTCTGGAACGTGTAGGCCTCTATTTGCCTCATCAAGGTTTCAGTCATGGCCATCTTTCGACGCCCTTAAAATTGCAACAATGTCAAAAGTAATCGTTCAAAAAAATGCATATAAGAGAATCCTTCAGTAAAAAAGAGACTGATAGTCAGTCTGAAAGACTGGACTTTATATCATTTTAAATGCTAGCAGCCGAGTACGAAGAAGGCAGTGCGAGAACAGAGTTTCAAGATTCTATTTTGTTTTTTCACTGCCTAGTTGATTGTTCTCGCACTGCCTTCTTGGTACTCGGCTGCTACATCGTACTATGACGTCACACACTTCAGTGCATTCTCGGTACATTTCGTCCCGTCACCGTAACGTAACGCCAGACCCCAGCGTAACGACGAAGTCGACAAGATCATTTAAAATGATAATATTTTCCCAATGACCGTCATGTTTTGACGGATATGAACTAGTTTGCTTCTTAAATTCATTACCAGGCATTGATTATGCATACAACTTAATACAGGGGCGTGGTGGCGCAGCGATCAAGCTGTTGGCCTCTCACCGCGGCAGACCGGGTTCGATTCCCGGTCAATGCATGTGAGATTTTCAAAGTGAAATGCCATGTCCTGTGGTTCGGATTCCACGTAAAAAAAGAGGTCCCGTGGCTTATGATCTCACGATTAACGGTCACGTAAAACTACAATATTCCTTTCTTCCTTCAACTTAATACGGGAAATACTCACTTTTACAACATTCAGCAGGTCGGATTTACCACGGGGTATTTCACGGGTGTTGAAATAGTAAATACCAACTGATTTTTAAATGCTGTCTTATTCAATTAAACTGTATTTACCAACAAAAGTTAGCATGTGAGCCTAACCTGTTTACACAACTTACGGCCTCCCCAATGTGTTGCCAATTCTACCAACAGCACGGCTTGATAATTGTAAACGACGATGCTTAAGATAATCTAAATTGACTTCGTAACGAAAGAGGCAAACAAACAAGTTAGCAAGGGAGTGGTGTTGCTAGGAGACGACAGGTGACGTCAGAGGGAACAAATGAAAGTTGCGCTTCGCTGCCTCCCACCTTGTCCTAACCCAACGTAAAGTAAGCCATCATGGTACGCAGTGCGAAGATTATGTTCCTTGCGCAACCTTTTCACAAGAGCAGTCGAGTGTATAAGCAAAATGTTAACCGTATCCGGCCCGCAACCACAAGACTATTAGGCGCATCCGCACGTTTGTATCCGAATCTGTTAACTTAACAATCATATTTTTAATTTATTAGAAAAAGCATAGAGTATTAACGCAACACCTTTAGACATTTGAGGAGAAATTCGTTCCCCTAGGCTAATTCTGAATCGGAAGACAATAATGTTGACTGAGTTTTGTCCCTCTGAGTAACAGCAAGTGAAACAGCGAGTGGATAATTATAGCACTTACTTAGCCGTCGGATATACCCTCGCAGGCAAGCGCAGGTGTAAATGTTTTTTTTTTTGATGATTTTAATTGATCTTGTCGACTTCGTCGTTACGCTGGGGTCTGACGTTACGTTACGGTGACGGGACGAAATGTACCGAGAATGCACTGAGGTGAGTGACGTCATAGTACTGCTTGAGCTTCCTCCTTTCCCCGCGCGCTCCCGAGAGCGTGACGTCATCCAGCCAGTTACCTCCTTTGACCTTGGTTTGCACTTGCTAACGGACTTTGAGTTCACGCAGCATTTAAAATTATATAAAGTCTTGTCTTTCAGACTGACTATCAGTCTTTTTTGTGCGTATAAGGTGCGTTCAAAAAGTAACGAGCCGGAGGCATAATTGCAGAAACCAGTACCTGTATGTTAGAAGTATTGGCCCTAGTTCCGCACGTACAGCTGGACGTCGGCGTCCGAGATGAATCTTTGGCCCCGCAGAGCCCTTTTCAGGGGACCAAACATGGCGTAATCATAGGGAGAGAGGTCTGGACTGTATGGAGGGTGGCCGAGAACCTCCCATTTGAATTTATGCAGGAGTGCCGCGACTGTGTTGGCCGTATGAGGTCGTGCATTGTCGTGGAGCGACCACAGCGCGGCTATGGCGTTCAGTGTCACTCGGCGGTCCTGGGTAATGAGTGCATCAACCAGCTGGATGTTGTCATCGGTAATGCAGTGGGCTGCCCCAGACCGGGCATCATCGGTTAACGACACCCGTCCTTCCCTGAAGCGCTTGTGCCACGCCTTGCCCCTTGCAAAGGGACATGCAGTGTTCGCCGTACACTTGTGACATTCGGCGATGAATGTCCGTTCCCCCTACTCCTTCCGCTATCAGAAACCAAACAACACCTCTTTGCTCTTCGTTTGACGCCTCCATGTCACTGTCTGCAATGCGACTGGCAGCGTTGGACGATTGATGCATGCTGCTGCTCGCTTTGTATCGTCACGTGACGTGCACGCGTGCCCTCTAGCGACGGGCTGTGACCTTCCACGCTCTGGTCGGAACCACACCTCGTTACACACGCCATGATTAGCCCATGTCGTCACTGGTTCGCGCATTACAGCCTCCGGCTCGTTACTTTTTGAACGCACCTTATATATCAGCACTAATTGGGGGTATTTCCATGACTGTCTTCTCTATTATTCTCATCAGTGGCGGCTGGTTAATAAGGTTGCTGTGTTACACAAAGACCAGATTTCTTTAAGAAACACAATTAATACCGTAATACAGTGGAGCGTGGCTGATTCGAACTTCCATAATTCGAAATCTTCTTTAATTCGAATTGTTCTCTTGGTCCCCAGCATTTTATATACAATCAATGCTAATAAATCGTGGTTAATTCGAATTATATTTTGGATAATTCGAAGTTTCTACGTGTAAAAAGCCGATCGGAAGCCAAACAGTTGGGTCAGTTACCGAAAAAATTGTTCCGAGTGCAGCCCAAGCAACAAACCACATCACAGAACTTATGCGTTTTTTTTAGTAGAAATGACGTACTGTAAGTGGTTCTGTTTTCCGTTCCTTAAATTTGTTAGATTGTTTTGTGATGGCTGAGAGACTTAATTGTAGGAAACAAGTAAAAATCTCAAAAATGTTTTGAAAAACAGTAGATCTCTCTGGGATTACTACTGTCCTTAAATAGGTGAATAACTTAGTACATTTTGGTTTTATTTTTCATTTGAAACTTTTGAGGTCTTTATAAAGTACCGTTGTCTGTTAATCTGCTTTGTTGAAGGTAAATCATTATGTAAACGTAATACAATATACTCTATTTTCTCTACCCATTTCAAAGAACTTTCGTAATTCGAATTTTTGGATAATTCGAATTTTTTTACTGTCCCTTGAGGTTCGAATTATCGAAGTTCCACTGTAATATTTTTAGCTGTGCGTTTCCTTTTATATGTATAGGAATTCATAATTTTGTTCCTTAATAATTCAGGAAATCGTTTAGTGTAGTAAGTTACTGTGAACTGTCTGAGAAAGCGAAGCGCGCCAACTCTACTGTCTAGCAGTGCTCGTCCGTTTGGTCGTTGCCAGGCCCAAGCACCGACCAGATCACAATAGTGAAGGGTATATCAGAGATGCTAGACCGGGTAAGTCCCATCCCAACAGTTAAGTCGGCTGGTCGTTGCCAGCTGATTGCTACAAGGGAACCGACGCGCGGACGGAAACATCAGAGATGCTCCGTCAACTGCCGATGTCTTGCATTGGGATTTGTGCGTCTTGTGACACTCGCGGTTCTATCTCACCCTCTTATAGCCCATAATGAGGCTCATTACAGTACAAGTTTTCATTATGATACAGTTTCTCCCACCAATCAGAGCTCAAGAAACAGTTGTGTGACCAATTAGGTGAGGATAGCATCGCACCTGCGCTCACTTCCATGGCCCTCTATTTTAAATTACACTGCGTCGCGAGGCAGGTCGCAGGAGGCCATGGTCAAATACAAGGTATTTTCGGCGTCCCATGCGCTCTGTTCAGTACATAAAACTGGTGAAATCTTGACAGATATTTATGAATATTTATGTTCGAACATAAAATAGTTATAATTATCGTCGAACATAAATAGTCGTATGCAACTCGCCTATAATGGTAATTAAGACACTCGTATGGAAATTATATGAAACTCGCTACGTTCGTTTTATAAACATACTCGTATCTTATTTACGGTGCAGCTGAATAAAGTTTTCTCTGACATCAAGCAGTCTTTTACCCTAACTACCTCCCCCTCCCCAGGATGTCGTGAATGCAGATGGTTGTCACATTGTAACCTGGACTGTCAACATGGGACGCCATTAACACCTATTACCCACTCATGTGGTAATTAAGATGTGTTTCATTCAATGGTTTATTCGTTATGTCTCTTCCGCATGTTCTGCCAAAGGTTTCCACGCCGTTTCATTGCCCTACGATCACTCGTTTATCCGGGGGAGGGGCTCGCAAGTAGTGCAAGTTTAATTATAACCACCATGTATAACGGACCTAGAAACCTCATTAGACAATATTTTCAAGCAGATACAAAGGCGGGGGGGGGATGTGTAACTGCATACAAATCCCTGATGGCCTGTGATTGTGTGGAAACTGTAGTAGTGTGTGTGTGTGTGTGATGACAGTATTTTTTTACGGTCGGGAATGTGGTAGGACTGCTCAGATTCTATTTGTCATTTTAGCCTATTTTCATTTATGAAAAAATAGGCTTATGAGATCACTTTTTTAGGGGGCAGATGACCTCGTAGTTCCGCCCCTTAAAACAACAATAACTAACTAATTAGATCACCTTTTGTCCATATGTGTGTGTTTGTGCGTGCCCCCTCTAATAACTTCTAAACGGCTGGAGCGATTACAATGAAACTCGGTAAGGTCGTAGTACTATTTTGGCCGACTCCGACCGTGCCCATCAAATTTTATTACGTCTCACCAATATAACATGGCGGCTGTGCGAAATATTTGACCGGCATTCTATATCTCCGAAACTATTACTCATATAAAGGGCACTACTAGAAGCATACCTATGTGACTTCCAAAAATCTGATAACTACAAAACGAACATGGTGGCCAAGCGAAGTTGAAACATTTATATATACTTTTTCTCACGATTTAACCATCCGAACGCAGTGAAACTTGGTACAGCAAATGTTTATACTCATTGTAATCCACTGACATATAATTTAGTTCAATTGTTTACATAACCTCAAGATGGCGGCTGTGTGAAATATTAAAATAACGTTTTTATTTCTTGTGGCCTAATCATGCGATCGAAGTCAACGTTTGAATAATGAACCTACGCAATAATCGTCATCTAATATTAGATAACTCAATGTCCTAAATATATAAAATACTTAGATGGTTCTCAATATCTACAAATCTATCACAGCAATCAAACTGAAAATTGATAGAGGCAATTAACATAAGTGGGATATATGAAAATAGGCTGTATAGTTCTTCACGGAAATACTTGTTATTTGCATGAACCCTCCATAACGAGCCGTGTGTCAGTCATGATTACATTATCAGGAGCGTGTCCGATGCTCAGCAGTTCAGGTGCCATTGATAAGAACCATCGTGAGTTGGAGCCGAATTCTTCAAGGTCCTGGCTTACTAGTACACACCACTCACAAACTAGATTCTCGTTCAGCAAAATCAAAGGGAGCTTGTTTAGTTTCAGGTCAACACCATGAAAATCATTTTCGATTTAATCTTAGAAGATTTCATCCTTATTTGTGAAATTATTTTATTACTAGCAACCCGCCCCAGCTTCGCCCGGTATCTTTAGTTAGTTATTGTTGTGTTAAGGGGCGGAACTACGAGGTAATCTGCTCCTCTTAACACAGATTAAAACATATTGCAAAGGAATTTAAAATTTTAGAGGTTGATAACTAAATTTGGAAAGACCGAAAATTAATGAAACAAAGAAATTAAATAAAACTAATTAATTATAAAAAATAAACAAAAATTACGGAAATGCAAAAAATTATCATTCAAAAACGAACAAGTCGTTGGGTCAATGTTCACTGGAAAATTAAGATTGATGGCCATAACCCACTCTCACTTATAAAGCGGATGACGATATCAGCAGCCACCACGTCATCGGCTAATACTGTATACGTGAGAGTGTCATCTGCAAACCAAGGTCTCGTCGTAAGTCAGCAAGATCCACACACTCGGTTAAAATGTGGGCCACGGTGAAAACGGCTCCACATGTACAAAGTGGGGGGGGTCTTCCCTTCTCATTAGGTACGAGTGGGTGGATCTTGTATGACCTATCCTTTGCCTACACTCCAAACACACATACTCTTCTCTGAAGTCTTAACTCGACACGACAGTTTGATGCTGGCCGCAGCAGGGGCGATAGGCTCACTCGCTCCGATGCTAGTAATTTAAATTTCCAATGAATGGAGATTGTTGGAAGAAATGAAAACATAAAACAACTTATAGTGGGCGATGCATTAGGCCTAAATATAGAGAAATGCTGTCGGGGACATTTTTTTGTAGAACGTTTCATGCTGAAAAATTCTTGCACTCATAGTAGGCCTATATATATATTTTTAACGGTTTACCCAGTGTACGCTTAAGAGGCGCACGGACAGCAGGTTTTTCTTCGACTCAATTCACTGAAATCGTTACTGCTCGACTTCCTTTGGTCATAAATGAATGTTTTTCTACAGAAACCTTCCTCGAGAAATGCTTTACATAGTGGTGAAAGATGCATCAAAATCCATTAACCGTTTTATACTAAATTTTATACTAAGTAGAGATTAAATTGAAACCCAAAGGCCATTGGGAGAACTTGGCTATGACAGTGGTATCAAACTCTATCTGTTAGATAGTCAGCTTGGAGGATGGTTGGATCCTCAAAAAGCACCACCATAGGTTATGTGGTAGAAACCTACAAAACCGAGGCAGCACTAAAATGAGACGTACTAGGCAAGGTGTGGAGTGAGGTAGTTTGCCATTGCTTTCCTCACTGAGTCAGAACAGCTGTACTAACCCTATGAGCAGAACCTTTCACAACATCCACAGGCACTGACTGTGCCCTGAAGGTCATTACTAAGCACCACCCATACCTCAGTAGGTTCCATATAATCACAGCCATGAGTGAGACTGAGACATCGGTGGAAAGCCACATTTTACTCTAGCCTGTGCCAACAGACAAATGCAAATATACTGCATTCATCAAGGGATGGCAAACAGGCAGTGTATCAAACTCACAACAACAATATTATAATGGTGTATGTGGATGAAATGAATGATAATGACGTCATTAAAAACCACACGAGGAGCTGCAGCAAGTCCAGAGTTAGGAGGTTCGAATCCTGGCCCTGGTAGCGGCTATCCTGAGTTTGTTTTCTCTCCTGTTTTTTTCCACATTCTCTCTAGGCATATTTGGGGATAGTACCGATACCTTATTTCAGGTCCCGTGGCACCTAACACATACTACAGAAGTCATCACAAAAACACTGGTTATCAGACTAATTTAAATGGGGACTGATGATGACCTAAGCTGTCCAAAGCCTTCTGATACGAATTGACAACACAGGATGTCGACCAAAGCGAAGTAACAGATTTCTCTGTCAATTCGCTGATTTTTCCATTATGAAAATTAAAACTCTCTGAGTAACAGCAACGGCCATAATAAATATATAAAACAGAGTTTGTACTTAAAAGAGCAAAGTAGAAAAGAGAAGGAAAAAAATGCCAATTTCTAACTTTCTCATCCAGGAAAACTATTGTACTTGCGAGTATTGAAAGGTGCTCGTCAATAGTAATGCTCTCAAAAATCATACAGTTACACATTTATATACAAATACACATGTAATTTGTGTGCTCTATCTTGCAAGGAATGAGAGCTTACTGATTTAACGTCAGTACGAACATACAACAAGCAACAGAATATACTTTTCCCCCATAAAAATTTAAATTCTTAATTTCCAATTATTCAAGGCTGAACCTTGTACGACTAAAAGTCCCTGAGTGTCATTAAAATACTCTGATAATTCCCTGAGTTTTCCAGGATTTAAAAAATCCCTGAGTATTCCCTGTTTTCCATTTTTTTTTCTTTTTTCAGAGCAGTAGACATCCTGCGGAACAACATAGTTTAACCGGATCGTTACAATCTGTCTCATTGAGCTAACAAACTGACAGAGCCAGTATTCTGGATTACGTTTTACCATTCCCCTGCTTGTGGTCGGTGCAGATAAGATGTGTGGCTACAGATTACAGCACAAAGATATACAGTACAGACTTTAGAAGCATTCTTTTCAGAGTTGCCTTTGTAATCTAGGGGGGGGGGGAGTTGATTTTCAGTTGGTCAATACGATAATGTGCACACTAATAATAATAATAACAATAATAATGGAAATTAGAAGTAGTAGAAAGAAGAATTATACACAAAATACTCGGCTCTTTAAATACTGCAGAATTCTGGAAACTAAGAAGTAGGCCTAATGATGAAATATACTTCGGTGGCATAGTTGGTAGCATGGTGCCCTAGGTCGCGGGTTCAAACCCGGTTGAAGTCGTCGGATTTTTTAAGAGCGTTAAAAATCCCTCAGTATGCCTTCCTTGGGAGGGAAAGTAAAGCCGGCGGTCCCATGTCATAGATTTATGGCATGATAAAGAACCTTCCACTAATCACACCTGAGTGTAGCTAAATTATAGGTTAACTTTGAGTAACGCTCTTACGTTCCAACGTTCGTAGCCAGGAGCCAACTGCGGTGGTATCTAGTAATAAAGTACAGAACTAGTTGGTCGTTGACGGTGGCGTTTGGTAGCACAGATAACACACACTAATACAGCCATCACAATTAACACCGGTTATCAGACAGAATCTACACACAGCCAAAGTACACGGGGCTACATGACCGCGTTGTCATAGCCCCTAAACTGAGGAACCAACCAACCAGAATCAATACGAAAGAGGAGATTGCTATTTTTTTGGACATTTTACAGGATGGATTACAGTAGGTTAACGAAGCAGATCTTCACATTCCTGTGGAACAAGAAGTCGACAACAACCTGGGTACAAGAAGTCAAAAAGGATTTGGAATGAAACAATATCAGAGAATAAGATACACCACAAAAGTATATTTTTACGCTAAAAGTGCTAAAAATGGAAGGATTCCAAGGGAGGAAGGGAAAGCAAACCGGAAGGAATATTGGAGGAGGAAGAAGAAGGAACAGCAAAGGACAAAGCATGGAAATTGGCTCGTGGTCCCTAGACGACCAAAAATAAATAATAATAATATCGTATGGCCTCGGGTGCCTGGTGCAAGCTTTGTTAATTGACGCCCAGAGGTGCATGTCGAATTTTATCTCTCATTGGAGTGCTATGAAAGTCAAGGAGGTTAGATATTTAAGCTCCTTGACACTATAGCGCTTTCTAGTAGAGAAAGGAAGAACTTTTATTTTTATTTTTTATTTCTTCGGCTTTTTCCCAATTATTTGGGGTCGCCGGAGCCAACCAGGCTCATTTATTTTTGGTTTTGGCCGGGGATTTAAGGCCGGATGCCCTTCCTGACGCCACGTGATTTTTCAGGTGAAAATTCCACCCCGCTGTCACCGGGATTCGAACCCCGGCCGTCCGGGTGAAAGACGAGCAGCTAAGCCACTGCGCCATCACGCTCCCCAAAGGAAGAACTTTTATCATTTCAAATAATCTTGTCGTCTTCGTCGTTATGCTTTAGGTCTAAAGTTACGCGGGACGGAGACGGTGGCGTTACGGAGACGGTACTGTGACGTCACGCGGGAAGCCTTAGATAATGGATAAAGGACGGCGAGTGCGTGACGTCATGCAGCCACGCGGCTAGCCTAAGTTATTGGTTAATGGAGTCTGTTGAAAGAGTCCTGGGGTGTCGAGCGACCTGGGGCTTTGAGCGAAGCGAAAAGAATACAGGGTGACTCCTAAAGAGGTGTACAAGATGCCAGATAAGAATACAGGGTGACTCCTAAAGAGGTGTACAAGATGTCACACAAGAATACAGGGTGACTTCTAAAGAGATATACAAGATGCCAGATAAGAATACAGGGTGCGTCCTAAAGAGGTGTGCAGGATGTCAGAGCAAAATACAGGGTGACACTTAACGAGGTGTACAGTATGTTCGATTCAATCAAATACATGATGACCCTTATGCCCGTTGCTCACGGTAAAATGTTTCTTAAAATTTATTTTACAACTAATTTTATAAAATTTTGACGAAAGCAAGCTGTGTTGTTCACGGTAAAATTATTTTATAAAATCCATGGATGTATCTGGATCGCCATCTACCGATAAACTTCTGAACCAAGAATCAGCTGTTCAACACACATATTTTGAGAGTATGGCTCCAACAAACAAACAAACAAAGCAAACATTGCAAAAATTGCTGCTTTAGCTACAATTATATGTTGAACAGTGGTGAAAAGGAAGAAAAGAAATGCTAGGAAGTCCTGGACTCGGGAATGGATAACAAGAGGAGAAGAGTAGAGGAATACTCTCCTTGGTCGAAAATGAGTTGACGTTAGAAATCAGAATTCATATAGGAATTTTCTAAGAATGGAGGAAAGCAGTTTTAAAAAACTCTAGATCTCGTTAGTCCCAAAATTATTCGACAGGACACTTAACATGAGGCAAGGTAATTCTCCTGAAATGAGACTGCAAGTGAGTTCGAAACCCGTTTATCTTCGCCTTCACATCAGCCTGGCTTGTGTTCGGTCGAATTTGTGAAACATATTCGGCGATTGAGATTTCTGCCTCCCTTCTTGCATTTCTATTGTGGTATATGGGCGTTTTAACCTCATACAAACACTGATATTTCTGGTACTAGTCCAGTAAAACACTAACAGCTTGGGAGCCTGTATCACACGACACTAGTTAGTATGAAAGCTTCTACCAGTACTGGTATACACGCTGGTATAGACGAGTCTAGCACCGTGTGATATGTACCTTCCATGCTAGGTTCTGCCTTCCATAATAGCTTCCATACAACTCACGAAATTGAACAGGTGCCATTTTTCCTGGCAGTTTTCATGAAAGTTTGAGTACAACAACCAATCGGATTGTTTTTCTCGTACAGGTAGTTATCCTAGGGGCAACATAAACAAGTAGATTTGTTATGTGGGTAGGCCTACGAATAAATACATCAGAATTAAACTATATTTTCTTTAAAAGGCGTCTGTGTGATAAGCGCTAGCTATATCCAGTAAATACAGAACGTGTCATATTATTATTATTATTATTATTATTCTGGGATAAATATTTAACTATTTAAATTCTAATAGTTATCACGAATGGTATCCGTCCATGGTTACAGTATTTAGGGAAAATAAAAATTTTAAATGGGAGAAAACGCAAAACAAAGTTGCAATATTGCTGTACGACGTAAGGAGGAAATTATAAAATAATTAAAAGGAAGTAAAAATCTCCGCCCCTGGATAGCCTTGAACACGGGATCTTCTGATCAGCAAGCGAGCGCGATACCACTAGCACACTTTTCCAACTGACGATGCAGCAATTTGTTGCACTTCTTATCAGCGCGTATGGTTAAATATCCAATTGTTAATTATATCTGAAATATTGATTGGAATTAATTCATTCAGTACCACGCATATTTTCAAATGTACTTAAAGCAAGTTTCATGACCGCTTTGCGTTAATAATGCGAATCGACTGTAAATTTTACCCCCAAACGACAACCGTCCTCCATGTTTTATTTTCGAAGAGTTTGTTTACAAGCGAGCTTCACAATCTTCTCACCACGTGGCGCCAGCATCATCTTCATGTCAGCTTCCCTGATTGGTTCGTTTCGTAAAATTAATTTTACGGAATAGAACATGTCCTATTTTATGAAAAGTTTTATCAAAGGTTTTATAAAACTTGAATTTGACCGTGAGCAACATAAATTTTATAAAATTAAATTATTGTACAATAAATTTGAAGGAAAATTTTACCGTGAGCAACGGGCATTAGAGAGGTTTGCAAGATATCAGATTCAAATAATGGGTGACCCTTAAAGAGTTGTAAAAGATGTCGCTCGAAGCCCTCCTGAGCCTTTCTAACATGTGTAGCATTTGTAGCATGCGTCATTTGAAATGATATAAAGTCTAGTCTCTCAGACTGACTGTAATTTTTTTGTGTTGGCGGAAGAATCTCGAGATTCATTTTGCCATTATGAACACGACCTACTGAATTCAAATGGATTCTTTAAGATGCCAACAACGTATGACATGCGTACCGTGATTTTTGTCGCCTTCAAAAAAATTACTACGGCCAGGAGCGAACCTGCAAGCTTGGAGTTAGTAGAACGACACGCTATCCACTCACCCACCGTGGCAATCATGTGCACAATTAAAGTAGAGGGGAAATAATAATCTTTCACTCCTGCTAAACCAACAAATCATGAATGTATTATTATTATTATTATTATTATTATGGAATTCAAACCCACGCTCTCCAGATGCCAAGGAACTAGCGCGTTAGTGCTCTCGGCTACCGCTGCCAGTAATAAAAATAATAATAATTACAGTATTAATTATTAATTGATTACTTGACATTAATAATAATTATTGATATTATTTAAGAATGTGTTTTTGTTGTTGTTGATTCTTTTAGGGGAGTTGCGACATCGTGTTCATGTACCCCCGTGTACTAGGGTGTGTGTAGAATTTGTCTGATAACCTGTGTCACTGTGATCTCTGTAAGTTAGGTACCATCCAGACATTTGCCTAGGGTAGAAGTGGAAAACCACGGAAAACCCCTGAGGATGGCTGAGGTAGGAATAGAACCCGCCTCTTCTCAGTTTTGCCCCACAAGGCTGAATGTACCCAATTCCAGCCCTTACACTGGAATTCAATTCCTTGGCAGAGCCAGGAATCGAACCCGAGCCTCCGGGGTGACAGCCAAGAATGATAGCCACTACACGACGAGGAGGAATATGTGTTTTACTATTTGCCTTCAGAGACACCAGGGTGACAATTTTTTCCCCTGGAGGGATTCTTTAACTTGCAAGTAAATCTAATAAAACGACTCCTTCCTATTTAAGCACCATTAAATGCCAACTGACTGCACCGAGATTCAATCCCGAAACCTTGGGCGCAGCGAGCAAGGACGTTAATTAAACAGTGCTATAAGGAATTAGCGGGAAACAATATTGAGGTGAAAAATGACGAATTACGTTTCTGAATTAACTGTAGGTGTTTTCAGAATATTCGTGGGAAAACATTTAATGCTTATAATCGATTTCCAAGAAGTTAACGGTTTCCATATCATAATTGTTTCTAAAGTAAACAGGTCATTTCAAAAGCGATCTACCGCAGACAGTTTGTTTTCGGGAAAAGGTGAGAGATTGCGATGATACGCCTTGGTATTTCAGTTGTCGTTGACGGTGATTCATATGGGAGCATCGCGACACTTAAGTCATACTATGTTATTCAAAACTGTCTTGTACGTACATGTCTCGGTGTTCAATGACACCCTCGTCAGCGTAGATTGAATTACAATAATCTTAAAACTAAGTTTACAAAGAGAAAAGAGAAAATTGATAACCTTACAAAACACTATTAGAAATGTAAATACGAGGGCATATCAAACAAGTAGTTCCGTGAAGAACTATACAGCCTATTATCATATATCCTACTAATAATAACTGCCACTATCAACATACACAATTTCAGTTTGATTGCTCTGTAATAGATTCTTAGAAATTGAGAACCGACTAAATATTTTGGATGGTCGCCATGTTGGATTTTACATATGTAGGTCCTAGAGTTATGTACTGTTTCATGCAGATTATTGTGTACGTGTAGCATTCAAACTTCAATCGCATAATTAGGACACAAGAAGTAACAAGGAGATTTTAAAATTTCGCACAGCTGCCATCTCGAGGTTATGGAAACAATTGAAATAAATTAGATGCCAGTGGATTAACATTCGTATAAGGATTTACTGTACCATGTTTCACTGCACTCGGATGGTTAAATTGCGAGAAACGTCCATGTGAATATTTATACTTCGCGTCGCCGCCATGTTGGATTTGTGATCAACAGGTTATTTAAAGACCTATAGGTGAACTTAAGTTCATAACCCCTATGAACATTAAAAAATTCAGTTTGATTGCAATAATAGATTCGTAGATATTCAGAGCCGTCTAAATATTTCGCATGGTCGCCATGTTGGATTGTTAAATGTATAGGCCATAGAGTCATGTACCATTAAAGGAAAATTATTGCGTAGGTTCATTATTCAAACTTCACTTCGATCGCATGACTACATCACAAGAAATAAAAACTTAATTTTAAATTTCGCACAGCCCCCATCTTGAGGTTATGTAAACAATTGAACGAAGTTAGATGTCGGTGCATTACAATGTATATAAACATATACTGTACCAAGTTTCATTGTGTTTAGTTGGTTAAATCGCGAGAAACGTCTATTTAAAAGTCGCAACTTCGCTTGGCCGCCATGTTGGTTTTGTAGTTACCAGGTTTTCAAAGGTCACATAAGTAAACTTATAGTAGTTCCCTTAATCACCATACACAATGTCAGAGTAATATCGGTAATAGTTTCGGAGACATTGAATGCTGTTGAAATATTTCGCACAGCCGCCATGTTGGATTGGTAGGTCGTAACAAAATTTGAAGGACACGGTCGGGGTCGCCCGGAATAGTACTATGAACTTACCGAGTGTCATTGAAATCGCTCGAGCCGTTTAGATTTTATTAGGGGGGGGGGGGGCACACACACACGAATCACACACACACGCACACACACGCGGACAAAAGGTGATCTCATAAGCCTATTTTTTCAAAATTGAAAATAGGCTAAAAATAAGTTGCACTTCCCAGTTATGGCCATTTATTACACCACCTATACAACAGCAACACGCCTATAACGACATACAATGTAACGTCACTTTTCCTCATAGTTTCCAAGAGACTCCAAACATTTCTGCGAACGCACAACCAACTTGTCGATGCCGGATGCATAGCAAGTTCCTCTAGCGTTTTGCAACCACACGGGGACAGCGGCCTTCACCTCCTCATCGGTCTGGAAACGTCGACCACCGAGCTCCATTTTGAGCTTACCGAACAGATGAAAGTCACATGGCGCTAGGTCGGGACTGTAGGGTGGATTTTGCCAGACCTCCTACTTAAAACGCTGCAGCAGATCGCTCGTTTGGCGGGCCTTGTGAGGTGTCGCGTTAATGTGCAACAAAATCACACCGGCGCTCAATTTCCCCCGGCGCTTCTCTTTAATCGCTTTACGCAACCCGTGCAACGTTTGACAATACGACGCCGCGTTGATCGTCGTTCCTTTTGGCATGAATTCCACGTGCAGCGTCACGATTTCTCTCAGGTGAATGCGCCGGTTCTGTTTAATGATCGCATTCACACGGGTCCTGGACGTTGCGGGCCTGCCCTCGCGATATTCGTTCGTGATATCCGTGCGTCCGGTTTCGAATTGTTGACATCACTTTACGATCCCTTGCCGGGAAATGGCCCGCTCCCCATACACAGCACTAATTTCACGACGAATGTCTGTTCAATTCTTCCTTTTGGCCCATAGGAATCGGATTGTCGCACGCACCCCATATTTGGAATGAACGTCCAGTCGACGCGCCATTGCTTTTGGCCGCTATTCACACCATACAAGACGAGGCACCACAGCGACGTGCCTAACAGACGTGTGGGCAGTGTCTGTCCCTTTCTCCGCTGTGCCCACGTTTGCGACACACAGCGCGCTGCTGGAGCGCGTTAGTGCAACTAACTTTTTGATCCACCTTCGTATAAGCAGTGATTAAACCACATTCTTTAGTGTTTGACAAGGCGTTTTGAATCACATAGTACTCTCAGTCAACACGGATATTGATTATTACCATTGTCATAATGGATAATGTTTACGCATCTTACACAGGTCATGTATCCCCGTGTACTTGGGTGTGTATAGAAGTTGTCCGATAACCCGTGTCTGTACTAATGTGCGTATTTGTAATTGAGGTAGGATTTGTGTAAGAAACGGCCGTGTCCTTAAGTTAGGTCCAGCATAAATAGTAAGAGTAAGCAATATTGGATTCATCTGGGGTCCCATGGTCGCCAACTCTCTATGTCTAAGCATCTGGGGGAGATGAACACTATGCCCCGAGGTCCTAATTAAATTACGCCCCTGCACGAGTGGATCTACGCCTCCACTGTGGCTACTCCCAATTCATTTCATTCGAACTTGATTACTTCATTGCCAAAAGAATTAGCCAATAACTTAGTGAAGTGGATAATAAGGGGTATTTGGCCCATTAATATGATTAATTCGGATGACGCAAAAATTGAAATATTCACTGGTTGTTATACAATAGATTGGTTGACAAGATTCAGTCACCACCACTAATTTATATAAACTACCGTCGAGGTAGATTATTTGTTGTAGGTGGATTTCATAAGAAATGGTTGGTTGGTTGGTTCTTAAGTTTAGGGGCTGCGACAACGCGGTCATGTAGCCCCGTGTACTTTGGGTGTGTGTAGAATCTGTCTGATAACCGGTGTTAATTGTGATGACTGTATTAGTGTGTGCTATCTGTTATTTTAATTTAAGTACTGCAACTTAGAATTTTTCAAATAGTTCCTACTTTTGCCGCCAAGCGCCACCGTCAACGACTACTAGGCTAAGTTCACAACTCAGCTGCTAGACGCCACCGCAGTCGGCTCTTGGCAACGAACTTAGAAACCTAAGAGCGTTGTTTACAATAACCTATCCAATTTAGCTTCACACAGGTGCAATTAGTGGAAGGTTCTTTAACATGCCATAAATCTATGACATGGGACCGCCGGCTTTACTTCCCCTCCGAAGGAAGGCATACTGAGGGATTTTTAACGCTCTTAAAAAATCCGACGGCTTCGGCCGGGTTTGAACCCGCTATCTTGGGAATAGAAGCTCAGCATGCTACCGACTACGCCACCGAAGCCGATAACTAACTATTGCAATGGGTACCATGTTTGGACTTCCGGATAATTTCGACATCAGTCAACATCCCTCAGACCCCAAAAGTTCAAAAGTTTATAATATATAATTTATATATCTATATACAGTATATCCCATTTTTGTGGACACTAACTATCGCCATTTTCCACCAATCATTTTGCTTGCCACGGTGGGTGAGTGGTTATCGTGTCGGACTACTACCCCCCCCCCAGCTTGCAGGTTCGCTCCTGGCCGTGATAAGTGATTTTTGAAAGGCGGCAAAAATCTCGTTACGCATGTCATACGATGTTGGCATGTTAAAAAAAAACATTTGAATTCAGTAGGCCGTGTTCATAATGGCAAAATTAATCTCAGAATTTTCCGCCATCACAAAGTTCCTCCTTTCTCTACTAGAAAGCGCTATAATGTCGAGGAGCTTAGATATCTAACCTCCTTGACTTTTATAGCGCTCCAAGGAACAACAAAAATTTGGTATGCAAGCTGCCTTCTGGGGGTCGAACAGCAAATATAGTACCGAGGCCATACGATATTATTATTATTATCATTATTATCAATCACTTTCAAATTTATACATAACATATTACCCTGTAAAATCTCAGGAGGGTTCGTTAAGGGCAGAATCGTACCAGAAACCAGAAACATATAATTCGTAAAGGAGGGGCCTTTTTCGAAAAATTGAAATACTCATAATATGTGAAAAATCGAGTCCATTCAAAAATTCTTCGGATAAGGGCCAAAAATTATCTCAGTAAAGCTTTTTGACAGCAACAACCATTGACCAAAGGGGTGGAAAACATTGAGGTTTTTTTAATGAAAAACTTTATACCTCCCTTAATAGGCGCAATATCAAAGAGCAGGACACTATAATAATTATAAGAAGATAGAGCTTCTCGTATGCTTAACATGTAGTTTGCCCCGGAGGAGATATTTATCGTGCCAGTGAATCAACTGACACTGCTCCCTCACATTTGCGCACCCTCAAATGCCAACTGACTGCGCCAGGATTCGATCTTGCAACCTTCGGCACAGCATGCGAGAACGATACCGCTAAGCCACGCAGCCAGCCTAAACACGGCAAGCTAAGCCGGCTGTGACTAGCGCAGATCGCGTTCACACTTTTACCGATCATGTTCAACAATGTGTACTTACAGTGTTCATAGGCGATGCTGAAAATGTCCTCCCTCTCTTGTAACACACACCTGACATCTTCTGATGAAAGAATGTCTGTCAACTCTCTTATTAATTACGGAGCCTGTTTTCCTGAATCGTTTAGCGAGCCTCCTAATTGTACTGGCATTGGGCACAGGTCTTCCTGGAAACTTGATTCGAAAGTTTCGTCTCGTTTCAGAACAGAGATTTTCATTAACGGTTTCATTGTTGTGGTTCTGAATTATTTATATGAATGGTAGATGTATAAATTATTATGTTCTTATATTCCTGATTTTGCATTAATTTTAATGCTAGCAGTGACTGAATTATTTCAACTTGTTGAATGTTTGTTCGCTCTTCTCTTTCTTTGCAGACATAATCTTGAAACAAAATTTCAAGCTCGTTATTCACTACAGATTTCGCTGTATAATCGCGCTTATCGGGAAATAATTGAATTGCACTTTAAGATGGCCTTATCGCTGAAATTCGCAAACATAGCATCCTTATTTTATTAACCAGAAACATATGATTCGTAAAGATATCGCCAAATCGCTTCAAAATATTTTTTGTCGTGTTTATCGTTAATGCGAAAGAATCAAGCCTGAAGTAATTAGTAATTACAATTCATAATGTCCCCCCAGAAGATGATATAATGTATGAAAATTATATATATTATCGAAATAAAAGCGTGAAAAGAAAATAAGTGACCGTTGTTTCATAACTAATCAGAAGTACTGCTATCCATTAAAAGACGGAAGCTTGAATATTTTGTTTGCGGAACGATAAGTACAGGTCCTACAACTGCCGATACAGTGAAATATTGAAGGACATTGGAGACCTGGCCAACGAAGAACTTCCTGGTTCAAGAACCTCAAATGTTGAAATACAGTATTACAATAGAAGCCACCGGATGAGTTAGCCGTGGTCGTTACGGCGTGGCTGCAGGCAGTCGCTCACATCCGGGAGGTCTTTATTTATCGTATGGCTTTTAGTGCCGGGAGTGTCCGAGGACATGTTCGGCTCGCCTGAGTCTGTAGCTGCTTCCAGCGGACACCCTTAGGGTGAGCTACAAGTTCCGTTCAATTTCAAGTAGTTCCAACTTTCGCTGCCAGATATCAATGATACCTAGTGGTGAACATTGGAACTTGGATAGAGCGTTCTGACGAAATCTAACCTAACAATTTAGCTTCACACAAAATTAGTCTGTGGGAGGATTTTTTACATGCCATAAATCTATGACATGGGACCGCCGGCTTTACTTCCCCTCCGAAGGAAGGCCTACTGAAGGATTTTAACGCTCTTAAAAAATCCGACGACTTCGGCCGGGTTTGAACCTGCTATCTTGGGCATAGCAGTTCAGCATGCTACCGACTACGCCACTGAAGCCGCTATCCAGGAGGTGAGGATGTTCGAATCCCCCCCCACCGGCAACGACTGGAGCGATTTCAATGAAACTCGGTATGTTCATAGCACTATTCTGGACGACCCCGACCGTGCCCTTCAAATTTGGTACGTCTCACCAATCCAACATGGCGGCTGTGCGAAATATTTCACCAGCATTCAATATCTGCGAAACTATTCCCGATATCAACGTGGAATTTTGTACGGTGATAAAGGGAACTACTAGAAGTTCATCTATGAGCCTTTCAAAAACCGGTTAACTACAAAACGAACATGGCGGCCAAGCGAAGTTGAAAGTTTTAAATAGACGTTTCTCGCGATTTAGTGATCCAAACGCAATGAAACTTAGTACAGCAAATGTTTATACACATTGCAAACCACTGGTATCTAATTTATTTCAATTGTTTACATAAACTCAAGATGGCGGCTGTGCGAATTTTAAAATTAAGTTCTTATTTCTTGTGTCGTAATCATGCGGTCTAAGTGAAAGTTTGAATAATAATCATAATAATAATAATAATAATAATAATAATAATATCGTATGGCCTCGGGTGCCTGGTGCAAGCTTTATTAATTGACACCCAGAGGGTAGCTTGCATGTCGAATTTCGTCGTTCCTTTGAACGCTATGAAAGTCAAGGAGGTTAGATATCTAAGCTCCTTGACACTACAGCGCTTTCAAGTGGAGAATAGAGGAACTTTGTGTTGACGGAAAATCCCAAGATTAATTTTGCCATTGAACACGGCCTACTGAATTCAAATGGGTTCTTTAACATGCCAACAACGTATGCCATGAGTATCGTGATTTTTGTCGCCTTCAAAAATCACTTACGACGGTCAGGGGCGAACCTGCAATCTTGGGGTTGGTAGTCCGACACTATAACCACTCACCCACCGTGGCAATGAATAATGAACCTACGCAATAATTTTCCTTTAATGGTACATGACTCTATGGCCTGTACTGTACATAATAACAATCCAACGAGGCGAACATCCGAAATATTTAGACGATTCTCAATATATACGAATCTATTACAGCAATCAAACTGATTGTTTTAATGTTCATAGGGGCTATGAACATAAGTTCACCTATAGGACTTTCAATAACCTGGTGATCACAAATCCAACATGGCGGCAACGCGAAGTATAAATATTCACATGGTCGTTTCTCGTAATTTAACCATCCGAGTGCAGTGAAACTTGATACAGTAAATCGATATACAAATGTTAATCGACTGGCATCTAATTTATTTTAATTGTTTCCATAACCACAAAATGGCAGCTGTGCGAAATTTTAAAATCTTGTTTTTACTTCTTGTGTCCTAATCATGCGATTGAAGTTTGAATACTACACGTACCCAATAATCTTCATGTAACAGTTTATAACTACATATATAAAATCCAACATGGCGACCAGCCGCAATATTTAGTCGGTTCTCAATATTTACGAATCTATTACAGCAATGAAACTGAAATTTTGTATGTTGATAGTGGCAATTAGCCGCCTCCGTAGCGTAGCGGTCAGCACGGTTAGCTGCCGCCCCGGAGGTCCTGGGTTCGATTCCCGGCTCTGCCACGAAATTTGAAAAGTGGTATGAGGACTGGAACGGGGTCTACTCAGCCTCGGGTGATCCAAATGAGTAGAGGGGGTTCGATTCCCATCTCAGCCATCCTCGAAGTGGTTTTCCGTGGTTTCCCACTTCGTCTTCGGGCAAATGCCGGGATGGTACCTATTGTAAGGCCACGGCCGCCTCCTTCCCTCTTCCTAGCCTATCCATCCCTATCTTCCATCCCTTCCCCTCCCTCATGAGGCCCCTGTTCGCTTTGCAGGTGAGGCCGCCTGGGCGAAGTGCTGATCACACCTCCCCAGTTGTATCCATCCCGTCCAGATGTTCCAAGCTCCAGGACACTGCCCATAGAGGCGGTAGTGGTGAGTTCCCTCGCTGAGTCCGTGGGAACCACCAACCTGGAGGGTAAATTGACTAAATAAAAAAAATAGATAATGGCAATTAACATAAGTAGGAAATATGAAAATAGGCTTTAGTTCTTCACGGAACTACTTGTTGCTTTTTAGCTCCCGTTTTCGTGCTATATGAAGTTTGCTACGTCCTTATTTCTGTTTTAGCTCTCGTTTTTTTTTTCTTATTTCAGGAATGCCAATGAATGCTAGGTTTTGTTTCTAGCTAACACAGTCTAAGGTTGCTTGTCTTTCGTAGTGCTCCATTGTGACACGAGTTTTTGGAGTTACTGTGTGGAATCAAAGCTTCTGTTATAATGCCCCGCTAATAACCCTAACAATTTTTGTCCCATTATTCTTCTGTGCAACTGGGTCTCCTAGGACCACGCTGAATCAACACTTATTGGCGTTGATGTTTGCCCAATAACTCTTCATGCGCAACGATTGAGCGACCAGACGTGTCTGGTAGGTCTTCTCTCTTCCTACCTCAAAACTCCGTGCATGAGTAATTTTCCTAATTTCCTCTCGATCCTTGAGATTGGGAAAACCTAATTCAGCCAAGTCCATTTCCGTCTGTTTGTAACAATTGGACCTTGTTGCCTTTTTCTGCAAAACTTATAGATTTTATTTGTTAACCTAGTTGGGTCCATTCTGTCCAAATGTCCCATGAATTGGATCCTTCTCATACGGATTGTGTCTGTGATTTTAGTAATTTTTAAATAGATGTCAGCATTAGGTTTCGGAAGGTAAATTCCATCTTCGATTCTTGGTACCAACATTTTTCGCATGATTTTGCGTTCCTTAATCTCCAATTGATTGCTCAGTGTTTTATGTTGTAGATTAATTGCCTCCGCTACATAAAGGGCTGCAGGCAAGACTACTGTTTTATAATGTTGAATTTTACAATTCCAAGAGGGGCATTTTTTGTTATAAACTTGTTTTGTCAAATGGAAAGCAGTTTCCATTTTTTGTAGTCTTGCTTCTATAGCTTTTCTTTCGTTGCCAGTTTCATTGATCCATTCACCTAAATACTTGAAGTCTTTCACTCGAGAGACCTTACAATTACCGATGCGAAGTGTATTCTGAGTGTGAAGGACATAAAAGTTTCAATAACTTCCAAACCTGAGCTAATCTAGATTTGTAACTGTCATTTTCTACTTCAGAACACTCAAATCCATATAAATCAACTACGGTATTTTTGCCTTTGTACAAAACAAAGAGTTAAAATTTGTTGTTTAGTGATGGACGAAGCAATGAAGATTTAAAAAGTAGGTTAGCACAGCCAAGGAAAGCATTTCTACAGAAAAGGAATCTGTTGACATCGAATATAGATTTAGGTAATAGGAAGTCATTTTTGAAAGCTTTTGTCTGGAGCGTGGCGCTTTATGGAAGTGAAACTTGGACTTTTGGAACAGCATAAAAGAGGAGAATTGGAAGCGTTTGAAATGTGGTGTTACAGGAGAATGATGAAGATCAGATGGGTAGATAGGGCTGCGAATGAAAAGGTATTGAGACGAGTGGGAGAGGAGAGATGTTTCTGGTGACTGATAATGAAGAGAAGAAATAGGTTGGTAGGACACTACTAAGACACCCAGGAATAGCAAACTTAGTTATAGAAGGAAGGGTCGAGGAAAGAGCTGTAGGGGTAGACCGAGGTTAGAATATGTTAAACAGATTGTCTCGGATGTAGAGTGTTGTACTATGTAGAGATGAAACGATTAGCTCAGGACAGGCAAGCATGGAGAGCTGCATCAAACCAGTCGAAGACTGAAGACTCAAACAACAACAGTGTTATCGGACAAATTTTACACACACTCAAGTACACAGGGCTACATGATCACGATGTCGCAATGCTCCTAATAACAACCACAAAAATCCACACAAATACAGCCATCACAATAACACAGGCTATCAGACATTCTTCTTCACACACAGGGCTACATGACCAAGCCTCTAAATGAATCTACAACAACAACAACAATAATTAGCACAAGAGTATCACTACCCTTGAGACTTTAACTTCTCATCGGCAGCCAACGCGGATACCGCAACAGTATCTTATAATATTACGATTGGCTGTCACCCAAATAGTTTCCACCAGATGTGGATGTGCTTGACTTGGCTCAAGGGTTCAATCTCCGCTCCTCAACACGACTGACTGACCTTTCGTGTCGATAACATATTTGTAGTTGAATGGTGTCCTTGCTTGCATGTTGTGTCCAATCGCTCGTGCGTGACAGACTACAGAAGGTGCCTTGCCGTGCTGTTTACAACACCCTCACTTCTCGTTAGAAATGACAGGAGTCTTCAATACAACGCTTTACTAGAAATAGGATGTTTGGACATTAATAGAATAGACAGCAAATTCATATACAGCATTCTTAGCATATTTTCATTTATGAAAAGAAAAAAAAATAGATCACCTTTTGTTCCGTGTTTGAGTGTGTGTCTGTGTATGTGTCGTCTCCCCCCCCCCCCCCCCAATAAAATCTAAACGGATGGAGCGATTTCAATGAAACTCGGTAAGGTTTTAGTACTAATTTATCTGACCATCCCTTTCATATTTCATTACGTCTCACCAATTCAACATGGCGGCTGTGCGAAATATTTCAGCGGTTTTCTATATCTCCGAAACTGTTGCTGATATCACCCTGATATTTTGTACGTTGATAAAGAGCACTCCCAAAATGTCACCTATGTGGCTTTCAAAACCCTGTTCAGTACAAAACGAACATGGCGGCCAAGCGAACTTGAAACATTTAAATGGCGATGTAATCAACCGAGCGCAGCAAAACTTGGTACAGCAAATGTGTATACACATTGTAATGCACTGACATCTCATTTAGTTCAATATTGTTTTCATAACCTCAAGATAGTGGCTGTGCAAAATCTTAAAATTAAGTATTTATTTCTCAATATCTACGAATCTAATTAAACTGAAATTTTGTATGTTGGTAGAGGCAATTAACATAAGTAGGATATATGAAAATAGGCTATTTAGTTCTTCACGGAACTACTTGTTGATATCTTCTTTACCTGTCACACAAGCAAACATGCAATGCACTGAAATATTTAGGAGTTACAAAAATGGCATGGAGGGGAAGGAATGGAGTCTTATGCATTTATAATTATTCAAACAATATAACCTTGACAATGAACACGCATTAAATAGACTGAATTCCCGGAATTCAACGATTATATTTTCATTAAACATGAAATAATAATAATAATAATAATAATAATAATAGCAATAATTTGTAAGACAAAGGGAGAGAAGCTGGTATTCAGAAAGGTGTAAGGCAAGGCTGCAACTTATCACCCATACTTTTCAATCTTTACATTGGACAAGCAATGAAGAAAATTAGTGAAAAAAATAAAGTAGGAATCAAGATTCAAGGAGAACTCGGAGATTTGTTGATGACTGGATTTGAATCAGTTTATAAAAGGTATGGACTCTGTCTTGAGGAAAGAATTCATGATGAAAATTAATAAATGTAAAACAAAAATACTGGAATGCATCCGAAATAAATCAGAAACCCCTATGGACGAGAAATTGGCAGTTTAAAAGTTAAAAGGAACTAGGAGACTTCTGCTACTTGCAAAGGAAGCAAAATAACCAGTGATGGACGAAGCAAAGAAGATATAAAAAGTAGGTTGGCTCAGGCAAAAAAGGCATTTGTACAGAAAAGGAATTTGTGGACATCAAATACAGATTTAGGTAATAGAAAGTTATGTTTGAAAGCCTTTGTCTGGAGCGTGGAGCTCTATGGAAGTGAGACTTGGACTGTTGGCGCAGCAGAAAAGAGGAGAATTGAAGCGTTTGAAATGTGGTGTTACAGGAGAATGATGAAGAACAGATGGGTAGATAGGGTTACAAATGATGAGGTATTAACACGAGTGGGAGAGGAGAGATGTTTCTGGTGACTGCTAATGAAGAGAACAGATAGGTTGGTAGGACACATACTAACACACATAGGAATAGCAAACTTAGTTATGGAGGGAAGGGTTGAAGACAAGAACTGTACTGGTATATCAAGGTTAGAATATGTAAAACAGATTGCCTCAGATATAAGGTGTGGTCGAGATGAAACGATTAGCTCAGGATAGGGAGGCATGGAAAGCTGCATCAAGCCAGTCAAAGCACTGAACACTGAACAGCAACAAAAATCAAGGGTAAGTCAATGAAATGATAATACTCTTTACTTTATAAATGCTACATTTTATACGAGTGACTTGCCAAACGGAAAGAATCCATTAAGAAAGGGCTTCAACCATGCTAGGGGCACATGATCTTGCCGTTCCGCCCCTTAAATCTCCAATAACTAACTAACTCCATCTATGCTATATGAAATGGAATTTCTATGATGTGTGAGGCGTCTGGTATCAAAACAAGACACATCACTTTAACAATTTTTTTCAGGAGACACAAAACTTGAATATGTCCTTTGTTTACAGATAAATAAATACAGTATGTCTCTTTTTTGAAAGTTATAAGTTATATAGACAAATATTAACCAAAAAGTTTCGTAACTCATGCTGTTTTATTTTCCTTTTAATAAGCATTTTAATATTTGATGTGTCTTATTTTGTTTTATATTCGATCCTGACTATTATATGTCAGAAAACTGTCATAATGATGGTCATTATAACACTATTTTTCATTATGAAACAGTTTCTCCCACCAATCACAGCTCAAGCAACAGTTGTTTGACCAATTAGGTGAGGTTAGCATCGCTCCTGCGCTGAGTTCCAAGGCCTTCTAATTTAAATTTCACTGCCTGGCCTAGTGTCATTGTAGGGTAATCGAGGTGGCCATGGTCAAATACAAGGCATTCTGTGCGTCCCATGCGCTCTGTTCAGTACATAAAACGGGCGAAATCTCGATAGATATTTATGAACATTTAAGTCCAAACATAAAATAGTTGTAATAATTATCGTCGAACATAGTCGTATGTAACGAGCCTATAATGGTAATTAAGACACTCGTATGGAAATTATAAACATACTCGTGTCTTAATTACCTTTATAGGCTCGTTGCATAATGTACTATTAACACTATATAGCTGATGTGTCTTGTTTTGCAACTCAGTAATCGGATGTATCTTATTTTGGAATTAAAATACTCTTCACAAGACGTATAAAGGCGATTTAACACACCAATACAAATGTAAACACACCGGCAATAACAGAACACGAAACAATTAGCACACAGAGAGCGCCCTTTCAGCTGATGCGCTGATCGATGCGCAATAAACCCTGCCTATACCTCTAGTCACCTCAAGACCTAAGCGGTCCCTTTGATGTTCGGTCGGTGAAGGGGCTAACGCGCCAGGAAATAGTTCCCACTTTTTGTGCTTGTTTTGGCGCACAGGATTTCCAGCGCGTGTTACTATGTTTCCATAAGCTGGCTAATTTTCAGATTTTCCTTTGTAAAAAAACTTTGAATACCGTACTTTTTTCATTTTTACGTTTTAATTGCGAACTTGACCAACTTTGCATTTCATGTGATGAATAGTGTGTTTGAATATAGTTTTTAGTGGTATTTGGAACTATCGGCAGAGTAATTTAGTACGAATGAGCAGCAAAAGAGCACCCGAGGAATTCGATTTTATAGCGAATCAGGCTCGAAGGTTTCCAACACTGTTACGAATGCACAAAGTTCAACAAGGTTTCCTCAAGTAGACGACGTGTTCAAACTGGAGATGTAAAGCTTGAATCACCAGTAAAATACTTCAAAGCTAATACAAGTGGAGAGAAGTAGAATAAAAGGAGCAAACAAATGATTTTAAATGCATATAAGAGGTTGATGGATGACAATCTAGAGTTTCCATACCGGAAACACTAGAAAGGAGAGAGAGAGAGAGAGAGGAGATGCGCGGAGGGATATTTTCCTCAGGACTTGAGCTGACGTTTGGTATAGATAAGTCTTGATTTAATACTCATGCATCTACTTGTCTTATTTTGAAACCAGCAGACTACTTCAGCATTTAACAATAGTATGATGTGTCCTGTTTTGAAAACCTTTCTCTTCCCACATGTAAAGAGGGCATTTACGACTTGTTAAATCAGCCGTAATCTCAAAATCGCAAAAATAGTTATGTATCTTGTTTTGATACCAGTGGCTTCGGTGGCGTAGTTGATAGCATCCTGAACTTCTGTGCCCAAGATAGCGGGTTCGAACCCGGCCGAAGTCGTTGGATTTTTTAAGAGCGTTAAAATCCTTCAGTATGCCTTCCTTCGGAGGGGAAGTAAAGCCGGCGGGCCCATGTCATAGATTTATGGCATGTAAAAGATCCTTCCACAGACTAAACTTGTGTGAAGCTAAATTGTTAGGTTAGATTTCGTCGGAACGCTCTTTCAAAGTTCCAACGTTCACCACTAGGTAGCATTGATATCTGGTAGCGAAAGTTGGAACTACTTGAAATTGAACGGAACTTGTAGCTCACCCTTTAAGGTGTCCGCTGGAAGCAGCTACAGACTCAGACGAGCCGCACAAGTCCTTGGACACTCCCGGCACTAAAAGCCATACGATAAATAATAATAAAAATAAATAAACCAGACTACTCATGTTGCAGTTCATCCTATCAGTGCTTAAATAGCATGCCACGGTGGGTGAGTGGTTATCGTGTCGGACTGCCAACTCCAAGCTTGCAGGTTCGCTCCTGGCCGTCGTCAGTGTTGGGTTTTTTTTTAGGCGGAAATAATCACGACACGCATGTCATACGATGTTGGCATATTAAAGAACCCATTTGAATTCAGTAGGCCGTGTTCATAATGGCAAAATTAATCTCTACTTGAAAGTGCTATAGTGTCAAGGAGCTTAGATATCTAACCTCCTTGACTTTCATAGTGCTTCAAGGAACAACAACAAAATCGACATGCAAGCTGCCCTCTGGGTGTCAAATAACAAAGCTTGCACCCCGCATCCGAGGCCATACGATATTATTATTATTTAGTGTTTAAATATCCGGCCACCACTTATTACTTTGTTGTTGTTGTTGTTGTTGTTGTTGTTTCGTTTGAGGGGCTTCGCATCGTGATTTAGCAGCCCCGTGCTCTTGATATTACCTATGTGTTATTGTGGGCTCGGTACTAGTGTGTTAAAAAGAAATGAAGGTGAGGATTGGGAAGCAGACGGCCGTGGCTTTAAGTTACGAACCATCCCGACATTTGTGGGAGAGTATAAATGGGAAACCACGGAAAATCTTTTGTAGGATGTCTGTGCTGTGAATCAAACCCACATCTTCTCAGTTTCTACCTCACGAGGCTGAGTTTACCCCCGTTTCGGCCCTCAGATTTCATTTAACCCTTTATGGGATAGTGGTCTCTTTATTAACCACCAGTCATAAGGACCGTTTATGCTTTCAAAGATGATGATAGTTGAATCTTTCAGCCAAATTTTTGAGAATTTCCATGCCGAAGTGCTAGTATTTCTAAAAATAAAATATTATCTACTTGAAATAATGTGTTGGATAAAATTAAAATAAAATAAAACAAAAAATATCATAGCGGTCAGCATGGTTAGCTGCCGCCCCGGAGGTCCTGGGTTCGATTCCCGGCTCTGCCACGAAATTTGAAAAGTGGTACGAGGACTGGAACGTGGTCTACTCAGCCTCGGGTGGCCCAAATGAGTAGAGGGGGTTCGATTCCCCCTCAGCCATCCTCGAAGTGGTTTTCCGTAGTTTCCCACTTCGTCTTCGCCGGGATGGTACCTTCTTCAAGGCCACGGCCGCCTCCTTCCCTCTTCCTTGCCAATCCATCCTAACCATCCCTTACCTTCCCTCATGAGGCCCCTGTTCGCTTTGCAGGTGAGCCCGCCTGGGCGAGGTGCCAATCCCACCTCACCAGTTGTATCCCTTCCGATTCGATGTTCCCAGCACTAGGACACTGCCCGTAGAGGCGGTAGTGGTGAGTTCCCTCGCTGAGTCCGTGGGTTCCACCAACCTGGAGGGTAAACGACTAAAAAAAAAAAAAAAAAAAAAAAAAAAAATTAAAAAAATATTAGTACATTATGCAACGAGCCTATAATGGCAATAATTAAGACACAAGTATGTTTATAAAACGAGCGTATGCAAGTTTTATAATTTCCATACTCGTGCCTTAATTACCATTATAGGCGAGTTGCATACGACTGTTTATGTTCGACGATAATTATTATAACTATTTTATGTTCGAACATAAATATTCATAAATATCTGCCGAGATTTTGCCAGTTTTATGTACTGAACAGAGCGCGTGGGACGCAGAGAATGCCTTGTATTTGATCATGGCCTCCTCGATTACCCTACTATGACACTAGGCCACGGAGTGAAATTTAAATTAGAAGGCCGTGGAACTCAGCGCATCTAATTATCTAATTGGTCAAACAACTGTTTCTTGAGCTCTGAATGGTGGGAGAAACTGTTTCATAATGAACAAGTACTGTAGTTCCGTGAAGAACTATACAGCCTATTTTCATATATCCTACTTATGTTAATTGCCTCTATCAACATACAAAATTTCAGTTTGATTGCTGTAATAGATTCCTAGATATTGAGAACCGACTAAATATTTCGGATGGTCGCCATGATGGATTTTATATATGTAGGTCCTAGAGTTATGTACTGTTACATGAAGATTATTGTGTACGTGTAGCATTCAAACTTCAATCGCATGATTAGGACATAAGAAGTAACAAGGAGATTTTAAAATTTCGCACAGCTGCCATCTTGTGGTTATGGAAACAATTGAAGTAAATTAGATGCCAGTGGATTAACATTCGTATAAGGATTTACTGTACCAAGTTTCACTGCACTCGGATGGTTAAATTGCGAGAAACGTCCATGTGAATATTTATACTTCGCGTCACCGCCATGTTGGATTTGTGATCACTAGGTTATTTAAAGTCCTATAGGTGAACTTAAGTTCATAGCCCCTATTAAAATAAAAAAATCAGTTTGATTGCTGTAATAGATTCGTAGATATTGAGATCCGTCTAAATATTTAGGATGGTCGCCATGTTGGATTGGTATGTATAGGCCATAGAGTCATGTACCATTAAAGGAAAATTATTGCGTAGGTTCATTATTCAAATTTTCACTTCGATCGCATAATTACGACACAAGAAATAAAAACTTAATTTTAAAATTCGCACAGCTGCCATCTTGAGGTTATGTAAACAATTGAACTAAATTAGATACCAGTGCATTACAATGTGTATAAACATTTCCTGTACCAGATTTCATTGCATTTGGAACATTAAACCGCGAGAAAGGTCTATTTAAAATTTTCAAATTCTCTTGGCCGCCATGTTCGTTTTGTACTTAACCGGTTTTTGAAAGTCTTATAGATGAACTTCCAGTAGTGCCCTTTATCTCCGTACGGAATTTCAGGGTGATACCGCTAATAGTTTCAGAGATATTGAATGCCGGTGAAGTATTTCGCACATCCGCCATCTTGTGGTTATGTAAACAATTGAACGAAGTTAGATGTCAGTGCATTATAATGTGTATAAACATATACTGTACCAAGCTTTATTGCGTTTGGTTGGTTAAATCGCGAGAAACGTCTATTTAAAAGTCGCAAATTCGCGTGGCCGCCATGTTGTTTTTGTAGTTACCAGTTTTCCAAAGTCACATAGGTGAACTTCTAGTTGCTCTCTTCATCACCGTAAAAAATTCCAGGGTGATACCGGGAATAGTTTCGGAGATATTGAATGCTGCTGAAATATTTCGCACAGCCACCACGTTGGATTGGTGAGACGAAACAAAATTTGAAGGGCACGGTCGGGGTCGTCTGGGATAGTGCTATGAACGTACCGAGTTTCATTGAAATCGCTCCAGCCGTTTAGAAGTTATTAGGGACACACCCATACACACCACACACACACACACACACACACACACACCCACACACACACACACACACACACACACACACACGCGCGGACAAAAGGTGATCTCATATGCCTATTTTTCAAAATTGAAAATAGGCTAAAATAGTGTTATAATGAGCCTCATTATAGCACAGTTTTCTGACATATAAATGTCAGGGTCTAACATAAAATAAATAAAAATGTAAAAATGTACCCCGAAAGCCAGAGGAAGGCTGATATTTTTCTTTTCAAGGACCGCTATTGACTCGTACAGAGAGAGAAGGTGACCAGAATAGAAAACTTCTTAGAACTAAAACATAAAAGTGGTCTGAAATGAGAGCGAGCGAGCAGGCAAGTATGTTGAATAATGGTGTGATGGTACGACACAATCGTGTTACTGGGACGGAGAATGCGCTCATTGGAGGCAAGATGACGTCACTTGGCTCAAGCTACCTGCTTGATTCATTCCAACACTCACATGCGACGGTCGACTCATCCTCAACGGTCACGCGGTATGCTTTTGATCCTAAACCTTATACAGAACAAGAGTTTCTCGCCCAAAAGGGTGCCGTTTTATATGGTTGCCGTTGTTGATTCTTGAGGGTTTTTGCGACATCGTGGTTATTTTTAATATTTTTTAAATTAATGCAGCCAGTGGCCATGTTGGTTGGTTGTTTCCTTAGTTTAGGGCACCGGTGGTCCGCGAGTGGCCTTCAGGAGTGGTCCGCGTGAGAAAGGGTCCACCAGCACGTATAAAAAAAGTGGCAATAAATGGGGATTTCGAAAACGATGTGCGTTGAACAAGAATCGTCCGAATGTATTCGCGGCGATGACTATCAGGTTTTGAATTGAAATATCTTTAAAATACCGGGTGAGTTAGCCGTGGTCGTTACGGCATGACTGCTGGCAGTCGCTCACATCCGGGAGGCGAGGAGGTTCGAATCCCCCCGCCGGCAACCTTGAAGATGGTCTTCTGTGGTTTCCCATCTTCCTTCCAGACAAATGCCGGTGTTGGTCCCTAACTATAGGCCACAGCCGCTACCTTCCAACTCCTTACACTCCGACTTCCCTCCCCAACGGTACTTGTAGCTCACCCATTGGGTGACCGTCTCGAAGCAGCTACAAAACTGGCGAGCCGAACATGTCCTCGGACACTCCCGGCACTAAAAGCCATACGCTAAAAAAAATCTTTAAAATAAGTCTTATTGAGGAAGGGTGACAACTGATGAGGTGGGGGTCCGTACACGATTCAATTTTAGGCTGAGTTGTCCACGGACTTCTACGGGTTCAAAATCACTGGTTTAGGGGCTGCGACAACGCGGTCAAGTAGCCCCGTGTACTTTGGGTGTGTGTACAAATTATCCCAGTCACTGTGATCTCTGTACTTCTGTGTGTACTTGTAATAGAGATAGGAGTTTGGGTAGGAAGCGGCCGTGGCCTTACGTTAGCCCCGGTTCAGCCCTCAGAGCAGATTTGTTTTTTGCAGAGCCGGAAATCGAATCTGGATCTCCGGAGTGATAGCCAAGAATGCTAGACGCTACACCACGAGGTGTTCTATATTATTTCAGAATGCTTCCTAAAAATAGCTTCTCAGTTTGACCCTGAGGGCAGAGGAGAGATAGGATGCCCTCAGGGACAGATGAGTAATGATTTGTGAAGGCGGATCAGACAGAGACGCTGCAAGTTAATGATGATGGTGACATAAGAAACAAGAGGAAATGAGGAAGGATCCGAGCAAGATAGCTCAGTCGAGGTTATCTTACTTTAACCACTAGAAAACAACGTATTTAGGCTATTCTTTGGGGGAACAATTGTCACCTGAATCAATGCTACCAAAATAGGCAATTTACTGTACTTTCATAACCTTCATTAAATCATCTTACAATATCCTAACAGTAAGTAAATACGAGAGGTGTTCAAATGAAAAGGTACGAAATGACACTGTGGGTACAATTTATTCGTTATTCAAAAGTAATCACCATAGGCCTGTGCTTCACTATCCACAGGATTCCCTGTTCCCAGAAGTCGTTTGGTTGTGACAGGGGCCAATCCTGTACGGTGTCCTTTAGTTCGTCGTCCGATTGCAAACGTTTTCCCATGAGTTGCTTTTTAACAGAAGTCGTAGGATGACCAAGTCCGGGTTGTAGGGCGGATACTCAAGTTGCTCCCACTTGAACGTGGCCAATACACCTTGTGTGACGTTAGAGACGTGTGGGCGAGCGTTATCATGGGGCAGAATCACTCCCTTCGTGAGCAGTCCAGACCGTTTGTTCTTGATGGACTTGCGTAGGCTATGGAGTGTCGCACAATACAAGTCACTGTTATTGGTTCGTTGTGTGCTGTACTTCATCTCCTCCACCTCTCCCCCAAATAAAAAAATAAAAAAATAGAAACACTCAATAAGCAGCCAACAGAGCCTATTTTGCTCTAACAAGGCTTCTCTCCTCAAGGCTCTTGGCCCGTGCCACTAAATTAACCATCTATAAAACACTTATAAGACCAGTGCTTACATATGCCTCGGAAACTTGGCCACGAACAGCAAAAGATACCAGAATGCTGGATGCCTTTGAAAGAAAAATACTTCGAAGAATCATCGGCCCAGTCTGCAAACATGGAGGAGGAGGTACAATCATGAATTGTACAACATTTATAAAGACCCACCTATTAGAAGAATAGTGAAATCAGCTAGATTGAGATGGGCTGGGCATGTAGCACGGATGAGTGATACGGAAGTACCTAAAAAGGTATTAAATGCAAACCCAGGGGGACAGAGAGGACGAGGTCGACCGAGAACCAGATGGATGGACGGACTTATCGAAGATCTTCGGGAAATGGGCTATAGGAATTGGATAGCTTTAGCGTTAGAACGAGATAAATGGCGGAAGGTTGAAAAGGCCAAGGTTTACAATCAACTGTAGAGCCATAGAAGAAGAAGAAGAAGAAGCACTCAAGAGACTCTCCACGGAGTTTACCATACTGCACAAACACGCCACCAAACTCAAAAATACTCGTATTCACGAACTGATTTGGTATACGAGCGCAAAACCATAACTTCCCAGTGTTACCAAAAGCGTTAAAAAAGAACCAGCAACGCTATAATGTTATTTTGTTATAGTGAAATTTACAAACTAGACATTTTGTAATTTAAAAGGATCACAATATTCTGGTGGGTACAGCTGATGGCTTTCTGTAATAGTTTCCTCCGTTTGCTACAAATTGTACAGCGTTTTACTTCAACAGCTTGCACTATTTTCTGGCCTTAAAGAGCTGTCCGTGTCCGTAAAAGAGAGTTCATTTTATTATACTCTGAATTACCAATAATGGTCGCTGACATCTGTCAAAGCTAGCATGTGGGGAAATGCTGCGTTGCCACTGAGGCAGATCATGACTCATAACTAGGGCTAGAATTTTTATGACTAAAACTCACCGAAATATGCACAGAAAAAATTGCTCTTATGACCTAAAATTTACCAAAATATGCTCAGTTACATTAAAAATATGACCTAATAGTATTATATTTGAGATGAAATTTCAGTTGTAAAATCAATTCATAAGTCAGTTTTTGACAACGAACCATTTATTTATTAATAAAATGCACAAGAGAAGTTGAAATGAAAATCCACCGCCTGCTTCCAATCTCCGACCGGGTCAGGAATGGAATGAATGAAGCCCCCATCTAGCGGCGAGGATATGAACGTGCCGGCTGCCGAGGCCTGACGCACTCCTCCGGGGCAATGCTTAAATGAATGACAGATGAAATGAAATGATAGTGGAGAGTGTTGCTGGAATGAAACTTTGACAGGGAAAACCGGAGTACCCGGAGAATAACCTGTCTGCCTCCGTTTTGTCCAGCACAGATCTCACATGGAGTGACCGGGATTTGAACCACGGATCCAGCGGTGAGAGGCCGGCGTGCTGCCGCCTAAGCCACGGAGGCTTTTCACAAGAGAAGTTAAACTATGCAATTTGATATTGTAGGGGAGGAGGATACAAAATACGATGTGTAATTCTGAGAAATACAACAACTCAATTGAACACAGAAGAAAGAAACATTGAGAAAAGACCTTTACTACCTAAAAGAATGAAAATATGACGAATACGACCATTTAATATCTAAAATATGCTCTATTACGTAGATATAACCATTTATGCATAAATATGACTTAACAAAGTACTATGATTCGATTACTTTTTTTAATTACAAGCATTTATATATATTTAAGGAACATATCTAAAACTAACCCCGTGGCACTACAGCCCTTGAAGGGCCTAGGCCTACCAAGCGACCGCTGCCCAGCCAATTGGCCTGCAGATTTTGGGGGTGACGCGTGGTCAGCGCGTCGGGTCCCCTCGGCCGTTATTCTTGGTTTTCGTAACCGGGGCACTGTCTCACTGTCAGACAGCTACTCAATTGTCCTCACGAGGCTGAGTGCACCCCGTTCCAACCCTCACGTCAGTTTTTTTAATATCCCTGACGGAGCCGGGGATTGAACCCGGGGCCTCCGGGTGAGAGGCAGGCGCGCTACCCCAACACCACGGGGCCGGCTTAAGGAACATATCAGTCTTACCAAAAAAAAAGCTCTATCATGAAAATCCTAGCCCTATGTCATAACGTTCCAAGAGGCTTGCAGGAAGACACAAATACTGGGGAAGTTAGACCCCCCTGCCTGGCGGTCTAATGACCGTGACGAGTGAAGGCACACTGAGTCAAACCATGTGCTCACTGCTGTGTCGGCATACATTGCAACACTGCTCGCTGTTGCTATGGAGTCCGTTACCCCTCTCGTCTCCACTCCTCACCTCACCCTTCAAGCGGATGACAGCTTTCACCGACCATCTTTTGTAAATCAGAGCATAGCCAGTGTGCTGAGGGCAATGAGTCGTTCCTGTACCAACTGTGATGGCTACGCTGGCTAATGCGCTGCGTTAGACCATGGGGCCTAGCTCTCTGCTGACTCGGTAGATGCGTGGGTTCAAACCCCACCGTCAGCCATCCATGAAATGGTTTTCCGTGGTTACCCCATTTTTAACACCAGGAAAATGCTGGAACGGTACCTTCTAACAGGTCACGGCCGCTTCCTTCCATAGCCGACCTCTCACGAGGCCAAGCGACAAAAAAAAAAAACCTCGTTCCTTCCTTCCTCCATGGTCGTGAAGCAACAGCAATTGAGACAGTAGGTACTGTAATGGTGGCAGTAAGCACGCCGTTCGGCCGTGTTTTGTTCACTGTTGTCTATTTATACTTCAATTCTTGGCGCCATTCACTTGTGTTGTGTGAAAATATTTAGAGCGTGGTGGAGAGTATATCTAGTGTAACCATCGTGACTTTGACCTATACACAGGGTTGGACAAGTTACATCTTGTTGTTGTTGTTGTTGTTGTTGTTGTTGATTCGTTTAGGGGCCATATTGTGACATCGTGGTCATGTATCCCCGTATACTTATGTATGTGTGGGGGATTTGTCTGATAACCTCCGTTATTGTGATGGCTATATATTTTTTATTTTATTTAGTCAATTAACCCTCTAGGTTGGTGGTTCCCACGGACGCAGCGAGGGAACTCACCACTACCGCCTCTATGGGCAGTGTCCTGGAGCTGGGAACATCTGGTCGGGATGGATACAACTGGGGAGGTGTGATCAGCACTTCGCCCAGGCGGCCTCACCTGCAAAGCGAACAGGGGCCTCATGAGGGAGGGGAGAGGATGGAAGATTAGGATGGATAGGCTAGGAAGAGGGAAGGAGGTGGCCGTGGCCTTACAGTAGGTACCATCCCGGCATTTGCCCGAAGACGAAGTGGGAAACCACGGAAAACCACTTCGAGGATGGCTGACGGCAGCTAACCGTGCTGACCGCTACGCTACGGAGGCGACGTGATGGGTATATTAATGTATGTATTTGATTAGATGGGCAGTATGCCTTTCGGAACTCATGTAGTATCCGTTGCCCGCCGCCATTAAAATCCGAAAACTTTTCTATAGAAATGGACAATGTTACTAATATACAGGAGTTGAATATTTTATCGCAAGAGTGTGTTATTGCATTTTTTCAGAGTGCCGACCAATATTTTCATCCAGACCAATGGTTTTCACCTAGACCAGTGGTTCTTAACCGGTGGTCCGCGGGAGAAAGGGGTCCACCAGCATGTATAAAAATGTGGCCATAAATGGGGATTTCGAAAACGATGTGCGTTGAACAAGAATCGTCCGAATGTATTCGCGGCGATGACTATCAGGTTTTGAATTGAAATATCTTTAATGTAAGTGTTATTGAGGAAGGGTTACAGCTGATAAAATGTATTAGGAGCGTGAGGGGGGGGGGGGGGGGTCCGTACATGATTCAATTTCACCCTGAGTGGTTCGCAGACTTCTACGGGTTCAGAACCACTGGCCTAGACCAATAAAGGTTAGGTAGCGCGGCCCTAGCTAATATAAACACCCCTGGTTTTTATCACGCACAGTGGGGGGGGGGGGGGGGGGTTAGTCATGCATCAAAAATCTTTATCCAGGCCAATGGTTTTGCCTAGTAGTACAATCAGTTATTTTCACCAATAATTTCGTCCAGTGAAAGTGAAGTTGGCAGCATTACGTAATCAAACATGGGGACGTGTTTTTTGGTAAGTTTATTACTTGAAAGTTACTGTTGGCAATTTCCTTGTTTTGAAAGTGTGAACGTGGTGTTAGTTAATGGCAGTTGGCTATAGTAACGTGGCACAGTAAGTACAAACCATTTTTTGAGTGCTACTAACTTAAGGAAAATAACGCACGTTTGAAACGGACAATACACGAGAGCCTGCCTTTCTTCGGTGGGGAAGTAAAGCCGGCGGTACCATGTCATAGATTTATGGCATGAAATAGAACCTTTCACTAACTACAATTGTGTGAAGCCAAAATTTGTAGCTTAGCCCTGCGATGGCATCAAGTAGCAAAGTCCGCAGCTAGGTAGCATTTGGTAGCAAAAGTAGGAACTACTTGAAAAATTGATCTAACATGAATTACTGATAACACACACTGATACAGTCATCACAATTAACACCGGTTATTAGACAGATTCTACACACACCCAAAGTACACGGGGCTACATGACCGCGTTGTCGCAGCCCCTAAACTAAGGAACCAGCCAACCATGTATAGATGGATCGTTCATTCGTGGCCGGTCGTAAGTGAGTGAGAGGCCTAAGGTGAAGCCACTCCTGCTGTGAAGACTGATTCATTGGGTCATAAGTTCTGGATTATAATGTTTGCATGATGTGTGCGGTCATTGGGTCATAAGTTATGGATTATAATGCTTGCATTATTTGTGCGGCTGCCATCTTGAAATTATTTGGCTGATGACCTTGCAGTTTGTGACCCAGACGCTTCCTACATTAAGGCTTGTTTTTCCAAATGTGGGTAGAAATTTTTCTTCAAGCCCGTGTAGACCACTGAATATACACATGCGCTACCGAGGACACATTGAGCACTTTATTTGTATTGATCACAAAGGTATGAATGCTCACTGAGTGTGGAGACACCAATGCGCATGTTATATGACCGGTCAAGAAGAAACGGCCCACTTATAATTCATGTGAGGGTTGGGAAGGAGGCGGCCATGGCTTTAAGTTAGGAACCATCCCGGCGTTCACCTGGAGTAGAAGTGGGAAACCACGGAAAACCACTTCCAGTATGGCTGATGTAGGAATCGAACCCGGGCCTCCGCGGTGATGGCCAAGAATGCTAGCCACTATGCAATGAGCCGTGTTCACTGGAAACTCAACCATATCTGGTCGATTAAATTAGCAGTTCGACTTTCCTACCACTACAAGCGCTTGTGTGAGTCGATGCAGAGTTACACTTAAGCCTTATAACTACTTTCGGTGGAAAGATTTTTCAAAAAATCAAAAAACGCCTTGAGAGTTATTGAACCAAGGAACTCATTAACGAGAGAATTATATAAATAAGTTAATTTGGCTAGAATTTGAATTAAAAAAGTAAAGAAACAAGCGATTTTAGGCTGCATTTAGGTCGGAAGTGATTTTGGAAATTTGTGTTTATTTTTTAAAAAGTTTGATAGAGCTCTCTACGATTCACAATTTTAAACCTTTTCGGCCCTTAGCCCTTCAACTTTTGACACAATTGAGGAAATTGCTTAATTTTACTTTTTTTTTTTTTTTAAGATCCCCAAAATGAAAATAAATTGGTAATGTTTACATCTTCTTCTTCTTCTTCAAGTGCCTCGTCCTCCAAGAACATTGGCGATCAGTAGCATGATCTGCTGTTTGTCCATAGCTGTTCTAAACGGTAACAGTGTATTAAGTCCAAACCACTGGCTTAAGTTCTTTAGCCAGGATATTCGTCTGCGTCCTGGACCCCTAATGCCATCAGTCTTCCCTTGGATAATTAATTTCAAGAGGTGGTATTTGTTGTTGCACATAAAATGACCAAAGTATTCTAGTTTTCTCCTTTTGATGATACTGAGAATTTCCGAGTCTTTGTTCATACGCCACAGTACTTCCACATTTGTGACTTTAGCTGTCCATGATATCCTTAAAATCCTGCGATACGTCCACATTTCAAATGCTGTCAGTTTCTTATTTAAAACCTCGGTAAGTGTCCATGATTCAACTGAATAGTGCAGGACACCTCGATGTTAGGCCCCTTAAAACAACAATTATCATCATCAGCATCGAAGCAGTCGGGTGCGTAATGACAGACTTAAATCGCGGCTGATCAAAACTTCTCTCATTTTCATGAAAGAACTTCTGGCCTGCTGAATTCTACAGCGAATTTCTTGATTTAAGTCCCAGTTATCATTGTACATCACATACAAAGAAACAACCATCGACTATGAGTACGTAAAGATCTTAGTATTGTAAATGTGTGTGTATATATGCTTATCAAAAATAAACATGAAAATCACTAGATCTAATGGCGTGTTGTTAAAATTGCCAAGACTTGTCCCGTGGCTTATGATCTCGCGATTAACGGTCACGTAAAACTACAATCTTCCTTCCTTCCAAGACTTGACTGCGTAAAGCAATGCGCTCGGCTAAGCTACAAGGGTTTGCTGTAGCTAAAAAAAACTTAAACCTTGTTCTCGTGTGGGCAAGGTTTCGGTCTCACACTATGAATGGTTCAAGGCTAACCTTCCATTATCATGTTATATGATATGTTTATATAAGTTGATAAACATCGGCCTTAACAGGAAGTGAGCACACACACACTTAACAATGGCGAGATAGAACGCGAAACAAAATACAGTACGTACATTTGGCGTCACATAATATAAAATATTTCACAAAACAACACAAGGCAAAGCATTCATTAATGTATTCATTCATTAGTGTAATTGATTTATTTATTTAATTTATTAATTATAATTTATGTTTATTTATTTATTTATTTATTGAATTTAAGTAATTAATTAATTAATCAATTATTACTTATTAATTAAATTAATCACCCTATATATTAATTTTTGAAATGTATTTATCATTTAGTTAACTAAATATAATTCATTTATTATTAAATATTTTCTTTACTTATTTACAGTAGTCTATTTCTTCCTTTATTTGCTTATATAATTTATTTTATTAATTAAAATTAATATATTTATTTTAACAATTTCTTATTTAATTGAATTAATTTTATTCCTTTAAATAAGTAATTAAATTGTTTTAATTTATTTAATTAACAATTTAATTAACAACCTACCGTACTTAATTTCAAGTCTTTATTCATAAAATAAAATAAATTAATTTATTTATTTCATTAGTATATTTTTAATTAAATTAATTTATTATAAAATTATTTCATGTTGATTAATTCATTTGGATATTTAATTTATTTGAGTGATGTATTAATTTTATTAATTAATTCGTTTTAATTCTATATATTAGTTTATTTATTCAGCCTCCGTGGCTTAGGTGGCAGCACGCCGGCCTCTCACCGCTGGGTCCGTGGTTCAAATCCCGGTCACTCCATGTGAGATCTGTGCTGGACAAAACGGAGGCAGACAGGTTTTTCTCCGGGTACTCCGGTTTTCCCTGTCAAAATTTCATTCCAGCAACACTCTCCACTATCATTTCATTTCATCTGTCATTGATTTAATCATTGCCCCAGAGGAGTGCGTCAGGCCTCGGCAGCCGGCACAGTTCATATCCTCGCCGCTAGATGGGGGCTTCATTCATTCCATTCCTGACCCGGTCGGAGACTGGAAGCAGGCTGTGGATTTTCATTTTTTTCATATTAGTTTATTTATTCAAATTATTTATTTATTCCCAGGCGTGACCAAATTGTTAAATTTAAACATTGATTTTCCCAATCTATTTTTATCTGTTCGCAACCTTGAAGAAGTATTTTATTTATTGGTACCCCCATTTGAGTTAGGTGTTTTCTCTATTGTCTTTGGTGATTGTGTAAAGCTTATTTATTTTACCTAATTTATGGTTTGTGCAATCGTTGTGACCGCGATGGGGAGTTGTTGGAAGCCCGTTGATCGAATGTTTGAATTTCGGTGCTGACGCGGCTATTACAGTATGGTGTGTGGGTATTCTTCGGGTTATTCCACACTCTCTCCAGACTAATGTCGGATTAGTACCTTATTTCCTGTCCAGTGGCACCTACCCCCATCCCCGTCTTTTATACAGCTATACACACCTTTCTACAGTCATCACAGAAACACAGGTTATCAGGCTAGTTCAACACACATTTAGTACACGGGAATGTTGATCGAGAAGTTCCTAAATTGAATCAACTACTAATACATCATCTTTTTACTATGCCTTTGTTTTGTGATGGAAACTCCCCTTCTGTTTCGTCTCAAATTATTGTAAATCATATGCCACTGTCTAAGCAGTAAGTAGGGCGAGGGTTTATAGTCACTAAAATACCCAAAACAGGCACTAAACTGTCAAAACAGGCACTAAAATTCCCAAAATAGGCACTTAAGTGTCAAAATAAGCACTACAATTCCCAAAATAGGCACATAATGCCCAAAATAGGCACTCAACTGTCAAAACAGGCACTAAATAACCACAAGAGGCACTAAGGTGGCAAAAGTAGGCAATGAAACCCAAGGTACTAACATACCCAAATTAGACAATAAATGGCAAAAGAATTAAGTAAAAACCCAAAATATGCTCTAAAATGTCAAACAGGCGCTAAATACCGAAAATAAGCACTAGAATGGCAAAAAATAGACACTACAATACTCAATCTCGGCACTAAAATGACAAAAAATAGCCATTACATTATCCAAAATGGGCACTAAACTGGCAAAGGTATGCACTAAATTACCGAAAATAAGCACTATACCCAATATTGACACTAAATCACAGAAATAGGCAATAAAATGACAGAGGGCGTGGTGGCGCAGCGGTCAAGCTGTTGGCCTCACATTAAGGTGGACCGGGTTCGATTCCCGGTCAATGCATGTGAGATTTTCGAAATGAAAAGCCATGTCCTGTGGTTCGGATTATACGTAAGAAGGAGGTCCCGTGGCTCATGATCGCAAGATTAACGGCCACATAAAACTTCCTTAATAAAATGGCCAAAAAAGACACTATACCCAAAAAGGCATAAGCCTCCGTGGCTTAGGCGGCAGCACGCCGGCCTCTCGCCGCTGGGTCCGTGGTTCAAATCCCGGTCACTCCATGTGAGATCTGTGCTGGACAAAACGGAGGCAGACAGGTTTTTCTCCGGGTACTCCGGTTTTCCCTGTCAAAATTTCATTCCAGCAACACTCTCCACTATCATTTCATTTCATCTGTCATTCATTTAATCATTGCCCCAGGGGAGTGCGTCAGGCCTCGGCAGCCGGCACAGTCCATATCCTCGCCGCTAGATGGGGGCTTCATTCATTCCATTCCTGACCCGATCGGAGACTGGAAGCAGGCTGTGGATGTTTTTCACCCAAAAAGGCATTTACTATCTGCTATGTATTTTAAATAACTCAGCATTGAGGATCATGCCAGTTCGTTCTCAGCTAAAGGAACAAGTGATCATCAAAATCAGCGAGAGGTAAAAGTAATATATTAATAATAATATTTGTTTCAGACTGCTGTGGACCACATTACTTCAACCGTTTGCATCCTCGAGCTTAAATCGCATTCGCTTTCTGTGAATCTCCTTTCATTCATCAATCTATTTCTTGGGTGTTTTCAGTAATCTCTACTTTGTTTTATACTGAATCCGCGATTCTTGGATGTCACTGGTAATCTCGAGAATCACTGGAAGGATTTTGACGCGGTTTTCACCATTCTGTAACGGATATCCCGAGAAAGGTTTCTGTAGAAAATAATTTATTTATTTATTTATTTATTTACTTATGATCAAAGGAAGCCAAGCAGTAACGATTTCAGTGAAGATGTAGGAAAAAAAACCTGGCGTCCGTGCGCTTTTTAAGCTTACCTGGGCAAACCGTTAAAAATATCAATATACTATGGGTGTAAGAATTGTTCAGCATGAAAAGTTCTACAAAATGTCGCGAGAGCATGTGTCGTATCTTCAATACATCACCCACTATAAGCGTTTTTACGTTTTCATTTCTTCCAACAATCTCCATTCAATTACTGAGCGACAGTTTACGAGCTAGCTAGGGACGAGCCTATCACCCAAGTAACAGCCTAGCTAGCGGACGAGCCTATTACCCCAGATACAGCCAGCAGCAAACTGTCGAGTCGTGTTGAGTTAAGACTTCAGAGAGGAGTGGTTGTGTTTGCAGTTTCCCTTGAAGTGCAACTCGGCTTGTCTCCAATTAGCCTGTGAACATTTCGTTCCGAAAAATACACAGTGAAGCTAAGATTGGACGGAAGGGGGATTTGTGTGTCATTCACCACGCCATTCTTAAATTACGTCTGACAAGAATTCGTTGCACATGCATCTCCATGATAATATAATTAATGGTCCAGTCAGTGATTTTAACCCATCATGCCGAGACGTAAAACGGATATAGGTCGTGGTTCATTGACATAGAAAAGAAAGCGCTTATCACGTAATGCATTCATAACTGTTCCGGGCGAAGCCGGGGAGGGTTGCTAGTAAATAAAAAAAATTGCGGTGAGTGAGTCAATCAGTCAGCCAACTAAAGAAAATTACCGTATATTCTTTAAATCCTCGACATTGGAAGTCATCAGCAGGCATTCTAAAATGGCGGTGGGTACTACTGAAAAGATCCAAAAATTCTATGTTGTCACCTCTGACGAAAACTCAGTCCCAGTTATCCTTAATCGAAATGCTAATATGATATTGTGGACACCATCGAGGAAATGTTTCTCCAAGGTAGAACGTGACAGAGCGTAACGCGGCGTGACCTGACTACCTTGAAGCATCTTATCCTTGTTTTAACAATGCAATACGTAGTTCTTGTTTGTGTCACGGGGAATACCTGTTGGACACGTGTTATCCTGGCTCGTGAAGGAAGTCTTCAGTGACTATTTCTTGGAAGGGCATGCATTTAAAAGAAAATCCCGTAATGTACCGGTAGCTTTTCGCGTTGATTCGTGTTCTGCGACTGCAATCCGAATAACAGCTACCTTACTAGTTGGTTGGTTCCTCAGTTTAGGGGCTGCGACAACGCGGTCATGTAGCCGCGTGTACTTTGGGTGTGTGTAGAATCTGTCTGATAACCGGTGTTATTTGTGATGGCTGTATTAGTGTGTATTATCTGTTTTTAATTCAAGTAAGGACTGCAGACATTCGATTTTCAAGTTGTTCCAACTTTTTCTACCAAATGCCACCGTCAACGACTAAATAGTTCTGAACTTGGTTACTAGATGCCACCGCAGTCGGTTCATGGCGACGAACGTTGGAACCTAAAAGCGTTGGTCAAATCTAACCTCTAATTTTGCTTCACACAGGTGTAATTAGTGGAAGGTTCTTTATCATGCCATAAATCTATGACATGGAGCCGCCGGCTTTACTTCTCCTCCGAAGGAAGGCATACTGAGGGAATTTTGTAGCGCTCTTAAAAAAATCTGACGATTTCAGCTACCATACTGAGTGTTGGTTTTCCACACTCTTTCGGGGCAGATGACCTCGTAGTTTCGCCCCTTAAAACAACAATAACTATAACTTATAACACTCCCTCCAAGCAAGTACCGGGATGGTTGTAAGATCCAAAGCATAAACTTCAATCCTAGACCCTAATCATTAGCCTACAGTTAACAGAAGATAAGTTAAGGGAAGACAATAGAATGGAAGGAGAGAGAATATAGGGGAAGGAAAGATAAGAAAGGCAATATAAGGGAAGGAAAGGGAAGAAAATGAAAGCGAGGAAAAGAAGGAATGCCAATTTAAGGGAAGGAAAGGGATGGAAATATAAGGAAACGCAAGGTAAGGGAAGGAACGGGAAGAAAATGAAAGCTAGGGAAAGACAAGGAAAGGCAATATAAGGGAAGGAAAGGGATGGAAAGATCAGGAAAGGCAATATAAGGGAAGGAAAGGGAAGAAAATGAAAGCGAGGAAAAGAGAAGGAATGCCAATATAAGGGAAGGAAAGGGATGGAAAGATAAGAAAGGCAATATAAGGGAAGGAAAGGGAAGAAAATGAAAGCGAGGAAAAGAGAAGGAATGCCAATATAAGGGAAGGAAAGGGATGGAAAGATAAGAAAGGCAATATAAGGGAAGGAAAGGGAAGAAAATGAAAGCGAGGAAAAGAGAAGGAATGCCAATATAAGGGAAGGAAAGGGATGGAAAGATAAGAAAGGCAATATAAGGGAAGGAAAGGGAAGAAAATGAAAGCGAGGAAAAGAAGGAATGCCAATTTAAGAGAAGGAAAGGGATGGAAAGATAAGAAAGGCAATATAAGGGAAGGAAAGGGAAGAAAATGAAAGCGAGGAAAAGAAGGAATGCCAATTTAAGAGAAGGAAAGGGATGGACTAATCAGGAAAGGCAAGGTAAGGGAAGGAACGGGAAGAAAATGAAAGCGAAGAAAATGAAAGTGAGGGAAAGAGAAGGAAATACAATATAAGGGAAGGAAAGGGAAGAAAATTAAGGGGGGGGGGGAGATGGAAATACAATGAAAGGGAAGAAAATTAAATGGGGGGAGAGATGGAAATACAATATAAGGGATGAAAAGGGAAGAAAATGAAAAGGAGGGAAAGAGAAGGAAATACAACGAAAGGGAAGAAAATTAAAGCGAGGGAAAGAGAAGGAAAGGCAATATAAAGGAAGCAAAAGAAGAAATATTGAAATCCACCTTATCAGTACAGTACTGTGAAAATGATGTTTAATGAATGATTAAACTTAAATGTTTCTGTATGTCATTGATACACACACATTTCAGTACCCAAGCTGATGACCATGAAGTTGCAAGTCCTAAATGAAACAACAATATACCACTCGGGCCGGCCTTGTTTAAAGGTTATTAACCCATTTTATGCATCTAGGATAATCCAATAATTGCTCCATCTTGGAAAAGTAACGAGCATTTTCGTTACTGTTGAAAGTAACGGCGTTACAGTTAATTTACTTAATTTAAGTACCAACGTCGTTACTCCGTCTTTAACGTAAAAGTAACAGTTGCTAATAACTGTATTAGAATTAACTTGTTAATCCCCGACCAAGTGCAGTACTATCTAGGCTACTCTGCCAGGGATCATCATTTAGGTTGTGGAATTTAAGTGGTTAGGTTAGGTTGATTTACAGTCAGGTTAGGTTAGGTTCATTAAAAGCCAGGTTAGGTTAGGTTAGGTTAGGTCGATTAAGAGTCAGGTTAGGTTAGAATATGTTGATTTGGAGCCGGGTTAGGTTTGAATAGGTTGATTTGGGGACACGTTGGGTTAGAATAAGCTGATTAAGAGTCAGGTTAGGTTAGAATAGGTTGATTAAGTGTCATGTTAGGCTAGGTTAGAAAAGGTTGATTTAAAGTCAGGTTAAGTTAGAATAGGTTAATTAAGAGTCTTGTTAGATTAGGTTGATTAAGAGTCATGTTAAGTTAGAATAGGTTAATTTCGAGTCAGGTTAGGTTAGAATAGGTTGATTTGGAGTTAGGTTAGGTTAGAATAGGTTGATTTGGAGTCAGATTGGGTTAGAATAGGTTGATTTAGAGTCAGGTTAGGTTAGAATGGGTTGATTAAGAGTCAGGTTAGGTTAGGTTTGGTTGATTAAGAGTCAGGTCAGGTTTGGTTGATTAACAGTCAGGTTAGGTTTGGTTGAGTTAGAGACAGGTTAAGTTAGAATAGAGTAGGGTAGGTTAGTTTAGGTTGAGTAAGAGTCAGGTTAGGTTAAGAGTCAAGTTAGGTTAGGTTGATTAAGAGTCAGGGGGGAGAAACATATGCGGAAAGGAATGATTGTCTACGGGTAAAAGCTGGAAAACGTTTGATTTCCAATCCCGTTAAAAATGGGAGGGGGTGGAGGAGAGCAAAAACGCAAATGTCAACGGTTATGCTGTTTGTGTGTGAGATTAGTTGTTTTAAGTGCTTTTATAATCGAGATGGCTGTTTGTGCCTGAACATTAAGGATATAACGGATCATTAACTGCAGTTTAAGTGGCGTGCGGAATCCCCTGATAGTACTGTAATGAGAGGCCACTTCCTGGTGTAATGGGTAGCATTCTTGCTTTCATCGTGGAGGTCAAGGTTCGATTTCCGACTCACTCAAGAATTCTATTCTTAGGGCTCGAACGGGGTTCATTCAGTCTCGTAGGTTCGATTCCCACTTCAGCCATTCTGGAAGTGATTTTCTGTGGTTTCCCCACTTCTACTCCAAGAAAATGCATGGATGGTTCCTAACTTAAGACTACAAACGATTCCTTCCCTATCTTAGCCAGTAGAGTTGGTGCTACTTTACTGGTTTTCATGAGCGTGCGCACTCTCGGCTCATTCAAGCTGGCGGCCGGGGAATCCCCATCACTAGACCAAGATGACGTCACCAAGGTCATATGACCAGCCGCCATCTTGAAAGAACCGCGAGTGAGCACGCTCATGCAAAGAAGTGAAGTAGCACCGACTCTAGTATTCTATTCTAGCCTCATTTACAAGTATAGGCTACACGTGCTTACAGACTCTGCAATAACGGAGGATATCAGATAAATTCTACACACACCCTAGTATACAGGCCTGTATCTAGCTGTAGGCTGTCTTGATTCTTATGAATCTATCAGCAGAGGGTCTCCAAGACAAGAAGGATGCACTTGAGATTACCTCGCTTCTAATGAGGTATATTTACTCTGGCTATGTTGGTGCCCTCCTTTTGAGAGTCAACGCACCTTGACTTTCTCTCATAGCAGACAGCTTTCTTGTTCTTGTGTTGTTAATATTTTAAGGGCTTGAGACATCCGACACGTTTTAGTTTGGACCCAAGGTCAAAACATTCCTCTGCGGATTACCGTCGATACCCGAAGAGTCTGGGTTAGTAGGGTAGGTTTCTTCATTTCCTAAATATCCTTTTTGATATTAACAAGTACTGTATCAAATTTACATTTCAATATCAAATACATTTTTGAAATTATTACATCCATTTAATGATTAGGCTGTGTATAATAATGTCTTTAATTGGTATTTATAATAAATAATAAATAAGGTTAAATGACGTAACCTACCCTACGATAACCTAACATCACCTTACCTAAACTAACCTACCCTAACCTAACATCACCTACCCTAACCTAACGTAACCTGGCACCACTTTACCTAGCCTAACCTCACCTAACATAAACACACCTCTACTAGCCTCACCTAACCTAACCTCTTCTAATCTAATCCAACCTAACGTAACCTCACCTCACCTAACCCAATCTAACCTAACGCAAACTCTTCTAATCGTACCTAACCTCATCTAACATAAACAAACCTCTACTAGCCTCATCTAGCCTTCTAATCTAATCTAACCTAACGTAACCTCACCTCACTTATCTAACCTAACCTGACCTAACCTAATCTCTTCTAATCTAACTTCATCAACCCTTATCTCACTTAACCCAACTCACCCTAATCTAACTTAACCTGCCCTAATCTAACCTAACCCACACTAATCTAACATAAACTACCCTAACCTGCCCTAATCTAACCTAACCCACACTAATCTAACCTAACTATACTCATCTAACGTAACCCACCCCAATCTAATGTAACCTAACCCACCCTAATCTAATCTAACCTACTCTATTATAACATAACCTACCCTAATCTAACCCACTCGAATCTAACCTACCCTAATCTAACCTAACCATACTAACCTAACCTAACCTAACCTATCCTCACATAACCTAACCTAACCTAACCTCACCCCAATCTAACCTAACCCACCCTAATCTAATCTAAGCTACTGTATTATAACCTACTCTAATCTAACCCACTCTAACCTAACCTACCATAATCTAACCTAACCCACCCTAATCTAACCTAACCTCACCTAACCTACCCTATTATAACCTAACCCACCCTAATCTAACCTAACCTAACCTAACCTAACCTATCCTAGGATCGACGGTAATCCACAGAGGAATGCTTGACTGTGGGCCGAACTCAAACGTGTCCACGAATGCTGGGCGAAGGGGGGGGGGGGGGCAGTACCATGGGACCAATTCGAACCTCCCTCCGAATTGACCATGGAACCACCTCAACCGTCCTTTTCATGGGTGTCAATGACCATGGGACCAACGCAACTTCATGACCACCATGTCGTAAGCCCCGAAGAGAATAACAACTGAGTTGTTAATCGATTCTGGACCTCAGGAGTTTTGACAGCCAAGAATGCTGGCCGCTACGCCACGATGCTGACTGACTGGCCTCTTAGCTGGGTATTTTTGATCGCTTGGTGTAACCTGCCCTGTGTATTATTTCCAGCCAATTGTTACGACAGTACAGGCGGAAAGGTTAGCGGGAATGTTAGCAATAATAATGTTGTGTTATTGGCAACTCAAACTAACACATGGGGCGCTGCGGTCGGTCTGGATAAGTAGGGTAAAAATACTCAATAACACGCCTTTGATATGGAACACTTTTTATTTCTCGGTTATAATCAGTAAATGCAGTCCCTAAAATAATGACAGTGTTATTTTTAATTGTATATATGTATAACTGTGCGATAAAGTGATCTAATTTGTGTGTTTCACTGGATTTTATGTGTCAATTGCATATTATCAAGCATCGGTTGTCTGCTGGTATTTGTTTTTGAGCAGTTCGAGTCATTGCGCTGTTACGTTTAAAAGCTATATTTGAGTTTGCTCACTGTACCATAGACTCGAGAAATTATTTGCTGCTTGGTAGGGTGAATGGATGAGTTTTAACTTGTATTAAAACTCGGGGGAGACAGGAATTGCTTGATTTGGATGGTTAGCAGGTGGGTTTGGTGTTGAATATCGGACTGGTAGCAGATTCTCGCAGAGTTGAAATTTACTCTGCGAAGTCAAATTAGGCCTATATGACTCGTAGTGGAATGGCTCGGATATCGCAGAGCGAGGTGATTGCGGTTGGTAGGGTTATTGGAAATGAACTAGGGATCGGGGAAGGATACCTGACAGATGAAGCTTCGCTGTCTTGGTACGGCTTGGCTCAGCGAGACTGTGCTTGGCTGTCTAGGTGCGGCATGGCTCGGCGTAACAGTGAACAACCCGTCCTGTCGTCAGTAAGTGTAGTGGTGAGTGTTCTAACCCGCTCCTGTTGCCCGTATTTATTTGGTATCGTCACCTTTCGGCTATTGCTATTTGCATCTTTTGGAAAGTTATGAAAACTTATATCCACAGCCCTCATATACATCGACTTACAGCCGTAAACTGAGCAATATACTTTGCTTTTACTCATTTTGCACTCTATCAACGAGTAAAACTTATTACTTATGTATAAAGACACGAAGAATTTACAACGATCTGCTTACCAATACAAGAAACCATATACAAACAGTCACCACGTGACAAATGTACCCTACTTGGTAAGTTTCTAATTTTTACCGCTAGATGTCATATCAGATAGCTGGAGTTGCCAATAGTATAATAAAGAAATTTCAATGTTTTAAGTATAATTCAAGATACATTTTGTCCATTTTTACAGTAACTACAAGGTCATTTACCTGATTAGAACTTAAGAGTTTTGTCCGTATGACCTAAACTGTTCATTTCCGCACATTGAGAGGTAGTCTACAAATAAAACTATCAAATGCTATCGAGATCAAACGTGTAGGTTTGCTTTCATTGATTGTCTTGTATTGCTCCCCGCACAAAGCAAGAACAAACACATGACCAAAACAGAAAGCAAAAATCAGAATTCAAAAACAAAAGCAAAAGCGAAAAACAAACACAAAACAAAACAAAAAAAAAAACAAAGCAAAATTCAAAAGAAAAGAAAAAGCAGAAAACTAACACGAAATCAAAAACAAACAAAAAAACAAGAATGCAAAAATCAAAAACAAATACAAAAAACAAACACAAAAACCACAAAGCAAAAACAAAAATTCAAAAACAAAAGAAAAAGCAGAAAATTAACATAAAATCAAAAACAAAAGAAGCAAAATTCAAAATCAAAAGCAAATACAGAAAACAAACACAAAAACAAAAAACACAAAGCAAAAACTAAAGAAAAAGAACACAAAACTAAAACAAAAGCAAATACAGAAAACAAACACAAAAACAAAAATAACACGAAGTAAAAACAAAAATTTATATTAAAAAAAAACTAACACAAAACCAAATACAAAAACAAAAAAACAACCAAGATACAGGAGGCGGAAAATGTCGTAACTGCTGCCAAAACATCAATTTTCTCGAAGACATTCGCCATGCCGTGAAAACTCGACACGCCCAGGAGGCGTTAGCGGTAAAAGATGGAGTACGTATATATTCGTATGCCCATTAAATTAAAACATTTAGGCCTAACATACGAATATATACGTCATACCCAGTTAAAGAGGCTAGCAATCAATTAAGTCTGCCCTTGAGTTCTCACACGTCAGTGACTACAATGTGTTCACCAATGAACTATGTTGACATGAACGCATTCTTCCGTTCAATGACATGTTTGCCTTCTTGTCGCGCGCGATAAACTCTACGCTGCTCAGCCAGGCGAGACTTGGGCTGAACGATTCGCGATGCCATTCTCAGTCTTTTATAACGCGTGACCTTCATTGCTGTACACTCACGTTCTCTTCAAACTGGTACGCCTAGCTCTTGTGCTGCTTATAACTAGGGCTCGGATTTTTAGGTAAATACATATTTTTTTATGTAAATACATATTTTAAGCATTTTTTCTACAAATATATAAATTCTTGTTTTTCACTTAATAGCACATAAAAAGACAATATTTACATTTTTTTAAATCAGTATGTTTTCAGTTTATTGTATTTTTGTTCTGTGTTACTTACTGTCGCCCCGTGCCACTCACTGTGGAAGCCGGGGGATTTCCTTGTCCAAAGCCACATTGCAACACGTACTAGACCTCCCCCTCCCCCAGCTACCTGGAACAAGTGTCACTCACATGCAGTTCATTTCTGGCACAGTGAAGTGTAAGGCAGTTCCACGATGCCTAAAGTAAAAACAACTACAAGTTATGTCTGTTGCAGAATTTAAAGATAATTTTACTTCAATTTTGGGAAAGCAATCAAGGCCAAACAGCGATCTCAAGTTACACCACACCTCGAGGACAAGAAACATATTGCCTTAGTTTCGCGCCTTCATAAGAAGTGTTTCGCGATAATCGTCGGTCATTTGTGATGGGCAACCTGAAGATGTATCTCGTTGTGTATTGTAATGCTTCAGCAGTCAGTGAGGCATAACATAAATTGTATTCGTGAGTACTGCATATTGTTTATATTCACATTAATAAACTAAATTATAATTAAATATTTTTACTTTTTTGTCACATATTTCAGGTATTTTTAATACATAACAAGTAGTTACGTGAAGAACTATACAGCATATTTTCATATATCCTACTAATGTTAACTGCCACAATCAACATACAAAATTTCAGTTTAATTGCTGTAACAGATTCGTAGATATTGAGAACCGTCTAAATATTTCAGATGGTCGCCAGGTTGGATTTTTATTTTTGTACTATTATATTAAGATTATTGTGTACGTGTGGTATTCAAACTTCAATCGCATGATTAGACAACAAGAAGTAAAAACGAGATTTTAAAATTACGCACAGCAGCCATCTTGTGATAATGCAAACCATTGAAATAAATTAGATGCCAGTGGATCAACATTTGTATAAGCATTTAACGTGATACGTTTCACGGCACTCGGATAGTTAATTCGCGAGAAACGTCCATTTAAATATTTATACTTCGCGTCGTCGCCATGTTGGATTTGTGCTCACCAGGTTCCTGAAAGTCCTATAGGTGAACATATGTTCATACTCTCTATGAACATAAAAAAAATCAGTTTGGTTGCTGTAAAAGATTCATAGATATTGAGAACCGTCTAAATATTTCGGGAGCTCGCCATTTAGGAGTGTTATGTGTATAGGCCATAGAGTTATGTACCATTCAAGGACAATTATTGCCTAGGTTCATTATTCAAACTTTCACTTCGATCGCATGATTACGACACAAGAAATTAAAACTTAATTTTAAAATTTCGCACAGCCGCCATCTTGAGGTTATGTAAGCATTTGAATTATATTACATGGCAGTGCATTACAATCTGCAAAATCAATTACTGTACCACATTTCACTGCGGTCAGAGAGTTAAATCACGAGAAAAGTCTATTAAAATATTTTAAATTCGCTTGGTCGCCATGTTCGTTTCGTACTTTACAGGTTTATGAAATATACATAGGTATACCTGTATCAGTACCCTTTATCACCGTACAAAATTGCAAGGTGATATCTGTAATAGTTTCGGAGATATAGAATGTCAGTGAAATATTTCGCACAGCCGCCATTTTGAGATTATGTAAACAATTGAACTAAATTAGACTCCAGTGCATTACAATGTGTATAAACATTTGCTGTACCAAGTTTCATTACATTTAGATAGTTAAATCGCGAGAAAAGTCTATTTAAATGTCTCAACTTCGCTTGGCCGCCATGTTGGTTTTGTAGTCACCAGGTTTTTAAAAGTCTCATAGGTGAACTTGTAGTAGTGCCCTTTATCACCGTACACAATTTCAGGGCGATATCGGTAATAGTTTCGGAGATATTGAATGCTAGTGAAATATTTCGCACAGCCGCCATGTTGGATTGGAGAGACGTAACAAAATTTGAAGGGCACGGTCGAGGTCGCCGGGAATAGTGCTATGAACTTCCCGAGTTTCATTGAAATCTCTCCAGCCGTTTCGATTTTATTAGGGGGGGACACACACACGAATCACACACACACGGACAAAAGGTGATCTCATAAGCCTATTTTTTCAAAATTGAAAATAGGCTAAAAATAAACATTTCCCCAATTTTTAGCACCTAAAAATCCGAGCCCTACTTATAACCCTTGAGAACTAGCGTGAAGAAATATAACACGAGGAGTGGCGCCGGGTCACTTGGACCCATAGTGTGTCACTCTTTTCTTTGTCGTTGTCGTACGGATGTTAATGAAGTAATTTTACACCTGATGTGTTCCTATGAACTATTCCAAATATAAAATAAGGTTCATTTATATTTTTGAAATCTAACCTGCAGAAAAAGGTCAAAAATTTTCGTAACAGTATAATTTGCCTTTGAGCCTCCGTGGCTTAGGCGGCAGAACGTCGGCCTCTCACCGCTGGGTCCGTGGTTCAAATCCCGGTCACTCCATGTGAGATTTGTGCTGGACAAAGCGGAGGCAGACAGGTTTTTCTCCGGGTACTCTGGTTGTCCCTGTCACAAATTTCATTCCAGCAACACTCTCCACTAACATTTCATTTCATCTGTCATTCATTTAATCATTGCCCCAGGAGAGTGCGACAGGCTTCGGCAGCCGGCACAGTTCATATCCTCGCCGCTAGATGGGGGCTTCATTCATTCCATTCCCTGACCCGGTCGGTCGACTGGAAGCAGGCTGTGGATTTTCGTTTTTCATAATTTGCCTGGATAGTGGTGGCAAAGCAGTCGTCTCATTTTTGTAGGTATTCCTAGACCCTAAACATGGATGAACAAGAACGTGAGCTATGTGATCGTGCTGCATCAAAATAGGTGGATTTTCCCCCTTATTTTTTACAAATTGTCCCGAATAACGTAAGCCAAACATTGACACGCGAGGACTGGCGCCATGGGTAAATCTGACCGAACCGTAAATAATAGACTATAGAAATAACTTGAATGTTCCAAAAGCTTTTGCAGGGTGAAGTTCAAGGCTAGGAAGGAAGGTACTGCAAGTGACAGGAATTAAGGGCTGACCAAAACGAAAATATAATAGTACAATATGCAACGATCTACAATGGCAATAATTAAGTCACGAATATGTTTATAAAACGAGCCTATGCGAGTTTTATAATTTCCATACGAGTGTCTTAATTACCATTATAGGCGAGTTGCATACGACTGCTTATGTTCGACGATAATTATTATAACTATTTTATGTTCGAACATAAATATTCATGAATATCTGTCGAGATTTTGCCAGTTTTATGTAATGAACAGAGCCCATGAGACGCAAAGAATACCTTGTATTTGACCATGGCCTCCTCGATTACCCTACTATGACATTAGGGCACGCAGTGAAATTTAAATTAGAAGGCCGTGGAAATCAACGCAGGTGCGATGCTATCCTAATCTAATCGGTCAAACAACTGTTTCTTGAGCTCTGATTGGTGGGAGAAACTGTTTCATAATGAAAAATCGTGTTTTAATGTGCCTCATTATGATACAGTTTTCTGACATATAATAGTCAGGTTCGAACATAAAGCATTATTTAAGCCTCTGATAAAAAAAAATACCCATGCGGTAGTCCTCGCTGGTTAAAGATAAAATCATCGCACCAAGCACTAACTGTTCAGGCAATCCGCGTCTAGCATTTAGTGCCGACGTTCCAGCACCACAGACACAGAGCTCCTTCAGTGAAATTTTGTGCTCTCGTCATACGAGGTAAAAAGTGTTGACGAACGCCAGCTCCCCTCAGATTCTTTCTTCAATTCAAATTCTAATTCTTCTTCTTCTTGTTCTTCTTCATTTCCCGTTTCCAGTTCCCTGGGTCGGGTCGCGAATCAAGGACCTCCACAGTTGTCTATCCCTCCACCATTCATTTCCTTCTTTCAATACTTCTTTTTCTTTTACTCCTCTTTTCTCTATGCTTTCCTTCACCGTATCTATCCACCTCTCTGGGTCTTCCTCGTGGTCTTCTTCCTGGTATTTTCTCCATAAATATTTTCTTTGGTACTCTATATTCTTCCATTCTCATCATATGTCCGTACCACTTCAGCTTACTGGTTTCTATCTTGTCTTGCAGTTTTGGGAACCCAGTTCTCTCCATAATGTCCACATTTCTGATTTTATCCCTCCGTTTCTTCCCAATTATTCCTCTAAGGAACTTCATCTTGGCTGCTTGGATTCGGCTTTCATCGCGTTTTGTTGTGGTCCAAGTACCTGCTGCATATGTCAAAATTGAGAATAGAACTTTCTTGCATTTCTCTGGGACTTCCTGGTTCCATACTAAACCTCTCACACACTGTGGTAAAATCCATTAGCTTGTTGGATTTTCTTTCCAATTTCTTCATTTTTTGTACCATCTTCTGTGAGTATGCTCCCCAAATACTTAAAGCTTTTTACCATTTCCAATGGATTTCCATTGACTTCAATAGTCTGTCTTCTTTCTCTCTTGTTTCTTGTCATCACTACAGTCTTACTCTTATTTACACATATTTTCATTCCATATAATAATTATTATTTATTTATTTATTTATTTATTTATTTATTTACCGTATGGCTTTTAGTGCCGGGAGTGTCCGTCCGAGGACATATTCTGTTCGCCAGAGGCTGTAGTTGCTTCAAGCGGACACCCATGGGGTGAGCTACAAGTTCCATTCAATTTCGAGTAGTTCCAACATTCACTATCAGATGTCATTGATACCAACTGGTGAACGTTGGAACTATGATAGAGCGTTTCAACGAAATATAACCTAGAAATTTAGCTTCACACAAGTTTAGTTAGTGGAAGGATCTTTTACATGCCATAAATCTATGACATGGGACCGCCGGCTTTACTTCCCCTCCGAAGGAAGGCATACTGAAGGATTTTAACGCACTTAAAAAATCTGACGACTTCGGCCGGGTTTGAATCCGCGATCTTGGGCACAGCAGTTCAGCATGATACCAACTACACCACCGAAGTCACTATAATAATAACTATTATTATAATAATAATATTGGTTTTACGTCCCTTTTAACTACTGCAGCATTTAGATACGTGGGGGTGGCGGAAAGTTGCCCCGAAGGGGATTTTTAACGTGCCAGTAAATCTACTGACACGGCTCCCTCGCATTTGCGCACCCTCAAATGCTAGATGACTGCACCAGGATTCGATCCTGCATCCTTGGGTATAGCAGGCGAGAACGTAACCTTCTTCTGGTTCCTATCAGTTCCGGATGTTGACAACCATCTCGGCAGTGCAGTTCCTGTTACTTGCAGCTCGGAATAATTCAGTGGACGTTTTCGAGTTTTTTTAAACCAGGATATTCTTCTCTGTCCAACACTTCTCTTCCCTGATATTTTTATCATTTTTAATGATTATGTCGACTTCGCTGGGGTCTGGCGTTACGTTACGGTGACGGGACGAAATGTACAGAGAATGCACTGAGATGTGTGACGTCATAGTACTGCTTGAGCTTCCTCCTTTCCCCACGCGCTCCGGTGAGCGTGACGTCATCCAGCCAGCTACCTCCTTTGACCTTGGTTTGCATTTGCTTTTTTTTTTGCTTTTTTTAAATTATTATTATTATTATTATTATTATTATTATTATTATTATTTTTATTTTATTTTTTATTGTAACGGACTTTGAACTCACGCAGCATTTGTAGCATTTAAAATGATATAAAGTCTAGTCTTTCAGACTGACTGTCAGTGTTTTAGGTAGATTTCATTAGAAAGCTAACTATTGCAATGGGTAGGCTACCATGTTTCGACTTCCGGAAAATTTCGACATATCTTCGCGTTTCACATCCCCCAGACCCCAAAACCATTGTCAGTTCAAAAGTTTATATATAATTTATGTATATATATATCAGTTTCTTGTGGACACGATAACTGCCGTAATTTTGCACCAATCACTTTGAATTTTTTACATAATATGTATCCCTATAAAATCTCGATCGAGTTCGTTAATGGGCACAATCGGTCGATGAGGGTAAAAATGGGGGGCTTTTTTCGAAACAGTGAAATATCACTGTAACTCTCTTAATATGTGAAATATCGAATCCCTTCAAAGTTCATATTATGTGTTGGATAAGTGCCAAAAATTTATGTTTAAAAAGTTTTTTGATAGCACCAACCATTGGCCAATGGAGTGGAAAAAAGTGAGTTTTTCGGGAAACATTAATCATATCTCTCTTAATAGGCACAATATCAAAACCGTACAGAATGGACAATATTCCCCTAATAATTACCTAAAACTTTTGTCTGAAAGAATTTTTGATACAACCCACCATTACGCCAAGGGATGAGAAAAATGATTTTGGAATTAGAAGAAAATGCCAAGAGCCATCAGAGGTTACCATGACAACGCTTCTAAATTGATGAGGGATGAGCTATCAGAGGTTGCCATGGCAACGAGATCACATTCAGTTTTCCGTCTGACTATGTGGGAAGCGGCTTCGGTGACGTAGCCTAGCTGGTAGCATGCTGAACTTCTATGCCCAAGGTCGCGGGTTCAAAGCCGGCCGAAGTCGTCGGATTTTCAAAGAGCGCTGAAACTCCCTCAGTATGCTTTCCTTCAGAGGGGAAGTCCAACGTTCGTTGCAAGTTACTGGTTGCTGTGCCATCTAGTAGCCAAGTTCACAGCTAGGTGTCGTTGACGGTATATTTAGTACCAACGTTAGGAACTACTACTTGAAATTGACCGTCTGCAGTCCTTACCTGAATTATAGACTAATACAGCCATCACAATTAACACCGTTTATCATACAGATTCTACACACACCCAAAGTACACGGGGTAACATGACCGCGTTGTCGCAGCCCTAAACTGAGGAATCAACCAACATCTCTGCGGGAGATAAAATTTGACGTGAAGAAGTAACAGACAGTTAGATAGTTACACATCAGTTCCAAACCTTGCATAAGGACGGTGTGACCACAAGTATGAAAATGGACCCCAAATGACAAGAAGGTTACCGTCCCCCTAACACAATAAAATGTTAAAAATATGCATAGTAAGACGAAAGAAAAGTTAATTGAGCTCCAATTACATTGTAAAATACTTTCTCGCAATAAATGAGGTCTGATCCCTCTACGAAAACCTGCATATTTTGCCTATTATAGTCTCTCCCCTTGTTTGCGCGGTGAAATCTACCTCCGCCTTCCGGCGTGCCGAGAGGATTTTTAGCCTATTTTCAATTTTGAAAAAATAGGCTTATGAGATCACCTTTTGTCCGTGTGTGTGTGCGTGTGTGTGTGTGTGTGTGTGTGTGTGATTCGTGTGTGTGTCCCCCCCTAATAAAATCTAAACGGTTGGAGCGATTTCAATGAAACTCGGTATGTTCATAGCAGTATTCCCGGCGACCTCGACCGTGCCCTTCAAATTTTGTTACGTCTCACCAATCCAACATGGCGGCTGTGCGAAATATTTCACTAGCATTCAATATCTCCGAAACTATTACCGATATCGCCCTGAAATTGGGTACGGTGATAAAGGGTACTACTAGAAGTTTACCTATGAGACTTCCAAAAACCTGGTGACTACAAAACCAACATGGCGGTCAAGCGAATTTGAGACTTTTAAATAGACTTTTCTCGCGATTTAACTATCCACACGTAATGAAACTTGGTACAGCGAATGTTTATACACATTGTAATGCACTGGAGTCTAATTTAGTTCAATTGTTTACATAACTTCAAAATGGCGGCTGTGCGAATTATTTCACTGACATTCTATATCTCCGAAACTATTACAGATATCACCCTGCAATTTAGTACGGTGATAAAGGGTACTGATACAAATTTACCCATGTATATTTCATAAACTTGTAAAGTAGAAAACGAACATGGCGACCAAGCGAAGTTGAGACTTTTAAATAGACTTTTCTCACGATTTAACCATCCAAACGTAATGAAACTAGGTACAGCAAGTGTTTATACACATAGTAATGCACTGGAGTCTAATTTAGTTCAATTGTTTACATAACCTCAAAATGGCGGCTGTGCGAAATATTTCACTGACATTCTATATCTCCGAAACTATTACAGATATTACCCTGCAATTTTGTACGGTGATAAAGGGTACTGGTACAAGTTTATCTATGTATATTTCATAAACTTGTAAAGTAAAAAACGAACATGGCGACCAAGCGAATTTGAAATATTTTAATAGATTTTTCTCGTGATTTAACTCTCTGAGCGCAGTGAAATGTGGTACAGTAAATGATTTTGCAGATTGTAATGCACTGCCATCTAATTTAAATCAATTGTTTACATAACCTCAATATGGCGGCTGTGCGAAATTTTAAAATTAAGTTTTTATTTCTTGTGTCGTAATCATGCGATCGAAGTGAATGTTTGAATAATGAACCTAGGCAATAATTGTCATTGAATGGTACATAATACTATGGCCTATACATATAACAATCCTAAATGGCGAGCTTCCGAAATATTTAGACGGTTCTCAATATCTATGAATCTTTTACAGCAACCAAACTGTTTTTTTTTTTTTATGTTCATAGAGACTATGAACATATGTTCACTTATAGGACTTTCATTAACCTGGTGAGCACAAATCCAACATGGCGGCGACGTGAAGTATAAATATTTAAATGGACGATTCTCGCGAATTAACTATCCGAGTGCTGTGAAACGTTGCACGTTAAATGCTTATACAAATGTTGATCCACTGGCATGTAATTTATTTCAATTGTTTGCATAATCACAAGATGGCTGCTGTGCGTAATTTTAAAATCTCGTTTTTACTTCTTGTGTTCTAATCATGCGATTGAAGTTTGAATACCACACGTACACAATAATCTTAATGTAATAGTACAAAAATAAAAATCCAACCTGGCGACAATCTGAAATATTTAGACGGTTCTCAATATCTACGAATCTGTTACAGCAATTAAACTGAAATTTTGTATGTTGATAGAGGCAATTAACATGAGCAGGATATATGAAAATAGGCTGTATAGTTCTTTACGGAACTACTTGTTTTCCCTTGAAGTATAGACTGCAGCAGACGGTAGGCTACTTCTCGGGATTCCTCATGATGTGTTCTAGGTATTGGATTTTCCTTAATTTCACGGTGGTTAATACTTCCTTGGTTCCCGCCAGGGGTTTCCATCTAGTTGGACGTGGGTTGGCGACTATGGGACCCCAGTTAAGTCCGGTAATGCTTCCAGGGGCGCCGAGAGGGAGGGGCAAGGGGGGCAAATGCAAAGGGGCCCGTAAGCAATGAGGGCCCGTTAGTTTCAGTTTAGTTAGTTAGTTATTGTTGTTTTAAGGGGCGGAACTACGAGGTCATCTGCCCATAGTTTTTGTTGTAGCCACTTTTGCATTTTGTACAATGTTTATTATGGGATTTGAAGCCATTTTTCAGTGTTGCCTTAGTAAACAAAAGTTTAGTGCTTTTCAGTCGGTCAACACGAATGTACCCAAAAGAGTTGGGTTATGCCCTAATCCAGAAGAAAATTACATATGATTAATAAATACAACCCAGTGTATTTATTAATCATATGTAATTTTCTTCAGGATTAGGGCATAACCCAACTGGGTGTATTTATTAATCATATGTAATTTTCTTCAGGATTAGGGCATAACCCAACTGGGTGTATTTATTAATCATATGTAATTTTCTTCAGGATTAGGGCATAACCCAACTGGGTGTATTTATTAATCATATGTAATTTTCTTCAGGATTAGGGCATAACCCAACTGGGTGTATTTATTAATCATATGTAATTTTCTTCAGGATTAGGGCATAACCCAACTGGGTGTATTTATTAATCATATGTAATTTTCTTCAGGATTAGGGCATAACCCAACTGGGTGTATTTATTAATCATATGTAATTTTCTTCTGGATTAGGGCATAACCCAACTCTTTTGGGCACATTCGTGTTGACCGACTGAAAAGCACCAAACTTTTGTATTATGTAAAATGTTGTCTGTAACTTACAAACTGTCCGAGGCTTAGCAGAATGGTATCCGCAATATCATTCTGTACAGCCACATTTCAAAGGCCTCTAACCGTTTACATAAAGACTCTGTGCAGGCGCGGATCTAGAGTTTGGTTTTGGCGGGGTCAGAGATTCGATCTAGAGTTTGGCTTTGGTAGTGGGGGGGGGGGGGGGGTCAGAGAATCGAAATTGTTAAGAAAAATGGTATAACTAAAAACGCAATCACAAAATAAACAAACGTACAAAACCAGACCAATTTTTTGCTAGCTACATGGATAGAAATTTGATGCGTTTAGCGCACCAAAAATATTCGTACAAATTGCAACGGTGTGTTTTACGACTTTTACATCGAGCTTTGAGAAAAGGATCAAGGTACGTTACAGTTTCGGCAAGTCGAGTTGATACCGACAAAGGGAGAAAGTCACAGCTTAAATTGCCAACCAAGCTTGCAGTTTGGACGTCGGCAAAAATTTTTGGTGCGAAAAAAGGCCCAGTTTCCTATCCGTGCATTGCTGCACATTCATCGTGACATCACTATAAACATCGATTCGGTAATCACAAGGTTTGCTAAACAAAATAGACGAGTTGATTTTGTTGTATAACTAATAGTTTTTATACAAGAGGTTTGAAGTTGTAAATATGTACAGTTGTAACAGAACATAATAATTCCAATAAAGATAATTCAGTATTGAATAAAATGAAAAAAAAAACTGTTTTTCAGTTAAAATTCGTTAAGTTTTATTCGTCTGGTAATTGTGTTTTCGTTTTTTGAGTTTTCAAAAAAAATTGTTCTCCGTTTGGGGGGGGGGGGGGGGTCCATGACCCCCCTCCCCTTGAATCCGCGCCTGACTCTGTGCGAGTCTATGTGTCAGCACCGTATCTTGGCAGGTATGATTTGTTTCTGTCCACTTGTCATAGTTTTGTTAGTTACATCCACCAGCTCTTTGTACTGTATTTTCTGATCTTGTTCTGTCATTTTAATCGAACCATTTTTCTCTTCTTTCAGGTGAGTGAATGTTCCGCTGACTTACCCCCACGCAGCAGTAAGTTGTCATCTATTTGTTTTAAAGGCTTTCAGAGGCTAACACAGGCTATCTTACTATAGTGACTGTGTCCTTGGATGACTTCGCAGGTCACTCTCATTAGCGTATAGAAAAGGCAGTCAAAATACTGACTGATGTAGAGGGAGTTTCGTTGCTACTTTAACTTCTGCAGAATGCAGTAGATCAGTCACTTTTCTACACCTCTTCCTCATATATCATTAGAAAATGCTTGCCTGCGGTTTGTTCTCAATGAACCAAGACAGTCTCATATAACTCCAGTTTATGTTCATACTAGTCTTCGGACGGTATCTTTAATGGTTTACCCAGTGTAAGCTTAAAGGCTCACGGACGGCAAGTTTCAGACACAATTCAGAAAAGCCGAGGTGAACAGCGAAACTCCTAATACATGAAAAACTTTTCTTCGAAGTTTTAACTCGACATGACTCGACAGTTTGACGCTGGCCGGTGCTGGGATGATAGGCTCGCTTGCTAGCTCGTAAACACGCTCCGAAGCTAGTAATTTAAATTTCCACTGAATGGAAATAGTTGGAAGAAATTAAAACATAAAACCACTTATATTGGGCGATGTATTTAAGATAGGGAAATGCTGTCCAGGGCTTTTGTGTAGAACTTTTCATGCTGAACAATTCTTATACTCATATAGATATTTTTAACAGTCTACCCAGCAAAAGCTTAAAAGGCGCACGGAAGGCAGGCTTTTTTTCGACTCGATTCACTGAAATCGTTCGTTACTGCTCGGTTACCTTTGGTCATAAATGAAGTGTTTTTGTGCAGAATCCTTCCTCGAGAAATCCTTTACAGAATGGTGAAAACCGCATCAAAATCCATCCAGTAGTTCTCGAGATTACCCGTTACATCCAAGAATCGGGGACTTTGCTTTATACTACAGTATGCAGAGATGTGAGAATGGCGATTTGTAGCGGCATTGTTGGGCTCTCATCTAATGGCTTGTTATTCAGTACTTCCTAGAGCATCAACAAGTTTGTTTGCAGTAAACATGAGTGAAGACAGAATGTGCAAGGATGTGGTGTGACGTTTTAGCGGCAATGATTTTGGTGTAAGCTCAAACTATTGGAAGAACGGGTGCTTCTGCTAGTAAAATCTATAAGATTCGCAGGTAGCGTAGCTAGCTCATAGAATACCGTACCCTAGTGACCGTAAAAGAGAGTAGAGAACACGTACCGTAACGCAAAAGCCTGATTTTTGTAGTCATTATCCCATGATGTTTGAACATAGCCTATTACGCATTTTATTGAATATGGTCCTGAATTTTCCGATTCGGGACATCACTTCATCACCGCTCAACCACAATTCAAATTATGTTGCACGAACCGCAATAATAGTGTTTACAAGTTTTGGCAGACAGAAGTTTTATTATTTTGTGAAATAGGCCTACAATGACCGGCAAAAAAAAACACGATCACTTGAAAAATTCAACATTAGGCCTACTTTCATTTAAATCATAAATATGGTATGAAAGCTCTAGGTCTAGTGCATAAGTTACTGTTTATAGCATGGATGTACCGTTAATTGTTCTCCTGGGTGTATTACCATTCTTCATGTCATTGTTTCACTTAACAATAGCGATTCATTGACATGTTGCTGTTTCCCGCGGAAAGATGTGCGCGCCACCGTTTCCTATCAGAGCCACTGTCCAGGCAACATCTTCAGGCCTCAAGCGCATATTCGTTTCCGAATCGCACAAGAACAACTGAGGACAAGGCTGTATTGATCTTTTCCTATGCCAACAAGTGGCAAAAGAAAGAATAAAACATTACATTGTTGAAGATAGCGATGACGCGGACATCTTTCCGCTGGAAACAGCATCATGTCAAAGAATCACTATTGATAAGTTAAACAATGACATGAAGAATGGTAATGTATCCAGGAAACTAATTAACCTTACTTCCAAGCTATAAACAGTATGTAGTGTACTAGGCCTATACCGTTCATATTTATGATAGGAATGAAAGTAATGTTGAATTTTTCAAGTGATCGTTTTTTGCCGGTCAGTGTAGTATTTTTAATCTACAATAAAAATAATTGGACATCCCTGTTTTATGTGTAACACGAGAGATACTGTTTCCACTCGACTGTCCATACGTTAATGTATATTATCTGCATGAATCATTTTTAGCATGCCTGGTGAGCAATGAATCCCTGGCTATTTCAGCATTTCCGAGGGAGAGAGAGAGAGATAGGAAAAGGTAAAAGAGGCGCATTCTTGTTGCATACTTATTATTTATTTACTAGCGGACCCGTGCGAAAAATCTCGCATGTTCATAAACCAGACTTTCCCTAATAGGTTTATAATGAGAAACTTAGGGAGAAAGGTTGTTATGTTTTTATTTCAACCAAATGATTAGAGAACACTATTTACATTTTAGTTAGAATTCAAAGTTCTACGTTCCCTAACTTAAGAACGCAATCACTGAAAATTGGTTCATCATAACACTCACCGGTTATTCGATATTTATGAAATTATACGATTTGAGTACTCATTCCTTTGATTTACTGTTTCAGAAATCCATGCAAAATGATTAAGGAAACACCTCTGAACGTTAAAATGACATGAGACAGGCGTCAAAACGGCCAAAATGTGAAGTGGGCAGCATTATCGAGCGTATTTTCCTACAGCAATAGTATTTGCAAATCACACACTTCGTACATTTTAAGGTCATTTTTAAAAGAAATTATTGTTATTTATGAAATTAGAGTGCAATTCGTCACTGCTAATGTCTATTGTCTTCCATTTCAATGCTCATTTTTCACGATCGGTCGCTTGCGAGCGCCGCAGGAGGGATCTATACTACTGAAATAATATAGAGATGATGATTTATTTATTCAACACGCTCCTGGCCTATTAGACCACCCGGAGCATTCACGACTTCTTGTTATTCCTGTTTTTCCAGTACACTTTCATTCGTGCACGAAAGGCCCTCTTCCTTTCTTCGGTCCACTTTGGTCTATGAGCTGTGGGTGCTGCTTTCTCTGACATAACTTCCCACTTGTATAACTTGTGTCGAAAGACGATTTTGTCTACGACGTCTTGTGGGTCGACGTGTGCATTTTCCAGATCAATTTTGACTTGCATCATCAAGTAGTCTTGAGCCGCTGTATGTATCTACGAATTTCGTTGGTGTGCCTGGTTTGTGGGAGTCTTGATGTGGCCGTAAAATTTTAGTCGCCTCTTTCTGATGTCTGCTGCGAGGCTGGACAATTTATCTTTGGTGTTTCTGGAGTGAAGCCTGTATCATTCATCTGTGTGCTTTCGTCCTATAATTTTCCTTATTATGTTTCTTCCCTCTGTGAAGATTTTGTCCAAGTCTCCCTTGTAACGTCTCACTGGCATAAAGCACCTCAGGTTTAATAATCGTGTTGTAATGACGAAAGTATGCTCAATAGGACTGAGGTCCGGGGATCTGGTAGGCCATTCTAAGGTTGTGATGTCGTGGAGAGCTTCTCTGGAGATGCGTGCAGTGTGAACCCGGGCATTGTCCTGCTGAAACATCCCATTAGCAATGTTCGCCATCATAGGGACAACCACTGGATTGAGTACCCTATCAATGTACTGTCGAGCAATCATAGTGCCCTCAACAAGCACTAATTGTGATTTCACATTAAAGCCAATAGCTCCCCAGACCATAATGCCCTGTGTGCCTCTCGACAATAAGGTCTGGGCGGACCCTCTCCCCGGTATGTCGGCGCACACGATTCCGGCGATCACTGCGGGCAAGATAGAAGACGATTCAACACTAAAGGCGACCCTATGCCATCGTCGACCCACGCCGATCGTTCTCGACAGCCTTACACGTCGCTGTTGTGGGGTCAATGGAACACCTTCTATAGAGCATCCAGCGTTTAGAAAAGACTGTGGAGCCTTATGGCGACAGTGTTGCTAACTCGAGGCAGAGGTAGCGCTGACGTCATACGCTATGTTCGCCCGCTTCGAGTACTGCGCTTTCATAAGTTAGCGAGGCAACCACAACCCCAGCAGCTACCTGAAATAGAACACGACCAAGAAGGAGCAGTTTTGCAGGTGTTAACGGATTGGACCAGTATTAAGGATACTGTAGGCGAAGAGAACCAATAACGACATTCATTTCGTTGTGATATGACGCATTACTGATTGACAGATGTCGAGAGCACAACCCTTCCTTCCTTCTCGGATGTATGCAGACGATGTTAACAATTTTTATGTCAGCAATACTGTCGATCGTCACCTCTTTAGTTATTAGTTAGGCTGTAATTTAGTTCCTTTCAATTTTATTCTTGTTGTTTTGTTTAGATTAATATTTGTAATATTCTAGTGAGTTAACCGTGCGGTTAGGGGCGCGCAGCTGTGAGCTTGCATTCGGGAGAGGTTGGAACCCAACTGTCGGCGGCCATGATTCGATCGAACAGAAAATAAAACAGACACACAACAGTAACACGAATGACGGTTAGTGCTTCAGAACTTATGTTGCCGGCGGAACTGAACACGTGCTCCACTCCGGGCGAGCTTGCAGCACAGGACGAGGCTCTTCTTTCCAGCGTGCTAACCTCCAAAATGTTTAAATTACTAAGACGTAATATAAGCGATACTTGTATGCAATAACAAAGGTAATCAACTGGCAGATAATTGTAAGAAGCTATTATGACGAAAAATATATATGTTCAGAGTTCCTTCATGATAAAAGGTGTGGTAACAAAACCAGTGTAGGGGGGGATTTCCGTTAAAAGTAAAAGCCCATAAGACCCACAGTCTTTTCTAAACGCTGGATGCTCTTATAGCAGGGAGACGGGGTCGTAAGCCAGCTGCACGCAGGCGATTACCAACTGTTTGTTGTGTAATGTGGGATGCCACAGCTGCTCGAATTTGCGCTGCTGTTGCATGGGGTTCCATCCGGGCCATCCGAATGATGCGGCGATCCTCTCTCACAGTTGTCTGTCGCGCTGGTCCTGTGCCAGGTCTACGAGTGTGGGTACCTTCATTTGACCATTGCTGCCATACACGTACCGTAGATGCTTGTCGGCCAACACGTGCAGCAACTGTCCTTAGCAATAATCCAGCCTCACACAGCCCAATTATCCGAGCCCTCTCAAACGGCGACAGTTGTTGATAGCGTGCTCTTCTCTGTCGTCGAGGCATGTTTGACGGGGAACACTTCACTGCACAGACTGCAAGTCAACTACACTACACCAGAGTCCGTATACTGGAGTTGATTCCTCCGCGACCAATCACGTGGGGAGACCTGTAGCAACAATCCAATGGGTCTGAAACTTTGATCGTTAACATACTTACATGGCATCGTTCCATATCTTGAAAATCAACACAGACGACCAGTGCCTTCATGGTGTTGCAATTTCCATTTTCGTCAGTGTAATTTCATTTTAATATAATTTAATTTAGCATATTTTCAATTTTATTTCTCATTTGTATTTTCTTGCGGTAACATTGTGGTTAATTTGTTGGACATTCTCCCCTTTCTTTTAACATCTCTGGGATCGTTGTACATTGTGATTGTTATTTTAATACATTTTATTTTTGCCTAAGTGTCTCAGCTTTTGCGTCACGCCTTATTTTCATTTTAGTAACCTTACTCACCTTTTTCGAGTTTTGTCTGGTTTTTGCTATATTTTAGTTTGTCGGTCTTATTAGCGTACTTAGCTCTCCACGGTGGGTGAGTGGATAGCGTGAAGGTCTACTAACCACAAGATTGCAGGTTCGCTCCTGGCCGTGGTAAGTGATTTTTGAAAGGTGGCAAAAATACGACACGTATGTCATACGATGTTGGCATATCAAAGAACCCATTTGAATTCAGTAGGCCGTGTTCATAATGGGATAATTAATCTCGGGAGTTTCCGCCAACACGAAGTTCCTCATTTCTCTACTAGAAAGCGCTATAGTGTTCAAGGAGCTTAGATATCTAACCTCCTTGAATTTCATAGTGCTTTAAGGAACAACGAAATTTGACATGCAAGCTACCCTCTGGGTGTCAAATAACAAAGCTTGCACCCGAGGTCATACGATATTATTATAGTTACAATAATAAATAAATAATAACTAGGGGACCTGTGCGAGAAATCTCGCATGTTCATGAACCAACCACCCGCCTGGCTTTACTGTTATGCGGGCTTCTATAAATATGATTATTTGTTTAAACGCATTTTTCAAACAAATTGTCTATATTTATGAAATCAGAGTGAAATTCGTCACTTCTTCTTCTTCAAATGCTTCGTCCTCCAAGAACATTGGCGATCAGTAGCATGATCTGCTGTTTGTCCATAGCAGTTCTAAACAGTGACACTGTATTAAGTTCAAACCACTGGCTTAAGTTCTTTAGCCAGGATATTCGTCTGCGTCCTGGACCCATAATGCCATCAATCTTCCCTTGGATAATTAATTGCAAGAGGTGGTATTTGTTGTTGCGCATGAAATGAACAAAGTATTCTAATTTTCTCCTTTTAATGATACTGAGAATTTCCAAGTCTTTGCTCATACGCCGCAATACTTCCACATTTGTGACTTTAGCTGTCCATGGTAACCTTAAAATCCTGCGATACGTCCGCATTTAAAATGCTATCAGTTTCTTACTTAAAACCCCGGTAAGTGTCCAAGATTCAACTCCATAGAGCAGGACACTAAAAACGTAGCATCGACATTCGTCACTGCTGCGGATAATTCTTCCTGAATATTCTTTTCGATGCACACTGGGTTGTGTGCGCCCCATGTTTAGAGACTACCCGCCCAGCCCTAGTTTAAACACACATTTTTAAACAAATAAATATATTTCCGTTGACTTTTCAAGAAATGCAAGATTTTTCCTGTACTATTGAGACGAATTGGAAGATTTTGGTACAAACCACACCTTCTAACTTCTTCTGCTTCAGGAGCTTGAGGTTTTTGTCGGATGAACTTAGCGTATTATATATTTAGATAATAATAATAATAATAACACACAATTTACTATTCTTAGAGCACATCAAAGTTCAACAACCATTTGTACAAAAACGAAAGGCTTGGCTAAATTCGAGTCCACAAGGGCAGAAATAGAAGAATCTATTCTTGGAATCGTCCACACCGGCAGATTTGTTTCCAGAAACATTGTCTGCAGACTGTTTCCCAAATGTTTCTTATTTGTATGCTGGATGTTTGCAGACTTTTTGAAAACATTCTACATACAATCGGGAGACTCGAGTGATGTTTGGAAACAGTCTGCATACAGTTTGCATACAATTGACATACAAATGACAAACAAATCTCGTGTTTCAAGATACAAGATACAATGTTTTCTGTTTTCCAACGAAATGGAAAACACGCATACAAGAAACGAGTATTTTGTCTCAAGTCTTCCTGTGTGGACGTATTTTGAGACTGTAGACCGGATACAAACCACAGACGCATCCAGCTAGCCACGTTTTTTCCACATCATATTGTGTTGATTTAGTTTCAATTTCCCATCCTTCTTTACGGTTCACCATGTAAGGTTTAATAACAAGAGACTTTTTGTGTGTCTTTGACATTATTAATTCATATCGGCTGATGAAGGGACCAAAACTAATTAGGCCTTGAAACATGTCCCACCAATGACCACACAGTGATCTCATTATATTGCCACAAAATGTAGTTTAGTGGGCGGGGTGTCAAATTTCACCCCCTCCCCACAAAAAGAAAATAGCGGTTGTTATATGAAATATTAGTAGAATGAGTATTTTGATTAATTATTCGACTAATACAAGAGGTACATTTAAACACAATCCCCCTCCCACCATGATCGTTTCACATTGATCCCCCTATTTACACATTCGCAGACTTGATAAGAAATCACCCTGTGGTAAAGGTATGAATGTGGACTAGAGGTCTAATTCTGGTGTGGACGGAAAACTAGTAACATACTTGTATCGGATACAATGTTTCAATACAGTCTGCATACTGTATGCAGATGTATGATGCAGACTTGTATGGAGACTGTTTCCAGACTCCAAAGTAGTATACATATAGTCTTCATACAGTTTTCAAACAGTTTGCAAACAGTCTGCAAACAAATCTGCCGGTGTGGACTAGGCTTAAGGAAGTGGCGGTCACATTGTTAAGTGGCTTATTGTCATTAGTGGTTGTTTGGGGGTGACGAGTTAAAGGGAGCTGTGTGGGAAATGTTACTCGCCACCTTTTCTCAGAATTCCTGCTGGCAGGATCTACTGGCCAGTTCTTGTGAAATAAGACAGCAAAAGTACGAGTTTATTAGTCTAGAATGGTCAAGGGAGCTTCCTGTCTATGATAGGTTCATGGATATGAGGATAGCAATATTTGTTACAGAATCCTCATCAAGTTTCCACTCCAGTTTCCCGGGTGTGGTTTACGAGCGCTCTCCATATTAGTCTATTCGTGTACCACTGCTTCTTCAAGACTTCATCCCAGTTGATTCCCTTGGATGTGATATCTTCCTTCACTTGGTCCGGCCATCTCCTCCTAGGTCTTCCAACAGGTCTCTTTCCAGTAATCTCAGTATGTAACCATTGTTTTGCAATTCTTCCTTCTGTCATACGTTTGACGTGACCAAACCATCGCAAACGTGCCCTAGTTATGGTCTCCTTCAGGGACTGATTTATTCCAGCTTGTTCTCTAATCTTTGTTACAGAATATGAAATACTAGTGGGCCCTTGCGAGCTTTCGCAACGTGAATGTAGGTTTATAGGGTAGTAGGGAAGAATGTGGGGGAACGAAGTTTTAAATATTGAAGGAATGTATTTATTGTTGTTAACGGCATACGTACATGAGAAGAACACAAATAATAATGTAGAACAGTGTTTTGTACTTGCCCCAGCACTTCTTTGTAGACAATATTCGATGTTACAACGAATTCATCAGTTATTGTTTGCTCGGGAGTTTCTTCTACAGCAATTTTTACATTTGCAAAGGATTGAACCCTAGAGAGAGTCTTGGCGACACCACACCGGAGCCATCTGCTGAGAGACTCCTCAGCTAGCAGTACGCCACGCTCCCACCAGATGGCTGCCACCACCGCGCTGCCCTGAGCTCTAGCGGCAGGCTCGCCAGGTTACGGTGCTCCCATTGTAAATGTACATTTTTAAGGTATTTATTTAATTGTGAGGCATTTAACGAGGAAGTGAGTGCGTTTCGGGCACACATGGGGTTATGCGGAACCTGTAGGTACCCTATATGTGTAGGTTAGTGTTAACAGGACCTTATTTTCGGTACAAAACCGGAATGGAACCTTAGCAGAGTAATATAGGGAGGATAAATATTTCAATCAAAGCCAGCACCCCTCTTTATCACTCACTGCATTCCCCACCCCCACTGTGAGGGCGTCTGCAGTGGATAACACTTCCATTTCGTAGTGTACATTCGTATGTGGGCGCGCAAGTCCGTTGAATCGATGGTTTACTGGAATACACAGTTTGTCAACCAGTTCCGTCAAGGTAGTGAATGTTCGCAAGTTCCCACTGTCTGGCAGATCTTATCCCATCTCATCACGGCCATTCAAAGAGTGAAATTAGCAGACCAATTTTCTAAGAATTTGCACAATTAGTGCGGGCGGCCATGACTTGTCAAGATCCTCCGACCTTGGGAGTGTCTAACGAATCTCTAACCACTGCAGAGAATGCGATGCAATCAACAAGATCTCTTCCAGAGCCAGGTGCCAAATACATACCCTGGGCACGTGATTCAAACATGGCCAAGATTAAAAACAAGTGTACAATATTTTAGGAGGTGATCATGATAATTGTTGGTTTAAGGTGCCTAACATCAAGGTTATCGGCCCATAATGGTTTGGGTGGTAGTGTAAATGAAAGATGATGACATGAAACCTGCAACTTAAACTAATTGCTTACTCGCTTACTTCGCGACTTAAGTGGCGTAGTTGGTAGCATGCTGAACTGCTGTGCCCAAGATAGCGGGTTGAAACCCAGCTGAAGTCGTCGGATATTTTAAGAGCGTTAAAATCCTTCAGTATGCCTTCCTTCAGAGGGGAAGTAAAGCCGGCGGTCCCATGTCATAGATTTATGGAATGTATAAGATCCTTCCACAGACTAAACTTAGGTGAAGCTAAATTTCTAGGTTAGATTTCGTTGGAACGCTGTATCAAACTTCCAACGTTCACCACTAGGTATCAGTGATATCTGGTAGTGAAAGTTGGAACTACTTGAAATTGAACGGAACTTGTAGCTCACCCTATGGGTGTCCGCTTGAAGCAACGACAGCCTCTGGCGAGCCGAACATGTCCTCGGACACACCCGGCACTAAAAGCCATACGATAAATAAATAAATAAATAAATAAATAACTTATTAGCTTACTTACTTACTTCTTGCTTGCTTGCTTGCTTTCCACGTCGACAACCAAGAATGCTAGCCATTACGCAACAAGGCAGAACCAGGTGAGTTAGCCGTGGTCGTTACGGCATGACTGCTGGCAGTCGCTCACATCCGGGAGGCGAGGAGGTTCGAATCCCTCCGCCGTCACCCTTGAAGATGGTCTTCTGTGGTTTCCCATCTTCCTTCCAGGCAAATGCCGGGGTTGGTCCCTAACTCTAGGCCACAGCCGCTACCTTCCAACTCCTCGCCCTTACATTCAAACTTTCCTGCCCAGACAACACTCCACACGCGAAGGTACGTGTAGCTCACCCAATGGGTGTCCGCTTAGAAGTAGCTACTAATTGGCGAGCCGAACATGTCCTCAGACACTCCCGGCACTAATAGACATACGCTAAAAAAAAGGCGGCGGACACATGCCTCCTTGTCCTGAGCTAATTGTTTCATCTCTACAATTACAAATAGCCTACACACACACTAATACAGCCATCACAATAACACAGGTTATCAGACAAATTCCACACACATAAATACACGGAGCTACATGTCCACAATGTTGCAAATCAACAACACCAACCACTTCCAGGATGGCTGAGGTGGGAACCGAAACCTCTTCTTCTCAGTTTTGCCTCACGAGGCTGAGTGTACCCCATTCCAGCCCCAGGCGAGAATTAAATTTCTTGGCAGAACCAGGGATTGAACCCGGACCTCCGGGGCGGCAGCCAAGAATGCTAGCCGCTACACCACAAGACGGTCTTCAATAAGAAGATATGTTATGTTATGCTATTGGTTTTACGTCCCTTTTAACTACACTGGATTTTAGAGACGCCGGGGTGCCGGAATTTTGCCCCGAAGGGGATCTTTAACTTGCCAGTAAATCTCAATAAGAAGAGGTTGAAGACCTCTGAATTGGAAGCCTGGTGTGCCGAAGGTTGCAGGATGGAATCCTGGCGCGATCAGTTGGTATTTGAGGGTGTGCAAATGCGAGTAGATCAGTAGATTTACTAGCTTGCCACCGTGGGTGAGTGGTTATCGTGTCGGACTACCAACCCCAAGCTTGCAGGTTCGCTCCTGCCATTGGCGAGTGATTTTTGAAAGGCGATAAAAATCACGGCGCGCATGTCATACGTTGTTGGCATGTTAAAGAACCCATTTGAATTCAGTAGGCCGTGTTCATAATGGCAAAATTAATCTCGGGATTTTCCGCCAACACAAAAAGTTCCTCCTTTCTCTACTAGAAAGCGCTGTAGTGTCCAGGAGCTTCGATATCTAACCTCCTTGACTTTCATAGCGCTTCAAGGAGCGATAAAATTTGACATGCAAGCTGCCCTCTGGGCGTCAATTAACAAAGCTTGCACCTGGCACCCGAGGCCATACGATATTATTATTATAGTTGATTTACTGGTACGTTAAAGATCTTCTTCGGGGCAAAAAGAAAATATTCCGGCACCCCGGCGTCTTATAATGCCTGAGTAGTTAAATGGGACATAGGCCTATGGGATGTATTAATAATATTATTTTAACATTCTTCGTTGTCACCCTGGAGGTCTGGGTTCGATTCCCGACTCTGCCAAGAAATGTGTTTATGGTGTGAGGGCTGGAACGGGGTACATTCAGCCTCGTGAGGCGAGGTGGGTTTGATTCCCGCCCCAACCATACTAGAAGTGGCTGTTGTTGATGAACAATTAGGGGCTTTGCGAAATCGTGGTCAACAACGCCTGTTGTGCCCAAGTTTGCAGGATTGAATCCTGACACAGTCAGCTGGCATTTAAGGATGCTGGATACTAGCCACTACACCGCGAGATGGGGTTGGTTGGTTCCTCAATTTAGGGGCTGCGACAACGCGGTCATGTAGCCCCGTGTACTTTGGGTGTATGTAGAATCTGTCTGATAACCTTTGTTAATTGTGATGACTGTATTAGTGTGTGTTATCTGTTTTCAATTCAAGTAAGGACTGCAACTTTCTTTTTTCTTTTCTTCTTCTTCAAATAGTTCCTACTTTTGCCGCCAAACGCCACCGTCAACGACTACTAGGCCTAGTTCAGAACTTAGCTACCAGACGCCACCGTAATCGGCTCTTGCCAACGAACGTAGAAACCTAAGAGCGTTGTTTACATTCTTAACCTATACAATTTAGCTTCACACAGGTGTAATTAGTGGTAGGTTCTTTAACATGCTATAAATCTATGACATGGGACCGCCGGCTTTACTTCCCCTCCGAAGGAAGGCATACTGAGGGATTTTTAACGCTCGTAAAAATCCGACTGCTTTGGCCGGGTTTGAACCCGCTATCTTGGGCATAGAAGCTCAGCATGCTACCGACTACGCCACCGAAGCCGCTCGCGAGATGCGGTTGGAAACCTCTGGTTTGGACTCTTCAGTTAGTGACTCGCGTGTGGCGGCTCCAATTTCAGTTGGCCATGATCTCCACCCACGCATGTGGGTACTGACACGGGGCCGATAACCTCGATGTTAGGCCCCTTAAAACAACAATTACCATTACCATGGGTACTGACAGTTCAGGAACATACTTATTAAACAGAGCACACTGACTAGAACAGTCGCCGCGCTCTGCATGGGTTTCATGCTATTCTCTGCGGGAAAGCGCCATTATCGGTAAATAGTAGATTATTCCTATCGATAGTGACGTTTTTAAATGGTAACATGCGCTAGGTTGCCAAACCTAACTCATATGTACAGGGTCATCGAAAAATAATGCCAACATTTTAAAAAAATATAGCACCGAAACCCTTTTTGTTAAACGTGTAATTCTTTCACTGAACGCTAGCTGATTAAAGTAAGTTTTGTTGTGAAGCGGGCGTGACCTTGCTATGCGCACACTGGATGCGTAGTAGCCAAGGTCGGCCGGGGGCGCGAAATAACTGCACCGCCCGACCGCTGGGGTACATTAAAAACATTGTGTATGCAGAAAAAAAATCTGGATTTGGAGCACCTGCGCGAGCGAATGTCTGCCGCCATCTTGACAGTTACTCCTGAAATGATTGCACGTACGTGGCAAGAAATCGACTACGGACTAGACATTTGCAGAGCTACGAACGGTGCACATATCGAAACATACTAAGGTATGAAAAAAAAATCTATCGTTTCCCGCACATTTTAAGATTAAAAGAATTGAATTACCTCGAATAGTTTTTTTATAACAGTTATTTTAAATGTTGGCATTATATTTCGATGACCCTGTATTATGTTATTTTGCATTGCTTTTGAATGTTGCCATATACTGTATAATCTTTTCGTAGAAGTGCTGAGGTTGGCGTGTCTAATTTTTTATTTTATTTCAGTTTTCGATTTTTAATTTTTTAATTTATTTTTTCAATTAGGCTATACAATTTTTCATTTTTTAATTTTTTTATGTTCAATTTTTTAATATTTAAATTTTTAAATGTGTTTGAATTGTTATTTTTAAAATTATAACTATTAATTTTTAATTTATTCTTTTTTGTAATTTTTTTTAACTACCGGTATCCAAATTTTATAAAAAAATAAATGTTTAATATTATAATTTACTCTTAAATTTTATTTTCAATTTTAAATTTGATTATCAATTTTTATTTTTGTTATTTCTTTTTCCTTGCGAACCGGCCAAAACTAAGGACCACACAAATATAACTTTATTTCCTTTTCATCTTTCTTTCTTCCTTTCTCCCTCTTCCTCCACATTTCTTTAATCTTTTCAGAGTGTTGTCGCCTCTTTCTCTCTTTCGTCCATTTTCCTCCCCTACGCTCTTTCTTTTCTTCCACAAGAACATTTATGTTATGTTTATTTATTTTTAATTGCAATTATTTATTTAATTGCGGCAGTAGCTTGCTCCAATTAAGAGATTAATTGATGAAAACAAAGTATACCAATTATGTGTCTGTAATAATATATTAGAGGCCGGATTTTTATGCAATATTGTCCTAAAAATGTGTACAAAAAATGGGTTACCCAAATGCTCAAAATTCTGACGAAATTTATAATGTAAAATAATTGTCGTCGCCTCCGTAGCGTAGCAGTCGGCATGGTTAGCTGCCGCCCCGGAGGTCCTGGGTTCGATTCCCGGCTCTGCCACGAAATTTGAAAAGTGGTACGAGGACTGGAACGGGGTCTACTCAGCCTAGGGTGTCCCAAATGAGTAGAGGGGGTTGGATTCCCCCTCAGCCATCCTCGAAGTGGTTTTCCGTGGTTTACCACTTCGTCTTCGGGCAAATGCCGGGATGGTACCTTCTTCAAGGCCACGGCCGCCTCCTTCCCTCTTCCTTGCCTATCCATCCTAACCATCCCTTACCTTCCCTCTTGAGGCCCCTGTTCGCTTTGCAGGTGAGGCCGCCTGGGCGAGGTGCCAATCCCACCTCACCAGTTGTATCCCTTCCGATTCGATGTTCCCAGCTCTAGGACACTGCCCGTAGAGGCGGTAGTGGTGAGTTCCCTCGCTGAGTCCGTGGGTTCCACCAACCTGGAGGGTAAACGACTTTTAAAAAAATATGTCAAAAATGGTTTTATTTAAAGGGAAAATTTAAAAAAAATGTTTCAACAAAAATGGTTTTATGTAAAGTAGGCCTGAAGATTGTATAAAAAAGGATTTAATTTGACAAATAGCGCATTTACATATCTCATGTTAGTTCTTGGTGCTATCCTCAAGTCTGTTGTTGTTATTGTTTTATTTGAGGGCTTTGGACATCGTGGTCATTTGGCCCCGGCCCCATGCACTTGGGTGAGTGTCGATTTTTGTCTGAAAACCTGTGTTATTGTGATGGCTGTATACTTACTTTCTCTTCGGCTTTTCCCAATTAATTGGGGTCACCGGAGCCAAGCAGGCTCATTTTGGTTTTGGCCGGGGATTTAAGGCCGGATGCCCTTCCTGACGCCACGTGATTTCTCAGGTGAAAATTCCACCCCGCTGTCACCGGGATTCGAACCCCGGCCGTCCGGGTGAAAGACGAGCAGCTAAGCCACTGCGCCATCACGCTCCCCATTGTGATGGCTGTATAAGTGTGTGTATTTGTGATTCAGGTGAAGATTTGGAAGAAGTTGCCGTGGCCTTAAGTTAGGTATAATCCCGGCATAATAATAATAATAATAATAATAATGCCGGCCATAGTGGATGAGAGCGCTAACACGCTAGTTCATGCCTCGCTGGCATCAGAAGAGCGTGGGTTCGAATACCACCTCAGCCATCCTGAATTTGGTTTCCTTCGTTTCCCATTTTCAGCACCTGGTAAATGCTGGGATAGTTCCTTTCAACAGGTCCACAGTCGACTTCCTTTCAAAATCCCTTGCCTTTCCTGAACCTTCCTGAATTAGACCCAAGTTAGCGGTGGCCTGTCACCATCCCCAGTTGTATCTGCTTACGATGTGTGTTAAGCTTCCAGACACCGTCCTCGTGACGGTAGAGGAATGATTTCCTCGCAGAGTCCGTGGGTGAAGCCGATCTGGGAGGATTGGCGATGCAATGCAACACTGAAAAATGGTATCAAACACCATAGTAACGATATATAATAATAATAATAATAACGTCCAACTACTGGCTCACTTCAGGACAGATCTTTCCAGAAACTGAAGGTTTTTATACTTGCAATTCATGACCAAGTCATCCCTACAAGGAACTACCTCAAGTTCATTGTAAACGATCCCTCTGTACCAGATGATAAGAGCCGCTACGGCTGTCAACAGTCAGAAACTATTCAGCATATTAAACCTGCAAGTAGATATTTCCTGGCGACGGAGCACAAACAAAGGCATGATGCAGTTGCTAAAATCTTTCATCAGGAGTTGGCTGATAAGTTTCAGCTTCTAAAAGGAAAGAAAGTTATGTACCACCAATATCAGCCAGAGTGAGTTCTTGAAAACAATGAATACAAGCTGTATTGGGACCAAACTATTTTGACTGATTAATCAGTATCACACAACAGGCCGGATCTGGTGGTCGTCAACAAGAAAACCAAGCAAACTACCTTGACTGATGTTGCGATTCCTAACAACAAGAACCTCCAGTCAAAACACATAGATCAGCAAATACAGCGAGTTGATCGACCCTATCAAAAGACAATAGCATGTAGAGGGGGTAAATACCATCCCAATCAATATTGTCTCAAGTACGGGCGTGATCCCAAGTACCTTGCCCCAAGGCCTTAAAGAACTGGATCTGGATACTCGGCTGTACAAACTAATGCAGAAGGCAGTAGTTCTATCAACAACCAGACTCGTTCGGAAGTTCATGGGTAGCGACATACCAGCTTAGAAGTTGCTGTTTCAGTAACTATACTTGTGTTCACTGAATCCCGTATAGTTATGTTGTAATGTACCAGCAATGTGTTATATGTACTGTATAAACCGATAATAATAATAATAATAATAATAATAATAATAATATCAGGCAGTGTTTTGTCGCGAGCAACAATCACACTAATTACATGGTTATAATGCCTCTCACGTATCGACCAAACACAATGGACGACGTGAACAAGGTGAACGCTAATATCGACCATAATGAGACACTGATAGTTGGACTGTTGTGAAACGTCGACTACAACAGTATGAGCTGTTTTGAGATGATAACCAACTATCGCTTAGCTTTACGTCGGCAGATTAGTCACGGAGGACTGATTCCTGTAAGTGTTCGTGCAAGCAAACTCGCAATCACAGTCCCTAGTCTCGACCAGGGATCTTGATTGATGCCCGCGTCACCTTAAATAAGTTATTAACAATGTAACCTTACCGTTAGTCCCCCATCACTACAAACATGGTGTTATACAGCCCGCGTCACCTTAAATAATTTACTTACAATGTAACCTTACCATTTGTCACCCATCACTATAAACATGATGTTATATAATCCGCGTCACCTTAAATAAGTTTCTAACAATGTAACCTTACCATTTGTCCCCAATCACTACAAACATGGTGATATTTAATCCGCTTCACCTTAAATAAAGTACTAACTATACAACCTTACCATTTGTCCCCCATCACTACAAACATGATGATATAATAGTCCGTGTTACCTTAAATAAGGTACTAACAATGTAACCTTACCATTTGTTCCCCATCACTACAAACATGGTGATATAATAGTGCGTGTTACCTTAAATAAAGTACTAACAATACAACCTTACCATTTGTCCCCCATCACTACAAACATGATGATATAATAGTCCGTGTTACCTTAAATATGGTACTAACAATGTAACCTTACCATTTGTTCCCCATCACTACAAACATGGTGATATAATAGTCCGTGTCACCGTAAATAAGGTACTAACAATGTAACCTTACCATTTGTCCCCCATCACTACAAACATGGTGATATAATAGTCCGTGTCACCGTAAATAAGGTACTAACAATGTAACCTTACCATTTGTCCCCCATCACTACAAACATGGTGATATAATAGTGCGTGTCACCTTAAATAAGGTACTAACAATGTAACCTTACCATTTGTCCCCCATCACTACAAACATGGTGATATAATAGTCCGTGTTACCTTAAATAAGGTACTAACAATGTAACCTTACCATTTGTTCCCCATCACTACAAACATGGTGATTTATAGCATAATTGTTTACTGTTGGTTTGAATAAGTGTTTTGTATTCATTATTTCCACTCATGCTTCAAAGTCACCATGATTGCAGACACCGAAATGTACAGTAAAGCTGGCTACACACGTAACTGCAAACTTGACAAGCATGCATGATCAATCTTGTTGTGCAAGCAGGCTTTAACGTCTGTAGGATAATTCTGCGCAAGCATTTTAATTGTACAAGCAGCTTGAAGATGGATTGAATTGAAATCATGCAAGCTTGTACAAGCCGCGTTTGCCCAAGCGGAATGGAGCGTGAGTACCACGGATGTGCCAGCTTGTGCAAGCAAACATCAGTCGTGTGCGAGCTTTACACGTGGTGGCATCATTTGAGACCATATCTAGAGATCTGAAGAACGTCACCCGTCAATAACCATTGTTCGCTACTGACCAATAGCTGACGGTTCTTAACCAATACCATGCTTCCTCTATCACTCCACGTGAACTCCAATGTCCCGCCCTGGCGGTCAGCTCGCGTGTCACGCAGGTGTCAGGTGTCCAGTGTTGCACACAGATCTGTCCAGTCTCACTGCTTGCTCTCAGTGGCTACTGTGTAGCGTTGGCAACACTGTGCCTCGAGCTAGGAAAACCTTGGCTTCCCGCAGGCATGGAATGTAAACATATTAGCCCGTGATCGTATTCTTCTTTTTAATTAAAGGTGTTATGAGAGACAAAAGGTTCAGATAAGTCTCTTCATTCATTCTGATATAATTATGACAATCACGCGGATATATCTTCAATTCACTCAGCAAATTAACGTGGGAATATGTATTTATCAACACATATCACGCTGCTTCTTTCGCGTTTTCTTCTTGTGGGCAATGCAAACAGCAGCCAAAGCGGGTGCATCGTCGTCCAAGCTCGTCATAGTTTAAGCGCCAACTGGCGCTTGTTCAAACATACTTGTACCGTGTGGTGTCGTAGGGAAATTTTGCATCCCTGTACAAAAGGATTGATCATGCATGCTTATCAAACTTGCAGTTACGTATGTAGCCACTTTAAGTCGAAAGTTGGCAGCATGAGCTGATTGGTGTCGGTTTTATGACGGTCTTTTAGTGTTAGATTAGATTAGTTAGATTAGAATTCATAACTTAACCTATAAAGGTTACATTGTTAGCTTGACCGCTACACCTCACGCCATGTCGAATGTACACGTAATAGCTGCAAGTCTGAAGGTGCCTCACGTCATGACTTGAAGATGTCAAATGACAACTTTCTCTTAATTTTAAATGTTTACATAAAATTTCTGCTGCTAAAATGGCTATCAAATTATTATTTAGCTTATGGCATGGTACATCTACATAATTACAAGGTATGGAATACATTCATCATCATTTATTGCACTTATTAGCCTTTAAGGCCTACAGCAGAAGAACAAAAGAAAGAAAAGGAAGATAACAAGTAGTTCCGTGACGAACTAAAGAGCCTACTTTTCTTAAAATTTAAGATTCATGCCAATCTATATAGACCTATCTAGAATAATGACGAAATCAGGTTGGTAATACTAACATTATTCTAAGTACTGAAGTTTGAAATTCACCTGAACTAGTGTAGCCCAATAGAGTAACTTACTACAGTTGGGAGCCCTGGTGACTCTGATATATTATTAGTTCCCAAAGCACGTATGAAATTTGGTTGAAATCCATTTGTTAGTAAATAAGTTATATGCATTTAAAAACTGGACCTATCAGCAGGCTTAGAATCGTGTTGGCAGCACTGATGTATATAAGTTACACCAAACTGAGGTAGAATGTCAGGTAGCCTACTATACGTGTGGAAAGTGTACAGCTGTTGGCTTGCATACTTTCTGATATATTGATATTAGGGTGAAAACATAGACATAGCATATATTAACAGTTGGCAGCCCTGGTGGCTCTTTAGAATACGCACAGGCATATCTGTTGTAGTACACATAGTACATACGAAATTTGGTTGAAATCCAATCGACAGTATAGACGTTACATGCATTTAAAACTGGGGCCTACCGGCAGGCTTAGAATCACGTTGGCAACACTAGCATGTATGGACTTCTGAAAATTAATCTGGAATTTTATTATGCATATGTGTGCGAATTTTGAAATAGTTCACATGCATAACTTCTGAGATATCCAGTATAGAGCTCAAATTTCAATTGCGGTTTTTCACCAGTTGGCAGCACTGACGTCAATTTCAAATATGGCCGTGAGATATTCAGATATAGATCTTTACTCTTACCAAATTTGGTTTTGATAGCTGCAGCCATTTAGGAGTTGATAGGGGGACACACAGACAGACACACATTTTCCCGGATCGATCTCATAAGTCTACTTTTTCCTCATTTTTGCAAAATGAGAAAAGTAGGCTAAATAGTGGTAGCAAAGGAATCAGTTACGAAGGAGGAGGTATCTACTGCAGATAGCATTCCAACGCTGCCGGTGTCTAGCTTCATCTTCAACCGCATTTGGCTCTACTTGCTGAAGTATTGTCAATACTCGATCCTTCCATCGCGTCCTGGGACGTCCCCTAGGGCGTCTTCCAGCAGGTTGTGAATGAAGGACTCGGTTTTAGATGGATTCATCAGCTCGAAAGATGTGGCCAAACAACTGTCATCAGGTCTGTCCTAGTACATTAAACATATAAATTAGCATTTATAAGAACAATAAATGTTGAAGTTAATTTTGATGAGAAGACACATATTCAACAGTAATCAAAATTGAATCAGTGTTTTTTGAAAGGGCGTAATCAACATTTTTTGACATTTTCACGTTTTTAGCGTTTTGTTTTTCTTTTGGATAGAGCCATCGGTTTCCTTTGAAAGGACGCTTGTGCAAGCCCTCTTTCCGAATAAAACTCATGTTCATGTTTTTTGAAAGGACGGACGTGCGTCACACCCAAAGTACAAGGGACTACATGACCGCGTTGTCGCAGCCCCTAAACTAAGGAACCAACCAACAATGAATTTCTTAAGTTGTAAGTGTTTCCCTGTGCTTCAGATTTGTTGCACTTTTTGTGTGTAGCAAATCCATTCCATCTGAACATAATGTCTGTGCTTTAGATTTGCACTAATTTCTTAGTATTGCAACAAACAAAAAATCCAATTTAAGTCCTAAACTGATATTTAACAATGATCCATTATATTTTGTGTCCGTATTTGCCATATATTTGTGTAAATATCTGTCTCTAGCAAATAGATTGCATTTTCGAACAATTTAATGAACAATTTTGTGTCCAATTATTCGATTTTTTTGAAAGGGTGTAGTTGCACGATTTTCTTTTGCGCATATCTTCCGGACAAAAATTTATAAAATTATTTTAGAGAGTGGAACATGTTCCATAAAAGCATGTTAGTCACAAAATCCATTAAAATAAAAATTAAATTAAAAATTGAGCCTTTGGGGAAGCTTTATTTAGTTTCCCAACAATTTCCGTTCGTTCACCTACGCCCTTTAAAAGAACACTGATTCAATTATAAAATGTTCAGGTTTACAGGTTAATATTCAAATTTGAAATCCAATCAAGAGCAGGCTGCGGTGCATCATAAAAGTCTTTCAGGTTCCCATAATAGGTTCGAAGGCTGCAGTCCTCCACAATATGCTGGATGGTCTGTCTCTCAAATCCACGGGTATCGGATTATGGAAATAACTTAACAAAGCAGATGTCAAGATTTGGAAATAAGTTCAAACTTTAATATTGACTTTTTAACCACAAATATTGTGTTTTGGAACATTTTACTCCGTCCATTAGATGCGTTTCTCCAAGAGCAATACGAAATCAACAACATCTATTCTTTGTAAAAGATGTCAGATGTCGACTTTTGGAAATAGGCTCCACAAATCAGATGGGTAGATAAGAGTTACAAATAAAGAGGTATTAAGACAAGTGGGAGAGTAGAGAGGTTTCTGGTGACTGCTAATGAAGAGAAGATGATGATAATTGTTGTTTTAAGGGGCCTAACATCTAGGTTATCGGCCCCTAATGGTCTGGGTGATAGTGAAAATGAAACATGATCAAATGATATCTACAACTAAGACTAACTACCGCCTTACAAACTAGAAGAGGAAATGGTAAACAGAAAAGATAAGAATATAAATAAAATATAGCAGGAAAAGAAATGCCCTCAACCTTCGAAGAATGAGAATTGAGGGACTTGGAAGGAAGGAGAGCCATGAAAGGCAAAGACAAAAGGGAGAAAGAGGAGAGGGTCCGCCTCAAAGGCAATGGAAGAAGGGAGAAAACAAGACCCAGCTCAGGAATCCCTCGGGATCGCATAATCTCAAGCTCACCAGCCGTGAACTCTTAGGGTGTAGCACTATGCAGGGTGGGGCTACATATACCCCGCCTCCTTTAGGGCCTTCAGCAGATGGCAGGAGATATCAGGAAAAGAAAACAGGAGGTCTGAACCCTCGAAGAATGAGGGATCAGGAAAGATAAAAGGGGCAATCAAGGCGTGAAAGTGAAATACTCCCTAGGCCTAGGATGCCCTAATACCGTCGGGGTCGGAAGAGAACAAGAGCTGACCAAGGGAGACCGAAAGAAAAGATGACAGTGAGGAGCCCGGCACAAGTAAGTGGAAGCAATGCCAGACTCAGCTGGGGTCCCGTGGTCACCAACCCACGTCCCCCACTAGGCGTGAGTCCCTGGGGGGATGAAGAGAAGAGATAGGTTGGAAGGACACATACAAAGACAACCAGGAATAGCAAACTTAGTTATGGTAGGAAGGGTGTGGGACAAGAACTCTTATTACTAGCTGGGTGGGACTGAGCAGTAGGATTCTGGGTATCCGTTAGCCGTCACTACTATACCAAATTGGGCACTAAATACGAGGCGAGTTCTACAAAATCCGCAAAACCGCGATCATGCAATGGAAGCATATGGGCAGTCCACCACCAAAGAAATGTTGAACAATGCCATCAGTTGTCAAACGAATGGTGACAAGTGTTCTGGGACACTTCATCGACTGACTGGAATTGGGGACCAAGTTTAACACAGCAGCAAATGTGGCAACCCTTAAGCGCTTACGTCGTGCCGTTCAATTTAATCGGCCAGGAAAATGGGCTAAAGGTGTGCTTCTGCAACATGGCAACGCCCGCTCCCACACTAGCCGAGAGACCACCGCTGCCATTGATCAAATGGGATTCACGGTGATGCAACATCCACCATTCTCTCCCGACTTATCACCTGTTCATGAACATGAAGAAACCTCGGGACACAGCTGTGAAGGCATGGGTATGCAGCACTCCGAAAGAATGGTTTCAGGAAGGTCTGGAGAGACTGACACATCGATGGCAAAAGTGCATAAAGTTACAAGGAGATTGTGTTGAGAAGGTGGACGTAATAACTGATGTGTAATGTACTTCATTTGGGTAGAAAAAAATGAAGTTTAAACCAATATAGTTCGCCCCTCGTACAATGATGATGCTACGAAGACGAGCAAGGCCTTGGAAGATTAACAGCTCTTTTGTTATTCCTTCCTTTGTGTCCAATGAGCGACTGAACAATGGAAGTCCCACACGTACTGTAGTTATTGGTCATTACATGGTTTATTCTCCCATCAACTGCCCACTCAAGAGCTTGATTACTGACTGTGGCGTCAATACCTTGAGGCTTGCCTCAGTCCAATACAGAGCATGAATTATTCCTCTAGCGTGTCCATTTCTAATTTTTATCTCTTCGTTACGACGTAGAGCTAGAGTTTTCGTGTAATATCAACATGTAAAATATGTATGTAATAATAGTAGGTGAAACATGTAACATTATATTTAAAAAAAAGAGACAGTCTGAAAGACTAGACTTGATCTCATTTTAAATGCTACAAATGAAATGAAAATGAAATGAAAATCCACAACCTGCTTCCAGTCTCCGACCGGGTCAGGAATGAAATGAATGAAGCCCCCATCTAGCGGCGAGGATATGAACTGTGCCGGCTGCCGAGGCCTGACGCACTCCTCTGGGGCAATGATTAAATGAATGACAGATGAAATGAAATGATAGTGGAGAGTGTTGCTGGAATGAAATGGTGACAGGGAAAACCGGAGTACCTGGAGAAAAACCTGTCTGCCTCCGTTTTGTCTAGCACAGATCTCACATGGAGTGACCGGGATTTGAACCACGGACCCAGCGGTGAGAGGCCGGCGTGCTGCCGCCTAAGCCACGGAGGCTCACAAATGAAATAATAATAATAATAATGTTATTGGTTTTACGTCCCTTTTAACTACACTGGCTTTTAGAGACGCCGGGGTGCCGGAATTTTGGCCCGAAGGGGATCTTTAACGTGCCAGTAAATCTACTGACACGGCTCCCTCGCATTTGCGCACCCTCAAATGCTACAAATGCTGAAAAATGCTGGGTGAAAGCCTCATGATCATGTAGCGAACTGTGTCAAAGTCTATTAGCAAGTGCAAACCAAGGTCAAAGGAGGTAGCTGGCCAGATGACGTCACGCTCACCGGAGCGCGCGGGGAATGGAGGGAGCTCAAGTGGAACTATGACATCACACACCTCAGTGCATTCTCGGTACATTTCGTCCCGTTGCCGTAACGTAACGCCAGACCTCAGCGTAACGACGAAGTCGACAAGATCATTTAAAATGATTTTTAAAAAATCGCACAATGTGCATTAATACAATGATACAGATTTTGTAAAACAGGGTGTTTGAAAAAGAACTCCCTAGATTTAATGTGTCCTAGAATCTGTACAAAGTGACATACACTATTCTAGTTTGTGGTGTGTGATTCATCAACTCTCCAAGTTTTGATTTTATCAGCAGGTTTTATTTCATGTAACAGATGCAATTTATAGGGGCACAACTTTTAGTCTTTTACGCACATCATACACAGTACCTTTAGGCACTTCTAATTGTTGACTACGTCTGACCAATGACTTCTTCGGGCTCCGAACACATGAAATGCGGATCTATTCAACAACATCTTCAGAAGTGCTCGGTCTACCTGATGATCTTGCGTTTTAAAACACTACCGGTTTCCTTGAAAGACTTTAGCCAATGACGGATAGTTTTTGCTGTAGGTGGTTCACCACCATACTGACATCTAAAATTACTTTGCACTGTTATAACTGACTCAGTTTTCACAAGCCAAATAACACTCTGCGCTTTCTGTTGCGGAGCACACATTGGTTGGTTGGTTCTTAAGTTTAGGGGCTGCGACAACGCGGTCATGTTGCCACGTGTACTTTGTGTGTGTGTTGAATCTGTCTGATAACCGGTGTTAATTGTGATTGCTGTATTAGTGTGTGTTATCTGTTTTTTTTAATATAAGTATTGCAACTTAGAATTTTGCAAGTAGTTCCTACTTTTGCCGCCAAGCGCCACCGTCAACGACTACTAGGCCAAGTTCAGAACTTAGCTACTAGACGCCACCGCAGTCGGCTCTTGGCAACGAACGTAGAAACCTAAGAGCGTTGTTTACATTCCTAACCTATCCAATTTAGCTTCACACAGGTGCAATTAGTGGAAGGTTCTTTAACATGCCATAAATCTATGACATAGGACCGCCGGCTTTACTTCCCCTCCGAAGGAAGGCATACTGAGGGATTTTAACGCTCTTAAAAAATTCGACGGCTTCGGCTGGGTTTGAACCCGCTATCTTGGGCATAGAAGCCCAGCATGCTACCGACTACGCCACCGAAGCCGCCGGAGTACACATTGCTCGCACGCCTGAGGGAACAAACAGCACTGGGGCCGTCTCAAGGCCAAACAGACCTGCCAACTGCAGGGGACTCAAACTTGGAGAGTTGATAAATCACACACCACAAACTAGAATAGTGTATGTCTCTTTGTACAGATTCTAGGACACATTAAAACTAGGGAGTTCTTTTTCAAACACCCCGTATATCATCATCATATATATTATTTCAGTAGTATAGATGGCATTCCGGGCCTTACTTATCAGTTGTCTGCGAGACCTACCAGCTGTTCTGTCAGTTCAGTGGCACTTCCTCGATCCGGTCTTGTACACAGTAGCAAGCAGGGTTGTCAAGAGTGACGTAATTTTGCTCCTGTTTTCTCCTAAACCACGCTCCTTTTACTGAACGTTTTTTACGTCTTTTGGTGCTTCCTGACCTGGGGAATCGTGGTATGTTCTCGGATAACGGATCTTAATTTAATTTTAATTACTTTCCCAGGGTTGTACAATTGAACCAGGAGCCTTCCCCAGGGGCTCACGACTGGTGGGACGTGGGTTGGCGACCACGGGGCCCCACCTGAGTTCGGCATTACTTCCACTTACTTGTGCCGGGTTCCTCTCTGTCATCTTTCCTATCGACCTCCCTTGGTCAAGTCTTGTTCTTTTCTGATCCCTCATTCTTCGAGGGGTCAGCCTTCTTTTCCTTTTCATATCTCCTGCCTTCTGCTCAAGTCCCTCAAGGAGGCAGGGTGGGTGTAGCCCCACCACTTATGGTGCACCCAGGATAGTGCTATACCCTCAAGGGCTCACGGCTGGTGAGTTCGGGAGTTGGCGACCCCGAGGGATTCCTGAGCTAGTTCCAGTTTTTCCCCCTTTTTTCATTGCCTCTGGGGAAAACCATCTCCTCTTTCACTTTCCTATCTGCCTTTCATGGCTCCCCTTCCTTCCAAGTCTCTCAATCCTCATTCTTCGAGGGTTGAGGGCATTTCCTTTCCTCCTGTGCTTTATTTGTCTTATTCTGCTTTTGTTTTCCATTTCTTGTTCTAGTATATAAGTTAGTTAGTTTTAGTTATAGTTTACATTTCATTATCTTCTTCACGATCACCCAAACCATTAGGGGCGATAACCTAGATCTTAGCCCCCTTAAAACAACAATTATCATTATTATCATAATTATCATGAACCAGTAGCCGTGAAGTCCAACAAATAACCGTACGCTTGGCAACACTGCCCTGTTTCTAAAGACTGATGAAAGCAACAAATGAAACCAATGGTCCGCCGGACGTATCACACCCACAATGATAGCCTAATAGCGCTCACTGGTGAGAGGCCAAGAGTCATTGTACCATGATATCGTTGTGACCTAATGACTTCATCTCCATTCTTCAATCATACTTGATAGAGATAAACAGGGTCTACCTACATTCTGAACCGACAACGTGGAGTGATCTCTAGGCTGCTTCTCTAAAATCTCCATCACTTATTTCAAGCCCCGATGCGACTTTCGCAATTTTGTAGCACCCATATCTAGGTCGGGATGATGTGAAATGATGTCCGGTGTGTCTATGGGTTCTATGGTCTACGGTCAGTTTCGTGAGGGGAGTTAATAGAAGATTAAATTAATTAAGAAGAATGAAACTGGATGTCGCGTCGTTCTGATAGTGAACACGTGGATACCTGCAGAGGATGATTAGTTTTCACACATGTGAAGGAGTGCAAATCGCGAACATGCCGGGAGACTTGTGTAAGACAACTCGCTGCCTGAGCAAAACCATTGGGCGCTTATGGGTTAGACCACTGTCTGGGGAAAACCATTGATCACTACTGGGTTAAAACACTGTCTGGACGAAACCATTGGTCGTTACTAGGTTAGATTACTGTCTGAGCGAAACCATTGGTCATTACTAACTGTAAGTTAGATCACTGTTTGAGCAAAACCATTGGTTATTACTGGGTTAGATCACTGTCTGAGCAAAACCATTGGTCCCTACTAGGTTAGATTACTGTCTGAGCAAAACCATTGGTCATTACTAGGTTAGATCACTGCCTGAACAAAACCATTGGTCCCTATTAGGTTAGAACACGGTCTGGGCACAAACATTAGTCGTTATTGAGTTAGGCACTATCTGGGCCAAACCATTGGTCGTTATTGAGTTGGACCACTTATCTGGGCAAAACCATTAATCGTTATTGAGTTAGACCACTGTCTGGACGAATCCATTGGTCGTTATTGAGTTGGACCACTTATCTGGGCAAAACCATTGGTCGTTATTGAGTTAGACCACTGTCTGGACGAATCCATTGGTCGTTATTGAGTTCGACCAATGTCTGAACGAATCCATTGGTCGTTATTGAGTTAGACCACTGTCTGGACGAATCCATTGATCGTTATTGAGTTAGACCACTGTCTGGACGAATCCATTGGTCGTTATTGAGTTAGACCACTGTCTGGACGAATCTATTGGTCGTTATTGAGTTAGACCACTGTCTGGACGAATCCATTGGTCATTATTGAGTTGGACAACTTATCTGGGCAAACCCATTGGTCCTTATTGAGTTAGACAACTGTCTGGACGAATTCATTGGTCGTTATTGAGTTAGACCTCTGTCTGGACGAATCCATTGGTCGTTATTGAGTTAAACCACTGTCTGGACGAATCCATTGGTCTTTCGCTAGAAATTACCTCACTCCTGACTGCCCTTGCCTCCTCCCAAAAAAGAGCCACTGCTGAGCTGCGGAGCGAACATTTGCCATGTGCATGACTGCCAACCTTACAAAACCAAAAATCAGGAGATTTTGATGTGAAAATCAGGAAAATTCAGGAGATGTAAATAGTGCATATCGGCTCAATTAATTGACAAACTATGCTTCAAAATGAATGACGTAAATTAGTTTTCAACATTTATTATTCCATTACTTTCACTTTTAACGCCAAAATCATTCTTTTCTTCATTTTTCTCCCTACACTTTACATTTTCTTGGTGTTTCTACGTTTCCACCGTGATATGTAAAGAACATTACATCGACAAACGGTACAAAATGGAATGGAATTGACATTTGCTGGATTCAATCATGCACGGAAATTGTTCCGAAAACTGTTTAATAATAGTACATTATGCAACGAGCCTATAGTGGCAATAATTAAGACACGATTATGTTTATAAAACGAGCGAAGTGAGTTTTATAATTTCCTTACGAGTGTTTTAATTACCATTATAGGCGAGTTGCATTCGACTGTTTATGTTCGACAATACTAATTCTAACTTTATTATATGTTCTAACATAAATATTCATAAATATCTGTCGAGATTCTGTCGGTTGAATTCTTCTTCTTGGGAATTGTGTGGGCTCAGCATTTGATCTCTACCCAATAACAATCACCAAAGCTTTGAAACATTGCTTATCCTGAAGTAGCTCCAACAGATAGCGCACAGGTACTAGGTTGGATCATTTTGTTATTTTGGTCAAATAACACAATTATTTATTTATCGTATGACTTTTGCATGCAGAAACAAGATTGAAAGATGACAGAAAGTACTATATACAATATATACATAAATACACATGACAAGAAACAGCAACATATCTATATTTTTAAGTCCAAACTATCCAGCCACAGTATCACAGAAGGTGTGGCCTGAATAAAGTCCAGTGGATCACCTTCATAGGCCCGCAGTCTGCACTCGAATGCAATGTGTTGTATAGACTGGGAAGGAGCACCGCAGTCACACTGGGGGGACGGAACTTAGCCCCATCTGAACAAGGACTCTGCGCAGATTCCGGTATTTGTGCGGATCCTATTTAGAGCAGTCAATGCCCTCCTTGGGAGGTGAAATCCTGGAACTGGACTGTTTTTGGAAAGTAGAGGCCAAAGCAGGTGGTCAGTATTGAGAGTCCACTCTCCTTTCCATTCGTTGAATGGATTAAACTGGTTCTCAGTTAGTTCCTGTGCAAAAACAATTGGCGGATGTCTGGACTTCAGCCTGCCTCTCTGAAGATCTGGGATGTCATCGTGAATGGGAAGGTCCAAATTAGCCATGATCTTGTCATATTCTCTGAGAAGAGCGACTTTTCTCCGCAGGTGAGGTGGCATAATGTGGCTGAGGACAGGAAGCCAATAAGAGGGAGTGGGTCTGATGACTCCGCTGATCTTCCGCATGGTATTGTTGAGCTGGGTATCAATCAGTTTCATATGAGGACTATTTATCCATACTGGAGCACAATATTCAGCCACAGAGAAGACAAGACTTATAGCAGAACTCCTTAGGGTTTCTGCAGAGGCTCCCCACGATGTGCCACAAAGTTTGTCGAGGATGTTGTTGCGACTTTTTATTTTAGCTGCTGTATTCTCAAGGTGTTTTCTGAAAGAAAGGGTGCGATCCAGGATAATGCCCAAATACTTAGGAAATTTGTTGTTCCTGAGGATAGTTCCTCCAAAGGGTACTTGAATTACATTGTTTGCCATTTTGTTGTTGAGATGAAAACAGGATACCTCAGTTTTAGTTAAGCTTGGCTTAAGTCTCCACTTGATGAAATACCTTTCAAGGATAGCCATGTCCTCTCCAAGCGTTTTTTCAGTTTCACTGATGCTGCTGTGCCTTGTGGCAAGAGCTATATCGTCAGCATAGCAGAACTTATTTGACTGAGTTTCCGGTAGATCTGATATGTATAGGTTAAAGAGGAGTGGAGCTAGTACCGATCCTTGTGGAAGACCGTTGTTCAGTTTCCTTTGCTTGCTTATTTGTGTTCCCATGATCACTTGGAAGATCCTGTCACTGAGCATGTTCGTGATGAGCTTGACAGTTGTTTTACAAGAAATCACTCGGTGTAGTTTGTATATTAACCCTCTTTCCAAACTGTATCGTAAGCAGCTGAGAGGTCTAAAAATCCAACAGAAGTTTTCAGTTGCAGTTGAAAACCAGCCTCTATATATGAGGTAAGGGTAAGAATTTGGTCACAGCAGCTGCGTTTTGGTCTGAAGCCCGCTTGTTCAATAGGAATGTGTTGGGTGATTATAGGACAGATTCTGTTGTAAATCAGTCGTTCTAGGAGTTTGTAACAGCAGCTCAGTAAAGCTATTGGTCTATAATTTCCGGGTTGATCTTTTGGTTTTCCAGGTTTCAAAATGGCAATAATCTTGCTTTTCTTAAATTCTTTAGGTATCGCCCCTAGTTTCAAGATATCACTGAAAAAGCTAGCGAGCCAGTTCCTAGCATTGTGGCCTAGGTTAATTAGGAACTCAGGATGGATACCATCAAAGCCAGGAGCCTTTCCGCTTTTCAAGTCTTTTATTGCTACGTCAATTTCTTCACGGTTGAAGGCAGCTGCAAAGGATGATGTCTGTGGAGATGATGTTTTAAGGTGTCTGAGTTCCTTCTTCACCATCTTAGTATGGAGTTTGTCTCGAGTCGCTCGTGAGGTTGAAATAATGTGACTAGCAATTGTATCAGGTGTAATGTCAGGCTTGTCTCGTCCTCCAGATGAGCTCCCTCCAAGTTTCCTCAGGAGATTCCAAGCTTTCCTGCTTGAGTGTTGGAAGTTCAGCCCTTCAACAGTATCCACCCATTTCTGCTTCCGTGAAGCATCCAAGCTATGCAGAAGTTCCTCAGCAACTTCTTGGTCACCTGATTCAATATACTCATTAAAAAGATATTCGCTCTGCTCGTTCCATCCTGGGACATATTCTTTCCTAAACCCCCGTGGAATATGTTTCTTGGCTATTGAGGTAATCAGTCCAACAAATCTATGGTAGGAGCTACTTTTTGCTGGAATCCATCTGATACATTGATCTACTTCTTTTGTAAATTTAACCCAATCCGCCTTGCTAAAATTCCATCGGGGTCTTGGCAGTGTATATATCAAAGGCACAGAAATTCCTATATCTAACAGTATTGGTCTGTGTTGACTACGTGGAAAGTTGTCCATTATTATTCTCCTAGTGGGCAGAGGTTGATAATTACTGTTTTGGGTCACAAAGCACAGGTCTGGGTTGTAGTCATGCTTCCAGGCGGCTGATTTAAATGTTCCTTTATCCTTGGCATCAAATATTAGGTGTAAATGGTGTTCTTCAGCCCAGCTAACGAGATCTATGCCACAAGGATCGTTTTGGGCATAATTCCAGTTTTCATGGTGGCTGTTGAAGTCCCCTGCGTAAATGGCAGGATGGTCTGCAGTGACAGGAATCACTGTAGGTTGCCAGGAGATTGTAGGTGGTTTGTAGATGTTGATTACTGTTAAATCTTGAACTTTAACAACTACAAGGTGAATGTTGTCATCTGTAGAAGCGGAAATGAGACTAACATTATCCAAGTTGTTTCTTGCATATGTCGCGACACCATACACGCCATCATATGTTGCACCTACCACGGAGTAACCATGAATTTTCCCTCTTCTCTGGAGATCATCTTCGGTGGCTGTATGAGTTTCCTGTATCAAGACTAGGTCTATCCTGTTCTCACGGAGAATTCTTTGATCGACTAATGCCTTCAATATTTAGTTGCAGGATTTTGATGTTGTTCCCAATTGTTCTTGTCATGGGGCTCTGGAAAGAGCCTTTCAAGCTATAAGACCTATGCATGTCTTGCATTGCCAGGAGATCTACAAGAGATAGTCTGGCAGTCAGTACGTTGTTGCTCGCTTAGCACCACCCAGGGGACACGTGCAGGGCAATTTATAGGTAATACCTGCGGACGTGTAGTTACAAACGCTTTAAAATTAAAGTGTATCGTATTATCAACTAGTTATTTTTCAAATTCGATGCGTATAGAATGTCAACGGAAGGCAAATCAATATTGAGTCCCAAATAGAACAATTATGACATCTGGCGGAAACGTTTCGCATAAGAAATCCATTTACTGAACAGAGAGCTGGATTATAATTTCCGTGGAACTATTGTCTTATGACTGCTTCCTCCATGACGTTCTGGTGTGTTTATGTCAATAACAGCATTCACTAAAACTGTCGGCGAAATATTGCAATATTGCCCAGTTTGTTTACGCATTGTAACTACACACACCCAAAGTACACGGGGCTACATGACCGCGTTGTCGCAGCCCCTAAACTTAAGAACCAACCAACCAACCTACAATGGTTGATTAAATATAGTGTCACGGTCACGGGCAATTGTGACGAAGGTCAGGTGGGGTATGAGGATGTGAAGTGGAGTGTAATTAGTAATGCAAGTGTAGCTTACTGACCATGTATTTATTGGTCAGTAGATGTAGATTGGTATGTCCCTCTTGGGGAATTTAGACAAGTATAAGATACAATTTGTGTGTACAAGTTAGGGGTAGGTGTTCACAAGAATTAAAGGAGTCTGAACACGAGCTGAATGTCACCTGGTGATAAAACTGGAACAGACGTCGGACAGGGCCGCTGGCGAAGCACAGAGTAGAACAGATAATGGCTCCAGTTTGGATTCCATTCTTATACCTTCCGGCGCTGCTTGGTCAGCGTTGCGTAAATGTAGCTGCCCCAGATAGTTGTAAGTGTAAATGTTGGTGTATGTTTTGCAAGCAGTTGGCTAACCTCCTAGCTTAGGCGGCCGCCGCTTGCTGTGTATAGATAATGTCCTGGTCTTATGGTGTTGCCAGTTGGGGTGGTTTTGGTAAAAGATGGGGGGTGGCTCTCAGGGGGTACTGCCCCCCCCCCCCCCCGGGCTGTACAATAGGCTACATTGTCAACTTTCAAATCATGTAATTCATGTCCGACATGTTGGATTTTGTGTGAATGTCAGAAGCAAAGAGGATATAAAAAGTAGGTTGGCTTAGGCAAGGAAAGCATTTCTACAGAAAATAAATCTGTTGACATCGAATATAGATTTAGGTATTAGGAAGTCATTTTGGAAAGCCTTTGTCTGGAGCGTGGCGCTCTATGGAAGTGAAATTTGGACTATTGCTGCAGCAGAGAAGAGGAGAATTGAAGCTTTTGAAATGTGGTGTTACAGGAGAATGATGAAGATCAGATGGGTAGATAGGGTTACAAACGAAGAGGTATTAAGACGAATGGGAGAGGAGAGATGTCTCTGGCGACTGCTAATGAAGAGAAGAGATAGGTTGGTAGGGCACTTACTAAGACACCCAGGAATAGCAAGCTTAGCTATGGAAGGAAGGGTCGAGGACAAGAACTGTAGGGGTAGACCAAGGTTAGAATATGTTAAACAGATTGCCTCGGATGTAGGGTGTGGTAGCTATGTAGAGATGAAACGATTACCTCACGACAGGGAGGCATGGAAAGCTGTATCAAACCAGTCAAAAGACTGAAGACTCAAACAACAACATTCTTACCTAATTGGTCATGAATGAAAATATTGAGATCGGAATGGTTGGAAAAACTGTGTTATAATGAAAAGTAGTACTTTAATGACCCCCATTATGAAACAGTTTTCTGACATATAATATTTACATATCGACATCGTCGAACATAAAATAAAAATAAAAACAGAATTGTATTTTTTGGCCAGAGTAAAGAGTCAGACACCGAACAAAAACACTAGAATGTGACGAAAATGTTACAGAAAAGTCAATAAAGAACCACTTACACTGAAACAAACCCCATTTACGAATTCAGATACCCAAATAACATTCATCGCCTGCTTAGTAAACACACTTCCAAAAAATGCTGTAGAATGTTTGAAGTTCGCCAGTAATTTACATAGGTCGGGAGGATAACTTGAGTAATCATGAGGCGGAAAGAAATATGGAAAATCGGGAAAGTTGGCAGGCATGTATGTGCAAGCCACATGAACGACATACTCAACATGTAACCAGTTACGAGATTCAGACGAACCTGGGTGAACTATTAACGAATTTCTCAACCTTCCAGCTCCGCTACAGTAACCTTGAAAACGCGGAAATCACAGTCATTAATGGGGACCACTGTGATAATCACTCTCACTCGGGTATAATCATCGTAAGACTCCGACCTTTCCGGGAAGAACTCATTTACATTTCACTTCCAAGACTCGTTGCGAAACACTGCTATTTACAGACATTAGTCATTCGAGTTCCCACACACCCACTCGTAGCTCGGAAAACGATAACATTAATAAATAATTTGATTTTGAATTTGTTTATTTACTCATTACAATTAATAATATTCATTACAATTAATAATAGTGTAATGCAGCCAATGGCCATAAAATACAACTTAATTTCTTTAGGTAACAATCGCACGAATACTATTAATATAAGGTGCGTTCAAAAAGTAACGAGCCGGAGGCATAATTACAGAAACCAGTACCTGTATGTTAGAAGTATTGGCCCTGGCTGTTGAGGCACTTGTCCCACTGTGACATGACACGAGGCGGTGAATGGCTGTCTCATAAAATTCCCTGGGCTGCGATGTCAACCAGTTCCGCACGTGCAGCTGGACGTCGGCGTCCGAGGTGAATCGTTGGCCCCGCAGAGCCCTTTTCAGGGAACCAAACATGGCGTAATCACAGGGAGAGAGGTCTGGACTGTATGGAGGGTGGCCGAGAACCTCCCATTTGAATTTCTGCAGGAGTGCCGTGACCGGGTTGGCCGTATGAGGTCGTGCATTGTCGCGGCTATGGCGTTCACTGTCACTCGGTGGTCCTGGGTAATAAGTGCATCAACCAGCTGGACGTTGTCATCGGTAATGCAGGGGATGCCCCAGACCGGGCAACATCGGCTAACGACACCCGTCCTTCCGAAGCGCTTGTGCCACGCCTTGACCTTTGCAAGGGACATGCAGTGTTCGCCGTACACTTGTGACATTCGGCGATGAATGTCCGTTCCCCCTACTCCTTCCGCTGTCAGAAACCGAACAACACCTCTTTGCTCTTTGTTTGACGCCTCCATGCCACTGTTTGCAATGCGACTGGCAGCGTTGGACGATTGTTGCATGTTGCTGCTCGCTTGCTTTGTATCGTCACGTGACGTGCACGCGTGCCTTCTAGCGACGGGCTGTGACCTTCCACGCTCTGGTCGGAACCACACCTCGTTACACACGCCACGTTACTTTTTGAGCGCACCTTATACATTGTAAATTAGATCTGATCTTTCCTGCTGTACTCCAACAGTGATTTCGTTCTTTTGGAACATTCACCAAAATGGTATCGTGAGCACGATCTGTTACACAATTTGCATACGCATTCTGGTAAAGGTTCGTGAAAGTCTGTCCTGATGCAAAGTTTATGGTGATATCCACTGCGCTGCGTATCGCGACGTTTGGTTCAGTCCAATTCCGGTTGAGCATCGCGTCAGTTGCGTAAAATGCTGTCGGTATTTCATTCCTCTTCAGTTGTCTATTTTGCTTTACTTGTAATTCTTGTCGGGTAGCTGGAAGTAAGAGTTTAGTGCGTAGGTCTTCCACGAGGAAAGTTTTGTGTGCTAACTCATATGCAAATTTAGATCGAACAAATTTCGAAATACCTAGTGCTGCTTTTAGGAACCTTGCTTTCACACGTTCTATAGTTTGAAGGTCGCTGTAGCTGAGATAATTCCAAATTACAGTATATGTATCCCATATGTGAGGATGGGTAATACTTGAGCCTCAAATAGTTTCATAGCTGTCGTTAGTGACAATTGCTATGATAGCAGCAGCCGCTCTCTCTTTCACGTGTATCCGAAAGGATTTGGCTGTTGTCTGAAGTGTTACTCCTAAATATCTGAAGGCATTAGTAATTTGCAGACTATTGTCCTGTAGATGGATACAATCCCCTATTGCGAGACTACCCTTTCTGAAAACCATTATTTTTGTTTTTTCCAAGTTTATGGAGAATTCATTGTTGTTAGCCCATATTGTGAGGTTGTCTATTGAATCTTATAAGTCTTCCAGGTCTGTTGATTCAAGGACCATGTCATCCGCGTAGATATACAGAGAGTTTATTTTGTATCTGACGGAGACCCTCGCTTGCCCGCTGGCCCGCGGCGCGAGCCGGTCTCCCGCCGAGCACTTGGCCGTAATCCGCTTCTTGGCGCCACAAGTTTCCCTCCTTTGCAGTCTGCTGAGAGCTTTAACAGTGTGAGGTTCAGTTTAGTCAATTGTTCACAGGTTTAGTGCTCAGTGTGCAGTTTCAATGCGATTTTCACTACGTGAACGTGTATATATAATACCTTCATAAAGTACAGGAAATCTTGTGCGAAAACACGACGGAAATTCCGTCAGAAATTTCCAAACAGGCCCCTGCCTAGCGTCAATACAATAAACGATCTAGCAAAAATGTTCAAACAGACAGCTTAAAGACTCTATTATAGCTTTTTTTTTGACGTGTAGCCTCCTGAGAGGCCGAGTGCAGGTCTTTCTAGTCGACGCCCGTGGGCGACCTGCGCGTCGGGATGAGAGATGAGATGAATGGATGAAAGTGGGCAAGGATGTGGAAGGAAGCGGCCGTGGCCTGTCAGAAGGTACTGTCCCAGCATTTGCCTGGTGTTGAAAATGGGAAACCACGGAAAACCATTTCAAGGACAGCCGACGGTGGGGCTCGAACCCACGCATCTACCGAGTCCGCAGAGAGCTTGGCCCCATGACCTAACGCCACGCTTTAGCCAGCGTAGCCACTACTGTCGGTTCTATTATAGCTGAAATACAGTCAATCGGTGCTTAGGAACTTCACAAATTAAATGCCAGTTTCATAAAAAGGTGCCAGCGATGTGTAGCAGTGTATGGCGAACATTTTCAGCACCAGCTGTGAACTAGGTAAGTACAAATTCCTATACTCAATGACTCAGTGCCGCGCGGCGCCGCATAACGGCAAAGTGCGTGGCGGGAGACAGACTCGCGGCGCGGGCGAGTGGGCAAGCGAGGGTCTCCATCAGATACAAAATAAACTCTCTGTACATTTTTGTTATTCATTACAATTGATATTACATTTGTGATATGCCTCACGAATCTGACGGCAAGTCCAATACAGATTATCTGTGAGACATTAACTATCAGTTTACCGCGTGTCATTATGACGGCAGCTCGTAAGAAATATTTGGTGTGTTCTTTACGTTTGATAAAGCGGAGAAAACAACAAAAATTAATTACAAATGCAACAACAATGAGATTCAGTGATGAACCGGGTTCGAGCCGGCAATTGGACGAAAATGTAATTGGATGTTTTCAACATTGAGTTGGTTGCCTGAAAGGCTAGAAATTGTGGATTTTTTTGGTCGGCAGTGTAGCTTTGGTACGTAACGGTAACTTTACCTTGGTTGGTTCCTCAGTTTAGGGGCTGCGACAACACGGCCATGTAGCCCCGTGTGTAGAATCTGTCTGATAACCGGTGTTAATTGTGATGGCTGTATTAGTGTGTATTATCTGTTTTTTAATTCAGGTAAGGACTGAAAATGATCAATTTCAAGTAGTTCCTACTTTTGCTACCAAATGCTACCGTCAACGACACTTAGATGTGGACTTGGCTACTAGTCACAGTGGCGGCCGGTGGTAAGTAAAGCTGGGTGTTGCACCAACATTTCTGATGTCGCAATTTTATATGGGAAGTTTACACATGTAACAAAAATCAATTAACGTTAGATGAACTACATTTCTATAAAAACAGAAAAACATGGGTTTTCCAAACTAACTGTACGTTCGACAAATAGACAAATTTTCATGGCTCTTTTGGGCTTCTTCCTATAAGAATTCATAAAAAATCATATGTATGTATTTACGCCCTATGCCTGAGTTAATTGGAAGAATTTAAAACACAGCAGGTTGTCTAAGGTTGGGTCTCTATCTCCAGGATAATAAACATTCTCAACATAAAAATATGGCAACCGAAAAGTTTGTACGTTACGAAAAATGATATTACTAACAAAGACGGGCACATATTCTGCATAAGGATAGGATTTTTTTACTATAGCTTGAACCCCATCAGAGGAACCAGCCATGAAGTGCGCTCTGTCATACGTCTGCGCAATTCATTTTTGCGGAGTTTCATTCAATTTCTGCTTCTTTAATTAATCCAGTAAACACGCTGCTAATGTGTGTGCATCATGTTTTGTTTGCCTCTTACTACGTAACTTATCGGTACACAACAGCCATCTGAAATATGTTTGAAATATCACTAGTTTCATCTGCTATAATGGCTAACATTTCCGATTCCTTTATTTGCTTTGATACTTCTTCTTGGCAAACCACCAACATAATCTGTAAAATTTAATTTTGAATTGTTTTGGACGTTCCTTTGAAAACAGTTGCCCTTACTAAAATGACCTTTAACACAGCATCCAACTCAACGCTAAATTTAATTAGTTCTCTCAAAACACCTGGATTTGTTGATGTTACACTTTCATCATGATCACGCAAGGCCAGTTCGAAAGAGCCACAGAAACGAATACAGTTTATTACAATATTTTACACATACCTATTGTGCCTAACTTCTTCGTTATATTCCGCAATTTACCTTCTATAGACACTGTCCAATTGTGCAGCTTCGTTAACAGTTCCAAAAAGTGTCGATTTCAAATAGCTGAAGATTGGTTGGTTCCTCAGTTTAGGAGCTGCGACAACGCGGTCATATCCTGTACTTTGGATGTGTGGAGAATCTGTCTGATAACCGGTGTTAATTGTGATGGCTGTATTACTGAGTGTCATCTGTTTTTAATTCAAGTGAGGACTGCAGACATTGAATTTCAAGCAGTTTCTACTTTTGGCGCCAAAGGCTACCGTAAACGACTACTAGTTCAGAACTTGGTTACTACACGCCACCGCAGTCGGCTCCTTGCGACGAACGTTGGAACCTAAGAGCGTTGTTCAAATTTTTAACCTATAATTTAGCTTCACACAGGTGTAATTAGTGGAAGATTCTTTAACATGCCATAAATCTATGACATGGGACCGCCGGCTTTACTTCTCCTCCGAAGGAATGCATACTGAGGGATTTTTAACGCTCTTAAAAATCCGACGACTTCGGCCGGGTTTGAACCCGCGATCTTGGACATAGAGGCTCAGCATGCTACCAACTACGGCACCAAAGCCACTCAGCTGAAGATTCATGTTTCTTTACTTTAGGGATTAATTTCCGTAACTCCTATTTTGGTCCACGCGGATTCTCCACCAACAAACATGGAAAACAGAATAAAGCGTTTTTAATGTCGCATTCACATAACCAATTATTATTGCCTTAAATATATCCTTTAAACGCCCTCGTAGCCTATACTTATATTTTGGACAATACTTATCTGGTAATGGTCAACCGAGTGTTTTTACTGTGAGTTTATCGTCATCAGGGAGCTGGGAAAGCTGTCTAACTAGTAAATTACTTGCTCTATTAATTTTCACTTACACTCCACAATACAATTAATGTTTTAAACTAAACATTCCGTTTAAATAAAATACTAACTTACAAGATGCACAGATGATACATCTGGGTGCTATATCGGAAAGTGGCGCGAAAGGCAAACTAACAAAACACTGAATTTTGCTAGCCTGAAATTTCGTAGTGAATGCATAGTAGTGAATCAACCAAATAATAATAATAATAATAATAATGCACGGTTGTGTATCTGCCTGGAACCAAAATACTCAATCAACTAAATACAGAACTAATCGTAACCCGAATCCCGCAAGAACAAGAGTGGTAAAAGCAAACATAAACCGCTACAGTACACCAACAATACGTCGCAAAATAGTTCAGTCACTTATCTACTGTACTTATAGCATAGTGGCGTTCTTAGGCTCGCTTCACAGAACAATTGACAAAAATATTAAATGAAGTTATGATGAGAAAACATCTAAAAATAATTGGGTGTGAACCAATGTCTCCCTATGAAATTCCGATATTTGTACTGTTGCGGGTGGTGTAGCATTCCCTAGTGGTGTGGGAAAGAAACTACCCTTCAGGGGCGGATGACCTCGTAGTTCCGCCCCTTAAAACAACAGTAACTAACTAACTAACTAAACTACCCTTCGCGGGGTAAGAGAAATCGAGGGTGTTGTCATTTCCAAAGAGTGGTGTAGTCTAACGGTGCCATTTGGAACTGAGTGTTGCCAGGGGGCTGGCAGCTCGTCTGCAACTCCCTACAACCCATGCTGGCCAGCAAGCATGTACAAGCTTGGCCTCGTCCCTGCGGGCCGCGCTGTCTACTTGGGAGTCGCAACAAGAGAGCTAAGCCCCTGGAGTTTGATTTGAAGGCGGCAGCTTTTATAGGTACAGTGTGAAGCATTACGATAAATAATAACAAAATATCGATGATTTAAACACATTTTTGAGTGCATTAGATCTATAAAACTAAAACATTAAAGGAAAAAAAACGACGAATTAGTTGTAAAATTATTGGGAGTTGTGCAACGCTGCAACAATATCACCAGCCGCCCTTGCTACTAGATGCCACCTCAACTGGCACCTGGCAGCGAACGTTGGAAATTTAATAGAGCGTTCATCAAATCTAAGCTACAAATTTAGCTTCACACAATTGTAGTTAGTGGAAGGTTCTTGAGGGATTTTTAACGCTCTTAAAAAAACAGACGACTTCGTCGTAGAAGCTCAGCATGCTGCCAACTACGCCACCGAAGCCGCCTTAACTTTACCTTAGTTACTTACTTAAAGAGGGCCTCTTTGCCATCTCTTGATGATTGCAATACATTTGCATTTGTCTGTTGGCACAGGCTAGAGTGAAATGTGGCTCTCCACCGATGCCTCAGCCTCACTCATAGCTGTGATTGTATGGAAGCTACTGAGGTATGGGTGGTGCTGAGTAATGACCTTCAGGGCACAGTCAGTGCCTGTGGATGCTGCGAAAGGTTCTACTCATAGGGTCAGTAACACTGCCGGATTAAGGTAAAATAAGGCCCGAGTCCCTCATTTTTGGGGCCCTTTTATTTTTTTCAAATATTTTTTATTTTTTAGCACCTGTGCATTTAATAAAGTATATACAAGAGTTATTTTTCTCAAGATGAATAATACACTTTTTATTAAATCATACATAGGCCTACATATACACATACATTTCAATTGTAACGATCATCGTTATTTGAAAACATTTCAGATGAGTTGATGAACAATTTAACAAATCGTACTATTTTTAGCCTATTTTCAATTTTGAAAAAAAAAAAAAAAACAGGCTTATGAGATCACCTTTTGTCCGTGTGTGTGTGTGCGTGTGTGTGTGTGTGTGTGTGTGTGTGTGTCCCCTAATAAAATCTAAACGGCTGGAGCGATTTCAATGAAACTCGCTAAGTTCATAGCACTATTCCCGGCGACCTCGACCGTGCCCTTCAAATTTTGTTACGTCTCACCAATCCAACATGGCGGCTGTGCGAAATATTTCACTAGCATTCAATATCTCCGAAACTATTACCGATATCGCCCTGAAATTATGTACGGTGATAAAGGGCACTACTAGAAGTTCATCTATGAGACCTTAAAAAACCTGGCGACTAAAAAACCAACATCGCGGTCAAGCGAAATTGAGACTTTTAAATAGACATTTCTCGCGATTTAACTATCCAAACGTAATGAAACTTGGTACAGCAAATGTTTATACACATTGTAATGCACTGGAGTCTAATTTAGTTCAGTTGTTTACATAACCTCAAAATGGCGGCTGTGCGAAATATTTCACTGACATTCTATATCTCCGAAACTATTACAGATATCATCATGCAATTTTGTACGGTGATAAAGGGTACTGATACAAGTTTACCTATGTATATTTCATAAACCAGTAAAGTACAAATCGAACATGGCGACCAAGCGAATTTGAAATATTTTAATAGACTTTTCTCGTGATTTAACTCTCTGAGCGCAGTGAAATGTGGTACAGTAAATGATTTTGCAGATTGTAATACACTGCCATCTAATTTAATTCAATTGTTTACAAAACCACAAGATGGCGGCTGTGCGAAATTTTAAAATTAAGTTTTTATTCTTGTGTCGTAATCATGCGATCGATGTGAAAGTTTGAATAATGAAGCTAGGCAATAATTGTCCTTGAATGGTACAGAACTCTATGGCCTATACATACAACAATCCTAAATGGCGAGCTTTCGAAATATTTAGACGGTTCTCAATATCTATGAATCTTTTACAGCAACCAAACTGAATTTTTTTAAGTTCATAGAGACTATGAACATATGTTCACCTATAGGACTTTCAGTAACCTGGTGAGCACAAATCCAACATGGCGGCGACGCGAAGTATAAATATTTAAATGGACGTTTCTCGCGAATTAACTATCCGAGTGCCGTGAAACGTTGCACGTTAAAGGCTTATACAAATGTCGATCCAGTGGCATGTAATTTATTTCAATTGTTTGCATAATCACAAGATGGCTGGTGTGCGTACTTTTAAAATCTCGTTTTTACTTCTTGTGTTCTAATCATGCGATTGAAGTTTGAATACCACACGTACACAATAATCTTAATGTAATAGTACAAAAATAAAAATCCATCCTGGCGACCATATGAAATATTTAGACGGTTCTCAATATCTACGAATCTGTAACAGCAATTAAACTGAAATTTTGTATGTTGATAGAGACAATTAATATGAGCAGGATATATGAAAGTAGGCTGTATAGTTCTTCACGGAACTACTTGTTTACTTCTGTAAAATGTAATCATTTTTTTCTGGTTTTTTTTTCGGTCAATGAAATATTCTACAATGTCATCAAAATCAATTTCCCGCAGAACATCTGACTCGATATACATTAGACTTAGCATGTCTAATCGTTCTTGTGACATGAAACTTCTTAGCGCACTTTTGATCCGTTTCAGTTTTGAAAACGAGCACTCCGCAGAACAATTCGTTATCATGAGGGTCAGGAAAATGCAAAAAGCAATTTCAACGTTCGGAAAAACAGACTCAAGCTTGTCTCGATTACGAATTTCGTAAAGTTCAGAATGAGTGAACTACGTTTTTAAAGGACATTGTAATTGAATATAATGCTGGAACTGTCTCAGTTCTGGATAAAATTTTTCTAAACCTTCGGAATAAAATTGAACTAAATTAGACATTTCTTGGGGGCCCCAGATAATTGGGGGCCCTAGGCCTGGGCCTAGTCGGGCCTAATGGGTAATCCAGCACTGGTTAGTACTGCTGTTCTGACTCAGTGAGGAAAGCAATGGCAAACTACCTCACTCCTCATCTTGCCTAGTACGCCTCAATTTGGGTCTGCTTTGGGTTTTTGAGGGTATCTACCCACATAACCTAACGGCGGTACTTTTTGAGGATCCAACCAGCCTTCGGGCTGACTACCTAACAGACAGACCTACTTGAAGAACATTTACCCATCACTACTTTATGGGTTAAATGGTAACTTACTTGAGAAGGTAATGTAAGCATCCTCAATCCATGTAAAATGAAAGTACTGCGGTATGGATATCAGCAATGTTTCCTAACTAACTGATAAGTGTCCTTCAGTCCACGACACGTGCATGCACAGGGTGGACTGATTTCAAATATTGGGGGCCATGGCCCTGTTTCGTTAATCTGTTACACTGAGTCAGTAATAGTACTAACTGGTAATATTAGTACCTCTGTTTTACAAAAACTTTAGCTAATAAAATTAGTTATGAGTTTATGACTCGAAAATACAGTGAACGCTCACTATTTCGGAAGTTGATGAGACCGGTGTCCTCGCTAGAAATAACAACAACTCTTCCTCAAGTTCACAAGCCACAGTCTGACACTCACTGTTATTGAATACCACACACTGTTTCGCAATTCACACGTCACCGCATTACCTCTTTCGCACAGGTATAAACACACTCACTGACACTGGCCAGGGTCGCTCTTTATATATCGGGGCTGACAACTCACAGATGTTTCTAGAGTGGACCAGGGATCACAGCTACTCTCAGACCTTCTCGAGATTTCCAACACGAGGTGGGCCACGAACATTCTGGTCCATCCCTTTTGTTCTCGCTGTGCAAGCGGCCGGCCGACACAGAGCCCGGGGGTAGCCTCGGGCGGCTATGAGTCACGCGCGAGGGAAAGAAGCAATCCCGCACCCGTAACAATATTATGTTGCTCATCTAGTTTTTCTTTAACAATATTGAATATATTGTATATTATATTTCTAATTATAGCTTCAGATAACTGTACATGTACTGTACAGTACAATATTTTATAAAACATTTCTATAATTCGGACTTTCTATAATTTCGACTAGACTTCGCCCCCAATAGTCCGAATTAGTGAGAGTTTACTGCCTAGTACAGCCAACGTAATGACTCAGGCAATCAAACAGATTCCGCACACACTTACGAGTACAGGGTATATGAAAAATGGCGACCAATGATATCACTCTCGGATAGGGGGCATTATACCGATTATTTAGGAAACAACATTCTAATTCTAGGCACACCCCCAGACCAAAAACATATCTACTGTATGTTAACCAAACCTACTATCCCCTAAAGGATCAACGTTATGGGAAAGTTGGAAGTTCACAAGCCCTACTATTAGTCAAGGCCTCATGTAATCTGGCAGGCAGTGAGGGTGTGAGCTGTAAATCTAGTAGGCAGTGAGTGGGTGATCTGTGTAATCTAGTAGGCTCTGGACGTGCACATGAAAGTGTCCCTTGCGGCAATATTCTGCAACAAGAAGTATCATTCGAAATTATCGAGCTTGTCAAGTCCTTATGTAATCTAGCAGGCAGTGAGGGTGTGAGCTGTAAATCTAGTAGGCAGTGAGCGGGAGATCTGTGTAATCTAGTAGGCTCTGGACGTGCACATGAAAATGTCCCTTGCGGCAATATTCTGCAACAAGAAGGATCACTCAGAATTAGCGAGCTTATAAAGGGTCTTATGCAATCTAGCAGGCAGTGAGGGTATGAGCTGTAAATCTAGTAGGCAGTGAGCGGGCGATCTGTGTAATCTACACACATCAAAAAAAGTTTTGCATCACCTCGGTTCCCAGATCTCCGGCATATAGACGTTGACTGTGTATATTGTATCCAAGATACAGTCCCTTTGACTGTTCATAGATGTCACTAAAACTGCTCAAAGATGTAAACAACCATGCATGAGCAGGGCCTATTAGACGGAGGGGGTACGACAGCCGATCAGTTCCAGTCATTCCACCAGGACGAAGGTACGCTGCTCATGTTGTCTGTAGTTCTACCATGCCTAGAAGGTCAATACCGCAGTTCGATCGCGTCCGCATTGTTACTTTGTGTCAAGAAGGGCTCTCAACAAGGGAAGTTTCCAGGCGTCTCAGAGTGAACCAAAGCGATGTTGTTCGGACATGGAGGAGGTACAGAGATACAGGAACTGTCGATGACAGGCCTCGCTCAGGCCGCCCAAGGGCTACTACTGTAGTGGATGACCGCTACTTACGGATTGCCGCTCGGAGGAACCCTGACAGCAATGCCACCATGTTGAATAATGCGTTTCGTTCAGCCACAGGACGTCGTGTTTCAACTCAAACTGTGCGCAATAGGCTGCATGATGCGCAACTTCACTCCCGACGTCCATGGCGAGGTCCAGCTTTGCAACCCCGACACCATGCAGCGCGGTACAGATGGGCCCAACAACATGCTGAATGGACCCCACGGAATTGGCATCACGTTCTCTTCACCGATGAGTGTCGCATATGCCTTCAACCAGACAATCGTCGGAGACGTGTTTGGAGGCACCCTGGTCAGGCTGAACGTCTTAGACACACTGTCCAGCGAGTGCAGCAAGGTGGTGGTTCCCTGATGTTTTGGGGTGGCATTATGTGGGGCCGACGTACGCCACTGGTGGTCATGGAAGGCTCCGAAACGGCTTTACGATACCTGAATGACATCCTCCGACCCATAGTGCAACCATATCGGCAGAATATTGGAGAGGCATTTGTCTTCATGGACGACAATTCTCGACCTCATCGTGCACATCTTGTGAATGCGTTCCTGCAAGATAACGACATCGCTCGACTACAGTGGCCAGCATGTTCGCCAGACATGAACCCTATCGAACATGCCTGGGATATGTTGAAAAGGGCTGTTTATGGACGTCTTGACCCACCAACCACTCTGAGAGATTTACGCCTAATTGTCGTTGAGGAGTGGGACAATTTGGACCAACAGTGTCTTGATGAACTTGTGGATAGTATGCCACGGCGAATACAGGCATGCATCAATGCAAGAGAACGTGCTACTGGGTATTAGAGGTAGTGGTGTGTACTGCAATCTGGACCACAAATGCTGAAAGTCTAGCTGTATGATGGTACAACATGCAATGTGTGGGTCTCATGAGCAATAAAACGAGCTGAAATGTTGTTTGTGTTGATCTCTATTCCCTTTGTATTTAACGGTTCCGGAACTCTTGGAACCGAGGTGATGCAAAACTTTTTTTGATGTGTGTAGTAGGCTCTGGACGAGCACATGAAAGTGTCCCTTGCGGCAATATTCCGCAACAAGAAGGATCATTCAGAATTAGCGAGCTTATAAAGGGCCTTATGTAATCTAGCAGGCAGTGAGAGTGAGCTTATAAAGGGCCTTATGTAATCTAGCAGGCAGTGAGAGCGTGAGTTGTAAATCTAGTAGGCTGTGAGCGGGTGATCTGTGTAATCTAGTAGGCTCTGGACGTGCACATGAAAGTGTCCCTTGCGGCAATATTCTGCAACAAGAAGGATCACTCAGAATTAGCGAGCTTATAAAGGGCCTTATGTATTCTAGCAGGCAGTGAGAACGTGAGCTGTATAATTTAGTGGGCAATGGGCGTGCACATGAAAGTGCTTCTTGCAGCAAAATTCAGCAACAAGAAAGACCGCCTTTTAGCCTCGAAAATAGTGACCTTCTCAAAGCCTTATGTAATCTAGCAGGCAGTGAGGGCGTGAGCTGTATAATCTAGTAGGCAGTGAGCGTGCACACGAGAGTGGCTCTTGCGGAAAAAATCTGCAACAAGAAGGAGAGCTTTTTAGCCTCGAAATTAGCAAGCTTGCCAAAGCCTCGTACGATCTAGTAGGTAGTGCTCAATCGAGGGCGATCTAGCAAAAGCAAGCTAACAACCAACAAAAAACACCAAACTCATTGGCTTACGTGTTCAGCATGGAAATGGAGCCTCATTGTCAGAGAACATACAAGGAAAGATATTATTGTCTTGGCTCAGGTCATACACACAGGGAATACCGAAAACATGTCATGAATATGAATGAGGTTAGATACGTCATCTAGTACAGTTCACGCCACGATTTTTGGCCGGTGAGGCCAATTCCACAGTCTTACAGAGGACAGGTGGCGAACCTCATGCATGTGAAATTGATACGCGAGTTGCTTTCCGTATCAAGTACGAATTACATATGCGTGAGGCTCGCAGACTAGACTCTGTGAGACTGTGAGACCGGAACTGACCGGCCAAAAACCGTGGCGTAAACTGTATGCCGTTCAGTCTCCATAAGATTGTATTACTCAACTCGAGTACCTACTCATTAATGGAATTATACGTTGCAAAACTCAAAAGGCTGACCGGTCGGGTACGTGGCATAACAATAAGGGTTCCGCCTGCTATAGGCTACCCAAAGTCGCGGGATTGAATCCAAGAACAGTAAGTTGGCATTTTAGAGTGCCACAGACCCGTGTCTGTAGATTTACTCTTTATGGGATAGTGGTCTCTTTATTAACCACCCACCCGTGGCTTATGATCGCGAGATTAACGGTCACGTTAAACTACAAGCTTCCTTCCTTCCTTTTTTATTAACCACCTGCCATAAGGACAGTTTATGCTTTCAAAGATGCTGATAGTTGAATTGTTCAGCCAAATTTTGGAGAATTTTTTAATGCCGAAGTGCTAGTATTTTCTAAATCTCAGATATCGTATACGTATCTACTTGACGTAATGTGTTGAATAAAATTTTAAACAATTTAAAACTGAAAACATTAACAAGTAAAGTGTAAAAATGAAATATAAATCTAGAAATAACAATTATAAAAATAAAATTGCAATAATAAAAGAAATATGAAAATTTAAATAATAAACATAACTATAAAAATTATTAAAATAATTGTAAAAATCAATTTGAAATTAGTTAATTAAATAATTCGATAAAAATATCAAAATTAAATCTATAAGAACATAAATTGAAAAATTAAAAATAAATACATAAACATTAACATTGGAGAACCAAAATTAACATTATTAATAATTATAATAGTTAAAATAAATTAAAAAGTAAAAAGCACATAAATGTAAAAAAACTATAAAGGGTTAATAGGGAGGAAGCTTGTAGTTTTACTTGACCGTTAATCTTGTGATTATGATCCACGGGACCTTCTTTTTACGCGGAATCCGAACCACAGGACATGGCATTTCACTTCGAAAATCTCACATGCATTGACCGTGAATCGAACCCGGTCCGCCTTCGTGAGAGGCCAACAGCTTGACCGCTGAGCCACCACGTCCCCTGTATGTAGATTTACTGGCACGTTATATCCCCTTAATGGCTCCCAGTCGTTTTCTTAGTCTCACAATCAGTGGTTAAAAACTGGACGTAAAACCTATATAATAGTTATTATCATTTTAAATGAGGTCTGGCGTTACGTTACGGTGACGGGACGAAATGTACCGAGAATGCACTGAGGTGTGTGACGTCATAGTACGATGTAGCAGCCGAGTACCAAGAAGGCAGTGCGAGAACAATCAAGTAGGCAGTGAAGAAACAAAATAGAATCTTGAAACTCTGTTCTCGCACTGCCTTCTTGGTACTCGGCTGCTAGCATTTAATATGATATAAAGTCCAGTCTTTCAAACTGACTATCCGTGTCTGTTGTTAAACCTGACGACCGGCCGTCGTGGTGTACGGAATCCTGACCTGAGGGGCTCGAATTCAATTACCGGCTTGACAAGGATTAACAATTTGATTCAACAAGGAGACTGCACGAGATTAATGTTTATTTTACAGTGAAATATTCCCCGGAGGGGAAAATAGAAACAGACGCAAAGACAACAGACTTGTTGAAAGGACCAAACTTCCAACTCAGACACCTGTACACACGATTTGCAGTACACGGCTTTCATGGAAAGATTTGCAGAGAAAGCGCCTAACACTATCCTTAGGACAGCTGCATCTTTAAGCTATGTAATGAACCGTGCCCCAAATATCACCTGCAGAAGTGTAAAAATATGATTTTATCACTAATTGAACAAACTAAAGATTGGTGAAATCACGACAATAATGTAACCTACTTTTCATTCTTTCTGTACACATTGTATTTAATAAATATAATAAATTATTATTATTATTATTATTATTATTATCATCATCATTGTGTTGGTATCCTTCTTCTTCTTCTTCTTCTTCTTCTTCTTCTTCTTCTTCTTCTTCTTCTTCTTCGTCGTCGTCGTTTGGGCCTACTGAGGACCACGGGGCTCGTATTTCCTCGTCGCTTTGTCTTTTCTCTTCTTCCAGTACTTTTTCATCATCTGACTATGAGCCAGTTTCTTTCCTCCGTCCATGGTGGTCTGCTGACTCCGGTGTTCTTCTTGGCTGTCAATGATACAGGAAAAACTCCCTGCCGGATGGCTTGCCGGGATTGTTGGCGGTCCTGTATGGAATTAAGTGGGATCCCTAGGTGGTCTAAATCCGTCCTGACCGTAGAGATCCACTTGGTCCTAGAGGCCTTCCCTCTTCCAGCCACTGTGAAGATCTTACTGGTGAGCCGGCAAGGGATCATGCGGGTCAAGTGTTCATAGAAGGTCAGGCGCCTTTTTCTTATACAAGTCACAATGACTTCTTGATGGCTGTAATGCTCATCATTGTGCTGAATTCTGTAGGTGCCTCCCTCTTCCCGTGTAGGTCCTAGTATCCTCCGCAGGATCTTCCTCTCCTTGAGTTCAAGTTTCCTTAGTGGGCCTTTCCTGGCCATCACGAGGCACTCAGAGGCGTACAGAACAGATGGTTTTACTACTGAATTGTAGTGTCTGAGTTTGAGGTTTTTTAAGAGAAACTTGGATGCGTAGATGCTGCGGCAGGAGTGGTAGGTCCTCTCGAACTTGGTGCACCTGGTGTCTATGGCCAGATTCTCACTCTTGTTTGCCGAGATCCACTCTCCTAGGTACTTGATCGCGGGGACTTTTCGGATGATGACCCCCTCAAGTGGAATTGTGGACGGGGCTTCCTTGATGTTAGTCATGAATTCAGTCTTCCCAATGTTGATCTTCAGGCCAGCCTGAACCGCTACATCGTGAAGACTCTGTAGGTGGTTGAAACGGTTTCTATTGGCCTCACTGTTGCGTGACAAATGTAATGGTTTCTTACTAGCTCTATCTTGCACTTTGAAATATTTACTCTGACTAAGATATGTTGTTTTAATGGGAGCCAAGACCTCAACGCAATGTTGAAATCTAAATTTATATTTAACAACACCTACCTCTGGTAGAACACCTTCAGGAATCTTTTCACTCAGATCGTGGTATGATTTGATCATTAACCCAACAAACAATTGTATCAGGAGAAGGAATTGGTCTATATCTAATGCTACCTACTGAAAGCAAAGATCGCATGGTTAAAAGAAATGAATTTATTATATAAAACAAGTATTGCAAAATTAACAATAATAATAATAAGTTTTGAATTTAAATTGGAGCGTTGCGATTTGAATATTACCGCTAGAAAATTACGTGAAAACGGATTCGGATAAATTACTGATTTTACTCTTATTCCCAAGCTATGAAGTTACTGAAATACTGAATATAAAACAAAGAGACGAGAGATTACGTAGTTCTGAGTCATTCGCGGTTACCACTGGAAATTGCCGTAGCATTTCCCTCGTACTGGATGTTGTAGAGAGCTTCCCACAGCCTCCTGGTCGTCGTCATCTTCTTCGTTAGTTGATGAGATACTTGTAGATATGATAACTTATGGTCCGAATATCGGAGCCAATCTCACGTACAACCACACTGGTGAAGTTTTACAAAGATAGTCGCCTTCCTCCTCGGCGCGCAAACCATATATGCACTCCACGCCTCCCCTCTCTGGAGCCCGTCTTCTCCTCGCCCATTGGGGCGTGGTGGCTCAGCGGTCTAGCTGTATGCCTCTCACCAAGGCGGTCCGGGTTCGATTCCCGGTCAATGCATGTGAGATTTTCGAAGTGAAATGCCATGTCCTGTGGTTCGGATTCCACGTAAAAAGGAGGTCCCGTGGCTCATGATCTCAAGATTAACGGTCACGTTAAACTACAAGCTTCCTTTTCTCCTCGCCCGCTCTCCTCTGATTGGCTGAGCCACCACGCGCTACCCTCCTCCTCAGGGTCATTTCACTCGACGCGAGGATGATGTCGTTTACCGTTCCAGACTATTTCGCCTTTTCTTGAAGCAGGCTTGCGTCATGCTTCTTGACAAGAATAAGCCTGTAGCCGAATTCCCCGTGTCTCATCTCTCTCATAATACCCTAACTGACAAAACTCCGTAAAATTCCGTAATCAAATAATTTTCTATGATAATGTTGTTCGTAATAATTTGCCTGATAGTTTTTTCTATAACATAGAAAACCTATCTGATTACTTATAATTTTATAAAAAATGCTCCAAAGAAATACCTTAATACTAATAAGTTAATAATAATAATGTTACATGAAAACTTCTCTTGGCTGAACAATTTGCCGCGTAAATAAATATAGAATGGCTTCCTACTGACTTATGTCAGTGGCATAAAATCCCCTCGACAAACACGTTACATGGTGAGTAGCTTCCTCTGTAGTGTTGGTCAGTATGGCGAGGTCGTCGGCAAAGGCCAGGCATGACACATGAAGGTTATCTTTCTTGTATCCAAGCTGCAGACCAGTCCTTGGTGTTAGTCGCACCGTCCATTCCCTTATGATCTTCTCCAGGATGCAATTGAAGAGGATGCAGGAGAGTCCATCGCCCAGTCTAACTCCCGTCTTGATGGGGAAGCTCTCGGATAGTTCACCTCTGAACTTGACTTTAGATGTTGTGTTTGTCAAGGTGGCCTGGACTAGTTTAAGGTTGAAGTCCAAATTCTCGCAAGATGGAGAAAAGACTCTCTCTATCCACCGAGTTGTATGCCTTCTGAAAATCCACTAAGACAACTACCCAGGTTTGTCCCCCACGACTCTTATAAGTGAGGATGGTCTTGAGATTTTGTATCTGCTCTGGACAAGATCGATTGTTACGAAAGCCGGCCTGATATTCCCCTAATTGAGAGTCTAGTTGGTTGGTGACTCTAGATAACAGAGCTTTCGAAAGAACCTTGTAGGTAACCTGCAATAAGGAGATACCTCTGTTTATTGTTGAGGTCAGTCTTGCTTCCCTTCTTGTGTAACGGGTGAATTACTGCTGATGTCCACCCTTCCAGTAGAGTCTCTATTTTCCATATGGCTTGTATGATCTGTTGGATGCTCTGCAAGGACTGTTCGTCTGCGCATTTCCACATCTCTGCTACTATTCCATCTTCACCTGAGGCTTTATTATTTTTCAGGTTATGGATTATACTCTCTATTTCCTCTCTGTCAGGCGGTTGAGAATCAGGATTCTTGATAGATGGTTCATGGAAGATAATCTTTCACTAGGTTCTTCTGTGTTGAGGAGCTTCTGGAAATAATCTGCAAGATTATTTTAGTTGGATCTTGCCGTCTGGTCCACGAAGAAGTAAGGTAGGGGCAGTGTACTAGGTCGTCTGTTTCTTAAGTCCCTTGTACAGGTCTCTGAAGTGGTGTCTCTTGAAGTCCACTTCTGCCTGTTGTAGCAGGGTTCGTAGGTAATTCCTTTTAGCTCCACGTACAGTGTTCGCTGTTGCCTTTCTTTGCGTGATGAAAGCCTCAAGGTTGAAATCATTCTTGTACTGGTTCCACCTGATACAGGCTCGACGTCTTTCTTCTATGGCCTTATCGCAATCTGTAGTCCACCTAGGGTGTTTTCCTTTATTGGACGTAGCGGGAATAGTTTCGTGAGCGGCATCCAATAACGCTTTCTGGAGGAATGTCCAACCTTCTTCATCTGAAGGGTTTGTTGGAAGTTACAGTTTTCATCACGAAGGCGTTGAGGATTTAACCGAGGTATTCTAGAGCTCCTTGGTGGTTTTGCTACTTTTCTCAAGGGTTGAAAATTAGCTTTGGCTAGTGAAAGGTAATGGTCAGAGTCTATATTGGCTCCTCTCAGTACTTTGACGTTCTGTACCCTATCTCCCTGTGATATAGTCCGTCTATAGCCACATGATCAAGCTGAAATTCACCTAGCAAAGGATTTGGGCTTCTCCAAGTGTTGGCTTTCCTAGGTAGTCACTTGAAGGCTGTTAATTTAAGGACCAAGTGGTACTTGTCACAGAGTTCTATGAGGCGCTCACCGTTTCTATTTGTTCTCTTGTGGGCTGGGTAGAGACCTACTATCCTTCGGTATTTCTGTTCCCTGCCGACTTGGGCATTGAAGATCCCCATGAGTATAGTTGAGTGGTTATGTGGAATCTTGTCTAGTATTTCTTCTAGGGAGTCCCAGAAGTGTTCCACTAACTCCAGGTCTTTCCGGTTGGTGTCATTTGTGGGTGCGTGGAAGATCACTATGGTATAGGCTCTGTTTCGAGATCTGAATGATAGTGAGGAGGTCCTTCCGTTAGTGAAGTAAAATCTAAAATGTGGTCAACCATACTGTGATGTACGGCAAAACCTGTATCCAGGTGTGGGACTGTCCTCATCACTCTTTCACCCGGTTTTCCCTTGTATCCATTTTTCAGCAATCGAAAATAATCGAAATTCAAGTGTATTTATTCATCTCGTGTATTTTTTTTTTCAGGATTAGGGAACCACCCATTACAATTGGGTACAATTGCGTTGACCGACTGAAAAACATTGAATGTCGATTATTATTATTATTACTCGTATGATTATATGCATCGGGAGAGCGTGGGTTCGAATCCCACCTCGACCGTCCTGAAAATGGTTTTCGTAGTTTACCATTTTCATCACCAGGCAAATGCCTGGTCGGTTCTTTTCAACAAGTTCAAGGTTAACTTCCTTCCAATATCCCTTCCCTGGCCCTTTCTTAATTAAACCCAAGTTAGCGGTCACCTGGATGATTGGCCTGTCACAATTCCCAGTTGTATCTTCTGACAAAGTGTGTTCAGTTCCCAGACACCGTCCTTGCAACGGTAGAGGAATGATCCTTCGCAGAATCCATGGGTGAAGCCAAGCTGAGGGGATTAGCTTAAAAAAAAAACATTATCTCTAAGATTTATAATGACCAGATATTCCCTCAGTCTAATTCTTGTCTGGTTGTTTGTGTTTAGAACGAATCGGAGTGACATGGATTTTTCCTCTCTTATAAAATATCGGCCGGGAATTGACCTCACGATCTAGCGATGATCCAGCTTGGAAATGTTGAGCATCCCTGCACTATTCTCGAAACTCGTAACCTCACTGTGTAGGACGATGCATGAGACAGTTATTAATCACTAGCTAGAAATGTTACTCAACACAATAATATTCCTCCTACGAGCCATTAACAACGTTAGCAACCAGTCTCGCCTTCACTATTAGAGCTCGGCTGGACTGATCTCGCAGTCATATGCCAACTGTACAAGTGGTGGACATGAGACGTGCCTCCTAGAGAACAGACATTGAGTGATTCGTACGGTCTACGGTGTACAGTCATTGTGCGTCTCTATAACATGACGTACCGTAAACGTGCTTGCAGTATCATCCCATCACCCACGTGTAATTGTCGTAAATGTTTTTTTTTTTTTTTTTAGAACTCTTGGTTGGTTGGTTCCTCAGTTTGGGGGCTGCGACAACGCGGTCATATAGCGGCTCCGTGTACTTTGGGTGTGTGTAGAATCTGTCTGATAACTTGCATTAATTGTGATGGCTGTATTAGTGTGTGTTATCTGTTAGGTAGATTTCATTTGAAAGCTAACTATTGCAATGGGTACCATGTTTCGACTTCGGGAAAATTTCGACATATCTTCGCCTTTCACATCACCCAAACCCCAAAACCACCGTCAGTTCAAAAGTTTATATATATATATATATAACAGTTGACACGATAACTGCCGTAATTTTGCACCAATCACTTTGAATTTTTAGCCTACTTTTCACATTTTGCAAAAATGAGGAAAAAGTAGTCTTATGAGATCGATCCGGGAAAATGTGTGTGTGTCTGTCTGTCTGTCTGTCTGTCTGTCTGGCTGTGTGTGTGTGTCCCCCCCCCCCCCTATCAACTCCTAAACGGCTGCAGCAATCAAATCCAAATTTAGTATGAGTAAAGATGTGCACCGGAATAGCTCAGGTCCATATTTGAAAATGATGTCAGTGCTACCAACTGCTGAAAAAACGCACTAGAAATTTGAGCTCCATGTTGGATATCTTGCAAGGTATGCATGGGAGCTATTCCAAAATTGGCACACATGTAGATAATACTATTTCAGTTTATTTTCCAGGAGGCCAACCATGACAGTGTTGCCAAAATAATTTTAAGCCTTCTGATAGGTCCAATGTTTAAATGCATATAACTTCTACACTATCAACTGGATTTCAACCAAATTTTGTATGTAATATCTGTACATAAACAGATATGACTGAGCGTATTCGTAAGAGCCACCAGGGCTGCCAACTGTTAATAATTGCTCTCTCTATTTTTTTAAATCCAAATACCAATATATCAGAAAGTATGCAAGCCAACAGCTTTAAACTATGTACACGTATATTCTGACATTTTAGATTAATTTGGAGTAACTTATATACGTCATTTCAACCAACATGATTATAAGCCTGCTGATAGTACCAATTTTTAAATACATGTAACTTCTATACTATCAGTTGGATTTCAACCAAATTTCGTATGTGCAATGTGTACCATAACAGATATGACTAAAAGTATTGTTAAGAGCAATCAGGGCTGCCAACTGTTAATAAATGCTGTCTATATTCTTTTTACCCTAATATCAATATATCAGAAAGTATGCAAGCCAACAGCTCTATACTTTGCACACGTATAGCACCTGACATTCTAGATTAATTTGGAGTAATTAATACAAGGCGGTGCTGCCAACTTGATTCTATGCCTGCTGATATGTCCAATTTTAAAATACATGTAACTTCTATACTAACAAATGGATTTCATCCAAAATTGGCACAACAAGATATCATAATAATTCAGATTATTTCTGCCCAGCACACGCATGGTATTGTTGGCAACATGCTTTTACTCGTGCTGATAGATCCAGTGTCTAACTGCATGTAACGTCCATTGGACTTCAACCAAATTTTGTATTCTGTACCTTAAGAGGTGGAACTAAGAATATATTCAGTCACCAGGGCTGCCAACTGTAGTGCTCTATTAGGCTACATGATACCAGGTATATTTTGAACTAATTAGATAATTCGATATTACCAACTTAATTTCGTCATTATTCTAGATAGGTTCATATACTGTAGAATAATCATTGGCAAGAAAAGTAGACTGTATAGTTCTTCACGGAACTTCTTGTTTTAATATAATATGTATCCATATAAAATCTCGGTCGAGTTCGTTAATGGGCAAAATCGGTCGAAAGGGGTAAAACTGCTTTTTTTTTTTTTTTTTTTTTTCGAAAAAGTGAAATATCACTATAACTCTCTTAATATGTGAAATATCGAATCCCTTCAAAGTTCATATTATGTGTCGGGGAAGTGCCAAAATTTATGTTTAAAAAGTTTTTTGATAGCACCAACCATTGACCAATGGGGTGAAAAAAGTGGTTTTTTCGGGAAACATTAATCATATCTCTCTTAATAGGCACAATATCAAAACCGTACAAAATGGACGATATTCCGCTAATAATTACCTAAAACTTATGTCTGAAAGAATTTTTGATACGACCCACCATTACGCCAAGGGATGAGAAAAATTATTTCGGAATTAGAAGAAAATGCCAAGAGCCATCAGATGTTACCATGACAACGCTTCTAAATTGATGAGGGATGAGCTATCAGAGGTTGTCATGACAACGAGATCACATTCAGTTTTCCATCTGACTATGTGGGAAGCGGCTTCGGTGACGTAGCCTAGCTGGTAGCATGCTGAACTTCTATGCCCAAGGTCGCGGGTTCAAAGCCGGCCGAAGTCGTCGGATTTTCAAAGAGCGCTGAAACTCCCTCAGTATGCTTTCCTTCAGAGGGGAAGTCCAACGCTCGTTGCAAGTTACTGGTTGCGGTGGCATCTAGTAGGCAAGTTCACAGCTAGGTGTCGTTGACGGTATATTTGGTACCAACATTAGGAACTACTACTTGAAATTGACCGTCTGCATCCTTACCTGAATTACAGACTAATAGGCCTACAGCCATCACAATTAACACCGTTTATCAGACAGATTCTACACACACGCAAAGTACACGGGGTTACATGAGGGCGTTGTCGCAGCCCTAAACTGAGGAATCAACCAACATCTCTACGGGAGATAAAAATTGACGTGAAGAAGTAACAGACTGTTAGATAGTTACATCAGTTCCAAACCTTGCATAAGGACAGTGTGACCACAAGTATAAAAATGGACCCCAAATTACAAGAAGGTTACCGTCCCCATAAGACAATAAAATGTTAAAAATATGCATAGTAAGACGAAAGAAAAGTTAATTGGGCTCCAATTACATTGTAAAATACTTTCTCGCAATAAATGAGGTCTGATCCTTCTACGAAAACTTGCATATTTTGCCTATTATAGCCTATCCCCTAGTTTGCCCGGTGAAATCTACCTCCGCCTTCCGGCGTGCCGAGAGGATTTTTTTTAAATTCAAGTAAGGACTGCAGACATAGGATTTTCAAGCAGTTACCACTTTTGCTACCAAACGCCACCGTCAACGACCAACTAGTTCTGAACTTGGTAACTAGATGCCACCGCAGTTGTCTCCTGGCGACGAACGTTGGAACCTAAGAGCGTTAGTCAAATCTAACCTATAATTTAGCTTCACACTTGTGTAGTTAGTGGAAGGTTCTTTACTATGCAATAAATCTATGACATGGGACCGCCGACTTTACTTCCCCTCCAAAGGAAGGCATACTGAGAGAACTGTACATTGTAGTGAATGTGCATTCGCAGAGGTTTAATTTAGCCTTGAAAGCATCTAACATAACACATAAAAGACTTTTTCGCCATGCGGATAGAGTTGGCATGACTGTGCGGATAGCTGATAATCTGCGGATAATGTGTAGAGTAAATTTGTGGATAGTTTTTAGAATGCAATGTTGAACTGGATTTTTTTTAAATAATTTTAGTTTTTGCAAAGATCTCAGTCTTTCACGTTTCTTGTTATTTCCCTATTTGTTTTCGCTTGGATTGTAAGAGAATAATAGAGACTTGAGAAAAGCTCATCGTGGAAATACCCACAATTAGTGTTAACTTATCCCCCAAAAAAGTCATTTATACCTGCGCTTGCCTGCGTGGGTGGTCGAACATCAATTCCGCCCGATTTTCCTTAATTCCACTTGGTCATCCAAGGGACCCAAAAATAAGTTCCTCAATTCCACTCAGACTTTGACAAGGGGTCAGCAAAGGGGTTATCACCAATGACGTAAACAAATGTCATAACCCTCCTGCTCGCATACCAAGGACTGGGTTGTGGAGAATTGTGGGGAACAGCTAATGCCTGCGAGGATTTTCACTCAAAATTCAAAGCACAAAGTACAACACCTCATCCAAATATATATATGTAAGTGCCTACATCAGATACAGACACGTACAACTTAATAGCAGCAGGCGGGTGTCGAGCAAAGACAAGAACAGTCGTGTGAGGAAAGAATTCATTGAAAACAAGCTCCTGCAGTACGACAACCAAGCAATGAGTAGATTAGATATTGTGAAGTGTGTTTCTCACAAAATAATTAGGGGATGAAAAGAGTTTCACCTAATGTTTTTTGTATAGTTTGAAGTGAAGTAAATATTTATGTGATTTTAAGATGCTGATTTTTCTTATTTTATTAAATTTCCCGCCCTTATTTTTATTTAACAACAGTGATTAATATCTAGCTCTTTATGTATTATGTTTATATCTGATTTAACGAATGAGCGGACTTGACTTCAGAGCGATTGACCGATGGCGTGGTGGTGTTCGCAAGACATTGTTGTGCCATAGGTCAACCACTCTGATGCCAAGTCCGCTCATTCGTTAAATCAGGTATAAAGTGTTTGGCACATTATAACTTATATGGCAGAAAATACAAGTGATTTTGAAATTAATCATAATATTCTTTTAAATAAGTCTGCCAAGTTTTCTATTTTTTTCTACAAATTGTATACATTGTTTTTAACATGTGCATAATTAAATGTTTGTATGTATTTTAACCTAGTCAGACATTATTAAATTAAATTTAGATAATAATAGGTGTATAATTTGTATCTAAAAATACTTTCGATATCAACTGCGGATGCTGACAATACTGTTTTCCAGCCTAGAAGGGAGAAATCAGCTGCATTCAAGAATTCACTCATGCGCTGCATAAGGTGTTAGACCCGGCCCTTGGTATGTGAGCAGGTGGGTTATGACATGTGTTTAAGTCATTGGGGATAACCCTTTTGCCGACCCTTTGTCAAAGCCTGAGCGGAGTTGAGGAACTTATTTTTGGGTCACTTGGAGGACCGAGTGGAATTGAGGTAACCCTGGCTACCTGACTGGAATTCCCGAGCGGAATTGATGCCCGCCCGCGTGAGTATATCTGACGACTAAGTAAGTGTTATAATTAGCCACTCGCTGTTTCACATGCCGTTACTCAGAGGGACAAATCTTTTGTCATGCGATTCACAATTAGCCTAGGTGAACGATTTTCTCCTCAAATGTCTAATGTTTTGTATTAGTACTTTACCCTTTATCTAATAATTTAAAAAAAATGTTATTGTAATGTCAGCGGATACGGGGCGGGTAACGTTATGTTTATCCGCACAGGGTTCTATTTACAGCCTGTCGAAATATATGACAACTAGCGGACCCGTGCAAGAAATCTCGCATGTTCATAAACTACACTTTCCCCAATAGGTTTATAATGAGAGACTTAAGGAGAAAGGTTGTTATGTTTTTATTTCAATCAAATGATTATAGAACACACTTTACATTTCAGTTAGAATTCCAAGTTTCTACTTTCCCTAACTTAAGAAGGCAATCACTGAAAATTGGATCATCATAACACTCACCGGTTATTCGATATTTATGAAATTATACGATTTGAGTACTCATTCCTTTGATTTACTGTTTCTGAAATCCATGCAAAACGATAAAGGATAGACTTCAGAATGTTAAAATGATATGAAACAGGCGTCACAGCGGCCAAGATGTGAAGTGGACAGCAATTATTTTCCTACAGCAACAGTATCTGCAAGTCGCACACTTCGTAAATTTTTAAATATAATTTTTAAAAGAAATTATAGATATTTATGAAATTAGAGTGCAACGTCGAAATTAGAGTGCAACGTCACTGCTAAGTATATTCTCCTTCATTTGAATGCTCATTTGTCACGATTGGTCGCTTATGAGCGCCGCAGGAGGGATGCATACTAATGAAATAATATATATGATGTGCACCGTGGAATTTACCCACGTTATTCAGATCATGAGTACAATACTGTACTGCTGGTCAATGACGCGGATGTGAGTTTTTTTTTAAATAAGAAAGTAACCGAGGAATACAAGTCACTGTGCTTATGAACGTAATCCGTGCGCTTTTGTGCAAAACCTCACTCAATTAGTCACCTCATTTTGTGCATTAAGGTGGGGCTAACTTACAGTAGGTGTAGATAGGTTGTGTTGAATGTTTTCCCTTTTTATTAGCCTACTATTCTCATTTTTCAAAAATGAGGAAAAGGTAGACTTATGAGATCGATCCGGGAAAATGTGTATAGTGACTGTCCTTCTGTCTGTCTGTCTGTCTGTCTGTCTGTCTGTCTGTCTGTCTGTGTCTCCCCCCCCCCCTTTATCAACTCATAAACGACTGCAGCTATCTAAACCAAATTTGGTTTGAGTAAAGATCTATACCTGAATATCTCAAGGTCATATTTGAAAATGATGTCAGTGCTACCAACTGGTGGAAAATCGCAATTGAAATTTGAAATCCATGTTGGATATCTTGGAAGGTACTGTATACATGGGAGCTATTCCAAAATTGGCACACATAGCCTATAGATAATAATATTTCAGTTTAATTTCCAGGAGACCATACACGACAGTGTTGCCAAAATTATTCTAAGCCAGCTGATGAGTCCAAGTTTTAAATGAATGTAACTTCTACACTATCAATTGGATTTCAACCTAATTTCGTATGTACTATGTGTACCTTAGCAGATATGACTGTGTGTATTCTTAAGAGCTACCTGGGCTGCCAACTGTTAATAAATACTCAATCTATTTTTAATCCTGATACCAATACAGTACATCAAAACGTATGCAAGCCTACTGTGCGGAAGTTTGCACACGTATAGTACCTGACGTTCTAGATTAATTTGGAGTAACTAATATACCTCAGTGCTATCAACATGACTCTACGTCTGCTGATAGGTCCAATTTTTAAATAGGCCTACATGTTACTTCTATACTGTCCATTGGATTTCAACCAAATTTCGTATGTGCTATATGTACCATAACAGATATGACAATGCGTATTCTTAAGAGCAACCAGGGCTGCCAACTGTTAATAAATGCTGTCTCTAATATTTTATTCAAAATTATTGTACCGGTATTTTGGCTTTCACGGCCAGTGAATTAAAATTCAGCATTTTTTCTAGGTTTGTGCCGTGTCTTGTGTGGGGTTTCGCCTAGAAACACCAATCTGGCTCATCAGCGAGATCTTGGTGTCCGTGAAAGTCAATATACCATCTATTACACATGTTATTACTTGAAGATTCCTCATGTTATTCGATATATTATTGCAAAATAAAGTGTGGTACATGTCCATGTTATAGAAAATTAAAATAAATTGCTTTATTATGTATGAGGAAATGCGCACGAACTCAAGAACAAGTCTTGTGAGCGTCACGTTTTGTTTGAAGTGTGGGAGGAAATATAGCAGCCTTTCTGAACAACAGGTTGAAAAGTCGAGTCGTAGGCACTCACTGGACATCTGCGTCTCCGACAGGGTGTGACCTGAATTCCCATCCCCTATTCTACACTAATATCTTTCTTGGAATTCTTCCCTGGGCCTTTCTCATCAGCTTATACATTACTTGGAAAATACGTTTCATGTACATGACTTTCTAGGGAACAAATTCAATATTGTTGTACAAACTGTTTTGAATTACCGTTTATTTCACTTGCGAAAAAATACATTCTTTTTTTTTTACAGTAAGAGACAGATTATGTAGTTTTACATGAAAAGTATGTAAAACATTTCATTATGATCAAATAAGTAGGCTACCAATAAAATGTAATTATGAGAGCTAAGGTTCTAATTCACGGACATTTATCCTTTTAGTTTATTTATTTGTTTATGTATTCTTTTTGTTGTTGTTTTTGTTTTTGATTTTTTATTTTTTATTTTTTATTTTGATTTTTGTTTTTTGCTTTTGCATTTTTTAATTTTTAATTGTTAATTTTTATTTTTTATTTTAATTATCGTATGGTTTTTAGTGCTGGGAGTGTCCGAGGACATGTTCGAAAGCAAGTTTAGTTAGTGGAGGTATCTTTTACATGCCATAAATCTATGACATGGGTCCGCCGGCTTTACTTCCCCTCCGAAGGAAGCCATACTGAAGGATTTTAACGCTCTAAAAATCCGACGACTTCGGCCGGGTTTGAACCCACGATCTTGGGCACAGCAGTTCAGCATGCTACCAACTACGCCACCGAAGCCGCAAAGGAAAGAATATTGTTTCATAAGGGCTCGCGTAAGTGAAAGGTCTCGGTTGGTGAAGGTGTGACCTACGAGTGTGACTTTCCCTAGCCTTGTCGGCAGCGAAGAAGAACCCATCACCTTGTTCCGTATAGCCTGAGGTCATCAGGCAGCATGCAACTCACTCGCGACGGTCATCCGTGACATGGACACAGGTGTGACGTGACTAGCATATTAGTAATGGGCAAGATCTGACTGCCGTGTAGGCGACTTTGATAAATAAATAAATGAATAGATACATAGATAAATAAATATAAAATACAAAATAAATATAAAATACACTTAAATAAATAAATTAAATAAATGAAAGAGTCATCTACACGTAGCTATAAGAACACAAGCTCTTAGTTACGTGCTGTTTGTTCATCTATGCACAACGTACTAGGTCAGTACTGTCATCTACACGATGCTATAAGAACACAAACTCTTAGTTACGTGCTGTTTGTTCATCTATGCATAACGTACTAGGTCAGTAGTGTCATCTACACGATGCTATAAGAACACAAGCTCTTAGTTACGTGCTGTTGGTTCATCTATGCATAACGTACTAGGTCAGTAGTGTCATCTACACGATGCTATAAGAACACAAACTCTTAGTTACGTGTTGTTTGTTCATCTATGCATAACGTACTATGTCCGTATTGTCATCTACACGTTGCTATAAGAACACAAACTCTTAATTACGTGTTGTTTGTTCATCTATGCATAACGTACTAGATCAGTAGTGTCATCTACACGTTGCTATAAGAACACAAACTCTTAGTTACGTGTTGTTGGTTCATCTATGCATAACGTACTAGGTCAGAAGTGTCATCTACACGTAGCTATAAGAACACAAACTCTTAGTTACGTGTTGTTTGTTCATCTATGCATAACGTACTAGATCAGAAGTGTCATCTACACGTAGCTATAAGAACACAAACTCTTAGTTACGTGTTGTTTGTTCATCTATGCATAACGTACTAGGTCAGTAGTGTCATCTACACGTTGCTATAAGAACACAAACTCTTAGTTACGTGTTGTTGGTTCATCTATGCATAACGTACTAGGTCAGAAGTGTCATCTACACGTAGCTATACGGACACAAGCTCTTAGTTACGTGTTGTTTGTTCATCTATGCATAACGTACTAGGTCAGAAGTGTCATCTACACGTTGCTATACGAACACAAACTCTTAGTTACGTGTTGTTGGTTCATCTATGCATAACGTACTAGGTCAGAAGTGTCATCTACACGTAGCTATACGAACACAAGCTTTTAGTTACGTGTTGTTGGTTCATCTATGCATAACGTACTAGGTCAGAAGTGTCATCTACACGTAGCTATACGAACACAAGCTCTTAGTTACGTGTTGTTTGTTCATCCATGCATAACGTACTAGGTCAGTAGTGTCATATACACGTTGCTATAAGAACACAAGCTCTTAGTTACGTGCTGTTTGTTCATCTATGCATAACGTACTAGGTCAGTAGTGTCATCTACACGTTACTATAAGAACACAAGCTCTTAGTTACGTGCTGTTTGTTCATCTATGCATAACGTACTAAGTCAGTAGTGTCATCGACACGTTGCTATACGAACACAAGCTCTTAGTTACGTGTTGTTTGTTCATCTATGCATAACGTACTAGGTCAGTAGTGTCATCGACACGTTGCTATACGAACACAAGCTCTTAGTTACGTGCTGTTTGTTCATCTATGCATAACGTACTAGGTCAGTAGTGTCATCTACACGTTGCTATAAGAACACAAGCTCTTAGTTACGTGCTGTTTGTTCATCTATGCATAACGTACTAGGTCAATAGTGTCATCTACACGTTGCTATAAGAACACAAGCTCTTAGTTACGTGCTGTTTGTTCATCTATGCATAACGTACTAGGTCAGTAGTGTCATCTACACATTGCTATAAGAACACAAGCTCTTAGTTACGTGCTGTTTGTTCATCTATGCATAACGTACTAGGTCAGTAGTGTCATCTACACGTTGCTATACGAACACAAGCTCTTAGTTACGTGCTGTTTGTTCATCTATGCATAACGTACTATGTCAGTAGTGTCATCTACACGTTGCTATAAGAACACAAGCTCTTAGTTACGTGCTGTTTGTTCATCTATGCATAACGTACTAGGTCAGTAGTGTCATCTACACGTTGCTATAAGAACACAAGCTCTTAGTTACGTGCTGTTTGTTCATCTATGCATAACGTACTAGGTCAGTAGTGTCATCTACACGTTGCTATAAGAACACAAGCTCTTAGTTACGTGCTGTTTGTTCATCTATGCATAACGTACTAGGTCAGTAGTGTCATCTACACGTTGCTATAAGAACACAAGCTCTTAGTTACGTGCTGTTTGTTCATCTATGCATAACGTACTAAGTCAGTAGTGTCATCGACACGTTGCTATACGAACACAAGCTCTTAGTTACGTATTGTTTGTTCATCTATGCATAACGTACTAGGTCAGTAGTGTCATCGACACGTTGCTATACGAACACAAGCCCTTAGTTACGTGCTGTTTGTTCATCTATGCATAACGTACTAGGTCAGTAGTGTCATCTACACGTTGCTATAAGAACACAAGCTCTTAGTTACGTGCTGTTTGTTCATCTATGCATAACGTACTAGGTCAATAGTGTCATCTACACGTTGCTATAAGAACACAAGCTCTTAGTTACGTGCTGTTTGTTCATCTATGCATAACGTCCTAAGTCAGTAGTGTCCTCTACACGTTGCTATAAGAACACAAGCTCTTAGTTACGTGCTGTTTGTTCATCTATGCACAACGTACTAGGTCAGTAGTGTCATCTACACGTTGCTATAAGAACACAAGCTCTTAGTTACGTGCTGTTTGTTCATCTATGCATAACGTACTAGGTCAGTAGTGTCATCTGCACGTTGCTATAAGAACACAAGCTCTTAGTTACGTGCTGTTTGTTCATCCATGCATAACGTACTAGGTCAGTAGTGTCATCTACACGTTGCTATAAGAACACAAGTTCTTAGTTACCTGCTGTTTGTTCAGCTATGTATAACTTACTAGGTCAGTAGTATCATCTACACGTTGCTATGCGAACACAAGCTCTTAGTTACGTGCGTTTGTTCATCTATGCATAACGTACTAGATCAGTAGTGTCATTTACACGTTGCTATACGAACACCAGCTCTTAGTTACGTGCTGTTTGTTCATCTATGCATAACGTACTAGGTCAATAGTGTCATCTACACGTTGCTATAAGAACACAAGCTCTTAGTTACGTGCTGTTTGTTCATCTATGCATAACGTACTAGGTCAGTAGTGTCATCTACACGTTGCTATAAGAACACAAGCTCTTAGTTACGTGCTGTTTGTTCATCTATGCATAACGTACTAGGTCAGTAGTGTCATCTACACGTTGCTATACGAACACAAGCTCTTAGTTACGTGCTGTTTGTTCATCTATGCATAACGTACTATGCCAGTAGTGTCATCTACACGTTGCTATAAGAACACAAGCTCTTAGTTACGTGCTGTTTGTTCATCTATGCATAACGTACTAGGTCAGTAGTGTCATCTACACGTTGCTATAAGAACACAAGCTCTTAGTTACGTGCTGTTTGTTCATCTATGCATAACGTACTAGGTCAGTAGTGTCATCTACACGTTGCTATAAGAACACAAGTTCTTAGTTACCTGCTGTTTGTTCAGCTATGTATAACTTACTAGGTCAGTAGTATCATCTACACGTTGCTATGCGAACACAAGCTCTTAGTTACGTGCGTTTGTTCATCTATGCATAACGTACTAGATCAGTAGTGTCATTTACACGTTGCTATACGAACACAAGCTCTTAGTTACGTGTTGTTTGTTCATCTATGCATAACGTACTAGGTCAGTAGTGTCCTCTACACGTTGCTATAAGAACACAAGCTCTTAGTTACGTGCTGTTCGTTCATCTCTGCACAACGTACTAGGTCAGTAGTGTCATCTACACGTTGCTATAAGAACACAAGCTCTTAGTTACGTGCTGTTTGTTCATCTATGCATAACGTACTAGGTCAGTAGTGTCATCTGCACGTTGCTATAAGAACACAAGCTCTTAGTTACGTGCTGTTTGTTCATCTATGCATAACGTACTAGGTCAGTAGTGTCATCTACACGTTGCTATAAGAACACAAGTTCTTAGTTACCTGCTGTTTGTTCAGCTATGTATAACTTACTAGGTCAGTAGTATCATCTACACGTTGCTATACGAACACAAGCTCTTAGTTACGTGCGTTTGTTCATCTATGCATAACGTACTAGATCAGTAGTGTCATTTACACGTTGCTATACGAACACAAGCTCTTAGTTACGTGTTGTTTGTTCATCTATGCATAACGTACTAGGTCAGTAGTGTCATCTACACGTTGCTATAAGAACACAAGCTCTTAGTTACGTGCTGTTTGTTCGTCTATGCATAACGTACTAGGTCAGTAGTGTCGTCTACACGTTGCTATAAGAACACGAGCTCTTAGTTACGTGCTGTTTGTTCATCTAAGTCATGCACACTGGGTCAGTACATCTATACGTTGCTGAAAGTACGCAAGCTCTTACATAGTTACGTTTTGTTTAATTCTTTAGAATGTATTTGGTTCGTATAATGTTGAACGCTGAAATGTGAAAAATAGTATCCCGAACGGAGCTGTGTGATGAAGGAAGCGAATGAGGTACAATAAATTATCCTCGTCACGGCTTTCACCTCTACAACTACCGATGCACAAAAGTACAAATTATAGCCTGCAAGGATTCAAAGAAGTTCAGGAGACAGAAAGCCGTAAATATATCAATTATAAATGCTTTTCTGTGTAGTGGAGAAAATGTACCAGATTTTCTTCTTCCACGTGGCCAATAGAAATGGTTCAACGAGTTTTGGCTGTTCCCCCGTAAGTTAGGTGTCCCCCTCCTACATCCTGAGATCTATTCATAGCTCCCCGAGATCACTCGATGATGGAGAGGAAATGTGACACCATTAGCGGCAAGGGAAATGTCAATTGGACCTAAGTGAGTAACTAGTCGGTGGGACTGTAAGTGCCTTTTCCGGGCTTTTCTTCCCCGCAGTTCACCGCCAAAGACATAACTAGCGTACGTGATAAGTTGGGACAAGATTCTTACAGTTTTTACCTATTTTTTCCTTACTTGTTGTTATTTGAGTCTTCAGTCTTTTGAATTGTTTGATGCAGCTCTCCATGCCTCCCTGTCCTGAGCTAATCGTTTCATCTCTACATAGCTACCACACCCTACATCCGAGGCAATCTGTTAAACATATTCTAACCTTGGTCTACCCCTACACTTCTTGTCCTCGACCCGTCCTTCCATAACTAAGCTTGCTATTCCTGGGTGTCTTAGTATGTGTCCTAGCAACCTATCTCTTCTCTTCATTAGCAGTCGCCAGAAACATCTCTCCTTTCCCACTCGTCTTAATACCTCTTCGTTTGTAACCCTATCTACCCATCTATCTTCATCATTCTCCTGTAACACCACATTTAAAACGCTTCAATTCTCCTCTTTTCTGCTGCACCAATAGTCCAAGTTTCACTTCCATACAGCGCCACGCTCCAGAGAAAGGCTTTCAAAAATGACTCCCTAATACCTAAATCTATATCCGAAGTCAACAGATTCCATTTTTGTAGAAATGCTTACCTTGCCTGAGTCAATCAACATTTTATGTCCTCTTTGCTGCGTCCATCACTGGTTATTTTGCTTCCTAAGTAACAGAAGTCTCCTACTTCCTTCAGATTTTCACCTGCCAATTTAATGTCCATAGAGGTTTCTGATTTATTTCGGCTACATTCCAATATTTTTGTTTTACATTTATTAATTTTCATCATGAATTCTTTCCTCAAGAAAAAAAAATTAAAAATACTAAAATACGTTTCCGAATCACACTCAAAAGAGCCATATTCATGAATTCTGTAGCACCTAAGAAAACTAAATGATATGTGAGTACCTAGAAATACCTAATTACAGTTTTGTTCCATTTCTTGAAGATTATTTGAAATGTTAGGGGAGCGTGATGGTGCAGTGTCTTAGCTGCTCGTCTTTCACCAAGACGGCCAGGGTTCGAATCCCGGTGACAGTGGGGTGGAATTTTCACTTGAAAAATCACGAGGTGCTAGGAAGGGCATCCGGACTTAAATCCCCGGCCAAAACAAAAATGAGCCAGGTTGGCTCCGGTGAACCCAATTAATTGGGAAAAGCCGAAGAAAGCTATTAGAAATGTTAGTGAGCCTCCCTGGCATAGGCAGCAGCACGCCGGCCTCTCACCGCTGGGTCCGTGGTTCAAATCCCGGTCACTCCATGTGGGATTTGTGCTGGACAAAGCGGAGGCAGACAGGTTTTTCTCCGGGTACTCTGGTCTTCCCTGTCACAAATTTAACTACAGCAACACTCTCCACTGTCATTTCATTTCATCTGACGTTCATTTAATCATTGCCCCAGGGGAGTGCGACAGGCTTCGGCAGCCGGCACACGTCAGTCGACCGGAAGCAGACTGTGGATTTTTCACTTGAAATATTAGTCCATAATTTTGTAAAGTAAACCACAAGACAGTTTTTATTCCTAGCTCTAGTTGATTGAGAGAAATCCCACCTGAATTCAAATACTTTCAGCACTTTTCAGCTTATATCTTATTGTTTGATATTTACTGTCAGGAAAGTGGGGATAAATCTCTTATTGTTTCCAAGTTCCCTATATTCTAAATAAACAAAGTTAATTAAACGCGCTAGAGTGTGAAAATCCCCTCTGTCATCCTTGGTTTATTGAATTTGAATTTTTTTTAGCGTATGGCTTTTAGTGCCGGGAGTGTCCAGGTTTGTAGCTGCTTCGAGGCGGACACCCAATGGGTGAGCTACAAGTACCGTTGAGGAGGAAAGTTGTAATGTAAGGACGAGGAGTTGGAAGGTAGCGGCTGTGGCCTATAGTTAGGGACCAACCCCGGCATTTGCCTGGAAGGAAGATGGGAAACCACAGAAGACCATCTTCAAGGTTGCCGGCGGGGGGGTTCGTAACTCCTCCCCTCCCGGATGTGAGCGACTGCCATCAGTCATGCCGTAACAACCACGGCTAACTCACCCGGTTGAATTTTAATAATTAACATATTTAAGGAGAGCAAATGAAGCCTCCGTGGCTTAGGCGGCAGCACGCCGGCCTCTCACCACTGGGTCCGTGGTTCAAATCCCGGTCACTCCATGTGAGATCTGTGCTGGACAAAACGGAGGCAGACGGGTTTTTCTCCGGGTACTCCGGTTTTCCCTGTCAAAATTTCATTCCAGCAACACTCTCCACTATCATTTCATTTCATTTCATCTGTCATTCATTTCATCATTGCCCCAGAGGAGTGCGTCAGGCCTCGGCAGCCGGCACAGTTCATATCCTCGCCGCTAGATGGGGGGCTTCATTCATTCCATTCCTGACACGGTCGGAGACTGGAAGCAGGCTGTGGATTTTCATTTCAAGGAGAGCAAATATTGCCTAAAAGTGTGACGTCCTCGGTGATAATTTGATAAAAGACGTGTTATTGTGTAAAATATTTACACTCTCGTTACAATCAGATTTTCTACTCACAATTAGGCATTAATTGTAAGCGTTGCACAGTTTATGACAACTTTTGCTACACTTTAAACATAAAAACCTACTCTACCTAATACAAACCTAAAAAAGGCGGCTTCGGTGGCGTAGTTGGTAGTATGCTGAGCTTCTATTTCCAAGGTCGCGGGTTCAAACTCGGTCAAAGTCGTCGGATTTTTTAAGAGCGTTAAAATCCCTCAGTATGCCTTCCTTCGGAGGGGAAGTAAAGTCGGCGGGCCCTTGCCATAGATTTATAACATGTAAAAGAACCTTCCACTAACTAAACTTGTGTGAAGCAAAATTTGGAGGTTAGGTTTGATTAATGCTCTTTAAGTTCCAACTTTTATCACCAGGCGCTGGTTGCGATGGCATCTAGTAGTTGCCAAGTTAGGTGTCGCAGACGGTAGCATTTGGTAGCAAAAGTAGGAACTACTTGAAAATTTGATCGTCTGCAGAATCACAGATAGCATGCACTAATACAGTTATTACAATTAACACCGGTTATCAGACAAATTCTACACACCCCCAAAGTACACGGGGGACGGGGCTACACGACCGCGTTGTCGCAGCCCCTAAACTAAGGAACCAACCAACCAACCTAAACTAAAAAGCTATTTTATGTTCGACCCTGACTATTATGTGTTAGAAAACTGTATCATAATGATGGCCATTATAACACTATTTTTCATTATGAAACAGTTTCTCCCACCAATCACAGCTCAAGAAACAGTTGTGTGACAAATTAGATAAGGTTAGCATCACACCTGCGTGGAGTTCCAAGGCCTTCTGAACTGCGTTGCCTAGTGTCATAGTGGGATAATCGAGAAGACCATGGTCAAATACAAGGCATTCTCTGCGTCACATGCGCTCTGTTCGGTACATAAAACTGGCGAAATCTCGACAGATATTTATGAATATTTATATTCGAACATAAAATAGTTATAATAATTATCGTCGAACATAAACAGTCGTATGCAACTCGCCTATAATGGTAATTAAGACACTCGTATGGAAATTATAAAACTCGCATACGCTTGTTTTATAAATATACTCGTGTCTTAATTATAGCCATTATAGGCTCGTTGCATAATGTACTATTATGTTTTTAGAAACTGAAATATCCGCCCCCAAGTGATAAGTTACATAGCGAATAATCATAATTTAAACCGAAGTCACTGAATTAAAGAGATTGAAAATGTTTATTTATCTGAGGTCGTGGTGGTGCAGTGGTCAAGCTGTTTGACTCTCGTCAAGGCGGGCCACGTACGGGCCACGTACGATTCCCAGCCAAATCATGCGTGTTTTTAGAAGTGAAACATCACAATATGCGAAAACAATAATCATCAGTAGTAATACCATGGCTGACGATCCATATTCATATCTATAATAATAATAATAATAATAATAATAATAATAATAATAATAATAATAATAATAATAATGTTATTGGTTTAACGTCCCTTTCAACTACTCTGGCTTTTTAGAGACGCCAAGGTGCCGGGAGTTTGCCCCGAAGGGGATCTTTAACGTGCCAGTTATTCTACTGACACGGCTCCCTCACATTTGCGCACTCTCAATTGCCAGCTGATTGCGCCAGGATTCGATCCTGCAATCTTGGGAACAGCAGGCGAGAATATTATCGCTGAGCCACGTAGTCAGTCTGTGAGTTTTGCGATCATTAATTTAAGTTACATTGTTAGTAACTTATTTAAGGTAACGCGGACTATATAACACCATGTTTGTAGTGATGGGGGACAAATGGTAAGGTTACATTATTAGTAACTTATTTAAAGTGACGCGGACTATATAACACCATGTTTGTAGTGATGGGGGACAATTGGTAAGGTTACATTATTAGTAACTTATTTAAAGTGACGCGGACTATATAACACCATGTTTGTAGTGATGGGGGACAAATGGTAAGGTTACATTGTTAGTAACCTATTTAAAGTACATGAACTATATAACACCATGTTTGTAGTGATGGGGGACAAATGGTAAGGTTACATTGTTAGTAAATTATTTAAGGTGATGCGGACTATATAACACCATGTTTGTAGTGATGGGGGACAAATGGTAAGGTTACATTATTAGTAACTTATTTAAGGTGATGCGGACTATATAACACCATGTTAGTAGTGATGGGGGACAAATGGTAAGGTTACATTATTAGTAACTTATTTAAAGTGACGCGGACTATATAACACCATGTTTGTAGTGATGGGGGACAAATGGTAAGGTTACATTATTAGTAACTTATTTAATGTGACGCGGACTATATAACACCATGTTTGTAGTGATGGGGGACAAATGGTAAGGTTACATTGTTAGTAAATCATTTAAAGTACATGAAATATATAACACCATGTTTGTAGTGATGGGGGACTAATGGTATGGTTACATTGTTAGCAACTTATTTAAGGTGATGCGGACTAGGCCTATATAACACCATGTTTGTAGTGATGGGGGACAAATGGTAAGGTTACATTATTAGTAACTTATTTAAAGTGACGCGGACTATATAACACCATGTTTGTAGTGATGGGGGACAAATGGTAAGGTTACATTGTTAGTAAATTATTTAAGGTGATGCGGACTATATAACACCATGTTTGTAGTGATGGGGGACAAATGGTAAGGTTACATTGTTAGTAAATTATTTAAAGTACATGAACTATATAACACCATGTTTGTAGTGATGGGGGACTAATGGTATGGTTACATTGTTAGCAACTTATTTAAGGTGATGCGGACTAGGCCTATATAACACCATGTTTGTAGTGATGGGGGACAAATGGTAAGGTTACATTCTTAGTAACTTATTTAAGGTGATGCGGACTATATAACACCATGTTAGTAGTGATGGGGGACAAATTGTAAGGTTACATTGTTAGTAACCTATTTAAAGTACATGAACTATATAACACCATGTTTGTAGTGATGGGGGACAAATGGTAAGGTTACATTGTTAGTAACTTATTTAAGGTGATGCGGACTATATAACACCATGTTTGTAGTGATGGGGGACAAATGGTAAGGTTACATTGTTAGTAAATTATTTAAGGTGATGCGGACTATATAACACCATGTTAGTAGTGATGGGGTACAAATGGTAAGGTTACATTGTTAGCAACTTATTTAAGGTGATGCGGACTATATAACACCATGTTTGTAGTGATGGGGGACAAATGGTAAGGTTACATTGTTAGTAACTTATTTAAGGTGATGCGAACTATATAACACCATGTTAGCAGTGATGGGGGACAAATGGTAAGGTTACATTGTTAGCAACTTATTTAAGGTGATGCGGACTATAGAACACCATGTTTGTAGTGATGGGGGACAATTGGTAAGGTTACATTGTTAGTAACTTATTTAAAGTACATGAACTATATAACACCATGTTTGTAGTGATGGGGGACTAATGGTAAGGTTACATTGTTAGCAACTTATTTAAGGTGATGCGGACTATATAACACCATGTTTGTAGTGATGGGGGACAAATGGTAAGGTTACATTGTTAGTAACTTATTTAAGGTGACATGGACTATATAACACAATGTTTGTAGTGGTGGGGGACAAATGGTAAGGTTACATTGTTAGTAACTTATTAATGGCGATGCGGACTATATTAATTTCCTGGGGAAGAAATCGAAAATATTTTGTTGTGGTGAAATTGGAAGGTCATGGTTGCCTGAATGTCCTGTATGCATGGGCACAGACACTGCCATCGTAATGCACATTACGATACATTACGATGGCAGTGCCACAGATTACCTTGCTATGTCCATGTTGACAGACATACAGCGCTATCTGCTAGGTATTCGTGAACTTTATCCTACAGTAGTTTTATCACCAGTCAGTTCCATGCCTGGAGCATAGATGTCTCTAATAGTACAGCTTGGTCGTTACCTGGTTGTGTAATGCAGTGGTTTTTAATCCGAGTCACATGTAACTCTTGCGTGCAAGGTACTTTCTACCTCACGAGTGGCGGAACTAGGTTTTGCTTCTCGGGGGGAATTGGGCGGATTCAAAATTACGTTAGGATGACGGTTCGGCATATTATCATTATCATTGCCATTTAGATATCCTTCCAGTGGGTTCTAAAAAAATCCCTTTAATATTCTAACACTCTCTTTGTCTCCTTTTTCTACTACTTAGTATTTCCTGGGTCGCCTCCGTAGCGTAGCGGTCAGCATGGTTAGATGCCGCCCCGGAGATCCTGGGTTCGATTCCCGGCTCTACCACGAAATTTGAAAAGTGGTATGAGGACTGGAACGGGGTCTACTCAGCCTCGGGTGGCCCAAATGATTAGAGGGGGTTCGATTCCCACCTCAGCCATCCTCGAAGTGGTTTTCCGTGGTTTCCCACTTCGTCTTCGGGCAAATGCAGGGATGGTACCTACTGTAAGGCCACGGCCGCCTCCTTCCCTAGCCTATCCATCCCAATATTCCATCCCTTCCTATCCCTCATGAGGCCCATGTTCGCTTTGCAGGTGAGGCCGCCTGGGCGAAGTGCTGATCACACCTCCCCAGTTGTATCCATCTGACCAGATGTTCCAAGCTCCAGAACACTGCCCATTGAGGCGGTAGTGGTGAGTTCCCTCGCTGAGTCCGTGGGAACCACCAACCTAGAGGGTAAATTGACCAAATAAAAAAAAAAATGTATTTCCTATCTTCTTGTGCCCCTGGGCTGCTTCCTATTTTTTCCCTTCTTTCTTTCATTTATACTGCCATCTATTTAACATCTATTCACTCATTTGCATTCTGTTTTCTACTCAAATAATAATAATAATACAAAATTAACCCCCTTCCCTTAAATAGCCTACTTTAGCCCCCACCCCCTCACTCGCTCTGTCTTCTTTCTTTACTACTTTGTTGCACTATCTTCTTGAGTCCCTCAGCGTACCCCTGTTTTTCTCGGTTTCTTATTTTCTTCTTTGCTCCCTTCTTTATTACTGTTTATTTATTTATTTATTTATTTAGCGTATGGCTTTTAGTGCCGGGAGTATCCGAGGACACGTTCGGTTCGCCAGAGGCTGTAACTACTTCAAGCGGACACTCACGAGGTTAGCTACAAGTTCCGTTCAATTTTAAGTAGTTCCAACTTTCGCTACTAGATGTCACTGACACCTAGTGGTGAACGTTGGAACCAAGGATCATGTAAGTATAAGAGATTCGTCACTTTTGGTTATAGAATTTCCGAGAGAGAACACCGCCTGAGGCTATGGATTGTACTGGCAAGTCTGGCAACATAAAAAGTAAAAAGCCATATGAATGTAGCCTTTATTACACGTAATTGAACAGTTATGTTCTGCGATGAGTTATTGATTATTGATGAAAATAACACAAACATAACTGCGCCTTTCGTGAGGCGCTGAAATATACGTCCAGATAGGAAAATAATACATTTTGATATATATCAAATATCAATGTTGGCAATATATTTGTCACGGACACAGTTATGCCGTTCTAGAGCTTAATTCACCTCTAGGCTAATTAAAAATGCTCTCATACTCTACAGAATTGTTGGGATATTCGATGAATATAAAGAAAACTGTCCAAATGCACACACTTATATTGCCATAACCACACTTTTTGCCTAGCATGCCCGCTGCCACCCACCCCTCCCCGTAGCCCTAAACCACAAATTTTATTGCAATGCAAAGGAGAATGGGTAAGAAAACAAACAAGAGATGAAATGCACACATTTATTCTCTCTATATTTTTATTCGAGAGTAGTCCATATTGCCCACTAGTTTTACACATGGTCAACACCAGGAAGATGAAAATTGCCGTATTGTTCTTTCTATCATTATAATTCTTACATCCCGGTGCTTGGCAATTTTTCCTCCCTTGCAGTGGCATGATTGACTCTCAATTCAATTCAAATAAACAATCAAAATACTGAACAAATCAAAACAACCAACAACACCACGAGGAAAATCAATCAAAACAGACCATTCCCGCTTCCGCCAGTCGGTTTGATGTGAACGTTCATGAGTGCCAACTACGGAACCTTAGTGCTAAAATTAATTCTTCATTAGTTGGCAGAACATCCTGTACATGGCCTTACCCCGACCGACGCGCTCCCTATGAACTGTCATCCCCCTGGTTGGAACTATGATAGGGCGTTTCAACGAAATCTAACCTAGAAATTTAGCGTCACACAAGTTTAGTTAGTGGAAGGAACTTTTACATGCCATGCTTTACTTCCCCTCCGAAGGTAGGCGTACTGAAGAATGTTAACGCTCTTAAAAAATCCGACGACTTCGGCCGGGTTTGAACCCGCTATCTTCCGCACAGGAATTCAGCATGCTACCAACTACGCCACAGAAGCCGCTTTTATCGCTATTATCTACAGCACGTTCGCTTCCCCCATGCGGGCGGGCGATTCCCATGTATACATTAGAGGTTTCGTGAATCAGATGGGGGTTTTCTGTGTTCCAGTATCTACAGGTATTGTTCCGTGAAGCGACGTGACCATTTAAATAAAAGAAACAACGCCTCATCAGAGAAAATTATTAACTGCGGATCAACAATGTTGTGTAAAATCTAATTACAGAAAGTGATGCTTTTTTTTTTTTTTTCATTGTCAAGGGGTCGTAATTCTTGGACTACAGTTACTCTGTATGGTTTCAGTTTTAAAATTTTAATACCCGTATCACGCCCGTTTGGACTAAGGTCTCCGAAACACTTACTTGCTGCGCAACGTTTTAGAGACATTCTTGGAGAGCGAGAGAATGGTTGGTTATTTCCTTAGTTTAGGGGCTGCGACAACGCGGTCATGTAGCCCTGTGTACTTCGGGTGTGTGTAGAATCTGTCTGATAACCGGTGTTAATTGTGATGACTGTATTAGTGTGAGTTATCTGATTCTTAATTCAAGTAAAGACTGCAGACAGTAATTTCAAGTAGTTCCTACTTTTGCTACCAAATGCTACCGTCCTCGACACCTAGCTTGCGGACTTGGCTACTAGATGGCATCGCAGTCAGCACCTGGCGGCGAACGTTCGAACTAATAGAGCGTTATCAATTCTAACCTACAAATTTTGGCTTCACACAAGTGTAGTTAGTGGAAGGTTCTTCTTCATGCCATAAATCTATGACATGGGACCGCCGGCTTTACTTCCCCTCCGAAGGAAGGCATACTGAAGGCTTTTGACGCTCTTAAAAAATCCGACGACTTCGGCCGGGTTTGAACCCGCGACCTTGGGCATAGCTCAGCATGCTATCAACTACGCCACCGAAGCTGCCAGCGAGAGAATGATGCATTAATTTAAACGAGTTTTTCCTTCCCTTTGCTCAGGATCTTTCTCTTTGGTTTAGGATATGCAGCGTTTAGCTTTCCCCTTGTCCGTAATTTATTAACAAGACGCCTGGCAAGCACTCTATTCGGAACTGGACAGGTAGGGAATTTGCCTTTAAATTGCCTTCACACTGCTCTGCATGACTCCAGTTTCGTTTCATACATGAACACTCTTTGTTCAAGCGGGAACTTCTCGTAATTTGGCATATAATTGGATTTTACAATACATCTATTACACGTCTTATACATAGCACTACCCTTTATACACTGTAGAGATAAACGAAATGTCTTCTACACTGCACAGGCTGACTGTTTTACGGCAACCACCATTGTTGCATTACTGCTGCTCGTTCAGCCGGGGGAAGTGAACGAATCGCCCGGCCGCAGGGAGAAGCGAACGCACTGGCAAGGTGTCGACCGATACCAACTAACAGATTTCCCTGACAATTCCCTGATTTTTCCAGGATAGGCTACATCAGAAAACTCCCTGAATAACAGTAGGGGCCATAATAAATATATAAAACACAGTTTGTACTTAATGATAGAACGTACAAGGCACTGCCGGCAGGACATTACGTCCTCATTTGAGTACGTAATTCAATTGCTTATATGAGGACGAAGCGTCCTGCTGGGAAGACCGTTCTTTTTTCCATTACAACGAGGGAAATTTAACGAATCAGCGCATGCAAGTCTGAAGTTGGTAGCTCTGACCGTTCAGTAATGGCGGCGATTATAAGTAAGGGTGACCATGTTTATGTTTTTGCTACCTATTTCGATGCTCCAAACAGCGGAAATGCATGGAGTCGCTCGTTATTTGCTAGTAATTATGATACCACTATAAGTCATGGTAGCCTACTTACGTAGATGTGTACTGAAATGACTAGTCGAAAAGCAAGAAATCGAACATTTTTTAATTTATATAATTTAGATGTTAATTTTAGATATTTTAGATATTACTTCCTTGAAATGGCTAAAGTTGTAGGGTAATAAATCCCATATTTTTCATACATTTTTATATAGCCTATTTTAGATCTTTAAATTTTTACAACTTTTTTATACTTCTCATATATTTATATAGTCTCTGTACTGTAAGAAAACTCGTTTATACATTTTATAGTCAATTAAGTGATTACGATAGAGTTATTGTATTAGTCAATATGGGTCATATTATACTGTTTTAGAATATTTACAGACTTATTGTTTGCCCAGTACCAGATCTGCAGTATTATTACGCTCCGATAACCCCAAGTACTGCCGAAAGGACGCGTCCTGCTGGAAGGCCAGTTCAAACATTTGCCATAAGGTTCCAAAGTCCTGCTGGAAGGATGCACCCCTGTGTACTAAAGTACTTCCGGAAGGTCCTTCCAGCAGGAGGAGTGACTGTACGCTCCCAAAGAGCATTTCAAAAAGTGCCTGAACAATCAAGGGTAGCATGACAAAGTTGAAAAGAACAACGACAAAAAACACTATATTTTGCCAATTTCTAAACTTTTTATCCGGAAAAAATATTTGTACTTGTGAGTATTGAGAGTAGTTCGTCAATAGTTCGTCAACAGTTACACATTTATATACAAATACACGGTCTACTCATGTAATTTGTGTGCTCTATCTTGCAAAAAATGAGAGCTTACCGATGTAACGTCAGTACGAACATACATCTACAACAATCATCACCAGGATATACTTTTCCCCCGCCAACACTTAAATTCCAATTATTCAAGGTTGTAAAACTTGTAAAACTAAAATTCCCTGAGTGTCATTAAAATACCCTGATAATTCCCTGAGTTTTCCAGGATTTTAAAATTTCCTCAGTATTCCCTGTTTTCCTGTTTTCCAGAGTAGTCGAGAGCCTGACTGTATTTACCATTTATTATTTTATTGATTCTCATACTGTCCTCTAATTTAAAAATAAAATTGGCTACTCTGTCTTTCTCTACGCCCTTCTTTCTTTATTACTTTCCCCCTTTACCTCCTCCGGCACAATACTCCTCCTGTCCCCTTTTCTCTCTTTTCCACGTCCACTTGTTTTTACTTTCATTCCCCTGTTTTATTTTCTTCCAGAAGTAATAATTCTATGTCGCCTCCGTAGCGTAGCGGTCAGCATGGTTAGCTGCCGCCCCGGAGGTCCTGGGTTCGATTCCCGGCTCTGCCACGAAATTTGAAAAGTGGTATGAGGACTGGAACGGGGTCTACTCAGCCTCGGGTGGTCCAAATGAGTAGAGAGGGTTCGACTCCCACCTCAGCCATCCTCGAAGTGGTTTTCCGTGGTTTCCCACTTCGTCTTCGGGCAAATGCCGGGATGGTACCTACTATAAGGCCACAGCCGCCTCCTTCACTCTTCCTAGTCTATCCATCCCAATCTTCCACCCCTTCCCATCCCTCATGAGGCCCCTGTTCGCTTTGCAGGTGAGGCCGCCTGGGCGAAATGCTGATCACACCTCCCCAGTTGTATCCATCCCGACCAGATGTTCCAAGCTCCAGGACACTGCCCATAGAGGCGGTAGTGGTGAGTTCCCTCGCTGAGTCCGTGGGAACCACCAAGAGTTTTTTTTTTAGCGTATGGCTTTTAGTGCCGGGAGTGTCCGAGGACATGTTCGGCTCGCCAGTTTTGTAGCTGCTCCGAGACGGACACCCAATGGGTGAGCTACAAGTACCGTTGGGGAGGAAAGTTGGAAGGGAAGGGCGAGGAGTTGGAAGGTAGCGGCTGTGGCCTATAGTGAGGGACCAACCCCGGCATTTGCCTGGAAGGAAGATGGGAAACCACAGAAGACCATCTTCAAGGTTGCCGGCGGGGGGATTCGAACCTCCTCGCCTCCCGGATGTGAGCGACTGCCATTAGTCATGCCGTAACCACCACGGCTAACTCACCCGGTACCTAGAGGGTAAATTGACTAAATAAAAAAAATACTTCTATTATCCCAGCTCCACATCACAAAATGTCTTCAAATACTCTGTCCCAATAATCTTTCCCTAACTTTTATCTCAAATTCATATTAAGCCAAACTTTCCACTCTCCAAAACTAACACTACTAACCCAAATTCTTTACGTCTCTGACCCGAAGAACGTTGTGGCTAACGTTGGAACTTGATAGAGCGTTTCAAACGAAATATAACCTACAAATTCGGCTACATGCTACGAATTGTAGCAGTAGGTTCTTTTATATCTATGACATGGGCCAGCCGGCTTTACTTCCCCTCCGAAGGAAGGCATACTGAAGGATTTAAAAGCTCTTAAAAATCCGACGACTTTGGCAGGGTTTGAACCCGCGATCTTGGATATAGCAGTTCAGCAAGCTACTGGCTACGCCACCGAAGCCGCTTTATCGACAACACCACCCGTCAATACAAGTACGGTGAGTTTATTAAATTCTCGAAACACAAATGGAACACATTAAAGGCTAAAGAAACAAATTTAAGCGAAAATTGGTGTATATAAAAATCGATTTGTCTTTAAAGTCATAAAGCGGTCTTCAGAAAATGTTTATTTAATTGAACGTTTAACGAAACGCGGTTGGTAAGAAAGCTGTTTATTTAATTGAACGTTTTACGAATCGCGGTTAGTAAGACAACGTTTATTTAATTGAACGTTTTACGAAACGTGGTTAGTAAGATAACGTTTATTTAATTGAACGTTTAACGAAACGCGGTTAGTAATATAAGGTCTATTTAATTGAACGTTTTGCGAAACGCAGTTAGTTAGATAACGTTAATTTAATTGAACATTTTACGAAACGCTGTTATTAGTAAGATAACGTTTATACCCCTAGCTACACGCATCTCTTTCACTAACATTCGTACACGCTAGCGGCATTCTATGCCGCAATATATATTTTCATTCTTTTTCGTAATTTAGTGACTTGCTAAACGGCTAAAATTGATATGTATGGAGAATTATACAGAACCTATGAGAATACATTGAAAAAATCTTATCAGTAAGTATGAAATTCTTATTAATAAAATACATTATTGGGAGGGATGGGATACGGACATATTTACTATTCACACTTAATGTAATTAAAAATTCTTATAAACGTTTATTGGAAAACGAAGAAAAAATAATAATTTTCACACACAAAAGAGATATTGAGAATTATTGGATTGAGATTGCCCTCTTTTCAGGCTCATATTACAAGACATTGTACCTGATACACTAGAGTAAAAAAAAAAAAAAACTGTTTGTCAGAACCATGTAGGCTTCTTGGCTTGGAAATGGACACTTTCTGCTAATTTACAGTACGAAATAATACACACATCAAAAAAAGTTTTGCATCACCTCGGTTCCCAGATCTCCGGCATATAGACGTTGACTGTGTATATTGTATCCAAGATACAGTCCCTTTGACTGTTCATAGATGTCACTAAAACTGCTCAAAGATGTAAACAACCATGCATGAGCAGGGCCTATTAGACGGAGGGGGTACGACAGCCGATCAGTTCCAGTCATTCCACCAGGACGAAGGTACGCTGCTCATGTTGTCTGTAGTTCTACCATGCCTAGAAGGTCAATACCGCAGTTCGATCGCGTCCGCATTGTTACTTTGTGTCAAGAAGGGCTCTCAACAAGGGAAGTTTCCAGGCGTCTCAGAGTGAACCAAAGCGATGTTGTTCGGACATGGAGGAGGTACAGAGATACAGGAACTGTCGATGACAGGCCTCGCTCAGGCCGCCCAAGGGCTACTACTGTAGTGGATGACCGCTACTTACGGATTGCCGCTCGGAGGAACCCTGACAGCAATGCCACCATGTTGAATAATGCGTTTCGTTCAGCCACAGGACGTCGTGTTTCAACTCAAACTGTGCGCAATAGGCTGCATGATGCGCAACTTCACTCCCGACGTCCATGGCGAGGTCCAGCTTTGCAACCCCGACACCATGCAGCGCGGTACAGATGGGCCCAACAACATGCTGAATGGACCCCACGGAATTGGCATCACGTTCTCTTCACCGATGAGTGTCCGACAATCGTCGGAGACGTGTTTGGAGGCACCCTGGTCAGGCTGAACGTCTTAGACACACTGTCCAGCGAGTGCAGCAAGGTGGTGGTTCCCTGATGTTTTGGGGTGGCATTATGTGGGGCCGACGTACGCCACTGGTGGTCATGGAAGGCTCCGAAACGGCTTTACGATACCTGAATGACATCCTCCGACCCATAGTGCAACCATATCGGCAGAATATTGGAGAGGCATTTGTCTTCATGGACGACAATTCTCGACCTCATCGTGCACATCTTGTGAATGCGTTCCTTCAAGATAACGACATCGCTCGACTACAGTGGCCAGCATGTTCGCCAGACATGAACCCTATCGAACATGCCTGGGATATGTTGAAAAGGGCTATTTATGGACGTCTTGACCCACCAACCACTCTGAGAGATTTACGCCGAATTGTCGTTGAGGAGTGGGACAATTTGGACCAACAGTGTCTTGATGAACTTGTGGATAGTATGCCACGGCGAATACAGGCATGCATCAATGCAAGAGGACGTGCTACTGGGTATTAGAGGTAGTGGTGTGTACTGCAATCTGGACCACAAATGCTGAAAGTCTAGCTGTATGATGGTACAACATGCAATGTGTGGGTCTCATGAGCAATAAAACGAGCTGAAATGTTGTTTGTGTTGATCTCTATTCCCTTTGTATTTAACGGTTCCGGAACTCTTGGAACCGAGGTGATGCAAAACTTTTTTTGATGTGTGTATACAGTGCCTAAATACACAAAATCACTCTGCACTAGGACTTAAAAATCGAATAGATCCTCTTCATCCAGTGACCCTTCTTGCTCATCAAGTAGGCTACTTGGAGCAACCTCTCAATCTCCTGTTGTTGACAGCCATATCGAGACCTATAAACAGATGGCAAGCGTGCAGACTATGTGCGGACATCGATAATAATGATAGAAACATAGAAAGAAACAACAAAGGTAAAATAAGTTAAATACATTATTTCACAACGCCGATTCCAGCCAGTTGTAACACGCTAGCGGTACGGAATGCCGCATTCGCGCACCACGCACTTTGACAACCTGTCTCAGACTGACTGGGAACCGGACAGGCTCCGAACCTACCCCCTCCCCTGCAGCACATGTCGAACAAAGGATATAGCGGGCGATCTCACAGAACTCGTATGTGTTTACCACGTCAAACAAAATTTTGCCCAAAAAAAAAAAGCGGCACCGAGTGCCGCTTAGCGTGTATCTAAGGGTTAATTGAACGTTTTATGAAACGCGGTTAATAAGAAAACTGTTTATTTAATTGAACGTTTTACGAAACACGGTTGTTAAGAAAACGTTTATTTAATTGACCTTTTTACGAAACGGGGTTGGTAAGAAAACTGTTACTTAATTGAACGTTTACGAAACGCGGTTGATAAGAAAACGCTTGTTTAATTGAACGTTTTGCGAAACGCGGTTAGTAAGGAAACGTTTAATAGAGCTCTCTCTCTCTCTGCTTTCTGTAGTCTCTGATACCGTCATTGATGGTACCTCTGCGTCTAGAAACTAATACCAATGTATCTATCAAACTGACTTTAAAGGTACAATATTGAGTCCACGGGCCACGCATGGCTTGCGGGACGCGTGTTTGCAACCCACTAATTGCCCTTTTTCTGGTCCTTACTTATCGCAAGAAGTGACTTGAGGAGGCTTTCGCTGGGTTGTTGCCTTTTATTTTATCAAAACCAAAACTTCTCCTCGCTTGTGAGAGCTTAACGAGCTTGTCACGGTGGGTGAATGGTTATCGTGTTGGACTACCAACCCCCCAAGCTTGTAGGTTCGCTCCTGGCCGTGGCGACAAAAATCACGATACACATGTCATACGATGTTGGCATGTTAAAGAACCCATTTGAATTCAGTAGGCCGTGTTCATAATGGCAAAATTAATCTACGGATTTTCCGCCAACACAAAGTTCCTCATTTCTCTATTAGAAAGCGCTATAGTGTCAAGGATTTTAGATATCTAACCTCCTTGACTTTCATAGCGCGTCAAGGAGCGATAAAATTCGACATGCAAGTTGGCCTCTGGGCGTCAATTAACAAAGCTTGCACCCGGCACCCAAGGCCATACGATATTATCTTAATAATTATCTTCATCATTCTTCTTCTTCTTCTTCTTTGTTTCACCCAACTTTGGGGTACATGAAATCAATCCCCTTTTATTGTTTTGAGTTTTCCTTTTAGCCCAGTATTGCCTCAACCTCTGAGATCTTGCTTCCCTTTCTTCGGTAGAGATGTGGATCGTACGCTTTTGTTTCAGTTTCTCTTGGAACCGTTGTTTCGTATCCTTGGTGACTGGTTTGGCTGTTTTGTCCATGAGCATGGTATCTGTAATTTGGAGTTCCACGAGGTCTTTCTCGGTTTCCTTAAACCAAAGAGTTTTTTTTATTTATTACGGAAGTGGTCGAAGATCTTTATGGTTAATCTATTTGAATTCATCCGGAGGATGTGTCCATAAAAATCAATTCTCCGTTTTCTTATTGTGTCCGATAGTTTTTCAGTTTTTTTTTTTTGGTAAAGAGTTTCGTTCCTGACATGGATTAATTTGTTGTTATGAATTTTGGGGCCTAAGATTTTGCGTATTATCTTTCTTTCCATAACCTCCAGCCTTTCAAGCGGTCCCTGGGTGGTGAGAGACAATGTTTCGGCTGCATATAAGGTTTCTGGTTTAATTACCGTGTTATAATGTTTTATCTTGGTATTCCAGGAGAAAGACTTCTTGTTATAAGTGTCCTTCGTAAATTGGAAGGCCAATTCAACTTTATTTCTCCTAGATTTCATTGCCTTTTTCTCTAGCGCATTCCAGCCGATCCATTCCCCGAGATATTTAAATTCTTTGATGATGTCTATGTATTGTTTGCCCACTTGAAGCTTTTTTGGTGGGCTTTTTATGTTCGACATTATTTTGGTCTTTTCAACTGAGATTTTGAGACCCATTTTTAACGCTTGCCTCTGGAGTTCGAGGATCTGTTCCTTGGTTTCTTCCCATGTCTCAGCTAATAAGGCCATGTCATCAGCAAAAGCTAAACAATAATTGACCTTAATGCCTTTCTTTTTAGTTTCTATTCTGATTCCACTGTGGGTCTTCACATTCCACTCTCTGACTACTTTTTCGAGGGCACAGTTAAATAGCAGTGGTGAAAGTCCTTCTCCTTGCCGTACACCTGTTTTAATCTCAAAAGGGGTGGAAAGTTCCCCCATGAATTTAACTTTGGAGAATGTATTAGTTAGTGTTTCTCTGAGTAGGTTTGTAGTTTTGTTATCGCGGTCTAGTTCTTTCAGGACCGAGAATAAGGATTCCCTATCTATAGAGTCGTATGATCTTTTGGAAGTCAATGAAAGTGATAACATATTATCTTTATTATTATATTTATTATTATTATTATTATTATTATAGGGATCATGGGGAGTAACGACGTTACCAGTGACAGCTACTTAGTGCTGTAACCCTGCCGAGTTACTAGGGCTGTACAAATCATTTGAGCATTCCAATTATTCGGTTATTTCGAACAGCTGATAAATAAAATTAATCGAATGGTCAAAATATTTGAATTATTTGAAGATGATAAATAACAAATATATATATTTATTTATTTACACTGCCCTCCAAAATAAGAAAAGCGTAACACTTCATATTTTGGTAAAAAGCGTAGTTAAATTCCACATTGTATATAATTCCGGTTGGTTGGTTGGTTGGTTGGTTCTTAAGTTTAGTGGCTGCGACAACGCGGTAATGAAGCCCCGTGTACTTTGGGTGTGTGTAGAATCTGTCTGATAACCGGTGTTAATTGTGATGACTGCATTAGTGTGTGTTATCTGCATTTTAATTCAAGGAAGGACTGTAGACTTTTGAATTTTTCAAATAGTTCCTATTTTTGCTGCCAAACGCCACAGTCAACGACTACTAGTTCAGAACTTAGCTATCAGACGCCTCCGCAGTCGGTTCTTGGCAACAAACGTAGGAACCTAAGAGCGTTGTTTATATTCTTAACCTATACAATTTAGCTTCGCACAGGTGTAATTAGTGGAAGGATCTTTAACATGCCATAAATCCATGACATGGGACCGCCGGCTTTACTTCCCCTCCGAAGGAAGGCGTACTGAGGGATTGAAACGCTCTCAAAAAATCCGTCGACTTCGGCCGGATTTGAACCCGCGATATTGGGCATAGAAGCTCAGCAAACTACCGACTACGCCACCGAAGCCGCCTGTATATAATTCCCATACATTATTTATTTATTTATTTATTTATTTATTTATTTATTTATTTATTTATTTATTTATCGTACGGCTTTTAGTGCCGGGAGTGTCCGAGGACATGTTCGGCTCGCCATAACCTGTAGCTGCTTCCAGCGGACACCCTTAGGGTGAGCTACGAGTTCCGTTCAGTTTCAAGTAGTTCCAACTTTCGCTACCAGATATCAATGATACCTAGTGGTGACCGTTGGAACTTTGATAGAGCATTCCGACGAAATCTAACCTAACAATTTAGCTTCGCACATGTTTAGTATGTGGAAGGATCTTTTACATGCCATAAATCTATGACATGGGACCGCCGGCTTTACTTTCCCTCCGAAGGAAGGCATACTGAAGGATTTTCAAGGCTCTTAAAAAAATCCGACGACTTAGGCCGGGTTTGAACCCGCTATCGTGGGCACAGCAGTTCAGCATGCTACCGACTACGCCACCATACATTTTCCAATATTTATGGATTGGCCAGATTTCTGTGAAAGTTACTGAAGAAGAATCAGCAATGAATAACACCAGCAGGTTATTTTTTTTACGCAATTGTAATTCGCTGAAACAATTGTGAACGCTCCCGCGCATTTCTTATTCATTTTGCGCCAGTAAGGCCACTTTCACATTGGGCCACACGGGACGCACGTTTGGCTGCCAAGTCGCACGTTCGCAAAACGCGCAAAAATATTGTTTGGGCCACTGCAAACGCGGGTTTCCATCCCACCAACTTCTTTCCAGTTCAGCCATGGATTTAGAGGAGATAGGTGTCGTAATTGACGTGTACCTACTTCAAAAACGAAGGAAACGCCGTGGAGAACGAAGATTTTGGATTCTTCCTTTATTACGTGATCGATCTAAATTATAAAGGATTATTTTACACTTTATATCATGCTCTACGTCAAAATACGGACAAGTTTTTCCTTTTCTCTCGGATGAGCATTGGTAAGTTACGTTTGATGAACTCTTGCAGTGTTTGAAAGAAAATATCACTGGAGTTGGTTCCCCAATGAGGGAAAGCATGTCGGCAGATTTAAGGTAATAAATGTATTTATTCATCACAACACAATGTATCTGATGTATCTGTATAAAACATGTTTACAGCAAACAGAGAATAAAATAAAGTTATGTTAATATCAATAGATGCTTTAATAGGCTCGATAAGCAAATGTATATTGAATTTATAAAAATGACATATTACAAGAGCACGAAAAAACGTAAGAGTAAAAAATACTCCACATACTATATATAGCCTATATATAATATGTAGTATATATTATCTGTAAATGTCACGAGGCTTGAAAATTCTCAACATTATTATAAAAATTATTAAACTAATCTGAAGCCAAGCCTATGCAAATTTGACACATGAAAACCCAATTACTGATAAAAATTGTCAATCTCTCTCTCTCTCTCTCAGCCACCGTTCGAATTTGATCCCACTGACGCTTCTACCGGTGATATTACTTGTTGGTGTTCATCAAAACGAGGAGCAAAAGAAAGTGTGTGGAAACGTTTTTGGCCCTCTGTAGGACGCAGAGAAGTGAGCTCATGGAAGGATGTGGAGGGTGGCATGTTCTAATAGTTATGTTGTTCCGGAAACTCACGAAAAGTTGGTTGAAGGAGCATATTGTGCTGATATCCAGTGTTAGGAAGGTGGGAGTTATGAGGAATAGAAATAGCAGGTACACTCCTACACGCCTCGTCTATGACCTTCATTATGAGTTCCAACCAACGCTTTCTCTTCAAATCTCTGTCTGCATATTCCTTTGAAGATAAGTCCCAGATAGGATTTCTAGACTGCAATTCTAAAATAAACCTTTCTGTGTCAAAATTTACCTGAGCGGTCCTAGTTCTTCTTCGTCGGACAGCACTTCCTCAACACAAGTGGCCGGCAGAAAACGCGCCAATGTGAAGGCGCCAATTACTCACAATGCACTGGGTAGGTGGCGCGTTCAGCGCGAACGCGACGCAAATCGGAACCTCGGTCCACTGTAGACACGAACGCGCGTTTGCCGGCGAACGCGCCACTCAGTGTGAATACCGTAGTTCCCCCTACTAAAAAAAAAAAAAAAAAAAAAATAGTTGCGTTGTACCACGGTGTGGCGCGTTTCCAGTGGCGCGTTCTGAGTGGCCCAATGTGAAAGGGGCCTAATGAAAACCATCATTTCGGAATTAAGGTTTCCTTCGCACCTTTGACGCTTATTGATGAATATCTGAGGATTGCCTGAAAGGTTCCTGAGCCATAAACAACTCCTCAACATGCCTCTAAGTTCCGTGGACTATTTGAAAGCAGTAACATTGGAGAATGAAGCCTCCGTGGCTTAGGCGGCAGCACGCCGGCCTCTCACCGCTGGGTCCGTGGTTCAAATCCCGGTCACTCCATGTGAGATCTGTGCTGGACAAAACGGAGGCAGACAGGTTTTTCTCCGGGTACTCCAGTTTTCCCTGTCAAAATTTCATTCCAGCAACACTCTCCACTATCATTTCATTTCATCTGTCATTCATTTAATCATTGTCCCAGAGGAGTGCGTCAGGCCTCGGCAGCCGGCACAGTTCATATCCTCGCCGCTAGACGGGGGCTTCATTCATTCCATTCCTGACCCGGTCGGAGACTGGAAGCAGGCTGTGGATTTTCATTTTCATTTTCAACATTGGAGAAGGATTCGATGGCCGTAGCTTCTTTCTTTCTTTCCATTTTCTTTGGGGGCTATTCCATGCCCCCAAACCCCAAGCTAGCTCACCACCCCTCGTTAATAGGGAGTTTCTGAGGAAGTCTAGATATCTTTCACCGTTACTTTCGAAGTGTTATTATAGAATATAATTAAATCAGTCGGTTTCTTACATCATTTAGCGCTTTGGGTTGCTTTTTATTATTTCGGCTTGTTTTTAATATTAGGGAAATGGTGAAGGCTCAGCCCTAGGTAATTACGTGCCCAATACCGTAGGACAACTACAGTATGTTTACGTCCTGTCTCTCTTGGAGTAATATTATCGCTGTGAAGGTCTGGGTCACTAGAGGTCATCTCGTGCTAGGTCAGACGAGGATTTGTTTACCAATGCGTCTCTCTTCCCTTGAAGAGCTGTCTCGTCAGCTACCGAGTCCTGACAGCGATTTACATAAAACTCTAGTGATGTCAGTATCATTATGAACAAGCGTGACATCGGTAAGGAAAAAACTGGTTGGTTTCTTAGTTTAGGGGCTGCGACAATGCGGCCATGTACCCCGTGTACTTTGGATGTGTGTAGAATCTGTCTGATAACCGGTGTTAATTGTGATGACTGTATTAGTGTGTGTTATCTGTTTTTAATTCAAGTCAGGACTGCAGACAATAATTTCAAGTAGTTCCTATTTCGCTACCAAATGCTACCATCCACGACACCTATCCGTGGACTTCGCTACTACTAGATGGCATCGCAACCAGCGCCCGGTGACGAACATTGGAACGTTGGAGCATTAATCAAATCTAACCTACAAGTTTTGGCTTCACAGAATTATAGTTAGTGTAAGGTTCTTTTACATGCCATACATCTATGACATTGCTCGCCGGCTTTACTTTCCCTCCAAAGGAACGCATACTGAGGGATTTTTAACGCTCTTAAAAATCCGACGACTTTGACCCTTTAATGTCATAGACTAAAAAGATGGTATATTGGCTTTCAGGGCCAGTTAATTAAAACTCAGATACACTTTCCAGTACATCTACTATGTTACGGCGGTATATTACTGTTAATAATATTAGTGAAATTTATTTCCAATTAAGCCGAAATGTTCTAGGTTTATGCCGTGTCTTGTGTGGGGTTTCACCTAAGAACACCAAGCTGGCTCATCAGCGGGTTCTTGGTGTCCATGCCCGGACCCCCAAAGGAGTAGCGAAATGTGGACTACCTCCTTTTTTATGAAGCGCACCTGCGCCACTAAGAGCTCGAGATAGTGCACTTCATAAAAAGAAAGGTAGTGCGCAGTTCGCTACTCCTGTGGGGATCCGGGCACGGATACCAAGAACCCGCTGATGAGCCAGCTTGATGTTCCTAGGTAAAACATCACACAAGGCACGGCATAAACCTAGAAAAATAGCTTGAGTTTTAATTCACTGGCTGTGAAAGCCAATACACCATCTTTTTGGAAGCCTTCATAGATTACCCATGAGCCTACTCTGCTATGGATGGTAAGTGAAGCAAAGGGGAATTACTCTTATTACTCTATTATCAATTAAACGAGCTAATTGGTTGGTACAAGATTATGTTATCTAACCTATATTTGACGTACATTTCTGTTATTGCAGCGTAATTTTTACCACGATTAGGAGGGTTAATATCTAGGTTGGCAACATTGTCTCAACGGACAAATTTTGTCCAAAGAATAAATAATTTTATTTCCTGTGGTTAAAGATAATAATAATGTTATTGGTTTTACGTCCCTTTTAACTACCCTGGCTTTTAGAGACGCCGGGGTGCCGGAATTTTGCCCCGAAGGGGATCTTTAACGTGCCAGTAAATGTACTGACACGGCTCCCTCGCATTTGATGTGGTTAAAGAGAGAGAACTCCGAGTGACGTTGGCAAACTCAGGAAGGTTCGGTTCGATACAAGCTTGTGACGTCACAATACGTGACTCTCACCATGAGACTCCTTTTCTGAGGTCTGCTGTATCCAAGGTGTGACAGAGTTTCCTCCCTCACTCCTCCAGTCTCCGGGACTGACGATACGAAGCAGGGTACTTACTCTCTACTGAGATACTGACTTCCCCCAGGGGCTCACATCTAGTAGGACGTGGGTTGGTGACCACGGGACCCCAGCTGAGTCCGGCATTGCTTCCACTTACTTGTGCCGGGCTCCTCTCCGTCTTCTTTCCTGTCGCCCTCTCACGGTCAACTCTTGTTCTGTTCCGACCCCGACGGTATTAGGGTATCCGAGGCCTAGAGTGTCTCTTCCTTTCCCGCCTTCATTGCCCTTCTCTCTTCTTTCCTCATCCCTCATTCTTCGTGGGATCAGCCCTCTTTTTCTATTCATTATAGTTCCTTTTCTCCTTACGATTCCCGCCCTGTTTTTATGAATTGGCTTCCCGTGTCCCTAAATTACATTTTGAATTTCAACCACATTTTGTAATTATTTTCAATCTACATTGCATTTTGTAAGTATTTTCTATCTAAACTCCATTTTGTAAGTGCAGTATTTCAAATAGTGGGCTTCCACATATTGTGAGTATTTTGAATCTTACATTTTGTAAGCATTTTCAATTTCAATTGCATTTTGTAAGTATTTTGAACCTCAATTGCATTTTTGACGTATTTTCTATTTCAATTGCATTTTGTACGTATTTTGAATCTCAATTGCATTTCGTTGAGTATTTCGAATCTACATTGCATTTTGTAAATATTTTGAACCTAAATTACATTACGTGCGTATTTTTCAATTTAAATTCCTTATGTGAGTATTTTCCTTCTAAATTACCGGTACCTTTTGTAAGTCTTTCCACTACTCTACATTTTGTGAGCCATTTCAATCTGAGTTCCATTTTGTACGTATTTTCCATCCAGCTTAATTTTCGTTATCGTTTCAATTTCATTGTCATTTTCGCCATCACCCAGACCATTAGGGGCCGATCACCTAGATGTTAGGCCCCTTAAAATACAACAATTATCATCATCATCATCATCATTATCGAGATACTGACAGTAGAGTCCACGTCATGTGTTTGTAATCTTGTGAAACAGACTGCTTATCGGTTATCACTCTGACCCACATCATCACATCACAGTTCGTCTTCGTCAGGAACTCGTGGTGCAGTGGCTAGCGTTCATGTCTGTCACTCCCGAAGTACGAGTTCGATTCTCAGCTCTGCCAAGAAAATTAACTTGGTTTCTACTCCAGGCAAATACTTGGATGGTTCCTAACGTAAGATTACGACAGTCCCCTTCCCAATTCTAGGCTAATGCTGGAATGGTTCCTAACGTAACATTACGACAGTCTCCTTCCCAATTCTAGGCTAATGCTGGAATGGTTCCTAACGTAAGATTACGACAGTGTCCTTCCCAATTCTAGGCTAATGCTGGAATGGTTCCTAACGTAAGATTACGACAGTCCCCTTCCCAATTCGAGGCAAATACCGCGAGATTCCTAGCACCAGACCACGGCCTTCTCCTTCCCAACTCTATTCCCAATTACAAATACATACCACACCACAATAAACCAGGTTATAAGACAAATCCTACACACACACACAAATACACTGGACTCAATGACCACGTTGTTGCAGGCCCGTGAATATATCATCAACAACAACACTTCACCATTGTAATATTTGTTGTTGAATCGATTATGGGCTTGTGGCATTTAGCCCCATGTACTTGACAATGAGTGAAATATGTCTGATAACCTATGTCATTGTGATGGCTGTAGTAGAATATCTATTTTATCATTTTAAATGATCTTGTCGACTCCGTCGTTACGCTGGGGTCTGGCGTTACGTTACGGCGACGGGACGAAATGTACCCAGATGCACTGAGGTGTGTGACGTCATAGTACCGCTTGGTGCATGTGTTCCCCGACAATCTCTAATTCGTTGGTATAAGACAAAAATCCCCGATTCTTGGATGTCACGGGTAATCTCGAGAACCACTGGATGGATTTTGATGTGGTTTTCACCATTCTGTAAAGGATATCTCGAGGAAAGATTCTGTAGAAAATAATTTATGTATGATGAAAGGAAGCCAAGCAGTAACGATTTCAGTGAAAAAGTCGAAAACAAACTTGGCGTCCGTGCGCTTCTTAAGCTTACACTGGGCAAACCGTTGAAAAAAACAATATACTATGAGCGTAAGAATTGGTCAGCATGAAAAGTTCTACAAAAAAGTCCGCGAGAGCATATCTCTATCTTCAATACATCGCCCACTATAAGTGTTTTTAGACTGGATGGAAGGGGCGCGCTTGACCTTGCTTTGCCCTTGGTTTGCACTTGCCGTTCGCGAGTAATTTGAAACAGGAAAGTATTAATAGCAAGACAAGTATTATGCAAATAATTTTCTAACATGTCAAGAGTCTTTGGCTTCGAGTGAAGCGAGAAGCCTCCAGCCTTTCTAGCATTTTTCAGCATTTGTTGCATTTAAAATGATACAAAGTCTAGTCTTTCAGACTGACTGTCACTTTTAACTGCAGCTTTCCATGACTCCCTGTCCTGAGCTAATCGTTTAATCTCTGCATAGCTACCACACGTTAGGCTAAATCCGAGACAAACTGTTTAACATATTCTAACTTCGGTCTACCCCTACAGTTCTTGTCATCGACCCTTGCTTTCATAACTAACTTTGCTATTACTGGATGAGTCTAGTATGTGTCAAACCAACCTATTTCTTCTCTTCATTAGCAGTTGCCAGAAACATCTCTCCTCTCCCACTCGTCTTAATACCTCTTCGTTTGTTACTCTATCTACCCATCTGATCTTCATCATTCTCCTGTAACACCACATTTCAATTCTCCTCTTTTCTGCTGCTCCAGCAGACCAAGTTTCACTTCCATAGAGCGCCACGCTCCAGACAAAGGCTTTCAAAAATGACTTTCTAATAATTAAATCTATATTCGATGTCAACAAATTTATTTTCTGTAGAAATGCTTTCCTTGCCTGAGGCAACCTACTTTTTATATCCTCTTTGCTTCGTCCATCACTGGCTATTTTGCTTCCTAAGTACCAGAGGCCTTCTACTGCCTTTAGATTTTCACCTGCTAATTTGACGTTAATATGGGTTTCTGATTTATTTCGACTTCATTCCATTCCATTTTTTGGTTGTTTTGTTTTACATCAATTTGTTGATTTTCATCGTGAATTCTTTCCTCAATATTGAGTCCACACCATTTAAGAACTCATTCAAATCCTCTCGTGTGTCGGCTAAGATGACGTTGTCATCAGTAAATCTCAGAGTTGAGATTATTTCTCCTTGCATCTTTGCTCCTACTCTAATTGTTTGTCTAATTTCCTTCATTGCTTTATCAATGTAACTTATAGATTGAAAACGTATGGGTGATAATTTGTGGCCTTGCCTTACACATTTCTGAATGCCAGCTTCTCTCTCATGTCCTTAGGCTCGAATAACTGCTGTTTGGTTTCTGTATGGATTGTAGATCACTCTCCTATCGGTGTCCTGTAAATCGCCCCTAGCACGGTACCTGGAGTATTTGTGGCCGATAGGGACGAAACCGTTGATCGCTGCGTGGTTAGACGACTGTCTGGACAAGACCATTGGACTGGACGAAATCATTGGTCGCTACTTGGTTAGACGACTGTCTGGACGTAACCATTGGTCGCTACTTTGTTAGACGACTGTCTGGACGAAACCATTGGACGCTACTTTGTTAGATGACTTGTCTGGACGAAACCATTGGTCGCTACGTGGTTAGATGACTCTCTGGACGAAACCATTGGTCGCCACGTGGTTAGATGACTGTCTGGACAAGACCATTGGTCTAGACGAATTCATTGGTCGCTACGTGGTTAGATGACTCTCTGGACGAAACCATTGGTCGCTATGTGGTTAGACGACTGTCTGGACAAGGCCATTGGTCAGGACGAAACCATTGGTCGTTACTTGGTTAGACGACTGTCTGGACAAGACCATTGGTCTGGACGAAATCATTGATGGCTTTGTGGTTAGACGACTGTCTGGAAAAGACCATTGGTCTGGACGAAACCATTGATGGCTGCTTGGTTAGTCTGGTCGAAAATTATTGATTGCACAACAAGCAAGGGAATCTGGGGGCGTAGAACAGTATTGTCCTGAGGACAATTTCTGGACTGGGCGCGATTTACGCTCAACCCTCCTATCCCTATAATTTATTCCAATTCTTTTCATAATATCCAACAAATTACTCCAACTTACTCCTCTTTTATGAGGTAGTTCTAGATGATACTGACATATTCATTCTCTTTTGTTTCAGGTATGTCCGTAGCTTGTGTGTGTTTCTACTTTGGAGCCTCTCAGGTAGGAATGTGACTGCTTTACTTGTACATATAGAGTGCATCAGAGGTGACTCCTGAGTTTTATAATGTGTAGCACGTAATAGGATAGGCTACTTAATAACCTAAGATAATTATTATAGCTGGTCTAAAAGACTCAGCCTAATATTAATTATTCGGTCGCACAGTACTATTATGAACACATTGCACAATACAATACAATCGAATACCACTCCAAAGATGTGCACACGCTGAAAACAGACTATCCATTTATCCGCGCGTAATCGTAACCAAAAAGCCCATAGTGTTGGTTTAAATTCAACCAATAGGGAGCCTTGAGGATCTCAGTAGACGTCAGGGGCAGATGACTTCGTAGTTCCTCCCCTTAAAACAACAGTAACTAACTCAGTAGACGTCCTCAGAGCGTCATTAAACAGACCAAACCTGTCCCTTCCCCCTCAAGGGCTTCCCATACATTTCTGAAGCTACGAAGGTGGATCAAAAAGTTAGTTGCACTAACGCGCTGCAGCAGCGCGCTGTGTGTCGCAAACGTGGGAACAGCGGAGAAAGGGACAGACACTGCCCACACATCTGTTAGGCAGGTCACTGTGGTGTCTCGTCTTGTATGGGGGTGAAAAGCGGCCAAAAGCAAGGCGCGCCGACTCGACGTTCACTCCAAATATGAGGTGCGTGTGACAATCCGATTCCTATGGGCCAAAAGGAAGAATTGCACGGACATTCATCGTGAAATTAGTGCTGTGTATGGGGAGCGGGCCATTTTCCGGCAAGGGATCGTAAAGTGGTGTCAGGAATTCGAACCCGGACGCACGGATATCACGGACGAATATCGCGAGGACAAGTCCGCAACGTCCAGGACCCGTGCAAATGTCAACAGTGTGTATGCGATCATTAGACAGAACGGTGGTCGACATTCCCAGACCGATGAGGAGGTGAAGGCCGCTGTCTCCGTGTGGTTGCACAACGCTGGAGGAACTTTCTATGCATCCGGCATCGACAAGTTGGTTGTGCGATCGCAGAAATGTTTGGAGTCTCTTGGGAACTATGTGCAAAAGTGACGTTACATTGTATGCCGTTATAGGCGTGTTGCTGTTGTATAGATGGTGTAATAAATGGCCATAACTGCGAAGTGTAACTTAATTTTGATCTGCCCTCGTTTAAACACATGCTTCGAGGATGTAAAGCTTCCTTCCTCAGCTTTCTACTCCGGGCGGTGAAGGTCACACTTCACCCATCTAGGGGTGAAATGTAGAACTAGTTACAAGGTAGCCCCAAAGACTATTTAACAAAACATTCTTTTCAACAGTTACAGCCCTACAGTATATCACAGCTGAGAGCTGACTGTAGGATTATCCTCACGTCCTACATGGAGGAATGGCCACTGAAGTGCATTCTACACCGGCTGAGGTACAGTCGAACTTCCGATATCTCGAACTTCAATTACTCGAATATTTCAATAATTCGTAGTAATTATTATTTTCCGAATAAACTTCCCTTAATTACATTAATACGGGGTGTATCAGTGATGACGATACACACTTTCAGGGATGATGGAGGAATTACGTTTTTTAATGGTCTAGGTTCTGCCTGAATCAATACTTTTATTGAGAATGATCTCTTAGCCTATGTGGTCATTAGAAACGGTACATGTTTCGAGGACTAATATACTTTTTTTGTCCCCTTGATCAGCCAATATTAAGCACTAAATAAGAAAATTATTTGATTGGCGTAGCACTAAAATGTCGATAACCACTGAACCTAATATGGTGCACAATATAGATAGATAGGATATTTGAAATGATTAAAGCACAATATACGAAAAAAATCACAGTCAGTCTGAAAGACTGGACGTTATATCATTTCAAATGACGCGTGTTACAAATGCTACACATGTTAGAAAGGCTCAGGAGGGGTTCTCGCTTCGCTCGAAGCCCCAGGACTCTTTCAACAGACTCCATTGCCCATTAACTTAGGCTTCCCGCGCGGGCACCTCTTTAAGGGTCACCCTGTATTTGAGTCTGACATCTTTTACATCTCTCTAAGGGTCACCCATTATTTGAATCTGATATCTTGCAAACCACTTTAAGGGTCACCCTGTATTTGAAATGAATCTAACATACTGTACACCTCATTAAGTGTCACCCCGTATTTTGCTCTGACATCCTGCACACCTCTTTAGGAGGCACCCTGTATTCTTATCTGGCATCTTGTATATCTCTTTAGAAGTCACCCTGTATTCTTGTGTGACATCTTGTACACCTCTTTAGGAGTCACCCTGTATTCTTGTCTGACATCTTGTGCACCTCTTTAGGAGTACCCTGTATTCTTCTCTGCCATCTTGTACACCTCTTTAAGAGTCACCTTGTATTCTTATCTGGCATCTTGTATATCTCTTTAGGAGTCACCCTGTATTCTTATCTGGCATCTTGTACATCTCTTTAGGAGTCACCCTGTATTCTTTTCGCTTCGCTTGAAGCCCCAGATCGCTCGACGCCCCAGGACTCTTTCAACAGACTCCATTAACCATTAACTTAGGCTTCCCACGTGGCTGCATGACGTCACGCACTCGCCGTCCATTACCCAGTAACGTAGGCTTCCCGCTCGGCTGTATGACGTCACCGTCTCCGTAACGCATTACTTTTGACTCAAGCATAACGATGAAGTCGACAAGATCATTTGAAATGATAAAACACTTTTAACTGGGTCAGTTCAATTCAATTTAGTTGTTATCGACGTGACATCTACGAAAATAATATGCGGAATGCTTCTTTATGGTCTGCAAACGTCATTTAAGACGTATAAGTATTCAGTTGCCGATGCAATCACAGTTCTATTATGAATCAATAAGTAATGTGACGGAAATATTAACATGGTATTTCAATACATCACCGGTGTAGAAAACCACTGAAGATGCTTTGCTGAAGTTATGTGAATGCCAATATCAAGTTCGGCAGATGTAAAAGATATACGAAGCAGTAGGAGCGAATGAATGTTTTAAATCTTAAAATGATGGAAGAAGGCAAATGGATCCATTTGAGATGAGGACCCATCGTCCGGAAACGGTCGAGTCAACAGATATTAATAATCGCAGTTGTTTTAACGTCTATCCTCAATTCTAGTTCTTAACAGCCGCCGAGGTGGCGGAATTTCGTCCCGCAGGCGTTCTTTAACGTGCCGGACAACGACATGGGGTTGGCACCGGGGTCGTGGACAGCGATGGTTGGTTCCTCAGTTTAGGGGTTGCGACAACGCGGTCATGTATCCCCGTGTACTTCGGGTGTGTGTAGAATTTGTCTGATAACCGGTATTAATTGTGATGGCTGTATTAGTGTGTGTTATCTGTTTTTAGCCTCCTTTTCACATTTTGCAAAAATGAGGAAAAAGTAGACTTATGAGATCGGGCAAATGTGTGTCTGTCTGTCTGTCCTTCTGTCTGTCTGTCAGCCTGGCTGTGTGTGTGTGTCCCCCCTATCAACTCCTAAACGGCTGCAGCAATCGAAACAAAATTTCGTAGGAGTAAAGATCTATACATGAATATCTCACGGCCATACATGAAAATTATGTCAGTGCTACCAACTGCTGAAAAATCGCAATTGAAATTTGAGCTCCATGCTGGATATCTTGGAAGTTATGAATGGGAGCTATTTCAAAATTGGCACACGTATCGATAATAATAATATTGTAGTTTAATTTCCAGGAGGCCATACATGGCAGTGTTGCCAAAATGATTATAAGCCTGCTGATAGGTCCAAATTTTAAATGCATATACCTCTACACTATCAATTGAATTTCGACCAAATTTCGTATGTGCTATGTGTAATAAACAGATATGACCGACCAAGTACAGAACTAGTTGTCGTTGACAGTAGCGTTTGGTAGCAAAAGTAGGAACTACTTGAAAATTGAATGTCTGCAGCCCTTCCTTGAATTAAAAACAGATAACACACACTAATACAGCCATCACAACTAACACCGGTTATCAGACAGATTCTACACACACCCAAAGTACACGGGGCTACATGTCCGCGTTGTCGCAGGCTCTAAACTGTGCAACCAACCAACTGTAGATTAAAAAATACTATTTCACAAAATGATAACAATTCTGACTGTCAAAACTTGCAATGAAAACTCTATTATTCCGTGAAGAACTTAATAGCCTATTTTCATATATCCTACTTATGTTAATTGCCTCTTATCAACATACAAAATTTCAGTTTAATTGCTGTAATAGATTCGTAGATATTGAGAACCATCTAAATTCTTCGGATGGTTGCCATGTTGGAGTTTTATACGTGTAGGTCAGAGAGTTAAGTACTATTAGATGACGATTATTGCAGAGGTTCATTATTCAAACTTTCACTTCGATCGCATGATTAGGACACAAGAACCAAAAACCTAATTTTAAAATTTCGCACAGCCGCTATATTGAGGATATGTAAACAATTGAACTAAATTAGATTTCAATGCATTACAATGTGTATAGAAATTTGGTGTAACATGTTTCACTGGGCTTGGATGGTTAAATCGCGACAAAAGTCTATTTAAATGTTTCAACTTCGCTTGGCCGCCATGTTCATTTTGTACTTAACACGTTTTTGAAATTCACATGGGTGAACTTCTATGATTGCCCTTTATGACCGTACAAAATTTCAGGGTGATATCAGTAATAGTTTCGGAGATATAGAATGCTGGTGAAATGTTTCACACAGCCGCCATGTTGGATTGGTGGTACGTAATTAATTTATTAGGGCTCGGTCAAGGTTGGACAAAATATTACTATGTCCTTACCGAGTTTCATTGAAATCGCTCCAGCCGTTTAGATTTTATTTAGGGACACACACACCGACAAAGGTGGTCTCATAAGCCTGTTTTTTTTTCTTTCATAAATTCCCTTTCAAATAGATTAATGAACCAACAACAATGTGCTCCTGTATGATTAGTTCTCAATTCTGATTACCTAAGAATACGAGAAATAACAACCACGATCGTTTGTGATAACAGTAAGACAGTGATTATCTGCCAGCTTTTGAAATGTTACAAATAGCCCATCATATTACGCAAATCTGATCGTACAGGTATTGCGATTCGTGAACTCCACCGTAACGAGGCAGATTTAAAATCTCTGTCATGAATATCAGAATAATCAGAAGAATTATTGCTATTTAATCCCATCCTAGATTCTTCTTTACAAATTAGTTTATCATTGTTTTTATCTGGCTTTGATGTTTTGTGCGGCTAATCTTTGGGTTTAAATAGCGTTCCATCATTGTAGCTGTCCGTTCATTAAGAAGAGATGTCCTCAACTATATTGACCGGCAAAAAAAGTGGAACACTTCAATTTTTTATGTAATTTCTTAATTTATTCCACTAAAATGTATCGGTTTTCCAATATTTGCATTATTCATGGAAATGTTAGATGGTTGGCTACAGAAAATACTGCGAAATGTTTTACAACACGCTTTAATAAACATTAATATGTCTAATGACACAGGCTCAACAAATGAAGAACAAGAGAAAAAGTACGAACTGTATTTTCATTTTTGGTTTGGATTTCGATGTCATATGATGTTTCACACCAACATATGGGCTGAAGAAGGAAACATATCAAGTTTCCGAAACATGTACCTATAGTATTTTTAGTAAAGCGAGTGTAAATTGTGTTATACATCTTGTAAACACGCTTTAACTCACAAATTTCGTTACATTTCACAAATCTAACAATTTTCTATTTTTTACTAATGTTCTTTTGGGCTGTTTTTTTTTTTTTTTTTGCCAAACAAAACAGTGTTAATGTTTGCACTGCACTGCACGGGAACACTGGTCACTAAAAACGAGTGTTTCCACCCTTAGCGTCCATGACAGCTTGTTAGGCTCATCGAAGATTGGGGGTAATTGGTGGTAATAAACCACCCTATGAAATGTCAATTTCTATTCACGGGTGTTTCAGATGTGTGTCCTAATGCTTGAAAAGCTTTTAAGATGTGATTACATCTTTTTCATGGCTAATTTTATACTTTTTAAATTACTGTTCCACTTTTTTTTGTCGGTCAGTGTATTTGCACCAATAACTATGCTTTGAAATACTGAACTACAAAGTACAGCATTAAAATGTGTGAAGATGAGTTGAAGTCGTTCCTCCAGCATTGCCTGTACAAACTATTTATACTTTTTCAGTCGGTCAACAAGATTAGCTGGGATAAATATACCGACAGAAACTCGACAGATATTTATGAATATTTATGTTAGAACATACAGGGTCTTTCATATAAAGTAAGAATGGCATGCGGCAGTTTCGTTATTCGCCACTGCGGTGGCCTTGGCCGAGCTTGTGGCGCGCTATGCCCCCCTGCTGTACTGCGCATAGTACATACGAGAGCTGGTTTTCTTTCTTTTCAAGTTCCGATGGACTGTATAAAAATAACAGATTGACATACCAAACTGATTTTATTACTAAATGTTTGCTAGTTCATTCATGATCACTAAGGCTCGGATTCGAGCATATTTGCATATTTTTTTTCCTGAATAGTACACATTGAAAGAAGCCTTTCGGTAGTATTTTCACCTCTCTGGGACCAACAGAATTGAAATTTATCGAGCATATAAATGCATAAAACCGCGGTTTTCAGAACAGAAGCATATAAATGCATAATCTAGTGGTTTTCGTCTAAATAGTTTGTTTTTCTTCGAATTCTCCCCCGAATTCGGGCCCTGGCGATCCTTAAGGTTCGAAAACAGAAATAATTATTGAAAAGCCTATCTGGTGCGAATAATAGAAGCGCAGGCTTTTAACCTTTTGTGAGGTCGTTCTCGTCATTGAAACTTTTATTGACTGATTTACGAAAATCATTCAAAACTGAAAACATAGAAAATTTCTTGTTGTACAGACAAATGCAGATCTACTAAACCCTTTGGAAAATAGCATGTAGACAAGATTCAAAATTTCGGGGTCGTAATGGATTCTTGTGAATGTGATTTAGAGGTTTTGCTATCAACATAACTTCCAGGATTCATAAGGTTAACTTATTATTATTATAAAGCCAAGAAAAACAACAGGATCTACTAACAAATGAAATTTATTAACTGAATCAAACATAAAAAGGAAAACTATAACCACCCTTTTATTGTTCACTCGCGTGAACAGATCTAACACTGACCAGCCTGACGTACCGTGACGACACGGCATGACAGCTGTCAACAAGCATTGTGACTGAAATGTCACTTAAGTCAGAGTAACAAAAGAAAACGGATCACAAGATCCAAATATAACAAACAAATAAAATAGTACAAAAATTCAATATTTATGAGCGACACGGGTTTTAAGACTAGTTCAAGTAATGAGCATTTTGACGGGCGCTCGTTTCCGACCAAAACAGTTGGTTCGGGAACGGACTCCGTACTGCGAAGGATGAATTACGGAAATGTGGGAACAACAATTACATATTTATATACACTACTGACATGCTCTAACCTTAGATTACCACAACCAAATACACGTGTGTATTATTTAAAATAAGGGCTGCGGAATTACCGACTTATACCTTAAACACTAGGAAGGCATAACATGACATGAACAGGTTTGGCCGGTTGCCAAATTATATTTATATGAATACAATGGCCTTGAAAATAAGAGCCAACAACAACAAAATACAACTTTTAATATTCACGCCGGAAAGTTTGGCGTTTTAAAAACAATGAACAAATAAGTCGTAGTAATGATAAAAGAAACTTGGATCGACAACATGGCAACTTCCCAAATTAAACCAAGTAAAATAACCTTAACTCATTAGGCTTTAAAGCAAACATAACGTGTCATAACGAGCTGGAGACAGCCGGGCCTGTTATCGCATCACCGAGAGAGTGGCTGATTTCTTCCCCCAAGTAGTAATTAGTGCCATGCTAAATATAGATTCTGGCCCATAGCCAGCGTACAGCACCTTTGCTAATCGCCACCTGTTAAACGCGTACAAATAAATAACACATTATCTCAAAACATCCTCTCAGGGATTTTTAAGAATACATTCCCAGGTCAAACTTATCCCCACGGATAACTAGTTTGCCGGAATGATATCGCAGTCATGGACAGGCTTTACCTCTCCTCATCATCATCACTTACACCCAAAAATACGTGGCACATTTCTCGAAGATCTCGTCGTAGCATTAATCAGCACACCTCTCAGATAATGACATACAACATGTCCAAATGACAATAAAGAATAAATAACAGGATCAGTCCTAGCCCGAGTTATCAAAGCAACAAAATGCAAGTTTTCCCCCCACGTAATAATTAGTTTAACATATCATTAAATCAGTCCATTTATCATTGTCGTTCCTAGGTTCTCATTCATGGCTACACTTTTTATAGATACGTTAATCGATGCGGCCGTTTCGCTATAAGAATTACGTAACATAAGGACCACATTTAAATTACAAAATTTACTGTACAACATAATTGTCACGCAATGCCAAAATTTACTACACGCATGTCAGTTAAGAAATCAAACCCTGAAATTTAAATTAAACCACACAAATAAAATCTATACAAAGTTCCACACATCTCTCGCGATTCCCCTCGTCCAAAATCAATAAATCAATTTTTTAATACTCATCACTTAAACTGCTTTCCAGAGGCCTCCCGCCTCGTCAATTCCCATCATTAGGCCGTTAGCCCATAACACTGATGGTAATGGAGGATGAAGCTTGCTGTCTTCTCTCCATGGTCGACATTTTGCTGCTGTTAAAACACAATTAAATCAAAGTTTTTAAACTGTTCTATCTGCGTTCTAAGTATTTTATTTCCTCAGATCGTCCTATGCAGAATCGTCGACTTTCCCTATTCTATGGCTAATTGCCATCTCACAATTTATGAAAATTTCCAACTTCGTTGCCGACACACAACTATAATTTTAAAACCATATCGTCTTAAGGACGTCTTAAAAGACTGTCGAAGAATAATTAGGAGTGTCCCGGTTCATCTCAGACATTTGTATATATACAGAAAGCCTAAAGTTTCAATGGTGGGAGAAAAACAGCTCCTCAATATTTTAAGTAATGGGCCTATAATTATGTGTGACCTCTCAAAATTCTTGTATTTTCACACAGGTCGCGAATCTGCCGTCGAACAAGCAAACCGATCGCTAGATCTTTTTATATCCGATTGCCGCGCAAAACACACTGACGCTATGTTCTGGCGTCATGTTTTCTTATTGGTCAGATAAGTTGGCGTTGGAGCTCTGACCTTACAAATCCCGCCCTTATTTTGACGTCACGACTATTCTCCTCTCTCTCACTCCTTGCCTTGTACGCAGCATTTTGGCCTTTTATGGTCACGTACGCCACAGCGTCATATCTGATTTTCTCAGAAATCCAAGAATAACATTGGTTGTGAAACTATTGGTCATTTCCACCCAGCACGTAGCATGTCTTACCAAGTCCAGATTTCTTGCTACATCAATATTACTCAAATATCCAGCATATCATGTATTTAGTATTTCCATCGTTTTTATTAATATGAAACATTATTATTAGACACAATGATAAGGGTTCATCTGACCCCTAGTTGATGAAATTCGAACTCAAATGAAGTCGAATTTCACATCCCCTACTTTTCTGGCTCAAATTTGAAGTTGCTGGTCACCCTCAAATATAATGACTGTCCGCCTCTGTCTGTTTCAGTAGCCGTCTCGTTCCAAACTCATTAGGAAATTCCTGTATACTTATGCCCTCCGGCCTCTTTCCTTGCTACTCGTCTCCCCTCTCACTCTTTCAAAACATCAACATATTCATTAACGACTTCCGCCGGAACTTGTAAACACGTCAGAGATGTCTTTTGAGCGCTTTCACCACTCGTGTACCCCCGTATCTTTTGTTGTATGTTATCACGCGAATGTTTAATTTGCTGCAGTAACATTATTTCTCGGTTCGTATGGCTCTCTCTGATGATACAATTTTAAATTTGAGATATTATACACTGCCATGTTTCCTGTGCTCACCTCTCGGACTCTGTAGGCGTTGTTACCTAAGTTCGTAACCCCTAGTTGAACTTCCTTAAGCCGCTCCTGTCTCTTCTCCATTTTACCGTGATGTCATCTCCTTCTTCTCCCCCGCGTTGCCATCTTCTTCCTTCTCCCTTCTTCTTCTCCTATTCCCATACAATAACTTTTTTTTACCATATTTCGAGACCCTTGCCTGACACGGTCTGCGAATCTCTCCTGCTATTCTTCTGTTTCCTATTGTCGGCTGCTCTATTTTCTTCTTCTCCATGCAGCTCCTCCAAATATCTCTGGGTTTCTACATGCATGGCCTCCAACATTTGATGTGTTCCGTTTTCCTCCTCGTGGTTGTCGGGATTCTTCCGCCGATCTATCGCTCTTTCCCATTTATCATTATTTCCTTCCATGTTACGTGGCTCCTCCAGGTACTGTTGCGGGTTAGCGTGTCTCTCGTTCCAATTTCTCTGATCGTCCCTTGGATCCGATTGCTCGTTAAACCGCTGGTTATCTTGTGCGTTATATTGTTGATTGTAACGCCTATTGTCTCTGGGCCTATATTGTTGATTATAGTGTCCTCCACGCCATCCCCGATTATAAGGTGCGTTATTATTATTATTCCTATTGTATGACGTTTGGTATCTCCTATTATCTCGCCACTGCTGATTGTTTGTGTTCCGGTAGCGGTTAGTTCCTTCCTGATTGTTATGGTTTCTGTCCCTATTTTCGTATCTCGGTTGAGATCTCGGCTCATATTCTTCGGTGCTCTGCCGTCTTTGGTTATCCCCAGTGTTTGTACCTTGCGACCTCGTGTTTTTGTTCGGTGTCTTGACTACTTCGACTGCATTAACTAACTCTATCTGTCTCTTCTCTCTCGGGTTGATGTAATTAGTGGTTTCATCTATCTTCCTTAATACCTCTTCTGCCTGGACCACGGTCGTAATATTTGCCGCCACCAAGAATTGCTGAACGCTAATAGGCATCTGCTTTCCTATAGTAGTTATTAGCTCCATTTCGCTAGGGGGATTATCAAGATCTTGCAATTTGACAAGTTGCATGGCGAAAAAATCTGCATATTTCGTCTGATGCGTGGAATGGTATTTGCGCGAGTATAAGTCCATTCGCAAGCTTTGTTGATACGACCCACTCCAGTATTTGCTTAGGAAGGCCTTGTGGAAACCTTCCATTGATTTAAATGTGTTCTTAAATCCAAGATACCAGGTAAGTGCTGAGCCCGCCAAAAATTTTTCAACCATTCTTAATTGTCGCGTTGAGCTAACATTTTGGTCCGAAAAATATTCTGTCAGTTCCCTTAAGAAAGCTTTAGGTGTCCCTCCGCTCTCTGGTAAAAACTTATTCGGTTTAAATTCGTTTCCACGGATGACTTGTATAACTTGCGTGGGAAGTTGTGTGTTTTGAGGTGTCGAGCTACGACCCTCATAATTCTGGAATGCTTGCGTGTCTACCGTTCTTGGACTTTGCCCAAGCTCGTGGCTGTCTATTGTGTGCTCTCTTTCCGCATTCTCCCCTTTCCCCTTTTCCATTAGTGTCGCAAACATCGTATTATGTCCAAGTGACTGCAACTCCGATTTTATCATGCGGTCCTCTTGAATTTGAAATCTTAACTTCATATTTTCTTCTAACGCCTGTATTTTCGCGTTATTTTCCCCTAGCTTCTTGCTTACTGCGAGCCGTTCATCTTTCGAATCAGCGCTCATCTTGGTCCAATCTTTCCTAATAGTATCCTTCAATTTAACAAAGCGTTTTTCGACTTCCTGTTGATTAGCCTCCTGATTATCTTCAAGTTTATCTATCCTTTCTCCCAGAGAAATGTTGTTCTGTTCTAATGTTTGTTTAATTTCTTCCTGGTCAATTTCTAACTTTTTCCATTTCTTAATTGATTGTATTTCTAATTTGTTGAGTTCCGTCACTAAGCCCGTGATATTGTTATCTACTGTAATTATCTGATCTTGCATACCCTGTGTCCCTCGTTCGATCATCTCAAACCTTTTTTCTAAGTTTGTGTGTGCTTCTTTGATTTCAGATGAGCTGGTCAAACACGCTTGCTCGATTTGTGCTAGTTTTGCCATAACAGTCTCATCCATTCCTTTTATTTCCTTTTTAAACGAATCTTCGATACCTTTTATTATTCCTAATTGTTTGGTATTGTTAGTGCTAACGTCCTTTGCTAATTGGATTAGCTGTTCTTTTGTGTGCTCTTTGATTTCTACCGTTAGCGCAGCTAGATTTTGAGTGTTCCTTTCGTCTTGTGCGTTTAATATTTCATTGTTTTTCTCAGACTGCCTATGTAATTGTTCACTAACCAGAATGTTTTGTGTAGCGATTTTCTGATTTATATTCTCGTTAACTTCAGATAGTTTTGTGTTTAACTGTGTCTGTATTTCTTCCGATTGTTTATTTATAGCAGCTAACTGTGTCTGCGTTTCTGTCGATTGTTTATTTATGGCCGTTAACTGTGTCTGCGTTTCTTCACTATTTGCCGCTAACTGTGTCTGTATTTCATTGGTTATGTCTTTTCTCATCTCACTAAGTTGTTCTCGCGTACGAGCGGATGCTAGTTCAATCACTTCGCGAATTTCTCCCAGAGTTGCCATCACAACAATAATATATTTGAGACATAGGGAAATGACATAAGGGCGGAGCCCTGGATACGCGCGCTCACATATATTAAATATACACACATTAACCCTTTACATACTCAGTTCATTTACTTTAAATTACTCCCACAAACTATAGCATCACTGAGTATAATTTACTTATTATTCCATTTAATTTTAACCCTTTGATTCAGTTATAATCTTCCTGACCTTACTTCACTTACAAATTTTAACCAATTAATAGAGTATTAATTAGTTTTTAAGGTCTAACCTTCCTGTCAAATAATTCTTTGAGTTTGGCTTTTCTACACAAAGCTAATTTAATTTTATTGGGCGCCTGGAACAGTTTGTTCTAATTTTAATCAAAGTTCAAACACTTAACTTGTTCCACATTTACTTTATTGCAAACTCCATGACTTTATATTTTCAAACATTTGGCGGTACTATCTTCGCCTAACTTACGTTAATAAACTTATCACATGCCGGTGATCTATTTTTTTTACTCTAAAACACAAATGCCACACGTTCGGAAGCCAAAGTAACTCTTATAAACCCTTTGGAAAATAGCATGTAGACAAGATTCAAAATTTCGGGGTCGTAATGGATTCTTGTGAATGTGATTTAGAGGTTTTGCTATCAACATAACTTCCAGGATTCATAAGGTTAACTTATTATTATTATAAAGCCAAGAAAAACAACAGGATCTACTAACAAATGAAATTTATTAACTGAATCAAACATAAAAAGGAAAACTATAACCACCCTTTTATTGTTCACTCGCGTGAACAGATCTAACACTGACCAGCCTGACGTACCGTGACGACACGGCATGACAGCTGTCAACAAGCATTGTGACTGAAATGTCACTTAAGTCAGAGTAACAAAAGAAAACGGATCACAAGATCCAAATATAACAAACAAATAAAATAGTACAAAAATTCAATATTTATGAGCGACACGGGTTTTAAGACTAGTTCAAGTAATGAGCATTTTGACGGGCGCTCGTTTCCGACCAAAACAGTTGGTTCGGGAACGGACTCCGTACTGCGAAGGATGAATTACGGAAATGTGGGAACAACAATTACATATTTATATACACTACTGACATGCTCTAACCTTAGATTACCACAACCAAATACACGTGTGTATTATTTAAAATAAGGGCTGCGGAATTACCGACTTATACCTTAAACACTAGGAAGGCATAACATGACATGAACAGGTTTGGCCGGTTGCCAAATTATATTTATATGAATACAATGGCCTTGAAAATAAGAGCCAACAACAACAAAATACAACTTTTAATATTCACGCCGGAAAGTTTGGCGTTTTAAAAACAATGAACAAATAAGTCGTAGTAATGATAAAAGAAACTTGGATCGACAACATGGCAACTTCCCAAATTAAACCAAGTAAAATAACCTTAACTCATTAGGCTTTAAAGCAAACATAACGTGTCATAACGAGCTGGAGACAGCCGGGCCTGTTATCGCATCACCGAGAGAGTGGCTGATTTCTTCCCCCAAGTAGTAATTAGTGCCATGCTAAATATAGATTCTGGCCCATAGCCAGCGTACAGCACCTTTGCTAATCGCCACCTGTTAAACGCGTACAAATAAATAACACATTATCTCAAAACATCCTCTCAGGGATTTTTAAGAATACATTCCCAGGTCAAACTTATCCCCACGGATAACTAGTTTGCCGGAATGATATCGCAGTCATGGACAGGCTTTACCTCTCCTCATCATCATCACTTACACCCAAAAATACGTGGCACATTTCTCGAAGATCTCGTCGTAGCATTAATCAGCACACCTCTCAGATAATGACATACAACATGTCCAAATGACAATAAAGAATAAATAACAGGATCAGTCCTAGCCCGAGTTATCAAAGCAACAAAATGCAAGTTTTCCCCCCACGTAATAATTAGTTTAACATATCATTAAATCAGTCCATTTATCATTGTCGTTCCTAGGTTCTCATTCATGGCTACACTTTTTATAGATACGTTAATCGATGCGGCCGTTTCGCTATAAGAATTACGTAACATAAGGACCACATTTAAATTACAAAATTTACTGTACAACATAATTGTCACGCAATGCCAAAATTTACTACACGCATGTCAGTTAAGAAATCAAACCCTGAAATTTAAATTAAACCACACAAATAAAATCTATACAAAGTTCCACACATCTCTCGCGATTCCCCTCGTCCAAAATCAATAAATCAATTTTTTAATACTCATCACTTAAACTGCTTTCCAGAGGCCTCCCGCCTCGTCAATTCCCATCATTAGGCCGTTAGCCCATAACACTGATGGTAATGGAGGATGAAGCTTGCTGTCTTCTCTCCATGGTCGACATTTTGCTGCTGTTAAAACACAATTAAATCAACGTTTTTAAACTGTTCTATCTGCGTTCTAAGTATTTTATTTCCTCAGATCGTCCTATGCAGAATCGTCGACTTTCCCTATTCTATGGCTAATTGCCATCTCACAATTTATGAAAATTTCCAACTTCGTTGCCGACACACAACTATAATTTTAAAACCATATCGTCTTAAGGACGTCTTAAAAGACTGTCGAAGAATAATTAGGAGTGTCCCGGTTCATCTCAGACATTTGTATATATACAGAAAGCCTAAAGTTTCAATGGTGGGAGAAAAACAGCTCCTCAATATTTTAAGTAATGGGCCTATAATTATGTGTGACCTCTCAAAATTCTTGTATTTTCACACAGGTCGCGAATCTGCCGTCGAACAAGCAAACCGATCGCTAGATCTTTTTATATCCGATTGCCGCGCAAAACACACTGACGCTATGTTCTGGCGTCATGTTTTCTTATTGGTCAGATAAGTTGGCGTTGGAGCTCTGACCTTACAAATCCCGCCCTTATTTTGACGTCACGACTATTCTCCTCTCTCTCACTCCTTGCCTTGTACGCAGCATTTTGGCCTTTTATGGTCACGTACGCCACAGCGTCATATCTGATTTTCTCAGAAATCCAAGAATAACATTGGTTGTGAAACTATTGGTCATTTCCACCCAGCACGTAGCATGTCTTACCAAGTCCAGATTTCTTGCTACATCAATATTACTCAAATATCCAGCATATCATGTATTTAGTATTTCCATCGTTTTTATTAATATGAAACATTATTATTAGACACAATGATAAGGGTTCACTACTTCATTGACTCGCCTAATTCTGAACATTTTGTAAATGAACTTTTAACTGTATCTTTTATAAGAGCACTTCTCTTATATATAGCCTACTTGTAAAACTTGAATGCAAGTTTATTGCAGTGTATCATACATGCAATTAGAAAATAAAGCTCGTATTTAAAGATATGTTATTGGTTTTTTCGTTTCACTTTCCTTTCTATAGTTTTTAACGGTGTTTTTCGAGCATATTCTGCATATTTAACCGCATATAATGGAGGTTTCGAGCATATATATCGAGCATATAATGGGTTTATAATGGTTTTTAGAGCATATAATGAGTTTTTCGAGCATATCTATCGAGCATAAAACACATGGTGTTCGAGCATATCTGGAGATTTTATCGAGCATATCGATCCGAGCCCTAATGATCACATTGTACCAACGTTACGATAGACTTAGGGTAGAGCGGGGCTATTCCGCTCATTTCAAATTTTTAACATTATAAATCAGAAACTATTCATTTTTCTAAGATGGAACCAACAGCAAAGCACACCTTATTTATTGCTTATTACATACGAATGTTGTCAAAATACAGTTATAACAATATACCGGCTTGATGAAATAAAATATAAATCAAAGCAAAAATGACGAATCACAAATTTAATGGGGCTATTACGCCCATGCTTGGGGCTATTTCGCTCACTGTAATAATGTCCTTTCCTCAACGGCAATTGCCACAAATGAAGTTTTCCTTCCTGTAACACGACACGATTCCAAGTTTCACAGTCTTTGCATTGAATCCAAGCACCCTTTAATGATGACTGAACGGTATAAAAGTTACGCCACAAAATCCTCATGTTGTTTCTTCCTCGTCAAAGTCTTTTGGTCGTACGGATTGAAGGTCCCGGACATTTGTCTTGCAAATGTCTCGAAAATGTTTTTGGCAACCTTTTCTTTACCGGCCTTATCAAATTTTAAGCTCCGTTTTGCCCTTCGAATCTGTTCTGGTGTGCATCCAAATCCTCTTGCTGCCAAGCATTTTAGCTGGGAAGCTAAATCCGTCTCCTCTTGCACACTAAATGCTGAGGGATGACCCAGTGGTTTGTCCACTATGATTTTCTCTAAGGGTCCTTGTCGTTTACGCAAATGAACACGATCTTTAAGTGTTGAATAAGGCACATTGCAAAGTCCAGCTGCATCTCTCATGCTTACATCGCCTCGTAATACACCTGAAATAGCTCGGTCAATATCTTCCTCCGACCATTTTCGAACTGGCCCTTTCCTTTTATACGTCCGTAATATCTCTAACGTAACAAGAAAGAGATACTAATCTGCTATCTGAAATAATTTGTTTGTAATATTATAACAAGAGAGAAGTCTTGGCTGAGCGGAGTAGCCCCCATATTTCTGGGCGGAGTAGCCCCAATTACTGAAATTTACAATAGCGCGTCTTGTGATAGCTGTAACCAAGGAAACGCGCTATCTGCTATGTCCAGATGTAACTTAACCTTCAGACTGCCAGGCGCCACACTTCCGGGAAAAGAAAAGCCGCTACTGTGGACACTAATCCTTAAGTTACAAGCACAAATTCTTAATGACGACAAATTCCACAACATAAACAATATACCTTGCAGTATTCTTCCTTTGTTTTACTCAACACTCAAGCTGTTACACTCAAACAAACGATAGATGTAGTAGCACAGAGACCGAGGGTCACACTGAACACAAAGGGCGATATCAGCTGAGCAGGATGGCTGCTCAGTGCAACGTCAAGCTTATTTTGAGCGGGAAAGCCGCGTGGGCGAATTAGCCCCGCCGTACCCTATACAAAGAATTCAAGTGTGAAGTTTTGGACCATCTGCCGTTTAGTCCAAACCATAACTGAATGATTTGCACCTTTCTCGAGAATTGAAGGTATGGTTGGGCGGCAATGTCTCGTCAAAAAGGAAAAACTTCAGGAGACTGTCCAGACGTACCCACCTCAGTGGCGGCAGAATATTTTGCCGAGGGCATTGGAAAGCTTGTGTAACGGTACGACAAATGTTTCAATCGTTTTGGCGATTATGTTGAGACATAAGAATAAAACAAGCAAACATTTACTAATAAAATCAGTTTGGTATGTCAACCTGTTATTTTTATACAGTCCATCGGAACTTAAAAAAAAAACGCCCTCGTATGTACTATGCGCGCTTTCAATAGCACAGCAGGGGGCCATGGCGCGCCACAAGCTCGGCCAAGGCCACCGCAGTAGCGAATAACAAAAGTGCCGCTTGCCGTTCTTACTTTATATGAAAGACCCTGGATAATAAAGTTATAATTAACGTTGAAATGAACAGTCGTATGCAACTCGCCTATAATGGTAATTAAGACACTCGTTTTATAAACATACTCGTGTCTTAATTATTGCCACTATAGACTCGTTACATAATGTCCTATTATTTATTTAACGTATGGCTTTTAGTGCCGGGAGTGTCCCAGGACATGTTCGGCTCGCCAGAGGCTGTAGCTGCTTCAAGCGGTCACTCAAGGGGTGAGCTACAAGTTCCGTTCAATTTCAGGTAGTTCCAACTTTCGCTACCAGATGTCACTGACACCTAGTGGTGAATGTTGGAACTCTGATAGAGCGTTTCAATGCAATCTAACCTAGAAATTTATCTTCACACACGTTTAGTTAGTGGAAGGAGCTTTTACATGCCATAAATCTATGACATGGGGCTGCCGGCTTTACTTCTCCTCCGAAGGAAGGCATACTGAGGATTTTAACGCTCTTAAAAAATACGACGACTTCGGTCGGGTTCGAACCAGCAATCTTCGGCATAGAAGCTCAGCATGCTACCGACTACGCCACCGAAGCCGATTTGCATGTGGTAAACAATTTCTATGGAACTTTGAATGCTTTAAATTTGATTAGCTTTTCTAAAAGCAATTATCTCTAAGTTTTCAGATTATGTCAAGTCAGTCAACGAGCTCTTGCGGCTGGCTGCGTGACTCTGCGGTAACGTTCTTGCCTGCTGATCCCAAGATAGCAGGATCGAATTTTGGCGCATTCAGTTGGCCTTTGGGGGTGCGCAAATGCGAGGGAGCAGTGTCAGTAGATTTACTGTCTCGTTAAAGATCCCTTTCGAGGCAAAATTCCGGCACCCCAGCGTCTCTAAAAGCTTCAGTAGTTAACAGGGACGTAATAGTACATTATGTAACGAGCCTATAATGGCAATATTTAAGACACGAGTAAGTTTATAAAGAGAGCGAAGAGTGTTTTATAATTTCCATACGAGTGTCTTAATTACCATTATAGGCGAGTTGCATACGACTGTTTATGTTCGACGATAAGTATAACTATTTTATGTTCGAACATAAATATTCGTAAATATCTGTCGAGATTTCGCCAGTTTTATGTATCGAACAGACCGCATGGGACGCAGAGGTACCATGGCCTCCTGGAATACCTCACTATGTCACTCGCCACGTAGTGAATTTTAAAATAGGAGGCCATGGAAGTGAGCGGAGGTGCGATGCTATCCTCACCTAATTGGCCACACAACTGTTTCTTGAGCTATGATTGGTGGGAGAAACTGTATCGTAATGAAAACTAACTTGCCACGGTGGGTGAGTGGATATCGTGTCGGTCTACTAACCCCAAGATTGCAGGTTTTACTCCTGGCCGTGGTAAGTGATTTTTGAAAGGCGGCCAAAATACGATACGCATGTCTTACGATGTTGGCATGTCAAAGAACCCATTTGAATTCAGTAGGCCGTGTTCATAATGAGAAAATTAATCTCGGGAGTTTCCGCCAACACAAAGTTCCTCATTTCTCTACTAGAAAGCGCTATAGTATTCAAGGAGCTTAGATATCTAACATCTAACCTCCTTGACTGTCATAGCCAAGGAACAACGAAATTTGACATGCAAGCTACCCTCTGGGTGTCAACTAACAAAGCTTGCACCCGGCACGCGAGGCCATACGATATGATTATTACAACGAAAACTTTACTATAATGAGCCTCCTTATAGTACAGTTTTCTGACATATAATATTTACATTTCGCCAGGGTCAAACATAAAACGAATAACATTATTATCACGATGTCACGATTTAGCGAACGAAACTCGATTTGTAGTGATATGTCGATTTGAATGGCTACCTGTGATTGACTAGTTGAAGCTATTTCACAACTCCCCCCGGGGGCTCACATCTAGTGGGACATGGGTTGTGACCATGGGGCCCCAACTGAGTCCGGGATGGCTTCCACTTACTTATACTGTACTTGTGCTCCTCTCAGTCATCTATTTAGGGGCAGATGACCTCGTAGTTCCGATCCTTAAAACAACAATAGCTAACTAACTCAGTCATCTTTTCTATCGATCTCCATTGGTCAACTCTTGTTCTCCTCCGACCCCGACGGTAATAATAATAATAATAATAATAATAATAATAATAATAATAATAATAATAATATTGTATGGCCTCGGAGACCGGGTGCAAGCTTTGTAATTTGACACCCAGAGGGTAGCTTGCATGTCGAATTTCGTTGTTCCTTGAATCACTATGAAAGTCAAGGAGGTTAGATATCTAAGCTCCTTGAACACTATAGCGCTTTCTAGTAGAGAAATGAGGTACTTTTTGTTGGTGGAAACTCCCAAGAATAATTTTGTCATTATGAACACGGCCTACTGAATTCAAATGGGTTCTTTGACATGCCAACATCGTATGACATGCGTGTCGTATTTTTGCCGCCTTTCAAAAAAAAAATCACTTGCCACGGCCAGGAGCGAACCTGCAATCTTGGGCTTAGTAGACCGACACGCTATACACCCACCCACCGTGGCAAGCTACCCCGATGGTATTAGGGTATCAGAGGCCTAGAGAGTCTTTCACTTTCCCGTCTTAATTAGCCCTACTCTCATCTTTCCTGATATCCTCATTCAGACCTCTTGTTTTGTTTTCATTATATTTCCTGCCTTCTGCTCAAGGCCCTAAAGGAGGCAGGGTGTGTTTAACCCCACCATGGATAGTGCTACACCCTCATGGGCTCACGGTTGGAGAGCTCGGAAGTTGGCGTCCCCGAGGGCTTCCTGAGCTGGGTCCGGGTTTTCTCCTTCTTCCATTGCCTTTGGGGCGGTCCCTCTACTCTTTCCCTTTCCTCTCTGCCATTCGTGGCTCTCATTTCATTCAAGTCCTTAATTTTCGTTCTTCCCCTGTGTTATGTTTTCGTTATTCTTATTTTTGCTCTCCATTTCCTCTTCTGCGAAGGTGGATCAAAAAGTTAGTTGCACTAACGCGCTGCAGCAGCGCGCTGTGTGTTGCAAACGTGGACACAGAGGAGAAAGGGACAGACACTGCCCACACATCTGTTAGGCAGGTCGCTGTGGTGTCTCGTCTTGTACGGTGTGAATAGCGGCCAAAAGCAATGGCGCGTCGACTGGACGTTGACTCCAAATATGAGGTGCGTGCGACAATCCGATTCCTATGGGCCAAAAGGAAGAATTGCACGGACATTCATCGTGAAATTAGTGCTGTGTATGGGGAGCGGGCCATTTCCCGGCAAGGGATCGTAAGGTGGTGTCAGCAATTCGAAGCCGGACGCACGGATATCACGGACGAATATCTCGAGGGCAGGCCCGCAACGTCCAGGACCCGTGCAAATGTCAACAGTGTGAATGCGTTCATTAGACATAACAGTGGTCGACATTCCTAGACCGATGAGGAGGTGAAGGCCGCTGTCTCCGTGTGGTTGCAGGACGCTGGAGGAACTTTGTATGCATCCGGAATCGACAAGTTGGTTGTGCGTTCGCAGAAATGTTTGGAGTCTCTTGGAAACTATGTGGAAAAGTGACGTTACATTGTATGTCGGTATAGTCGTGTTGCTGTTGTATAGGTGGTGTAATAAATGGCCATAACTGGGAAGTGCAACTTATTTTCTGAACTGCCCTCGTAGTATGTAAGTCAGCTGTTAGTTGTAAGTACCGGTAGTTAGTTTTAGGTAGGCGGCTTCGGTGGCGTAGTTGGTAGCATGCTGAGCTTCTATGCCCTAAGTCGCGGGTTGAAACCCGGCTGAATTCGTCGGATTTTTAAGAGCGTTATAAATCCCTCAGTACGCCTTCCTTCGGAGGGGAAGTAAAGCCGGCGGGCCATTGTCATTGATTTATGGCATAAAAAGGGCCTTCCAATAACTACACTAATGTGAAGCCAAAATTTGTAGGTTAGATAATTTGATAACGCTATATTAGTTCCAACGTTCGCCATCAGATGCTGGCTGCGATGGCGTCTAGTAGCCAAGTCTGCAGCTAGGTGTCGTGGACAGTAGCATTTGGTAGCAAAGGTAGGAACTACTTGAAAAATTGATCGTCTGCAGTCCTTGCCTGAATCACAGATAACTCAACACTACTACAACCATCACGATTAACACCGGTTATCAGACAAATTCTACACACACACACACAAAGTACACGGGGCTACATGACCGCGTTGTCGCAGTCCCTAAACTAAGGAACCAATCAACGAAGTTTTAGGTACAGTTTCATTTACATTTTCACTATCACCCAAACCATTAGGGGCCGATAACCCAGATGTTAGGTCCCTTAAAACAACAATTATCATAATCATCATTTCCACATCTGACCGCTAGATAGCTCTAGCGTAGCACTGACACGTCAAGTCGGAAGTAACGATGGCATTACTATATATTTAAAAGGGATAGTTCTCAACTTTTTTGTTGTAGTGTGAGTTGTCGCTTTATACTGGTTTAGGCTCGTTGAGTAACGTGTTTCCAAGAAGCAGTGAAGTCGTATATCGTCTCTAGCTTTAGACAAGTAAATAATGAGTCCACGTTACGTCTGCTGAAGGTCATGTTCCAGTCACCAACGCACGAGGGTAACTGATGATGATGATAATTGGTGTTTTTTAAGTGCCCTAACTTCTAGGTTATCGGCCTCTAATGGCGTGGTTGATAGTGAAAATGAATGATGATGACATTATACCTACAACTAAACCTAATTACTGACTTTACATATAACTTACGTATTCGAAGAAGTGAGGACAAAACGTAAATGATGATAATAATAATGATATTTGTTTTACGTCCCTTTTAACTCCTGCGGCTTTTAGAGAAACCGGGGACGTAAAACCAATAACGTTATTATCTTCCAGGAAAAACGTTTCTCTTGCTGGGATATATGCTGTTACCGTTTTTACTATTCTTGACATCCATCAACACACAAATATATTTTTTATTTACAATCTCAAATAATACATAACAATTTCAAGATTCTATTTTGTTTCTTCACTGCCTACTTGATTGTTCTCGCACTGCCTTCTTGATACTCTGATGCTACAATGCCATTCTGTTAAGTGCATATTTGCTTGCTCTTATGGTCCTTTTGATAGATCTTGCTTTCACGTTTTCTAGTTTTGCCAGGGTCACTGATTTTCAGTTCGTTCCATATGAGTTCAATCCCGTATGTAGCCATGGGGACGATTGTAGTTTCTAACAGTCTCATCGATGTTGCTAGTTTTACTGATGTGATGTTCTTGATGTTGCACATTGCACGGGTTTTGAAGATAAATCACAAGATCATTCTTCTGTCATTCCACTATCAAACTCTATCATCCCTGAAACATGAAATGTAACCAGTGAGTTTTCCAAACCATCAACTCAAACCACAAGATCAGGTCGATGTGTCACCTTTCTAGAAGATTTATGGACGTTTCTCACTGAGGAGGGAGTGTGTGGAGGTTGTAAGCAACATCTGTAATTTGTGTTCTTTGCATTTTTTTGTTCTTTCTTAATGATCATGTCTCTTTTTTTAGTATTTTTCTCCGGTCAAAAATATATAAATTAACAATGGATTCTAATTTAATATCCAATGTCAAAAACAGTCCTGATAAATTATGTATTCAACAAAACGAAATCAAAAGAGTGAATTCTCTCAAATATCTCGGTGAATGGATTACAATAAATAATAACGAGAAAAACAGCCTAACAGTTAGAACAAAGAAAATGAATATAGCTTTCCAGCTCACCAGGAACATTTATAAGAAAAAAGCATTACCTAATTCTATTAAAACTAAACATTATAATACTGTTGTGAAACCAGAGGCCTTATATGGATCTGAAACGCTCAAATTAATGAATAAAGGCGAAATTAACAAAATCATGGTCATGGAAAGGAAAATAATTAGAAGTATACGTGGCCCTAGAAAAGTAGGAAGCAGATTACAACAGACCTGGACCAAATGTTGAAATTTATGAGCATGTAGAAAACATGCTACATACCATGCGATGAAGAAGATTGTCCTTTTTTGGACATTTACAAAGAATGAACGATGACAGATTGACAAAGAAAATTTTCAATAAAATTATGAAAGTTAAGATACAGCCAGCTTGGTTTCAACAGACCTTGAATGACCTTAAAGAGGCCAATATAAAAATTGAAGACATTCCTAATAGACAACTCTTTCGGAACAAAATTAAAACAGTCACCTTCAATGAGGAACTAGAGAGAAGCAGAAAACAGCCACACAACATTGAGGAGCTCCGGCAACAACAATCTGAAAGAATGAAGCAATTTTGGGTGACCAAGAAGAAATCATATAGCAAAACTTGATGTATTGATTTAACGTGCTCTATTAAGGGCTATTCGATTAAATAATAAAGATGGCAAGGACTTCCAAGAATTAGCTTCAATGTCGATAGCGGATATGAGAGTCTAAAAACTATAACTGTAATTTTACAATAAATTGTAAGACTAACAAGGACCTGTCCTTGTTTTTCGAGTATTAAAGCATTAGGCCTATGACATCAGTGGTGACGGCAATGAGTGGAAATACAGCCGAAAACATTTGAAGAATAAGACGCACGTGCAATCAGTCAGTCAGTCAGTCATAAAATACTACAGTGCTGTTGACTTTTCGATAACATCTAGGATGCGGTATTCTTCAGAGGAACGCTTCCGTCAAGTCAAGAACAAATACAATGTCGCACTGAATCATGGGTATTTGTCGAGTGACGCACTAGCTGTCGCGTTGCTTAGCAACCCTCTAACAGATGGCTTGGGTCAGGCGATGTGATACGCGTCTTGGAAAACCACCAGCAATATATCACTTTATTAAAGGGCGATGTTGCAAATGTTTTCAAATCCCGGCGACATATTCAAGTATAACTTTACGTATAATATTATTCTATTTAATTATTAATATACTCATTCATTGTGTATTTATTCATTCTTTAATTAATTATTTATGCATGCATTTATTTCTTCATTTATTTATTTATTTAGTTATTTATTTAGTATTCATACATTTATTAATTTTTTAAATTAGTTAATTTATGTTTTGTTTTTCGTTTATTTATTTGTTCTTTCTTTCTTTCTTTCTTTCTTTCTTTCTTTCTTCGTTTTTCCCACTGAGGGAGCACGTTTGAACTTGTTGACTTGGGTTGACGGTGTTTTCCTCTTCTTCTCCTCCCAAAATCTCCTCATGAAATCACTATGCTCCTTCTTAAGTTCCTCCGTCCATTTTTTCAGTGGTCTTTTTAGCTTTTTATTAGTTTTTGTTATTTATCTATATTATTTATTTATTATTATTACTTCGTTATTTTTTAAAAATTATTTTTTGTCTTTTCTTACTTTTCATTTTTTATTTTTTATTTTACTTATTTGGATATTTATTTATTTATTATTTATTTATTGATTCCTTCCTTGCTTGGTCATTTATTCATTCTTTCTTTTTTTTTTTTTTTTAATCGTTTCGGTCGTCTATGGACCACGTTATTTCAACTGCCTTTTCCCTCGTTCTTTCACATTGGCCCAGTATTCGCGCATTCTTCTTCGGTGAGCTTCCCTTCGTTCTTCGGTCCACTTCTTGCCAGTTTTCAATATAGGTTTTGGCTGAAAACTCCGTATCTCCCCAAGTTTCTTCTTCAAAGAGTCACGTTCCAAGATGTCCTCATGTGATATCCCCAGTTCTTGTAGGTCTTTTTCCACCTCTGTAAACCAGATCCCTTTGGTTTTCTTTCCCACAAAGTAGGCACAGATTCGATTGGACAATCTTCCGGAGTTCATTCGTGTTAAATGGCCATAAAAGGAGAGTCTTCTTTTGCGAATGGTGTCCGTTATTTTCTCCACATGTAGATAGAGTTCATCGTTGTGTCGTCTTCTATACTCTCCTCGTTCCTTGACCGGGCCCAAGATCTTTCTCAGAATCTTCCTCTCTTTGGCTTTGAGTTGTTCTGCCAGGCCTTTCTTATTCATCGCCAGGCATTCTGATGCATATAACGCCTCCGGGCGTATAACGGTAACGAAGTGCCTCAGTTTGGCCTTGAAGGACATTGATCGTGATTTGTAAATGTCTTTGGTTAAATGGTAAGCCATTTCCATTTTGTTAATCCGTGCCACGAAGGATTCCTTTTCACGAATGTTGGGCTCAATCCATTCACCCAGGTATTTGAATTTCTCTACCTGATGTATTTGTCCTCCATTCACCGTAAGTTCTCTGGGTTCCGACTTGATGTTCGTTATAAACTGCGTTTTCTCAAACGAAATCTGAAGACCTGCCTTTGCTGCTTGCACCTGTAATTGATTGATTTGTTGTGTGGCTGTGTCAAGAGAATTAGAGAAAATTGCAACATCATCTACGAAAGCTAAACAGTCGATTGTCAGGTTTTTGTTCTTACAACCTAGTCTGACCCCATTCTCTATACCATCCTTACACAATTCTTTACGCCATTCTCGAATAACTTTCTCAAGAACACAGTTGAATAAAAGAGGCGAGAGCCCATCTCCCTGTCTCACCCCTGTCCGTATTGCGAAGGATTCAGAAATCTCTCCCCTGAATTTCACTTTGGACGCCGTATCCAATAGGGATTGGTGAATGATTGCTCTTGTCTTATTATCTAAACCAAATTCTCTTAAAACCTGGATCAGGGTACTTCGATCCAGCGAGTCGTAAGCCTTCTTGAAATCAACAAAAGTCACAACAAATTTCTTACTTCTCAGATTCATGTACGATAGAATTGATAGATTCATTCTTTCATTATTATTTATTCATGCATTTTTTAATTTATTATTTATTTTTAATATTTTTTATTAATTATTTTTATTAATTTTCATTACTAATTTATGGTTTTTATTATGATTATTATTTATTTACGTTTGTTTGTTTGTTTGTTTATAAAGTGGTAATTCAACCTCAGGTCTATTGAGTTGATCCATTGTAGCCTAGAGCTGCAGGGGTTGTCAACAAGAAATCAGGCGTTCTCCTTGATATTTCCTCTTCTTACATCAAGACACAATGTGCTCAATAGTTTGTGAGGGACCATCACAGTCACACTAGCTGATGGGAATTATTTTCCCCCACTTGTAGAGGGATTCAGGACAGATACCATCGCTGGTCCGAATCATATCCTGAGCAGTCCATGTCTTCCTGGGTAAATCAAAACCAGCTACAGGGTCTTTTGTTATTAAGAACGGATTAGCAGACCCGTGCGAAAAATCTCGCATGTTCATAAACCACACTTTCCCCAATAGGTTTATAATGAGAGACTTAGGAAAAAGGTTGTTATGTTATTATTTCAACCAAATGATTATAGAACACTATTTACATTTCAGTTAGAATTTCAAGTTCTACAATCCCTAACTTAAGAAGGCAATCGCTGAAAATTCACCGGTTATTCGATATTTATGAAATTATACGATTTGAGTACTCATTCCTTTGATTTACTGTTTCTGAAATCCATGCAAAATGATAAAGGAAAGACCTCAGATTGTTAAAATGACATGAAACAGGCGTTACAATGGCCAAAATGTGAAGTGGACAGCAATTATGGAGCGTATTTTCCTACAGCAACAGCATCTGCAAATCGCACACTTCGTATAATTTTTTTAAAGTCGTCCTTTAAAGAAATTATTAGATATTTATGAAATTAGAGTGCACTGCTAAAGTCTATTCTCTTTCATTTGAATGCTCATTTGTGACGATCGGTCGCTTGTGAGCGCCGCAGGAGGGATCTATACTACTGAAATAATAGCCTATATAAATGATGATGAGACTTGAGATACGACACTAGAGCAGCGGTTCCCAAACTGGGTTCCGCGGAACCCTAGGGTTCCATGAAGGCATTCAGGAGTAAGTTGAATGCTGACCCAGATTTACGTATTCAGCTGTCGGACATAAAGCCCGATTTCAAAACTATTTTGAGAACGAGAATGAAACAATTTCATTAATCACATTAGAAATAAGATGGAAATCCAATTTTTATTGCTCTAAAATAAATGTTTATATTTTTGTACCAAAATAAAGGCTTGTATGTATATTTAAAATATGTTCTCTTTGTTTCCAAATCTACTACGTTAGCGTTAGGCTATACAAAACACCCGGGCAATAAGATGATGATGATGATGATAATTGTTGTTTTAAGGGGCCTAACATCGAGGTTATCGGCCCCTCGGGCAATAAGAATAGATGGAAGCAGGAAAAACGTTGTGGGTTCACAATGCACAGTAAAAATCAGGGATAGAGTTCGGGTTCCGCGGAATGAACATGACTTCTGAAGGGTTCCGGGATCGCAAAGGTTTGGGAATCGCTGCACTAGAGGTCCAATCTTTCGTCCACTGGGCATTCTGGTCGGAATGGTTCTCCATGAGACTCTTGAGAAAACTTGCGAGGATGTTCATCTAGCGGAAGTGGGCCAGCTAGCGTTACACCAAGTAAGAATCTGGGAGTATTTCAGTGGAAGGGACTGCAGCCCCCCGTCGGCCCCTACTCTGGATACGGCCCTGACTAGTGGTGCATGGTTACGATGAGCTCATGACGCCACTGACAAGCTGAATGCTGTATAAAGTTCCGGTATGGCGCCTATCATGCAGACCGTGTCGAGATTTGTAGCCCGTGAAGGCTAGTCTTACTCATGCGACTCTGTGATAACATCTTCATGGACAATGGAGCATTGCTATACTGAATACGTTATTTATGTACCACTCGCCCAAAGCCAGTTTTACCAATTTAGTGACTATTTAAACTCCCGTATAACAGGGGATTTTTTTTTCTTTATTGATAACATTGGAATCGAGCGACTTTTGAATATTGAAGTTTTAACGTGGATATATTTTAGGACTGGGAGTTTTCTATCTGTGATTACCGTGGACAAAAAAAAAAAAGAACTAAATAGCCTGTTTTCATATATCCAACCGGTCTCACTTCGGACATGAGAAATAAAAACGAGATTGAAAAAATGCACAGCCGCCATTTTTAAGTTATCATAAAATTGCATTAAATTAAACGTCGGTATATTAAGTATATTTGAGCTCACCAGGTTATTGAATGACCCATAGGCGAACTTATGTTAATTGCCTCTATCAACATACAAAATTTCAGTTTGTTGTAATAGATTCGTAGATATTGAGAACCGTCTAAATAATTCGGATGGTCACCGTGTTGGTTTGTTATATATGTAGGCCGTAGAGTTATGTACCATTCGATGAAGATTATTGCGTAGGTTCAATATTTTAACTTTCAATTAGATCGCATAGGACAAAATATATAAACACTTAATTTTAAAATTTCGCACAACCGCCATCTTGAGGATATGTAAAACATTAAACTAAATTAGATTTCAATGCATTACAATGTGTATAAACATTTGCTGTACCCAAGTTTCACTGCGCTCGGATGGTTAAATAGCGAGAAAAGTCTATTTAAATGTTTCAACTTCGCTTGGCCGCCATGTTCGTTTTGTACTTAACAGGTTTATGAAAGTCACATGGATGAACTTCTAGTAGTACCCTTTATCACCGTACTAAATTTCATGGTGATACCTGTTACTGTTGCGGAAATATAGAATGCCAGTGAAATATTTCGCGCGGCTGCCATGTTGGATTGGTGAAACTTATTCAAATTTAAAAGTCACGGTTGAGGTCGAATGAGCTCGAGGTTAACCGAGTTTCATTGAAATCGCTTCGGCCATTTAGATTTTATTAGGGACACACACACATACACGCACACACACACACACGAACAAACTGTGATTTCATAAGCCTTTTTTTTTTCATAAATGAAAATAGGCTAAAATCATGACACATTGGTCACCATGGCAACAAGTGTTCATCATCTAGGCCTATGCATTCTAGTTCAGTAGAGACATCTTATATGTTGCTATGAGAACATCTTAGCTACTATTAATTATCATCAGTGGCGAGATAGCACGAACTCGTAGTGTTGAACTAGAAGTCCCTTAAGTTACTAAAAGTTGTTCAAAGTTTCCATTTTCTCTTCTAGCGTCACCGAGTGTTATTTTGAAATTTAAAATAAAAATCAGTGCTACCAACATACAATTTTAGTGTTAACAAAACATCACTAAAAAGTTACTAAATTTAAATTTCTTTAGGAAAATGACATCGCTGTTCCACCCCTTAAAACCTCAGTAACTACTAAATTTCTTTGATAGTATTATTTTAAATCCGTGAGGGATCTTGGCCTATTTCACTAAGACTACTCCCGAACTCAACAGCCGCGAGCCCTTGAGGTTGTAGCACTATCCAGGGTAGGGCTACACACACCCTGCCTCCTTTAGGGCCTTGAGCAGAAGGCAGGAGATACTATGAAACGAAAAAGAAGAGGTCTGAGCCCTCGAAGAATGAGGGATCAGGAAAGATGAGACAAGGGCCAATTAAGGCGGGAAAATGGAAGACTCTCTAGGCCTCGGAAACTAGAATATCGTCGGGGTCGGCAGAGGACAAGAGTTAACCAAAGGAGGTGGACAGGGCAGATAGGAACTGGCACAAGTAAATGGAAACAGTGCCGGACTCAGCTGGGGTCCCGTGGTTGCCAACCCACGTCTCACTATGTGTGGGCCCCCGAGGGGAAAGGAGGAGGAACAATAGTGAAAGAATAAAGGAATTCTGGAAAGGAAAGAAAGGACTAGCTAGAAAACCAATTCAAGGATTCATCCAAAAAACACCAGACAAGTCCAAAAATTGACTTTTTGAGATCAATACATCTTCATCCTCGTCAAGGCCAGCTCTACGTATAGATATTATTGCTGCTCCAAAAAGCAGACAGGTCGGGTTATTTATGAGTGTGAAATATTGGGGATTCTGCAAAAATAAGAAAAGTCCAATGTTTTTCCAAGATAATTAATTACCTGGAATGTTTGGCATTCAATAATGATTTGTACTTTGTTAGGATTTACATAATATATAATGGTATTTGAGGATAACAATATTTTTAATTTTTGTATTCAACTAAGATTTCGGCAAAAAACCAGACTAGTCCAAAGGCTTTTTTTTAATGTGTAACATCTTTCCACTCGGTTGCTGGATATTTTTGTGGGAGTGATTTTGAGAAAATGGGACGGAAGTGTGTAAGACGCACTGCCAGCTGGATCGTATCCCTCCTGGCTGCTGTGGAATGTTTATCTCATACGGATTACTTCAAGGTTTGGAGGCGCCATTACAAATATTCCTACAATAGATCATCTTCAAGTTGTCGTTCTTTGGTGTAAAAATATTCATTATATCATATTTGCTGAAAACAATTATGATTTATTAAAAGTCTGTTTTTCAATCTCTGGATAAGAGTGATCGGCATCTACTCCCCGATTAACTTTGCTCAACACTGTCATTCTGACGGTAAACGCTCATGCGAACTCTAGTGTCAACTGATTGAAACACAAAGCACATGGCACATGGTCGAAGTCTTCGTATCAGTATTTAAATGATGATTTGCTTTAATATGAAACACTGTAAGTAGTCGGCAATGCCGGTATTAAGTTTTTAGCACAATGGCTATTTAAATATTAACCCACATAACGGTAATGCAGTCATCAATATAATACATATCGTTGTGTTTATACGGGAACTAGACAAGCCTTCATGGACTATTGCTGAACACATTCTCTTCACTCACAAGAGGGCTTATTCATAAGGCATTTTAAACTCAATTTCACGCAGGAACATTATCGAAACAAGCAAAATATAAATGAAACTTAATTCCTTGATGCAGTATTATTGTACGTGAAAATAAGTCACCATCTTGTGCTCATTATTTGCGTGGTCAAAATAGCCGTGGTGTTAGTGACTTTGACTGTGAGTCTAGAGATCTTGGGTTCGAATCCCGAATGGGATGGATATTTTTGCTACCAGATTATCGTTTTAAACGATATTTATCACATCAATATGACTCATTTTAACAGAATCCATATGAAATTACGTGTTGGTCTGTGAATCAAGGGGTCCGGGAACTGGGCAAGCCTTTCATGATCTACTGCTGTGCACATTGCATTTACCCGCAAGTTGGCCTATTTATAGGGAATTTAAGGTTATGAGCGGTGTCGCGTCTATTAATCTAGTTGATCCATATCGTATTCTTTATTTAGGCTAGTGCTGGTGGAAGCTACAAATCATCTAATAAAATGAGTTCCGTATTATAAACTACAATATCTGTAAAACACTCCCTTTTACAATAGATTAATATCTGTGCCAATAATAGTATGACCTACCGGTGTATCAACAATTTCACGTGATGTTTCTTCCAGGTAACATGTTACACATCATATGCGACTACTGTAAGTTTCGTCAAGTTTTTTTTTTTTTTTTAGGTTAGTGAAGCTGTTAGTGATACAATAGGTGTTTTAAAAGCGATTTTTATTTCATTCGGCACAAATGAAGCTATACTATTGTTGTTGTTGTTGCTGTTGTTGTTGTTGTTTCTGAACAATTTATTTTTTGGGCTTATCTGGTTCTTGGAATGAACCCTTCAATTGCTTCCTGTGATCCAAAGAAGGCCAACATTGAAGAAAGAACAAGAATTAATTCGAGCGTACGAGAAAGTTTTCATATTTGTTAGAGAATTTCACTCTACGATGTTACCAGATCTCTCGCACCCGGACCTTGAATGTGACTTGTTGCAGAATAATTCAATTAACCTTGAAGGTGGTGTTTACACACGAGTGATGTAAGACGACACAATGTAGCCAAGTGTATAGTTAAGTCGGTCAAAGCTTCCATCTTTATTGTGTACCGCTTAACGCTCTTACAATAGAGCAATTCCCCTGTCTGTCCATCCGTTTGTTTATTTATTCGACTCCAATGAAAATATTCATAATGAAAATGACATGACGTGCTTCTATATTTAGATGATAGTGGCTCTTGATGAATTGTTTTTGTTTCTTTTTTAATTTTACCATCCAAATGATTCAGCAAATATCTAAATAAACAAAATTATTAAAGTGCCCACTGTTCACATCACAGTAACTAGAATTCTTCAATGTTGTTGTTGCTACTGCTGTTTCATTATGGTCTTGTACAAATACACTCACTCACCTACTCACTCAGAAGGCTTCTATGGGACACGAAGATCCTTCGCCGATTTCACAAAATGCCTCCACTGAACTCTGTTTTCTGCGAGTTCTTGTCATTTGTCCACATTCAGTTGTCTACAAAGGTTGGAGATTTCATTTTTCCAGGAACTTCATGGTCTTCCTACTGGCCTTTTTCCTCTTGGTTCTTCTTTAAAGACTTGTAAGACCATCACAAATCTTGAGATTTTGCGTAGGATAGGTAAAGATAAGTAGAAGAAGACGACCTGTGTCAAAATAGGAAGTTACAAAACTTGGGTCATATAATGAGAGGAGACAGGTATCGTCTTCTACAAGAAATTATTCAAGGGAAGGTTGAGGGTAGAAGAAGTCAAGGAAGAAAAAGGATCTCTCGGTTGGACAATAAAAAAAATGGTTCTAGTGTAGTTCCAGTGAACTTTTCAGTGCTACTAGATCCAAAAACCGGAATGCTGTGATGATCGTCAACCTTCTTAGAGGAGGAGGAGGAGGAGGAGGAGGAGGAGAAGAAGAAGAAGAAGACAACGAAAGAGAAGGGGACTATCCTATAAGAAGAAGACCATCCTATTATCTCCCATCCTTAGTACGTGACCAGCCCATTGAAGTCTTCTGGAGTTAATTATGTTGAGTATTGGTGTTTGCTGTGATAGTGAGTGTATGTCTTTATTTGATCTTTTTTCCCAGCTTTGAGATGCGGAGTCCAAAAATAGTCCAAACATGTTCCTATACACTTTATTTTCGAAAACTTGCAACTGATGTTCTTCTTGATTTGTTAAACTCCATGATTCTGCACCTTAAGTTAGAACTGGCCTAGTGATGGTATTGTATATTTTCAATTTTGTAATTCTTGTCAAAAATTTGGATCACAATAAAAACTGCAGAGAGTAGTACACGTTGTTAGCATTCTGTATTCTAACTTTAATTTCCACTTCTCTATGATTCAGTTCATCAATCATGACTCCTACGAATTTGAAATGTTCAACCTGCTCAAAACTATGCTTGTACAAATGAACAATAGAAAATTGTTATGTTTCTTGAGACGCGAAGTCCACTTCGACTATGTTCGGGTTTGTACAGCCAGCTAGGTGAGTTTTGTGACTCATTGTGTCAGTTTCTATCACTCTACCCTCGCTAGTGCTCGAATCCCCCCGTCTCTCCTCTTCTCGTGACACGTAAAAGGCACGCTCCCACGTGGTGTAGTGAATTAGCAGTAGGCTACTAAGTTCGTGCCTACCATAACAGCCAAGTTTCGAATCCCGCTGTGGACGATTCTTTGTTTCCGAATGAATACACAATAATGACACACTCACGTCAAGTAACGAATACGTCCCCAATCCACACGACCAGTAAGTCTTCAGGGCTTGTTTCATGAACAGGAGTCCATTAAACTAATCAATTGGATTCCTCGAGCTCCAGATTTGAACCCTATTGAACGTACCGTATGTGAGCAAGGTGGAAGGGCCATAATAGGAAATACCAGTGGTTTTTTTCTAAACAATAAAATAAAATAAGGGGTACTCTCAGGTGTAGTCAACAAAACATCACGATATTGCAATTTTCGGCAATTTGCAGAACCTGGTTATTACTTTTCGGTCTGACATGTAAAATGAAAGGTTGCATTGGGTTAATTTATTTGTGGTCAACATGTCAAGGTGGTAACTGCACTCAGTATTTCTAATCATTTTACCACCAACCATTCATACTTGCTGCAAAATTCTTGCTTATTCTCCAAATCCCAGCATTCGGGAATGTCTTCCGTCCCACTGTTACACGCGGTTGAAAGCTCTTTCTTATGATCTTCCTTTGCATCACCACACGACACTGTTGGCGTTTCCCCGTCAATGTTTATGTCCGAATCATTAACTTTCAGCTTTATCGATGTATGGGTGGATGTCAAATAGTTAGTTATTTTCATCATCTTTCAAAACTAACCACACACAAAATAACAACCTACCCCGCCTCCAAACAATAGCCAGCGTGCTTTAAGAGCTGAGTGCCGAGTTGCCGACCAAAAAAAACTGATTCGAATTAAATCGAGGATAACTCGAAATCTCCTCCAGCTGTTGTGACAGAGCGTTGACGCCAGCTGATTGATGAACTTTCAAGTCGGAAGTTATATTTCCAGGACTAGTTACAAATGTACAAATATTTTTCCTTGTACCCGTATCCCCCCCGTCCCCCCTGAAAAAAAAAAGCACTGGGAAATACTATCTTCACCTTCTCCCGCGTTTGTATGGTTCTTTGTTGGTCTTTCACACGCGTAAGAGTTGTACATATAAGTAGACATAAATTAAATAACCTGAGTGTAAGAGATATGACCGGCTGTGAGGCTCATTGGTAACTTTCTCTCCTGCTGGGCAGATGACCTTGCTGTTCCGCCCCTTAAAACAATAACAATATCTTTCCTGCTGTGCTCAAGCCGGCAGGATCGAATCCTGGCGCAGTCAGCTGGCATTTGAGGGTGCGCAAATGCGAGGGAGTCGTGTCAGTAGATTTAATGGCACAAGGGGGCACATACAGCTTAAGGAGCCACAACAATAACGATTTTAATATAACTGTGCCTGCCATAAATCTTGTACAACAATGATATACATTTCCAAGGACACACACACCTTGCTATTAGAAGCAAAGTTAAAAATTTTCAAAATTCAAATGGTAATTATTTTTATCAATTTTTTCAAAATTGGTTCTTGTTTTGTGCTGACCTTCACCGTTTCCCTGATATCTCCGGTGTTTATAGGCATTTTGGGAGTTTTCGGTTTTTAATGTGGGTGTTAAACCTTCTGCTACAAAATGAATCTCGCATATGTTCACATGATTAATTAATTAATTAATTAATTAATTAAGCGTCATTATTTCCATTTTATTCTGAGCAAACTAAAAAAAATATGTTAACGTTTCATAGAATGACTAATTAAGGTCACAACGGTTTTGAGTGAGATTCATTTTGTAGCAGAAGGTTTAACACCCACATTAAAAAAAAGAAAACTCCAAAAATTCCTATAAACACCGGAGATATCAGGGAAACGGTGAAGGTCAGCACAAAACAAGAACCAATTTTGAAAAAAATTGATAAAAATAATTACCATTTGAATTTTGAAAATGTTTAACTTTGTTTCTAGTAGCAAGGTGTATGTGCCCCCTTAGTGGCTAAATTCCGGCACCCCGGTATCTCTATAAGCCCCAGTAGTTGAAAGGGACGTAAAATCAATGATATTATTAATAAGGAATCTGATGATGATCACCTTCATCTGATTTGGGCACATCTTACAAAATCAAATTTGAAAGTCATAGAAAAGCTTAAGGTTACGTTTCTGAAAAGTGTGTTATGTGTCTCTAAATTGACTCCGTCTCGACTGGTATATTAATTGTGCAGAGAACCCATGTTCTTGGAAGACCTACGCCATATACGCCGTCATATCAGGAACTATTGCGAGAGCTTCATCAGAAGAAAGCAGAGATTTGGAGCGATTTTTACTCTACTGACGCTATGATAGTCAGAGAGTGGTCAGTTGCAAACTACGAATTGCGTCATGTTGTTACACGATATGCGATACATGGTTTTCACCATAGAGTTTGCTGCACATTACAGTTTCACACACGTAACATAAACTGTGTGTGTTCTCTCTGCGAGAAAACATGTGAGCGTTATCACCTTGCTACTAGCATGAAGAGGAATAAGTCCTTGAAGGAAATTTGTAGTGAATAGTTATGTAGTTATATAGTTCTCATTTTTCTCTGCTTTGGCCACTGGCTGTAATAAATGCATATTATTATGATGATCGCTTGACGATTGAAACTAGTCGTCTAAGTGTATCTCATGTAATTTTTGCAGGTGTAGGGAATAACACACATTACAATTTGGGTAGAATAGTGTTGACCGATTGAAAAGTATTGATATTTTTTTAGGAAGCAAAATAACCCGTGATGGACGAAGCAAAGAGGATATAAAAGAAGGTTGGCTCAGGCAAGGAAATCATTTCTACAGAAAAGAAATCTGTTGACATCGAATATAGATTTTGGTATCAGAAAGTCATTTTTGAAAGTCTTTGTCTGCAGCGTGATGCTCTATTGAAGTGAAATTTGAACTGTTGGCGCAGCAGAAAAGAGGAGAATTGAAATGTGGTGTTACAGCAAAATGATGATCAGATGGGTAGATAGAGTAACTAATAAAGAGGTATTACAAGTGGGAGAGGAGACTGTTAATGAAGAGAAGACCTAGGTTTGTAGGATACTTACTAAGCCACCGAGGCTTAGCAGAATTAGTTATTAAAGAAAGGGTGGAGGACAAGAAGGTGTGGTAGCTGTGCGGCTCAGCGGTAATGTTCTCGCTTGCTGTGCCCAAGGTTGCAGGATCGAATCCTGGTGCAGTCAGTTGGCATTTGCCAGTGCGCAAATGTGAAAGAGCCGTGTCAGTAGATCCATTTCGGTGCAAAATCCCGGCTCCCCGGCTTCTCTAAAAGCCTCAGTAGTTAAAAGGAACGTAAAACCAATAACAATATTATTAAGTAGAGATTAAACGATTAGCTCAGGACAGGGAGGCATGGAAGTTAGTTAGTTATTGTTGTTTTAAGGGGCGGAACTTCGAGGTCATCTGCCCCTCTTAACACAGATTAAAGTATACAAATTTGGAATGGAATTTAAAATTTAGAGGTGGATAACTACATTTGAGAAGGCCGATAATTAATAAAACAAAACAAAAATTAAATATAACTAATAATTATAAAAATAAACAAAATTTACGGAAAAACAAAAATTCATCATTCAAAATCGAACAAGTCGTTGAGTACACTGGAAAATTTAGATTGCTGGCCCTAACCCACTGTCACTTATAAAGCGGATGGAGCGCTGCATCAATCTAGTTAAGTTAAAGGGCCGAAGACTCAAACAACATAGAATAGGAGCAGAAATCTATCGATCGCGACGTCGATGATAATCTTAAGAAGTAACTAACTCAAGCTTGGTGCATGAATTCCCTCAATGTGAGACCCTCAGCTTGCTTCTGTGGGGGCTACGCTTTGGTGGGGATGCACGCTTATTATAGCTCTGTCAACATCGGACCCCACATTCTTGATAATCGGTGTTTGGTCTTAATCACCATCTGCTAGCATACACAGCTGAAAACTCACCAATTATCTACCCCCTGCCAGATAAACCAACGTCTTGGTGTTGATTTAACACTGTTACAATCATCACTAGATTATTGTTAGGGGATCTTTAGCGTTTTGAAATCAGAAATTTAAAATTTGGTCTGAACATTTCGTATTTTGTAGCTTTCATACATTTGCAATTTTCCCCCAGAGGCTCACAACTTGTGAGACGTGGGTTGGCGACTACGGGACCCCCACCTGAGTCCGTCTTTGCTTCCGCTTACTTGTGCCGGGCTCCTCTCTGTTATCTTTCCTGTCGACCTCCCTTGGTCAACTCTTGTTTTTTTTCCGACCCTGACGGTATTAGAGTATCCGAGGCCTAGGGAGTCTCTTCCTTTCCCGCCTTAATTGGCCCTTCTCTAATCTTTCCCGATCCCTCCTTCTTCGAGGGATCAGCCTTCCCTTTCTTTTCATTATATTTCCTTTTTCTCTTTGAGATTCCTGCACTGGTTTATGAATTGGTTCCCCGTGTATCTAAATTACATTTTGATTTTCTTTTTCAAATTACCTTTTGCGAGTATTTTCATTCTACAGTAGCCTACGACTGGTTCAGACAAATGAGTGGCCTGAAACAGGGTAGTGCGCTGTCACCCCTTCTCTTTATTGTGGTTATGGACGAGGTAATGACACGGATAGCAGGAAAGATAGGAGAAGGTAAGATGAAAGCAATGGTGTTTGCAGATGAAACAAGGAGGAGGAAATTCAGGAGCAACTGAAGGCTTGGAAAGAAACAGTGGGAGAGTACGGATGGAAGTTCAACATCAGTAAATGTGAGATCCTGTTAACGACCAGGAAAAAGGACAGACCAATGAGTGGGATAACACTTGGAGGTGGACAGCTGAAGAAGGTGGAAAGTCTCAAGTACTTGGGAAGTATAGTGGAGGAAAATGGGAGAAATGACAGAGAGATTACGAAACGTGGCAGACAGGCAGAAGCATTTCTGAGAAGCATTAGGAGCTTAGTGTGGAATAAAGATGTCTCACAAAAAAGCAAGGAAGTGTTATACAGACGCTACTATATCCCGATACTGACCTATGCTTCAGAAACGTGGACAATGAAGAAAAGAGACATAAGCAGAATACAGGCAGGTGAAATGAAGTTCCTGCGAAGTAGGATCGGAGTAACAAGAAGAGACAGGGTGAGGAATGAAAAGGTCAGGGAAATGGTGAAAGAGGAGCCCTTGCAAGGTAGGATTGAGACATCAAGACTGAGGTGGTATGGACACTTAAAGAGAATGGATGAGAAGAAGATTCCCAAGAGGATACATGAGATTGAGATGCAGATGCAGAAGAAACGACCAAGGGGAAGACCAAGAGATAGATGGCTGAAAGGAGTGGAGGAATGTGTCAAGAAGAGAGGCGAGGACTGGACCAGAGTGACAGCGGAGGGGTGGTGGGAAGAAAGAACTAAGTGGCGAGGCTTATGTTCCAAACAGACCCAGCCTGGGGCTGGAAACTGTACAAGATGATGATGATGATGAGTAGCCTACATTTCATTTTGTAAGTTTTTCGATCTAAACTCCATTCTGTAAGTATTTTCAATCTAAATGGCATTTTGTAAGTATTTTGGAGCGAGGGCTGACATATTGAGAGTATTTTGATTCTAAATTACATTTTGTAAGTATTTTGAATTTCAATTGCATTGTGTAAGTATTTTCAATTTCAAATGCATTTTGTGAGTATTTTGAATCTGATACGGCATTTTCAATCTACATTTCATTGTGTATTTTGAATCTCAATTGCATTTCGAGAGCGTTTCGAATCGCATTTTGTAAGTATCTTGACCCTCAACTACATTTTGGGCGTATTTTTCAATTAACTCGCTTTTTTTAGTATTTTCCATCTAAATTACCTTTTGTAATAAATTATTTCCCACTCTACATTTTGTGAGTCTTTTCAATCTAAGTCCATTTTTCTAAGTATTTTCAATCTACATTGGTTTTCGTTATCTGCATGTGAGATTTTCAATGTGAAATGCCATGTCCTGTGGTTCGGATTCCACGTAAAACGGAGGTCCCGTGGCTTATGATCGCGAGATTAACGGTCACGTTAAACTACAAGCTTCCTTGGTTTTCGTTATAGTTCCCATTTCATTGTCATTTTCGCATCACCCAGACCATTAAGGGTCGATAACCTAGATGTTACGCCCCTTAAAACAAAAATTATCATCACCATCATATCTGCAATTTTGCATTTTGAAGAGAAAAAAAACACAAAATTAGGTTAAATCTAACAAATGAGTAATTTTGAAATTACATTTATGGAAAATTAAAAGCACACTTCTAAAAGGTTAATAGAGAGACAAAAATGCATGTAATAAATTATGTATTTATTTTAATTTAATTAGTTAAAAGTACCGTAACACAGAAGCCAAAATATAAGGTGCGTTCAGAAAGTAACGAGCCGGAGGCATAATTACAGAAACCAGTACCTGTATGTTAGAAGTATTGGCCCTGGCTGTTGAGGCACTTGTCCCACTGTGACACGAGGCGGTGAATGGCTGTCTCATAAAATTCCCTGGGCTGCGATGTGAACCGATTCCGCACGTACAGCTGGCGTCCGAGGTGAATCGTTGGCCCCGCAGAGCCCTTTTCAGGGAACCAAACATGGCATAATCACAGGGAGAGAGGTCTGGACTGTATGGAGGGTGTCCGAGAACCTCCCATTTGAATTTCTGCAGGAGTGCCGCGACTGTGTTGGCCGTATGAGGTCGTGCATTGTCGTGGAGCGACCACGGCGGCTATGGCATTCACTGTTTCTCGGCGGTCCTGGGTAATGAGTGCATCAACCAGCTGGACGTTGTCATCGGTAATGCAGGGGGGTGCCCCACAACGGGCATCATCGGCTAACGACACCCGTCCTTCCCTGAAGCGCTTGTGCCACGCCTTGACCCTTGCAAGGGACATGCAGTGTTCGCCGTACACTTGTGACATTCGGCGATGAATGTCCGTTCCCCCTACTCCTTCCGCTGTCAGAAACCGAACAACACCTCTTTGATCTTCGGTTGACGCCTCCATGCCACTGTTTGCAATGCGACTGGCAGCGTTGGACGATTGATGCATGTTGCTGCTCGCTTTGTATCGTCACGTGACGTGCACGCGTACCCTCTAGCGACGGGCTGTGACCTTCCACGCTCTGGTCGGAACCACACCTCGTTACACACGCCACGATTAGCCGATGTAGTCACCGGCTTGCGCATTCCAGCCTCCAGCTCGTTACTTTTTGAACGCACCTTATATTACACAGAAAGAAATTTATAGCCTACTGATGTAAAATCAGAATAATACAGAGAAAATACACGAAATCAACTCTAGTCTTGCTTCAAAATCCACCACAGTGAGTAAGTGCATACAAGTTGATTAATCATTAACAAAAGTTTGGTGCGTTTCGGTCGGTCAACACTACTCCAGGCAAATGCAGGGATGGTACCCAATTTGAGGCCACGGCCGTCTCCTTCCCAATCCTCACCTGATTTGAAAGTACACACAGAGACACCACAATAATAGAACACAGGTTATCGGACCAATTCTATATACACATACCCAAGTATACGGTGCTAAATGACCACGATGTCAAAACTCCTCAAATGAAACTCAACAACTAGGTGGAATGCAAAAAATCTCAGGGAAATAGATCAGCCACCCATTGCCTGCCCCGAGAGCTTGGATCTCTAATTTGCAGTCTTGGGCCGTGCCTGAAGGATTACGTGCCGAGTGCGACCGTGCCGGATGCGGCCCAATAAAAATCGTGGTTGTAGCGACCCTGCTAGTAGCTTACAGTGCCCCATGCGACCCATTGTTCTAGAGAAGAATTGAAGATCTTTTTTCCAAAGTGACGTAAATCCATGAAATGCAAAACTTCAGAAATCGCGTTTTTGATTCTTCGTATAATGTAATTTCATTCATCACTTTTATGCACATCCTAACCGCCGTGGCTTAGGCGGCAGCACGCCAGCCTCTCACCACTGGGTCCGTGGTTCAAATCCCGGTCACTCCATGTGAGATTTGTGCTGGACAAAACGGAGGCAGACAGGTTTTTCTCCGGGTACTCCGGTTTTCCCTGTCAAAATGTCATTCCAGCAACACTCTCCACTATCATTTCATTTCATCTGTCATTCATTTAATCATTTCCCCAGAGGACTGCGGCAGCCGGCACAGTTCATATCCTCGCCGCTAGATGGGGGCTTCATTCATTCCATTCCCTGACCCGTCGGAGACTGGAAGCAGGCTGTGGATTTTCACTTTTATGCACATTCTGACACTGTGTTTTAAAAATCTCCTATCATTGGACATTGTGGTCATCGTCTCCTGTAAGTTGGAGTTAGGCATACGCTTTGAGTGGCATTTACATGGCGGCCACTATTCCTGGAAAAACTGGAAATCTTGGAAAACTCCTGGATTTTATTAGGTCTGGGAAACTCCTGGAAAATGATGAAAAATTTGAAAACTCCTTGGAAACAGCCTCTGTTAATTAATTATGAAATTCTTTCCATCCTAAATCATACTCCCGCTGCGGTTTTGGGTGAGCACTTTATCGTTAACGAAAGAAATTTCCTCAGGCTACCTGTTTCTGCGTGGGAGAACACGCGATAGTCTTTTTGTAAAACATATTGAGTATAGGCAACTTCACCGCCGTAAAATTACAGGCGGCATTATTTTCTCTTTTTTTAAAGCGGATATTTCAGTCACAAAGGCTTTTTTTAAACAACAATTAAATCATTTGTGTGTAGGCTTGCGTATCAATAACGCGATCACCACTAATTTTTGTCAACATCTGTATAAGTAAACCAAACACACCTGCTTTATTTTGGTCTTGAAGTAGGCAACCGATAAAGCCCCGCCCCCGGGACTCGCGCTTATTTTTATGTCTGGAAAAATGAGAATTACTCCTGGAAAATTCCTGGAAAACTCCTGGAAAATCGTTGACCGATTTGAGAGGCCACCATGCATTTATGAACATTTGAATGGTTTAAACACAACAAACAGAAACTGGTACTCTACATATTCTTCAAAGTTAACCATGACCTTGATTTATCACGTGATATCACGTGATGACCAAAGAGCCATCGGATTGGTCAACATGGATATAAGACACATGGGAAATAATTACACGTTGGAGTTACATCACTTTGCAAATAAACTTAATTTTTAGATCTCTGTTAATATGGGATATACGACGTAGGCTATTGCGACTTAAAATCTTTGCTATACGTTGAGAGAACCTATAAACTTGCTTATGAAAGGAGAAACTGAAAAACCGTCAATTTTGGATTTACGTCACTTTGGAAATAGCTCTTCATTTTTTACGGCGCCAAATCTAACCTAACCCAAGCGGAATTTTAGCAGACAGATGTGTTAGAAATTCTCAGATTCCACCTATACATCAGTGCTTGGGTCGCTGGTGGCACGATGGCAAATTGGAGGGTCTCTTTCGGCACGGGTCGCATGCGGCACGACACCGCCTGAACGCGTTTGGCTAAAGGTGATGATAAGTAGGGCTCGGATTTTTCGGTAAATATTGTTTTTATGTAAATACATATTTTAAGTTTTTTTCTATAAATACATAAATTCCTGCTTTTCACTCGTTAGCACATAAAAAGACATAATATTAATTGTTTAAAAATCAGTATGCTAGATCTTTCGTTTACTGCATTTTAGTTCTGTGTTACTTCAACGGGGAAGAAACTGTGAGCTATCTAATCTTCATGCAGAGCGTATGTCAGCCTGCAACTGTGTTATTCTTAACTTGTCGCCCCGTGCCACTCACTGTGGAAGCCGGGGATTTCCTTGTCCTTAGCCATATTGCACCACGTGCTAGACCTCCCCCTCCCCCAGCTACCTGGAACCAGTGTCACTCACATGCAGTTCATTTCTGGCACTGTGAAGTGTAAGGTAGTTCTACGATGTCTAAAGTAAAAACAACTACAAGTTATCGTCTGTTGCAGATTTTAAAGATAATTTTACTTCTGATCGAGGCGTTCTGTTCTGCCAACCATGTGGTGAAGCAATCAATGCTGAACAGCGATCTCAAGTTACACAATACCTCAAGGGCAAGAAACATATTGCCGCAGTTTCGCGATTATCGTCGGTCATTTGTGATGGACAACCTGAAGATGTATCTCGTTGTATATTGTCATGCTTCAGCAGTCAGTGAGACATTGAATAAATAATATTGCATTCGTGAGTACTGCATGTTGTTTATATTGTCATTAATATACTAAATTATAATTAAATATTTTTACTTTTTTGTCACATATTTCAGGTATTTTTAATACATAAAAAATCAATATTTTCCCAATTTTTAGCACCTAAAAATCCGAGCCCTAGTGATAAGGATGAATACGAAGGGAGGCAGTGTATGATGAGAACGATTACTGCCATATCACGGTAAAACTCTTATCTTAAAAACATCACTCTAATCTGTCACATCGCCACTCCGTGTTACGTGACGTAGATATTCCTCAGTTATTATGCAAGTGCAGTGGAGTATGGTGCTTGATGGCTCTGGGTTCCTTGTCGTTATCATGGAAAGTCAAACTCTTGAATACGACACGCATGTGATACGTTGTTTGCATGTTAAAGAACCCATTGAATTCAGTAGGCCGTGCTCATAATGGCAAAATTATTCTCGGGATTTTGCGGCTTCGGTGGCGTAGTTGGTAGCATGCTGAGCTTCTATGCCCAAGGTGGCGGGTTCAAACCCGGCCAAAGTCATCGGATTTTTTAAGAGCGTTAAAAATCCCTCAGTATGCCTTCCTTTGGAGGGGAAGTAAACCTGGCGGGCCCATGTCATAGATTTATGTCATGAAAAAGATCCTTCCACTAACTACACTTGTGTGAAACAAAAATTTGTAGGTTAGAATTGATAACGCTCTATTAGTTCCAACGTTCACCGCCAGGTGCTGACTGCGATGCCATCTACTAGCCACGTCCGCGAGCTAGGTGTCGTGGACGGTAGCATTTGGTAGCAAAAGTAGGAACTACTTGAAATTATTGTCTGCAGTCCTTGAATTCACTCACTTACTTAATTCCGGTCGCTCCTTCCGGACCATATGACCTTGGCGAAATTTCTCCATGCAGTACGGTTCCTGGCCATTCTCTTTACTTGACTCCAGTTCTTGTCCACCTCTGCAATTTCATTTTCGATCGTCCTCTTCCAGGTCTTCTTAGGTCGACCTCGCTTCCTGGCGCCTTGAGGATTCCAGTCCACAGTGGGTCAAAATCGAAATCTAGGGGGACAAAATTATTTTTACTTTTTAATCATGAATTTAGAGTGAAAGCAACGTATATAATTTGTTTACTTCATAATAAACATCAGTTAAAGACCTTTTTTTAAGCTACGTCTACGCATGCAAGAAATTGTCTATGACTAGGAGTTGGATAGAGCATTCAGTTATCTCTTCACAACCATTTTCTACCCCTAAGTAAGTTGCAAAAAGATGCAAAAAATCTTATAACAGGCGTAAACAACAATACTTTATCTACATTTTAACATTAAGTAGAAAGTGACGCAGTGTGACGCGACATACTAAAAATCTAAGTGAAAATATAATTTTAAAAATAATAGTTAAATATTATATAATGCAAATATAGCTAAAATTACGTAACAATTACGCCTATTAATAACTGAAACACGTTACAAAGATCATACCTTCAGCTGCATGTTCCATCTTAAAGCATCACACTAACCACAGGGACAACCAAACCACAGCCACTTACATTCACCCTCCAATTCAGACTGCTCGACCAGTGGTGACAGATTTACACCAAGATGCATTTATATCCCAGAATAGTGAGCGGCAATTATATGAGAATGCTGTAGAAGTAATACATATTTATTTTTTAATTATGAAAATAAATAATTTTGTCCTCCTAGATTTCGATTTTGACCCACTGTACAGTCTAGCGCCGCCCTCTCAACAGCTCCGTCCGGCTTCCTTAGTGTGTGACCAATCCAGCGTCATTTCCTCTCCTTGATCTGGATGCTAATCGGTTGTTGATTGGTGATGGTCCTAAGATCTTCATTTGAGATTATGTCCGGCCACCTCACATTCATGATGCGACGCAGACACCTGTTAATGAACACCTGTAGCTGGTTGTTGATCGGTTTTGTGACTTTCCCGTACTTGCGTTAAAAACAGAGAAACACACTAATACAGTCATCACAATTAACACCGGTTATCAGACAAATACCGGGTGAGTTAGCCGTGGTGGTTACGGCATGACTGATGGCAGTCGCTCACATCCGGGAGGCGAGGAGGTTCGAATCCCCCCGCCGGCAACCTTGAAGATGGTCTTCTGTGGTTTCCCATCTTCCTTCCAGGCAAATGCCGGGGTTGGTCCCTAACAATAGGCCACAGCCGCTACCTTCCAACTCCTCGTCCTTACAATCCAACTTCCCGCCTTCCCTCCCCAACGGTACTTGTAGCTCACCCATTGGGTGTCCGTCTCGAAGCAGCTACAACCCTGGCGAGCCGAACATGTCCTCGGACACTCCCGGCACTAAAAGCCATACCTAAAAAAAAAAAAAAAAAAACCCAGACAAATTCTACACACACCCAAAGTACACGGGGCTACTTGACCACGTTGTCTCAGCCCCTAAACTGAGGAACTCTTGTATTTTCACTTTTCGCGACCTGTAATCCACCTTGTAATATGTTTTGAGAAAGCGACAAAATGCGAAATTGTCTCTAAATGCTACATAAATGCAAAATCCACGTTTTTTTAACACAACGTTTTTCATTATTCTTTCTTTTTTGTAAGGAAACTTCAAATGAGGAGTTTCTACACTCATTAATGTTGATGACGGCTTGATCACCACCGGTGTGAAATGTGGAAAGTAATCCCTCGTGCACTTTTTGCCCAACTTTCCCGTAGGTCAAGTCAACAAGTGCCCAGTCGATAGGTAGTTTCAGATAGAAAAAGGTCGGAATTTAATGAAACTTTGCGATGTTGTTGAGGGATGGCTAATTAACATTTTCTCAAGTGTTAAGACCTCGAGGACCCTGTGCGAAAAGAGGAGGGGGGTAAAAACTGCAAAAGTTTCGACCTTCCTCCGGGTTTTCCTCAATAACTTTTCTCCTTATGTCCTACGGCAAAGGCTTTCTTATGCTGTTTTGTAGAGCGTTATATTTCCTACAATTTTGACTCTTCAAACATGTTTATAAATCAATTCGTTATGGAGATATGCTGCTTCGAAAAAAAAAACGTCATTTTTCAAAATTGGCTAAAAAATGCCCAAAAATACAGAATGCCACCTTATTTCGTCTGTTATACCCGAATAACGATGAAATGTTGTTGTAAATATGGTTCCTGGATACAATCACCAACTTTGGAAACCCCCATCCCACCCCCGCTCCCCCCTTCCCCCACCAATGCAGGTCTGAAAACAATTAAAATAGCGGATATAGACATCAACTATTCACAAGGTGTTGTACCCTCGCCCGATGAAATTGCTTGGCTGTATGGAATAAACTATGCATATTCACCATCCGTACCTGGATGGAATGGTTTTATGGCGCTTGGAACCAGTGGTGGAAAGTATGAATGCTCGAAAATAGTTTGCCTCCTGTTCATGAATGCTCCACCAAACGAATATAATACAGTACATGCATCTATTGAATCTGCTCTTGGAGAGTGTACACTGGTTAAACAGAAGACTTGCGAGCGACATACCAAAGTTTTATTAAATTCCGATCTTTTTCCATCTAACCCCACTTTTTCCAACCTGTCGACTGGACTAGAGGGTTGGTTGGTTCCTTTACTTTCCCTACGAAGAAAGGCATACTGAGGGATTTTTAACGCTCTTAAAAAATTCGGCGACTTCGGCCGGGTTTGAATCCGCGAGATTGGGCATAGAAGCTCAGCATGCTACCAACTACGCCGCCGAAGCCGCTTCAGATGGGTTGATAGAGTAACAAATGAAGACGAGTGGGAGAGTAGATATGTTTCGGGCGACTGCTAATGAAGATGATGATGATGATGATAATTGTTGTTTTAAGGGGCCTAACATCTAGGTTATCGGCCCCTGCTAATGAAGAGAAGAGAAAGGTTAGTAGGACACATACAGTACTAAAAAGGAAGGAAGGAAGCTTGTAGTTTAACGTGACCGTCAATCTCTAGATCATGAGGCACGGGACCTCCTTTTTACGTGGAATCTGAACCACAGGATATGGCATTTCACTTCGAAAATCTCACATGTTTGACCTGGAATCGAACCCGGTCCGCCTTGACCGCTGAGCCACCACGCCCCCATACAGTACTAAGACACCTGGATATAGCAAAGTTGGTTATCAGAGGAGGGGTAGAGCAAGGTTAGAATATGTTGCCTCGCATGTAGGATGTGGTAGCTATGTATAGATGAAATGATTAGCTCAGGACAAGGGGCTTGCAAAGCTGCATCAAACCAGTCAAAGACTGGTTGGTTGGTTCTTAAGTTTAGGGGCTGCGACAACGCGGTCATGTAGCCACGTGTACTTTGGGTGTGTGTAGAATCTGTCTGATAACCGGTGTTAATTGTGATGGCTGTATCAGTGTGTGTTATCTGTTTTTTAATTTAAGTACAGACTGCAACTTAGAATTTTTCAAGTGGTTCCTACTTTTGCCGCCAAGCGCCACCGTCAACGACTACTAGGGCAAGTTCAGAACTTAGCTACTAGACGCCACCGCAGTCGGCTCTTGGTAACGAACGTAGAAACCTAAGAGGGTTGTTTACATTCTTAACCTATCCAATTTAGCTTCACACAGGTACAATTAGTGGAAGGTTCTTTAACATGCCATAAATCTATGACATGGGACCGCCGGCTTTACTTCCCCTCCGAAGGAAGGCATACTGAGGAATTTTTAACGCTCTTGAAAAATCCGACGACTTCGGCCGGGTTTGAACCCGCTATCTTGGGCATAGAAGCTCAGCATGCTACCGACTACGCCACTGAAGCCACCAGTCAAAAGATTGAAGACTCAAACAGCAACAACAATGGTAGAAATAGATTTGTTGTCATGGAAACATGGCGCTTAGACAATTGACTGCACATGAGGCACCATAGCGTCGCCCTAAAGCTGGCTGGAAACATATGGCCGTGAAAATAGAGACTCGGACGTGCTCTGATTGTGATGTCCAGTCAACAAACAAGTTGTTATCAGAGGAAGTCTCCAACCAAGGTCCGAGACAGGATTTAGATAAACACAAGATTATCTGATGATGGATTGCTAACAGCAATCAACAAATTGCGCTCAAATACTTTTTTTCTGAGAAAAAATGCACAGCACCACAGTTGGGTAAATCATCACTAGGGCTAATGTTTTATTGTAAATACATATGATATCCCTTTGTTTATACGTAACTTATGATAATATCGTATGGCCTTGGTGCCGGGTGCAAGCTTTGTTATTTGACACCCAGAGGGCAGCTTGCATGTCAACTTAGTCGTTCCTTGGAACGCTATGAAAGTCAAGGAAGTTAGATATCTAAGGTCCTTGACACTGTAGCGCTTTTCAATAGAGAAAGGAGGAACTTTTGTGTTGGTGGAAAATCCCGAGATTAATTTTGCCATTATGAACAGGGCCTACTGAATTCAAATGGGTTCTTTAACATGCCAACTACGTATGACATGCATGCCATGATTTTTGTCGCCTTACAAAAAAAATATCACTTACCACGGCCAGGAGCGAACCTGCAAGCTTGGGGGGGGGGGTTAGAAGTCCGTCACGATAACCACTCACCCACCCATGAATTAGATCCTTAGCTATATAACATACAATTACATTTTATTTATTTTACATTTTTGATCATAATGACATTTGTGTACATACTTTTTATTTTTTAAATGTAAAATTGCATGGTCTCTTACTGTAAAAAATGTTTTTTTTTTTCGCAAATAAAATATACGGTAGTTCAAAACACAGTCTCTTTGACAATATTTATTCACTAGAAACTCGGGTACATGAAACGGATTTTCCAAGCAATTCATAAGCTGCTGAGAAAGGGCCAGGGAAGAATTCCAAGAAAGTTGTCCTCAGTCTCTGACTCGACTTTTCAACCTGTTGTTCAGAAAGGCTGCTATATTTCCTCCCACGCCTCAAACAAAACGTGACGCTCACAAGACTTGTTCTTGAGTTTGTACGCATTTTCCCATATAATAATGAAATTTATTAAAATTTGCTATAATATGGGCATGATTAATTAATTATTGTACCAAACTTTATTTTGCAAAAATATCTATACTAATATGAGCCTCCGTGGCTTAGGCGGTAGCACGCCGGCCTCTCACCGCTGGGTCCGTGGTTCGAATCCCGGTCACTCCATGTGAGATCTGTGCTGGACAGAACGGAGGCAGACAGGTTTTTCTCCGGTTACTCCGGTTTTCCCTGTCAAAATTTCATTCCAGCAACACTCTCCACTATCATTTCATTTCATCTGTCATTCATTTAATCATTGCCCCAGAGGAGTGCGTCAGGCCTCGGCAGCCGGCACAGTTCATATCCTCGCCGCTAGATGGAGGCTTCATTCATTCCATTCCTGACCCGGTCGGAGACTGGAAGCAGGCTGTGGATTTTCATTTTCATCTATACTAATATATAAAAATGAGATGGTGTATTACTCAATCACGCAAGAACCACTGCTCCGATTTACATGAAATTTAACATGGAAGTAGCTGATTTACCTGGTTGATTTACCTGGTTAACATATAGGCTACTTTTGATTTCGATACTTGGCACTATTTAAAGATGGCGACCATTTTAAGTGACGTCAATACACCCTTTGGTTTCAAACTTTCGTATTTCCATTTAAAATAAAAAGTGAACGCTAAGAAATAGCAAACTGTTGATGGCATATACGAGGTTTAACATTTAATTTTCTATCCGAAAGGTCCTTATCACTTTTCGTGTATCTCCATCGGTTAGCGAGTAAAATCTAAATTTATGCTATAAAACACGGTCAACGCCGAGCTGTGTAGTTGAACAAAATGTTCCCTCCGCGCAGCACCTCGCCTATCCCTTGTTTTAACTGTCACCTTCACATTTTAATTTATTTATGACCCGTAGCGAAGCACAGTTTCTTCAGCTAATATGTAATTTTGCATGTTGATATTACATACAAATCCTAGCCCTAGTTATTACATTACAATTACGCTACTTACCAAAAAGTAAAGCGAAAGAAGTGTTAACATTTATTTATTAAGGCAACACTGAGTTAGTTATTGGAGTTTTAAGAGGCGGAACTACGAGGTTATCTGCCCCTGGCAACACTGAAAAATGGCTCAAGGACGTTAATGATCAGTCAGGCAAATCGTGATGCCAAACGATTCAGTTGTTTGTTGTTGCTTCATTTGTGAGGCTTGGACATCGTGGTCATTTAGCCCCGTGTACTTGGGTGACTGTGGAATTTTGTCTGATAACCTGTGTTATTGTGAGGGTTGTATTATGCATTTTTTTCTTCAACATTTTTCTTTTTCTACAGAATTGACTGGTTGGTTGGTTGGTTCCTTAGTTTAGCGGCTGCGACAACGCGGTCATGTAGCCCCGTGTACTTTGGGTGTGTGTAGAATCTGTCTGATAACCGGTGTTAATTGTGATGACTGTATTAGTGTGTGTATCTGTTTTAATTCAAGTAAGGACTGCAGACCGACTGCAGACATTCAATTTTTCAAAGTAGTTCCTACTTTTGCCGCTAAACGCCACCGTCAACGACCAACTAGTTCAGAACTTAGTTATCAGATGCCACCGCAGTCGGCTCTTGACAACGAACGTTGGAACCTAAGAACGTTAGTAAAATGTTTAACCTATATAATTTAGCTTCACACAGGTGTAATTAGTGGAAGGTTCTTTAACATGCCATAAATCTATGACATGGGACCACCGGCTTTACTTCCCCTCCGAAGGAAGGCATACTGAGGGATTTTTAACGTTCTTAAAAAATCCGACTTCGGCCGGGTTTGAACCCGCGATCTTGGGCATAGAAGCTCAGCATGCTACCAACTACGCCACCGAAGCCGCACAGAATTGACTGCATGCTGTTCTTTGCAATTAGTTAAAGAAATTGCACTGTTATCCCTAAGGTATTTGTAATTAAAGTGAGGATTAGGAAGGAAGCGGCCGTGGCCTTACGTTTGCAACCATCCAGGCATTCGCCTGGAGTAAAGAAAGCCACTTTCAGGATGGCTGAGGTAGGAATCGAACCCGCCTCTTCTCAGTTTTGCCTCACGAAGTTGTGTGTACCCCGTTCCAGCCCTCAGACCAGAATTAAATTTCTTAGCAGAGCCAGGAATCGAACCCGGGCCTCCGCGGTGACAGTCAAGAATGCTAGCCACAACGCAACGAGGCGGTTGACATGAAAGACAGATAGTAAAGGGAAATAGGAGAGGGTCCGCCCTAAAGTCAATGAAGAAAGGGGAAAACTGACCCTGCTCAGGAATCCCTCAGGGTCACCAACTCCTGAACTCACCAGCCGTGAGTCCTTGAGGGTGTAGCACTATCCAGGGTGGGACTACACACACCCCGCCTCCTTTTGGGCCTTGAGCAGAAGGCATGAGATATCATGAAAATAAAAACAAGAAGTCTGACCCCTTGAACAATGAGGGTATCAGGAAAGATGAAACGAGGGCCAATTAAGGCGAGGAAGTGAAAGACTCTCTGGACCTCGGATACCCAAATACCGTCGGGGTCGGAAGAGAACCAGACTTGACCAAGGGTAGTTGATAGGAAAGATGACAGAGAGGAGCACGGCTCAAGTGGAAGCAATGCCGGAATCAGCTGGGGTCCCGTGGTCGCTAAGCCATGTCCCGCAAGTTCTGAGCCCCTGTGTGGGAATGTAAAATGAATAGTCGCGTATTTTATGTAAAACATTAATTATGTTATGTTGTTGTATTAAACATTAAGTAAACAACAAAGCATCGAAAAGAAGTTGCAATTTTCTTCTAATACAATGTCAAATTAATGGACTCTAGATATAGAGACTCGTCGCTAAATTTGACAACGTTGTTAGTATTCGCAATCTTGCTACACAAGCACTGGTAAATGTAAATCGCGATATAACCCAGAATTCAGGTCATAGTGCAACGAGCTATTATCGAATCAGATTCTTCCGCTGCACTAATACCACTTATTTCTCCATTGTATTTAGTGCTTTTAAGGATTAGATACAGTTTCCTGTGAATTATTCCGCATTCAGAGGTAATAAACCATTGCTGTATTCTTTGCCGGAATATGATCCTAAGCCTGATAATACAAAATAATGCAGGTTTATTAACTCTTGATGACTCTTGATTGTCCTACGTCACCATACACGGCTTATTGAGGATTAGGCAAATCCCCCTATGACAGTATACTTCTAACTCTATGGCTGACTTTCTTGGAAGTTAGATAAATTCTCTTTCCCCTGCTTAACGTAATTCCGCAATTTTGAACAATCTCGACAGTTAGGTAAATACAGGCTTTAAAGATTTAATTTTAACGTATAAAGAGCTTTGTTAGTAAGTTAGGTAAGGTGACGTGTACTATAACACCATGTTTGTATAGTGATGGGGACAAATGGTAAGCTTAAATAGTTTATGTTCGAACCTGACTATTTTATGTCAGAAAACTGTATCATAATGATGGTCATTATAACACTATTTTTCATTATGAAACAGTTTCTCCCACCAATCACAGCTCAAGAAACAGTTGTTTGACCAATTAGATAAGGTTAGCATCGCACCCGCGCTGAGTTCCAAGGCCTTCTAATTTAAATTTCACTGCGTTGCCTAGTGTCATAGTGGGTTCATCGAGGAGGCCATGGTCAAATACATGGCATTCTCTGCGTCCCATGCGCTCTGTTCAGTACATAAAACTGGCGAAATCTCGACAGATATTTATGAATATTTATCTTCGAGCATAAAATAGTTATAATAATTATCGTTGAACATAAACAGCAGTATGTAACTCGCCTATAATGGTAATTAAGACACTCGTATGAAACATACTCGTGTCTTAATTATTGCCATTATAGGCTCATTGCATAATGTACTATTGTAAAGTATTTAAAGTGACGCAGACTATTATGACACTATGATTGTAGTGATGGGGGACAAATGGTGAGGTAAACTAGTTAGTAACGTATTAAAAGTTACGCAGAATATTATAACACTATATTTGTAGTGATGATGGACAAATGGTAAGGTCACACTGTTAGTAACTTATTTAAGGTGACACAGACTATTATATCACCATGTTTGTAGTGATGGGGGACAAATGGTAAGGTTACATTGTTAGTAATTTATTTAAGGTGACACAGACTATTATAACACCATTTTTGTAGTGATGGGGGATAAATTGGAAGGTAACATTGTTGGTAAAGTATTTAAAGTGACGTAGACTATTATCACACCATGTCTGTAGTGATGGGGACAAATGGTAAGGTTACTTTGTTAGTAATTTATTTAAGGTGACGCAGACTATTATCACACCATGTTTGTAGTGATGGGGGACAAATGGTAAGGTTACATTGTTAGTAATTTATTTAAGGTCGCGGACTATTATAACACCATGTTTGTAGTGATGGGGGACAAATGGTAAGGTTACATTGCCAGTAACTTATTTAAGGTGACGCGGACTAAATACCACCATGTTTGTAGTGATGGGGGACAAATGGTAAGATTACATTGTTGGTAAGTTATTTAATTACCTAGTCAATGTCTCACCAGCTATCGATAATATATTCCGACATCCACGTGGATCAAACAGCTGTATGAGCTGAGGGTACAGTGCCCAAAGAGGTCATAGTTCACTGATTAACACTGGAAAAACAAGTTAATTCGCTGACTTATCTTATTATTCATGTTTGACGCCAAGGGATTAATTACAATGTTATTGAATAGCAACTGAAAAACTATTTTCTCTGTCATATGTTTTGTGTTCTCTGTTTCTCTTTCCGTTGCTTTTCCTTTTTTCTCTCTTCCTTTTTTTTCTTTTTTCTATTTTTCTCTGTCCTTGTTTCTTTTTTCTTATTCTTTTTTCATTGCTCTCTTTTTCTCTCTTTTTCATGTTACCTTTTACCTTTTCTCTTTTCTCTGTTCTCTCCCTTCTTCCATTTTTTCATTTTTCCACTTTCTCTTTTTCCCTTTTTTCATTTTTCTTTTTCTCTTATATCATTTGTAGCTCTTCAGTTGGTTAACACGAATTTGTCCAACGACTGGGTACGATACAAAATATAAATATGTAAATACACTCCTGGAAAAAAATGAAATTTAACTCATATAATGGGGCAAATTTAGGATAATAGTGATAATTAACTATTACAGTACATGTAATTTTTTTCCAGGAGTGCATTTACATATTTATATTTTTTACCCCGCCCAATGATTGGGCAAATTCATGTTGACCGACTGAAGAGTTACAACTGACAACTGGCACTGAAAGAATGGCAACAGAACAGACAAACCAAACGAATGAGAAAAAAATACAACGTGGAGGAGAAAGTGAAAGAGATGGTGATACGAGTATAGTTATTGTTGGATTCTATAAATAGGTAGCCTACTGGTAATTTATAGATGCTGTATCTTCTTCTTCTCTTCTCTAGTGGTCAATCCGAGGATTGGTCTGCAGAAAATATCCACTTTTCGCGTCTTTCGGCTTTCCTCTTAATTTCTCCGTAGGTCTTGCATCCCACATCTTCCATCAGGCACTTGGGATATCCATTCGGGTCTTTAATGGAGCGGTTTCCCGTTGCCTTCTCCATCCTATGTCGTTGGCCATCTGGTGGCTCGTCCGCCTTTAGAAGCTGTTACCCACCCCAAGGGCAAAAGAGTGCCCTTCCTTCTATCCGCTCATCCACCCTCCTTTAGAGACCCTCGGCACTTAATAGGTGGTCACCTTATATCGAAGTGTTTTCGGTGGCGTAGTTGATAGCATGCTGAGCTTCTATGCTCAAGGTCGCGGGTTCAAACACGGCCGAAGTCGTCGGATTTTTTAAGAGCGTTAAAATCCCTCAGTATGCCTTCCTTCGGAGGGGAAGTAAAGCTGGCGGTCCCATGTCATAGATTTATGGCATGTAAAACTGGGTGAGTTAGCCGTGGTCGTTACGGCATGACTGCTGGCAGTCGATCACATCTGGGAGGCGAGGAGGTTCGAATCCCCCCGCCGGCAACCGTGAATATGGTCTTCTTTGGTTTCCCATCTTCCTTCCAGGCAAATGCCTGGGTTGGTCCCTAACTATAGGCCACAGCCGCTACCTTCCAACTCCTTGCCCTTACATTCAAACTTTCCTCCCCAGACAACACTCCACACGCGACGGTACTTGTAGCTCACCCATTGGGTGTCCGCCTCGAAGCAGCTACAAAACTTGTGAGCCGAACATGTCCTCCGACACTCCCGGCACTAAAAGCCATACGCTAAAAAAGGGCATGTAAAAGAACCTCCCACTAATTACACTTGTGTGAAGCTAAATTATAGGTTAGATTTGACTAACGCTATTGGGTTCCAACGTTCGTCTCCAGGAGCTGATTGCGGTGGCATCTAGTAACCAAGTTGTCGTTGACGGTGGCGTTTGGTAGCAAAAGTAGGAACTACTTGAATATTGAATGTCTGCAGTCCTTACTTGAATTAAAAACAGATAACACACACTAATACAGCCATCACAATTAACACTGATTATCAGACAGATTCTACACACACCCAAAGTACACGGCGCTACATGACCGCATTGTTGCAGACTCTAAACTGAGGAACCAACCAACTCCTTATACCGGGAGATTTTCGGTCTCTTCATTTGTTAGCCACCTGCCTATATATACATGTACAGCCGTTGCCCCCCTCTCTACCACGGGGATAAAATAAACATATTATAAAGAGAGTGATTTTCATACAGCAAGTCTAGCTAGACCGCTCTAGCTAAACTGAGTGCGTGTACACTGTAGAGTAATTTTCCCTTGGTAGAGCATTCGTATAGCGGAGATAGACAAATCTACCTAGAGCACTCTCTGAACCTGTGTACACTGTCAAACGTAAATGCACTAGGCAGAGCAGCGCTAAAACATTCTGAGAGCAGTGTGAGTCTAGGTTTCTTGCGCTGTGTTGTGAAGTTGAAGTGTCTTCAAGAGAGTTTTTGGCATTTGTGGTACTTGTGTGTGCCTTGTTAAAAAAAAAGAAAACTATTAAGAGGAAAAGAAGGTTGTGGGTGAGGAATTGGATATCAAAAAGAGAATACGAGGGAATGCACGCTAAATTATTGCAAGAGTTATGTTCAGAAGATTCTGAAGAGTACAATAACTTTTTAAGAAAGAGCAAAAGACTGATTATATTTTGGCCAAAATTACCTCCAGGATCAGCAAAAGGGATCACCCAAAACGACTGTGCCTTCAAATTTCTGTCTCTATATTCTTTCCGAGTACAATTCCAAGTTTCTGGATGGGCTTCAATATTTTCAATTAATGTTATTGTTTTTTTCGCGACTCCACACAAATTCAGCCGTATTCCAACACTATAATTAACAACAAACAAATAACCCCAATAATCCACCACTGACTCTACATGGAGCACTTTCCAATATTCAACCGAACGAATAGAGCTTAGACTGGTCTAGCTAGGGCACCCAAATACTGTTTACACCATAAAGTCAGCCGGCCCTAGCTAGAGCTTAGAGCGGTCTCCGCTAGGGTTCTCTACCACCTGTGTACACTGAAGAGGAGCTTAGAGTGCCCTAGCTAGAGCTACTCTACGCTCTCGCTAGGGCAAAAGCTCTCCAGTGTACAGGCACCTTTATTTTAATATTGGGGTGGCAACTGCCATCCCGATTTACTCCTATGTCTGTTGCATACAAGAGTCTAGATGCCATGTGGATCTATGCGGATGAGTCTGCTGACTGTTCATATGGAAGAGCCCACACGAGTTCGTAGTTCACTGATTAACATTAGGAACAGAAAGATGACACAGATTTATCTCGTTATTCATGTTTGTCGGGAGCAAATCAGTTGCATTGTTGTTGAACACTTGAATGAAGAATATAATCCGACAATTAATACCATGTAATCTATAGCAGACAATATTACATAATTTTAATGTGCTCGGTAAGAACTGGTTTCAACTGTAAGACCACTATTTGTCTGTTGCACAGATAACTGCTGTACTTGAGCCATGTCCAGTGTTCACAACACAGGTTGCTAAACGTGTTTCAGTGCTGCCAACCCAACCTTTTAGGGGTATATGACCTCGTAGTTTCGCCCCTTAAAACAACAATAACTAACTAACCCAACCTCGTGTACTTGGGTGATATTTTCAGGCTACACGACCACGATGTTCCAGAGCCCTTAAAAAGCCAATAAGTTTATATGAATTCTGGCTTCACGCAATGTATCACAGCAACAACTTTTCCTTTGAACGAAGAAATCTTGATCTATGGACTCGACAATTAAACTTAAGAAAAAAGAACGTTTAGAAAGCATCCCGGCATTTAAAAATCAGTAGGCCTACTGCTAACATTAAAATTTAGTGCCAACAAAAATCCCTTTTTTTTCTTTCTTCGAACATTTTATTTTAAGTGCACGTTTTTTGGCAGAGCCGGGAATCGAACCCGGACCCTCCACACCTATATTACATAATTTGAATAAGCCCTGTAAGAACTGGTTTTAACTAGCCCACTGTATAAGGCCACTATTTGTCTGATGCACAGATAACTGCTGTAGCCTACTTGGGTTATATCCAGTGTTCAGAACATAGGTCGCCGAACGTGTTTCAGTCCTGCCAACCCAACCTCGTGTACTTGGGTGTTATTTCCAGGCTACACGACCACGATGTTCCGAAGCCCCTAAAAAGTCTACATGGATCCTGGCTTCACTAACTGTAACATAGCAACAATTTTTCCTTTGAACGAAGAAATCTTGAACTGTGGACTCGACAATTAAACCTAAGATTGGTTGGTTCCTTAGTTTAGGGGCTGCGACAACGTAGTCATGTAGCCTCGTATACTTTAGGTGTGTGTAGAATCTGTCTGATAACCGGTGTTAATTGTGATGACTGTATTAGTGGGTGTTATCTGTTTTTAACTCAAGTAAGGACTGCAGACATTGAATTCCAAGTAGTTCCTACTTTTGCCACCAAACGCCACCGTCAACGACTACTAGTTAGATCTTAGTTTCTAGACGCCACCGCAGTCGGCTCCTGGCGACGAACGTTGGAACCTAAGAGCGTTGTTCAAATGTTGAACCTATAATTTAGCTTCACACAAGTTTAGTCTGTGGAAGGATCTTTTACATGCCATAAATCTATGACATGGGACCGCCGGCTTTACTTCCCCTTCGAAGGAAGGCATACTGACGGATTTTTAACGTTCTTAAAAATCTGACGACTTCGGCCGGGTTTGAACCCGCGATCTTGGGCATAGAAGCTCAGCATGCTACCAACTACAATTAAACCTAAGAAAAAGGAACGTTAGGAACCATCCCGGAATTTAAAAATCAGTACTGCTAACACTAAATCCCTGAAAATTTTAAAAATTCCTTTTTCCCCCTCGAAAATGTTATTTTAAGTGCGCGAGACTAGAATTACGTTTTTTTTTTTTGGCAGAGCCGGGAATCGAACCAAGAAATATTTATTAACATGATGGACTGTACAATAAACCCAAGAAAAACGAACCTAAACATTCCATGTAAGTTCTCTATTATATCTCTATTAGGCCTATATCAGACCACCTCGTGATGTAGTGACTAGCATTCTTTCCTGTCATCTCTAATGTTCGGGTATGATTCCCGGCTCTGCCAAGAAATTTAAATCTGGTCTGAGGGCTGGAACGAGTTATACTCAGCCTCATAAGGCAAAAGTGAGAAGAGGTGGGTTCGATTCCCATCTCGGCCATCTTGGAAGTAGGTTTCCGTGGTTTTCCCTCTTCAATTGAAGGCAAATGCCGGGATGGTTCCTAACTGAAGACCATGGCTGCATCCTTACCAATCCTCATCTGAATTACAAATACACACAGTAATACAGTTATCGGCACATTTCATATCCTCGCCGCTAGATGGGGGCTTCATTCATTCCATTCCTGACCCGGTCGGAGACTGGAAGCAGGCTGTGGATTTTCATTAAAAAAAAGGAAGCCTCCGTGGCTTAGGCGGCAGCACGCCGGCCTCTCACCGCTGGATCCGTGGTTCAAATCCCGGTCACTCCATGTGAGATCTGTGCTGGACAAAACGGAGGCAGACAGGTTTTTCTCCGGGTACTCCGGTTTTCCCTGTCAAAATTTCATTCCAGCAACACTCGCCACTATCATTTCATTTCATCTGTCATTCATTTAATCATTGCCCCAGAGGAGTGCGTCAGGCCTCGGCAGCCGGCACATTTCATATCCTCGCCGCTAGATGGGGGCTTCATTCATTCCATTCCTGACCCGGTCGGAGACTGGAAGCAGGCTGTGGATTTTCATTTCAATACAGTTATCACAATATCGTAGGTTATCAGACAAATCACACTCATACACCCAAGTTCACGGGGCTACATGACCAGACCCTAACTTAATCAACAACAAAAACATATATTATGTCTTAATTTCACTTTATAACATATTTTTAGATTAAGTAGCAAAGCAATCTATTAATTCAAGGTCGCGGGTTCAAACCCGGCCGAAGTTGTAGGATTTTTTAGGAGCGTTCATAATCCCTCAGTATGCCTTCCTTCGGAGGGGAAGTAAAGCCGGCGGGCCCATGTCATAGATTTATGGCATGTAAAAGAGCCTTCCACTAATTACCTTTGTGTGAAGCTAAATTATAGGTTAGATTTGACTAGCGCTCTTAGGTTCCAACGTTCGTCGCCAGGAGCCGACTGTGGTGGCATCTAGTAACCAAGTTCAGAACTAGTTGTCGTTGACAGTGGCATTTGGTAGCAATAGTAGGAACTACTTGAAAGTTGAATGTCTGCAGACCTTACTTGAATTAAAAGCAGATAACACACACTAATACAGCCATCACAATTAACACCGGGTATCAGAGAGATTCTACACACACCAAAGTACACGGGGTTACATGGCCGCGTTGATGCAGCCCCTAAACTGAGGAACCAACCAACCAATCTATTAATTACCGTACACTATTTTTTTCACATAACAGGTGGTACAATTTCTATGTATATCATCTTGATACGAAGCCTTCACAGGTGATAGGTTATTCGCCATAAAATATCACGAGAAAAAAATTAGCAAAATCTCAAGAGTTTCCATTTAAACGGAAATATATATTTACCTCTCATCTCATGTAAGTTTGTTAACAATTTGTTTACATCTTTTAATTTCTTTATCATTGTTTAACGACGCTCTAGAATGTTGGTTTTCGCTTTCTCTCTTTCTAGAACGAATCTTTATTTGTTCGTCAATATCAACAGCTTATTTTGCTTGAAGATATCACTTCTTCATGAGCGTTCATTACGTGGGAGAACATGCTTTTCTTTACCTCATGACTTAGTGACCAACTTATATCAACCTGCAGCCAGATATTTAGCCTATTTTAATTTATGGAAAAAAAATAGGGTTATTAGATCACCTTTTGCCCGTGTGTGTGTGTGTGTGGGTGTGTGTGTGTGTGTATGTATATGTGTGTGTATCCCCCTTAATAACTTCTAAACGCCTGGAGCGATTTCAATGAAACTCGGTAAGGTCATAGTACTATTTCGGCCGACCCCGACCGTGCTCTTCAAATTTTATTATGTCTCTCCAATCCTACATGGCGGCTGTGCGAAATAATTTACCGGCATTCTATATCTCCAAAACTATTACTGATATCACCCTGAAATTTTGTACGGTGGTAAAGGGTACTACTGGAAGGTCAGCTATAAGACTTCCAAAAACCTGTAAAATACAAAACGAACATGTCGGCCAAGCGAATATGAAACATTTTAATAGATTTTTCTCGTGATCATCTGAGCGCAGTGAAATATGGTACAGTAAATGTTTATACACATTGTAATGCACTGGCATCTAATTTAGTGTACATAACTCTATGGCCTACATATATCAAATCCGACATGGCGACCATCCGAAATATTTAGAGGGTTCTCAATATCTTCGAATCTATTACAGCAATCAAATTGATATTTTGTATGTTGATAGAAGCAATTAACATAAGTAGGATTTATGAAAATAGGCTGTATAGTTCTTCACGGAACTACTTGTTCATCTGGGTATAGTTTAATTCATCTTAAAGAATCTCGACGCATTCATGACATATATTTACTGAATGAGCAAAATGGTCAGCTGTTCAGTTAGCCAGTGAGATGGGTGTGGCACTATCTTTATCCCTTTCCAGAAATACATCACTTGTCTGTTAGTATCCGAATGCGAGTTTCCTTTTGGAAAGTGAATAATACGTCATTGTTTTATTGTTGTTTTAAGTTAAACTCGAGTTGGAGACTATAGTTTGGTTGGTGGTTGGTTGGTTCCTCAGTTTAGGGGCGGTGACGACCCGGTCATGTAGCTCCGTGTACTATGGGTGTGTGTAGAATCTATCTGATGACCGGTGTTAATTGTGATGGCTGTATTAGTGTGTGTTATCTGTTATTAATTCACGTAAGGACTGCAGACATTCGATTTTCAAGTAGTTCCAACTTCTGCTACCAAACGCCACCGTCAACGACCAACTAGTTCTGAACTTGGTTACTAGATGCCACCGCAGTCGGCTTCTGGCGACGAACGTTTGAACCTAAGAGCGTCAGTCAAATCTAACCTACAATTTAGCTTGTAAGGTGTGCTAACTCAAGGCGATGGCCATGAATGGCATAACGAACGGTAGGAAAGCGAGTGACGGTAAATTAGGGAAACACGTCCTAGTTTGGGATCAGCCGTCTTTGGATCTTACAAGTGTAATTATTGGAAGGATTTTTTACATTGCCTTAAATCTATGACATGGGCCCATCGGCATTACTTCCCCTCCAAAGGAAGGCATACTGAGGGTTTTTTAACGGTCTTAATAAATCCGACGACTTCGGCCGGGGCATAGAAGCTCAGCATGCTACCAACTACGCCTCCGAAGTCGTAAAAAAATTCGAGTTTCCTTTTGGAAAGTGAATAACATGTCGTTGTTTTATTGCTGTGTTAAGTTAAACTTTAGTTGGAAACTATAGTTTATTAATATTTTTGCAATGCCGGGGAGTAGAAAGGCCCAGATGATTTCTTGAAGAAAACTAGACTTTATAATTTAATATCCACAAAATTGTTAATTTTCGAATTTTTGCACATTGGCAAGTGCAAATACAACGTGTCAAATGCTAATGAAATCAATACGAAAAATTGTAGTTAGGAGGATTTGAAACCTCGGGATCGTATATTTGCCTTCATTGATGATGTCTCCAGAAGCAAACTCTAGGTACACCACTGGACGCATGTAAAGTAAACGGCAAGCACTTCTCTTTTAAGCCCTGAAATAAGTTTTGAATAGCTTCAAGCGTTGCTCTCTTATTTGCCTTCAAAAATTCGTATTTCTGCCGCACCCTGTAGACGGCAGGAGTATTAAACAAAGTCCCCGATTCTTCGATGTTCCGGGTAATCTCGAGAACCACTGGATGGATTTTGATACAGTTTTCACCATTCTGTAAAGGATATCTCGAGGAAGGTTTTGTAGAAAATTATTTATGATCAAAGGAAGCCAAGCAGTAACAATTTCAGCGAAAAAAGTCGAAAAAAAAAAGCCTGGCGTCCGTGCACTCTTTAAGCTTACGCTGGGCAAACCGTTAAAAATATCTATATATTATGAGTGTAAGTTGGTCAGCATGAAAAGTTCTACAAAAACGTCCGCGAGAGCATATCTCTATCTCCAATACATCGCCCACTATGAGTGTATTTACGTTTTCATTTTCTTCCAACAATCTCCATTCAATTACTGAGGCGACAGTTTACGAGCTAGCTAGGGGTGAGCCTATCACCACAGTTACAGCCTAGCTAGCGGGTGAGCCTATTACCCCAGATACAGCCAGCAGCAAACTGTCGAGTCGTATTGAGTTAAGACTACAGAGAAGAGTAGTTGTGTTTGGAATTTCCCTGGAAGTGCAACTCGGTTTTTCTTCATTTCGCCTGTGAACGTTTCGTTGCGCAAAATATACGTCAAGTTAAGATTGGACGGAAGGGGGATTTGTGTTTCATGCACCTCGCTATTCTTAAATTACGTCTGACAAGAATTCGTTACACATGCATATCCGTGATAATATAATTAACAGTCCAGTCAGTGATTTTAACCCATCATGCCGAGACGTAAAACGGATATAGGTCGTTGTTCATTGACATCGAAAAAAAGAGCGCTTATCACGTAATGCATTCATAACTTTTTCCGGGCGAAGCTGGGGCGGGTTGAAAGTTTATATATTTAAAAAAGAGCCTGACCCCTCGAATAATGAGGATATGAGGAAAGAGAAAAGAAAGGGGCCAAATAAGGCGGAAAAATGAATGAGATCCTAGGCCTCGGGCACCCTATTACCGTCGTGGTTGGAAGAGAACAAGAGTTGACCAAGGGAGATGGACAGGACAGACGAAAGAGGAATCAGGGCCTCGTGGTCGCCAATCCACGTCCCTCTAGTTGTGAGCCCGTGGAGGGAAGATTACAAGGGGATGTCCCTTGCTTTATAATTTTAGGGGACAGAAATTGAATTCTCTCCCAATTCGGTATCCACGCCAAGGTCACAGGATTTACGACCACGATCTCTCAAGGCCTTGAGTAGGCTATGTCCCTACGTCATGCTGAAAATAAATCCTAAAAATCCCTACACATAGGGAAACGTCCCTACGGTTGGCTGTAGGCCTACTGATATGTTTTGGATTGTATAATAAGGACCTGCATAAATTACAATGTTATTAATGCTGGCGTAATGATGTGCGAGACCGCGAGACAGCGCCATTGGGTGGCGACAGATCACGTGACGAGGTGGGAGTCGTACTATTAAAAGTATCGGAACGGGTCTGGCAGTGTGTCATTGAAACTGGAAGTGTAGTGAGCACGTGCTATTATCGTCAATGTGAGACGCTACGCAAAAAAGACCACACTCTTCTCTTTTATTGTAAGGTGTGCTAACTCAAGGCGATGGCCATGAATGGCATAACGAACGGTAGGAAAGCGAGTGACGGTAAATTAGGGAAACACGTCCTAGTTTGGGATCAGCCGTCTTTGGATCTTACACCACCAACAGGTAAAAGAATTGTTATATTTTCGTAGATTTTACTGCGTAATATTGCACAGGTGGCTTTAATTTATATTCAGTAACCAAGGCCTCTCTCGCTAAAGGTGAACTGTGTATAGCATCGTAAGTGGAACAGGGGGACTTGGATTTATTCTTAATTCCTTGTCGATTTATTGCTAGGAGAAAACATGTGCTAATGTGATACACGCAGGTGGTTTTGAATTAAGCTTTCAGTGACAAAACAGCAAACGTTATGCTGTAAAGATAGTACCGGTAATTACTATGCTTTTACTTCCCCCCTACTGTATTGATTTCTGAAGGAAAATAAGTGTTGGTTGTTTCAGGAACCATGGAATATCGTGGTCTAATAAGCTGTGTTGTTGTAATGTCTGTAGTAGTGAGAGTAACTGTGATTACGTTGTATTTTTGGTCTAAGATTTGTGTAGTTGCCTCTGGACTTACAATACGTTCAGCATTTGCCTGGAGTAAGTGAGGGGAAAACCCGAACGGATACCACACTTAGCGCCGGAATTCGAACCTGTGATCTCTAAACGCCAGTTGGCTAGTTCACACATGGATCGTGACTTTTCAGTTTCTTTTTTTTCTTTTAGATCATGTAAATTACCACACTTTCTAAATAAGTTTGTGTTTAAATTGTTCGATAATGTTGAAGGCTTTTATCTGTTTGTTGAACGATAAAATAAACTCTTCAACTGAAGTCTGTCTGAGAAAGCAGTGTCGTGAATACGTTGTACCGGTAGTATAAGATACGCTATCAGTTACGTCATATCCCGTTCCATTACCTCCTAGTTCATACAAACTCTGAACGTAAATTTTTATGCCTGTTTTGCAACCACTTGAAATACTTTGAGAAGATGATCACTTATAGAAGGCTGCGACCGTTCGATAAATACGTTACTGAGCGGAGCGGGTAGCTGTTATGGCGCTGGAAAAACAACACTGATGTGGAATAAAGTTTGTGTTTTTTAACATTTTAAAAATAAAACATTTCTCATTTTGAATTACGAATTTTTGCGTTTTGAAGTAGCATCTATGATTTTCGGATTTATCATTTTGTTGCAAATTTGTTACAAACTAAGAATTTGTGTAAATATTATATTTAGCAATTGTTCAATAATATAAAATTGCTCGCCGTAACATTTACAGAATACTAGCGAAAACGAATAAAAAGAACCATTGTAAATACAGTCACTGTTGCTGTTGATTTAAGGTTAATTGCCCCTGAATACAGTCAGTTTAGTCAAATTTGCATTTTTTCTCTGATAAAGAAATGCATTACGTTGAAAAATTCCAAAATTTGCCCCTTAAGAAAGCTACCTTTTGCTTATGAATAAATATTTGAAGAAGTTTTACTATTCTTGAGAAGGATTACAAACACACCGGTGTTATAATTAAAATATGTTAGTTTTCTAGAAAAACAAACAATACCGTATTGTTTTTTTGAAAACTATTCATTTCTCAATTTGATCCTATTTTGCATTTTATCGCTAAACTCCACTCATAGAACATGATACAGAAAGTAATGAGTTTTGTACGCATTTTGCATCTATCACAAATGTTACTCCTCATACACTCTGAATGATTTTGTATATTTTTCCGCTACCTGTAGGATTGAAATGTAGATGAGGAGGCCCTTTTCTTGGTTTGTCAGTACGAGTGTACGCCTAATTGAAGTGATTCAGTTTTCATAGTTTATCTGTACGATTGATTGATTGATTGATTGATTGATTGATTTTACTTGTGCTGTCTGTACGTTTGACTGATGCAGAGGAGAGTGGATGAGGCAGTTTTCCTGGCTTGTCTGTAGGATTGATAGATGAAAAGTACATGTGGCAGTTTTCTTGGTCTGTATGTACGATTGATTGATGAGATGCGGATGAGGCGTTTTTCTTGGCTTGATATGATTGGTTGATGAGAAGTCGATGAGGCATTTTTCTTGGTTTGTCTGTATGATTGATTGATGAGATACGGATGAGTCATTTTTATTGGCTTGATACGATTGATGCGAAATGGATGAGGCCATTTTTCTTGACTTGTCTGTATGATTGATTGATGAGATGCGAATGAAGCATTTTTCTTGACTTGATGCGATTTATTGAAGTAGATGAGGCATTTTTCTTGGCTTGATACGATTGATGCGAAATGGATGAGGGCTTTTTTCTTGGTTTGTCTGTACGATTGATTTATGAGAAGTGGATGAGGCAGTTAGCTTGATCTGTACAATTGATTGACGTAGAGGCAGTTTTCTTAGTCTGTTTATACGATTCATTGATGAGAATTGAATGTGGCAGTTTTCTTGATCTGCCTGTACAATTGATAGATACAAGTATAGATGAGGCTGTTTTATTGGTCTGTATGATTGATTGATTGATTGATTGATTGATAAAAGGTGAATGTGGCAATTTTCTTTGATTGTCTGTATGATTGATGAGCTATGAATGATGCATTTTTATGTGTTATCTGTACGATTGATTGATGTGAAGCGAATGCGGTGTTTCTCTCGTACTGTCTGTACTAGTGGAACACGTGCTCGGGCATGCGCATGCGCGTGGCACGATATTTTATCAGCGCTCCTCACATGTGGCCATGATAAGAGAATGTTGGTCGCGTAGCATGCCGTTCAAACTCCTAAAAGCTGGAGGAAAAAAAACTGACAACTAGAAGATTGGTCATGTTTTAAGGACATGCGTGTTACGACACCTGCGGGAAGGATATGGGGAGGTGCAAAGGAGCAGTAGCGTCACCAGAATATTTCATCTAACGGGTTTTGGAGCACAGCGTAATTTTAATTTCCAATCGGTTATGTTGTCATGAGTGTTCATAGAGCTTATAATCAATACAAAATTCTTTAATGCACTCTGGATTTGTTCCTCGCTTATTTCACCGCCTCCCGTTCGTCGTATTCTTCGTTGTGTCTGTCACATCATCATAAATATCACAAAACTCAGGCCTTTAAACCAGAGGGAGTTAAGAAGGTGTGGTTTGTACCAAAATCTTTCAAATCGTCTCAATAGTACAGGAAAAAGTTTTCATTTCTTGAATTTTATTGTAAACGGCAATATTAATTTGTTCATAAAGTGCGTTTTAATCCAATAAACAAGGCAATAGCCCCTGCCAGAACTGTGTCGCTTCGAGCCCGCATAACAGATAGGCTAAGCCGGGCGGGTGGTTTATACAAATGCGTGAGTTCTCGTAAGGGTCCACTAGTACTGTATATCTTATTTCAGTACTATAGATAAAGGCCTAGTGGAGAAAATTTGCTGATTGTTTTTAGAATACAATCCGAACTTGTTTTATATCATTATTATAACCCGGATGTTTATGACATATCATATTTTTCCGTAATGTTTTTTCTTTCTTTTCATAACAAAATAATATAAGATGATGATTTAAGCTAATCTCATTCAAATTATGTCATTAATCATAATTAACACTATGAACAGAAAAGGGTTGCAATTCTGGCTGTATAACATTCATTTTAAACATAGCACATGACATACAGTACATAGCCTAGGGGAAAGACGTTTCCTCAACTGTCTAAATATGTCGCTTTAGTAATTTATGCTTTATCTAATTGCAAATATTATTTTAATGCCAGTGAGAGCCTCCGTGGCTTAGGCGGCAGTACGCCGGCCTCTTACCGCTGGGTCCGTGGTTCAAATCCCGGTCACTCCATGTGAGATCTGTGCTGGACAAAACGAAGGCAGTCAGTTTTTTTTTCCGAGTACTCCGATTTTTCCTGACAAAAATGTAATTCCAGCAACACTCTCCACTATCATTTCATTTCATCTGTCATTCATTTAATCATTGCCCCTAGAGGAGTGTGACAGGCTTCGGCAGCCGGCACAGTTCATATCCTCGCAGCTAGTTGGGGGGCTTCATTCATTCCATTCCTGACCCGGTCGGAGACTGAAAGCAGGCTGTGGATTTTAATTTTCATTGTAGGTCTACTCTTTGGATTTAAATCAGTGAAGAGTTATTAAACATTTAATTGTGTTAACTGCAGTACATATTGACGTAATTCGTTTATGTATTGCAGTATATGATTAGTAAATGAATTGTTGTGTGTTTTTATCTCAAGTTTATTTCGAGTACTGTAGATTATATTAAGCTAACCGCCCAATATAATTGCGCTCCCGTCTACTTGTTGACCAACTGGAAAACAATTTAAAAATAATAAACAGTATTTATGGTCGTTTCGTTCTTTTTCTATTAAATTAAGAAATAATCATATTAGTAATAATATAGAAAGTTGGTTGGTTGGTTGGTTCTTAAGTTTAGGGGCTGCGACAACGTGGTCATGTAGCCCCGTGTACTTTGGGTGTGTGTAGAATCTGTCTGGTAACCGGTGTTAATTGTGATGACTGTATTAGTGTGTGTTATCTGTTTTTTAATTCAAGTAAGGACTGCAACTTTGAATTTTTCAAATAGTTCCTACTTTTGCCGCCAAGCGCCACCGTCAACGACTACTAGGCCAAGTTCAGAAATTAGCTACTAGACGCCACCACAGTCAGCTCTTGGCAACGAACATAGAAACCTAAGAGCGTTGTTTACATTCTTAACCTATCCAATTTAGCTTCACACAGGTGCAATTAGTGGAAGGTTCTTTAACATGTCATAAATATATGACATGGGACCGCCGGCTTTACTTCCCCTCAGAAGGAAGGCATACTGATGGATTTTTAACGCTCTTAAAAAATCCGACGGCTTCGGCCGGGTTTGAACCCGCTATCTTGGGCATAGAAGCTCAGCATGCTACCGACTACGCCACCGAAGCCACCATTAATATAGAAATAAATATCTTTTGTACTTCCACTTATATTTCAAATTTTATTTCCGAACAGTTTTCACTTTCGGCGTCGTCATGGGGAATGAATAAGACTGTGCGGCATTAGAGAGTTTAGACAAGAGGTAGAAGATATGTGTGCACTGTGTGTTTGAGTATCTAGGGGTAGTAGAACACTGTGCTTAGAGGGCTTAGACAAGAGAGAGAAGGCATGTGTATGTTTGAGTATCTAGGGTATTAGATCACTGAGCTTAAAGGGCTTAGACAAGACCTGTGCATGTTTGAGTATTCATGCAGCGTAGTAGATCACTGAGACCAAACACACGTGAAAAACAGATTCGTAGTTAAGTAGACGGCAACCTTAAAAGAAAATTATGGTACAAATTATGACGTAACTGGATTAATTGCTATTTTTGGTTTGCGTCACACCTTTACGAGCTAATCGGTGAATGACTTCCATCACAAGCTGTACACCGAAAAGTTCTTTCGCCAATCAGATTATGAATATTCGTGTCAACGGTGCGGCAAACTTTGCGAGAGAGATCACATTATTTTGTCTTGTGAGAGGCGAAATGAATTTCTTGCACAGTTTGTTCTGAACAGTGAAAGTGATAGTGGAATCCAAGATACTGTATACAGAATGTTTAAAAAACACGTATCTAAATATCAAAATAAAACAAAAGAATGTATAATAATCATGAGCCCTACAGCGCCTACTTTATCAGATCTGAACACTTGTTCATAAAAGGCGCACACTCTTGGAATGGAATACTGTTACGTCCCAATGAATAATTAATGTGGAAAGTTTGGTTGCGTATAAGAGCATCAAGTGTATTAGAGGTTCTTTTCTGTTTCGATGCCCGCTATCCTGACTAGAATAATTTACAAGAGGATGGAAAGACAGATAGAAATCGAGTTGATTGAAGACCAATTGGTTTCAGGAGACGCGGTGGAACAAGGAAAGCTGTGCTACAATGTGTGTCATGCGATTTTGGAACGTAAAATAAGGAAAGATAAGACAACGTTCCTAGCATGTCGATTTATTTATTTATTCATTTACTTATTTATTTATTTGTTTAGGCCAGTGTGGTCCAACCCGCGGCCCGCGGGCCGCATGCGGCCCACCTGTTCATTTGTATTGGCCCTTGCCCTTCTTACTGCCCTTCACTCTTCGACAGTTATAATCCGTGGCGTGCCTACTTTAATTTTCACTTTCATTCAGTAATGTTACGAAGGAACCAGTTGGGAAAGGAAAGATCCCGAAAAATACGCCAGTAATCAGAATTGTCTTTCCAAGAATACGTACGGCACGAGAAGCGGGGTGCCTCCAGGTGACAACTGGTTGGCTGCCAGTGATTGGCTGCAGATAAGTTCGCGATCGTTCGTGAGCTGCACCCGATTTCCCTATAAAAGGGAGCGCAGGGCTGTTCGAAGAGGTTGTTTTTGAGAAGAGAGGTTGTTCGAGAGATATAGTACGACGAGAGTTTGTTGTCATCGTTGTTGCGAGAGCGGTACCTAATATGGCAGGAGTTAATAAACGGCGTGTTGAAGATGAGAAACGACAATTTCAGTCAAAAATGGCAGGAAAGTTACGTTTTTGTTGAACATAATCGAAAACCGCAGTGTGTTATCTGTTCTCAAGTCTTAGGTGTTTCGAAGGAGTATAACGTGAATAGACACTATACCAGCTTGCATAAATCAAAATACGATCAATACCAGGGAAGTGCCAGAAGTTGTGTGTTTAATGATTTGAAGCTGAAACTAACAAGACAGAAGAATATATTTCAGCAACCATCAAACACTGCTGGTTTAAAGGCATCTTATGAGGTATGTTTAGAGCTAGCTAAAAGTTAAAAGTCTTTCAGGGATGGTGAGCTCATTAAGAGATGTGCTGTAAAAATGGCACTTCATTTGGAGATAATAGGATAGCTAAGGGACTTTGTTTTATATGTGACGGGGATTTTCGCTCGCCCTCTCACCTGCGCTGCGAGCCGGTCTCCCGCCAAGCACTTTGCCGTAATGCGGTTCTTGGCTCCACAAGTGTCCCTCCATTGCAGTCTGCTGAGAGCTTTAACACCGTGAGGTTCAGTTTAGTCAATTGTTGACGTGTTTAGTGCTCAGTGTGCTGTTCCAATGCGATTTTCATTACGTAACATTGAAATTCATATACTCAATGACTCGGCCGGTCGCCGAATTACGGTCAAGTGCTTGGCGGGAAACAGGCTCGCAACGTGGGCGAGCGGGCGAGCGAAAATCCCCGTCACATATAAAACAAAGTCCATGTATTTTGAAACAGTTTCCTTGTTTCATCAGACAGTTAGTAGAAGAATTAATTATATGGCTGGTGGAGTTTCAGGTTCTCTCAAGAGCAGTTTGGAAAAATGTGAATTTTACTCTCTATAGCTGACATCGGCCAGCTCCTTATCTTCGTCAAAATAATAAACGAAGAATTTGAAATTCATGAAGAACTGTTGGAATTAAGATCATTAGAAACCAGCAAAAAAGGTATTGACATTAACAACGCACTGGATGATATCGTTTCTAAATATGGAGGTTTTGTGAAGTGCTCTGGCATTGCAACAGATGGAGCTAAAGCAATGGTTCGTCCTAACATTGGTTTAGTGGGAATGTGTAAAGAAAAAGGATTGCATTTTTTGTTTTTCCACTGCGTTATCCACCAGGAGGCTCTCTGTGGAGAAATTATAAGGCTCAATGAGACAATGAAAACTGTTGTAAATACTGTAATTTAATAAGGGGAGGCAATAATGCCTGTAGACACAGAGCATTTATTGCATTCCTGGACAATTTGGAAGCTGAGTATGGTTACATTTCATTGAACTGTGAAGTGTGTTGACTAAGTGCTGGAAATTGCTTGCAACAGTTTTTTGGGTTGAGGAATGAAATTCTTGCTTTTCTCCAAATTGAAAACACTGGGCATGAGTATCAAGAAAAACTGGAAGAAATCCAGTTTTTAAATAATCTTGCTTTTCTGACATAGTTAACATCCCATCTAAATGCTTTAAACCTGAAACTACAAGCCAAAAAACAAAATATCTCCCAGCTTCCGCAAAAAACTTATGCAATGTAAATTGCATTGAAGGCAAACAATATGGCACCTTCCCATCTTGTCAGCAGTTGAAAAAAGAAAAAATGTGACATAAATTTTAGTATATTTCATGAAATAATAATAGATATCAAGAAAGAGTTCCAGAACAGATTCCAGGATTTTGACTCCCTAAAACCAAAACTTGCACTGTTCAACAACCCCATGGATATTGAAGTGAGTGAGGTGCCCTGCGACCTTCAAATGGAAATTTGTGATCTTTAGGCAGACCCATTCTACCAGACTAAAAAGTGTGATGTCCCTGAACATTTCTGGAAACTAATTTCTAAAGAACGTTTTCCTGAACCGCTTAAATTCTCTCTGCAAGTGTTATCGCTGTTTAGCAGTACGTATGCGTGCGAAAGTGCTTTATCTGCTCTCAAACAAATTAAATAAAAAACGATAAATCGAATTGAAAGTTCTGCACTGGAATTGAGCCTGAGACTTTGCCTTACTGAACTTACAGTGGACATTGATACACTTGTATCAGGAAAGCAGGGCCAATCATCATTGATTTCTCGACAGTAAAATGAAGTGGTATATTAAACTAGCAATATAAAAATCCTTTTAATATAATTTTTAATAAATGTTTTTGAGTAAAATAAGTAATACTTTTTCTTTCTGGAATGTCTCTGGCCCTCACATTCCTATACTCAAGTTTGATTGGCCCTCGGGTAACAAAAGGTTGGACCACCCTGGTTTAGGCTATTTATTTATTTATTAATAATCACGTTTTATGTAATGCACGTGTAAACATTCTCTAAATCCAGAATTCATTATTTCAAATATGGTATTGAATTGCGGTACAATGGTTATTCTGCGTATACTTAATCTGTTGTCTCGGGGTACGTATTGAGACTCCGGATCCAGAGGACACGGGATCGATTCTTGGCTCTGCCAATGCTTGCATCTTCACGGTGATTATGTCGTTATTTATTTATTGAGGTTTTAAGGGTCGGAACTACGAGGTCATCTACCCCAGGTGATTATTTCGTAAACGAACCTTGTTTGTAGGTATGTACGATTTGCCCAGGCTTGTAGGCCGGTTGTTTTCTCCTGACGCTTCACCAAAGTCTGCGTTAGTCAGCAGTCCACTCGCAGTCTTCAGTGAAATGCCGATAGAAACTTCTTGCTTGGACCACGGCCTGCAAGTGCAAGCCTGGACAACTTGTACATAGCTATGAACCAGGCGCGGATTCAAGGGGGGGGGGGGGGGGGGGGGTCACGGGGGTCATGACCCCCCCCCCCCCCCCCGAACGGAGACCAAATTTTTTTGCAAACTCAAAAAACGAACACACAATGACCAGACAAATAAAACTTAACGAATTTTAGCTGAAAAACAGTTTTTTTCTGAAAATATCTTTATTGCAATTATTATGTTCTGTTACAACTGTACATATTTACAACTTCATACCTGTTATATAAAAACGATTATTTATATAATAAAATCAACTCGTCTATTTTGTTTAGCAAACCTTGTGATTACCGAATCGATGTTTATAGAGATGTCACGATGAATGTGCAGCAATGCAGGAATTTGGGGCATTTTTTCGCACCAAAAATTTTTGCCGACGTCCAAACTGCAAGCTTGGTTGGCAATTTAAGCTGTGACTTTCTCCCTTTGTCGGTGCAAACTCGACTTGCCGAAACTGTAACGTACCTTGATACTTTTCTCGAAGCTCGATGTAAAGGTCGCAAAACACGCCATTGCAATTTGTACTAATATTTTTGGTGCGCTAAACGCATCAAATTTCTATCCATGTAGCTTGCAAAAAAATTGGTCTGGTTTTGTACGTTTGGTTATTTTGTGATTGCGTTGTAGTGTTACAATTTTTCTTAACAATTTCGATTCTGTGACCCCCCTCCCAAAGCCAAACTCTAGATCCGCGCCTGCTATGAACGCCGGCCATGAAAGCCTAAGTTAAGTTTTCCTTATTTACACTTTTTCTTTCAGGTAAAAAAATACTACCTATAAAAAGTTCCGCGCCTAGACCTACAGTGCTACCTGTAGACGCTCACGTGAGGCTGCGTTCGCTCTTGGCAGCGTGGTCGGTAATGAGGTGACCAGCCGTTACTCATTGAGACAGCAGAAGGAATGAGCTTGGACGATGTCCAGACAGAATAGCCTTCCCTCTGACCAGACCAGACTGGCTAGAACAATATGGCGCATAGCCAGCAGGAGGGAGGAGAATTTTCGCACGTGCACTGATTACACTACTGTGGCCAACAACAAAAGTATTAAGCAGAAAAAGCAGTCCCATCCACGTTTCTTATGCATTGAAGGTGGAAAGGAGACATAGTTTAAAAGAAAAAGGAAATTCCCTTCAAAAAAAAGTTTTATCGCGATACCATAAACCAAGTAGCCTAAATAGTCTGGTCTATGCTGATGATCTGGTTGTAATGTCGGACTCCGTCGAGAGCTGGTTGGTTGGTTCCTCAGTTTAGGGACTGCGACAACACGGATATGTAGTCTCGTGTACTTTGGGTGTGTGTAGAATCTGTCTGATAACCGGTGTTAACTGTGATGGCTGTATTAGTGTGTGTTATCTGTTTTTAATTCAAGTAAGGACTGTAGACATTCGTTTTTCAAGTAGTTCCAACTTTTGCTACCAAACGCCACCGTCAACGACCAACTAGTTCTGAACTTGGTTACTAGATGCCACCGCAGTCGGCTTCTGGCGACGAACGTTGGAACCTAAGAGCGTTACTCAAATTTAACCTATAATTTAGCTTCACACAAGTGTAATTAGTGGAAGGTTCTTTAACATGCCATAAATCTATGACATGGGACCGCCGGCTTTACTTCCCCTCCGAAGGAAGGCATACTGCGGGATTTTAACGCTCTTAAAGAATACGACGACTTCGGCCGGGTATGAACCAGCGATCTTTAGCATAGAAGCTCAGCATGCTACCAACTACGCCACCGAAACCGGCAGGGGGAGAGATTAGCCTACCTATAGTAAGAGGTTAATGAGTTCGGCTGTAGAGGGTAAGATAAGCAGAGGTAGACCTAGGAAGCAATGGTAGCTATAGATTCAGTGTTTAACCATTGCAAAGTGAGAGGTGTAGATTCGGAGGAAGCCACAGTGCTAACTGCTAACAGGGGATCATGGAAATGATTACCGACAGTAGTGGCTACGCGGCCTAAAGCGCTGCGTTAGGTCAAGGGGCCAAGCTCTCTGCTGACTCGGTAGACGCGTGGGTTCGAGCCCCACCGTCGGCTGTCCTTGAAATGGTTTTCCGTGGTTTCCCATTTTCAACACCAGGCAAATGCTGGGACAGTACCTTCTGACAGGCCACGGCCGCTTCCTTCCACATCTTTGCCCAGTTTCATTCATCTTCATCCATTCCATCTCTCATCCCGACGCGCAGGTCGCCCACGGGCGTCGACTAGAAAGACCTGCACTCGGCCTCTCAGGAGGCTACACGACAAAAAAAATGGAAATGATTGATCGCGATTAGAGGCTCTAAGACTAGACTGGATGCTCAAAGGTAAAACAGTCTCAAATGAACTTTATGTACTGTATGTACCATTATACAGGGTTAGCACAAATGATTTAAGTGATTTCATGTAGGCTACATGCATTATTGAAAGTACGGTATATAGCTTACAGCATTGACACACATACCAATTAAAAGAGAAACTCATCAAGGTTTTTGAGTCTGCTTGCTACAAATTCTCGATGTGCCCTCCTCGCCTCACATGGCAATTATCGATACGGTAGTCCAACTCCGACTAAATACGTGGAAGCATATCCTGGTCAATTTTACCCACAGCCACATGGATCCGTTTTCTCAGTTCAACAAGATTAACTGGCATGGATAAACTTCATCTTTGATAAACCCCCATAAAAATAAATCACACGGGATCAGATCAGGCGGCCGGGAAGGCCAGCGCATAAGGCACCGATCTACACCTGTCACAAGATGGCAATAATCGACGATATCAGTTTTGCACTCGTTCATATGCGTTCATATACCATATACCATTCGTCTGATAGCGATGAAACATGGGTGAGATGTTGTGTACACTCCCAGGAAGGTTTTTGGCTTTTAAATCCATATTACAATAGGGAGCGCACGAGTAGAATAAACAAATGAGCGAGGACACGCGAAGCGTTTCAACAAAATCCCGTATGCGTCCATATACCATGAAACTTAGGTGAGATGTTGTGTACACTCCAGGGAAGGTTTATGGCTTTTAAATACATTTTACAATAGGTAGTGCACGAGTAGATTCAACAAAATAAGCGATGGTGACAAAAATCACGGCACGCATGTGATACGTTGTTGGCACGTTAAAGAACCCATTTGAATTCAGTAGGCCGTGTATATAATGGCAAAAATAATCTCGGGATTTTCCGCCAATCCTAAAGTTCCTCCTTTCTCTACTACAGTTTCGTTAAAAACTGTACTTAAGGAGGAGTTCAATGTTCCTGATTCTTTTTTTGGTGGATTTTATAGAGCACATGCTGTACTCGGCATGCGTTGCAATGCCAAGATTGAAGTTTGCGGGATATGTTCTACGTATGAATGATAGAAGGATACACAAATCAGCTCTGTTGTGGAAACCAACGGAAGGATACCGAAGTAGAAGAAGACCTCGTAACACCTGGAAACGAACTTTCGCAAAGGATCTTGAATGCATGGATATGAACTGGGTCGAAGCTGAAAACCTGGCAGCTGATAGGAGTTCGCTGTAGGAAACTTGTAGCCCGATATTCTACCTAGCATTGGATGAACAAAGTCTAAGTCTAAGATATGGACTGAAAAATACAGGATCCTTCAGTTGATGATTAAGGGGAAGATTTCAGGACAGCGGAGACCCGGCCGAAGGAGTATCTCTTGGCTAAAGAACCTCAGGGACTGGCGAATTAAGACATGGTTCACCAGTTAGCCGCTCCGGTGAAAGCTGTACAGCGTTGCCAAGATGGGCTCCATCACGCGTCATGGCGCGCCTCGCTCGGAAGTGATGGGCTCTATATCAGCAACGCTGTACAGCATTTCCCGGAGCGGCTAGCTGATGAACCATGTCTCAATTCCCCATACAAATACAAACCGATATAAAATAAGTGAATTAATTTACGTATTTCACAGTCATACAGCATAACCTTTTGATGTACAAGGATTACAACGCAACCAAAAACTACATTTTCCAACGACCCCGAGCCGAGAAAAATTTACCTTACAAAAATGATAACAACTTTAGTTCTTGAACACAAAATTTTGAAATTAATAAACCTGTTATACAACATTCCAATGTATATTGTGTTAAAATTTGGATTCGATCCGATGACGGGTTTGTGAGATAATAATTCTTAAATGTGACGCATGGTTGAAACACGCTTAAAAACGGACACTTTTTGTGTTTCAACTGCGATAAAAAATATTAAAATTTAAATTAAAAATTCCAAACCTACATGAACTAACGTAAAATAGAACGATGAAAATGATGATGTTATTGGATTTTATGTAGGTATATTGGTTACTTCACAAACAACCTTCAAACTCGAGTGCACATAATATTTTGGTCGACAGTAGTACACAGTAACACAGGCTATCGCACACATTACACAACAAATACACGAGGCTACATGACCATGATGTCGCAAACCCCTAAAATAAGCAACAACAACAACAACAACAACAACAACAACAAAACAACATATATATATATATATATATAATAAGTAAGGTTCGCATGTTTAGAAAATGTCATATTTTTCCTTTGACTACATTTTCATTAAAAACTGTATTTAAGCAGGAGTTCAATGTTCATGATTCTTTTTGGTGGATTTTATAGAGCATATAATTGCATATTTGGGTCATTTTCATAGTCATTGTCATATGTCATCAATATTATTGTCTTAAGGTCATATTTTGGTAATATTTTAGGGGTAGGTGGTATCCGCTGGCCGCTGCAGGGTTTCTGTGCGTTAGCGGCGCTAAAAAAATTTAAACCTGCCAATTTTTGCAGACTATTAGAAAATATTTAACTGTAACTAAACTTGGTAGTATTTTTAACTTAGGGCATTTTCTTTCTCTTTTACAGGTAATGTGATTTGTGTAGCAGTTTTTAACGCGAGAAAAGATGAAGACTATGTTGTTTTCCGCGAGTCTCTTGAAACATTCTGCGAGAAAAGTTTGAGAAAAACATTCATATAACATTCATCAGCGTAAATTATATAATTTTTTAAATGTTTGAATGTAGAATTAATAATAAAAACAAGTAGTTCCGTGAAGAACTATACAGCCTATTTTCATATATCCTACTAATGTTAATTGCCTCGATCAACATACTAAATTTCAGTTTGATTGCTGTAGTAGATTCGTAGATAATGAGAACCGTCTAAATATTTCAGATGGTCGCCATGTTGGATTGTTATGTGTATAGGCCATAGAGGCATGTACCATTAAAGGAAAATTATTGCGTAGGTTCATTATTCAAACTTTCACTTCGGTCGTATGATTACGACACAAGAAATAAAAACTTAATTTTAAAATTCGCACAGCCACCATCTTGAGGTAATGTAAACAATTGAACTAAATTACATACCAGTGCATTACAATGTGTATAAACATTTGCTGTACCAAGTTTCATTGCGTTTGGATCATTAAATCGTGAGAAAAGTCTATTTAATACTTTCAACTTCGCTTGGCCACCATGTTCGTTTTGTAGTTAACCGTTTTTTTTAAGTCTCATAGATGAACTTCCAGTAGTGCCCTTTATCTCCATGCAAAATTTCAGGGTGATACCGCTAATAGTTTCAGAGATATAGAATGCCGGTGAAATATTTCGCACAGCCGCCATCTTGAGGTTATGTAAACAGTTGAACGAAGTTAGATGTCGGTGCATTACAATGTGTACAACCATATACTGTACCAAGTTTCATTGCGTCTATTTAAAACGTCTATTTAAAAGTCGCAACTTCGCTTGGCCACCATGTTGGTTTTGTAGTTATCAGGTTTTCAAAAGTCACATAAGTGAACTTTTAGTAGTTCTCTTTATCACCGTACAAAATTACAGAGTGATATCTGTATTAATTTCGGAGATATTGATTGCTGGTGAAATATTTCGCACAGCGGCCATGTTGGATTGGTGAGACGTAACAAAATTTGAAGGGGACGGTCGGGGTCGTCCGGAATAGTGCTCCGAGTTTCATTGAAATCGCTCCAGCCGTTTGGTTTTTATTAGGGGGGGGGGGGGGCACACACACACACGCACACACAGACACACGGACAAGATGTGATCTCATAAGCCTAAATGAAAATAGGCTTATAACATTTCACTACATTATCAACATTTTAGAAAGCATGTAAATATATTAGGTCATATAATACCTCTTCTTGGATTATATTTGAGTATTTTAGGGCATATTTGCCTGCATATTTCTCGTTTCTTTAGGTTATAAACATAATTCAATGTTTCTCAATGTAATGGGAGGTATATAACTGTTTTTTTAATTGTTTGGATGCTTACTATCATCTCGTAAAATACTGGATAATGCTTAACACCTTATATAAGTTGGCCACTCTGGTTGAGGATGTCTGTTGTCAAGTCCGATGGACGTGCCGAATGTTTGCACATATGTCCACCATCACGGCTCGGCCAAGGTCAGCTTCCATGCTGTGAATACTGACTCTGTTATACGGCGCGCAGTGGGGCCAAGCGAGGGAAAAATAAATAAAAAATATATATATAAAAAAGAGAGACTATTTCAGCTTGTGTAGAATAAAATTAAGCATGCTGTTATTTTGTAGTAATAGGTTGTATTCTCGGCTAGGAAGACAGGTTTATTGAAGGGTGTGTAAATAACTTATGGCACTCCAAGCTGTACGAAGTAGGCTAGTAAAATCGCGTTTTGTGATAAGTCAAAGCTAAATTAAATTCAGTAAGCGGCTTCGGTGGCGTAGTTGGTAGCATGCTGAGCTTTTATGCCCAAGATCGCGGGTTCAAACCCGGCCGAAGTTGTCGGATTTTTTAAGAGCGTTAAAAATCCCTCAGTATGCCTTCCTTCGGAGGGGAAGTAAAGCCGGCGGTCCTATGTCATAGATTTATGGCATGTTAAAAAACCTTCCACTAATTACACCTGTGTGATGCTAAATTATAGTTAAACATTTGACAAACGCTCTTAGGTTCCTACGTTCGTCGCCAGGAGCCGACTGCGGTGGCGTCTGGTAACCAAGTCTGAACTAATAGTCGTTGACGGTTGCGTTTGGCGGCAAAAGTAGGAACTACTTGAAAAAAAAAAAAAACAATCTCTGCAGTCCTTACTTGAATTGAAAACAGAAACACACACACTAATACAGCCAACACAATTAACACTGGTTATCAGACAGATTCTACACACACCCAAAGTACACGGGGCTACATGACCGCGTTGTCGCAGCCCCTATACTAAGGAATCAACCAAAAATGCAGTAACCTTGCCAGAATATTTTACCCAGGGCCCACGTAGGGGTGGGCAGCGATTCAAGATTTAACATAATTAGTTTCTAATTGGTCATTACCAGAGCCCAGATAATTATGTGCTAACCTTTTCAGAAAATAATATGTATTTATTTATGTGCTTAAAAGGTCAAAAATATATTTGAAACAAAAGATGTTTGAAAAATGTTGTGGCGGCTTGTGTATTATAACAATGCACATTCAACGTGTTTTGCTGTTGCAACAAATGTTGCGATACTTGTAAACTCTTTCTAGCTTCTCACACATTTTCCAATATAACTCATTTACGTCAGTTTTAAAAAACGTATCGAAACTCCTACACATAGCGGTTTAATTTAAAAGCAACTCTTCGCACTTTTGAGACGCATCATATTAGTTGAAACGAGAACTCCACGCTATCAGTCTGTCTTACAAGTTTTGCGGACTACGGTACTGTAATTTCAGGTAAAGTTTCCTGTTAAGGTGCTCATTGGATTGGTGGAGTTCAGCCCCCTACTATCTATGATGTCAGGGGAATTCATACAGTGAAATAAAGTACAGAGACAACATCCTTAACATCCTTAGGGAATTTGGGTTACATCAAAAGCTTATCAACCTCATCGGCGTTACTTTGAAAGATACTAAATCAAAGGTTAAATTTCGAGGCGCCTTGTCTGAACCATTTGATATCCGGACTGGACTTCGACAGGGAGATGGTCTATCACCGTTATTATTTAATTGTGTTCTTGAAAAGATCATGCGTGAGTGGAACAAAACTTGTCCTCCAAATGTAAAGATTGGTACTAATATAAAACTGAATTGCTTGGCCTTTGCGGATGACCTTGCACTGCTTGCAACCAGTATAGATGAGGCTAAACACCAAATTGAAGAACCTGGGTCTATTGCAGCAAAAGTAGGACTTCAAATTTCATTTGAAAAGACTGAAATAATGGCATCCTTTGATGTGGAAACACAAGCTATTACATTGATCAACAATAAAGAAATTAAAGTTGTACATAAATTTAAATATTTAGGGGAGATTATAACATGGAATTTGAATAAGAAAGCGTCAATCGAAAATAGAACAACAAAGTTAAAACAAGCGCAATATATTACTTGGTCTAGTTACAAAAAAAAACACTCTCCATAAATGCCAAATTACGACATTACGAATCAGTTATTAAACCGGAAGCAATATATGCTTGTGAAACACTTTTCAAGTTAAACACTCGATCAGTTACTGACACATTACAGAAGATTGATAGAAGAATTCTCAGAACTATAATTAATAAAAAACATCAGGTGGATGGTCAATGGCGTCTGTTACCAAATGAAGTGGTTTATAAAGAAACTGAGTCCATAGTCGATACTATGCGAAAAAGGCGAATTGCTTTTTTTTTGTCATATCTCACGCCTGGCGGATACCAGACAATTAAAAGTATTATTTAATTATTTTTTCAAAAGTAAAACAAAGAACTCTTGGTTTATGGAAATTCAAAATGATCTGGATGAACTCGGCTTGACAATGTCCCAAATTGCTAACAAAGATGAGAAGAATATCTTGAAAAACAAGAACATCCGACTTCCCTTAAAAACCTTTACCCGCAAAACTTGCACCATAAGCGATGCAGAGAGAGCGGCAAGGTCAACTAGAATGAAAATGTTTTGGGAAAAGAAGAAAAATAAGAAGCTGAATATTTAATATTGTTTTTGAGATATGTATATACTTGTTTTGGTTGAGCGCGTAACATATGTAAATAAATAAATAAATAAATAAATAAAACAGAGACAAGAGTGCACTGACGTAATAGAGAAGGCAACTTTTAGAATTGCAAAAGTTCGAAAATGAGGGCAGGAGACTTCTAAGAAGTAGAATGAATATACCTCTGAGTGTATGAAATATGTACTTATAAGTAAATATTCACGTATAAAAAATGACAAAAATATGTAGTTATTGTTGTTTTACGGGGGCGGAACTACTAGGTTATCTGCCCCTAAACAAATAAGTAAATAAATAAAAATATTTAGTTGAGAAATATTTAAGCACAAATTAACCGGGCCCTAGTTATTATAGATACCGTAAACTAAACAATCCATCACCATGTAAGCCACACCCTCTCACAAAATTTGAATTAATTAAAATTTACGTAGAGGGATAGTAGTAATAATAATAAGAAGAAAAATAGAAAGACTAATACTTCGGAAAATCATTTTCCAGTCCAGGCTGAAACCGGCTGGAAACTTCAGAACAACAATGAAGTCTACAAAAATGTGGATAATATCTCAGAAACAACGAAAAGGAGGAGGTTATTTCTCGGACACTTGTACAGAATGGACAAAACCAGAATAACCAATAATATACTCGACTACCTGTGAAACAAGCAGACAACTGCGGCATGGATTCAGGAAGTCAACATTCAGGAAGTTCAGATGATAGATAGGGATACATTTCGGACCATTATTCAAAATTTGGAAGGGCTCTAAGACGAAAAAAACTGCGAGGACTGGAAGAACCTGGACGGATGAACAGAAGCAGCAACACGGCGTCCATATGAAGAAATACTGGACGAAGAGGAAGCTTATGACGAACAAGAAATTAAATTGTAGCGTGATCCTCAGTGATCTATTCGCAAATACAAAACATTAATAATAATTAAAATCAAACCAGAGGCATTGTATGCATCCGAAACACTGATAATTGGGTGCTGGTCACAAATGAAAAGCATCGAGAAACAAGAGAGGAAAATTCTCAGAAAAAAAATCCTAGGACCAAAGTTCGAAAATGGAATTTGGATGAAAAAGAAACCACATGACATTTTTCAATCCGCAGAAAAAAATCACAGATACTATCAGAAAACGACGATTAAAATTCTACGGACACCTTCACAGAATGCATAACGACAGGCTGACAAAGAGAATTCTAAATCTAGCGCTAACCCTGAAAATCCGCAACAATTGGTTAACAGAAATACATGAAGATCTACAAGAAATGGGTATTGCTGAGAAAACCATTACAGATAGAGTAAAATTTAGAAGCCTAGTAAACCAACATAAATATACAGAGAAACCTAAAAGAAGAAATACAGGCTGGACAGAAGCACGCAGAAAGGAACATAGTGAACGAATGAAGAGATATTGGGAAGAAAAGAAGAAGGAACATTGTGCAAAATAAGTTCAAGCGGGCTCCGTAGTTGGGCATAACGATTTTTAAAAAAATATCTCCGTTAAAAACGCAAACATAAGTTCAACAGACATTTCAGAAAGGGACATCTTCAGACACTAAGTAAACAAATGGGAAGTTACATCAAAGCAACCAGTACAGACCAAAGTGGTCGGAAGAACGTAATCAAGCCTTCTCTGAAAGAATGAAAGCCTATTGGAACAACAAGAAGAACCAAGAAGAAAGTTGATTGAGTTTAATGTCTTCCATTTATTGGGAGAATTCGCTTAAAAAAAAAAAAAAAAAAAAAAATTAATTAATTAATTGAAATTTTAAATTAAATTAAATAAAATCTCCGTGCATGGTCATTTACAGAACTGCTGTCAACAAATTGTCTATATTTTAACATCTGGTTCGACGTTTTTCTTTTACCTCAACATCTCCTTTAAGATTTCCCGTACAATGTGTTTACTGTGGAGACTAAAACAATCTCAGTATTTCTCAATGCAGCATTTTAATGTCGGCGTAGTGGAGGAAAGCTGTCGAAATGCAGGACGCCACCAGAATTTCCTAAGATCCCCCACCCACATTGAGTAGATATCCAGTATCAACATACTTTAGTCTTATGACCCCTCGTGGAGAGGTTTAGCGTACACTGAATGCGTCATTGCTTACAACCCCACAAACAAACGAGACATTTCAGACCGGCAAAGCGATAACGATGGCTTCTTCTTCCGTTTATACAAATATCTTTCACAATGACTGGTTATCATACAGACTCCCAGAGTCTGATAATCTACTATATACTGTAGTATTGAACTACGAATTGCAGACGGAACTCTTGAGATGGCTGAACTGCACTAATTGGATTGTCAGTCACCATGATTAGCTGCCACCCAGGAGGTCCGCAGTTCGATTCCCAGCTCTGCCACGAAATTTGAAAAGTGGTATGAGGACTGGAATGGGGTCTACTCAGCCCCAAGTGGTTCAAATGAGTAGAGGGGTTCGATTCCCACTTCAGCCATCACCGAAGTGGTTTTCCGTGGTTTCCCACATCGTCTTCTGGCAAATGCCGGGATGCTACCTAACGCAAGGCCACGGCCGCCTCCTTACCTCTTCCTTGTCTATCCCTTCATCATGGCCCCTGTTCGCTTTGCAGGTGAGACCACCTGGGCGATGTGCTAGTCACACACCCCAGTTGTATCACCGACTCAGAGTCTCAAGCTCCAGGACACTGCCAGTGGCGGTAAAGGTGGGATCCCCCGCCTAGTCCGTGGGAAAAGACAACCCTGGTGGGTAAACGATAAATAAATAAAAAAAGAAAGAAAGAAAGACAAGAGTGTCCAGTCAGCTTACGCTAATGGGTTTTTATTTAGCGTATGGCTTTTTGTGCCGGGAGTGTCCGATGGGTTGTGTCCTGATTGCGGTCATTCCAGATTGCGTTCACCTCATTAGCAGTCCAGATTGCGATCATTTTTTTTGGGAGACCGGTCCTTGGTGCTTGGTTCTTCCCGACTGACTCATACCTTCCGTAAGTTTTGTGGATAGCAAGGGGAAACTGATATTTCACTACCTAACCAAAGAATACAGTTCAGTGTTCAGCTGAGCACACCCCATAAAACTTCGCTTAAAAGAATCTAGTCCCCTCCCAATCTGACGGCACCTCGTAACGCAATGATTATAACATTTTTAGTCTTAAGAATAGAAACGTTTCAGGATCGGAATCGACGACAATCACTTTCAACAAAATTGATGTAACGGAAAATTTTATACTTACAGAGTATAACTTTTAATTTCTGTTCCCCTCCCCCTCTCCCATTTGAGGCGCGAGATATCTAATTTTATAACAGGTCCTGTATGTCGTGAAAAACATTCTTTTCATTACCTCGAAAAATTCGTCTCGTAAAAGTAATTTGTTCTGCGTTTGATTCTAAATCCCCTTTGTAATCAATGTTTGTCCCAGCCCCCTCCTACACACAAAATCAAACATTTGAAGTTTTAGGTTTATTAACATTCCAGATTTGAAATTTGTGACCTTTGATAAGTCAAAATCGATAAGTTCACTGACAAGACTACTCAAATTATAAAATGATATTATTGAAGGAAGCTTTCCCCCTACCTCGCCCTCAATGATGTGGTCAAGGTAGGGTACTCCTGCAAGTGCGTAGGGTCCGGCCCGGTCTCCCAAGAAAAGTGATCGCAATCTGGACGCTGGAATGTTTATAGCTCTTCCCTAAAATGAAAGTGACCGCAATTTGGACTACTAATGAGGTGAACGCAATCTGGAATGACCGCAATCAGGAAGACATTGTCCGAGGACATGTTCTGCTCGCCAGAGGCTGTAGCCGCTTCAATGCGGACAACCATGGAGTGAGCTACAAGTTCCGTTCAATTACAAGTAGTTCCAACTGTCGCTACCAGATGTCACTGGCACCTAGTGGTCAACGTTGGAACTTGGATAGAGCGTTTCAACGAAATCTAATCTAGAAATTTAGCTTCACACCAGTTTAGTTAAAGGAAGGATCTTTTACATGCCATTAATCTTTGATATGGGACCACCGGCTTTACCTCCCCTCCGAAGGAAGGCATACTGAAGGATTTTAACGCTCTTAATAAAATCGACGACTTCAGCCGGGTTTGAACCCATGATCTTGGGCACAGCAGCTACCAACTACGCCACCAAAGCCGCTTAGGAATTTGGAATAATGCCAAAACTTGCTAATGTATAGTATCGAATAACAAGAGTAGATAGTGAAGAACACCGTGAAGATCAGCGGAGGATGACACATTCCGTCAATATTTACCTTCACGTCCAATTTGGAGTAAAACATGCCTCAGACAACTTCTCTTGTTAGGATTTTCCTAATTGGCCCCCGTGGAGCTCGGTATCAGCCCCGGAACACATATTAAGGAAACTACACAACGGAATGATATAAACGAGCATTCATTAGAAGCGACAGGACACAGGATGCCCCGAGTAACTATTAATTCAACATTTCATGACTCAAAGTATTAATAAAGGCGGCCTAGGTGGTGTAGTTGGTAGCATGCTGAACTTCTTTGCACAAGGTCGCGGGTTTAAACCCGGACGTAGTCGTCGGATCTTTTAAGAGCGTTAAAAATCCCTCAGTATGCCTTCCTCGGATGGAAGTAAAGCCGGTGGTCCCATGTCATAGATTTATGACATGATAACTGGGTGAGTTAGCCGTGGTCGTTACGGCGTGGCTGGAGGCAGTCGCTCACATCTGGAAGGCGAGGAGGTTCGAATCCCCCCCTCCGGCAACTTTGAAGATGGTCTTCTGTGGTTTTCCATCTTCCTTCCAGGCAAATGCCGGGGTTGGTCCCTAACTATAGGCCACAGCCGCTACCTTCCAATTCCACGGCCTTACATTCACACTTTCCCCCCCCCCAGACAACACTCCACACGTGACGGTACTTGTAGCACACCCCTTGGGTGTCCACACAGAAGCAGCTACAAACTCTGGCGAGCCGAACATGTCCTCGGACACTCCCGGCATAAAAGCCATACGCTTGAAAGAAAAAAAAAAGACATGATGAAGAACTTTCCACTAATTACACCTGTGTGAAGCTAAATTACTGGTTATCTTTGACCAACGCTCTTAGGTTGCAATGTTCGTCGCCAGGAGCAGACTGCGGTGGCGTCTAGTAACAAAGTTCAGATGTAGTTGGTCGTTGACGGTGGCGTTTGGTAGCAAAAGTTGGAACTAGCAGTCCTTACTTGAATTTAAAAAAAAAACTGATAACACACACTAATACAGCCATCAAAATTAACACCGGTTATCAGACAGATTCTACACACACCCAAAGTACACGGGGCTACATGACCGCGTTGTCGCAGCCCCTAAACTGAGGAACCAACCAACTAAAGTATTAATAAAACTGGCATGAGTATTGAAAGTTAGCGAAGTTCCACATTCATCCGCCAGGTGGTACCCAGTGCTGCAGTCATGGAATGGCTGACTAATTCCTTATTCCAGCAAGAACTACTCATAAAATAAACTTAAAAATGTATAACCTTAATAGCAGCACAGCCACTACAGGCAGATTTTGTACTAAATTGACAAAGACAGTTGCTCGGCGACATTACGTACCGTATCTGAAGCCCATACCCGCAAAAAAATTATGTTACAAAGATCTTATTATTCAGGTATACCGTGAAATGGTGGTCTGGGGCAGACTGATTTGTTCACTAAGTACTGGGGGTCAAGACCTAGGTAGTTCATCATACCAATACAATGTAATTGTGAATAGTGGGCGAATTTAGTCTCGGGACTAGCCGGCGAGTGAGATTGCATGGGATGGATTTTGATGCGGTTTTCGCCATTCTGTAAAGGATTTCTCGAGGAAGGTTTCTGTAGAAAAACATTCATTTATGACCGAAGGAAACAGAGCAGTAACGATTTCAGTGAATCGAGTCGAAGAAAAACCTGCCCCCCCCCCCCCCCGTGCGCCTTTTAAACTTACGCTGGGTAAACCGTTAAAGATACCGGGCGAAGTCGGGGCGGGTTGCTAGAAATTAATAATGAATTTATTGGTCTCATGTAAATGTGTTTCAGGTTTTTGGAAACACCCATTACAATAAAATAGGGTTCACTCGTGTTGACCGACTGAAAGGCATTAAATCTCGATTACTATTGAAGTACACAATATTTTATTAAGAGAGAAAGGAAATTCGATATACATTAACCGGGAATCAAACCCGGGCCACATGGGGAGAGAGGCAAGCAGCTTGACCACTGCGCCATTAATCCGGCCTATAGAAGTACCAGAAATAGGCTATAGAATACTAGCTGTACCCGGCATGCGTTGCAATGCCAATCAAAGAAAGTGTTGGCGTTGTAACTTTGTTTGTTGATGTGCTTTTGGATTCCCAATATTATTTTTTTCGTTAACCACCTCTAAACTATTGTAAATTGATTTACTATCTTTAAAAAAATAATGGGAGCGTGCTCAACAACTCACCAAAGTTTCATCGCAATGAAATGAATGGTATATGAACGCATATGGGACTTCGTTGAAACGATTCGAGCGCCGTCACCCATTTGTTGAATATACTCGTACGCTACCTATTGTAAAATGGATTTACTAAGTCGAAAACCTTCCCTGGCGTGTACACAACAACTCATGAACGTTTCATCGCAATCGGATGAATGGCATATGAACGCATACGGGATTTTGTTTAAACGATTCACGCGCCTTCACTCATTTGTTGAATCTTCTTGTGCGCCACCCATTGGAAAACGGATTTACTAATTCATACACCTTCGCAGGACTGTACTCAACTCACCAACGTTTTATCACAATCGGATGAATGGTATATGAACGCATACGGGACTTCGTTGAAACGATTCACGTGCTGTCGCTCATTAGTTGAATCTACTCGTGCGCTACCAATTGTAAAATGGATTTACTAAATCAGAAATTTTTGCGGGAGTGGAAACAACATTTCTCTAAATTTCATTGCAATCGCATGAATGGTATATGAACGCATACGAATTTTTTTTAAACGATACGCGCGCCGTTACACATTTTTTGAATCTACTCGTGCATTACCTATTGTAAAAAGGATTTACTAAGTCAGAAACCTTTCCTGGAGTGTGCACAACAATTCAACCAAAGATTCATAGCAATCGGAAGAATGGTATTTGAACGCTACGGGACTTCGTTTAAGCGATTCGCGTGCCGTCGATCATTTGTTGAATCTAATTGTGCGCTACCTATTGTAAAATGGACTTACTAAGCCTGAAACTTTCCCTGGAGTGTACAAAAGAACTCACCCAAGTTTAGTCGCTATCGGACGAATGTTTTATGAACGCATACGGGACTAAGTTGAAACACTTCACGCGTCGTCGCTCATTTGTTTAATCTACTTGTGCGATACCTATTGTAAAGTGCATTTACTAACCCAGAAACCTCCCCTGAAGTGTACACAACATATCACCCAAGTTTCATAGCTATCAGACGAATAGTATATGAACGCATACGGGACTTTGTTGAAACGCTTCGCGCGTCGTCGTTCATTGTTGAAACGCTTCGCGCGTCGTCGCTCATTTGTTGAATCTACTCGTGTCCTACCTATCGTAAACTGGATTTGCTAAGCCAGAAACCTTGCCTGAAGTGTACACAACCTCTCACCCAAGTTTCATCGCTATCGGACGAATGGTATGTGAACGCATACAGGACTTTGTTGAAACGCTTCGCCCTTCGTCACTCATTTGTTGAATCTACTAGTGCGCTACCTATTGTTAAGTGGATTTACTAAGCCAGAAACCTTCCCTGAAGTGTACACAACATCTCACCCAAGTTTCATCGCTATCAGACGAATAGTATATGAACGCATACGGGACTTTGTTGAAACGCTTCGCGAGTTGTCGCTCATTTGTTGACTCTACTCGTGCGCTACCTATTATAACATGGATTTACTAAGCCAGAAACCTTGCCTGTAGTGTACACAACCTCTCACCCAAGTTTCAACGCTATCGGACGAATGGTATGTAAACGCATACAGGACTTTGTTGAAATGCTTCGTCCGTCGTCGCTCATTTTGTTGAATCTACTCGTGCGCTACCTATTGTTAAGTGGATTTACTAAGCCAGAAACCTTACCTGAAGTGTACAGAACATCTCATCCAAGTTTCATCGCAATGGGATGAATGGTATATGAACGCATGTGGGACTTTCTCGAAACAAACGCACGCCATTTTGTTGAAGCAACTCGCGTGCCATCTATTGTAAATTGGCTTTACCACGCCTATAACTTTTCCGGGACTGTGCACAACAACTCACCAAAAGTTGATTGCAATCGGATGAATTGTATATGAACGCATCGCCATTACGCATTTGTTTAAACTACTCGCGCGCTATCTATTTTGAAATGGATTAACTATGCCTATAAACCTCCCGGAAGTGTGTACAACAGCTCACCAAAATTTGATCGCAATCGGATGAATGGTTTATGAACGCATAAAATACGAACAAACAGACATTCTTTTTTTATCTATTATATAAAACAAAGTGTCCTGACTGACTGACTGACTCATCATCGCCCAGCCAAAACTATTAAAGTTAGAAACATGAAATTTTAAGGATATGTTCATTGTAAGTCAAAACGCCCACCAAGGAAGGATTTTTGGATATTCAGTTTCTAAAGCGGTATTAAGGGGGTACAACTGCATTTAATTGAATAACAATATCTTCGGCTTGGTGTCATTGAGGGATGTGATACTCAGCATATAAACTCATCATTAAAAAAAATAAGAAGACACATGTCTGAGGGGGTTTCGATGTGGTGTATATTATGAGGTGAAAGGGGTGAAAAGAGGGGGTTGAAGGATTCCTAATGTACCGTGTATCTCTTAAACGACATAGGCGAGGAGTTTGAAACTCAGCGGAAAAAAACAGCTTAAAGAATAAGTAAATAGGTGTTTGACCGTTTTTTCATAAATCCAATTTAAGGGTCCCATAGGGAGGGGTGAAATTCTGGGGGGGGTGGGGAACAGGAAAGAAAGTGTCCTAACTGATTGACTGACAGGACTCACTCATCAAACTCAGGGGAGGAAAACTGCTTAAAAATAAGTAAATAGGTGTTTGATAGTTTTCTTTCATAAACCCAATTTAAGGGGTTCATGGGGAGGAATGAAATTCTGAAAAAAAGAAAATTGAAAGAAAAAGTCCTGACTCACTCACCATCGCCCAGCCTAAATTATTGAAGTTAGAAACATGATATTTCGGGGATATGATCATTGTATGTCAAAACCGTCCACAAAGGGAGGATTTTCGGATATTCAGGTTCTAAAGGGGTCTTAAGGGGGTTAAACCTGCATTTCATTGAATAACAATAACTCCCAATTGGTTTCATTGGGGGATGTGATACTCGGCATATAAACTCATCCTTAAAAATAAGAAGACATGTGTCTGAGGGTTTTTCGATGTGGTGTATATTATGAGGTGAAAGGGGTGTAAAGTGGGGGTTGAAGGATTCCTAACAGAGCGTGTATCTCTTAAACGACATAGGCGAGAAGTTTGAAATTCAGCAGGAAAAAATCAGCTTAAAAATAAGAAAATAGATATTTGACCGTTTTTTTTTCATAAATCCCATTTGAGGGGTTCATGGAGAGGGGTGAAATTCTCAAAAATAAATGAAAGAAAATGTCTTGACTCACTCACTCACCCACTCACTCACTCATCATCGCCTCGCCAAATTTATTGAAGTTAGAAACATGAAATTTTGGCGATATGTTCGTTGTATGTCGAAAACGTCCACTAAGGAAAGATTATTAGATATTCAGATTCTAAAGGGGTGTTAAGGGGGTAAACGTGCATTTTATTGAATAACAATATCTCCCGAATGGTTTCATTTGGGGATGTGATACTTGGCATATAAACTAATCATTAAAAATAAGCTGACACATGTCTAATGGTTTTTCGATGTGGTGTATATTATGAGTAAAAGGGGTGAAAAGTGGGGTTTGAAGGATTCCTAACGGAGCGTGCATCTTTTAAACGACATAGGCGAGGAGTTTGAAACTCAGAGGAAAACAATCAGCTTAATAATAAATAAATAAATAAATAAAAAATAGGTGTTCGACCGGTTTTTTTTCATAAATCCAATTTAAGGGCCCCAAAGGGTGGGGTGAAATTCTGTAAGAAAAACGTCCACTAAGGAAGGATTTTTGGATATTCACTCTCACCGACCAACAAAAACTATTAAAGTTAGAAGAATGATATTTTGGGGATTAGTTTTTTGTGTGTCGAAAACGTCTACTAAGGAGGGATTTTTGGATATTCAGGTTCGAAAGGGGTGTTATCGGGGTTAAACCTGCATTTCATTGAATAACAATATGACACGGCTATCACGCGAGCGAAGCCGCGGGTACCTGCTAGTATATATACAGTATAAGAATAAGATGAGACTAGCGAACCCGTGCGAGAATTCTCGCATAATGGGTTGTGTGCACCCCATGTTTAGTAACTACCCGCCCGGCTCTAATTCTATGCGGGCTGTAAGCGACACAGTTCTGCCAGGGGCTATCTGGGTTGTGTGTGCCCCATGTGTACAGACTACCTGCCCGGTTCTAGTGCTATGTGGGCTGTACGCGACACAGTTCAGCCAGGGGCTATCTGGGCTGTGTGTGCCCCATGTGTACAGACTACTCGCCCGGCTGTAGTGCTATGCGGGCTGTACGCTACACAGTTCTGCTAGGGGCTATGGTCTTGTTTATTTGTTTAAAAGCACTTTATAAGCAAATAAATATATTTCCGTTGGCTTTTCAAGAAATGCAATATTTTCTTGTACTATTGCAACGATTTGGAAGATTTTGGTACAAACCACACCTTGTATCTATCTCTGGTTTAGGAGCTTGACTTTTGTGAAACATGCAACTTAGCGTATTGTATAATAAGATTCCTCGTTTCGTTGAGAAGCAATTAAGACCAGCTTACCTCCTAGGTTTGTGCAGTGTATGTTACGAGGTGTACCGAACACCTGCTGATGAGCCGAAAGTGGTACAATACCCCGGATCATACACGGCACAAACCTAGAAGATACGCTGTTGTTGATTGCTTGGCTGTGAAATTCCTTCTCTTTAAAGTTTACTTTTCGTATTCTTAGCTGTCACCGCAGAGGTCCGGGTACAATTTTTGGCTCTGCTAAACAATATGATTCTGTTCTTAGGGCTGTAACGGGATACAGAGACACACCCAAGTACATGGGGCTACATGAACATGATGCGGCAATGTCCCTTAATGATTCAACAACAACAACAACAGTATTTTCATGTAAATTTGAATGAATTAATGTGTTAATTTAAGACCTTTCTATAACAATATGTTGCTAAGATGTTTGAAAAATAATAGCATTACCACTTTTTTTAAACTAGTGATTTTCAATTCTCTGCCCCCTTAATAATTAATTTATGCTGCCCCCTCGCTCCATTTTTTCTCGAAGACCCAGGACAACGATCCCCCAGCCGCCATTTTATAAAATCCTATACGTATACTTGAGAAGCTTATTTCCAAAAGGTACCAAATCCAAAAAGTAATATTTTACAGGTGAGAGGAAAAACGCCCAGAGTGTAAAATTTCAACTGAAAATCCATTTGAGCACTTTTATTATGTTTCGATAGAATAAATGCACTGTTGTACCAAGTATTTCTGTTTAGGCTTTTGCAGTTTAGGAAATATTCAAAGAAAATTATGGATTTGGTACTTTTTGGCACTGAAACTATAAATACTTGCAACGGAAAGACATAAATTTCACTGCAGTTATCAGAATCTTCGAGAAAACTGATTGTATTTAGTTATGCAATAATTATATTTAAGGTATTTACAGTGAAGGCATAGATTATTTAAATAATATTAAATAAAATTGAACAAAACCATGAATATTATGCAAAGTAACTTAGCAGTGCTGAACTTATGGAATTATGATTGTAGTTTGTGTCTAAAGAACATGAATATGGTAAATAACTTGTGAATTGGACAATGGAAAATATTATCCAGTACTAAAAGAAATGGCTCTCATTGGCTGCATGGATATGGTACGTATTGGCACATTCAGGCCACAGGATTTGTTACTTATTGGTATCAAGCGAGATTTTCAGTGCCCTGTTTGTCATGGATTTAGGTCGTTTTGGCAATTTCTTTTTCTTTCATACGATGGAGCTTCCTACCAACGTACGTTTTCCATCATAATCTCAATTTCGATTCTTTTTTTTTTTGATTTGGTATCTTTTGGAAATAAACTTCTCACTTGTGGTGACCCGCGACGTGGCCGTGCTTGTTAAATAGTGCACCGTGATCGCGAGGGCAGCTGCAACAAGTGCAGAGATAGCAGGTTTGATTCCCGGCGCTGACAGCGGCCATCCTGAGTATAGTTTTTTTCCGTTTTCTTCCTAACTCCCTCCAGGCATAGCGTCTTCGGTGGCGTAATTGGTAGCATGCTGAGCTTCTATGCCCAAGGTCGCGGGTTCAAACCCGGCCGAAGTCGTGCTTTTTTTAAGAGCGTTAAAAATCCCTCAGTTTGCCTTCCTTCGGAGGGGAAGTAAAGTCGGCGGTCCCATGTCATAGATTTATGGCATGAAAAAGAACCTTTCACTAACTACACTTGTTTGAAGCCAAAATGTAGTTCCAACTTTCGCCACCAGGTGCTGACTGCGAAGCCATCTAGTAGCCAAGTCCGCAAGCTAGGTGTCGTGGACGGTAGCATTTGGTACCGTAGCAAAAGTAGGAACTACTTGAAATTACTTATGATGATAATTGTTGTTTTAAGGGGCCTAACATCTAGGTTATCGGCCCCTTATGGTTTGGGTGATAGTGAAGATGATAATGAAATGTAAACTATTACTAAAACTAACTACAAACTTATGTAAACGAAGAAAAAATGGAAAACGAAACAAAAGGAGAAGAAGGCAAATCAAGGACAGGAGGAAAAGAAATGCCCTCAGCCCTCGAAGTTTGCGGATTGAAGGACTTGGAAGGAAGGACAGCCATGAAAGGCAGATAGGAAAGTGAAAGAGGAGAGGGTCTTGAAATTACTGTCTGCAGTCCTTACTTGAATTTAAAAAGAACCAGATAACACACACTAATACAGCCATCACAATTAACACCGGTTATCAGACAGATTCTACACACACCCAAAGTACACGGGGAAACATGACCGCGTTGTCGCTGCCCCTAAATTGAGGAACCAACCAACCTCCAGGCATACAGTACCGGGATAGTACCTTACTTCAAGTCCCGAAGCACCTTCCTCATTTCTGTCCCTAATAAAGTAGTCATAACTAGGGCTCGGATTTTTAGGTGCTAAAAATCGGGAAAATATTTGTTTTTTATGTATAAAAAATACCTGAAATATGTGACCAAAACAGTAAAAATATTTAATTATAATTTAGTTTTTCAATGACAATATAAACAATATGCAGTACTCGCGAATGCAATGTATGTTATGTGTCACTGACTACTGAAGAACTACAGTACACAACGAGATACAACTTCAGGTTGTCCACCACAAATGACCGACAATTATCGCAAAAAACTTCTCCTGAAGGCTCGAAACTGCGGCAATATGATTCTTCCCCTTGAGATGTTCTGTAATTTGAGATCGCTGTTCAGCCTTTATTGCTTTCCCACATGGTTGGCAGAACAGAAATCCCCCATCAGAAGTAAAATTATCTTTAAATTATGCAACAGACGAAAACTTGTAGTTGTTTTTACTTTAGGCATCGTAGAACTGCTTTACACTTCACAGTGCCAGAAATGAACTGCATGTGAGTGACACTGGTTCCAGGTAGCTGGGGGAGGGGGAGGTCAAGCACGTGGTGCAATATGGTTATGGACAAGGAAATCCTCGGCTTCCACAGTGAGTGGCACGGGGTGGCAAGTTAATAACACAGTTGCAGGCTGTCATACGCCCTGCATGAACATTAGGTAGCTCACAGGTTCTCCCTGTTGAAGTAACACAGAACAAAAATGCAATAAACTGATTTTAAAAAAATGTAAATATTATGTCTTTTATGTGCTAATAAGGGAAAAGCAGGAATTTATGTATTTATAGAGAAAATGCTTAAAATATGTATTTACATAAAAAAATATTTATTTACCTAAAGATCCTAGCCCTAGTCATAACATAAATACAGGTTATCAGACAAATTAAACACACACCCAACTATACGGGGCTGACGACCAAGATGTCCCAAGCCCCTAAAATGAATTAACAGCAGCAACAATACTTGTACTTGTCGTTACAGCAATGGCTGTTTGTTGCAGAATGCATCGGCTCGCGACATATCGTCACCTTCATGCTGTTCTTGGGGATGGCCAACGCATACGTGATGCGCACCAACATGTCGGTAGCTATCGTCGCCATGGTGAACCACACGGCGCTTCCAACAGAGAACACCACACTGGATGACGAGTGCGCTGAGGATGGCAGGACGTCCTGGGCAGCGGAAGTGAAAACCACGGTGAGTACAACTCAACGACTTTGACAGAGGTCGCATTATTGACTTCAAACACTGTGATGCAGGACACCACGTACTCTTGCATGATGAAAAAATCGATTTTTTGATTTTGGCGCCATAAAATTCTTCGTTCTTTTCTGAATCCAAATATATATAGTTTGTTGGGGTTTTGATGTCTACAAATACCTTAAATTCGTTTTTTAAAATTTGCGCCCAATGCTCTGAATAATACACTTTTAACTTTGCAAATTTTCCGTTAATACTCATTTTTCATGTTTAGGTACCAATAACTAGGAAACCATTTAAGATAGAGGGCTATTTTTTTTTACATTAACATGCCTAATGGAGTACTTGAATGTTAACCTATTTTCAATTCCAAACCATAGTAGGCATGGATTGGGAAGATAAAAATTGATACATATTTTTGAATAAATTTAAAAAGAAAGAGTTCGGACTTTTTTTTCTTGCATTCTGCCCCAATAATAATGAAACAAAGTGGTTACTCATCTGCCATGATCCATTCCAAGTATGTGAACAAAATTTGAGAGTATTTGATTGAAAAATAACTGAGAAATGTGTACCTGAAGCAACTTATACACCTTTTTTTTAAATGTATCTGTCCAAATTTGTATTCATTTCACATATCCTATAAAAGCAAAGTAGCACTACAAGGTTAAAAACAGCTCGGAATATACCGCTTCTTTATTATGTGACAAGAATCATAGCTGTATCTTTAGCATAAACCCAGAAAATACTTAGTAAAGTGATGCCACAAAAATAGACTTTTTCATCGTGTAAGAGTCATGGTTACCTTCAAACACTGTGATGCAAACATTTATTTTCTAACGGAACTGCTTTCCATTCGGTCCACACGTATGTGCCCAATTAAATTGGTGTGAGCGGGGGGAGATAACACTTATTTAATCATAATATGCGTGTTTGTTTTCCATGTTAGGTTGGTAACAGTTTTCTCTGTATTGACTAATGGTAAAATACGTATTATGTAACCCACCTTGTCAATACTGTGAAATGATGTGTATTAATATTTTAAACATACACTAGCGGACCAAGCCTCCGTGGCTTAGGCGGCAGCACGCCGCTCTCTCACTGCAGGGTCCGTGGTTCAAATTCCGGTCACTCTATGTGAGATCTGTGCTGGACAAAACGGAGGCAGACAGGTTTTTCTCCGGGTACTCCGGTTTTCCCTGTCAAAATTTCATTCCAGCAACACACTCCACTATCATTTCATTTCATCTGTCATTGATTTAATCATTGCCCCAGAGGAGTGCGTCAGGCCTCGGCAGCCGGCACAGTTCATATCCTCGCCGCTAGATGGGGGCTTCATTCATTCCATTCCTGACCCGGTCGGAGACTGGAAGCAGGCTGTGGATTTTCATTTTCACTAGCGGACACATGGGAGAACACTCGCATAATGGGTTGTGTGCGCTCCATGTTTACAGACTACCCGCCCGGTTCTAGTGCAATGCGGGCTAGACGCGACACAGATCTGCCAGGGGCTATCGTCTTGTTCATTTGTTTAAAAGCAGTTTAAAAACAAATAAATATATTTACTTTGACTTTTCAAGAAATGCAAGATTGTTTCCTGTACTACTGAGATTATTTGGAAGATTTTGGTTCAAGTGTTTATGAACAAAATGGAATGGAGGAGGCTTATCAACAGTACCCGGGAAACTGGAACTGTAACCTGTTGTTGTTGTTGATGATGATGATGATGATGATGTTTCTAGTGTTTAAAAATGTAATTGTTATGTTATTTTAGCCTATTTTCATTTATGAAAAAATAGGCTTATGAGACCACCTTTTGTCCGTCTGTCTGTGATGGTGTGTGTGTGTCCCCTAATAACTTCTAAACGGCTGGAGCGATTTCAATGAAACTCGGTAAGTTCATAGCACTATTCCAGACGACCCCGACCGTGTCCTTCAAATTTTCTCACCAATCCAACATGGTGGTTGTGCGAAATATTTCACAAGCATTCAATATCTCCGAAACTATTACCGATATCACCCTGGAAAATTTTACGGTGATAAAGGGAACTACTAGAAATTCAACTATGTGACCTTTGAAAACCTGGTAACTACAAAACCAACATGGCGGCCAAGCGAAGTTGCGACTTTTAAATAGACGTTTCTCGTGATTTAACCAACCGAACGCAATAAAACTTGGTACAGTATACGTATATAGGCCTACACATTGTAATGCACCGACATCTAACTTCGTTCAATTGTTTATATAACCTCAAGATGGCGGCGGTGCGTAATATTTCACCGGCATTCTATATCTCCGAAACTATTACCGGTATCACCCTGAGATTTTGTACGGAGATAAAGGGCACTACTCGAAGTTCATCTATAAGAGTATCAAACACCGGTTAACTACAAAACGAATATGGCGGCCAATCGAATTTGAAAATTTTAAATAGACCTTTCTCGCGATTTAATGATCCACACGCAATGAAATTTGGTACAGGAAATGTTTATACACATTGTAATGCACTAGTATCTAATTTAGATCAATTGTTTACATAACCTCAAGATGGCGGCTGTGGGAATTTTAAAATTAAGTTTTTATTTCTTGTGTCGTAATCATGCGATCGAAGTGAAAGTTTGAATAATGAATCTACGCAATAATTTACCTTTAATGGTACATGACTCTATGGCCTATACATATAACAATCCAACATGGCGACCATCCGATATATTTAGATGGATCTCAATATCTACGAATCTATTACAGCAATCAAACTGTAATTTTGTATGTTGATAGAAGCAATTGACATAGGAGGGATGTATGAAAATAGGCTGTATAGTTCTTCACGGAACTACTTGTTCATTTTATTTTAATTCGAATTTGTAAGGTTATCCATATTATTTTCTATCATTAATGTTAAACTATTAACGCTGAAAAAGATATCATTGTTATACCGAAACATTTGCGTTTAAAATATTAATAAACATCATTTCATAGTATTGGCAGGGCGGGTTAATTAATACGAGGGGCATTCAAAAAGTTAGTTACTCATGCGTATGGCAGACCAAGTACCGTTTATTGAATGACACACTATAATGCAAAGGGACACAGATACATCACACTATTTTTTGACATAGTCACCAATACTCTCTAAACAACGTTCGGTACTAATCGTTCAATACCTTGACGATAAGAAGTTCCCTCCTTGGTCATAGAGCCATCGGAGAACCACTGTTTGGACCTGTTCATCATTGTCAAACCGCTGTCCACCCAGATGGCCCTTCAGCTTGCCGAACAGATGGAAGACACATAGTTCCAGATCGGGACTATATGGCGGATACTTCCATACCTCCCATCGAAAACGTTGCAGCAAAGCCTTTGTTGCGCACGCTGTGTGCGGTGTTACATTGTCGTGCAAGAGAACGATGCCTTGGCTTAACTTTCCACGTCTCCTGTTTTTGATAAGTAACATCTTTCCACTCGGTATCTGGATATTTTTGTGGCGCTCGGTAGCTGAACATGTTTGTGCGAGTGATTTTGGAGAAAGGACGGAAATGGATGGGACGGAAACAATAAGCGCGCGTGGTGACGGAGGTCGGTACAGCGACGTCTTGTAGGTCGTGTGGCTATGGGGAATGTATATCGCATACAGTTTAGTTCATGGTTTGGAGACCCCATTTAAGATATTCCCACAATAAATCATCTTCAAGTTGTCGTTCTTTGGTGTGAAAATATTCATTTTATCATATTTGCTGTAAACAATTACGATTTATTAAATCTTCATACTTTTGCTGTATTCATATTTAATGTAAGCACTCGATGTACTGTCGGCCATGTGGCTATGTGGAATCTATATCGCATCAACAAACACTCCAAACAACGTAGGAATTCAGTATATTAACGCCGACTAATAACAATAATTGAAACTTCGTTGGTCTAAACACAATCACTGGGGAGAAACACATTTAATATAATTTCCGCACACCTAATTTTTAATCGCGCCTATACTTGGCAGTGCGCTCTATCGGCCAAACGAGGCCATTTTCAATAACATCGCTGGCATGGGTTCACTAACTGGCCGGTATAGAGCGCAGCTCGCATCAAGTAGGCAGTGGATTGCTTCCGCCACGGCAAATAACAATTATGATTCATTCCGGTCAGGATTTGGCACTGGAGTTATACAAGTAGTTATTTCAATGACCAACAGAGTTCACTGTCAACAAGGTATTTGCGCTCCCGGAACACACATAGTAGGATAACATGTCACATGTTACACATCATATGCGACTACTGTAATAAGGCTCGTATATTTATTTTACAGCGTTGCGCAGCGACGTCAATGTTTGACAATAAGCATCGGTTGTAATGGTTGTGCCCTTCCGCATAAACTCGGTGTACACAACGCCTTCACAATGGAAGAACACAGTGACCATGGCCTTCCCGGTCGATGGCGTAACCTTGAATAATTTCCGCACCGGCGAGTAGCCTATGTGTGTCTCCTTTCCATAGACGCCTTCTTTGTTTCCGGTGTGAAATGAAGCATCACCTGTAATGATGCGGCTTAGGAACTCATTGCCTTCAACAGCGTAACGCTGAAGGAAGGCCAACGACGCCAGGACAGGCGGGTACACACTTGCGAGCTGAGCAGCTCATGAGCCGCTCACACTACCAGCCTCGTCAGTGTGTACGGGCTTCTGAGCCTAGTTCGAGCCGACCATGAGCCGCTCAATGTGAGCCGGCTGAAGTCGGTTTTTACAGCGAGCACAAAGGAATCCTCAGTGTCAGTCCGGACTCAGAGATACGTGCTCGCAAGTCTGTACCAGCTTCTGAGAGCCTGTCTTGAGCCGAAATCGGAGAGCGAATATATGTTTCCCGTTTCGAGATTTTGTGACCTATTCTGCTTAGTAAAGTCTGAGAGTCAGTAGGCGACGTCCGTGTGAAAATTTTATACTGACCACTAACGCTCTGGAACTTCTTGTCCAACAATAATTCCGACCCACTTCATCTTTTGTACAGTTCATTGCGCCAACACCGACGGGGTTTCTTTTCATTTTCATTTAAATTGGCCATCATCATAGCTGCGCCACTCGCAACCATCACAGCAAGCAGAGTTTCTTGTTCGGAAGACATCCGTTTTGCACGTGGAAACAACACACAATGACTGATTCTGCTCGCGAGCATTATGGCTCAAATAATGCTCATAGAAGGCTCGGGCATTTACTATTTCCTCGAGCGGCTCGCCAGTGTGTACCCGCCTGAACAGTGCGTCTTTGTGTGCGGGTGTCAGAGATCGCGGCACCCAACGTAAGTTCAATTTCCGATACTGCAGATGGTCTCGCACGATGGCATGAGCACTGCCTATGGAGATGCCGAACTGCTGTGACATTTCTGGGATACACACTCGGCGATTGATGCGATTCATTCCATCGACCCGCTGTTTACCCATTAGGCCCGCCTAGGCCAAGGCCTAAGGCCCCCAATTATCTGGGGCCCCCAAAATTATATTAAATTACAATGTCCTTTAAAACCTGAGTTCACTCATTCTGAACATTACGAAATTCTTATTCGAGACAAACTTGAGTCTGTTTTTCCGAACCATGACGAATAGAAATAAACAGTGTCATCACTCCGCTCCTTAAGCATTGTAGTTCATGGTCCAGCCAGTGTGAGGCGCGGAAGTCGCGCCGAACCATAAGCGCGTGTGACATGTAGCCCACGAGGTCATATTATGCGAGGGAATTTGTTTCTTTGTAATAGTTTACGAGTGTCTGTGCAGTGCTTTGTGAGTGCAAACAACTAAATTTTCTGCTGTTTCGGGAAAATGTCGTATTGTTTCGTTCCTGGATGTAAATCGGATTACGGAAGAAAATCTGATGGTAGACATTTTTTCACACCACTAAAAGAAACAAATCTGTTTGTGAAATGGGCGCGAGTTATTCCGCGGAAAGGTAAGCAAATGTCAATCAAAAGTAGAATCTGTGACGTGCATTTTTCGGAAGATTTAATTATTATTATAAAGGCGGACTGTTTCGTAGTGAACTGTGAGAACGTGGAACTTCCTCGAGTGAAGTGGAAATTAAAACCAGGAATAGTACCTCACATTTTTTCCAAATTTACCGAAATATCTATCCACTGTGTTAAAATCACGAATACGCCCATTAGGATACGGAATGAAGGCAGCCTTCCATGGTTACTTGTTCTACTTCGTGCTATCCTTACTTAAAACGAAAAAATATATAATCCGTCTAATAATAATAGGCCTAAAATAATAATAGTTGTAGATTCTTTAGGGAATTTGCGGGATTGTGGTCACGTAGCCCCGTGTGCTTGGGTGTGTGTAGAATTTGTCTGATAACCTGCGTCATTGTGATGTCTGTAGTAGTGTGTATTCGGAATTAAGGTAGGATTTGGGTAGGAAGCGGCCGTGGCCTTCAGTTAAGTACCATCCCGGTATTTGCCTGGAGTAGAAGTGGGAAACCACATAGAACCACTTCCGGGATAGCTGAGGTAGGAATCAAACGCGCCTCTTATCAGTTTTGCCTCACGAGGCTGAGTGAACACCGTTCCAGCCCTCAGACCAGAATTACATTTCTTTGCAGAGCTGGGAATCGACCCGGGCCTCCGCGGTGATAGCCAAGAATGAGACGGACATATACTAATAATAATGGCCAACCTGCCAATAAAATAAACGGCCATCCAATTCTTCGCTTCCGTCACCGTCCTACTGATCATAATCATGGTAGTATCCGAGTCTTCGGATCTTGTTTCAACTTTGTCTTCAGTATCAGTCACAAATTCCTTCGAAATTACTGATTCATGAACTAGCGATTCGTTATCTTTCAGCAGAAGGCGACACACTTACTCGTGTAGAGTTACTTTTAGGCTCGTCATTTGACAACTCCAGGAAAATCGTTACTAAGGTATGGTGTATGATATCCCGAGACGATAAGATTATAACTTGAACTGTTGGCTTGATATTACAACTAAAATGAACCACGGAACTGTCAGACCAATGCGCGACTAACGGAAGGTTTTAAAAGATAGTTCTACATGGGGACTGAGAATATTAATTTTAAAAATTTCACGGTAACTTACTATTCATAAGTCCAAACAAACAATTTGTTGTAATCGGCGTAACCGCATCCTTCGTAAAGAGGTTTACGTAGCCCAGCGCGTATCCCATATTTGAACAGCTGACTGCGGCTGACTGTGTAGCGTTGGGGGGTCGCGCCGCTAGCGCTAGCCAACAGCGGGGCGCGCTTGAACTCGGTCAGTGATAACACTATGTATTCTATTTGTCATGTCCGAACGTTGAAATTCCTGACCCTCATGATAACGAATTGTTCTGCTGAGCGCTCGTTTTCAAAATTGAAACGGATCAAAAGTGCGCAAAGAAGTATCATGTCACAAGAACGATTAGACATGCTAAGTTTAATGTATATCGAGTCAGATGTTCTGCGGGAAATTGATTTTGATGACATTGTGGAAGATTTCATTCACCGAAAAAAATAAGTTGATTACATTTTACAGAAGTAAAAAATAGTATGATTTGTTAAATTGTTCATCAACTCATCTGAAATGTTTTCAAATAACGATGATCGTTTCAATTGAAATATATGTATATATGTAGATAGGTTACAAACGAAGAGGTATTAAGACGAGTGGGAGAGGAGAGATGTTTCTGGCGATTGCTAAAGAAGAGAAGAGATAGGTTGGTAGGACACATACTAAGACACCCAGGAATAGCAAGCTTAGTTATGGAAGGAAGGGTTGAGGACAAGAACTGTAGGGGTAGACCAAGGTTAGAATATGTTAAACAGATTGCCTCGGATGTAGGGTGTGGTAGCTATGTAGAGATGAAACGATTAGCTCAGGACAGGGAGGCATGGAGAGCTGCATCAAACCAGTCAAAAGACTGAAGACTCAAACAACAACATATATAAGCTGTTTTTTGACCCATTATATAAAAATTGATTTAATAAAAAAAAGTGTATTATTTATCTTGAGAAAAATTTAAATATACAGGTGCTAAAAATATTTGAAACAAGTAGTTCCGTGAAGAACTAAAGAGCCTATTTTTCTTAAAATTTAAGATTCATGCCGATGATTAATCTATGGTATCTAGAATAATGACGAAATTAAGTTGGTAATATCGAAATTTCTAATTAGGTCGAAATACGGTATACCTGGCATAATGTTGTTTAAAAGAGAACTACATTTGGCAGCCCTGGTGACTGAATATATTCTTAGTTCTAACTCTTAAGGTACAGAATACAAAATTTGGTTGAAGTCCAATGGATAGCATGGACGTTACATGCAGTTAAACATTGGATCGAACAGCGTGCGTAAAATCATGTTGGCAACAGTGACATACATTTATTGGTCAGAAATAATCTGAAATAATATGATCTATTGTTGTGTCAATTTTGAATGAAATCCATTAGTTAGTATAGAAGTTACATGCATTTTAAAATTGGACCTATCAGCAGGCTTAGGATCATGTTGGTAGCACTGACGTATATAAGTTACTCCAAATTAATATAGAATGTCAGGTATTATACATCTGCATAGTTTAAAGCTGTCGGGTTGCATACTTTCTGATATATGTTTTTTTTAATGAGAGCATTTATTAACAGTTGGCAGCCCTGGTGGCTCTTAAAAATAAGCTCAGTCATATCTGTGTATGTACACATAGCACATACGAAATTTGGTTGAAATACAATTGATAATATAGAAGTTATATGCATTTAAAATTTGGACCTATCAGCCGGCTTATAATCATTTTGGCAACACTGCCATGTATGGCATCCTGGAAATTAAACCGCAATATTATTATCTATACGTGTGCCAATTTTGAAATAGCTCCCATTCATATCTTCCAAGATATCCAACATGGAGCTCAAATTTCAGTTGCGATTTTTCAGCAGTTGGTAGCACTGACATCATTTTCAAATATGGCCGTGAGATATTCAGGTATAGATCTTTACTCGTGCCAAATTTTGTTTCGATTGCTGCAGCCGTTTAGGAGTTGATAGGGGGGGACTCACACACACAGCCAGACAGACACACATTTGCCCGATCTCATAAGTCTACTTTTTCCTCATTTTTGCAAAATGTGAAAAGTAGGCTAAAAAAAATAAAAGGGCCCCAAAAATCTGAGGGACTTGGCCTCATTTTACCTTAATGCGGCACTGGCCTTCTTTCCCGCACGGCATCACACACATCTGTCCGGCCGTGCTCAAATTATTGGCACCATTTCACAATCGATGGCCGCGACATTGCATTTGGTCCATACACCGTCACACTTTCACGGTGAATCTCTAAGCAATTAAGCCGTTTTTCCCGCAAGAATCGTACGGTACCACGTACTTCCACTTTGGAGTATGTTTCCAGTTGTCGCGCCATTTCATTCGCTTACTGCTTGCCACGGTGGGTGAGTGGATAGCGTGTCGGTCTACTAACCCCAAGATTTCAGGTTCGCTCCTGGCCGTGGCAAGTGATTTTTGAAAGGCGGCAAAAAGACGATACGCATGTCATACGATGTTGGCATGTCAAAGAACCCATTTGAATTCAGTAGGCCGAGTTCATAATGGCAAAATTAATCTCGGGAGTTTCCGCCAGCACAAAGTTCCTCATTTCTCTACTAGAAAGCGCTATAGTGTTCAAGGAGCTTAGATATCTAACATCTAACCTCCTTGACTTTCATAGTTAAGGAACAACGAAATTCGATATGCAAGCTACCCTCTGGGTGTCAAATAGTAAAGCTTGCACCCGGCTCGAGGCCATACGATATTATTATTGTGACATTTTTATAAGAGCGCTCAGGTGTTGAAATATTGAACTAGGTGTTTGTGAGTGCATATCTGGGGAGTCAAGGAGAAGAGGATCCAACACTAGGGTGGTGTCATATCTTTAGAAGGCAGAGAAGAAGATATGAAAAGGAGTTAGCAAGAGTTTGTTGTTAATAGGGGGTAAAAAACAAAGAAGAAGAGGATTGGATAATATACGAGTAATGTGCTCTTATAAAAATACTGGAAGTGTATATATATTATATAAAGGTGTCTAGACTGCTTCTTGATGATAATCCCATCAATCTTCTCACAAAGAAGGGTTCTTATAATAAAGAAAACTTTAAAAAAATCATATCACACTGCAGTACTCTAGATATGTGTATCATAATATGACAACAGAGCCGTAAGTAATATTCTCGGTATATGCTTGTTTATTGCAGTGAATATCAAAACTACATCCCAAACTGATTGTATCCGGGTTGGTATATATTTTACCCTACACCCTGATTTTATTGAGAACTCGTGTTAATCTTGTTTTGAACTTAAGTTTATTACTCTTATACATTTGTATTTGAGTTGGCGCCCAACGGGATTTCTCTATTTTATATTCTGCTTGCTGGGGGGACTCTTCAGGGTAGGATACAGAGAAAACTAATTAGGAAAACATTACAATATTATTATTATTATTATTATTATTATTCGCTTACTACGATGCACCTCTGACCAATATATGTACTGTAGAAAAATTACTGTCCTACGAAGATCAATTTCTGTGAAAACGTATGGTTTATACAAAAATAAATAAATAAACAAATGAATATATTTATGCACTACCGGTACCGAATGAACGAGAACTGTCGCTGCAAGCACTGCACATGCCCTGTCTTCGGACAATGCGCCTGGCACCGGACGACATGTGTAACTTACTTATTGAACGCTCTACGTACATGTATTTTACTTATCTAATCAACCTGCTGCCTGAAAAAAAAAACTTCGCGAACATGAACGTTAGGGAATCATTGGATTACATTTTTCTCGTGCATATCCTGTTCACTTAGGTCTTACTTAGTTTCGGTGGATATGTATTGCTTTTATACAGGATGGTCGGAAACAACGCGAACCGGGTATATGATTGTTAGAGGATTGCTAATACTGATTTGAAAAAAAAAAAGTCGATATCTCGCGCCTCTAAGGGGAGGTGTTAGCTCCTGCACTACCAGTGTTAAATTTCCATAGTTTGTGACCGGATTTTTCGAAAACGGTTACCCCCACACATTCCAGAATTGATGTGATATCGTGGCGATACCTTGCACATACACTGAGTGTGTTTCATACATGTTATAAAAATATATTTTTTAAATTCAGTAGTACATAATTTTTATTCCATATTTCATAAAACATCAGTCTGTAACACCCATAAGGAGTTAATATATAATCAGTAGATTTATGTTCGTTAGAATATGTACTGTAGAAAAATCACTGGTCTACGAAGATCAATTTCTGAGAAAACCAATCATTTATACAAAAATAAATACATAAATATATATATGCACCACTGGATGAACAAGAATGAACATAATCCTATTTGCTGTTGATGTTTTCATTTGGGGAGAGAATGAGATTGTGGTCCAAGAACAGTTGGATGTACTGAAGGAAAATATTGAGAAATATTGAGTGTAGAGAAAAGTAAGACAGTGTTAATGGCAAGAGGAAAGAAATAAGGAAAAGGGATTTTTAAAATTGGTGATGTAGATCTGGAAGTAGTAGAGGACTTCAAATATTTGGGAAGTGAATTAATGGAAAATGCAAGATTGGATATGGAAATCAACAAGAGAATACAATTTGGGAGTGTTTTCTATCATCAGGTTCAGAGTTTAATTTGGGATAAAGAAGTGATGTACAAGACCTATTACTTACCAATAATGGCGTATGGAGCAGGAACTTGGCCGATGACAAGGAGAGATGAAAGTACAGTAGAATACAGGTAGCCAAAATGAAATTCCTGAGGAGTATGGTACAGAAGACTACGAGAGTTGGAGTGAGAAATGAAGACATTCGAAAGGAAGTGAATGTACAGAAGCTGAATGATAAGCTGGAGCAGAACAGATGTGAAAAGGATGAATGATGAAAGAATGCCGAAACAGGTGTAATGACGGATGACTGGAAAGAGAGGACGAGAAAGACCTGGAGTGGAGTTCAGTAGTTGAGGAAGTATGGTGGACAGAGTAAAGTGGAGGGTGTCATATTTGCTCCGACCCGGTCCAAGCTTGAAAACGGAAATTGATGATATATGCACTACTGAAAAACATATTTAAAATTTAATTTTTAATAGCATCTGAATGAAATGAAGTCAGTGTATGTGCAAGGTATCACCATAATGGTAGGTGTGTAAGGAGATAACAGTTTCTGAAAAAAATTACTCACAAACTATGGAAATTTGACACTGGCAGTGTAGGGGCTAACACTTCTCCTTGAGAATCTAGATGTGTTCCGCCCCTTAAAACAACAATTTTCAACGTATCACGCACGTCTTAACTCAACTTGGAAGTCTTGTTTGCTTTTGTTGCCACGGTAACTACCCTATGTTGTGTGAGAGTTGTCGATAGAACACGCTTCAACGAGTGCTAAGTCTCTGCTGAACTAGAATACATAGGCCTAGATGACGAACACTCGTTGTCATGGTAACCAGCGTGTCAGGTTTCCTTCTACGCTAATCACAGATAGTAGACTTTCAGCCAGGCAGCTTCGGGGGCGTAGTTGATAGCATGCCGAACTTCTATTCCCAAGATCGCGGCTTCAAACCCGGCCGAAGTTGTCGGATTTTTTAAGAGCGTTAAAAATCCCTCAGTATGCCTTCCTTCGGAGGGGAAGTAAAGCCGGCTGTCCCATATCGTAGATTGATGGTGTGTAAAAGAACCTTCCACTAATTACACTTGCGTTAAGCTAAATTATAGGTTAGATTTGACTAACGCTCTTAGGTTCCAACGTTCATCGCCAGGAGCAGACTGCGGTGGCATCTAGTAACAAATTTCAGAACTAGAAGTCGTTGACGGTGGCGTTTGGTAACAAAAGTAGGAACTACTTAAAAATTGAATGTTTGCAGTCCTTACTTGAATTAAAAACAGATAACACACACTAATACAGCCATCACAATTAAAGCCGGTTATCAGACAGATTCTACACACACCCAAAGTACACGGTGCTACATGACCGCGTTGTCGCAGCCCCTAAACTGACGAACCAACCAAGACTTTCATCCCTGAAACATATCAATGTTAAAACTGAACAGTCACCAACTATTCTCCATTAAGAAAAAACTAATGGATCACCTGGCACCAATTATCCCTCCTAGGCAGTGTTGTCGACATTCATCCGCCACGGCCTTGTATGAAGTTGGTCATGGTTATGAACATTACAGGACTATTCCGTCTCCTGTCTTCCGCTCGCAGAACCGCGTGCAAGTCGTAAGAAACACTGTTATTATTCGCCGAGTCAATCGCGCCATAGCAGAGTCGTCACTGCCGTATAACCGGGTGAGTTAGCCGTGGTCGTTACGGCGTGGCTGCAGGCAGTCGCTTTCATCCGGGAGGCGAGTAGGTTCGAATCCCCCGCCACACAGTGGGTCAAAATTGAAATCTAGGAGGACAAAATTGTTTATTTTCATAATAAAAAAAATGTGTTACTTCTACAGCATTCTCATACAATTGCCGCTCATTATTCTGGGATATAAACGCATCTTCGTGTAAATGAGTCGCCACTGTTCGAGCAGTCTGAATTGGAGGGTGAATGTAAGTGGCTGTGGTTTGGTTGTCTTTGTGGTTAGTGTGATGCTTTAAGATGGAACATGCAGCTGAAGGTATGATCTTTGTAACGTGTTTCAGTTATTAATGGGCGTAATTGTTACGTAATTTTAGCTATATTTGCATTATATATTTAACTATTATTTTTAAAATTATATTTTAATTAGATTTTTAGTATGCCGCGTCACTCTGCGTCACTTTCTACTTAATGTTAAAATGTAGATCAAGTCTTGTAGTTTACGCCTGTTATAAGATTTTTTGCATCTTTTTGCGACTTACGTAGTTATTTTACGTTTTAGAAGATGCCGCGCTACCAGTTTTCACACGTTTACAACTGTTTGAAGCACTGGATTCAACGATTATGTCAAAAGTGGAACATTGTGACTTTGTTAAAAGTAAATTAGGGGTAGAAATTTGTTCTGAAGAGATAACTGAATGCTCTATCCAACTCCTAGTCATAGACAATTTCTTGCATGTGTAGACGAGCTTAAAAAAGTCTTAACAGATGTTTATTATAAAGTAAACAAATTATATACGTTGCTTTCACTCTAAATTCATGATTAAAACGTTTTTTTTTTGTCCTCCTAGATTTCGATTTTGACCCACTGTGCGCCGGCAACCTTGAAGATGGTTTTCTGTGGTTTCCCAACTTCCTCCCAGGCAAATGCCGGGGTTGTACCCTAACTATAGGCCACAGCCGCTACCTTCCAATGCCTCGTCCTTACATTAACACTTTCCTCCCCAAACAACACGCCACACGCGACGGTACTTGTAGCTCACCCAATGGGTGTCCGTATAGAAGCAGCTACAAACTCTGGCGAGCCGAACATGTCCTCGGACACTTCCGGCATTAAAAGCCATACGCTTAAAAAAAACTGAACTAGTTTCGCCCTGTTACTTTAACGGGTTATCCCGCGTAACCTTAAAAGGCGCACGGACGGCAGGTTCCAGACGCAAATCAGAAAAGCCGAAGTGAACAGCGAAACTCCAAACACATATACTCTTCTCTGAAGTCTTAACTCGACAGTTTGATGCTGGCCGAAGGTGGGGTGATAGGCTCGTTCGCTACCTCGTTAACTCACTCCGAAGCTAGTAATTTAAATTTGCACCGAATGGAGATTGTTGGAAGAAATGAAAACGTAAAACACTTTGTGGGCGTTTTATTTAAGATAGAGATATGCTGTCCCGGAATTTTTTTAGAACTTCAAATGCTGAACAATTCTTACACTCGTAGTATATAGATACTTTTAACGGTTTACCTTAAATGGCGCACGGTCGGCAGGTTTGTCTTCGACTCGATTCACTCAAATCGTTACTGCTCAGCTTCCTTTGGTCATAAATGATTGTTCTTGTACAGAAATCTTCCTCGAGAAATCCTTTACGGAATGGTGAAAACCGCATCAAAATCCATCCAGTGGTCCTCGAGATTACCCGTTACATCCAAGAATTGGGACTTAGTTTTCTGCTATGTGGAGATGAGACCTCGATTAGCTCGAAGCTGCACATGCAAGGTGCATTCAAGTTCTAAGGTCTCCTATTTTATTTTTATTTTCTATTTTTTATGTTTTATCCTTATTTTTAATACAATTTTCTATCGAGATCGGTAGCAAATATCAACGTGCCATTTTGGCTCGGAGTACAATGCACTCTTTGGGAATCCGTGACTGAGATGGCAGCACAATGCTGTTTAGTTTACGTACGTCCTGCGAGCACAAACTCCTGTGTATTTTTGGTGCACAGTCGGAATGTTTCGGCATCGCTCGGGATTCCTAGAGCAGCAAAGAGCAACAGACACAATACGCTCCACATCCAGATTCTGTAGCTACTTGCGCATGCGCATTGAAAGAGGCAGGTCAGGACTTTGGGCCGAAACCAGTGGCGGGTGGCAGATAATTGTTCTGGGTGTTGCACTATTTTATCATTTCAAATGATCTTGTCGACTTCGTCGTTATGGTTGGGGTCCATCGTTATGCGTTACGGACACGGAGACGGACGTGACGTCATGCAGCCGCGCGGGAAGTGACGCCATGCAGCAGCGCGGGAACGTGACGTCATACTCACGCGGGGAGCGAGAAGCAGACGCTAATGATTATTGGAGTCTGTTGAAAGAGGCCTGGCGTCGAGCGACCTGGGGCTTTGAGCGAAGCGAACACCAGAATACAGGGTGACTTCTAAAGAGTTATACAAGATGCCATATAAGAATACCTGGTGCCTCCTAAAGAGGTGTGCAGGATGTCAGAGCAAGAAATTACAGTCAGTCTGAAATAAGAATACAGGGTGCCTCCTAAAGAGGTGTGCAGGATGTCAGAGCAAAGCATCGAACCAGTCCCAATATTCCATCCCTACTTTCACTCATAAAAATTGCCCCCCCCCTCCCCCTACTGTTCAGCCCGCCACTGCTCGCTCCCAGGTTCTACAACTCATCTCCCAACTCTCCACCGTTACACTAGTCTAGCCAGATCGAACACAAGCCTGCCTGGGGCAAAAACACTCCTTTTCAGAGAAATAACAACTCCGCAACAAGCTTCACGAAAACCCAAATTAAAATCGAAAATTACATTCTACAAACACCAAATTCAGTAAACTTCCCTCATTTCAGTTACGGTACTCTATACTTTAAACAGGCACAGAAGGCATAGTCATGACTCCTTCATGGAGTAGGCTATTGTCTAATCATGTTCACCTCTCCTTCTCCTTTACCATAAATTTCATAAACTCCATTTAAAAATCAGAAACTCACTCCACAAATCTGTAAATCAGTATTATTCCCTTATTTCAGATACACTATTCATTAAACAAACATATAAGGCATAGTCCTGACCCCTTCATGGAGTAGGCTATTGTCTAAATCTGGACACTCATACTACATACATCCTTACACTAATTCAAATTTATGGCCAAATGATCCTTCTGACAGGTAGGCAAAGGTTTCCGCCGGCTTGCCTGGGATGATGGGCCACAAAACCGCTATCAAAAAGTACACAATTTACGCTTTATTCAACCAAACACATCTCTAATACAAGTACAAGAAACACATTTCTTCCCGTGACCCTTAAAGAGGTGCCCGCGCGGGAAGTCTAAGTTAATGGGTAATGCAGTCTGTTGAAAGAGTCCTGGGGCTTCGAGCAAAGCGAGAAGCCCTCCTAAGCCTTTCTAACATGTGTAGCATTTGTAGCATGCGTCATTTGAAATGATACAACGTCTAATCTTTCAGACTGACTGTGATTTTTTATTAAGGGGGGATGTAGGTGGTAGGGTAAAAGACTGCTTGTTATCAGAGAAAATTGTATTCAATTGCGCGGTAAAAAGGATGTACCTCATTCATCACGAATGCCGCAGTTCAGGGAGAACATCACATTGTCATCAGATTAAATGAATTATCAGTTAGTCTACATGAACACCTTCACGAGAACAAAACAACGTATGTTATACATGAGGGCGAGCAAGAACCGCGAGTGTCACAGTTACTCGCAAATTACATTGCGAGACATGGTGTCGGCAGTTGACGGAGCATCTCGGATGCCTCCGTCCGCGCCTTGGCTCCCTTGTTGCAATCAGCGGGCAACGACCAGCCGAGTTAACCAACTGTTGGGATATGAATTACTCTGCCATACCCTTCACTATTGAGGTCTGGTCGGTGCTCGGGCCTGGCCAGGGGGATGACAGATCATAGGGAGCGCGTGGGTGGCGGTAAATCTCTGCTCTGGATGTTCTGCCAACCAATGAAGAATTAATTTTAGCACTAATGTTCCGTAGTTGGCACTCATGAACGCTGACATCAAACCGACTGGCGGAAGCGAGAATAGCCTGTTTTGATTGATTTTCCTCGTGGTGTTGTTGGTTGTTTTGATTTGTTCGGTATTTTGATTATTTATTTGAATTGAATTGAGAGTCAATCATGCCACTGCAAGGGAGAAAAAATTGCCAAGCACCGGGATGTAAGAATTATAATGATAGTAAGAACAATACGGCAATTTTCATCTTCCTGGTGTTGACCCTAGTGGGCAATATGGACTACTCTCGAATAAAAATATATAGAGAATAAATGTGTGCATTTCAACTCTAGTTTGTTTTCTTGCCCATTCTCCTTTGCATTGCAATAACATTTGTGGTTTTATATTCGACCCTCACTATTATGTGTCAGAAATCTGTATCATAATGAGCCTCATTATAACACTATTTTTCATTATGAAACAGTTTCTCCCACCAATCAGAGCTCAAGAAACAGTTGTGTGACCAATTAGGAAATGATACCTTCGCGCATGCGCTCAAAATCCGCTGTAAACAATAGGTGTTCTGTGTTAACAAGCAAAGTGAATTGTTTCTGCGTCTGGAGTGCCTTGACCCACGCATGCGCTCTGTTCAGTCAGCAAAGCCAGCACGCCCTGTTCACTAACTGAATCCCACATATATTTATGAATATTTATGTTAAAACATACAATAAAGTTATAATTATCGTCGAACATAAACAGTCGTATGCAACTCGCCTATAATGGTAATTAAGACACTCGTATGGAAATTATAAAACTCGCATACGCTCGTTTTATAAAAATACTCGTGTCTTAATTATAGCCATTATAGGCTCGTTGCATAATGTACTATAGGGCTACGGGGAGGGGTGGGTGGTTGTGGGCATGCTAGGCAAAAAGTGAGGTTATGGCAATATAAGTGTGTGCATTTGGACAGTTCTTTATATTCATCGAATATCCCAACAATTCTGTAGAGTAGGAGAACAATGTTTAATTAGCCTAAAGGTGAATTAATCTCTAGAACGGCATAACTGTGGCCTTCGTGACAAATCTATTGCCAACATTGATATTTATTTATTTATTTATTTACATATGTTACGCCCGCATTGGAGCACTTAACCAAAACAAGTATATACATATCTCAAAAACAATATTACAGATTCAGCTTCTTATTTTTCTTCTTTTCCCAAAACATTTTCATTCTAGTAGACCTTGCCGCTCTCTCTTCATCGCTTATAGTGTAAGTTTTGCGGGTAAAGGTTTTTAAGGGAAGTCGGATGTTCTTGTTTTTCAAGATATTCTTCTCATCTTTGTTAGCAATTTGGGACATTGTCAAGCCGAGTTCATCCAGATCATATTGAATTTCCATAAACCAAGAGTTCTTTGTTTTACTTTTGAAAAAATAATTAAATAATACTTTTAATTGTCTGGTATCCGCCAGGCGTGAGATATGACAAAAAAAAGGCAATTCGCCTTTTTCGCATAGTATCGACTATAGACTCTGTTTCTTTATAAACCACTTCATTTGGTAATAGACGCCATTGACCATCCACCTGATGTTTTTTATTAATTATAGTCCTGAGAATTCTTCTATCAATCTTCTGTAATGTGTCAGTAACTGATCGAGTGTTTAACTTGAAAAGTGTTTCACAAGCATATATTGCTTCCGGTTTAATAACTGATTCATAATGTCGTAATTTGGCATTTATGGAGAGTGATTTTTTCTTGTAACTAGACCGAGTAATATATTGCGCTTGTCTTAACTTTGTTGTTCTATTTTCGATTGACGCTTTCTCATTCAAATTCCATGTTATAATCTCCCCTAAATATTTAAATTTATGTACAACTTTAATTTCTTTATTGTTGATCAATGTAATAGCTTGTGTTTCCACATCAAAGGATGCCATTATTTCAGTCTTTTCAAATGAAATTTGAAGTTCTACTTTTGCTGCAATAGACCCAAGTTCTTCAATTTGGTGTTTAGCCTCATCTATACTGGTTGCAAGCAGTGCAAGGTCATCCGCAAAGGCCAAGCAATTCAGTTTTATATTAGTACCAATCTTTACATTTGGAGGACAAGTTTTGTTCCACTCACGCATGATCTTTTCAAGAACACAATTAAATAATAACGGTGATAGACCATCTCCCTGTCGAAGTCCAGTCCGGATATCAAATGGTTCAGACAAGGTGCCTCGAAATTTAACCTTTGATTTAGTATCTTTCAAAGTAACGCCGATGAGGTTGATAAGCTTTTGATGTAACCCAAATTCCCTAAGGATATTAAGTAATGACCCTCGATGGATACTGTCATAAGCTTTCTTAAAATCCACACAAGTAATGACCAAATCCTTTTGTCTCATTCTATGATATTTCATTATCCATTTCAGACTGATGATCTGATCCGGACAGCTACGACCTGGTCGGAACCCTCCTTGATATTCTCCTAGTTCTTGATCGAGTTGTTGTTGAATTCTTGTCAAGATAATTCTAGATAGAATCTTGTATGTTACATCAAGCAAAGAAATCCCACGGTAGTTGTTCGGGTCTGATCTATCACCCTTTTTATGAATTGGGTGGATTACAGCCATTCTCCATTCCTCTGGTATTTGTTCCAAATTCCATACATCGATGAGGCGTTTATGGAGGTTGGAGATGGTTTGTTCATTTGCATATTTCCATAGTTCTGCTACCAATGAATTCTCTCCTGCTGCTCTATAATTTTTGAGCCAATTAATCGCTGCACATACTTCAGTCAAGTCAGGAGGAATAATGTTCTGTAAATTTGTTTTATTTTTTGGATTAGGCTCAAAATCAAGATATTCCTTAGGTTCATCAGCATTTAGTAGTTCTCTAAAATAATCTGCTAGAATTTTAGCATTATCAGTATCATTGTGGGCTAGTTTACCTGATTTATCTTTCATTCATAGTGTAGGAGGGCTGTATTTAGAATGATATTGACAAAATGTCCTGTAATAGTCCCTTGTTTTGTGTTGCTTAAAGGAATCATTGATATATATCAAAATGTATTATTTTCCTCTCTGGACGTATATTTCAGCGCCTAGCGAAAGGCGCAGTTATGTTTGTGTTATTTTCATCAATAATCAATAACTCATCTCAGAACATAGTGTTCAATTACGTGTAATAAAAGCTACATTCGTATGGCTTTTTACTTTTTATGTTGCCAGACTTTCCGGAGCAGTAGATAGCCTCAGGCGTTGCTCTCTCTCGGAAATTCTATAACCAAAAGTGACGATTCTCTTATAGTTACATGATCCTTGGGCCTGGCAACAACCAAACATTATGAATTCCTATACGTATAAAAGGAAACGTACAGCCTTTATTACCGAGGTCCTTAGGTTAGTGAGCGGGCTTGATACCACTGGTACACTTTACCTACGAGAGTGCGACGTTATTGTAGCACATCTTAACCCGGGTGGCTAAATGTCGAATGATTTCAGTTAGATCATAAATACCGTTTGGAATGCATTCATTCTGCGCCTGGTATGTTTCAACTTGACTTAAAGCACATTTCTAGACCATCAACAGCAAATTCTATCCTCAATTGTCAACCCTCCTCCATGTTTGATGTTACAGAACTTTGATGTGGAGTGTGTCTTGTCTATTGCACTTTGCTGCTCTAGGAATCCCGAGCGATGCCGAAATATTCCGACTGTGCACGAAAAATGCACAAGAATTTGTGCTCGCGAGACGTAAGTTATGCAGCCTAATAAACTTACTGACAGCCGGCAGAGCGAGCCACTTTTCTAATACTTAAAATGGCGACTTCTACGTTCCGTGATCAACGTGAAATCATCTGTTTTCTTCACTTGCGTTGGGTACAATTGATATTCGTCGGCATTTGACTGAGACATGTCAGGAATGTAGTAAACCATGCGTTCATGAGTGAGATGGGGTACAAAATATATAAAGAAACACTCCCTCTGCGCTGTAGAACATAGCCTACGACTGATCCCCAATCCCCAACGCTAGAACACTCTTGGGATTTTTTTAAATCTCCCTCAGATAACACCTTAATATGCGCCATTTTCACATCACCTTAACCACGGTCATCCCCCCCCCCCCTTACACAATATATCTCCACAATCTACTTGCTAACTTACATACTTCCTTATAAATAATAATAATAATAATAATAATTAAAACAATAAATCTCCTGAGCAATATAAGTCGGTATAGGTCTACTTTTGGCGATTTCAGGTGTTGTTTCCATGTTTCAGCACTCCTTAACAATTCAAGCCCGTTTTCAAGTAATTAAGCAGTTGCCCCCCGCCCCCCATTCCTGCACCCAAATTTCTACGCCCCCAGAAGCGTTTCATCTGCAAAAAATAAAAACCATCTCCGCTCCGCCCTAAATAAAAATCACACACACCTTCATCCAATTCCAAAAACCAAACTTCCCCATCACCCAAAATCATACCTCTCCCTAACACTATGATATCCCTGGCCCAAAGAGACGGCGAAACCGTCTAAGGAGCAATCGCCCTGCTGCGGAATGAAACGACTGCAAATAATAATAATAATAATAATAATAATAACACTCTTGGGACCACATGGAGTACAAGCAAGTTCTTTACCTTATCAATGCACTAAAGTTGATGTGCTTAATGCTATATATAGCACATACCTGCCAAGTTTTCAGGTTTTCCCGGAAGATTTCCGGATTTTGGGGTGTTTTCCGGTTGTCCGGATTAACATAGCTTTTTCCGGATTTTCAACTCTCTAGCTTGTTTCCGTTCTCTGCATCCAAATCGCATTCAGTTTTTATTTCGAAAATAGCTGCTCTTCTGAGATGCGAGTGTTTAAATTCGACGGAAAATCGACCGTTAAGTTTATCGATAATCCCGTCTCGCAGATTATCGCTGCGCTTTTGTCATTAATTCTATGGGTTTGACATTACGCTGAAAGTCGATAGAACTGTATATCGATAGTCACATCTCGCAGATTATCGCTGCATTTATATTACTCTCTGTGCTTCGACTGTTTGTAAGCGAGAAAGCTTGGTTTTAAGCGGTGTTTGCTGTAGTTCTGGTATTCGTGCAATTGTGTGACAAATTTTTGTGCGATTTAGTGTTTTCGTCATGAATTCAAGTAAGAAACGGTATCATCAGTCTTTCAGGGAGACACATTCTTCAGAATTTTTGGAAACTGGCACAATGAATTAGATAGTCTCACATCACCAGGAGTTTGTAATCTCTTTTCCTGTAGTCTTTTCTCGCTATTTTTTAAGACCTTACGACGCATGTACGCGTTAAATTGTTGTGCTTTGGGATCTTCTGGATTTCTATTTTTGAAAGTTGGCAGGTATGATAGCAGTATGCCTCAACAGGTGACTGTAATCACCAAGGACCGGATTCTTAGGTTTTTACCTATTTTTTTCCTTACTTCTAAATACAAAAATACTTTAATACTTTCCCAAATCACACTCAAAGGAGCCATATTCATGAATTCTGTAGTACCTAAAAAAAACTAAATGATATGAGAGTTTCAAAAAAATACCTAATTGAAGTTTTGTTCCATTTATTGTGGTATATTTGAATTTTTTGTCCATAATTTTTAAAAGTAAATCACAAGATAGTGTTTATTCCTAGCTCTAGTTGGAGAGAAATCCTACCTGCCAGAAAATTCAAACACTTTCAGCACTTTTTAGCGTGTATCTTATTGTTTGGTTATATTACTGTCAGGAAAATGGGGATAAATCTCTTATTGTTTCCAAGTTCCCTATATTCTACATTTAAAAAGTTAATTAAACGGGCTAGAGTGTGAAAATCACCTCTCACATCCTTGGTTTATTGTATTTGAATAATTAACATATTTAAGGAAAGCAAATATTGGCTAAAAGTGTGAAATTTCGGTGATCATTATGTAAAATATTTACACTCTCATCGCAATCAGATGCTCTACTAACAATTAGGCATTACTTTTAAGCTTTGCGCAGTTTGTCAACTTTTGCTACACTTTAAACATAAAAACCTGAAAAAGAGACTATTTTATGTTTTTGAAACCCTTAAATGACAATTTAAAAAGAAAAACGATCCCTAGTAATCAAGTACAGAAGATGAAAACATTGATTTTACACTTACACTTGGATAATATGATATTCATGCCTTAATTACAAATACACTCACTAATACAGCCATCACAATAACACAGGTTATCCGACAAAATTTCACACTTACTCCAAGTACACAGGGATGAATGACCACGATTTCCAAGTCCATCAAACGAAACAACAACAACAACAACAATTGCAGCAAAAACTTTCTTCGTCTTTTCCCAATTAATTGGGGTCGCTGGAGCCAACCAGGCTCATTTTGTATTTGGCCGGATGCCCTTCCTGACGCCACGTGATTTTTCTGGTGAAAATTCCACCCCGCTGTCACCGGGATTCGAACACCGGCCATCCAGGTGAAAGACGAGCAGGCAAGCCACTGCGCCATCACGCTCCCCAAAAGCAACAATTGCAGCAATGTCGTTAATTTCAGCAAGCAAGAAGCGGGAAGAAGTCTATAAGGTTGCTATATTGCGTAAGAATGCAATGTTTGAACTCCGCATTATTAACTATCGTGAGCAGTACTGTACTTTTTCCCCCCGTGGTATTCTAGTACAGTAATAGAACAGTAATAACTTATTTTTGCTACTTTGAACGATTACCGGTACTTAGAGCTAAAAGTATCAACCAGCTTAGGATTTCGGCATAGTTTACAGTGCCAAGTTTCAAACTAGGAATTGTGCGTTACACTAAAAGCGAATTCCGTGAAATAAAATTGTTAGTTTCCTCTCCATAATCTCTCTCCTTTCTCAATTCTTTGTATATTTTCTGTATTTATCTCTCACGCCCGATTTTTAACGGTGCGTCTTACATTAGAGTCCGTGAAATAAAATTGTTAGTTGCCTCTCCATAATTTCTCTTCTTTTTCCTTCCTTTGTATAATTTCTGTATTCCCCCCTCGAATTTTGACGGTGCGTCCTATATTAGAGTTCTTTCTAATTTCTTGGTATATTTTCTGTATTTACCGGTACCACTTTTCCTCTAGAATTTTAACGGTGCATCTTATATTCGAGTGCGGCTTGTATTCTGACCAATACGATTTATTCTAATCGCCATATGAGAAGGCATTGCGAGTGCCTATAAAATGAACTTGAGTTCTCATTTCATGCATCTATTTAAGGACAAAGAACTGTTCTTTCTAATCCTCCATTATTCTGCAAAAGAGGAAGTTATTGGTTCTGTAGATTAAACATGTTCTCGTGAAGAACATTTCAAATGGAAGGCCTAGAGCAGCGTTTCCCAAACTGTGGTAGGCGTACCACTGGTGGTGCGCTCGTACTGCTGCAGTGGTATAACGGAACAAGTTAGATCTGAACCTTCCGATGCGCATGTGCGTCCTGTTGCATTACGTCATCCCGCCGCCTGGATTCTTTGTCAACCAGTGAGCACATAAGTTACTTCGTCACGCGCGGGTTAGATGTTGCCAGGTAGTCATTACTCCCAGAATCTTGGCAGGGTTCAGATGCTGTCAAGGCAAGCGAAGCAAGACTGACCGGCTCTGTTCTTTGACAAGCACGGCAACAAGCTTGCTGTCAGGAGTGTGTGAAGTGGGCGCGCTCTCAGTTCATTACCACCAATACCAATGCTATGTCACAGAGAATGCTCCTATTCGATACTTTATGCTTGAATATTATAACCACGACGAACAGCGAGCAGCCCCAAACAGCTGTTTCCCTCCTAGACGAGACACCGCCATGACAGGCCAGGTCTAACTTGCCACGCTATACGCGGTGATGTTACGAAAAATATAACAAAATTAGATACGTTACGAAAAATATAAAAACATTGATATGTTGCCGGAGGACTTTAAGGCCCAAGATAAGGAGCAGTTTTATGAATTGAATTGTGATTCAGAAATAAGTCAAACTTTTTCAAAAATGGCCCTTGTGGACTTTTGAGTTGAGAGGCGTGCAGACTATGCAGACATAGCTGCTAGAGCTGTTAGATTTTTACTGCCTTTCACTACTTCGCACTTGTGTGAGACTGCATTTTCTTCACTTGTTTATCTCAAGAATAAATACCAGAATAGGCTCATTACAGTGGAAAACGATCTTCATTTGAGACTCAGCAATCTTAAACCAGTCATTCCTAAGTTGGCTTCTAATCTTCAAGCTCACCCTTCACATTGAAGTTGTTAGTTGAACTTTTGGTATTTTTGTTTAATTATTAAGAGTGTTTTCATTAATATTATTTGTACAGTGTCATTTCTGAATGTTTGAATTGAATGCTTATAGTAATAAATAATAAAACAACTGGACACACTTTTTTACTTTAACTCTAACAGTCTAACTCGAACAAACACAATTTACAATTCATCTTTTGGTCTGCTTCGAAATGGTGGTAGGGGGGGGGGGGGGTATAGTTGCTACCATATATCCCAACCATTAGGTGGTACGCGAGAGATTCTCATCTCTTAAAGTGGTACACACACACAAAAGTTTGGGAATCACTGGCCTAGAGCGAGTTACTGTTCCAAAGTGGAGGCAAGCACTATTGGAGTGCCAGGTGGTTGTGATGAATGACAGTCCCAAGTCCAAGTAAACTCGATAAGAAGCAAGTCACTGACTTGACCTTGTGACCTGTCTGATAACACGAACCGATTGTTCAAAACATTAAATCACTCGTTCTTGTTTTCTCGTGTGCATTCGCGAAAATAATGTATATTGATACAGTGTGTAGAAATTCATAAATATTTGGTACAAGATGGAGCTCAGTTTGGGAACTGATATATGGCCGTGCAATCGTTTGAACTTACATAACCAGCGAGATATCCTCAAGTGAACTCTATTGTTATGTAAGCACATCTGAACTACATAGAGGAGCGGCTACAAAACGTAGTAATACTGTCATAATCATTATCACAATCATCATCATCATTTATTGCATTAAACAAGCCATTGAGGCTTACAGCAGAATAGCAAAAGGAAAAGATAAATATTACAAATATTACAAAAACAAAAAAAAAAACAAAAAAAATATTACAAAGGGAAAATTATTACAAAACACAAAGAGGATCCAATAAAAGGAAAGTCGGTAAATCATGAGAGGAGGTATTTGCTGCAGATGGCACTCCATCTTTTCCTGTCTCTAGCATCATCCTTCACAGCTGTTGGTTCCACTTCTTGAAGGATCGTCGTCACTCGATCCTTCCATCGTGTTCTTGGGCGTCCTCTCGGGCGTTTTCCCGTGGGTTGAGATTGGAGGACTCTCTTAGGAAGGGATCCGTCCGCTCGTAAGATGTGTCCAAACCATTGTAGTCGCCTCTGTCCCATTATCCGTCCAATGTGTGGCTTTCCAAACCTCTGGTACAGGTCTTTTTTCTTTCTTCTCTCCCATTTACCTTCCATGTTATTATAGACGGGCCCATATATCTTTCGAAGTACCTTTCTTTCAAAAGCACATATTGAATCTTCTGTCGTTGCTGATGTCGCCCAAGTTTCACAACCGTATAAAAGTGCTGGTCTCACCAGTGTCCTGTACAGATGGGCTTTGTTCTTCTGAGATATCAGACGAGATTTTAAGATATTGTTCAGACTAAAGAACACACGATTAGCACTTGTTATGCGTTGATGTACTTCTTTCGTCCCTTCACTTTTGTTGGTTAATATTGAGCCCAGGTACTTGAACTCTTCAACTCGTTCGAAGGTATGTCCGTCTACAACAATGTAAAGAGGGAGAACGCGACGACGTGATACTCCAAGATATTTACTGTCATAATAATTAAAAAAAAAAAAAAAAAACAACGATGCTTCTGCATTTAAAGGCAAAGGTCTATAAGTCAGTGATACGCCCAGCAGCAATCTATAAAAAAAAAAAAAAAAGGTCAACCCCTGGCCCTAACCAGCCCATGACGGGCTAAGGCCGACCAAGCGACCGCTGCCCAGCCATTTGGCCTGCAGATATTGGGGTGACGCGTGATCAGCGCGTCGGGTCCCCTCGGCCGTTAATCTTGGTATTCGTGATCGGGGCGCTGTCTCACTGTCAGGCAGCTACTCAATTGTCCTCACGAGGCTGAGTGCACCCCGTTCCAACCCTCACGTCAGTTTTAAAATCCCTGACGGAGCCGGGGATCGAACCCGGGGCCTCCGGGTGAGAGGCAGGCGCGCTACCCCAACACCACGGGGCCGGCTGCAGCAATCTATGGGACTAATAATAATAATAATAATATTAATAATATCGTATGGCCTCGGGTGCCGGGTGCAAGCTTTGTTATTTGACACCCATAGGGTAGCTTGCATGTCGAATTTCGTTGTTCTTTGAAGCACTATGAAAGTCAAGGAGGTTAGATATCTAAGCTCCTTGAACACTATAGCGCTTTCTAGTAGTGAAATGAGAACTTTGTGTTGGCGGTAAATCCCGAGATTAATTTTGCTATTATGAACACGGCCTACTGAATTCAAATGGGTTCTTTGACATGCCAACATCGTATGACATGGTGTCGTGATTTTTGCCGCCTTTCAAAAAAAATCACTTACCACGGCCAGGAGCGAACCTTCAAGCTTGGGGTTACTAGACCGACACGCTGACCACTTACCCACCGAGGCAAGCTTCTATGGGACTGAATGTCGCCCTATGACCAAACAACATAAGCAAATTTTGCATACAATTTAAATGAAGATACGGTCGATGGGGCTGACCCGATGTGACCACGCAAGGAACACAGACGTCCGGCGAAGATTTGGTGTTGCACCAATTGTCGAGAAGGTGAGGGAGGCTCGTCTACGCTGGTACGGTCAAGTCATGAGAAGACAGAACAACTTAGTTGCAAAAACAGCACTCCACATCAACCCAGGTGGTACAAGACCACGTGGTCGACCTGCAAAGCGGTGGACTGACAACATCAGGGCTGACATGCACACTGTTGGTCTAACACCAGGAGGTGTCAGCGACAGAAAGAAGTGGAGGAGATATAACAAAGTAGCAGACCCCGCAAGGGACTAATGCTAGGAAGAAGAAGATTGTCATAATTAGGTCTGGGATTTCGATGACTTTGATCTTCTTCTCTCTCTTTTTTTTTAAAGCCCAATTCATTAGTGCGTTTTATATAAATGTGTTTCAGAGTAAGAGCTGCTGAACTAAGCATATTTGTTAGGGCATATTTTTTATTGCGTTTTCTCTATCGCATGATTAATACACAAGAAATAAAAACTTAATTTTAATATTGCGTACAGCCGCCATCTTGAGGTTATGTGAGCAATTGAACTAAATTCGATGTCAGTGCATTACAATGTGTATACACATTCACTGTACCATATTTCACTGCGCTCAGATGGTTAAATCGTGAGAAAAGTCTATTAAAATGTTTCACCTTCGCTTGGCCGCCATGTTCGTTTTGTATTTTACAGGTTTTTAGAAGTACCATAGCTAAATTTCTAGTAGTACTCTTTATCGCCGTACAAAATTCCAGGGTGATATCAGTAATAGTTTCGGAGATATAGAATGCCGGTGAAATATTTCGCACAGCCGCCATGTTGGATTGGTGAGACGTAATAAAATTTGAAGGGCACGGTCGGGGTCGGCCAAAATAGTACTAGGACCTTACAGAGTTTCATTGAAATTGTGCCAGCCGTTTATAAGTTATTAAGGGGCGGCGGCACACAGACACACACACACACATGCACACACACTGACAAAAGGTGATCTTATAAGACTTTTTTTTAATCATAAAATGAAAATAAGCTAAAAATGTAATTCCATACTCCAAAATGAGGAACCGTGGTGTGGTTGTCACCTTTATTGATTTTCGGAAGGTAGGCCTATGATTCCATCGTTAGAGGAATACTTAATAAAATCCCTAGGATTGGATAATAAAACTCCCAGGCTCAATTTATTAACCTTGACTAACACCCATTCCAAGGTTAAATTTAGAGGTGAGATCTCAGAAAGCTTAGTAATTAAAAAGTGACAGTCAGTCTGAAAGACTAGACTTTGTATCATTTTAAATGTTACAAATGCTGAAAAATGCTAGAAAGGCTGGAGGCTCTCGCTTCACTCGAAGCCAAAGACTCTTGACATGTTATAAAAGTATCTGCATAATACTTATCTTGCTTGATAATACTTTTCCTTGTTTCAAATTACTCGCGAACGGCAAGTGCAAACCAAGGGCAAAGCAAGGTCAAGCGCGCGGGATGCCATCACGCTCACCAGAGCGCGCGGGGACGTGCCCCTTCCATCCAGTTTAAAAACACTTATAATGGGCGATGTATTGAAGATAGAGATATGCTCTCGCAGACTTTTTTGTAGAACTTTTCATGCTGACCAATTCTTACGCTCATAGTATATTGATATTTTTAACGGTTTGCCCAGCGTAAGCTTAAGAAGCGCACGGACGCCAAGTTTGTTTTCGACTTTTTCACTGAAATCGTTACTGCTTGGCTTCCTTTGATCATACATAAATTATTTTCTACATAATCTTTTCTCGAGATATCCTTTACAGAATGGTGAAAACTGCATCAAAATCCATCCAGTGGTTCTCGAGATTACCCGTGACATCCAAGAATCGGGGATTTTTGTCTTATACTAACGAAGTAGAGATTGTCGGGGAACACATGCACCAAGGGGTACTATGACGTCACACACCTCAGTGCATCTGGGTACATTTCATCCCGTCACCGTAACGTAACGCCAGACCCCAGCGTAACGACGAAGTCGACAAGATCATTTAAAATGATAAAGCAGGAGTGAGACACTTCTCTTCAACTGTGCTCTTGAGAAGGTTGTGAGGGAGTGGTACAAGGAACTGACCACCTTGGGTGTTCAGAGTGGGATATGCCTGGGTCGTAAGACGGACTATTTGTAGACTGTCTGGCTTTTGCTGACGATATAGCATTGATTGCTGACTCTATGGATACAGCATCAATCCAGATAAATTGCCTCCGGAGATAGGCAGCCAAAGTAGGTCTTCAACCAGTGGCGCCGAATCTTTTTTTTTTTCAGGTCTAGCAGACACCCACCCCTCTCGTTCTGTGGGACCCCCCCCCCCTGTTAAACCGGACCCCTACCCCAATAATTACGTTTTTACAGCTTATTTCGCACAGTTCTCCCCTTCCCTTCTCTCTCCCTTCTTTCCTTTCCTCTTTTCCTTCTATTTCCCTTTCCTCCTCTATCCGTAACCTCCCAACGGAACCCAGGACCGGGAGACCCATCCCCTCGTCAGGTCTAGCGGTCGCTAGACCTCGACCATGGATTCGGCGCCCCTGTCTTCAACTGTCACTGTAGAAGAACGAGTTCTTCACTAGCATAAAATAAGCTAGCAGTGAGATGCTCTTGGAGCAGGGAGAGATCAAGAGGACTGACAAATTTAAGTATCTCGGAGAATGGATTGAATCCAACTTGTCTGAAAGGGCAGCGTTATCCATGAGAGTCAATATATTAGAAATGGTCCATCGGTTGACGAAGAACACTTACAACAAGAAGTGCCTATCTCGTAACTTGAAATTGAAACATTATAAGTCAGTCATAAGGCCAGAAGCCTTATATGTCATGGAGTGTCTTTCTTTAAACCGAAGGGGCTGATGGAGAAGATGGAAATTAGAGAGAGGAGAATTCTCCGGAAGATCCTCTGTCATAACTCCGAGCTCTATCAGTCTAACTATCTGATTGTGCCAGAAAAAAGAGAATAGCCTTTTATGGCCATATCGCGAGATTACCTTCCACAAGATTGACCTATCGTTTGCTCAGTTTCTGGCACAATAAGAAGGTTCGTACCACTTGGTAGACCGAAACTGAGAAGGATATTAACGAACTGGAAATATCAGATCTGCATGACAGACAGGCTGTGAGGCGTGCTTTGAAGGAAGTCCATGGTTTTCAGGAAAAACCTCGACCGAAAGGTACCCCGTGGACTACTGAAAGAAAGGAGTTACACCGGCAGAAAATGCGTCAATACTGGGCGAAGAGCAAGTCCCTCCAGTTGAATCAACGTGGCCCTAATAGGCCTCTTTCACACGGGGCCACCATGGTGGCGCCACCACGTCTTTGCATTAATTCAAATGTAGCCTTGGCGACCACGGGGCCCCAGCTGAGTCCGGCATTGTTTCCACTTACTTGTGCCGGGCTCCTCTCCGTCATCTTTCCTGTCGACCTCTCTTGGTCAACTCTTTGTTCTCTTCCGACCCCGACGGTATTAGGGTATCCGAGACCTAGGGAGTCTCTTCCTTTCCCGCCTTAATTGGTCCTTGTCTCATCTTGTCTGATACCCTCCTTCTGCGAGGGGTCAGCCTTCTTTTCTTTTCATGTTTTCTCCTGCCTTCTGGTCAAGGCCCTCAAGGAGGAAAGGTGTATGTAGCCCCACCACTTCTGGTGCATCCTGGACATTGCTACACCCTCAGGGGCTCACGGCTGGTGGGTTCGTGAGTTGGCGACCCCAGGGGTTTCCTGAGCTGGGTCCGGTTTTCCCCTTTTTTCCATTACCTCTGGGGCGGACCCACTTCTCTTTCACTTTCCTATGTGCCTTTCATTGGCTCTCCTTCCTCCCAAGACCCTCAATCCGCATTCTTCGAGGGTTGAGGGCATTTCTTTTCCTCCTGTCCTTTATTTGCCTTATTCTCCTTTTGTTTTCCATTTCTTCTTCAAGTATATAAGTTAGTAGTTAGTTCTAGTTCTAGTTGACATTTCATTATCATCTTCACGATCACCCAAACCATTAGGGGCCGATAACCTAGATGTTAGGCCCCTTAAAACAACAATCATCATCATCGTCATCATCAAATGTAGCCTTTCACACGTGGTGGTGGTAGCGCCCCTGGTGGCGCGGCCAGAATTGCTGGTGGCACGCAATGCGATTTTTGGCGCGGTCAAGGTGGCAACGCCACCACATGTTTACATTGAGTCAAATTGAGCTTTTCACGCGAGACGCGACTTCTTGTGCGGCCAGGCCAGACGTGTGGAATATCTGCTAGTTTTAAAACTGGATATCGTAGCAGGAAAGAGTGATTTCGACACAGATAAATTCATATCCTTAATGCAATCGAAACCTGCTCTATGGGATATGACTGCTGATGAATACGCAAATAGGGAGTTTTTCCTCTGCAGGTGTACTATCTCTCATATGTGTGTCCACACCGGTCAGTTGACCTTCTAAACACTGCAGTAGCTCATCTAAAGATGAAATGTTCATTCGTAGGAAAGTGAAAAATTTGACAGAGTACAAACTATCCCTTTTTGTGATCGATCCTGCAAAAGTGGGTGAACCTAAAATATTCTATTTCCCCGTTTTCGGCGTTTACATAACCTGATATATAGAAAAACAGCAAGTGCTGCAGCTTCCACCTCCATTTCAAGACTGGCTCATGGCTGGTGGCGTATTTGGTGGCTAGAGAAAATATTGCAAAGACGTGGTGGCGTGGCCATGGTGGCTCCGTGTGAAAGAGACCTAAGTAGGCCAATTCGAGAGAAGAAGAAGAGGAGGAGAAGGAGAAGAACATAAAACTTTAAAATAACGCTTTTCTATTCTGTACCCTCCATTAAGGCGGGTACACACTTGCGAGCGATTGGCGAGCCGAGCGGTTCAAGGTCGGCTCGAACTAGGCTCAGAAGCCCGTACACACTGACGAGGCTGGTAGTGTGAGCGGCTCATCTCAGCTCGCAAGTGGGTACACGCCTTTATGGGCGAGTGAGTGAGCACGCGCACTGTAGTGTGCTGGCATGACGAATAGAATACATAGTGTTAACACTGACAGAGTTCAAGCGCGCCCCGCTGTTGGCTAGCGCTAGCGGCGCAGACCCCCCAACGCTACACAGTCAGCCGCAGTCAGCTGTTCAAATATGGGATACGCGCTGGGCTACGTAAACCTCTTTACGAAGGATGCGGTTACGCCGATTACAACAAATTGTTTGTTTGGACTTATGAATAATAAGTTACAGTGAAAAAGTTTTTATTAATATTCTCAGTCCCCATGTAGAACTATCTTTTAAAACCTTCCGTTAGTCGCGCATTGGTCTGACAGTTCCGTGGTTCATTTTAGTTGTAATATCAAGCCAACAGTTCAAGTTAAAATCTTATCGTCTCGGGATATCATACACCATACCTTAGTAACGATTTTCCTGGAGTTGTCAAATGACGAGCCTAAAAGTAACTCTACACGAGTAAGTGTGTCGCCTTCTGCTGAAAGATAACGAATCGCTAGTTCATGAATCAGTAATTTCAAAGGAATTTGTGACTGATACTGAAGACAACATTGAAACAAGATCCGAAGACTCGGATACTACCATGATTATGATCAGGAGGACGGTGACGGAAGCGAAGAATTGGATGGCCGTTAATTTTTTTTTGGCAGATTGGCCATTATTATTATTCCGTCTCATTCTTGGCTATCACCGCGGAGGCCCGGGTCGATTCCCAGCTCAGCAAAGAAATGTAATTCTGGTCTGAGGGCTGGAACGGTGTTCACTCAGCCTCGTGAGGTTAAACTGATAAGAGGCGCGTTTGATTCCTACCTCAGTTATCCTGGAAGTGGTTTTTCGTGGTTTCCCACTTCTACTCCAGGCAAATACCGGGATGGTACCTAACTGAAGGCCACGGCCGCTTCCTACCCAAATCCTACCTCAATTCCGAATAAACACACTACTACAGACATCGCAATGACACAGGTTATCAGACAAATTCTACACACACTCAAGCACACGGGGCTACGTGACCACAATCCCGAAAATTCCCTAAAGAATCTACAACTATTATTATTTTAGGCCTATTATTATTAGACGGATTATATATTTTTTCGTTTTAAGTAAGGATAGCACGAAGTAGAACAAGTAACCATGGAAGGCTGCCTTCATTCCGTATCCTAATGGGCGTATTCGTGATTTTAACACAGTGCATAGATATTTCGGTAAATTTTGAAAAAATGTAAGGTACTGTTCCTGGTTTTAATTTCCACTTCACGCGAGGAAGTTCCACGTTCTCACAGTTCACTACGAAACAGTCCGCCTTTTATGATAATTAAATCTTCCGAAAAATGCACGTCACAGATTCTACTTTTGATCGACATTGCTTACCTTTCCGCGGAATAATTCTCGCCCATTTCGCTAACAGATTTGTTTCTTTTGGTGGTGTGAAAAAATGTCTACCATCAGATTTTCTTCCGTAATCCGATTTACATCCAGGAACGAAACAATACGACATTTTCCCGAAACAGCAGAAAATTTAGTAGTTTGCACTCACAAAGCAGTGCACAGATATTCGTAAACTATTACAAAGAAACAAATTCCCTGGCATAATATGACCTCGTGGGCTACTTGTAACACGTGCTTATGGTTCGGCGCGACTTCCGCGCCTCACACTGGCTGGACCATGAACTACAATGCTTAAGGAGCGGAGTGATGACACTGTTTATTTCTATTCGTCATGGTGCTGGTTTACGTAACAAAAGTCTATGTTCCGTCTTTCCGCGTAGCCCTGTCCCACGGACAACAGTCACCTTCATTGCTGTTTTTATCAATAAGTAAGAAATGTAACATAGACGTTTGTTCTCACATACGCTTCAATTCTATATATTATTTCAGTAGTATAGATCCCTCCTGCGGCGCTCACAAGCAACCGATCGTGACAAATGTGCATTCAAATGAAAGAGAATATAGACATTAGCAGTGACGAATTGCACTCTAATTTCATAAATATCTATAATTTCTTTTAAAAATGACTTTAACTAAATTATGAAGTGTGCGATTTGCAGATACTGTTGCTGTAGGAAAATACGCTCTATAATATTGCTGTCCACTTCACAGTTTGGCCTCTGTGACGCCTGTTTCATATCATTTTAACATTCTGAGGTCTTTCCTTTATCATTTTGCATGGATTTCCGAAACAGTAAATCAAAGGAATGAGTACTCAAATCGTATAATTTCATAAATATCGAATAACTGGTGAGTGTTACAGCTAAGCTGTCAATCAATGGACTCAGCTCACAAATGACATTAAAAGTGACGAATTGCATTCTAATTTCATAGATATATATTTTTTGTAAGAAGTGTGCGATTTGCAAATATTGTTGCTGTAGGAAAATACGCGACATCATTGCCGTTTAGTTGGCATTTTGGCCGTATGGATGCCGGATAAAGTTTGGTTGATGAACATGCGAGATTTCTCGCACGGGCCCGCTGGTTCTATTTTATTTACACAACCGAGCGTATCATTCTTCTTGTTCTTTATGATGTTTTCTGCTCGCCTTCTTCTGTACCTGCGCCCTTGAGGCAATCTCGCCACCCTGTCAATATGACCCTGCCCAGTGAGTTCCAACATTATTCGTTTAGCTAGAAGGGTTGTCCATCCTTTATAATGTGTATGTTATATTCTTGCAGCAAACAACGGTCCACGGGAACGACGGCACCTTCGTCTGGGATACAACTCTACAGGGATACATGCTGAGTAGTTTCTTCTATGGCTACGTATTGACGCAGATCCCGTTCGGCATTCTCTCCAAGAAGTATGGCGCAAAGCTGTTTCTGGGTGTTGGGATGTTGATCAACTCGCTCTTCGGTCTTCTGGTTCCCGTGGCTGCAAGACACGGCTTTGGCTGGCTCATCGCCGTCAGGTTCATCCAGGGACTTGGAGAAGTAAGCTCACAATACCCTTGGCCATTATTGACAACAGTGTGTGTTTGAGTCTTCAACCTTCCATGCTTCTCTGTCCTGAGCTAATCGTTTCATCTCTACATAGCTACCACATCCTACATCCAAGGCAATCTGTTTAACATATTCTAACCTTGGTCTACCCCTATAGTTCTTGTCCTCGACCCTTCCTTTCATAACTAGGTTTGCTATTCCTGGGTGTCTTAGTACGAAGGCTGTTTTTTAAGTTAAGGACCGTTTTTTTTATAGCCCGTAGGTATTGCGCACGCCGCAACAAGCATGCGCGCTACCTCCCGGCATCCTTTGCGAACAAGCAGGCGTCAGTTGCAGTTCTGTAGCTAACCTGTACGCTGAACTGTGCATCTTTACAATGTTCAAGATTATTCATTCGCCCACCGCGTGTGATGTACGATCTGTGATACGTTTTTTGAGTGCAAGAAACATGTCGGCTGCAGACATTCATCGTCAGCTTTGTGAGGTGTTTGGTGATAAGGCAATGACGGAAGGTAAAGTGCGGAAATGGGTACTAGAGTACAAAAGTGGCCGTGAAAATGTTCATGACGATGAAGGCTCAGGTCGACCATCTGTGATCACAGATTTCCACCTCCTTTCGCAGCTGAAACGTCATCTTAGTAGGAAGCGCTTCGCTGACGATGAAGAAGTTAAAACAGCCGTGAATTCTTGGTTCTCAGAGCAGGCGGCAAACTTTTATGCAGAGGGATTTCAGAACTTAGTTTTAAGGTATGACAAGTGCCTGAATAAACAAGGCAACTATGTAGAAAAATAGAGAAAGGTATGTAAAACCTAAAAATAAATGTGTTTTCAAAATAAAATGTTCGGTTAATTTAAAAAAACGGCCCTTACTAAAAAAACAGCCCTCGTAAGTGTCCTACCAACCTATCTCTTCTCTTCATTAGCAGTCGCCAGAAACATCTCTCCTCTCCCAATCATCTTAATACCTCTTCATTTCTAACCCTATCTACCCATCTGATCTTCATCATTCTCCTGTAACACCACATTTCAAACACTTCAATTCTCCTCTTTTCTCCCGCATTTTCAGCGCTATTGACTAGAGAACGTATCGTACGTCATTGAACGATCATCTAATGTCCCATATCCCCTACAGATTTGTTGACATTCCATTCCTTCTTCCACGAAATCTCAGGGGTGCCACGGACTTGGTAACCTATTCCTTGAAGACGTGCTGCATGAGTTCTTTGACGATATGCCACTGCATGTGCGTCAAAACATGTGGTTTCAGCACGATGGTGTACCACCTCATTTTTCGCTTGCGGTCCGAGATCATCTGCACCACAGATTTGGTCAACAGTGGATAGGTCATAGTGGCCCGATTGCTTGGCCTGCACGTTCACCTGACTTGATGATGATGATGATGACGATGATGATGATAATTGTTGTTTTGAGGGGCCTAACATCTAGGTTTACGGCCCATAATGGTTTGGGTGATAGTGACAAATGAGATGAGAATGAAAACTATAACTAATACCAACTACAAAGTTATATACTAGAAGAAGAAATGGTAAAACATTAAAAGATCAGACAAATAAAGGACAGGAAGAAAAGAAATGCCCTCAACCAGGCGCGGATCTAGAGTTTGGCTTGGGGGGGGGAGGCAGAGAATCGAAATTGTTAAGAAAAATGGTATCACTAAAAACGCAATCACAAAATAAACAAACGTACAAAACCAGACCATTTTTTTTGCAAGCTACATGGATAGAAATTTGATGCGTTTAGCGCACCAAAAATATTCGTACAAATTGCAACGGCGTGTTTTACGACTTTTACATCGAGCTTCGAGAAAAGTATCAAGGTACGTTACAGTTTCGGCAAGTCAAGTTGGTACCGACAAAGGGAGAAAGTCACAGCTTAAATTGCCAACCAAGCTTGTAGTTTGAACGTCGGCAAAATTTTTTGGTGCAAAAAAAAAAGAAAGCCCCAAATTCCTATCTGTGCATTGCTGCACATTCATCGTGACATCACTATAGACATCGATTCGGTAATCACAAGGTTTACTAAACAAAATAGACGAGTTGATTTTGTTATATAAATAATCGTTTTTATATAAGTGGTATTAAGTTGTAAATATGTACAGTTGTAACAGAACATAATAATTGCAATAAAGATATTTTCAGTATTGAATAAAATGAAAAACACAATTTTTCAGTTAAAATTCGTTAAGTTTTATTTGTCTGGTTATTGTGTTTTCGTTTTTTGAGGTTGCAAAAAAAATATTTGGTCTCCGTTGGGGGGGGGGGGGGGTCATGACCCCCCGTGACCCCCCCCCCTTGAATCCGCGCCTGCCCTCAACCCTCAAAGAATGAGGACTTGGAAAGAAGGACAGGCAGATAGGATAGGAAAAGAGGAGAGGTCCCGCCCCAAGGTCAGAGGAAAAAGGGACAAAACGGACCCAGCTCAGGAATCCCTCGGGGTCGCCAACTCCCAAACTCACCAGCCGTGAGCCATTGAGGGTGTAGCCTTATCCAGGGTGCACCAGAAGTGGTGGGGCTTCATACACCCGCCCTCCTGGAGGGCCTTGTGCAGAAGGCAGGAGATAACATGAAAAGAAAAAGAAGGCTGACCCCTCGAAGAATGAGGGTATCAGGAAAGATGAGACAAGGGCCAATTAAGGCGGGAAAGTGAAAGACTCCCTAGGCCTCGGATACCCTATTACCGTCGGGGTCGGAAAAGAACAAGAGTTGACCAAGGGCGTTCGACAGGAAAGAAGACAGAGAGGGGTCCGGCACGAGTAAGTGGAAGCAATGCCGGACTCAGCTGGGGTCCCGTGGTCGCCAACCCACGTCCCACTAGATGTGAGCCCCTGAGGTGTCACCCGACTTGACACCGCTAGAACTCCGGGGTCACATGAAAACCTTGATTTACGAGACCCCTGTGGAATCCGAAGATGATCTACTGGCGAGGGTTATGGCTGCGGTGGATGTTGGAGGACCAGGGATAGGTGATCTTGTGTAGCAAACCATGGTCTGTGTTGACGTCGGTGGTCGCCACTTCGAGCCCCACCTGCAATTGGACCCAGACGACAAGCAGCAGGAGTCGGACAGGGAGCTGTGAACGTGTGCTGTGGTGATTTGTTGCGAGTAGCGGGAAGACTGTACATTTCCGCACACAAGTTCCTGCGAGACGCGAGGCTGGTTGGCGTACCTCTCGTGGTATTGGGTACTGAAGACAGCTTGATAGCTCGGATGATGCAGCATTTGACTCACAGCATATGTAGTACAGTACAGCTGGAATGGTTGGCTTTTTGTAAATCGTTAGAAAAGCACAGAAAAAGCTTAACTCTAAATTTCGGAATAATTTGTAGTATCATGTTGTCGGAAAACTCAAATAAATAATTGAAAAGCGTTTTTATCTGAATCGACGTATTTTAAAGAAAAGTTTTTTAAACAAACAATTTAGAGGACATTGTCCCCTACAATTTGTCTCATTGAGGTCATGTCATACGTTTTGAAATGCAGAAGCTAGGTGGCGCCAAAGTTTCCAAAAAAGTGTTTTTTCATTTTTTGTCCTAGAAAAAATGGTTTTCTTTTTCACTAAAGAGTGAATCAGAAATTTGTTCCTCTCAAAATTGTCTACAACATTTATTGAAACATTTGTTTTCCTCCGACTTACCGTTCCAAAGTTATAGTCTGCCGAAGTATGAAAATTGTCCGACACCGGTCCCGGTCTAAACTATGCCCACCGCTCTCTCCGCAGTAACAATAGTAGCCTTGACTACGCAGCGTTGCATTTGCTGCGCTATAACTTTGGAACGGTAAGTCGGAGGAAACAAACGTTTAAATAAATGTTGCAGACAATTTTTAGAGGAACAAATTTCTGATTCACTCTTTTGTGAAAAAAAAAAAAAAAAACTTTTTTTTTCTAGGACAAAAAGGGAAAAAACACTTAATTGGAAACTTTGGCGCCACCTAGCTTCTGCATTTCAAAACGTATGACATGACCTCAATGAGACAAATTGTAGGTGACAATGTTCTCTACATTTTTTTGTTAAAAAACGTTTCTTTAAAATACGTTGATTCAGAGAAAAACGCTTTTCAAAATTTTTTGAGTTTCCCGATAAAATGATCGTTAAATTATTCTGAAATTTAGAGTTAAGCTTTTCTTGTGCTTTTCTAACGATTTAGTAAAAGCGAACCATAGCACGGTTTTTGGAATAAAAGGGGGTTCTTCTGTGCAGCTGTACTGTACTACAGGTAGAATACCCGATTCGGCGAGTAGGCTGGGAATCGGTCGGGTCCGGAAGGCACCATTAGCCAACCTAACGCCAATATACGGTATATGAATCATGTGTTAACATATTCTGTTGTCAGAATGAATTCTCCCTTTCCAGGGACCCATCGTGCCATGTACACACGCCATGCTGGCCAAATGGATCCCTCCCAACGAGCGGAGCCGAATGGGTGCCTTTGTTTACGCTGGTGAGTAGTTCACTTATCAACCGTAGGTGGGGGATGTTATCATATAAGAGGGTGAGATCGGAACCTGGGACTTCCGATTCCAGAGCCCCTCTCTCTCTCTCTCTGCGTCTTCTTGCAACTAAAAAGTATGTTTTTAGGACCCACAAAATAGAAAAGAGTGTCTTTTTGGAATAATGGGATATGGTAGACATTGCCGCATATGGTGGTAAAAGCAAAATGTGCTTGAGGTCATTATTATTCTGTAGTTGGTGAGAAGTGTGTTTTCTTCTCTACTTAGTATAAATAAAGTCCCCGATTCTCGGATGTTCTGGGTAATCTCGAGAACCACTGGATGGATTTTAATACGGTAAAGGATTTCTCGAGGTATATTTCTGTAGAAAATTATTTATTTATGACCAAATGAAGCCGAGCAGCAACGATTTCAGTGAATAGAGTCGAAAAAAAAACTACCGTCTGTGAGCCTTTTAAGCGTCTTGGGTAAACCGTTAAAGATATCTATATACTAAGTATGAGTGTAAGAATTGTTCATCATGAAAAGTTCTACAAGAAAGTCCGTGACAGCATATCTCTTATCTTCAATAGATCGCCCACTGAAAGTGTTTTTAAATTTTTATTTCTTCCTACGGTCTCCATTCTATTACTAGCTTCGGAGACAGTTTACAAGCTAGCTAGCAAGCGAGCCTATCACCCCAGTTTCAGCCTTCATTCCGCAGAATACACAGTCAAGTTTAGATTGGACGGAAGGGGGATTTATGTTTCATGCACCTCGCCATTCTTAAATTACGTCTGGCAAGAATTCGTTGCACATGCTATCTCCATGACAATATAATTAATAGTCCAGTCAGTGATTTTAACCCATCATGCCGCGACGGAAAACGGATATAGGTCGTAGTTCATTGACATAGAAAGAAATACGCCTTTTAAGCTTACAAGTATACAAGGCCATTAATTATAATTCTTGGTCTCCTTTGGTCGAGAGGGGAGAAAGTGCCAGTTAGGAAGGAAACTCTTCTTTCTTGTGGAATACAGGAGATCGCAATTGACAACAAACTTCTCGTATGAAGATGATTATATATGTTGTCTTCTTTACCAGGTGCTCAGTTCGGAACCGTCATCTCTATGCCTCTGAGCGGCTTGCTGTCGGAGTATGGGTTTGATGGAGGCTGGCCCTCCATCTTTTACGTGTTCGGTGTGGTGGGCACAATCTGGTCCATCGCCTTCCTCGTGATGGTGTATGAGGATCCCGATGTTCATCCTCGCATCCCCGAGGACGAGAAGAAGTACATCACCAACTCTGTGTGGGGAGCCGCTGGAGTGTCGGTGAGTTTATTCTAATTTATAAAGATATTTGGGAGAGTCCGAAGCAGGGGCAGTGCGTCATTAAGGGCTGTTGGGCAGCATTGCAAATTAATGTATTTTAAAATTACTTTAGATTGCAGACACAACTTAAAATAAGTGTTTTACTCTTCTAGAATCTCTAAAAGGAATTCATTATACATACATAACTCATCCCTAGCTTAAGATCCTGACACTCTCGCACGGTTTATCGTCATAGCGAGGACCGCTCCACAGAAAGTCCCATGTAAAGTACATGGGTTAATGGGCCGGGTGAGGAAACAGTGGACATAGCACTGTCTTGCATGCGAATTCTTCAGTGCTATGAAGGGAATTTTCTCTCTCTTCAAGGGCCAGCAGATTGGGCCCATAGTGTTGCTTTGAAGCGAAATAGAAGATCTCTCCATTTCACTTCCTGCTTCTGTCTCTGTTAAGCCGGACTACGGGAGAAGGGTCCACCTCACCCCCACGTCCTTTAACAGGTATTCAGCTGTTCTTCCCAGCTGACATTAGACAAAATTATACTTATACATTTTCAGATGTCCGATGTTCCAAGTACAGTACAAATGTGTTAGTGAGTTCTGTGGATGAAGTTGATTTCTACTGCATAAATGTGTTTTTAACTTTTGTGACACGGTACGTAGTTACCGGTATTTAATATGTCGATTGTATGCGACATAGGAAAATAAAAGTGGAATTTTTATTAACAAATCTATTTTCTTCTATAGCTCTGAACGAAAAGTTAGAAATTTAAAAAATAGGACCTCATTAACCAAGCTGATAGATAAATTTGCTTCATCAAAGCACAGGAGAGAATATATTTACAAATAAGGAGCCATGTAAGTACAGTTTTTAACGCATGAACTATTTATTAAAACTTGTTTCAAAGTTGTGTGGAATTATGATAAAGGCAATATTGATAACAATAAATGCCAAATGTAAAACAATATTTAATATAGGGGCGTGGTGGCGCAGCGGTCAAGCTGTATGCCTCTCACCAAGGCGGACCGGGTTCGATTCCCGGTCACTGCATGTGAGATTTTCGATGTGAAATGCCATGTCCTGTGGTTCGGATTCCACGTAAAACGGAGGTCCCGTGGCTTATGATCGCGAGATTAACGGTCACGTTAAACTACAAGCTTCCTTCCTTCCAATATTTAATATGAAACAACAATAGTATAATCCGGCCCACCCTAGAATTTTAATCAGGAGTCGCCCCTGGTCTGAAGTGCTTCCCCAAGAGAACTAGCAATCATATTGCTAAATCACAAACTCAGAATGATTTCCAAAATAATGTGCCGCCTTCTATGGTCTCGCGGTAGGTATTGAGGTTCTGGATCCAAAAGTCTTGGCTTTGATTCCCAAATCTGCCAAGAAATTTAATTCTGATCTGAGGGTTGGAATCCCGGTCACTCCATGTGAGATCTGTGCTGGACAAAACGGAGGCAGACAGGTTTTTCTCCGGGTACTCCGGTTTTCCCTGTCACAATTTCATTCCAGCAACACTCTCCACTATCATTTCATTTCATCTGTCATTCATTTAATCATTGCCCCAGAGGAGTGCGTCAGGCCTCGGCAGCCGGCACAGTTGATATCCTCGTCGCTAGATGGGGGCATCATTCATTCCATTCCTGACCCGGTCGGAGACTGGAAGCAGGCTGTGGATTTTCATTTTCTGAGGGTTGGAATGGGATGTACTGAGACTCGTGATGCAAAACTGAAGAAGAAATGGGTTTCATTTTTCCACTTCAACTGTCCTCTAAGTGTTTTTCTGTGGTCTCCTCCCCCCCGCCCCACTTCTGCTCAGGAATAATGCTGGGATGGTTCCTAACATAAGGCCACAGGCACCTCCTTCCAAATACTAATCTCAATTACATCATTAACTAGGTTGTATGTTTTGACTCTTTTGCCATGTGTACCTCAAGTTGGTGATATTTCATGCTTTTCTTCTTCTTCTAATCTGCTGTAGACCACGCGCCAATTTCAATTCTTCACGCTTTGTTATTTTCTCTCCCGTCAAACTAGAGCAAGTCTATTGCAATAAGATGTTATGAAGTAGTTGGATGGGCTTGCTCATATTTCAACTGGAATGGTTTCTTGTCATTACAGAGTCCACCAGTACCATGGAAGTCCATTCTGAAGTCATTACCATTCTGGGCCATCCTGATGGCTCACATCGGACAGAACTACGGCTACGAAACGCTCATGACCGAACTTCCCACCTTCATGAAGCAAGTGCTGCTGTTTGACATCAAACAGGTGAGTGGCAGTGGTGTACCCTGGATAACCCTGCCAGTTATACCTTCCAACTTGACAGTTCTCCGGAGTGCCGGGAGTGTCCGAGGACATGTTCGGCTCGCCAGAGGCTGTAGCTGCTTCAATGCGGACTCCCTTAGGGTGCGCTACAAGTTCCGTTCAATTTCAAGTAGTTCCAACTTTCGCTACCAGATATCACTAATACCTAGTGGTGAACGTTGAAACTTCGATAGAGCGTTTCAACGAAATCTAACCTACAATTTAGCTTCACACAAGTTTAATTAGTGGAAGGTTCTTTTACATGCCATAAATCTATGACAGTGGACCGCCGGCTTTACTTCCCCTCCGAAGGAAGGCATACTGAAGGATTTTAATGCTCTTAATATATCCGACGACTTAGCCACCGAAGCCGCTAATGCCCAGATATTTGAACTGATTCACAATGGCTAATTTGTTTCCTCCTAGGTACAATTGGTCTGGTAGATACAGGGTCATTATCTATGTGCGCCCTGATAAACACGGCAAGCTAAGCCGGCTGTGACTGGCGTAGATCGTGCGTACCCGGTTCAGCTAATGGTTGGCGTGCACTTTCACACTTTTACCAAACCTGTTCAATAATGTGTACTTGCAGTGCTCATAGGCTATGCTGAAAATGTCCTCCCTCTCTTGTAACACACACCTGACATCTTCTGATGAAAGAATGTCTGTCAACTCTTTTATTATTTACGGAGCCTGTTTTCTTGAATCGTTTAGCGAGCCTCCTAATTGTACTGGCATTAGGCACAGATCTTCCTGGAAACTTGATTTGAAATTTTCGTCTTGTTTCAGAACAAGATTTTCTGTTTTTCATATACGAATTATGGATATACACACGTTCGCGCAATGTGAATTGGTGTCTAGGTATGACCAACAATCACAGTAATCACAATACTCACTAAACGTGCAACACTAACATCTAAGCTTTGAAGATACACGTCCATATGAATGACAAAATACGTGTGAACTAACGATATGAGTGAGCGGAGCGCGCCACAGCCGGCTAAACGGTGTACGCACACCCAAGTCACAGCCGACTTAGCTTGCCGTGTTTATCGGGACACACATAGATAATGACCTTGTATTTGAACTGATACACAACGGCTAATTTGTTTCCTCCTAGGTACAATTGGTCTTGTAAGGAATAGCTTTTATAATCATTTTCCGTGTTGATGTTGCAAATCTACTATCTACTTGTTATTCCCACTTTACAACACAACTTTACTTTGTACGAAGCAGTATATCCTCTTTAGGGACATGTTTTGGACCAACAGGGGTCCTTCTTCAGCCTAGTTCAGTAAGGTCTCGATCTAAAATATTCACCATACTAGTGAAAGTCAAACACGTTAAAGTACATAAAAAATGATGATAAAATGACACTGAGATGACGGATGATAATATTTTTTTTTAAACAAGTTAAAAAGTTTAAAATTTATATCGGCCTAATTGTTCGGTGCAGTTGTTCGCCTTCTGGTAGGCGACAGGTTTGGTAATGCATTTCTTCCTCCCTTCCGGAATGTCATTTGGACTGTCCTCTTGGTGTTTATTGTCAGGGGCGTATTCTTAGGGCTACCGGGGCTACCGGCGGTAGCCCAAGAAAATTATATTAAAAATAAATAACACTTTATTACAGGTTCAACAAAGCATTCAAACAATCGTGGCTTTCATGCACATTCTTCTTTATCGAAAGAAATAATGGTTAGTGGGTAGTCAACGCGGCAACGCAGCACAAACCGACCGAGAAAGCGGCAGCCTTACGACGCTCTCCCCCATATCTCCGCACCCACCCTTGTTCCGTGCAGGCCCAGCGCTCATAGCGAGTGAGTTGCCGCTACGGCCAGCGGTTTCTTACCAGACTGGACAGCGCCTAATAAGAATAAACACAGCTTGGAGCGGCGATGGTCTGAGTAACACGGAGCGAAATAGGTACTAACACATTTATACCACGCAAAATAACATCAAACTACCAAATATTTAAATGATTGCATACACAACATCAAATAAAAATTATTCGCTTAACAACTTGAAACCAAGCAAGAAACCACCATTTTTAACCCCGATTCAAGTTAAAACCCAGGCTAATAAGGAGCGCTTAGTCGCACCGCATACCTGGCCCGCACGCCGCTGGCTAGCACTCCAGAGGCTAATTTAATTGAGTACCAGCGGTCTCTTTGAAGTTAAGAGCGTTTAAAGGAACAAATAGCCTACAATAAATATACATTATCGCGCGCACATATGTGAATATGTTTTAGAAGTTGTAGTACCGGTATTTTCGACGTGAGATTTATTTAAATGTGTGTATGCTGAAGAATCTTTATGTAGTGTTTTGTTTTAACTGTGCCAGTTGTGATTTTGTATGAAAATTATGGAACAAACACATGCGGGGGCTTTAAATGCCAATGACTGTATAATAGAGAGTTTGTTAGAAGTTCCTTTCAGCCGTCGTCTATACAGTGAGAACGTTCATATTATACATATGACAAGGCCTGCACCTGAACTGCAATTATGATCCAATGTATACACGTGATTTCACATCATCTACATGCTAGGTGGAATAGGTTATCTGGCAGTTCTAAACTGTCTAAATTGTATTGCTGGCCGTGTTTGTTATTTAGTCGTGAAAGGAAGGATTTTCAAATATGAACTCTTTTCACACGGCAGTTCAAAAGCATGTTTTGTGTAATATTAAGCTCAGTGGTAGCCCAGATCTTCAGACCAGTATACGCCACTGTTTATTGTAAACTTATTTTCCATTGCTAAAGGTTGCAGAACTTAGAAATGATGATCCCATCAACTAAACAGTCATCCTCCTCCCAACTAATCTATGAAAGTATAGCTACTATACGATCACATGGGTTTGATTTCAAGTTTTTTTTTTTTTTTTTTCACATCCTCCAGTAATTGGAATTATTGTGTGTTGACCAACTAATAATAATGATAATAATAATAATAATAATAATAATAATAATAATAATAATAATAATAATATTGTATGGCCTCGGGTGCAAGCCATGTTATTTGACACCCAGAGGGCAGTTTGCATGTCTAATTTCGTCGTTCCTTGGAACGCTATGAAAGTCAAGGAGGTTAGATATCTAAGCTCCTTGACACTATAGCGCTTTCTAGTAGAGAATGGAGGAACTTTGTGTTGGCGGAAAATCCCGAGATTAATTTTGCCATTATGAACATGGCCTACTGAATTCAAATGGGTTCGTTAACAAGCCAACAACGTATGACATGCTTGCCAAGATTTTTGTCGCCTTTCAAAAATCACTTACCACGGCCAGGTGCGAACCTGCAAGCTTGGGGTGGTAGTCCGACACAATAACCACTCACCCAGAGTGGCAAGCGTTGACCAACTGAAAGCTAAAAATGCGCACAATGTTCTTGATGTTCCTCTCTCCCACAGTGTTGTGATGTGGTCTATTTCCTTGTGCTCCTCAGAACGGCACGCTGTCTGCACTCCCCTACCTGGCCATGTGGCTGTTCTCCATCGTGGCGAGTCACATCGCCGACTGGATGATCTCGAGTCAGAGATTTACCCACACCGTGACCAGGAAGATCATCAACAGTATAGGTGAGACATTTAGCCAGGTTGTGCTTGGACATAGTGTATTTGAAGGGAAGGAAGATTGTAGTTTTACGTGACCGTTAATCTCAAAATCATATACCACGGGATCTCCTTTTTACGTGGAATCCGAACCACAGGACATGGCATTTCACTTTGAAAATCTCACATGAATTGAACGGGAATCGAACCTGGTCCGCCGTGGTGAGAGGTCAACAGCTTGATCGCTGCGCGACCACGCCCTTCACCCCCTAAAGAGTCTCAATTAACCAAGTAGATGTGGACTGCAGCAATCTTGAAGAGGAAAATTCTTGGTTAATGTGGATATGCCGTAATGGAATGAGAAAATACAATCACTCAAAATCAATCAAAATACCTCAATAAGTCCAAAAAACAAACTTGATTTATAATCTTGTACTGTTTCAAAATAATTTTGCAATGCAAACAAATATTTATTAACAAAATAAATGTTTATGGTAACTAAAATCTGCACAGCACAGCTAGGTTAATGAATAAATCCAAAGGAAGCTCCAAATCCTGGTGGAAGAAAACTACAGGAAACAATTTAAATTAGTCAAAATCCATTAAACCTCTAAAAACCATCAAAATTATTGAAATTTAGTAAAAATATAGTTTCGGTATGAAAAAAATTAGTCAAAATAAAAAGAACACAAAAAATAAAGAAAAATTCAAAATCCAAAAAACGAAATCCATTTCCTATTTTATATGAAAATTCCAGAAATTATAGTCAAAATCAAAACAAAAAAGATCAAAATTGGTCAAAAACAGCTCAAAATGTCTAGGAAAAGAAAATCATAACTGTCAAAATAAAGTAAAAAAGAAGAAATATCAAAATAAGTCAAAAATAACTCAAATGGACCAAAATACCAAAATTTCAGTTCTTTCAGTTTTATGTAGATTTAGGGTAAGTTGGTATTCTAGGGTGTGTTATGATCGAGTTCATAACAATACGTTTTTCACTATGTTGATGTTCTAGTCACGTTGTATTTTGTGTGCAGGTCAGTTCGGGCCAGCCGTGGCGCTCGTAGCAGCCTCCTATACCGGGTGTAACCCCGCTCTCACTGTTTCACTGCTCACCATCGGTGTGGGCTTGAACGGTGGTATCTACTCAGGGTTCAAGGTGAACCATCTGGACATATCCCCACGGTTCGCTGGGATCCTCATGAGCTTCACCAACTGTCTGGCCAACCTGGCTGGACTATTGGCGCCCATCACCGCCGGCTACATCATCCATGGCAGGGTGAGTTCTACTTACTGCCACCTTTTCAATGACAATCTTTTGTTGTTTTCTATATCCTCTTTGTATTATACAGGGTCTTTCATAGAAAATAAGAGCGCCAAGCGACGGCTTTGTTAACCTTAGCTGCGGTCACCTTGGCTGATCTTTTGGCGCGCCAAGGCCCCCTGCTTTAAGCTTGTGTACAATCCTATATGATGCAGCGGAATGGCTAGCGTGTGTACAATGCTGAAATCTTACTTTGGTTAGTTAGTTATTGTTGATGAAACCGAAACCCCTATAGTTTTGAAAGCGCGCGCATAGTACATACGATGGCTGTTTTTTTTTTCTTTCTAAGTTCCGATGGACTGTATAAAAATAACAGATTGACATTACCAAAATTGACCTTGCAATAAGCGTGGAGTTTCTCAGTCGCCAGTCTAAAACCTCAAGTGCTAACATGGTGAGACAGTTATCATTGCAACATCGTATTTTTTTATGTAAAACTTATTTTAAGTACGAGTCGGCTCGGCGGGTACGAGATGCATTTGTTCAGCAATTTTCTGATGAAGTGCCACCTTCACTAGCACAGATTCACGTAATTGCAAATATGTTTGACACTATACTGGCTCGGTGCTCAATGAAAAACATGCCCACACACGAACAGTTTTAACAGAGGATGAGCTAGATGACATTGGCGAGAATCTTCAACAGTCTCCGAATAAATCACTTACAAAATTAGCACAAGTAGGGGTTTCGGTTTCATCAACAATAACTAACTAAAGTAAGATTTCAGCATTGTACACACGCTAGCAAGGCCGCTGCATCGTATAGGATTGTACACACGCTTAAAGCAGGGGGCCTTGGCACACCAAAAGCTCGGCCAAGGTGACCGCGGTAGCGGTTAACAAAGCCGCCGCTTGGCGCTCTTATTTTATATGAAAGACCCTGTACATGGGTTGATTTTTAAGTAGTGTCAATTATTTTGTTTCTCATTAATTAACATTCTTACATGGTTCTAAGTTATGCAGGCCTTTGATGTAACCACCAGCATTGTGTACAATGTGTTTATCGCGATGCAGAAGATGCTGGATCCCGTTGGTACTGCCTAATCTGTTGATGGTTCGAATAGAGCGGTAACAGTGCTAGGGTACATATAGCAGGAGCAGTGTCTGAATTGTTTAATCATTGGCGCTGCGAACTGCTCTACTGCCCACCATACTCTCCTGATTAAAGTCCCTGCGACTATGATATAGCCTAACACCTAAGATGAAGGAATCATTTCACACTTGAAGATGTTCATCAAACAACTGACCGCTCTATTCACACCGTCAACAGATAGTCAGTACCAATGGGATCCAGCAGTTTCCTCATCGCTAGAAACACATTGTACACAACGCTAGTGGTTATATCGAAGGCCTGTAAATCATAGAACCTGGTAAGAATGTTAAGTACAAGAAAAAAAATTAGTTGCCACTACTTAAAAATCAACCCATCCATTGATCCTGTTTCTGGATCTTATCTTCCTGCTTTTTCATTTATGTGTTTTTGCCTATTTTGTATATATTTTCTTTGTCTCCAGTTTTCCGTTTAGATAGTTCTTATTTTCTGTAAATAATTATTATAGTCCTTCATGAACATTTGGGAAATGAATGAATTAATATTAAAGAAAGCTTTCCCGACGGTCAACACAAATTAGGCGGGAACCATGTATTTACATGCCCTAACCTGAAAGAAGCAAGATATTATTACAAACAAAAGTTAGGTGTAAAAATGTAGACTTTCACGACCGGCGTTGAAATAGGAATCTCCGTTTCGCGGGCTTATAGGTCGTGTTCCAAGGACATTTTGTCGTCCTGAATACTGCGTTCAGCATGTTCACAGGTTTCGCCTAGAACACCAAGCTGGCTCATCGGCGGGCTCTTGGTGTCCCCACCCGGACCCCCACAGAAGTAGCGAACTGTGCGCCACCTCCCTTTATATTAGGTGCAACTGCACCACTTGACTGCGACAACTAAAAGCTCAAGCAGCCTCAACCTCCCTATGAAGGCTTCCAATAAGATGGTATATTGGCTTTCACGGCCGGTCCCCGGGCGGGGACACCAAGAGCCCACCGATGAGCCAGCTTGGTGTCCTAGGCGAAACCCCACACAAGACACGGCACGAACCAAGAAGAATTGCTGAGTTTAAATTCACTGGCCGTGAAAGCCAATATACCATCTTTTTGGAAGCCTTCATAGGGAGGTTCAGGCTGCTTGAGCTTTTAGTTCTCGCAGTCAAGGAATGCAGTTGCACTCTATATAAAGGGAGGTAGTGCGCAGTTCGTTACTCCTGTGGGGGTCCGGGCAGGGACACCAAGAGCCCGCTGATGAGCCAGCTTGGTGTCCTAGGCGAAACCCCACACAAGACACGGCACAAAGCTAGAAGAATTGCTGAGTTTTAGTCAACTTTGTACTCACCACAGCCATTCATAACTGATGCTGGAAGTGCTGATGACACATACGCTCGCTTAATGCAATACACACTGACGATTTCGACAGCCCACAGCCCACACGTGTGGGATTCACCCTGTCAAGGACACCGTGCTGCCAACTAAACTGCTGATGCTAGCTCTGGCAGAAGCCGGCTGTCACTGCGGAGAAATTTCCCTGGCGCCCTGTATTATTAGTAGACATTTTGCTGTCCATCAATTTGTATGTCTTCTGGAACTATCTGGAATCAGTAATTGATGGTCGCTCTCTGTGGTTTACAGCCGACTCAAGCAGCCTGGCGTGTGGTGTTCGCGATCGCATCGGGTGTGTACGTGACATGTGGCTTATTCTACCTGATCTGCGGCTCGGGCGTCCGCCAGTCGTGGGACAATCCCGACAACGACGAGGTTGAGAAGAAGACTGATACGGTGATCGTCGAGAAGGACGGCACCATCGTGGAGGTAACGACGCCCGGTGCGGTGCCCTTACGTATTCTAGACGTAGAATAGTAGGCGCTGCTGTATCCTCGTTTCCATCACTTTCGCAGTAATCATGTCGCTATTCATCTGTCATGCTTTGAAAAATAAATTGCATCAACTATTGCATTAACGCGGAATGCAGCATAATACAACATGAATGTCTAGTTTACCCTCAGGGGCTTAATTGTAGATCATGGAACTCCAGATGTATTATGGCTGTGCTACCACTTGCTTGAACCAGGCTTCTGCCCTTCGCATTTCCTGTTGACCTCTCTTGTTCTGTTCGAACTCCACGTTGAAGATCCCCTACGAGGCAAAATCCTGGCATTCTGGTATCTTAAAAGGGATGTAAAACCAATAACATTTTCATTTCATATTTATTTATCAGTGCCTTACACTATATTTACAGTACACTGAAGGGAGTCTCTGAAAAGAGCAAAGCCCCACTTCGCATTCGGGATGTGTCAGAGCCCCCACTATATATACACTGGGTTATATTTACATATGTACACAAGATGGCAATTAGTGAGAACCGAGCAATGATTACATTATTTACAGTATGCATTAGGGGGATGGTAAATGAACATTTATATAGGATAAGGGAGGAACAAAAAGAGAAGAGATCAAATAAATATTGCAAAAAGAGATACACGGGAAACACTAGCACAACAAAGAATCAAGGCATAATTTATGAAGAACAACCTACTCGTTGAACAAATAATGCCGCATCATCATTGGCATGAAAGGACCAGATAATTAATGAAGGACGAACCACTACAGGTTGGTATAGAGAAATCTAGACTTAGATGGTATGGACTTGTAAAACGAATGGAGGAGAAGAGGATACCCAGGAGGATACACGAGACGAAGTGGGAAGGAAAGAGACCGAGAGACAGGTGGCTGAAGGGGGTGGAAGAAAGCGTGAAGAAGAGAGGAGAAGACTGGACAAGGGTGGTGGCTGAGAGATGGTGGGAAGACAGAAGACGTTGGAGAGGCTTGTGTTCCAAACAGACCCGGCCAGTGGCTGGAAACTGTGCAAGATGATGATGATGATGATCATTGGTATGCAGAAGCATGACTCGTGCTGTGAGTAGACCACAGGCATCTATCTTGTCATGGAATTACATTGTTCTGTTTGTGTACCATCAGCACGACAACCCATCAGTTCTATACATTCTCCAGAAATAAAATAGCCTACTTGCTGACTCTTTTGTGTCACTGGGAAAGTAATGCAAGGAAATCTCTTCCTCAAGTAGTGAAAACCTCCACAAAATATCTTCGCAAAAAATTAAACACCCGCCCGTAACATTTTGTAATAGTTCATAACACTCCCCCCTAAGTGAACATCCAAAATAAATTGCAACCCTCAACCATCTTGGGGGGGGGAAATCAATTAAAAAAAGAAACAACAAAACATGTCTTGTAACTTGTCCGATGTGAAAATCAATAAATATTTTAACACATTTAAACTGAACTACTAACACTACATGCGATCTCCCTCTGTTACATTAGTGAGGTTAAGTAGAACAAAGTATAACATCCTACAAGCCACACAATTAAGTAACAAACCTATTGAACTTCTTTCAATAGAGCAGATAGGTGATGTGTGGTGGTGTTTCACTTGTGCTAGGAACCTGTTGCCTGTCACAAGTGCAAGAGGTCTTTCCCCAGTGAACAACTGATGTTTCACAATTTTGTAGATGAGTCTCACAAGACAAAAACTGACGGATGTACATATTTTTGTAATCTTTTGTCTTGTTCTTGTAACACAAACATATTTTATGGATGACTCTTGTATTATGCTGCATCCCTCCACAACCCAACCTGACCTAACTTAACCTCAATTAATTGGAATTAATTTTCTTTTCTTTAAATATTACTCCAGGAGGCCTTTTCTCAAGCAAGAATATTTGAATGGTGTTTGATTAGCTATGCATTTTATATGTTCTAACATTGTTATCATCGTCATCAACATTTATTTTGTAGTTAGTTGAAAGAAGAAGTTATCAATTCTGAAATGCTTTGTGAAGAATTGTCCAGATACATGTGAAATATTACCAAGAGTTACTTCTTTTATCATTTGTGTGTGTCCTTTTCCAGAAGGTTTAAGCTGAAGAATGTGCAGGAAAATTGAAACAAAATGAGGAGTAACACCGACTGGTTTACCGAATCCCTTGTTGGAGGGAAAGTTGGTTGTTTTTATGAATGTGATTTATTCTGTAAGGAAAAATAAAAGACAATAAAACATTCCAGAAGAAGAAACTCAGTAAACAAAATTAAATGAAGAATGAAGACAGTGAAGAATAAGTGATATTTAAGATAGGAACTCAAAGTGTGATCATATTTACTATAAGTGTATAGAAAAAAAGGTAACTTATGGTACAAATGTCTTCCAGCTTGTGTTAACTGTAATTCAGTATAAAAGAAAAGACATTAGATCAGCCAGCTGCTGATTTTGTGTGTGAATTCTGTGCTTGCTTACTTTGATGTTTGGAAAGTATTTTCACTCCAACAGTTCTGAGATTCTGTTTTTTTTTTTTTTTTAATGAAATTTTTATTGTTTGTTATATTAGCCTATTATTATTTTTAATTGGACTGTGATTAGAATTTGAAACCATGATGGGACAAGAGTGTTCACCTCCTTATCCCAAGATCGCAAGTTTGGTTTCTGAAGGGTGGTAAAAAATAGGAACATTCATTGCAAAATGAATCGTAATATGTTGGCTCGTACAAGATTTCTTGTACCACACTAGGTGATTAATAGGGCGAGGATTTATAGGCACTAAAAATACCCTTAATAGGCAGGCAAATATACACCTAAAAATCACAAAATAGGTACTAAATCACTTGACTATTTATTTATGAATGGAAAGCATCGCATGCTATTTCGTCCCTGACACCGCCAGCTATATTAGCACTAATGCATGCAGTCCAGTAACAATTCGGCTTTAATAAATATTTTTATGAGTCCAGGAACTCTAAACTTACTTGCAACTTGCGCGAAAGGAGTAAACTGCTGTGTATAACAGCTTGTTTCAACCGTGCGCATTCTCTTTCTCTCCCCCTTCCTCCCACCCTACAGCAATGTGCACTTTCAAGGCCAGCTCGCTCCAAGCAGAAATAGAGGACAGAAAGAATGCTGTTGTCCTTGAATCACATTTAAGTGATTGTCTTTGGTAGCTACCTGCGAAGAACACCTATTTTCAGTGGCCATCTGGTAAAGAGATGGGTGGAAGAAAGAGATTTAAAAAAGAGATTTAAGAGAGAAACTCGCCAAGTTTCTTGAGTCTACTTGCTACAAATTATCGATGTGCCCTCCTCGCGCCACACGGCAAATATCGTTACAGTAGTCTAACTCCGAACACACACGCTGGTCAATTTTAGCTACAGCAGCATGGATCCGATTCCTCAGTTCCACGAGTGCAAAACTGATAGCATTGATTATTGTCATCATGTGACAGGTGCAGATCGGTGCCTTATACGCTGGCCTCCCTGGTCACCAGATCTGACTCTGTGTGATTTATTATTGGGGTTTATCAAAGATGAAGTTTATGTACCACCCATGCCAGTTAATCTTGTTGAACTAAGGAAATGTATCTATGTGGCTGTAGCTAAAATTGTCCAGGAGTGTGGTCGGAGTTGGACTAACCTATCGATATTTGCCGTGTGGTACGAGGAGGGCACATCGAGAATTTGTAGCAAGCAGACTCAAGAAACTTGATGAGTTTCTCTTTTAATTGGTATATGTGTCAATGCTGTAAGCTGTATACTTACAATAATACACGTACATGAAATCGCTTAAATCATTTGTGCTAACTCGGTATTGGAAAATGAAAGTAGTGTAACTACTTTTTAATTAGGTCAATAAGTTACTTTGATTGTGCTTCTCCTGCTGATCTCGGCTGGTGATTACTAAGGTTCGGATGTTAACCCTCTTAGTGCCAGGCGAAAAGGTAAAGGTGAAGTCTAAAAGTGCCAGGCTGTTTTAATGGAAAATGTAGGCTTTCAGAAAAAAATATGTATATCCCCTGTTTTGAAAGATACGAAAGTGTAATTTAGTCAGGGATTGCAAAACATAGCTATCTAAATTCAGGGAAATTTTCAGATCATTATGAAACTTATTTCTTTCTTTATTAATTAATTAATTAAAATAATTTCTTCTGTAAAATAAAAATTAGAAAGTTTGATTATTCCTATTACCACACGCTTATAAATGGAGTAAAAATGAACACTGGAGAGCACACATACATAACAAAAGAACCAGGAAATGCAGTTTTTTAGTTTAAAAAATATCAGCAGGGGTGTCAAAAATCCGAAATTCTAAAATCTACCATATTCATAAAATTCCGTACACCAACAATGGCATTGTTGATATAAATAAAATAAAAATAATTACAGTGAAAATAACAGAAGGGCACCCTGCAGTTTTATCTTTTACATTTGTGGTTGTGTAGCCTGTGGAGGATTGTCCTGGTCAACATTCCTTTCTTCCCAGTCACTATCACTATCAACATCATTACCATCACTATCACTTGTTTGGGTATGTACGATCGCATTCAGCGCAGGTAATTCATTGTCCGAGGCGGAATCGGCACATGATTTGTTACACACAAGATCGCAATCACTGTCCACGAAGTCCAAGAGTTCACCACTTGACTCATCAATCATTAATTCTTCCATTTCTTCCTCTCTCAAACAATCCTTCTTTCCCTTGGACGCCATGCTTTTACGAGTCGCGCGTAAACAAGTCAAGGAACTTCAAATATCGCTCGAGTAAATCGATAGACAGAAAACAAAAGATGTTTTCCACAAAATGGTAGCTAGAACTCTCTTTAATGGTCACGTCAAGTTTAGACGCCATTTTCGGTCTATAAGCCCCTCTAAGAATACAAAAACGAAGCGTCTCTCAGAGCGACGCTGGCAAGTTTCGTTCATTTTATGAGGATCGCTCACAGCGACTCTGGCACTAAGAGGGTTAAGGAAAAGTCATATTTTTTTCACGAGCTCATTTTACCCGAAATCTGAAAAATAAGTTTGAATGACGGGTCCCTGACCACGTTTAAAGCAATTTGTTGTTGCCTATAAATGCATATTTTGGCCATTTTTATTGTTTTGGTCATATTTGGTCATATTTTAGTGACATAATGTCATATTTGGTTATAATTTCAGCATTTTTGTTTGAATCGAGGCGTCGTTAAAAAGGTACATGTTATCTGCGTCGAGTTTCAAACACAGGATTTCCGAATAGTTTAGTAGGTATATATTTTCTTTCTTTTCCCGGAACAGGCAGATAGCAGGTTTAGAAGATTTGATTCTAAGAAGGCGCTCCTCTACGGACTTCTTTTAGCACATCTTTCTGGACAAGTTGGATTGCGACACTATACGTATGAGGTCACGGAACATGACGATAGTGTGCTTCCGCCTTTCAACAGGATGTCACTCCAGTAGATATATTTAGCTCAGAAGCAATTAGCAAACAAGGAAATTGTTTTTATCCATAATGGCCCGTATTGAATTTAAATTCCACGAAATGACTTACTCTTATTTCCGTCTTTTCAATACTTGTAATATTATTAGCACTGTTTGGTACTGGTACATGTTTCGAACAATAATGTTGTTCTTCATCGTCCAGACACACACATTGTAAACACTTACGGGCATAAAATACATTGCAAATACACATAGTTCATTAAAAAAGTCACTTGTAAAATCAAAATATCACATGTCCAATACACTGGAAAATTGTTTTGGCATTTAAGACAGTTTCTTCTTCTACTTTTGAATAACCCATTTGGAGGGTACGATGAATCAACGTTGGGTATTGTCCATTGTATTCAATTTCCGTTGTTTCCAAATTTCTTTCATCGTTCTAGAGTGACGATCTTTCTCCTCCTGAGTCCACTTTCTGCCAGTTGTTTGTTTCTTCCTTTCTTGAAATTTTGCGTTTTGAATAGCTTCTCTGAAGAGTGATCTGTTTGCTATTGTGTCTGTCTGAATTTTGGCGTTTGTCAAATCTTTGTCAATTTCAATGAACCATGTGGGTTTGGATTTGTAACTAGTCAGTAAGTTGAAGATCTGTTTAGTTAGTCTACTATTTTCCATTCTATAGATGTGCCCAAAAAACTGTAATCTTCTCTTTCTCATTACATCAGTTAATTTTTCACATTTCAAATATAACTCTCTATTTGGTCGTAACCTACCGTATTTACTCGAATACGACCCGCCCCCGAATAAGACCCGCACCCTGATTTTGAAGAACAAAATTTAAAAAAAAAATATTTTTTACTCAAAATTATTTACAATCTTAACTAAATAAACAGAATAGCATTTATCCAAAATAGTTTCCAACAGTTTGGAAGTCGTCGTAAAATAACACACATCAAACGATTAAAACTACAAATAAAAGTACACAAACATTTCATTCATCGTCATCAGAAGTACCAACTTCGGAACTTTTATCACTATCGCTTTCTCACTAAATGTCGTCATCACTGACATTCATAGCATTCGAAATACTACATTTCTTGAAGCTCTTCCGTATGAGATCTCTAGAGATACGATTCCATGCCGTCAAAATCCACGAACACAGCAGCTGAACTTCCGGGCGCTGAATACGACCAGTTGGAGTTAGTGTGTGCTTATCGGCCGCCATCCGCTCCGTATACAGCTGTTTCAAGGCTGCTTTGAACGGGCGGTTCACGCAGACATCCCGTGGTTGTAGCATAGACGTCATCCCGCTCAATCACGAATACATGACTCGTTAATATCATATTTCCTACCGGGCACGATTTCCAATAACTTCAGTTTCCCTCACAACTTTCAATTTCTCACTCACAGTAAATGACCGCAAACGTTTCGTAGCATTCATGTTTACACTCGGAGAATGTGCGCGTGACTGTATGACGCCGCGTGCTTACGGTAAAACAAAGTTATAGCCGGAAGAAGGCTGGCACCATCTAGCGGATACTCGCAACACCCGATATCGCGCGTGGCGGGCAATTTAGATCTTTCAAATTTGGATGAATCAAATAAGACCCGCACCCCAATTTTTCACGTCCGAATTTGTTTAAAAATGTGCGGGTGGTATTCGAGTATATACGGTATATTCTGCGTTATTATTTCGTTTAGCTCCCAGTATTTTTCTCAGAATTCGTCTTTCAGTCTTCTCTAATTTGTCTAAATCACCAAATCTTGTTAATTTAAGTGTTTCTGCTGCATTTAAGATGTTTACTGTATGTTAGTGATACTCGACCTATCTCAAAAATTCATGTCATATTTCATAGATTTTTCGGTCATATTTTATAGTTTTTAGGTCATATTTAGCTAGTTTTTAGGGCATATTTGCTTGCATATTTTGTACTTCTTTAGGTCTTAAACTTGCGAACCCTAGTTATTACATTAATGTTACGGGAACACAGCAGTAGTTACTCCCTCCATACAGTGGCGTATCTAGGATTTGCTTCTGGAGAGCTAAAAGCTCAAGCATCTTTTTGGAAGCCTTTATAGGGAGGTGAAAGACTGCTTGAGCGTTAAGCTCTCGCAGTTAAGAGGCTCACATGCTCTTCATAAGAAGGGAGATAGTGCACAGTTCGCTACTCTTGTGGGGGTCCGGGCGTGGACACCAACCCAGCTTGGTGTTCCTAATTGAAACCCCACACAAGACCGGCATAAACCTAGAAAAATTGCTGAGTTAAAAAGAAAAAAAAAGTTTTCAAATTAGTAAGTACGAACTTAGATAATCCAATAATTTGTCATCAATTCAAAGATGGGTTTTATTCAAAACTAGAAACGTGCAAATTTTTTTGATTTGCCTCTGAGGGGGGGGTGAACTAGTACAAAATTGTAATACTTAAGAAGGCCAGGGATTTGCAAAGCGGAATGTTTGGAACTATTAACCACGTAACCCGCTCGAGGACAGCACACAGGCTGTGTATCTTGTTTTTCTAATCTCCCTTTTTTTTTTTTTGTCTTCTGTTTATATGCAATGCTGGGGCTGTGATTATGAATAAACGAGTGTTTTATCCCCCACATCTTTACCCCCCGTAGTTAGTTATGCCACTGCCTCCATGACCTTCCTTCCACTCCAAGCTTTGTGCCATCAGGTAGTAACGTAGCAAGCACATGAACTCTTATGCTGGTTTAAAGGAAAGAAGCCACTTTGTTTTAAAATCCATACGGTTACTAGTGATATGTGGAAGATAAATGAAAGAGATTTTATTGTAATGTTGTTGTGTACTGTATGTATGATGTGTGACTGAGTGAATTATGTGGGTACTAGGACATGCCAAGGATGCTGCTAGCAATGCTGCCATCTTTACTAAAATTAAAGCACTGAATTAAATGGGACAGTACCGTATATACCGAAGCAGTTTCGTCTTACTGAGAGTGTTCAAATAAATTGTTTCCCCCGAAGGATTCAGGATATTTTTGTTGTACTTCAATTCAGCATAATAACATTGCATCAAATTTCAAAGAATATTGAAAAATTGATCTGATTGATTTTGAAGTCTGGGGATTTGAGGCCGGATGTCTTCCTGACTTCCTGTGATCCTTCGGAAGAAAATTTTTCCACATTGTCACTGGGATTCGAACCTCTGTGATCTGGGCGATAGGTGAGCAGCTACGGCTCTGCTCCATCACGTTCCCCATAAATACATTAAATAAAATGATTTACTAACTTAGACTTAGTTCCTCCAATGCTAGGTAGCATATCAGGCAACAAGTTTCCTCCAGCGAACTCTATCAGCTGCCAGGTTTTCAGCTTCCTCCCAGTTTATATCCATGCATTTTTTTTTTTTTTTTTTTTTTTTTTTTAGCGTATGGCTTTTAGTGCCGGGAGTGTCCGAGGACATGTTCGGCTCGCCAGTTTTGTAGCTGCTTCGAGACGGACACCCAATGGGTGAGCTACAAGTACCGTTGGGGAGGGAAGGAGGGAAATTGGAATGTAAGGACGAGGAGTTGGAAGGTAGTGGCTGTGGCCTATAGTTAGGGACCAACCCCGGCATTTGCCTGGAAGGAAGATGGGAAACCACAGAAGACCATCTTCAAGGTTGCCGGTGGGGGGATTCGAACCTCCTCGCCTCCCGGATGTGAGCGACTGCCATCAGTCATGCCGTAACCACCACGGCTAACTCACCCGGTATCCATGCATTCAAGATCCTTTGCAAAAGTTCATTTCCAGGTGTTGCGAGGTCTTCCTCTACTTCAGTATCCTTCCATTGGTTTCCACGACAGTGCTGATTTTGGTATCCTTCTATCATTCATACCGGTACGTAGAACATGTCCCGTGAAGTTCATTAATCTTTGAGCAACGATTTTGTGCAGGCTACGTAGACCAGCTCTTCTCAGTACTTCATCGTTTGTTATGTGGTAACGATAACTGATTTTCAAAATTCGCCTCAAGCATCGCTGGTGTAAAACGTTGAGCTTATGTGCTGATTTTACTGATATTTTCCAGGTCTCACATGCATATATGGCGATCGGTAAGATGATTTACGGTAAATAAATTGTGGATTGAAGTATAGTAAAATATGTTTCTAAAAACAATAAATGTACATATTTTTAAAAAATCAGTGAAATGCCAAACTACATAATTCTCAACAGGGATATACAGGGTGGATGGGTAGTGACTGGGTATTGAAATTAACATATAACTTTTATGTTTGCAGAGTTATTTATTTGAAATTAATACAGTAAGTGCACTGTTATATGGGAATATGATTGCATACCATAGGCTACAATTCCAGTACATTTTGATGTAGGCACCTGTGGCATCGACCAATCTTGTCAAACTACCTGGGATGGAATCCACAGCTTTCTGGAGGAGTTTGTTTGGGACGTTGGTAAGAAAATCCCGAATCCGTGCTTCCAATTCGTCCAATGTGCGAGGTCTCGTCCGGTAAACCTCCTCTTTTCCCCAGCCCCATAAAAAAAGGCACAGGATGTCAGGTCTGGACTTCTTGCAGGCCATTCATGAGATGCACGTCTCCACAGTCAACTTTCTGGAAACTTCTCATCCTACCAGTTCCGCATGACATTTGCAAAGTGAGGCATGCGCATGAAGATAATGCCGGTGATATTTTCCCATCCAGATATCGTGGGCCTAAGGTAATCCTGAAGCATTTGAAGGTAGCATTCCCCGTTGATTGTGACACACAGGAGATATGGGCCGATGACATTTGTAGCCGTTATTCCACACCACACAGTCACTTCTCGATGACACTGCATCTTCTCCACCGTAACTTCAGGATCCTGTGCAACCCAGTAATGGCAATTGTGCCGATTGACAAAGAACAATCGAATTCCACACAGCGCGAAGCAATCTGTGCTCATTCTCTTACTGCCAGGCGATTGGCCATCTTTGTTATTGTTGAGTGTACCGCCACCGTCGGTACTACGCGGCTCGAAAAATCACTATCCTATTTAATGTTCTGTATGTTTCCACTATTTCCAATATTATTCCATCAATATTAAACATTTAACAGCCATTTAATAATGCCTAGTTACTTCCCGCCCACCCTGTACACATTGCTAGTGATCACGGTTATGTCGTTACTTGTAATGTTGTTATTAGTAACTGCTACCTTAAAAAGTACCTGGTAGCAATAACAGCTTCCTTGGCGTGTCATTCCCCTATGAATAAGTTGAAATCAAATTCTCCTGTATGGTATATTTTGTGCGTTTTACCTCAACTCTGCCCAGATTTAGGAACGTCGGTCGGTTTGTTCCCGTTCCTCTCCTGCTGGGCAGGAAAAAGAAAACCAGAATGTGGTCTGCTCAAAATCACATTGATTTTAGTTTGGCCTGATGCACCACTGTTAATCTTGTTGAAGACACTCTATGCAATGTATTTATTTTATAAATGAACTAAAAAAGAATGTTATTTATTTATTCAGCAACTGAAATCTATGATTTCCTTCTTTGTATTTGTAAAAAAAATAAATTCTGTTCCACTATTAATTTTTTGTGTTTTTCTTTGTGTAAGCTATAATTTTCCGAGGCTGAACCATATTTGCTTTCATTTTAGGCTATTGTTAAGATGGGGTCACCACTCCTAAATGCATTTTATTACCTACTGCCAGGTATGAACTAGGCCGCTCCTAACATGGAGAACAGACGCCTTTTGTAGCCGCTCATCTGGAGTGCTTTCTACCAACAGGTACGGGGACTAATATGGAACAAGGATATACCAATTAAGGCTAAAGAAGTTATGTACAAAGCATATTATGTTCCTATAATGACATATGCAGCAGACACTTGGACAATGACTAAGAGGGATGAGAGCAGAGTACAAGCAGCTGAGATGAGATTCCTGAGAAGTATGCTCCAGAAAACGAGGAGGGACAGAGTGAGAAATGAAGATATATGGAAAGAACTGGGAGTACAGAAACTAAATGACAAACTGGAGCAAAACAGATTGAGATGGTTTGGACGTGTCAAACGGATGAATGAAGTAAGGCTACCAAGACGAGCACTGGAACGACGGATGACAGGGAAGAGAGGACGAGGAAGACCAAGAATGTGTTGGATGGACTCGGTGGAGAATAGTGTTAAACGGAACCTGGATTGGAACACTGTGTCGGAAGAGGAATGGTGGAATGACAGAACAAAGTGGAGAGGAACCATATTTTCCCCCACCCAGTGTCAACTGGAAAAGGGGAAATTAAGATGATGTTGATGATGAAGCTATAATTAGAGTTTGTGGATTCTTTTAAAATTTTGAATTCCGAATTTAGCTTTTTGTTTTAACTTTGTTACAATATGAGGACTTACAATATTATAAGGTATTATAATTGCTTCAGTGGCATAGTTGGTAGCATGCTGAACTGCTATACCCAAGATCGCAGGTTCAAACCCATCCAAAGTCGGCGGATTTTTTAGAGCATTAAAATCTTTCAGTATGCCCTCCTTCGGAGGGGAAGTAAAGCCGGCTGGCCCATGCCATAGATTTATGGCATGTAAAAGAACCTACCACTACAATTAGTAGTGTGTAGCCAAAATTTGTAGGTTATTTGGTGAGAAATGCTGTATCAAGTTCCAATGTTCGCTGCTGGGTGTCAGTGACAGTGGCGTCTAATAGCCAAAAGTTGGAACTACAAGCCGGACGTTTGTTTTAAACGATTACCCTTGACCTAGAAGCTTGCAGGTGAGCCTGTAAGATTGTCATCTAAAGGTGAGTTCTTACAGTTGACGACTATATAGCCCAATCCTGGAAACACCAACTCTCTCACAGTTGTGACACACATTGTTCAGAGCAGCCACTGGCTCTTGTGGGTTGATCCTCCTAGAAACCTCACGCTCTTTCCTCGCATTGTACTTCTCAGTCTCACGTCTTCGCTGATGTTGTTCGATACATAGTGGACAATGCGGCGCCATACCTGACGATTTGATGCCATAATCTCGCATTTATCCGTGTCGATTTGACATTTTTTTTTTTTTAGCGTATGGCTTTTAGTGCCGGGAGTGTCCGAGGACATGTTCGGCTCGCCAGTTTTTGTAGCTGCTTCGAGACGGACACCCAATGGGTGAGCTACAAGTACCGTTGGGGAGGGAAGGAAGGAAGTTGGAATGTAAGGACGAGGAGTTGGAAGGTAGCGGCTGTGGCCTATAGTTAGGGACCAACCCCGGCATTTGCCTGGAAGGAAGATGGGAAACCACAGAAGACCATCTTCAAGGTTGCCGGCGGGGGGATTCGAACCTCCTCGCCTCCCGGATGTGAGCGACTGCCATCAGTCATGCCGTAACCACCACGGCTAACTCATCCGGTTGACATTTGGTTAAATTGCATTTTAGGACGTTTTGGAAGTGTTTCCGTTGCCCTCATTGCTTTCTCTATTTTTATTGGGGGGGGGGGGAGACTTTGTTCAGGCATGCGAACAACATGTTCTGCCCATCGAAGCTGTTGCTTTAATATTATAGCCTCAATGCTGGTATATTCGCTGTACACAGTCGCTCTCTCGCCCTCTCACTTCACATTTGTTACCACTGGTCTGATGTAATTCCAGACTTGAGCACTTGACGACACCACCATGCAGAACAGTACAGTCACGTCAAAGTATTGTTGTACGCGGAAATACATGTAACATAGTTACGAACAGAACGCCATTGTATTTGACAATGACAGTAATTCAGCAGTAGTGTGAGATTGTTTTTTGTCCATTATCGGACCGCATGGGGCAGCTGACAATAACACAGTTACTGTAGTAACTCACCTCCAGGCTTCCATCATGATTTTTCACTCATCAAAATCAAACGTTCGGCCTGTACTTGAAATTGAACTAGTTGGCGTTCAATTAAAATGTCCTGCTATGGCCATTTGCTGCAATTCAAATACAAAATGTTTAGTATTTCCAGGTGAATGTGCTGAGTTATTTTCACACATCTTAGCCACATTCTACATCAAGGCAGTGGCTTCAGTGGCGTAGTCGGTAGCATGCTGAACTGCTGTGCCCCAGATAGCAGATTCAAACCCGGCTGAAGTCATCGGATTTTTTAAGAGCGTTAAAAATCCCTCAGTATTCCTTCCTTCGGAGGGGAAGTAAAGCTGGCGGTCCCATGTCGTAGATTTATGGCATGTAAAAGATCCTTCCAAAGACTAAACTTGTGTGCAGCTAAATTGTTAGGTTAGATTTCGTCGGAACGCTCTATCAAAGTTCCAACGTTCACCACTAGTCTGGTAGCGAAAGTTTGAACTACTTCTAATTGAACGGAACTTGTATCTCACTCTAAGGGTGTCCGCTGGAAGCAGCTACAGACTCTCCTCGGACTAAAAGCCATACGATAAATAAATAAATAATACATCAAGGCCCTAAATCAGTTTCAAATAATAATAATAACCCCATTACAAATTGCATTGGGTTACTATTTTTTACTCATCAACCTATTATCAACCCATACTGACATATGCAGCTGGGATATGGACGACAAAAAGTGAAAATAAATTAAAATAAAGGAAAGATAAACAAATAAGTAAGTTAATTTATAATAAATAAATTAAAACAAAGAAATAAATTAATAAAATAAATAAAATTTAATAAAATGAATAAATTAAATAAAATAAATTAAGAGAGCAGCAGAGATGAGGTTTCTAAGAAGCATCGAACGAAAGACAAGGAAAGATAGAGTAAGGAATGATGAAATATTAGAAAAAGGACAGGTAACTCCAGGATAGGATAGAAACAACTGAATTGAAGTGGTCTAGACACATGAGAATAAGTGAGGAGAGGGTACCACAAAAAAAAAATTTTTTGGAAAAGTTAACAGGAAAGAGACCACGAGGAAGGCGCTGAAAAGGATGGATGGATTCAGTGAAGGAGTGTGTAGAGAAAAATGGAGGAAAACCAGAAGATTTACTGCAAGTAGGAAAGGAGTGGTGGAGGGACAGGCAAAGATGGAGGTCCTTAATTCACAACCCGGCCCAGGAAGAGACTGGAACCAGGAAATGAAGATGATGGTGATTACTTTTTACTCATAAGCACAGAAATGAGTTTCCTTCAGGGGCATTCCAAGAGAATAATTTGGAGGGGAATAGTGGATCTGGATATAGGTAAAGACTACCTTATGTAGTGACTGGCAAAATAGCCTCTCACTCATCATCATCATCTTCTTGTACAGTTTCCAATTTCTGGGTCTGTTTGGAACATAAGGCTCGCCACATAGTCGTTTCTTCCCACCACCTCTCCGCTGTCACTCTGATCCAGTCCTCGCCTCTCTTCTTGACACATTCCTCCACTCCTTTCAGCCATCAATCTCTTGGTCGCTTCTTCTGCATCTGCATCTCATGTGTCCTCTTGGGAATCTTCTTCTCTTCCATTCTCTTTAAGTGTCCATACCACCTCAGTCTTGATGTCTCAATCCTACCTTGCAAGGGCTCCTCTTTCGCTATTTCCCTGACCTTGTCATTCCTCATTCTTGTTACTCCGATCCTACTTCGCAGGAACTTCATTTCACTTGCATGTATTCTGCTTATGTCTCTTTTCTTCATTATCAACGTTTCTGATGCATAGGTCAGTATCGGGATATAGTAGTTTCTGTATAACACTTCCTTGCTTTTTTGTGGGACATCTTTATTCCACACTAAGCTCCTAATGCTTCTCAGAAATGCTTCTGCCTGTCTGCCACGTTCTGTAATTTCTTTGTCATTTCTCCCATTTTCCTCCACTATACTTCTCAAGTACTTGAGACTTTCCACCTTCTTTAGCTGTCCACCTCAAGGGTGACGAATCATACTTTTAGGGCGTATATATCTTCTGTGGCCCCTCCTGGGTGTGGTACACGTTTAGAAGTGCCACTACTTGAACTACTACTTGATCTGTTGTCAGCCATTACAGCCACATTCTGAGTGATTCAGGCAGCATGTACACATATATTATGCTTGGATGTTGGATTCAAGAACTGATCCACACATAGTGATACCCCATGAACAGCTGATGCAGCAAGAGTGGGGCTTGACTAACAGAAGGCTCAATAGCCATTAACCCGCGAGGACTGGCGCATGGGTATTTTTTACCCCAGGCTTAAACTAACAACATTTGAACAAAAAAATTACACCATAACTGACAAACAAAGGGCAGCCAGGTCAGGCAGGATGAAGAAATTTTGGGAGCAGAAGAAGAAGCTGAAAGGCCGAATCTCTAATTAACACTCATCGTCATAATCTTCATTTCCCCTTTTGCAGTTGACACTGGGTGAGGGCAAATATGGTTCCTCTCCACTTTGTTCTGTCGTTCCACCATTCCTCTTCCAACATGGTGTTCCAATCCAGGTTCCGTTTACTAATCCGTTTACTACTGCTATTCTTCACCGAGTCCATCCAACACATTCTTGGTCTTCCTCGTCCTCTCTTCCCTGTCATCCATCGTTCCAGTGCTCGTCTTGGTAGCCTTACTTCATTCATCCGTTTGACATGTCCAAACCATCTCAATCTGTTTTGCTCCAGTTTGTCATTTAGTTTCTGTACTCCCAGTTCCTTCCATATATCTTCATTTCTCACTCATCTCTCCTCGTTTTCTGGACCATACTTCTCAGCTGCCTGTACTCTGCTCTCTCTAATTAACACTATTAGACTTAAATGTATATAGCACATTCATCATCATCATCATCATCATCTGTAACCGTCTCCAGCTAGCCGGTGCAGTATATAAGCGCTCGCATCGCTGTCTATCCAGGTAGATTTCTTCATCCAGTGTCCATTGCCAGTCCAATCCTTGGCCTTCCAGATCTTGTTGAACCTTAGTAATCCATTTCTTCCTTGGAAGAAGTAATAATCTTGTTAAAATAATTCGCCACTGAATTGAAGCCAAATTGAAGTGATAATTAAAACTATTAAAACATTGTTTTACACTTGTAAAACTAGTAAATTGCTTGTTGGTTGTGCTGGAAGTCATGAAATGACACCTCCTCAGATCCACTACAAAAGAATAACATATTTTCTGAACACTAACAATTTACTGCTCTGCGTTTATGACACGCAAATAAATACACAACTAAGGCTTATACCTACCAGTTTCAAGGAATGGCATTCATACAACTGTAGGACTCCATTTTTGTCAAGTTTCTTTGCAATATTTAGCAAGAGAAAAAGAATTATAGGGAAACTTTGTTGATAACTTTTCACTTCAGTTGTTTTATAAGATTTTAATGATTCCATTTTATGTAAATTACCAGCTTTAACATAATAATAATAGTACAATTGAGTCGTTCAGTTGCAAAACTTGTTTAATCCACTTGTGAATGAATCATTTTGATTCACGTTTCTCATGAAAATGATCCTTAATCACAAGTGGATTAAATGGGTTCTGCAACTGGACATCACGATTGATGTACAGATATATATTAATTTCAACATTTAGATATTTTCATGAATTTCCAAAAAGTTGATTTAAAAAACTGGGCTTGATGAAACTAAAAATATAAACGAAAAATATAAATAACCTACCGTATTTACTCGGCTATAGGACCCCCTCGCCTATAGTAGCCCCCTTAATTTTCGAGAGCCATTATACAAAATTCTTGGAAATCGCTTATAGTACCCCTCCTTAATTATTGAGAGTCCTGTCCGTCATTGTGTAGCAACAAGCGTGGCGCGAGCAGCTCCGCACGGATGGGATACGGTCGGCGGTGGGTCAGGCAAAACAATTGCAGGGAAAGTGTGGTTGGCAATAATCATGGAATATACTTGTCTTTGTATACCAGATGTTGGATCATTGTTGGCTGCTAGGGCCATATCATTCAATAGTATGCGAGCTTTGTTACTATCAAGGTGTGACTTTGTTTGAAGAAAGAAGTTTCTGTCTTTCTTTCTGTGCATACGGGCTTTGACTCAAGCTATGCAACAGGTGGCCGGCCGACATACGCACGCCAGCCGGCCACGCGTGCGGTGTTGCCGCATTCACGTAAGGACGAGACGCTTGTGGCCGGCAGACATACGCATGCACTTCAGTTTGATTAAATATATTGTACTATCTAGCATCAAAATAAAATAGCTTATTTATACTCTCTCCCTTTCCCAAAATAATGGATTTTTGCGAAGTTCGCGTCTATAGTACCCCCCCCCACTTCAGAACAAAAAATTCAGGAAAAAAGGGGGTCATATAGCCGAGTAAATACGATAGTTTCTCTGTAGCAAAATGGTTGCATATTAGTGTAATCAATATTTGTAAGTAACTCCTCCTATTTCATAGTTCTTCTTACTCAGATCGATATTCTGAATACTTTGATCTTGCTCTTTCGTCATCCTCAATGTTTCCTTATCCACGACTAGACCCTCCGGTGCTAAATCTTGTGACATATTAGCACATTTGATGGATATCTCGACCAACCTCTCGATGATGCCGATGACGCCGAGGACGGAGAGGCCGAGAAGGAATCCTAGAGAACCTCCGAGATCGGCCACGAAGTTGGACCAATTGTACGTGTAATGTTCTTCCACCAGGGACACCATCTTGTTGGCGAAGTAGATGAAGACTCGGCTATAGGACTGGTGGCTGGGGTTTGCCTGGGTTTGACGCTTCACGATCGATGCCGTGATGTGAGCCGTGTGACAAGGCTGCATACAACTGCAGCACGGCTCTTCACAAACAGCGCTGCAATAGAAGAAACATTCAGTATGTATTTGATGCAGCTGTCCATACCTCCCTGTCCTGAGCTACCACTAGTGTTGAGCAAACAGCTCCCAAGGTCCGATCAGTCTCATAGGCTAGAATGAAGAACAGACTAGTGTTATGTCCCGAACCCTCATGGGACATTAATCACCCCTTTCATCCCCCTCTCAGACCCACTTCATGCCACAATCCCCAAATCAAAGCAACAACAACAATTACATAGCCTGGCAAGCCAAACTCTTATACGAGGGCAGATCAAAAAATAAGTTGCACTTCCCAGTTATGGCCATTTATTACACCACCTATACAAAAGCAACACGCCTATAACGACATACAATGTAACGTCACTTTTCCACATAGTTTCCAAGAGACTCCAAACATTTCTGCGAACGCACAACCAACTTGTCGATGCCAGATGCATAGAAAGTTCCTCCAGCGTTCTGCAACCACATGGAGACAGCGGCCTTCACCTCCTTATCGGTCTGGAAACGTCGACCACCGAGCTCCATTTTGAGCTTACCGAACAGATGAAAGTCACATGGCGCTAGGTCGGGACTGTAGGGTGGATGTTGCCAGACCTCCCACTTGAAACGCTGCAGCAGTTCGCTCGTATGGCGGGCCTTGTGAGGTGTTGCGTTATCGTGCAACAAAATCACACCGGCGTCAATTTTCCCCAGCGCTTCTCTTTAATCGCTTTACGCAACCGGTGCAACGTTTGACTATAAGACTCGGGCCTGCCTTCACGATATTCGTCCATGATATCCGTGAGTCCGGCTTTGAATTGCTAACACCACTTTACGATCCTTTGCCCGGAAATGACCCGCTCCCCATACGCAACACTAATTTCACGTTGAATGTCCGTGCAATTCTTCCTTTTGGCCCACAGGAATCGGATTGTCGCACGCACCTCGTATTTGGAGTGAACGTCCAGTCGACGCGCCATTGCATTTGGTCGCTATTCACACCATACAAGACGAGACACCACAGCGATCTGCCTAACAGATGTGTGGGCAGTGTCTGTCCCTTTCTCCGCTGTGCCCACGTTTGCGACACAGAGCGCGCTGCTGCAGCGCGTAAGTGCAACTAACTTTTTGATCCACCTTCGTACATGAGGTAACCATTGCCTCAGAACAGCAAACACCAAGCTACCAGTTATGTTGGACACAACAATAACATCAAAGTTCTGACCAAGCTTGCGTCACTGTGGGGTTTACCTTAAAAACAAGCCACCGCAAGGAGAAGGGATCTTTCACCTACCGTCGTGCTGTCGGGCACTATTACGCCATATTGCAGATCAGGTGAGTATGTCTCTGGGTTATCCTTAGAACAAATTCTACCCATCTATTGACTTGCAATCATTAGGGCTCGGAATTTTAGGTGCTAAAAGTCGGGAAAATATTTATTTTTTAATGTATTAAAAATACCTGAAATATGTGACAAAAAAGTTAAAATATTTAATTATAATTTAGTTTATTAATGTGAATATAAACAATATGCAGTACTCACGAATGTAATTTATTCTATGTCTGACTGCTGAAGCATTACAATACACAACGAGATACATCTTCAGGTTGTCCATCACAAATGACCGACGATTATCGCGAAACACTTATTCTGAAGGCGCGAAACTACGGCAATATGTTTCTTGCCTTTGAGGTGTTGTGTAAATTGAGATCGCTGTTCAGCCTTGATTGTTTTCCCACATGGTTGGCAGAACAGAACGCCCCTATCAGAAGTAAAATTATCTTTAAATTCTGGAACAGACGATAACTTGTAGTTGTTTTTACTTTAGGCATCGTAGAACTGCCTTACACTTCACAGTGCCAGAAATGAACTGCATGTGAGTGACACTGTTTCCAGGTAGTTGGGGGAGGGGGAGGTCTAGCACGTAATGCAATATGACTATGGATAAGGAAATCCCCGGCTTCCACAGTGAGAGGCACGGGGCGACAAGTTAAGAATAACACAGCTGCAAGCTGACATACGCTCTGCATGAAGATTAGATAGCTCACAGGTTCTTCCCCGTTGAAGTAACACAGAACAAAGCAGGAATTTATGTATTTATAGAAAAAATGCTTAAAATATGTATTTACATTAAAAAATATTTATTTACCTAAAAATCTGAGCCCTAATAATCAATCATCACATTTCATTTCATCCCACTTTTATTACATTGATTTCACTAGGAGTTCCCTAGCGACACATCACATTACCATTGTAGAATTAAACCACCTCCACACGTTGAAATCGACTCTTTACATTTATTAGACGTCTTTACTCGAACCCAGCACTCCTAATTGACTCCGCACAATCCTTTTCCCTCGCCGCACGGACATTACCGCCTTGCACAGCGACTTAGCTGCCTACAGGTGCTTAGGCAGCTCTATCCCACTCATTCACGAGACGAGGCCATTAGGCGACCTCTAAATTCTGCATACACACCATTTCCTTTGTACATTCACACACACTTTTAGCCCTGCAGACAAGTTGCAACCCCTTTCACTAAACACCACACTCACCAAACCTACACCCCCAGGGCTATAACACTAGTCAATTTTGGAACTGCAATTCCTGTTAATGTGTTATCGAGAATGATCATTATCGATATTCTTGATTGGAGAGCTTTGAAATCATTTTTTCAGTTTTGTTTTATTGACAATTGATATTACATCTTTTCAGAGTCAGTCAACACAACATAACCTCAATTACTGGGACATGAAGAAAAATAATCTGCAAAAAATATTCATGCGATAAAAAAAATTTTTTTGATGACTCTTCGTTTATAAATCTACTATCTACTTGTTATTCCCACTTCACAACACAACTTATTTTGTATGAGGCGCTATATCCTCTTCAAGGACATGTTTCGGACCAACAGGGGTCCTTCTTCAGCCTAGTTCAGTATGATCTCAGTCTAAAATATTCACCATACTGGTGAAACTCAAACACGTTAAAATACATACAAAATGAAGATGAAATGACACTGGGATGATGGATGATATTAAAAAAAAAAAAAGGAAAAAAAAAATGAGACAAAAAGTTTAAAATTATGTTGGGCTAATTGTTCGGTGCAGCTCTCAATTTGTAGATAGAATGTTGTTCCCTTTCATCCCTTATTTGCAGAGACATAGATCCCCAGTCTTCAAACATTGCATCTCCGATCTCTGCCCAACATTTTGCTTTGATCTCCTTATTACGAGACAGTCTTTCAATTCTTTTGCAACCAAGTGATTTATTTTATTCATTCATTCTTTTATTTCTTCTTCTTCTTCTTCTTTTCGTTTGGGCCTACTGAGGACCACGGGGCTCGTTTTGACTTCTTGTAAGGAATTTATGTTTCTTCTTAGCCCAGGCAGCTTTCATCTTCTGGCTGTGTGTCTGCTTTCTTTCCTGTGTCCACTTCGGTCTGGTAGTCCCTGTACTCTTCCTGCTGGTGAGAGACACTGGAAAGACACCATGTTGAATCATCTGTCGGAATTGTGATCGATCCTGTATGTTTTTTGATGAAATTCCAAGTTGCTGTAGGTCTGACTTCACTGTGGTGATCCATTTGTTTTTGGACGCTTTCCCTCTTCCTGTCGTGGTGAAGATCTGGCTGGTAAGTCTATCTGGACCCATGCGTGTCAGATGTCCGTAGAAAGCTAATCGTCTCTTCCTCATGGATGTGACGATATCTTCTTGATGATCATAGAGCTCATTGTTGTGCCTGATCCTGTAAGTACCACCCTCTTCCCTTATTGGTCCTAAAATCCTTCTAAGTATTTTCCGTTCCTTGAGTTCTAGTTTCCTCAGTGGGTTTCCGGTTTCCGGTTCATCAGGAGACACTCAGAGGCATATAGAACGGAAGGTCTTACTACTGAGTTGTAATGTAGAAGTTTAAGGTTCTTAGAGAGGCATTTGGACGTGTAGATGCTCTTACAGGAGTGGTAGACCCTTTCCAGTTTCGTGCATCTAGTGTCTATTGCTAAGGTCTCACTCTCGTTTGCTGGAATCCACTGCCCTAGGTACTTCACTGCAGGAACTTTTTGAATTGCGGTGTCTTTCACAAGAATAGTAGATGGGGCTCCCTTTATATTTGTCATGAACACTGTTTTTTGTATATTGACCTTCAAGCCAGTTTTAGCTGCTATGTTATAGAGGCTCTGTAGTTGGTGAGTAGCTTCTTCTATGTTGTTCGCTAACAAGGTAAGGTCGTCGGCAAAGGCCAGGCAAGGTACATTGAGATTGTCTTTCTTGTACCCAATTTGCAGTCCTGTTCCTGATGGTAACGTGGTAGTCCATTCCCTGATAATCTTCTCAAGTACACAATTGAAGAGAATACAAGAAATGCCATCACCTTGTCTAACTCCTGTTTGGATAGAGAAGCTGTCTGAGAGTTCACCTCTGAACTTGACTTTGGAGGTCGTAGTCTTCAGTGTAGCCTGGATTAGTCTGGTGGTCTTCGCATCCAGTCCTAATTCCCATAGAGTGGAGAAGAGGGTCTGTCTGTCTATTGAATCATACGCCTTCTGGAAATCCACTAGTATGACTACCCATCGAAGTCTGCCGCAATTCTTGTACCTTAAGATTGTCTTGAGGTTCTGTATTTGCTCTATGCATGATCTATTTGCACGAAAACCGGCCTGATATTCACCTAGTTGGGAATCTAGTTGACTAGTAACTCTGGTTAGCAAGGCTTTAGATATTATCTTGTATGTGACAGATATTAGAGATATGCCTCTGTAGTTATCAAGGTCAATCCTACTACCTTTCTTGTGTAGAGGATGGATCACAGCTGAGGTCCATCCCTCAGGTAAGGTCTCCGTTGCCCATATGTCCTGTATGATTTGATGGAGGTTTTGTATTGATTGTTCATCAGCATGTTTCCACATTTCTGCAACTATACCGTCTTCACCTGAGGCCTTGTTGTTCTTTAGGCTCTTGATAATCTCCCTTATTTCTTCTATGGTTGGCAGTAAGGAGTCTGGATTTCTGGAAGGAGGGACATGGAAGGTGAGTCTCTCTTCAGGTTCCTCTGCATTGAGGAGCTTCTTGAAATACCCTGCAAGGGTACTGGTGCAATCCTTGTTGTTGTACTGAAGTTTTCCATCAGGTCCACGAAGATGAAGGGTAGGAGCTTTGTATTGTGTCGACTGTTTTCTGAGTTCTCTGTAGAAATCCCTCGAGTTATGTCTTTTGAAGTCCTCTTCTGCCTGTTTTATTAGAGCCTTATTATGGTTCCTCTTGGTTTGTCGCACTATATTGGAAGTTATTTTTCTTTGTGTAAGAAAGGCCTGGTAGTTAGTTTCATTCTTGCACTGGTTCCAAGTGACCCAGGCTCTACGCCTTCCTTCTATAGCCTGGTCACATGTAGTCGTCCACCAGGGATGGTTGGCTTTGTTGGATGAGGCAGGCATGTTTTTTTGAGCGGCATCCAGTAGAGCCTTTTGTAGGTTGGACCAACCTTGCTTCTCTGTGTTTTCCTTCAGGGTGGCTTGGAAACCACAGTCTTCATCACTCAGTTTGAGGACGTTGAACTTTGGTATTTTACCAACTTTGGAGGTATTTGGTGGTCTCCTAATTGGCTGCAGGTTGGTTTTCACCAGAGATAAGTAATGGTCTGAGTCTAAGTTAGCTGCCCTTAGCACTTTGACATTTTGTATCTCTTTGTGATACTTTCTGTCCATAGCCACATGATCCAACTGGAACTCTCCTAGCATTGGATTTGGGCTCTTCCAAGTCTTGGCCTTCCGAGGCAGGCGTTTGAAGGCAGTTGATTTTAGGACCAGGTCATACTTATCGCAAAGATCTATGAGGCATTCTTCATTCTTATTGGTCCTCTTATGGGCTGGATAGAGGCCCACTATCCGAGGATATTTTTTCTCCTTGCCAATTTGTGCGTTAAAATCACCCATGAGTATGGTGGTATGATGTTGTGGAATCTTGTCAAGGGTTTCTTCTAGAACACTCCAATATTGCTCAACTGACTCTAGGTCTTTTCTGTTTGTGTCGTTTGTGGGTGCATGAAAGTTCATTATGGTATATGCCCTATTGCGGAACCTTAAAGATATTGAAGAAGTCCTACCATTAGGCGAAATGAACCCTATTATGTTATCAACGATACTATGATGTACAGCAAAGCCAGTGCCAAGGTGAGGGACGTTCTTCATCACTCTGATGCCTGGTTTCCCTTTGTAAATCCTGTATCCTTGAGATTCTATTGCATCTTCGTCCGTGAATCTAGTCTCTTGCAGTGCTGCTATCTTGATGTTATGCTTGTCCAGCACATCCAGGGTATGTTTCATTTTACCTACCTTTAACATGGAGTTGATGTTAATTGTAGCTAGGTAGGTGATATTTCTCTTATTTCTTGGCTGTTGAGTATACGGCGGAGCACATGAAAGTGCAGGCTCCCCAGAGTCCGATGGCCTGCATGCCCCATGAGTGGGGGTGGATTGGTTACCACCTGGGGTATTCTCTATGTTAATGTTTCCCTTCATGTTGAGTTCAACGAGTAAGTAAGCAGGCCACCCTAAAGGGTGACGGGTTGTTTACCATCAAGGTTGTTAGCCCTGAGGTTTATAATATCAGCCGCTCCTAACATGGAGAACAGACGCTGTTCGCAGCCGCTCAATTCGAGTCAGACGCTGCTCCCTCCTCCTTTCTCAATCGGGCTTGGGACCGGCTATGGCGGAGTTCATTCTTTTATTTATTTATTTATTTATTGGAAATAGGCCGGCCCCATGGTGTTGGCGTAGTGCGCCTGCCTCTCACCCGGAGGCCCCGGGTTCGATCCCCGGCTCCGTCAGGGATTTTAAAACTGACGTGAGGGTTGGAACGGGGTGCACTCAGCCTCGTGAGGACAATTGAGTAGCTGTCTGACAGTGAGACAGCGCCCCGATCACGAATACCAAGATTAACGGCCGAGGGGACCCGACGCGCTGATCACGCGTCACCCCAATATCTGCAGGCCAAATGGCTGGGCAGCGGTCGCTTGGTCGGCCTTAGCCCGTCATGGGCTGGATAGTGCCAGGGGTTGACTTTTTTTTATTGGAAATGAAAATCTACAGCCTGCTTTCAGTCGACAGACCGGGTCAGGGAATGGAATGAATGAAGCCCCCATCTAGCAGTGAGGATATGAACTGTGCTGGCTGCCGAAGCCTGTCGCACTCCCCTGGGGCAATGATTAAATGAATGACAGATGAAATGAAATGGATAGTGGAGAGTGTTGCTGGAATGAAATTGTGACAGGGAAAACCAGAGTACCTGGAGAAAAACCTGTCTGCCACCGCTTTGTCCAGCACAAATCTCACATGGAGTGACCGGGATTTGAACTACGGACCCAGCGGTGAGAGGCCAGCGTGCTGCCGCCTAAGCCACAGAGGCTCTCATTTATTTATTTATTTATTAATTAATTAATTTATATATCTATTTATTTGTTTGTTTATTTTTATTTATTTTTTTATTTTAGTTTCTTAAGCGGGATACTTACCCTAGATGGATGATGAACAGCATCGATCTTCTCGGAGAGCATAAGATGTTATACGCAGTGGAAGGTTACATGCTACGCTGAGAAGACAGACAAACTGACATCCTCAGAGTTGCTCCGAAACCCCAAGACAAAAAAAATAAAAAAAAAAAGAATAAAAAATACCAATGTAAGAGAAACATTGAAGGCTTTGGAAATATCTAAGAAGATACAAGAAAAACGACTTCCATGGTAATGGACATGTGAGAAGAAAAGAGGAATGCTATGTGCTATAGAGCATCCAGCGTTGAGAAAAGACTGTAGAGCCTTATGGCGACGACAGTGTTGGTAACTCTAGGCACACGTAGCGCTGACGTCATACGTCATCTTCACCTGCTTCGAGTACTGTGCTTTCATAAGTTAGTGACACAACACAACCCCAGCAGCTAACTGAAATAGAACACGCCCAGGAAGGAGCAGTTTTGCTGGTGTTACCGAATTGGACTAGTATTAAGGATACGCGAAGAGAACCAATAACGACATTCATTTCATTGTGATACGACGTATTACTGATTGACAGATGCCGAGAGCACAACCTTTCCTTACTTCTCGGACATATGCTAACGATGTTAACAATTTGTACGTCAGCAATACTGTTTCTTAGTAGGTGTCACTAGGGGGCCACAAGCCGATTCACTGCTCAGTTTGAACACTAATGATCTGGATGTATCTTTAGCAACAGGAGTTTCGTCGGTGATCCAACTCGCAATTTGACTGGGATTTCTATTCTTTATATAATTGAAAACGTTTTCAACTATTGTCCTCTCCTTACTCCTCAGCATCTCACCTCGTTTTCGTTTCACCAAAAACACCAGCCATTTCGATTCGAGCGAACAGAAAATAAAACTGACACACAACAGTAACACCAATGACGGATAGTGCTAGAGAACTAATGTTGCCGGCAGAACCATGCACGTGCTTTGCTCCGGGCAAGCATGCAGCACAGGACGTGGCTCTTCTTTCCAGCGTGCTAACCTTGAAAATTTTGTAATTACTAAGACGTAATGTAAACGATACTTGTATTCAATAACAAAGGTAATCAATTGGCAAATAGCGACTTCGGTGGCGTAGTTGGCAGCATGCTGAACTGCTGTGCCCAAGATCGCGGGTTCAAACCCAGCCAAAGTCGTCGGATATTTTAGGAGCGTTAAAATCCTTCAGTATGCCTTCCTTCGGAGGGAAAGTAAAGCTGGCGGTCCCATGTCACAGATTTATGGCATGAAGAAGATCTTTCCACTAACTAAACTTGTGTGAAGCTAAATTTCTAGGTTAGATTTCATTGAAACGCTCTATCAAAGTTCCAACGTTCACCACTAGGTGTCAGTGACTTCAGGTAGCGAAAGTTAGAACTACTTGAAATTGAACGGAACGTGTAGCTCACCCCATGGGTGTTTGCATCGAAGCAGCTACAGCCTCTGGCAAGCCGAACATGTCCTCGGACACTCCCGTCACTAAAAGGCATATGATAAATAATAATTGGCCGATAATTGTAGGAAGCTATTATGACGAAAAAAATATATGTTCAGAGTTCCTTCATGACAAAAGGTGAGGTAACAAGACTAGTGTAGGGGGAGTTCCGTTAAAAGTAAAAGCCCGTAAGACCCATAGTCTTTTCTCAAAGCTGGATGCTCTATAGACATGCAAATACAGGTAGTGAGAACGCGAGGCAGACCTAAACAATGGATGGATTGTTTTTCAGGGAGAAACAGTTGTTGGAAGAATATGTGCATGACCATCAATAGATTGGGCAGTGCCAAAGGGATCCAACGACTTTTGCATCGCTGGGAACACGTTGTACGCAATGGTGGGGACTACATCGAGGGCCTGTGAAACTTGGAACCATCTAAGTGAGTTATTAATCCAGTTATAACTAAGGTGCCAAAACTAAAAAACCAACCCATGTAGATTAAACTTCAAGGCATATGATTCAATTCAGCTTGTGGCTTAATGAAGTGAAACCAGACTTGAATAACGCTGGCATTTTAGACTGTGATATTCTTGACCGTTCCAAATTTTGTGATAGTGTTAACTCTTGGTCCCCCCCCCCAAAGTGATGAAGATCCGACCACCCCTCACACAGGAGAGGAAGGACAAGTTATTGGCTGGACTGAGTAGATATTGTACAACAAAGAAAGCATCGCTGAAGCACCAGTCATAAGCGCTCCTCGAAAATGAAAATCCACAGCCTGCTTCCAGTCTCCGACCGGGTCAGGAATGGAATGAATGAAGCCCCCATCTAGCGGCGAGGATATGAACTGTGCCGGCTGCCGAGGCCTGACGCACTCCTCTGGGGCAATGATTAAATGAATGACAGATGAAATGAAATGATAGTGGAGAGTGTTGCTGGAATGAAATTTTGACAGGGAAAACCGGAGTACCCGGAGAAAAACCTGTCTGCCTCCGTTTTGTCCAGCACAGATCTCACATGGAGTGATCGGGATTTGAACCACGGACCCAGCGGTGAGAGGCCGGCGTGCTGCCGCCTAAGCCACGGAGGCTTCCCCATAAGCGCTCCTTAGTGGGTTTAAATCACTAATAATGATTCAATTCATAGAGAAGGGCTGTGGAACATCATGATGGAGTTTGGCTTTCCCATAAAATTAATTAACCTGTGCAAACTGTGCTCTGTTTTGCTCAAGGGTAGAAAATCAAGTTCCTTCCAGAATAAAACTGGACTGAGACAAGGGGATGCACTATCTCCTCTTCGATTTAATATTGCACTAGAGAAGATTATCAGGGAATTAGCTCTTGTATCTGCTGGCATCATTTTGGGGAGACAATATAAAAAGTCTTTGCATATACAGATGATATTGTTCTTATTGGCTGAAATGAATTACAAATTAGGCAGTTATTTGAGGAACTAAGTTAGAGGAAATGGCAGCAAAAATTGGCTTACGGGTGAATGATGAAAAGACACAGTACATGGTTGTACAGAGACCAAATCATGAGGAGGTTGACAGTTGCCTTTGAGGATTGGGAAATATATAATTAAACCCATAGAGGAGTTTAAATTCCTTGGTGTATTAATTGATGATCAAAACCGCAGGCAACAGAAACACCAAACTAGAATAAAGAATGCAAATAAGGCATTTCACTCTATCAGCCCTATATTAGGCTCAAAGTAGCTTGCCACGGTGGGTGAGGGGTTATCTTGTCGGACTGCCAATCCCAAGCTTGCAGGTTCGCTCCTGGCTGTGGTAAGTGATTTTTGAAAGGTGACAAAAATCACGACATGCATATCATACCTTGTTGGCATGATAAAGAACCCATTTGAATTCAGTAGGCGTGTTCATAATAGCAAAATTAATCTCGGGATTTTTCGCCAACACAAAAGATCCTCCTTTCTCTACTAGAAAGCGCTATAGCTTAGATATCTAACCTCCTTGACTTTCGTAGCACCCCACGGAACAAAAAAAATCGACATGCAAGCTGCCCCCTGGCATCAAATAACAAAGGTTGCACCCGGCCACAGAGGCCAAACGATATTATATTATATTAATGTTGTAGGCTCAGAGTTTTTAACAAGGAATACAAAATTGATATCTACAATACAATCATTCGAAAAGTACTTCTGTATGGTTCTGAGACATGTAATATAACCAAGAAAGAATGGCAGCAGTTACAAGTCTTTGTGAATAAAGTTTATAGGAAAATATTCGGCCCATGGTTCGATCCTATCTCCCAAAGCTGGCAGAAGAGATCTAATTATGAGATTTACATTTGGGCATAGCAGTTCAGCATTCTACCGACTACGGTTGGTTCCTCAGTTTAGGGGCTGCGACAACGCGGTCATGTACCTCGTGTACTTTGGGTGTGTCTGATAACCGGTGTTAATTGTGATGGCTGTATTAGTGTGTGTTATCTGTTTTTAATTCAAGTAAGGACTGCATACATTCGATTTTTCAAGTAGTTCCAACTTTTGCTACCAAACGCCACCGTCAATGACCAACTAGTTCTGCACTTTGTTACTAGATGCCATTGCAGTCGGCTCCTGGTGACAAACGTTGGAAACTAGGAGCGTTAGTCGAAGCTTCACACAAGTGTAATTAGTGGAAGATTCTTTATCATGCCATAAATATATGACATGGGACCGCTGGCTTTACTTCCCCTCCGAAGGAAGGCATACTGAGGGATTTTTAACGCTCTTAAAAAATCCGACGACTTTGGTGGGGTTTGAACCTGCGACCTTGGGCATAGTAGTTCAGCATGCTATCGATTACGCCACCGATGCTGACACATCACATAAATACAGTATAATCTTCTTCTTCTCTCTCTTTACATCATTCCCACTCCTATGTGGGGTCGATGTTTCTGACAGCTCTCCTCCATTTAGCCCGGTCATGCACATCCACTTCTGACAACTGTTTATCTCTGAGGTCCTCCCGTACACAATCCATCCATCTTCGTTTAGGTCTGCCTCTCATTCTCACTCCCTGTATTTGCATGTCTAGCACCTTCCTCCCCACGTAGGATTCCTCCCTTCTTCTCACATGCCCTTACCATTAAAGTCGCTTTTCTTGTATCTTCTTAGATATTTCCACAACCTTCAATGTTCCTCTTATTTTGACATTTTCCACTCCATCACGCTTAGTCACTCCACTCATCCACCTGAGCATTTTCATTTCGGTGACGTCAAGCCTGTTTGTGTGCGTTTTGCGTGCAGGCCATGTTTCAGAGCTATACAGCAATGCTGGTCTCACGACAGTTTTATATATTTTCCCCTTAACCTTAGGCTTGATCCTGCGGTCACACAGCACTCCTGACATTTTCCTCCAGTTCATCCATCCTACCTGAATCCTGTGTGACACTTCCACATACAGTATAACAAATATTAAATATCTAACAAATGTTGATGTACTTCGGCAGGCTTTATAATTTTAATTTCTTGACTGCAAGAGCTATACAGTACGTACTTGAGGTAGGCTGTGACCAGGGCCTTGTGAGAAGCACTGTTGTTGCAGTGGGGCATGTTGACGCCCCTCAGGTACGGAGCAGAGCAGCCGACCATCCTCGCTATCGTGTTCCAGTGACATGACTCCTGGCACTACAACAATATACACATTGGTAAATAACCTGCGGGATTGGTATTCTTTATAGCTCAAATAGCAGAAGCCTTGTGACCTTAAAAAATCCTCAGAGATATACAAGTGCACAACAATGTTGTAAATTAAAATAATAGCCTACTTCAGGGCTGCTGTTTTAAGGGATTTATCTGTTTCAATGAATTATTGGATGTAGAAATGGATTCATGATTCGGGATACAGATTATCAGATTGATTATTATCCCTCCCTATATTATGCTGCTAAGGTCCCATTTCAGTTTTGTACCGAAAATAAGGTCCCATTAACACCAACCTACATATATGGGGTACCTACAGGTTCAGCATAACCCAATGCGTAAGCGAAACGCACTCACTTACTCTTTAAATGCCTCACAATTAAATAAATACCTTAAAACATGTATATTTACAATGAAATAATGAAAGAATGCAACACGGTAACCATGGTAACAGAATCTCACAGGTCCATCTATTTCTGTAAGACGCAATGCAATTCCAATTATTACATTACTGTGAAAGTTTCCAGACGGTTATACGGTTATCACTGAACCAAATTAAGCTGTAAAATTCATCAATACATACAGTATAATGCACTCTAGAATTTTTTCACGCATTTTTCGCGTGTGAGTGTGGTACGAAAGGTCTTTTTCACCCGACTATAAAGGGTCTCCGAAAACCACATTTAAAGGCCCTTAAATTAACAGTGTCTGTGATATTCCCAGAAAACTAACTAACTTCGCTCTAATATACCCATGAAGGAATGACAAACCCCTAACCACTGCACCGGTAGCTGAATTGATAAAGTCTGATTATTCGTACCAAGAATAAATCAATCATAGCATTCATGATTGAGATTTTGCTTTACAACTAGAATATTCGCGGGGGAAGCCGCGACGGGTAATGCTAGTTATTATTATTAGCGTATGGTACAACACAAAACAAACAACATAAACAATATGCATACATACAATAGGTAACACATTACAACTGTAACAATCCTGCAAGGGAAAGGGTGTTCAAAGATTAATGTCTAAATTTTCTAGCCATCTTATGGCTTCAGTAGAGGCTATTACAAAGTCCTGTGTTGATCCAGTGAATGCCCTACTAATACATTCAGTGACAATATGGTTCATACTTAGTCAGTCTAACAGCAACACAATCACAGGCTGGGGAAGATCGCTTACTCCACTTAAACATCATTGATCCGCATCTCCCGTGGTGAGTGCGGACTCTGTTGAGAGTTACCCATGTCTTGCGGGGCAAATCAAAGCCAACTGGCATATTTTGAAAGCAGATTGATTGATTGATAGATTAATTCATTCATTCCATGGATAGCTATGTATAAAATACATCGGATGAGACATGGGTACTGCACACAAAATCATGTCTAGGAGAGGGGAGAAGACAGGATGAGGTATGAACCAAGGACCACATCAGAAAAATTGCATATTTTAAATTTGGAATTTTCGACTAAATTAGCAGTCCAGATGGAAGAGAACGTTAATACAAGCATTTGGGAAAATTTTCGTCTGAAGAAATATTTTTATTTCATGACTTATGGAGATTTTAAGATTTGGTAAATTTTTAACCATGTATAAATGAAAGAGATACTGTTCTGGAAAGTCGACACTTTTTACGAGGTGCGCGGCGAGAAACCTGTTTTGACACGAGGGGGAGCGAAGGTGGCATTGAGGTCACAACACACGCCAGTATCAAGAGTGGGAGAAGCTAGCGCGTGGCAGGGAGTGCGCCACCTTTTTAAGCAAGAACCAATGGGAAATTAGTTTGAATACTAAGGAAGAAATAAATATTAAAATCTTTATTTTAATATTTTATAAGAGTGTTGCACATTGAATTCACCAGCAGAGAAAAAGAAATTTAATTGGCAAAACAGATTTTAAATTGAAAGACTGAGAGAGAAGTTATGTATGAATTTGTTAATATTCATAGCGGTTGGAGGCTAGTTAGTCAGATTTACGAGGGAAATCTAACCGAGGAGGATAGGAGACGCGAGGAAACGAGGCTCTTTCTACATTGACCGTCGAGAAGACAACACGTATACTGTATTTACTCTTCAGAAGTATTGAACAAAGGTTTTGTGAACTGAAGACTTCGAGATGAAACAAGCAGTAATAAAAACGAATCATTAATACTACAAGTCTACAGTATTGAGAAAAGTTATTCATCATATTCTACAAGAAGAAATCTACGACGAGAGAAAACGCTGCAAGTTACAAGCTGAACATCGAACACGTAACTACGCAGAACGAAAGTCTGAAGAAGGGAGACTTAAACCATTGGAAGTTCAACAATCTTTACAAGAATGATTAAGAATTCAAGTCGAAGGGGAAGAACTACGACTACAAACAATTGCGCGATGAGAATGATGTTTTAAATTCACCATGTTGGGAAGATAGCACTATACTGGACCGGCGTGATTCAGAAATGACCAGGATGACATAGCAGTATGCAGAGCGAACTGCAAACCACCGCAGTTTCGCTAACATAACGTTGCAAGCTACTACAATGGAATTTCACGACATGGAGGTGATCTTTCATAATGGAAAGAACTATGCAAACTACCGACTTCAAAGAACATCTAGATCTGAGAAGAAGAAGACGAGCGAATGCGTGAGGGAGACCACAAGGAACCCAGGACTCATGAACGTGAGGCCACCAGCAGAGCAGAGGCGAGGACGTGCCGTCATCTTGCAGGAGAGAAGTGGTTCACGAGCGGGCAGCCAGCTGATAACCTGTTCCGAAGACAGCCCACCAGGTCGTTCAACTGTACTGCAGTCCAAGCAAGGCCGTGGTGATGTAACCCAGCCAGACTGGAGCAGCCCACAGCATTCCGGAAACCACATGGTGACGTTACGAGGACACCAGAGTCATCAGGTTTGTCACCAACGATCTCAGAAACCAGGTAGAACAGTGCATATATTCCATATATGTAGTTAGACTTTGTACACGTTATTCCAGCATTGACCAACATATTTGCATTTATAACCTGTGTTATTTTTGTCTTGAAAGTTTTAGTAAATTTTTGTAAAATGCGATTGTTATTTTCATACGTCATTTGGACGTATTTTAAAGTCTTGATCGATGATATTTAGACATCGTTAGTATTTTTCATTGTCATTTTAGAGCGTTAAATATTTCTTACGAACGATTTCGTTGCGATTGTGAACGTATATTCCGTAGACTTGTTGTAACATTGGAAAACTCCGCAGATTTATTGTAACATTGGAAAACTCCGCAGATTTATTCTAAAATTGGAAAACTCCGCAGATTTATTGTAATATTGGAGAACTAAGAAGATTTGATGATGTGTTAGAGAATTTTGTATATTTGTGGAAATGTTGAAGAACGATAATATATCTGTATTGAAACAAGAGTAATGAAGCACAATTTTGTGAGAAATGAATCAGAAATGTATCAGAGAAAGAATACAGTCAGTTGTTTGATGAAAGTGAATAGTTTATTACTTGAAGTGAGAAAAGGGAAGTCAGAGAATCTCATAAATGGAGAGTTTATTCATTTCAGAAACGAAATAAGATGTATAGAACGATAAAGTTAACAGAAGTACTCTATATTGGCATAGGGGTAACTTTTGTATGCTAGTAATGGAATAACATTGTAAAACCCAGAATTTTGATGTACGGAAAGGAACAGTATGCGATAGTTGAAAGGCATAACTGAACGAGAAATGTTATTATCAAATGTTATGGATGTATATTTATCATGAAACGATACTGTCAGATGGAAGGAGAGATATAAATATTTAATATGAACTTGAACGTGAGGGAAGATTATTGTTATTTTTGTAACAGACACAGGCAGACTTGGAATTCAGAATTAAGCGATAAATTGTAACAAAGTAATATGTGAGGTGAAGAAGGAATTATGTGGAAAGTATTTGGACATAGCACGAGATGTATAATCGATAGAGGAGTTTGTAGGAAGGAGAGAGACGTATTCATGAAAGTTGTTACAGTCGTAATCTCTAGTAGGAATACTAAATATCATACTTTGATGAAAGTAATTTATATAGAAAGGTAGAAGTTTGTGAACGTGCTAAAAGAAAGGGAAGTTGATGAAATGTATTTGTATTAATGAAAGGCGTAACTAAAGACGCGATAATATGCTACGTGAGTTATTGAAGAAAGGTTTTGTAATATTTTGTGATGAGGAAGAGAAGTCATATGTTGTATTTGGAGGTAATAAGAGTGTGGGAGTGAGGATTCATGCCACACACACTCGATTTTTGGTTGAATAGCTTATCTGAACAGTCTTGCATTGTTAGTTTGTTTTATTATTTATTATTGATATACCAGAGTTGTACACTAAGTGATGAAATATTAACTTTACTGTTCGTATTTATGATTCACATGGATTTGACACACAAACACCTATTTTGACCAGTTTATTGTGTGAGATACGCAGAAAGTTGGAAATACACGTAAAAGGAAGATGATCAGACAGGAGGAAAGTGATAAGATGAACTCTAATGTATTAGAGAAAATTATTTTATGTTGTGCGGGACGCGATCATGTATAAACTGTAAATACGTTATTATTTTAGTATTAATTATTATTTTAGTATATTTAGGAACATAAGATTTAAATTGAAGACTTTAACGAGTGTATTATGTAGGGAGAATATTTGTTGCGATGAGCGTTAAAGCATAAATATTTAGTAAACAAGTAGGACACACATTACTGTCAGTAATTAAACTCTGTGTTTAATTAAATGTTGCTAAGCAAGAGATATTTGTTGCAATAGGATAAAGATGCAAGAAGACTTTTATTAAACGCATCAGGCCTAAGTGAGGCACATATAATTATTTTATTTTATATTTTGGTGAAGGGAAGATTTTTGTCATGTGATACATTTTATTATTAATAAATGGCAAGAACATTTTTATTCTTGCTGAGTTTTTTAGAACTGTTTCTTTGATTCAATGCTTGATTACACTAGAACGATACCGCTAGCTAGATGCACGCAGATGATCGACGACTTATCTTAAAGCCCGAGAGCCGAGTTGCTCGTTAATGCTCTACTTTTATTTGTTTATATTTTGTGTACTGTATGCAACTAGTTAGTAGTATAGTTAGAGATGTATATATGTGTCCCTAGGGTTCCCTAGTCATCAGTCCGGTGAGAGTTGTTTAACTCATGGCCGGGTGTTGACATTCTCACGATCCTTTTACCATCTGTGCGGATTTGGGACTGTGCTCTAGAGGAATTCGGGCGCAGTACTCATAGTGAACACTTTGGATATTACGGCGAAAAGTTTATTTATTCGTAGGGTGCGAGAAGTCTCAACTGCCACATGAAGCAATAAGCTGTGGGTAGTATCTACATGCACCCACTTAAGGGCAAAGTGCGCAGTAGCACCTACCAACTGCAGTTTTTTCTGACCCATTTGACAGCATTCCTCATGTCCTTACAGTTTAGAATTGAAAGTCGTTATGCTATCGGCAGCCTTCCCGCAAGTTTGTCAAAATTTGAACTGTACTAGTGATCACATACTGTTCGTGAACTTCACTTGAGTCCTGTTGTTCGCATCGCTGGAACATTGGGCTTCGACGAAGCATCGGACTCGGTTTCGTGCCATTGCCTTCACTTCTCTCCACGTTCTCCCCGCTTTTGCAGCTTCCCTCCCCACTGTCCTCCTCCAAGTTTCCCTCGGTCTTCCTTTTCTGCGATGTCCCTGAGGATTCCAACTCAGGGCTTGCCTCTGTGTATGTTCGACCCACTTCCACTTTCTTGCCTTTAACTGTAAATCTACACAAATTCAACTACGAATAATCAATCATCATCATCAACTAGAGCAGTTTCCAACCGCAGGTCGGGTCTGCTTGGAGCACAAGCCTCTCCATAATTTTCTGTCCATCCACCACTTCTCTTCTGTCACTGTTGTCCAATTAACTCCTTTTCTCTCGACACTTTTCTTCACCCCCTTTATCCACCTATCCCTTGGTCTTCCTCTAGGTCTCTTTTTCTTCCACTCCATTTCCAATATTTTCCGTGGTATTCTTTCTTCTCCCATTCTTTTCACGTGAACATACCACTGTAGCCTTGATTTTTCAATTCTATCCTGTAGGGATTCTTCCTTTAATATTTCTCTGACTCTGTCCGTCCTGGTTACACCTATACGACTCCTCTGAAACTTAATTTCCACTGCTTGTATTCTGCTTTTATCTCTCTCCCTCATCACCCAAGTTTCTGATCCATACGTTAGGATCGGCACAAAGTAAGTCTTGTACATGATCTCTTTACATTTCTGTGGCACATCCTTGCTCCATATCAGGCCTCTAACACTCTTGAAGAATCCATCAGCACACCTTCCTCTTTCATCTAATTCCAAGGCATTTCCCCCATTTTCTTCAATGACACTTCCCAGATACTTGAAGCTCTGCACTCTCTTCCACTGCTCTCCGCCTAACTTTATCCCAGAATATACTCTGTCCTTCCCACATGTTACTATCACCACTTCACTCTTTGGCGTGGAAAACTTCATTCCATAGGATGACACTAATTCCTCTCATGTATTGAGTTGCTCCTGTACATCCCTCTCCTTGTTTCCCCAGATCATCAAGTCATCTGCAAACACCATTGCCTTCATTTCTTCCTCCCCAATATGTTGTGCTGCCTTTTGCATAACTTCATCCATCACCATTACAAAGAGCAAGGGCGAGAGGGCACTTCCCTGCTTTACACCATTAGTCAACTCAAACCATTCTGTTATTTCCATACCGACTTTCACACAGCTTCTGCTTCCCTCATACATATCTTTCACTCTCATCACTATCAATAGCAATGTAAAATCAGTGTTGCTATATGGGTTGAGACTTGGAAAGTAACAAAATCAATCATAAAGAAAATCCAGACCTTTATAAACCGATGCTTATGAAGAATTTGAGAGTGTTTTGGCCAAGTGTAATATCCAATGAACTATGGAATCTTACAAACGAGAAGCCCATGGATTTACAGTTTACAGTTCATGAACTTGGGCAGGGGAAATTATTGCGATGCGAGCAAGTTGCAGGATGCTCTCTGGGCGTTTGACAGCAGCAGAGTGGCGGTCACAGGTCGCGATTGTTTACGGGTTGAAGTCGTGAGTTGAGTTCACAATCAGCACTGCACTCGGCACGTTGAGTGGACCACCAGTCGCATTCCAGAAGATAGATGCTAGAGGTAGGCTCTTGATATTTCGTATTGTAGGGGGACAATTGAATGAATAATATCATGAAAGGGCACTTTAAATACCTAGGAGAGTGGATAATGAATGACTCACAGGAAAAGACAGCAATAGAAACGCGTATGCATAAATTACAAAGGTGTTTTCATATGACAAAAGATATACAGGATGTTTCAAAATTAGGGGGCATAATTTCAGGTATGTATTTATTATATGTAGACAATCAAAATAGTTCATTACAACATGTATCCGGAAATGCTTCATTTCAGAGTTATGGCCTTCACAACACTGAACTTCACCGGAAGGTTTTTCCTATCGCAGGGGGTTGCCGTGTTAGGAGACATTACGAGGACACTCTGGCGGTTCATTCTGAGGCGAAGGTTAAATTCAGTGTTGTGTTTGGTGTTCGTCTGTGCGTCATGTACTACAATCAGCATCTGGCAGAGATGCACTCCATGTGCGGTAAGGTGGAAGGCAATGCTGCGTTAGCTCGTCGTTTGGTCCAGGAGAGGTCAATGAGACATCAATGTGAGGTCTGTATTTAAGCAGGAGGTGGACATTTTGTCTGAAATTACGCCCCCATTTTTTAATCACCCTGTATACAGTATAATAAAAAACCTTATCCTCGAACACTAAATTAAGGCACTAACAAACAGTGGTCAGACCTGAAACTCTGTATGTGGCAGAAACACTTAAATTAACAAGATTTAGTGATTTAGACAAATTAGAGAAGACTGAAAGACGAATTCTGAGAAAAATACTGGGAGCTAAACGAAATAATAACTCAGAATATAGGTTACGACCAAATAGAGAGTTATATTTGAAATGTGAAAAATTAACTGATGTAATGAAAAAGAGAAGATTACCGTTTTTCGGGCACATTTATAGAATGGAAAATAGTAGACTAAATAAACAGATCTTCAACTTACTGACTAGTTTCATATCCAAACCCACATGGTTCATTGAAATTGAGAAAGATTTGGCAAATGCCAGAATTCACACAGACACAATAGCAAACAGATCACTCTTCAGAGAAGCTTTTCAAAAGGCAACATTTCAAGAAAGACAGAAACAAACAACTGGCAGAAAGTGGACTCAAGAGGAGAAAGATCGACACTCTAGAAAGATGAAGGAAATTTGGAAACAAAGGAAATTGAATACAATGGACAATAGCCAACGTTGATTCATCGTACCCTCCAAATGGGGTATTCGAAAGAGGAAGAAGAAAGGGCATTACTATTTTTAATGATGCAGTACTGATTACCAGTTTATTTTCTATGGCACATTAATGTGATAGGACTAAAGCTTCTTGTAAACTTCGAAATTTGCAAAATTGTTGTTTTGTTGTTTCCTATGGCTAGCCCAGATTCCAATGATATATTTTTATACAAGTGACTACAGATCTTACTTGGCTAGAAGAGGTCCGCAAGAAAGACTCTTCACCACATGATCTAAAACAACTGGCCCTCTGTACAATAGAAGAAAGATATCTGTCTAATCAATGGCTAAAAATATTTACAGATGGCTCACAAGACAAAGAAAATAGAACTGGAGCAGGAATACATTCATCTCTCTTCTCACTCTACTTCCCAGTAGGCCAAAACAAAACAAACTTTGATGCTGAGATAAGAGCAATTTCACATGCACTCCATCAGTTATTAGGCAGAAACATTGATTATCAAAAATGTGTTATCATTACAGATTCAATAGCAGCCATCCAAGCCGTCTCGTCAAATTATCAACCTCAAAATAAAGAACTGAAATAATTTTTTTGTATGATAAAAACCCTTCAAAGACTCCACAAACAGATCTCATTTCAGTGGATCCCTTCTCATGTTGGAATAGCAGGTAATGAAGAGGCAGACAGATTAGCAAAAAATGGTACCACACTACAACAACCTGTCAGTCAGACTGATTTTATGTCAGCAAAAAGGATCTTGAAGAATACTATCAAAAACTGATATGAAGAAATTGCAAAGAAAACAGCAGAAACCAAATTATGGAAGGACATTGATGCTAAATGGGATCAATATAAATTAACACCAAGAAGAGAAGCTGTAGCCTTCTTCAGACTTAACACTGGCCATGACTGCCTTGCAGCTCATCTGAAACGAATCAACATCCTGAGGTCTGAAGAATGCTCACTTTGTCACAAACCTGGAAGTAAAATGGATAAGGGGCACTTGCTACATTGCAACAAACTTGATGTGACTGCTAGAACTTCAGGAAATCTCACACAACTCTATTGGAACGCAAGAAAGATGATGGATTGGAATCCGGGCTAGCCATAGGAAACAACAACAACATATTTTTAATTCACCAGATTTTATTACAATAAGAGCATTTCATCACTTGTAAATGAACAAATTTACCAAAATTTCAACAAATTTAAATAAAATTAAGAAAGAAAAAAGATACGAGCCTGACAGTAGTCGCATACGATGTGTAACATCTGACATGTTATCCTACTATGAAATTGAGATGAAATGTATGTGAAGTCATCTGACATGTTATCCTACTCGTATACTACACAGCTTGGACATTCTTAAAATGTTAATTTATGCTCCGTTTTCATACTGGTACTGTGATGAATGTATAGATTGAATTGGAGATATGCTACTGTCACACTTGTTTGAACAAACATCACATTTTATACTGTAAATTAAGAGGAGGAATGAAACCACAGTCTCTAGCCTATCTATAGACTACTAGAAATAATGTTCAATACAATCAAATTTCCCAACTCCTGCTTGGTACAAACTATTAAAACTATTAAAATTAGATAAATCATAATTTCATGTAGATTCAGTAAAATGACGCATAATGTTATGATAGATATCGTTTAAATCTATAATCCGGTAGCAAAAATAATTGCCGGGACTGGGGTTCGAACCTGAGACCTCATGATTCGCAGACCAAGATTCTATCCACGCAGCCAGTACAGCCACAGAAATTTAGAGTACAAGACAGTTACATATTTTCACCTGCTAGTAATAATATGGAAGTATTTTTTTTATGCTCCTTTAATACTTTGCTTTTTTTTGATAATGTTCCTGCATGGAATTGAGTTTTAAATAAGTTATGAATACACCTACTTGACAGTAAAGGGAATTCCTATAGTGTGTCCATGAAAGGCTAGCTCAGTTCCCGTATAAAAACATCGATATATATTACATTGATCACTGCATTACCGCAATGTGGGTTAATATCTGAATAGCCATTGTGCAGAAACATAATGCCGGCTTTGCTGACTAGTTGCAATGGTTCATATTAAAGCATATCATCATTTAAATACTGATACGAAGACTTTTAACATGTGGTTTGTGTTTCAATCAGTTGACACCAGAGTTCGCATGAGTGTTTACCGTTCAGTATGAAAGTGTTGAGGAAAGTTACTCGGTGAGTGGATGCCCATCACTTTTATTCAGAGATTGAAAAAAAGACTCTTAATAAATCATAATTGTTTTCAGCAAATATGATATAATGAATATTTTTACACCACAGAACGACAACTTGAAGATGAATTATGTAGAAATATCTGTAATGGCTCCTCCAAACCTTTAAGTAATCCGCTTGAGATATACATTCCACATGGTACCACTGCCAGCTGGATCTAGTTGGCAGTGTGTCTTACACAGTTCCGTCCGATCCACTTCCGTTCCTTTCTCAAAAACACTCCCACAAAAATATCCAGCAACCGAGTGGAAAGATGTTACACATCAAAAATTAGAGTTTTATTTAAAGAAATACAGTAGACCCCCTCTCGTCCGCCCTCGGCTATTCCGCCACTCCGTTTGATCCCACTGTGCTTGAGCTGAACTTGCCCCGACTTGTAGCGGTGACTCACTACCCGTCGTGCCATTGTTTTTTACAGGTATTGTTGTTATCGCTTGTCCGTTTTAGTGCTCCGTCACCTCTCGTATCGTTCCTGTCGTTGTCTTTGTTAGGTACAGTACGTACTGCACTGTGAAGTTTTTAGTGCTCACTGTTCGTTGGTTTTACGGCATTGTTCTTCTGTGTTCGTTACAGTACTGTACAGTAATTTGCTTAGTGTACATTGTGTGTACTGTACAGTTGTGTGTGTGTTTTTTTTTTACATGTCAGGAGTGAAATATAATCATGTTACTTTTTCATTAAATTATAAATTAGCAGTGCTATGAAGACTGGACAAAGGGGAATCACTCCAAAAATCGCCAATTAACTCAATGTAGGCATTACGACAATAAGATTGGAGAATAAATTCGAAATACGAGGGGAGATCAAATATAGACGGGATTTTTTTTTTTTTACATTTATTGCATCAATCAAAAAATATACACATATCGAGATCACTTTTCTACATAGTGTCCTGCCTTCGACACACATTTTCTCCATTGGATCGTTAAGTTTTTAATGGTGTCCTGGTAGAAAGAAGATGGACGTGTAAGGAGCCACTTGCGTACAAACTATTCTACACTTGCATCATCATCGAACCGTTGTCCTCCTAGGTCCTGTTTAAGTGGTCCAAACAAATGGTAGTCACAAGGCGATAAATCTGGACTGTAGGGAGGGTGTTCCAAAAGTGTCCAATGAATTTCCTCCAGTTTTTCCCGCGTTAAAGCGGCAGTATGCGGCCTTGCATTGTCGTGGAGAAGAATAACAATTTTCTGAAATCGAGCTCATCTCAGATGATGGTTTGAACACTTCCGTAACTTATTCCTACGGCTAACACAATTTACAAAATTTTTATTCACCGATCTTCTTCAATAATGTCACGAATGGCAACAATGTTGTCTGCAGTGATGCTTGTCCGCGGTCTCCTTTCATGAGGTTAATTTTCCACTGTTTCTCTTCCTGCCACAAATTTTTTAGCCCACTCATACACTCGAGTCTGCGAAAGTGTTTCTTTCCCAAACTGTGCGCGGAGCCGTATCAAAATTTCGGTAGGTTTGGTGCCCTCTTTTGCGAAAAATCTGATAATGATGCAATGCGCAACAGACACGTGCACTCTTGCTCACTCAGAGCATACAGAAGCAGCCCAGCTCCCTGCCGTGCGTGTGTACGCGAACCCCTTCTTCAGACACTCCCACCAACATTCTGGCAAAACCCCGCCTTAGATTTGTTGCTAACAGCGGCGGTACATTCAAATTCCCGTTTATATTTGATCCGCCCTCGTACATAGGAAATATACAGTGACGATAGATGTTGAAAATGCTCTTAAAATCGCAAAACATTGAAAGAGCCTAAACTTGAACTGCTTGACAATGCATTGTGGATGTGGCTCTACCAAGAAAGAAGGAAATTAACCCAGATATCTTGAGTTCAGATATTGTTTAGTTCAATGTAAATCTGTATTTCTGTACTTTCTGATAATCCAACCTTTTTTGCGATCCGACCATCCCCTCAGCCCCCAAGGTGAAGGATTACAGGGGTTGTGATGTAGTAAGTTTAGATATTCAACATTTTGACAACAAACCCACACAAATTTATGATTTTGTTTCATATTAGTCTACTGTACTTTAATATTAACCTTTTTATTGATATGATTAGGAGCCTGGTATGGAGTAGGGATGTCCCTCAAAATTCAGCAAAAGAGTTATATATAAGACGTACTATGTTCCAATCCTGACTTATGAATCAGAGACCTGGGTTATGATAGGAAGGGAGCGAAGCAGAATACAGGCTAGTGAGATGAAATTCTTGAGAAACAGTATTGGAGTGACAAAGGTGGACAGGTTAAGAAATGAGAAGATCAGAGAATTAGTCAAGGAGGGAGCATTACAGGATAGGATAGTGGAATCAAGGCTCAAATGGCATGGGCATGTTAAGCGAATGGATGGGAGGAGGATACCCAGGAAGATACACGAGATGAAAATAGAGAGGAAAAGACCAAGAGATAAGTGGCTGAAGGGTGTAGAAAGGAGATGACTGGACCTAGGTGGTGATGGAGAGATGTGGGAGGACAGAAGACGGTGGGGAGGCTTATGTTCCAAACAGACCCAGCCAGTGGCTGGAAACTGTGCAAGATGATGATTGATATGATTTGAATTATTCATTGTATTGAAGTGAAACTGTTGGTTCAGCAGGAAGTATTTGAAACGTGGTGTTACAGGAGAATGATGAAGATCAGATGGGTAGATAAAGTAACAAATGATGAGGTATTAAGACAAGTGGGGGAGGAAAGATGTTTCTGGTGAATGATAATGAAGGGATAGGTTGGTAGGGCAGAACCTAAGGTACCCAAGAATAGCAAACTTAGTTATGGAAGAAAGGGTCAAGGACAAGGGCTGTTAGAATATGTTAAACAGATTGCCTCATATGTAAGGTGTGGTAGCTATGTACGGTAGAGATTAAACAATTAGCTCTCAGGACAGGGAATCATGGAGTGTTGCATCAAACCAGTACCGGTATTTATTTATCGTATGGCTTTTGTGCCGGGAGCGTTCGAGGACATGTTCGGCTCGCCTGAGTCTGTAACAGTTTCCAGCGGACACCCTTAGGGTGAGCTACAAGTTCTGTTCAATTTCAAGTAGTTCCAACCTTCGCCACCAGATATCAGTGATACCTCTGGTGAACGTTGGAACTTTGATAGAGCGTTCCAACGAAACCTAACCTAACAATTTAGCTTCACACAAGTTTAGTCTGTGGAAGGATCTTTTACATGCCATAAATCTATGACATGGGACCGCCGGCTTTACTTCCCCTCCGAAGGAAGGCATACTGAAGGATTTTTAACGCTCTTAAAAAATCCGACGACTTTGGCCGGGTTTGAACCTGCTATCTTGGGCACAGCAGTTCAGCATGCTACCAACTAGCCACCGAAGCCGCTATCAAACCAGTTAAAAGACTGAAGACACACCGAAGTTCCTGAACATTAACTCACCAGTGCGACGCTGTATGAAGAGTTGTTGTTGCAAGGGTAGAGTGGCGGCTGGTCCAGCCGACGAAACTCCTGGACTCTCACTCTGACATGCACTATCTCTCCTGTCTCCACAAACACACTCTCCACCCTCTCCGTCGACTCCTTACCGTTCTCTGAAACATGTCAATTGTGATCACTTTTGTTCGACTCCTGGTTAATGTGTGGGAGATTTGCAAAATACATCCCTGAAAGAAAACCAAGTTATAACCCATTTGTATAATACTTGGGGATGAGGCGGGGTTAAGAGAAAGCCTAATTACGAATGTACTCTCACCCAGTCCAGAGTTCAGGAGCCTTAGGAATGTGCTCTCACTTCAGAAACATTAGGAATGCACTCTCACGTCAGGAGCCTAAGGAATGCACACTCACTTCAGAAGCTTTAGGAATGCACTCTCACTTCAGAAGCCTTAGGAATGCATTCTCACTTCAGAAGCCTTAAGAATGCACTCTCACTTCAGAAACCTTAGGAAAGCACTCTCACTTCAGGAGCCTTAGGAATGCACTCTCACTTCAGAAACCTTAGGAATGCACTCTCACTTCAAAAGCCTTAGGAATGCACTCTCACTTCAGAAGCCTTAGGAATGCACTCTCACTTCAGAAGCCTTAGGAATGCACTCTCATTTCAGGAGCCTTAGGAATGCACTCTCACTTCAAAAGCCTTAGGAATGCACTCTCACTTCAGAAGCCTTAGGAATGCACTCTCATTTCAGGAGCCTTAGGAATGCACTCTCACTTCAGAAGCCTTAGGAATGCACTCTCACTTCAGAAGCCTTAGGAATGCACTCTCATTTCAGGAGCCTTAGGAATGCACTCTCACTTCAGAAGCCTTATGAATGTGCTCTCACTTCAGAAGCCTTAGGAATGCACTCTCACTTCAGAAGTCTTAGGAATGCACTCTCACTTCAGAAACCTTAGGAGAGCACTCTCACTTCAGAAGCCTTAGGAATGCATTCTCACTTCAGGAGCCTTAGGAATGCATCCTCACTTCAGAAGCCTTAGGAATGTGCCCTCACTTCAGAAGCCTTAGGAATCTACCTCGCAGCGTAGCTTTGCTCGTTAAGTCGTGCACCACGGCCGCGAGGGCAACGGCAACAAGTCCGTAGATCGCAGGTTCGATTACCGGCGCTGAGAGCGGCTTTCCTGAATGTGTTTCTTTTTCCGCACTACCTTCAGGCAAATGTTGGAATGGCACCTCCCTCATCCATGTCACTATTACAGTTATCACATACATACAGGTTATCAAACAAGTTCAACACACACCTAACTACACGGGGCTGATGACCAAGATGTACCAAGCCCTTAGAATAAATTAACAGCAACAACAACCCGCTCTCACCTGTCCAGACTTCAGAAGCTTCATGAATGTAGATGTTCCAACCAATGCTCGTGTCCTGGAAGTTGCAGTTCCAACAATTGTGGCGCAATAATATAGCATATCCTGAATCAATGCCAGAAGACTTCACCTGAACGACAGGCCTGAAGGTCTGGCATCGCCCAGCCATCAGGAAGTAAGTACTATTCTCGACAGACACGTCTGAAATACGAACAAATTAAATCAGTCAGAGGACATCTGATGTACTACACACGAATCGATAGCCCTTTTAGTAGACTATCACATCTTGCACTAACGTCCTCGGTGGTCTTGAAAGGTTACGTAAAAGGATTGCTGGAGTATGAAAGAAAATAAACATCGCTATCGTTTTACCCTCCAGGTTTGGCTTTTCCCACGGACTAAGCGAGGGATCCCACTTCTACCGCCACTGAGGGCAGTGTCCTGGAGCTTGAGACTCTGAGTCGGGGATACAACTGGGGTGTGTGACCAGCACTGCGCCCAGGCGGCCTCACCTGCAAAGCAAACAGTGGCCTGATGAAGGGATGGGAAGAGTGGGAGGGTTAGGCAAGGAAGTGGGAAGGAGGCGGTCGTGGCCTTACGGTAGGTACTGCACCCGAAATTTGAATGCTACATAATGAAAATGATGATATTTTTCGAGCCCCGTGATATAGTTTAACATGGCAATATAAATCCTGGAAATTGGCTCAAGCGAGCTTTGTTAGCGAACGCAGGCAGTGGGAGAAACCAGTCACGTGATCAGAGACACCCCCAGAATATTCTAGACCATTGGAAAGTGCCTAGCAACAAGGCATTACCGCGAAATATTACCAGTTAATTGTTATAAAATATATCATTGGATATATGCCTACAGCCAATGAGAGGAGGGTTTATGGAAACAGATATGGATTTTTACCTAGTTAAGGTGATTAACTACTCCATTTAAGCCCTATGTATCAATTTTATTCCATTGAAATCATCAAGAAAATTAAGAGAAGATATTAGCACTAGGTACTTTAAATGTCGCAAAAGAGAAGAAATTCACTGTAATAAGCTTTATTACAAGTGCGCGCCAATAACTGCGCGGGACCAACAATGGCGTCGAATTTCAGGCGAGATAGAGTGGGACGGCTTGAAGAAGCGTTCTTATCTCCACTGACTTTGAAGGCACAAGACGTGTTACCCGGGGTAGTTCATTCCCCTAGACACTATACCGAGTGCGGTACTACGCTACTCGAGAGACAGCGCCGAACGCGGCCAATAGTTAGTGAGAGGCTCGCTGAAACTAGGTGAAGTTTAGCGAAGGAATACAAGCAGGGGCGGCGCGAGATATAAGCGAACTACGCGGTCGCGGGTGGCGCCGTGAGACGGGGGGCGCCGCGGCGCGGCGAAATATCCAGTTAGGGGCGCCCGGAGCTAGTTTGTCATGTTGTTAACATTACGAATTCTAATTTTTACAACATTAACAAACTGTAATGTTTACATTATAAACAACGTAACCAGATAACATAACCATTCTGTTTATGTTTCATCTTTTCACTTTTACTTTATTATTTCACTAACAAACAAAATTAAATAATGTTTGAAAAATCCAGCATAACCATTTTAAAGAGTCGTCGTTTTACGGGTGATGATACTTATGAAACAAACTTAGAGCTATTACGGAGTGCCTGGAGCCGTATGACCGCTCGCCATTCACGAAAGGGAGAACACCCCTTCCACTAATGACTTCGACTCGTCCGCGTGACTCTTGTCTTTATCCGCTCATTGTCAGTATTGTGAGCTAGCTGACAGCTTTCACTCATCGTTGTAGTGTGTTGATGTGTTGACGTAAGCTGCACTGTGTTATTGCCCCTTCTTACATGAGGAGATGATTTTTTAGACACACGGAATGTCCAGTAATAAAAAGCCATCAGGTGCATTTCACCGTAAAAGGAAGTTGCAGCATTCTAAAGAAGATGAGAAGCAATATAAAACGCTGAAGAGGTTTTTTGCGCCTTCGACTTCATCGTCATGTGCAAAAATGATCGACGAAACAACTATGTTAACTGAATCGAATCGAATCGAGCCCAGCGCGCAAAGTCAGCCAGCTGATTTTGCGTGAAATTATAGCCTTTCGGCCCGAAGGCCTTTAGAGCTATATCCCTAATACGAGTGACCTGACAGCATTGGTTAGGGGTGTTGGGTGAATATCATTTTGATTCTTAATTAGCCAGGATATGACTAAGTGCACTAAGGCACTGAAAAATACTTAATATGGAAGATAAGAAATAGGATAGACAGTTCTTATGAAATAAGAGAATGAAAGGAAAGAAATCTGGTTAGCTATAGTAGCTGAAAGTTGAGTTATAGAGTTTACTCAATGATCATTCGGGGGCGCTTATGACGGCACCTCGTGGCTTGGTAATCGCCCAACCTGTTTATAAGAGGGTTGGTGCTTCTTGTACTTGATTTGTAAAGGTTGACTGCCTGCTTCCTAATCCTCTGACTGATGGTCTCGAGGTGATAGTCCTGGTGTAGTTGGGTGTTACGTACGTACCAAGGGGCGCCTGATATCGTACGCAAGGCCCCGTTCTGAATAACCTGAAGTTTCTTGATTGAAATGGGGGCTGCGAACCCCCATGCTGGACAGCCATACTCCATGACTGGTCGCACTATAGTGCTGTATGCGAGTTGCTTGCTAAATACATCAGGGGCCTTAATAAAGGCCAGAGCTTAATCCATTCATAACGATGAGGATGACGACAAGTTACCAATATCAGAGCTGCCTGGACCATCAATGAGTGAAGAATCCCTCAAAAAAGTAAGTGTAAATGTAAATAATTGTCAGTTATATATTTTTGCTAATGACTCTAAATGCCTAAATTAATTTAATCTAAATTGATGAGCATTTGTACAAACAATTTACCCTTATAACGTAAATTATAATAATACGAGGCACGTCCAGAAAGTAAGTTCCGTTTGGTAATAAAATTAAATTGTGTACAGATACAGAAAAATTATTTATTGCACAACATTCTACACCTCTTAAACTACTTTTCCACATAACTGCCGAACTTTTTCAGGCATTTGTCATAGCGTGGCACAAGTTTTTGGATACCTTTTTCATAGAAGTTTGCCGCCGACCGTAAACGAGAGTGAAGACGCCCCTGTAAGATATCCTACCGTTTGGCCACCACTGTTAGGCAAATTGCGTGCTTACCAGGAGAACTGCGTATGTTTAGGAGTTCTCCTGACCAAGAATTTCCTGTGGACCTTAAAGGTAGGCGATTTTCCTCAAAGCATTACACAAGGAAGCTTGCATTGGAGAGCAAGTCCGCAGGATTTGCTCTCCGTTACAAAGCTCCATATTGAAAAACGCAGTTTTTTGTTTTGCTTGCAATCTTTTTCAAAATGATAATGCTCTTCTTGCTGGTGGCCAAGGGTATTCTGACTGGCAAAACTTGAGCAAAACTTTGACCAGTCATGAGAAATCCCCTATTCATATTCAAAACTGCAAATGTTGGCGCGAACTCTCTTTACGTTTACGTTTAAAAAAACATTGTCGAGGAAAATGAAAGACTTATTCGTGCTCAAACTGAACATTGGAATTAAGTTCTAAAACGCCCACTATGTATTGTACAATTTTTGGAAACTCAAGGATTGGCATTTAGAGGGGAAAAAGACACCCTATTTGAACGTAATAATGTAAATTTCTTAAAGCTGAAGATGTGAGAAGAATAAGTTCAAAAGAAAAACACGTACACTACTTGAACAAGAGTATCCAAAAAGAGCTTGTTAGTTTCTTGTCGGCCAAGATTCAAGCTAACATTTTACAACAGATACAGCAAGCAACGTACTATTCTATTGTATTAGACTGTACTCCAGACATTAGCCACGCCGAGCAAATGACTCTTGTAAGATTTGTAAAAATGTTAGCAAATGAGGATATTTCAATTAAGGAACATTTTTTGGAGTTTGTTCCCATTATAGATTCTTCAGGTGAAGGCCTCACAGAGGTATTGATCAAACAGAAGCACGAGGCATTCCTTTAAAAGCCATGAGAGGCCAGGGGTACGACAATGGTTCCGCAATGAAAGGAAAACACGTTGGAGTGCAGAAGATAATCCTAGAGCTTTTTATGTACCGTGTGGGAACCACTCCTTGAACTTGGTCATTAATGATGCAGCCCTGTCGTGCAACATTGCTGTGGACTGTTTTAGCACTATACAAGATTTTTTTTTCCAGTTCTACTCAAAGATGGAATATTTTGCTGAAACATGTTTCAAGTCTGACAGTATAACCACTCTGTAATACTAGATGGGAAAGTAGAATTGAGGCATTGTTGCCGTTAAGTTACCACATTGAAGAAGTATATGATGCCATATATGAAGCTTCTTAAGATCAGGAAATAGATGCATTTGGTAGGAACACTGCCTTAGGACTAAAACAAACTGCAAAACTTCAAGTTTCTATGCTGCCTAGGGACATGGCATGAGATCCTGCATAAAACCAATATGGTTAGTAAACTGTTGCAAAAAGTCACAAATGACCTACAAAGTTCAATGGATCTCATATAAAGTGTAAAATCATTTCTGGAAAAGATGAAATCAGATCAAGGACTAAACAGCATTATTACAGATGCAAAAGAACTTGCAGAAAAATCGAAGTTGATGCTAACTTTGAAAAAGAACCCCTACTTCGGCCAAGAAAAGTATTAAAAAAAAACAATTCTCTTATGAGAGCGAGGATGAAGCTGTACGTTCTGGAAAAAATGCATTTAAAGTTAACTTCTTCTTTGTCGTACTTGACACACCAATAGCCTCATTATGGGAGAGATTTGAGCTAATGGAACACCATAGTGAAAGTTTCAAATTTCGTTATGACATTGCTAGCTTCGAGAAGAATTTGAACGAACAAGAGTTGAAGAAATCCTGTAAGCACCTTCCAACCGTCTTGAGTGATGGAGGAGTCTGTGATGTGAACGGAGATGATCTGTTCGAAGAAATGCAAATTTTTTCACCAGCTGGAGCCTTGTCTTTTATAACCAAACGAGGTTAGGTGGACATTTTTCCAAATGTTTTTGTTGATAACACTCCCGGTATCAGTGGCCAGCAGAGAAAGAAGTTTTTCGAAGTTAAAACTTATAAAAACATACTTGCGATCAACTTTAAGCCAAGAGCACTTGAGTGAACTAGCTACTTTGGCCATTGAAAATGATTTGTAAAATGAAATGGAAATAGATATGATGCTGAATGAGTTTTCTAAAGTGAAAGCCAGGAAAATCTCGTTTTATTTTTAAAAGATTACAACAGTGTGCAAAAAAATCAACAGTAATTGTCATTCTATGTAATAATAATGACCTGTAAATAAATGTTTGGTTTTAAGTTATTTTTTGTGTACCCCTTTGCCTTTTACCTCTTGGCCATAATATAACACCTTTAGTAAAAATAGTAAAGGTACTTTGATGAGTATAGTGGGGGGGGGGATGGGCGCCAAAATGATCTTTGCTTACACTACAAAAAGACCTAGGGCCGGCACTGAATACAAGTCAATAGCGAACAAGTGTTCTACTTTTCTGAAAGCAAACTGTATACTGTACATTATGTACATTTAGTTACAAGGCTACAGTATAAGAAGATTTTGAGTGGATTAATTGAGAAATTAGACAGTTATAGGATAATTTGTGTTGTCAGAGAAAGTTGCTTATCTCAACACAGGAAGAATCATTTTAGAGCAGCGAGACTACAGCATAGTCAAGTCCAAGTTGCGGAAATAAGTGGTTAAATGATATTGTATGAACATTGAGACTTTGTTTCATTGGAACACTATGATGGCTACAAACATTTATAAAGTGGAATTGGTTTGTAACACTTTGATTATGAGTGAGATGATGGATTAAGACTATTACGCGAGTGGGATATGTCGATACAGAGTTGTGAATAGCAACATGGAACAACGTTAATTAACAACGAGAATGTGTATAACATCTAGAATTATATAATGCCGAGACAACATGATACAATGTGTACACTTCCATCCAGTACATTTAATGTACTTTCATGTACATTAATTCTCGACTATGAGAAAATATAATCTTTCATTGACCAACCAAAATGAACATTAACATCTATGATAGTGATCGATGTACAACTTACACATTTATTTGTAACGATGAAACTATTAGAGCAGACGCAAGAAAAGCTTGCCGAAACTCAACGATGCGCAGAGACCAATATAAATCGGCGTATTTTAATGCTCATTGCGGGGCTCCTGTGTGTCCCCCGAATGCTGATTACCGGGCTCACTGCACACTCCATTCTTCAACAACGCGGCCCGCTCTGAGACGCGGTCTACGGCTGTAAACCAAGCGTAAACCCAGTCACAGTTCAGCCTGCCAAGCCTGGGCAGACGATCTGTTCAGAACTGATGCTAGCGAGCTACTGCCACGAAGTGGGAAGGGCGTTGTATGCCATTACCGAGCACACCCGAACCTCCGAACATGGCCGAAGATCTGCGCAGCATTCTTCGGCAAGCTTTCCTTGCGTCTCCTCTACGAATATATTGCTCGATAATGATGGAGGACTTTCGAGAGAATGTCGGCGATTGAAGAATCACCAACGGGGAGACAGAAGATAGAAGATACTACGCCAGATGATTGTTCGAGATGGAATCCATGTTCGAGGAACGAGGTTCGACGTCCGGAGGAGACGAGTAAGCCGGGAAGGAAATCTTTCTGTTCCCGAGGTCGCTGTTCTTATCCACTGGCGTGGAGCGGATTTGGTTTCAACAATTCGTACCTGGGAGATGATCCAGCTAGGTATTTTTGAATACCTGATAATGAACTTCAATTGTCTTCAAGACAAAGGTAGAAATGTTTTACATTATTTAGTAGTTTGAGTATTTATGACGGCATTTGTGAACAATTCTCCATATTTAATTCATGTATTTTCACTTCGATGTTTATTAAGTTTTATTCTACAAGATCGTATAGGATGATGATCAGATCATTGGTCATCTATACTTGGAAACTTTAATGATTCAGTTTCTGAACTGAAATCAGTTGTTTGAGAACTTTATTTTCCATTGGGAACATCTTTAAAGACGTTATTATTCGACGATTTTCGATTTTTAATTCAAGATTTCAGACATTTTGTCTTTGATATTTTAGTAAATTCATTTTGTTTAAAATGAATTGGGCACTCTGTTTGTAAGAAGAATTCATAGTTAGGAGAAGAGATCTACGCGTGATATATAGTGAAATATCACCAAAATACTATAAACATTTCATCGATCCGGCAAGTTATATTCGTTATGATTACGACGTGAAGTCAAACATTTATGAACATTTTTTGTGTAGAATGAAGTTAGATTCAGTCGATGACAAACCTAATTTGAGTTGAAGGAAGGCTTTGCTCTTCATTAAATGTAAATTATATGAGACATATCTTTTGAAAGGTAATTCATCCGACTATAGGAGAGTTAGATAAAATCTCATCCAGTCGTGATTGATCCTAATTGGACGCTGAAATAACACGAGTTGTTATTAATACACAAATGTAACACTACGTTATTTGTCAATGTAGTATTGCAGCCGTGTACATTTGTAGAAATGACCAGTATGAAGAAACATGTGTATTTATTTTTATTAAATGTATAGAGACATGGTATTTTATATCGGAGTAACCTCGATTAGTAAACCTCGAAGATCTTTCAATATAATCGTTTGAGAACGATAAGTGTATTAGTAGAAGAGATATTGCTGTTCACATGTAAGCAGTGGATTGTAACAACGATAAAATCAATGCTAGAAGGAAGTTATGCAAGTACTATGGAACAATTGTTGGGAACAATTGAGATGATGTCATTTAAGTTATGTATTGGAGATATACGAGAGTTTCTTGCCGTATATAGATGTTTGTGAAATACGAGGGTGGTTCCGTATTAATTGTATTGAAACACTGCTGTATGAGTAGTGAAAGCATTGTTGTATATTAGTAGAGTTATGGAAGACTCCTAAATGTGATGAGATATGCGACATGAATGTCGTGGGAAGGCGGAACTTCGTTGAGAAAAGTTATATTATCCTTGTCCACTAAACAATTATTAATTTATATTAAACCTGGAATTGTAACAATAATATGAACTAATCTTTGCTGATCGGTCATATTTAAACCGATGATGACTATTAACATGATTTTGACATTAATTAGTATAGCATTTGTATATTGAAAAGTATAGAAGAAGAGAACTATACTGAAGAAAGAGTTGATAATTATATTAACGAAGTCATATCGCTAAAGAATGATATTTTGAAACGATAGACACGTGTAGATAGTGTATGTAAATATTTTCATTTGTTTAAATTGAGGGTTTTCATTATTTATAATAATTAATAGTTCTAAATATTTTTGATATTGATAATAGTTAGGAAGAGCGAATGTTGTTAATGTGAGTGTTTGATATCAGCTATGAATCTTGTGTGTATGGAGGCTTCGTCGGTCATGAACGACGGAAGCGAATGTTAGTAAGAATATTTTGAAGTAGGGATGTGTTTAAATGAGAAACGACTTTAATAGAGACAGTCTTGTAATGTAATTGTATGAAAATACGAGATGTTTCATTGGGTTTCATTTTACGTATTTTGTGTGCCAAGAGCGGAGACTATGCCAGGTGGCAAGCGAGCACGTCCCGTTAGTAGCAAGGTCGATGAATAAATGAGTAGAGTTATTGCAGCTGTATGTGTGGAAGGGTCTGACGACTTAGTCACAGCTATTATATAATAACCAGTTCAGATATGTAGGAGGCACGCGCGAGAGAATGTAAACAACTTTAAACGGAATGCCTGCCTCAATGAAGTGCCAGTAAAATGTTTTGATTGTTTTATAATTTTGTAGATGGCAGAATCTTTTCATTTTTAACCAGATATGTTAGCGTGTGTGTAAGAAGTTTTGACAGTTTCAGTGGCGTGAATGAATAACTATATTAGGGTGTTATTTTGTTATTAATTGTTATTTAGTTTTTATTAATAAATTTATATGTTTATACGTCTTGTTTCGTGTACCTTAATTATTCTATAAGAGGAGACGTGTTATGGAACAGCCTAAAATAGATAGGATGTCTATTTCTATCCAACAAAGCCCCGAGAGATGAAGGTAAGTTTTGCACTCTACCGTATAAAGCTAGTTTGTTTTTATCCATAACATGTTCCGAACCTACTGTGTATAATCCCGAAGAGCTCGTTGGCGTGATTGTGATAGTTCATTAAGCCGGGACTTTCACTATTTTATAATCCAGCTGTGCTTAGGATGACCAACGAGTACCTTCTCGATTTTTACGGGTACATCCCGGCATTTTGTCTGAATACGAAGTGGGAAATCACGGAAAACCACTTCGAGGATGGCTGAGGTGGGAATCGAACCCTCTCTACTCATTTGGACCACCCGAGGCTGAGTAGACCCCGTTCCAGCCCTCATTCCACTTTTCAAATTGCGTGGCAGAGCCGGAAATCCAACCGCGGACCTCCGGGGTGGCAGCTAATCACGTTGACCACTACGCAACGGAGGCGACCCGAAAATAACAATATGGTACAGTATTGCAGAAACTAAATTCTGACAGTGAATCTCTAAAGCGCCACGTTAGGCCATGGGGCCAAGCTCTCTGCGGACTTGGTAGACGTGGGTTCGAGCCCCACCATCGGCCGTCCTTGAAATGGTTCTCCGTGGTTTCCCCATTTTCAACTCCAGGCAAATGCAGGGACGGTAGTTTCATTCATCTCCATTCATTTCAACTCTCATTAATTTCTCTCATGAGGTTGGCATCAGGAAGGGCATCCAGCCGTAAAAACCATCCGCCACATTGACCTTCATCGCATCTCATACCCGATCCCATTGAAAACGCGAATAATAATGGGTAGACATACATACATGCATTGCAGAATCAAAATATAGATTAATGCAGGGTCGAATCCTGGCGCAGTCACAATCACTGGGAAAAACTGCACTTCTGTAGTCTATGAATTAATTAGGGAAGTTTCATAGACTAGAGCAGTTTTTCCCAGTGATTGTTTGCTGCTGAAAATGAAGTGTACTTCCAGTGTTTTAGCTTTCTTTGTAATCATTATAAGGTTTTTTTTATAACGTGCAACAATCACATAATATGTTTACATCACATTTCATCCATATTATCCATTTTTCATCAATTTTAATGTCACAATGACTGGCCATTAATTGTACTAGATAATAATAATAACAATAATAATAATAATAATGGCGGTGGCAAGCTGTACAGCCCTTGATTTTGAGCTCCTCGCATTTCCACTTTTTATATAAGTTTTACACGTTTATATGGTTAGTTTATGATTTCTACGGTGACTTTTAAGGATTCTTGTCTAAAACAAGTGTGTGTTATAGTGCCTGTGGATATATCAACGTCATAGTCATCAAAATACAACTGCAATGTGTTTGTTTACATTCATGCCGTGGTTGCTACATCGTTAGTTACAGTGCCATATAACCCCAAATGCCTTCTCAAAATGGGTTATGTACGGTGTTTTGTGTGTAATTGGGATGTTTCAAGCCCATTTATTATATTAGTCATATAATGTGTGGAGGTAATCGGATTGTTTTCGTGTTAATATTACGAAAGATGAAGTGTACATCTGCTTAACCTACAAAATTAGGTTACACGTATTTGCTACATATATTCGTGTAAGTACAGTATTCCTTCTCTGCTGCACTTAAATGACGCCCACTGTTGTAATATAAGCAATATCCCTGCAAGATAATTATACCGTATAGCTTATCTAATGTGAGTTGTGAGAAATCTGTAATGGCAAGGTATGTGCTAACCAGAAATGACGAGATATACTAAATGGGGTAGGCAGGACTCCTCAGCCGTGGTGAAGGCAACCTGCCTAGGGGAGGGAAAACCCTGATAACAAACCTTAACTGCAGTGTCTGATCCGTAGCGGGCGGCTGCAAACAGCGTCTGTTCTCCATGTTAGGAGCGGCTGAAGATGAACACCTGGCTGTAGGTTAAAAAGGCACCCACCCATAATATGGAGAAAATACATTTAAAAATTAATGAAAGGCCGCTGGCTGAGGTTCGTCAGGGCATGTCTAGAGCCGGCGATGGACATGACAGCAAGCGAGACGTCGGTGGCAGGGTGCTGATGAGGCGGGCTCCTGTCGCACAAGAAGATACAGCCCAACAACTACAACAAAGCCAACCAACGTCAAGTGCTTTGCCTGCTGAAAGTGCTGTGCCAGAACCACTTCCGGCACTCACCCAAGCAGGCCTGCCAAGAAAGCGCTTAAAATGGTCAATCGCAATGAACGAGACCATAATGCGCATTTATTATAAGGTGACTCGCATTGCAACAGAACTAACTGGATATAGGCAGAAATTATTCAAGGAGTTCCATGAAGCATACCCCGAACTACGTGTGACTGAACAGAGAGTGGCGGACCAATATAGGGCGATAGTCCGTAATAATTTAGTGCCAGAAGCAAGACTGAATACAATCAAGCAGGAGGTCAGAAGAGTGTTTGATTGTGATCAAGGAACTAATCTGGAGGGTGAATTAGCACAAGAGCTCCATGAGCAGGAACAACATCAAGAAGAACACAATGAGCCAGTCAGTGGCATACAGCCGGATACACGTCATGAAGATGAGTCACATACCAAGATCTTAGCAGATGAAATGATGACGGCAATGGCTCAGTTCAATGGAACAGACGCAATGCATAGACCTGCCTTGCCTCGAGTGAATTCGTCTAGGAAGGTATCAATAATTTTAAGTATCATGAATCAAGCTATCCTACCCAAACACTTGATAGATGTGAATGACTTAGAATCTCTTCATACTGTTTTGTACTGTGGATCCGTCACAGTTATCAGAACTATGGGCATCCAACTGAGAGAAAGGAATAATTTCTGCAGTAAGAAATGTGCTCCTGTTACTCCTAAGTGGGAAAGACGTCTGATAGGCAATATTGACAAATTGCGAACATATATTGGCCGTTTGACTGAGTTTATCAGAGGAACGCACACAAGAAGACTGGTGAGACTCTGTAAGGCAATAATGAGGCGGTCCAAAATCCACACCGACCGAGATGATCCAAACACAAAAGCCAAACAGTGTTTAGATACACTCAAACAGAAACTTACGTTGGTAGCGAACAGACTTTCCAGATACAGAGCCAGTAGGAAACGGAGACAGGACAACAACTTATTTGTCAAAGGCGAGAAGAAATTCTACAGAGCACTGAGCGAAAACAATGTATCCTCGAATGCTCCTTATCCAACAAGAGAAGAAATTGAAGAGTTTTGGAGCAATCAACTATCCAAAGCCACCAATTTTAACCCAGACTCCCATTGGGTTCAGGAAGTAACAGACATCTCTAAAGAATATAATTCGATGCAATATGATCCAATAACATCAACTGAAATTTCTTCCATCATTAAAGGTCTTCCTAACTGGAAAGCACCCGGTTTAGATCAGATACAGAATTACTGGTATAATAAATTCTGGTGCGTTTTCGATCTTCTGTCTACTGTGGTGAATGAAGTTGTTGCTCATCCACAGAAGATGCCAAATTTCCTTACACAAGGTGTAACACATCTACTTCCGAAAGACCCACAAAATATGCCAGATCCTGAAAAATACCACCCAATTACATGCCTTCACACGATGTATAAGATCATCACGTCCTGTCTTAGTAGGAGGATATATGCCCACTGTGAACAAAATAACATCCTAGCAATACAACAAAAAGGATGCACGAAAGGGTCCAAAGGGTGTAAAGAAATACTTATCATTGACTCGGTGGTTTCTAACCAGGCCTTTGCCAATAACAGAAATTTATTCACGGCATATATTGACTACAAGAAGGCCTATGATTCAGTGCCCCATGATTGGTTGATCCATATTTTGTCAGTGTATAAAATTGATCCTCAGATTATATATTTCTTGGAACACACCATGGCGACGTGGCGTACAGTAATGTGCCTTAGTACTACAAATGGCAGTATTGCAACCAGTATGACCCCAATTCACAAGGGAATATTCCAAGGAGACTCCTTGAGCCCATTATGGTTCTGTCTTGCGATGAATCCACTATCAAACCAACTTAATTCAACAAAATATGGCTTCAGCATCAAGAAGAACTCCAGGGAGCTTGTAAAGCTCAACCATCTCTTGTATATGGATGACCTAAAGCTATATGCTGCCACCAGAGCACAGCTAGAGTTTCTGTTGAAGATAGTGGAAACCTTCTCGCAGGATGTGAAAATGGAATTCGGGCTGGAGAAATGTAAAACGCTGAACGTTATGAAAGGCAAGCTGCAGGAAGGAATATATGAAACTGCTCAGGGCCAGCAGATTACAACAATGCTCACTAAGTATCTGGGAATGAAGGAAGCCCGACACATAGAACACTCAGTAGTGAAACAAGATCTGACGAAGGAATTTGTCAGAAGAATTAAGCTTGTTTGTAACACCAGCCTTAACAGTAAAAACTTGGTTAAGGCAATCAATGCGTATGCTGTCCCTATCTTTAGTTACTCGTTTGGGGTCATCAAGTGGAGTAAAACTGACATTGCAAGTCTAGAACAGAAAATTAGAACATCACTGACCAAATCACGAAAACACCATCCCAGGACATCTGTGGAGCGAGTCATGTTACCGAGACATATGGGTGGGAGAGGAATTGTTGATATACACAACCAAGTAGCTCGACAGATCTATGAGCTAAGAAAATACTTCTGTTCGGTATCGAACCATTCGATACTGCACAAGGCTGTCACAGAAGCAGATGATTCAACTCCACTACTCTTAAGTCAGGAAGAGACTCAAAATCAGGTGCGCAGTGATTTGGATAGATTCAATGCCTGGTTGTCCAAGCCACTACACGGAAGACATCCCAATGAAGTCATCCAATCTCACGTCGACAAGCTAGCGTCGAACTTTTGGTTGATTTCTGGGCAGATGTTTCCTGAAACAGAAGGCTTTATGATGGCTATTCAGGACCAGGTTGTCCCCACGAGGAAACTACCTTAAGTACATTATCAAGGATGCATCTGTGCAAGATGACCATTGCAGATACGGTTGCCCAACATCGGAGACTGTTCAGCATATTATATCAGGTTGTCGCCATTTTGCAGGGACAGAATATAGGAAGAGACATGATTTTGTTGCCAAGATAGTTCATCAAGAACTGGCTATACGCCTTCAACTGCTGACCCAAGAGAAAGTGCCGTACTATAAATATGCTCCTGAAAGTGTACTGGAAAATGACAGCGTTACGTTGAACTGGGATCGTACTGTGTTGACAGACCAGTCAGCTGTGTACAACAGACCTGATTTGGTTCTTGTTGACAAATGCATGAAGCACACTACCTTCATAGATGTGGCAATCCCAAACAGTGGCAACATGCTAACAAAGCATGTTGAAAAGCTGTCAAAATACACAGAGCTTTCAGAACTGATAAGGAAGCAATGCCACATGGCACAAGTCAGGACAGTTCCTATTATCATCTCCAGCACTGGCGTGATTCCCAACAACTTAAAGGAATCGCTCACTGAGTAGAAATTAGACCCTGGCCTTTACAAACTGATGCAGAAAACTGTCATACTTTCTACGTGTCGCGTGGTAAGGCTGTTCTTGGGCAATCAGGCATGAAGGAGTGGGGGAAAAGCGTAAAGCAACTAGCCTACTGAATGCAGTCACCAAGAATTTGCTCCTTATGATATATACGGTATCTGGGATTGTAAATGTTTTCTTTCCAGCTAATATGCTGAGAATGTGTAAGCGCATGCGCAAAATAAATAATAATAATAATAATAATAATAATAATAATAATAATATATAATATCGTATGGCCTCGGGTGCCGGGTGCAAGCTTTGTAATTTGACACCCAGAGGGTAGCTTGCATGTCAAATTTCGTTGTTCCTTGAATCACTATGAAAGTCAAGGAGGTTAGATATCTAATCTCCTTGAACACTATAGCGCTTTCTAGTAGAGAAATGAGGAACTTTGTGTTGGCGGAAACTCCCGAGATTAATTTTGCCATTATGAACACGGCCTACTGAATTAAAATGGGTTCTTTGACATGCCAACATCGTATAACATGCGTGTCGTATTTTTGCCGCCTTTCAAAAATCACTTACCACGGCCAGGAGCGAATATGCAAGCTTGGGGTTAGTAGACCGACACGCTATCCACTCACCACCGTGGCAAGCTATTGTACTAGATGATGAAGGGGCAGATTTTCAAAGAAAATATTAAGACTCGAAACATGTCCTAGTGTGTAAATAAACATTAAAGTACAGTATTGACTAGAAGGAACGTAAGTGTATTTTCAAATTTTAAACTATCATTTGTCAATACGGACCAAACATGAACAATGTTAACCCCAAAAATGTCCTGACTAGCCGTGAATATTATCGTGTTGGATGTCATTTAGTAATCTAAATTTAATGTTTTTCAGTCATTCAGCACGATTGTACCCGACTGTAATGGGTGGTTCCCTAATCCTGAACAACAATTACATCAGATTAATAAACACACTTGGATGACCGGTTTCGATCGTCAATCATGAGAAAATACACAGCCCAGGTACTTTAAAATATTCCACCTGTACCAATTTAGTTCCTACCTGGCATTCTATTTTCTTACGTTTCTTCCCTACCGACATAACCTTCGTCTTTGAAATGCTGATCTTCATACCGTACTCCCTACATTCCTGTTCAAGTTCAAACATGTTGGCTTGCAAGCTTTCGACGGAGTCTGTCGTCAGCATAGGCCAGACTACTTACCTGGTTTCCACGTAATTAAATCCCACCCAGCCCGTTTATGCCCTCCAGAAAATGGTCCATATATAAAATAAATAGCAGTCCCCATAAAAGCCAAACAAACAATGTTCAAATCTTACCTCCTGCCAATTATGACATAGACCTGTGTGTTATTGAAAAGAGACATCAGCAAATTGCAAGCATGTGAATTAAATTTTTACGATCGACTATGCAAAAAACAAGAAGAGACAAAATTACAAATAAGTGCATTAGGAATGACATGCAAGTGGCCTGTACGATGGAAGAAAGACTACGCATTGCACTGTTGAAATCGTTTGGGCATGTGCAGAGGATGGAGGAGAATAGAATCCCCAGACAGTACTTGGAAATGGCAATACCTGGACGGAGACCTGTTGGACGTCCAAGAAGGAGGTGGCTTGACCATGTAAATGCAGACCTGATCGAGAAAGGAACAACACTGCAGGATGAGGAAGAAGAGGAACTCTATAATGACAGGAACCGATGGAGGTATATTGTCCACAAAAATCCTACCCGGCCCTCTGGAAGGATACCCAGATGATGATGATGATACTCATGAGATATATTTAAAAGAAATTAAATAACAAACACACTGAATACAAAGTTGTTTTAGTCAAATAACACTGGAAGCTGTTCATTACGAGCACCTTCCTGCTATTTCTCCCATCTATTTGTCTCAGCAACCTCTAGCTTATGTATCAGATACCCTACTCTTACTTATCAAGCTGATGACACGATCAGCAACCACCACGCCATCGACTAATATAAGATATCCATGTTAATTCTATACCTTATTCCATATAAGTTGAGAGTCAATTACAACACGCCAGAGCCACGAAGAAGAGCTCTTACCTATACGAGCACACTACGGTTGGTTGGTTGGTTCCTTAGTTTAGAGGTTGCGACAACGCACGCATGTAGCCCCATGTACTTTGGGTGTGTGTAGAATTTGTCTGATAACCGGTGTTAATTGTGATGGCTGTATTAGTGTGTGTTATCTGTGATTCAGGTAGAAGGACTGCAGACGATTAATTTTTCAAGTAGTTTCTACTTTTGCTACCAAATGCTACCGTCCACGACATCTAGCTGCTGACGTGGCTACTAAATGGCATCGCAGTCAGTACCTGGCGGGGAACGTTGGAACGAATATAGCGTTATCAAACTAACCTACAAATTTTAAGTTCCACAAGTGTAGTTAGTGGAAGGTTCGTTTCATGCCATTTACTCTATGATATGGGGCCGCCGGCTTTACTTCCCCTCCAAAGGAAGGCATAATGAGGGATTTTTAACGCTCTTAAAAATCCGCACTCATTCCAGGTTCCGTATTGACCATGTTTACATGAAGTATAACACAATTTTCACTCGCCAAATCAATACTTTACTTTACTAAAAATACTATAGATACATATTTCGGAAACTTGACATGTTTCCTTCTTCAGCCCATATGTTGGTGTGAAACATCATATGACATCGAAATCCTAACCAAACATAAAAATACAGTTCGTACTTTCTCTCTTGTCATATGATGTTTCACACCAACATATGGGCTGAAGAAGGAAACATATCAAGTTTCCGAAACATGTATCTATAGTATTTTTAGTAAAGTAAAGTATTGATTTGGCGAGTGAAAATTGTGTTATACTTCTTAAAAAATCCGACGACTTCGGCCGGGTTTGAACCCGCGATCTTGGGCATAGAAGCTCAGCATGCTACCACCTACGCCACTGAAGCCGCTACGAGCCCACTACCTTCGATTGAAATATACTGCTCAAAAAAATTTAAGCACCACTTTTTTCAAAGGCCACCAAATTTGGAAAGTTGACTGCACAAGGTCGAAATCTCAGTATGACGTTTGCCCCGACGCCTACCAAGCACATGCTTCAGCACAACTCCCCAACTTGTGAAGTTTCGGGATAGCGCCCCCAAAACCAGCCCATTTTTGAAAGCCGTAAATTGAAGTTTGCGAAAAACGCTGTAGGACTTGTCGCAGGTTGCCAAAGCAGTCGAAAATGAATGAGTCTTGCTCTTAAGGTTCCATGAACACGTTGAAATAGTTACATTTGACGTTTGGGCATTTTCAACCCCCTTCATCATCCCCTAAACATGTACCATTGGGGGCGCCTGAGAAGGTACCGGATGTGTTTAATCACCTGAAAACCTGCACACCGTACTCAGTTGCTGATTGCAGTAAGTTCTTAAGGCCTCCGGCAATGTTCACCCCTCCTAACACCCTCAACTGGCAAGGGACCAAACCACCCCGTCTTGATTCACCCCTAAGGAAGGTTTAAAACGAGATTTTTATCAGTGCTGCTAATGGGGGGGTCTTCCCCTAACGTGTCAAAAGAAGACCTGCGCCTGTGTCGCCACCCCTTCCCTTGCTACCCCCTTTTGTATGATTTTTCGAATCAGGCCCTTTTTAGGGGCTGAAATGAGGTCTTAATCGCTGAAAGGGCTGTAAAGGTCCTTATAAGTAGTGGTGACACGAAATCAACCCCTTCCGATGTTTGATTGACATTCCATCCCCCAAAGTTGACATTTTTGCACCCTCAACCCTCCCTGTCTGGACGCGTAACGCGTCATGGCAGAGTTTTCAGAGTTGGATCAAAATGAAGCTTATGGCCTGAAATGGAGCCCAAAACAGCAGGTTGGATGGAAATTCATCGGTAGGGTGGGAAACGGGACCAAAAAGTTTTCAAAAAAAGTTAACAGCCTCTAGTAAGTACACCAATGCATAGGCAACCCACATCACGTCATTTTTCTCCCATTGCCAAACTTTGTAACCAATTGCCGATCATAGGCAACCCACACGCACGGACGTGATGTGGGTTGCCTATGCATGGGCGTACTTACTGTAGGCTGTACACTTTTTTGAAAAAATTTGGTCCCGTTTCCCAACCTACCGATGAATTCCTATCCAGCCTGCTGTTTTGGGCTCCATTGCAGGCCATAAGCTTCATTTTCATCCAACTCTGAAAACTCTGCCATGACGCATTACGCGCCCAGACAGGGAGGGTTGGGGGTGCAAAAATTTCGAATTTGGGGGACGGAATGTCAATCAACGATCGGAAGGGGTTGATTTCGTGTCACCACTACTTCTAAGGACCTTTACAGCCCTTTCAGCGATTAAGACGTCGTTTTAGCCCTTAAAAAGGGCCTGATTCGAAAAATCATACAAACGGGGGTTGCAGGGGAAGGGGTGGTGACAAAGGCACAGTTCCTTTTTTGAAACGTTAGGGGAAGACCCCCCCCCCCCCACCATTAGCAGCACTGATAAACATCTCGATTAAAACCTTCCTTAGGGGTGAATCGAGAAGGGGTGGTTTGGTCCCATGCCAGTTGAGGGTGTTAGGGGGTGTGGACATTGCCGGAGGCCTTAAGAACTTACTGCAATCAGCAACTGAGGATGGTGTACAGGTTTTCAGGTGGTTAAACACACCCGGTACCTTCTCAGACGCCCCCAATGGTAGTCCATGTTTAGGGGATGATGAAGGGGGTTGAAAATGCCCAAACGTCAAATGTAACGATTTCAACGTGTTTGTGGACTGCTTTGGCAACCTGCGACAAGTCCTGCAGCGTTTTTCGCAAACTTCAATTTGCGGTTTTCGAAAATGGGCTGGTTTTCGGGGTGCTACCCCGAAACTACTCAAGTTGGGGGAGTTGTGTTGAAGCATATGCTTGGTAGGCGTCAGGACAAACGTCATACTGAGATTTCGAGCTTGTAGGTCAACTTTTCAAAATTTGGTGGCCTTTGAAAAAAGTGGTGCTTTAATTTTTTTGAGCAGTATATTACAGACACCGTATCAATAAATTGTAAACTGGCTTTAACTTCACGTCAGTAAGAGGTAAGAGCTCTTCTTCGTGGCTCTGACATGTTGAAATTGACTATCAACTTATAGGGAATAAGACTCCCAGCCCAAAAGCTTATCCATGTAAAAACCCACGTAGCAATGGTCACACTTACAATCCCTTTTGCCTTCCAAGCCGTATACAGGGACAATTTCAGACAGGGAGCAGGTCGCTTCGTCCCAAAACTCCTGCAGGGTGTATTGATCATGTGGAAAGTTATCCCACTCCGAGGTCCAGCGGATTTCCTCTCCCAGTCCATATTTCTGAAAGTGTACACACAGTAGTCAACAAAAGAACTCACATAGTTAGAGCAACTCCAAAACAGAAGTTATTAACACTCCAGTGGTCGTGCGGATCACAATAGTGATCCAGCCGTTTAGGTTTTGTCGCTCCAGCCTATTGGTATGACTGTTGGCTTTGAGCATCTGTGTACCTTCTTCGCGCTCCAACCCCTCTCTGACATGCAGTAGCCAGGTAAATTTTACTGATGGCTGCCACTTTATGAAGCAACTTATTCTTGTGGATCCGTGCGACCACTGACGTGACTTTCTTTTGACTTCGTTCGTTTTACACACATCAAACAAAGTTTTGCATCACCTCGGTTCCAAGAGTTCCGGAACCGTTAAATACAAAGGGAATAGAGATCAACACAAACAACATTTCAGCTCGTTTTATTGCTCATGAGACCCACACATTGCATGTTGTACCATCATACAGCTAGACTTTCAGCATTTGTGGTCCAGATTGCAGTACACACCACTACCTCTAATACCCAGCAGCACGTCCTCTTGCATTGATGCATGCCTGTATTCGTCGTGGCATACTATCCACAAGTTCATCAAGACACTGTTGGTCCAAATTGTCCCACTCCTCAACGACAATTCGGCGTAAATCTCTCAGAGTGGTTGGTGGGTCAAGACGTCCATAAACAGCCCTTTTCAACATATCCCAGGCATGTTCGATAGGGTTCATGTCTGGCGAACATGCTGGCCACTGTAGTCGAGCGATGTCGTTATCTTGAAGGAACGCATTCACAAGATGTGCACGATGAGGTCGAGAATTGTCGTCCATGAAGACAAATGCCTCTCCAATATTCTGCCGATATGGGTGCACTATGGGTCGGAGGATGTCATTCAGGTATCGTAAAGCAGTTTCGGAGCCTTCCATGACCACCAGTGGCGTACGTCGGCCCCACATAATGCCACCCCAAAACATCAGGGAACCACCACCTTGCTGCACTCGCTGGACAGTGTGTCTAAGACGTTCAGCCTGACCAGGGTGCCTCCAAACACGTCTCCGACGATTGTCTGGTTGAAGGCATATGCGACACTCATCGGTGAAGAGAACGTGATGCCAATTCTGTGGGGTCCATTCAGCATGTTGTTGGGCCCATCTGTACCGTGCTGCATGGTGTCGGGGTTGCAAAGCTGGACCTCGCCATGGACGTCGGGAGTGAAGTTGCGCATCATGCAGCCTATTGCGCACAGTTTGAGTTGAAACACGACGTCCTGTGGCTGAACGAAACGCATTATTCAACATGGTGGCATTGCTGTCAGGGTTCCTCCGAGCGGCAATCCGTAAGTAGCGGTCATCCACTACAGTAGTAGCCCTTGGGCGGCCTGAGCGAGGCCTGTCATCGACAGTTCCTGTATCTCTGTACCTCCTCCATGTCCGAACAACATCGCTTTGGTTCACTCTGAGACGCCTGGAAACTTCCCTTGTTGAGAGCCCTTCTTGACACAAAGTAACAATGCGGACGCGATCGAACTGCGGTATTGACCTTCTAGGCATGGTAGAACTACAGACAACATGAGCAGCGTACCTTCGTCCTGGTGGAATGACTGGAACTGATCGGCTGTCGTACCCCCTCCGTCTAATAGGCCCTGCTCATGCATGGTTGTTTACATCTTTGAGCAGTTTTAGTGACATCTATGAACAGTCAAAGGGACTGTATCTTGGATACAATATACACAGTCAACGTCTATATGCCGGAGATCTGGGAACCGAGGTGATGCAAAACTTTTTTTGATGTGTGTATTATTACAGTGTCTACTCTCAGTTTCTGTGCATATATCAACTCCATTTTATGAGATAAGTTCGAATATCTTGGGGAATGTATACAACCCAATGGACTGGATGAAGAGGCAAACAAGGCAAGAGCAAGAAAATTGGACCTGGCCTATAGATTAACTCAGAACAGGTGTAACAAACGAGCGATAGCATACAAAGAAAAACTCAGCCATTACAGTACAGTGGTAAAGCCATAGGGTCTGTGTGCCTCCGAGTGCCTAACCCTGAACAAAAAAGGGGAGCTGAAGGAACTTGAGATAAAGGAAAGAGGACCCTGAGGAAAATTCTCGGAACATGGAGAAAAAGGAAAAATGAAGATCTGTCTATGCAGACTGAAACCATTGACGTCGCAATGCGTAAAAGTAGGCTAACCGTTTACGGGCTATTGAAGAGAATGGACGGGAACCGGCTGACAAAGAAAATCTTTAAATACATCACAGAGTTGAAAGCTACTGCAAAATGGGTAGAAGAGGTCAAAAGAGACGCCATTGAAGTTGGACGAACTGAACTTGTCATTCATGATAGGAAAACGTTTCGAAGCCGAGTTGACAATATCAAGACGTTCAAGGAAAAACCACCACAACACAGGCCAAATATGGTAATAACAGAGGAGCAGAGAAAGATTAGAAGTGAAAGAATGAAGAAGTTCTCGGAAGAAAAGAAGAAAAAATTGACCGGAAAGCCTTAGGTTCCATGCGGTCCACAGTTGGCCAAAGTCGGAAACAACACAAAAAATACAGGGTGATTCTAAATCCACATTACAGAAAGATGGTAAATTGGCTTTCAGGGCCAAGGAATTCCCAAAACTCAGCAATGTTCCTAGGTTTATGCCGTGTCTTGTGCGGGGTTTCGCCTAGAAACACCAAGATAGGCTCATCAGCGGGCTCTTGGTGTCCGTGCCTAGGTGAAACCCCGCACAAGACTCGGCGTAAAGATAGAAAAATTGCCGAGTTGCACATTACAGACCTTGAGGGCTTGTAGAGAGGAACAAGATGGTTAAGTTTAGCATAGGAGCTTGTGTCCGGAAACGTACTATCTTCCCACTAATCGCAAGAAAATACCACAGCACACGTTCAAATATCCCGCATTTTCAGCGCCACTGACTAGAAAACGTACGTCATTGAACGATCACCTGATGTCCCACATCCTCTACAGGTTTGTTGACATTCCATACCTTCTTCCATGAAATCTCAGGGGTGCCACGGACTTGGTAACCTATTCCTTGAAGACGTACTGCATGAGTTCTTAGACGATGTGCCACTGCATATGCGTCAACACATGTCGTTTCAAGCACGATGGCGCACCACCTCCGAGATCATCTGCATCTCAGATTTGGGCAACAGTGGATAGGTCATGGTGGCCCGATTGCTTGGCCTGCACGTTCACCTGACTTGACACCGCTAGACTACTACCTGTGGGGTCACATGAATACCTTGATTTACGAGACCAATGTGGAATCCGAGGAAGACCTACTGGCGCGGGTTATGGCTGCGGTGGATGTTGGAGGACCAGGAATTATTGATCGTGTGTACCAGAACATGGTACGGAGGTACCGTGTCTATGTTGACGTCGGTGGTCTTCACATCGAGCCCCACCTGTAATTGGACCCAGACGACAAGCAGCAGGAGTTGGATAGAGCGCCGAAAATGTGGGAGCGGTGAACGTGTGTGTTAATATTTGAAAGAAAAATAGCACAGTAGCGCCACCTGGTGAAATAGACATGTACAATAAAGAAGAAGAAAAAAAAAAAAGACGAGTCAGTGCAAAGTCTGTGCGTGTTCGCGTGACATGTGACAAGCATCTCAAAAGATGATTTGTATTTTGTATTGTATTTCTCACTTGATAAATAAAGTTTTACATTAAAACTAACAGGTTATGGACCCAGGCCACGTGTAAATGGTATTATCTCGTGAGTGGATCCGAAGCTGAGCGCCTGTGGAACACGTGCTGTATTTTTTGTGAGTAAGGATAACCTCAAAATGGCAGCCGGCAGTGACTACAAAGTTCAAGTGGATAAACTTGAAGGACCTGAAGACTGGGCAAAGTGGAAATGGCATGTGTTGATGGTTTTGCGGTCGTATGAACTGGAAAATATTGTTGATGGTTCGAAAAAGTGTCCTGTGTTGCCGGCAGATGCAACTGCGCAACAAAAAGCGGCATATAAGCAGTGGTTGAAAGAAGACGCGAAAGCGGCCAGTTTGCTAGCAGGTGCGCTAGGAAAATCTGTTGCCGAGCTCGTGTTGACGTGCACCAATGCCAGTGAAATTTGGACAAAATTGAGCGCACGGTTCGAACGAAGCAGTACGCAGCGACTGAACATGTTGATCGAGTCATTCTTCCGAGTGACACGTGACGACAAGGAGGACATCAGCACCCATGTCGCGAAGTTACAGAAGCTTTATCAGGATCTGAACGACGAACTACAAAAGCACAACGAAAACACGTTATCTGAAAGGATTTTGAACGGTCGAATTTTATCCACGCTGGGAAAAGAATATGATAATTTCAAGGATGTGTGGGACACGATTCCGACGGAAAATCAAACTGTGAACTTGTTGATTGAAAAATTGTGCACGATTGAACTGCGTGACCAAGGAAACGTGGAATCAACTGCGTTTGTGGTACGTAGTGCTCCCAAGAAGCATTCCCAGTATGGCAGTGGCAAAGGCAGTGCTGATGACAAGTCGAAGAAAAATGTTCAACGAGTAAAGCAGAAGTTTCCATGTTTCAAATGTAAGGAATTGGGCCATTGGGCAAGTGAATGTCCAGTGAAGAAGAAAGAGGGTGACACTAGAAACAAAAATAAGGAGAACAATGCTTCGTTTCTGACACATGCGATGAGTGCGTTAGACGGCGACTTTGTTCAAGCCGACGAGTGGTACTGCGACAGTGGCGCCACAAATCACATCACCGCGAACAAACAGTATTTTACAACATACGTCAGGTTTGCTGCTCCAGAGAAGATTTTGCTAGGAAAACGAGGTGTGAGCATGCTAGCTCACGGCAAAGGAACTGTAAACATTCAAGTGCGGCTGAACAACGCTTGGTTAAGTGCTGAGATGACTGAAGTTTTGTATGTTCCCGATGCAATGGCTCATCTGTTTTCTGTGAAAGCTGCTGCAAGGAAAGGTTTTTGTGCAAGACTTGACGACCTAACTGTTAGAATTGAAGACAAGGTTACTGGAAAGGCGATGATGGCTGGACGTGTGATTCATGGTCTGTATGTACTTGACATGCGCGTCGTGAAACCGGCGCAACCCATTCAAGTGAATTTAGCTACATCGTCGGACAAACTGCAGATCTACCATGAACGATTTGGTCATCAACACAAAGCGCATGTCAAGAATGTACTGAAGCAGATGAACATCAATGTAGACATGTGTAAAGAGGATTTCTGCGATGGATGTGCACTGGGAAAAATGCATCGACTGCCATTCAAGACACGAATGAATCGACCAACAGCCACCGGTGAACAAATCCACGCCGATGTGAATGGACCAATGTCTACTGAATCTCTTGGAAAGGCACGCTACTACGTATGTTTCAAGGATGATTTCAGCAAGTTTCGACGAGTTTTCTTTTTAAAGCACAAAAGTGAAGTGTACACCGTTCTGGAACAGTTCCTGAATGAAGCCAAAACAAATGGACACGTCGTGAAGCTGTTCAGGTGTGATGGAGGAAAAGAATTTGATAACAAGAAGGTTTCTGAACTACTAGCAAGCAGAGGCATAGAACAAAGCATTACTACGCCATACACACCACAACAAAACGGAGTTGCGGAACGTGAAAATCGGACGATTGTGGAGTGCGCAAAATCTATGCTGAATCCCAGCAAGTTAACGAAAAAACTTTGGGCTGAAGCCTGCAACACTGCGGTGTACCTCCTGAATCGCACTGGGAAGTCATCGATTGAAAACAAATCTCCCTATGAATTGTGGTATGGACGACCAGTGGGAAGTTTCAGTCATCTGAAGATCTTCGGAACAGAATGCTACGTGCATATCGACAAGAATTTTCGCTCAAAGTTCGACGACAAAGCTGTTTTTGGACATCTGGTTGGGTACGTGAACGACAGGGATGGATTTAGAGTCTGGATTCCAACTCAGGGAAAGGTTGTTCTAAGCCATGATGTGAAATTCAAACCTGAAGTTGTCTGCAATCTGCGCGCCAACGCCGGAAAGGTTGAAGTCACGCTTGAAGAACGTGTGGAGAGGAATCAGTCTAATTCATCGTCTGATGTAGGCCTACAGAGGAGGTCAGAGTCAGATGAGAACTTAAGCGAAATTGAAGATTTTGCTTCGGCATCCAGTTCCGGAGGAAGCGAAGATGAGGAAGAAGGAGAGACTGAAGAAAGAAGGAAAAGCAAACGTGAAAGTAAGAAGCCATCGTGGATGATCAGTGGAAATTACATGTACATGGCTGGACCATCTATCGCTGAAAAGAATCCTGACTCATACTCTGAAGTGCTGCAGTCTAGTGATAAAAATCAGTGGCTGAAAGCAATTAATGAAGAATTGGAGTCCTTAAAGGAAAATGATACCTGGAAATTGGTTGAGCGTCCAAATGGTACACGGGTCCTGAAAAATCGGTGGGTTCTTCGACAGAAGACAACGGACAGTGGAGAAGTTCGCTTCAAGGCACGATTGGTAGCCAAAGGCTATGCGCAACAGCAAGGAATCGATTATGAAGAAACATTCAGCCCTGTTGCACGGTATGATACCATTCGAGCTCTGTTGGCAGTAGCTGTTGAAAAGGAGATGAAACTTGGTCAATTTGATGTCAAGACGGCCTTCTTGAACGGCGAGCTTGAAGAAGATGTGTTCATGGAACAGCCAGAAGGTCATCAGGACGGTACTGGCCGAGTGTGTCATCTAAAGAGAAGCTTATATGGTTTAAAACAGGCTCCACGCTGCTGGAACAAGCGTTTCAAGAAATTCATGGAGAAAGCTGGATTCAAAAACAGCAAAGCTGATCCTTGTCTCTTTTACAGCAACAAAAATGGAAAGTGGTTGGCTGTTGTAATCTTTGTGGATGATGGTCTGGTAATTGGCAATGAAGAAGACATCGAGCAGTTCATGGAAAAACTTCAGCAGGAATTTCACACGACCAGAGGATCTCTCAACAATTTCCTGGGCATGAAGATACAAGAAAACCATGATGGATCAATTGCAATCAGTCAAGAGGATTACACGAGGAAAATCCTAGAAAAATTTGGGATGGCCGAGTCAAATGGAGTGTCTACCCCAGTTGGACGCGAAGAAAGTGAAGACGGAGAAAAGGTTTCGGCCAGGGTTCCTTATCGTGAGGCGGTGGGATCCTTGATGTACCTGACTACTGCTACTCGTCCAGATATCGCATTCGCGGTCAACAAAGCTGCTCGAGCCATGGAGAATCCTACAGTTCAAGACTGGAGTCAAGTGAAACGGATATTTCGATATTTAAAGAGCACAGTGAACCATGGAATCGTCTATAGGAAAGAGGACGTTTTGAAGGTCTACAGTGATGCTGACTACGCCGGTGACAAGAGGACGAGACGTTCAACGACGGGTGTCATTTCGATCTACAATCATGGAGCTGTATCGTGGAGAAGTCAGTTACAGAAGTCTGTGTCAACATCGACAACTGAAGCTGAAATTGTGTCTGCAAGTGAAGGAGCAAAGGAGTTGATTTGGCTGAAAAGACTGTTTTCTGAATTACTGGGAACTGCTGACAAACCTCCAACGCTTTACATCGACAATGCTGGTGCAGTTAAATTGGCTAAAAATCCGGAGTACCATCGAAAATCGAAGCATATTGAGGTACGTCATTTCTATGTGAGGGAAAGATTTTTGGACGGAGACCTTGAGCTGGAGCACATCGACGGGACCAATCAATTAGCTGATCTTCTAACTAAACCTCTGGAGAGGGTCAGATTCGAGATGCTGCGTGAGAGGATTGGCGTGCAGAAGATGACATCTTAGAGGCTGAAAAGTGTTCAATAGTTCAACTTGTTTATTTTTTTATTTGTATTTGATTTTTCTTTGGAGGAAGTGTTAATATTTGAAAGAAAAATAGCACAGTAGCGCCACCTGGTGAAATAGACATGTACAATAAAGAAGAAAAAAAAAAAAAGACGAGTCAGTGCAAAGTCTGTGCGTGTTCGCGTGACATGTGACAAGCATCTCAAAAGATGATTTGTATTTTGTATTGTATTTCTCACTTGATAAATAAAGTTTTACATTAAAACTAACAGTGTGCTGTAGTGCTTTTTAGGGTAGCGGGAAGACGGTCTTGGTCCTCTCTACAAGCCCTCAAAATCTCTAATGGGAATTTGGAAACACCCTATATATGAGTGACTAAATATGACACGAACAACAGAATATCGCATTTTCCGAAGTAATGTCAAAACCGTTCTATTATATAGGTCTGGGACTTCGATGGTTGGTTCCTTAGTTTAGGGGCTGTGACAACGCGGCCATGTAGCCCCGTGTACTTTGGGTATGTGCAGAATCTGTCTGATAACCGGTGTTAATTGTGATGACGATGAGTGTATTATAGTGTGTGTTATCTGTTTTTAATTCAAGTAAGGACTGCAGACGGTAATTTCAAGTAGTTCCTACTTTCGCCACCAAATGCGACCGTTCACGACACCTAGCTGTGAATTTGGCTAGTACTAGTTACCATCGTAACCAGCGCCTGGTGACGAACGTTGGCACTTAAGAGCATTAATGAAACCTAACCTACAAATTTTGCTCCACACAAGTTTAGTTAGTGGAAGGTTCGTTTACATGCCATAAATCTATGACATGGGACCGCCGACTTTACTTCCCCTCCGAATGAAGGCATACTGAGGTTTTTTTAACGCTCTTAAAAAATCCGACGACTTCGGCCGGGTTTGAACCCACGAAGTTGGGCATAGAAGCTCAGCATGCTATCAACTACGCCACTGAAGCCGCTGCGAGACTTGGAAATAGTGACTAAAGTAATTACCACCAGGTTGCAGACCTTTGTCTACCGCTGTTTACGGAATATTCTCAACATCTACTGGCCGGAAGTAATCTCCTACCAGGAACTTCGGAGAAGGACGGTGGAAATTGAGATTGTCATACAACTCAAAAGGCGGAAATAGAAATGGATCGGGCATACACTGAGTAAAGGAAATGAAGCCATTGAAAGACAGACATTGGGCTGGAACCCGCAGGGTGTAAGGAAATGGGGGACCGAAACAAACGTGGCGAAGATCAGCTCACATTGAAACGGTGGCGTCACTAGAGTTTGCTTCTCGAGGGGGATGAGCTGAGTCAAAAATATATTGAGGGGTGAGGGAGACACAACTAGAGTCCCGGATTTTCGGTTTTAATGATATCCGCGATTTTTTTCAGCAAATATATATATGTTATCACAATGATATACTTACCCCAAATATGCAATTTATGTTGATATCGAAATCATGAAATATTGCAAAAAATAAATTATTTTGCAAAATGTGTTACTTTCCCCCTAAAATACAAAATACCAACAATTTTTTTAAAATATTTACTTTAAAATTAATTGAAATAGTTCCACTATCTTTCGTTTGACAGAAAATAAAAAATCTTAAATATATGTGTTTTTTTAATAAGAGAAGAGAGCCAAAGAGGTTTTTCTGCCTCCTCAGGCGAACAATTCTGCGTCCATAAATCATGGAAACACTGCTTTGCGTATACTTTGGGGACAACATAAGTTTTACGAGTTAGCGAGAAAAGGACTATGGTATTTACGGAGAGTATTTGTTGAAGTAAATGTTTGTAGTCCTATTTTGTTCATAATTTAACCAAACCCATGCACCGTACACACTCAACTTTCACTTTCATGTTCAAATTTCACAGCGAAATATCGCGAAATATTTCATTTCAACGCTTTGAACATTTTGTTTCACCGTTGGAACCTTTTATATTACCATAAATCAGGGTTTTAGCGGCTTCGGTAGCGTAGTCGGTAGCATGCTGAGCTTCTATGCCCAAGATCGCGGGTTCAAACCTGGCCGAAGCCGTCGGATTTTTAAGAGCGTTAAAAAACCCTCAGTATGCCTTCCTTCGGAGGGGAAGTAAAGTCGGCGGTCCCATGTCATAGATTTATGGCATGTTAAAGAACCTTCCACTAATTGCACCTGTGTGAAGCTAAATTGGATAGGTTAAGAATGTAAACAACGCTCTTAGGTTTCTACGTTCGTTGCCAAGAGCCGACTGCGGTGACGTCTAGTAGCTAAGTTCTGAACTTGGTCTAGTAGTCGTTGACAATGGCGCTTGGCGGCACAAGTAGGAATTATTTGAAAAATTCTAAGTTGCAATACTTAAATTAAAAAAACAGATAACACACACTAATACAGTCATCACAATTAACACCGGTTATCAGACAGATTCTACACACACCCAAAGTACACGGGGCTACATGACCGCGTTGTCGCAGCCCCTAAACTTAAGAACCAACCAACCTACCAACTAAATCAGGGTCCCTAGACATAACACAGGCCTGCGATGAAAAAAATACAAGGGAAGTGATATCTGAACTTTATGTATTTTTTGGTGCAGATTTTGAAAACAGTAATTAAAGAGTTCTATCGCGTTACGTTTTCTTGAAAAATTCAATTTTAGTTGGATTTTTATGAGCATTTACCTGAGATTGAACATAATAGAAGAACGTCAGAAAGAAGTTTCTATGGAAAAAGACTTCGTATTTAAATAGACACTTTGTTTGTTTGTTTGTTTGTTTGGTTTTGGTAAATTAAAAATTGTTTCGAACGTTCATTTGTTCCCCTTGGTCAATCGTCTATTATGAGTTAGGTTCCTCAAGAAACTGCACATTCTTTTTAGCGTATGGGTTTTAGTGCCGGGAGTGTACGAGGACATGTTCGGCTCGCCAGAGTTTGTAGCTGCTTCTATGTGGACACCCATGGAGTGAGCTACAAGTACCGTCGCGTGTAGAGTGCTGTCTGGGGAGGAAAGTTTGAATGTAAGGACGAGGAGTTGGAAGGTAGCGGCTGTGGCCTATAGTTAGGGACCAACCCCGGCATTTGCCTGGACGGAAGATGGGAAACCACAGAAGACCATCTTCAAGGTTGCCGGCGGGAGGATTCGAACCTCCTCGCCTCCCGGATGTGAGCGGCTGCCTGCAGCCATGCCGTAACGACCACGGCTAACTCACCCCCGGAAACTGCACCATAATTTGATGAGAAAAGTTTAAACTCAAGGAAATTTCTTTTTTCGCTCTCGATTTCAGCAAAAATATCGATATCGATTTTACTAAAAACCCTGATGTGATGAAAATATATGGAGGTCATTTTCGAAATAAGCACTCCAAATAACACAAAAATTAGTGCAAATTTCTCTTGTATTTTTCATAAACTTACATTTCGCAGGCCTATGTAATCAATGAAAGCTAATATACGGTCCCAAAGTTTCAAAACGCACTATCTTATTTTTTTTGTTTGATTTAATTAGCAATTGAAATGTTGTATTTGAACTTATCAATGTGCAAATGCTCGAAAATTATGATTTAATATCGACAACATCGTTTCTTTGGGAAACCATCTCGCCCTTTCTATTGCCCGACATCGTACAGGGTAATTATCTATGTGCGCCCCGATAAACACGGCAAGCTAAGCCGGCTTTGACTGACGCAGATCGCGGGTGTGCGTACCCGGTTCAGCCGGTGGTGGAGCGCACTTTCACACTTTTACCAAACATGTTGAATAATGTGTACTTACAGTGCTCATAGGCGATGCTGAAAATGTCCTCCCTCTCTTGTAACACACACCTGACATCTTCTGATGAAAGAATGTCTGTCAACTCTTTTGTTATTTACAGAGCCTGCTTCCTTGAATCGTTTAGCGAGCCTCATAATCGTACTGGCATTAGGCACAGGTCTTCCTGGAAACTTGATTCGAAATTTTCGTCTCGTTTCAGGACAAGATGTTCTGCTTTTCATATACGAATTATGGATATGCACACGTTCGCGCAATGTGAATTGCTGTCCAGGCATGACCAACAATCACTGTAATCACAATACTCACTAAACGTGCAACACTAACGTCTAAGCTTTGCAGATACACGTCCATATGAATGACAAAACACGTGTGAACTAACTATATGAGTGAGCGGAGCGCGCCAATTCAATAAGTGTTAAGTTGGGGGTAACACTAAAAATGTTACACGAAAGAAAAGAAATGCTTTCCAACACAATTCAATCATTTGTAATCAATCCGAAGATTGTTTTTATTCAAAACTAGCAACCCACCCCGGCTTCGCCTGGTAGGTTTAATGGTTTATCCAGCGTAAGCTTAAAAGTCGCACGGACGGCAGGTCCCAGACGCAATTCAGAAAAGCCAAAGTGAATAGCGACTTCAAACACATCTAGTCAACTCTTCTCTGAAGTCTTAACTCGACATGACTCGACAGTTTAATGCTGGCCAGAGCTAGGGTGATAGGCTCGCTCGCAAGCTCGTAAACTCACTCCTAAGCTAGTAATTTAAATTTACACTGAATGGAGATTGTTGGAAGAAATGAAAACTTAATAATACTTATAGTGGGCGATGTATTAAAGATAGAGATATGCCGTCCCGGCCTTTTTTGCAGAACTTTTCATGCTGAATAATTCTTACTCATAGTATAAAGATATTTTTAATGGTTTACCCAGCGAAAGCTTAAAAGGCACACGGACAGCAGGTTTTTCTTCGACTAGATTCACTGAAATCGTTACTGCTCAGCTTCCTTTGGTCATAAATGAATGTTCTTGTGCAGAAACCGTCCTCGAGAAGTCCTTTACAGAATGGTGAAAACCACATCAAAATCCATCCAGAGGTTCTCGAGATTACTTGTTACATCCAAGAATCGGGGACTTAGTTTTATACTATGTGGAGATTAGGAACTTCATAAAATTTCATATTTTTATAATTTGGCTCTGAGGAGAGTTGTTCTCCCTGATTTGCCCCGTATTTACGCCACTGCATGGAAACAATGGAAGAAGGTAAGACCTGGAGTGAGGTGAAGGTTGGCTGTCAATAGGACCAGATAGATGATTGGTTCTTAAGTTTAGAGGCTGCGACAACGCGGTCATGTAGCTCCGTGTACTTTGGGCGTGAGTAGAATCTGTCTGATAACCGGTGTTAATTGTGATGACCAGATGGAGATGCTTTGTTGATGCCCTATGTTCCATGAGGGACAACAGGAATTAAGTCAAGTAAGTCAAATACAGGGTCAATATCTTTGTGCACCCAGATAAACACGGCAAACTAAGCCGGCTGTGACTGGTGCAGATCGCGGGCGCGCGTACGCGGTATTTGGAGCGCTCCACTCGCTCATATCGTTAGTTCACACGTATTTTGTCATTCATATGCACGTGTATCTGCAAAGCTTAGACGTTAGTGTTGCATGTTTAGTGAGTATTGTGATTACTGTGATTGTTGGTCATGCCTAGACACCAATTGGCATTGCGCGAACGTGTGTATATCCATAATTCGTATATGAAAAGCAGAAAATCTTGTTCTGAAACGGGACGAAAATTTCGACTGAAGTTTCCAGGAAGACCTGTGCCTAATGCCAGTACAATTAGGAGGCTCGCTAAACGATTCAAGGAAACAGGATCCGTAAATAACAAAAGAGTTGACAGACATTCTTTCATCAGAAGATGTCAGGTGTGTGTTACAAGAGAGGGAGGACATTTTCAGCATCGCCTATGAGCTCTGTAAGTACACATTATTGAACATGTTTGGTAAAAGTGTGAAAGTGCGCGCCAATCACCGGCTGAACCGGGTACGCGCGGACGCGATCTGCGCCAGTCAAAGCCGGCTTAGCTTGCCGTGTTTATCGGGGCGCACATAGATAATTACCCTGTATGATACAAAAGTAACAGTATCGTAGTGATGCGTTACTTTGGAGAAGTGACTCTTACCTTGAGGATGTTGGTCTTGTAGGCCGGGGAGCGACACACGGTGATGGCCGGGTACGTCAGAGAGTTGTTGAAGCGGATACGCGAATGTGTCGTCACTGGTGGGTGAATGAGCTTCGAGAAACACTCCGACAACTGGAACAAAAAGAAATCCACAGTTTCTAGACTTTCAGGCAAGTAACTCAATGTAGAAAACATCCTATTACATTTTCGTCCCATTGCCGGCTCGAACCCGGTTCATCACTGAATCTCATTGTTGGTGTATTTGTAATGAATTTTCATAGTTTCCTCCGCTTTTCCAATCGTAAAGGACACACTAAGCATTTCTTACGAAGTGCCGGCATGATGACACGCGGTAGACTGATGATAGTTCTCCGGAAACTCAATCATATCTGGTCGATTAGATTAGCAGTTTGCCTTTTCTACCACTACAAGCGCTAGTGTGAGTCAATGCAACTCGACCCATATCCTGTCGATTAGATTAGCAGTTTTCCCTTTCTACCACTACGAGCGCTAGTGTGAGTCAATGCAACTCGACCCATATCCTGTCGATTAGATTAGCAGTTTGCCTTTTCTACCACTACAAGCGCTAGTGTGAGTCAATGCAACTCGACCCATATCCTGTCGATTAGATTAGCAGTATGCCTTTTCTACCACTACGAGCGCTAGTGTGAGTCAATACAACTCGACCCATATCCTGTCGATTAGATTAGCAGTTTGCCTTTTCTACCACTACCAGTGCTAGTGTGGGTCAATGCAACTTGACCGTATGCTGTCGATTAGATTAGCAGATTGCCTTTTCTACCACTAAGAGCGCTAGTGTGAGTCAATGCAACTCGACCCATATCCTTTCGATTAGATTAGCAGTATGCCTTTTCTATCACTACGAGCGCTAATGTGAGTCACTGAGACTCAACCATATCCCATTGATTTTGATAAGATTAGCAGTTTGCCCTTTCTACCACTACGAGCGCTAGTGTGATTCAATGCATCTCGACTCATATCCTGTCGATTAGATTAGCGGTTTGCCTTTTCTACCACTATGAGCCTTAGTGTGAGTCAATGAAACTCAACCATATCCGGTTGATTTAATTAGATTAGCAGTTTGCCTTTTCTACCACTACGAGCGCTAGTGTGAGCCAATGAAACTCAACCATATCCGGTTGATTGGATTAGCGGTTTGCCTTTTCTACCACTACGAGCGCTAGTTTGAGTCAATGCAGAGTTTCACTTAATCCCTTACAACTACTTCCTGTGTGATGATTTTACAAAACATCAAGGAACGCCTGAGGGTATTGAACCAAGGAACACATTAAAGAAAGTATTATGTAAATAAGTTGATTTGGCAAGGGTTTGTATGAAAAAGAAAGCAAGTAAAGAAACAAGCGAATTTAGACTGTTTTTTCGGAACTGCATTTAGGCTGGAAATGATTTTTGAAATTTGGTTTTGTAGTTTGATAAAGATCTCCAAGACTCACAATTTGAAAACTTTCCGGGCCCTTTGGCCCTTCAACGTTTGGCACAATTGGGGAAATTAATTAATTTTACGTGAATGCTAATATGGGGACGGCGGCTTCCGTGGCGTAGTTGGTAGCATGCTGAGCTTCTATGTCGAAGATCGCGGGTTCAACCCCGGCCCAAGTCATCCGATTTTTAAGAGCGTTAAAATCCCTCATTATGCCTTCCTTTGGAGGGGAAGTAAAGCCGGCGGGCCCATGTCATAGATTTATGACACGTAAAAGAACCTTCCACTAATTACACTTGTGTGAAGCTAAATTTTAGGTTATATTTGACTAACGCTCTTAGGTTCCAACGTTCGTCGCCAGGAGCTGACTGCGGTGGCATCTAGTAATAAAGTTCAGTAGCAAAAGTTGGGGCCGGCCCCGTGGTGTTGGGGTAGAGCGCCTGCCTCTCACCCGGAGGCCCCGGGTTCGATCCCCGGCTCCGTCAGGGATTTTAAAACTGACGTGAGGGTTGGAACGGGGTGCACTCAGCCTCGTGAGGACAATTGAGTAGCTGTCTGACAGTGAGACAGTGCCCCGGTCACGAAAACCAAGATTAACGGCCGAGGGGACCCGACGCGCTGACCACGCGTCACCCCAAAATCTGCAGGCCAATTGGCTGGGCAGCGGTCGCTTGGTAGGCCTAGGCCCTTCAAGGGCTGTAGTGCCACGGGGTTAGGTTAGTTTTTTTAGCAAAAGTTGGAACTACTTGAAAATCGAATGTCTGCAGTCCTTACTTGAATTAAAAACTGATAACACACACTAATACAGCCATCGCAATTAACACCGGTTATCAGACAGATTCTACACACACCCAAAGTACACGGGGCTACATGACCGCGTTGTTCCTTAAACTGAGGAACCAACCAACCAAAGATTTAATAAAATACTTCAGCCAGAAAAAGAGCAGAAGAGTTCATTTTTATCATTCTTTGTTACTGTAAGCTTTTGAAATAGTAATACACCTTACTGTATTTTAAAATTACAATATTACATTTATTCCTAGATGGTCTTGATCCCCAGACCCCCCCTCCCCCCACTGAAGTACCGCACTGGACCCCGCAATGGCTAGCGCCGCCACTGATTGAACAGATCTAAATTCAGGAAACAAATCGATAATTATCAATATTTAGAATACCCAAACATTACAACCACCAGAACCAGGACAGAGGAGCGCAGGAAGAGCCATAGCGAGAAGATGAAGAGTTTTTTTTTTTTTTTTGGAAGGACAAGAAAGCAAGATCAGCTGGATGGGTTCAATCGCGCTTCTTTGGTGAGCATAACGATATAAGTACCGGTAGTAATAATAATATCAGCCACAGAAGCAATCATATCTAGGATCAACAAGATAAAAGTGGCATACCAGGACCAGCTAACTAGAGATATCTACAACAAGAGATCAGTGTCCATCAATGCCAAGTTTAACCCTTTATTGGACAGAAGAGTATTGCAGATATTATTATATCTATTAATTGAAATTAATTTTAAATATGTTTAACTAACTTTAATTATTATATATGTTTTCTTTAAGATTTTAATGTTCATACTGTATTTATTTTTTATTTTTATTTTTATAAGCTTATTTACTTTTATTATGTGCATAAATCAAGAAATATTGGGGGAGACCGATGGAATGATTATTTAAATTTTCATAGGGTTATTTATTTTAAATTATACAAGCATATTTTTTTAATTTTTATTTTTATTGTCATACTAGCATTATTCATTAGGTCAATTTTAATTGTTTTTCTTAAAAATACTTATCAGGTCAAGGAGATAAAAAATAATATTTCGTTTTCAGAAATATTAACGATTCCAAAAGAAATTGGGTTGATATTTGGCTGCATCTTTGACAGTATAAATTGTCCATAGAATAGGTGGTTAATATTTAGACCATTAACCTATAGGCTAAAGGGTTAAGCATTATTGTTCAGTCATTCGCCCAGAGCCCTGTACGCAACAGAATGCCTGGCAATGAATAGAAAAGGTATGATTGAAAAGTTAGAAGCCAAAGAAAGGAAAATCCTGAGGAAGGTACTTGGACCAATCAGAGAAAATGACGAGTACTGGAAACGGCATGACAACGAACTCTACCTGCGCAATGAGAGGATAACAGACACCATTCGGAAAAGGAGGATTCAATTTTATGGCCACATAACACGCATGAGCTCGCAGAGTCAGATCAACAAGATCTTTTCCTACGTTTCTTTAAACAAAAAAAAACAAGGGACCCTGGTTCATCGAAGTTGAAAAGTATCTTCGAGAAGTAGGAATTACACTTGAAGATATCTAGGAACGTGCACCTCTCCAGAGACGACTTTGAGCATACAAGAGTTTCCAAGAAAATGAAAACAATTAAAACCTGCAAGAAATGGACTGATGAAAGAAAGGAGGATCGCAGACAGGGACGGTTCAAGTTTTTTTGGCACATGCGAGATCAGGGTTTGGTGTCCCTCTCTTAAAAAAAAGTATTCGTCCTGTAATTAATGGGATGTAATAATTTTATTGTTTTTCGCCCAAAATTTACGCCCTCATTGGGGCACTTTAATCAATACAAATACAATTAATTCTAACAAAGGTATTTGGAGATTAGCGATTCAGCTTCAGCTTCTTCTGCACCCAAAATTTCTTCATTCTATCTGACTTGGCTGGCCTTTGTTCATCTGTGATGGTGTAGTTTTTCCGTTCAAATGTTGTTAATGTGAATCGTAAGTATTTATTCTTTATAATATTCTTCTCTTCTCTATTTCTAATTTGGAGCATCGTTATATTTAATTTATCTAAATCATGCTGTCTGGATCTCTTTGAACCAGATTTTATTGTTTATTAAAAACTAAAATAGAAAATGTGTTTTGTATTTACATTGAACGAAAAATTGACTAATAGAACTTTAGACTCCAGATATTGCATCATCACGACCAGATATTGCGTAATCGCGATGACGTCATAGCCCTTAGAGCGAGCACGTGCACGTTTTAGCGTGGGAAGAGGTTGACCTTTTGGCTTGTTTAGGCGATGGTGATAAAAATTAATGGGTGTTGACGTCGTGGGGGTTGTTTATTAGTATGCTAACCGTCATCTGACACACGTGCGATTGAGAGCACGTGCACCAGCGCGAGCGATCACGTGATATGTCTGCAGTGTTGGTGACGTCATGGACCCTTAGAGCGAGCACGTGCACGTGTTAGCGTGGGAAGAGGTTGACCTTTTGGCTTGTTTATGCGATGGTGATAAAAATTAATGGGTGTTGACGTCGTGGGGGTTGTTTATTAGTATGCTAACCGTCATCTGACACCCGTGCGATTGAGAGCACGTGCACCAGCGCGAGCGATCACGTGATATGTCTGCAGTGTTGGTGACGTCATGGACCCTTAGAGCGAGCACGTGCACGTGTTAGCGTGGGAAGAGGTTGACCTTTTGGCTTGTTTATGCGATGGTGATAAAAGATTAATGGGTGTTGACGCCATGGGGGTTGTTTATTAGGATGCTAACCGTCATCTGACACCCGTGCGAGTGAGAGCATGTGCACCAGTGCGAGCGATCCACACATGTGGGCGCGCAGCTGTTATTGTTTTTTGCTCGCGCCTGCTAAATAAGTAAAGTGGTGCCGTAATGCTAGACTGTGTTTAAGTACATCATATATCACCAGAGCATGGGAGTGTACTTGTGATACGCTTGTAATGTATTACTCGTTTTCACCATGTTATGTCTGTTTAATTTAAATGATGTTAACATTTTTGTGTCCTGGCTTGCTTCATGGTCTCAATCTGGTTACACTGTTTTATAAGTCAAGTATATCTTTGACTGTGTGAAATGAATGTTGGCTTGTTTGTTTTAGATTCTTAGCTGTCATTATTCAACTCTGTAATTTTTAATGAGAGATCAAGATCGGATGTCAGTTCCCAGAGCTTCACATGAAATGTTTAAAGAGCATTTTGCTGCTTTAATCTTAACTTCTTAGTATATACGTCAAGCTGACATGGTTAGGGACCCACAGTTGTTCTCCATCATGAACGTGATTAAATCAGTAATTGAGAAGTTGGAGCGCATAAGAGAGCTGAAACTAGTAGCGGAGGGAGTGAGTACGCTAAATTTCAATCATATTGTGACAGCTACGAAAGTAGAAGAAGCAATAATAATGGACAATCTGAGTGTAGAGGAAAAAGAAGTTTTTGACTTCGAAGTGATGAGAATAGTCACAGACCGACGGTATAGTACAGACTTTGTTTTAAATGGACTCAATAATAATGTAATTAGCGTCATTATTGAAAGAGTAAGAGAAGTCAGAGTGAGGGTGGAGGAAATGTTCACTCCTAGTGGGAAGTGTTTTTTTCTTCAAATATATAGATTTTAAAAAAATATTTTAATCATTGTGGTTTACATTAATTATATAATAAGAAATAGTGAAAAAATGTTATGATCTTTGTTTTAAAGTGGTAAGTAGTTCTTTTTCCACCAAGCTGCTGAGAATTGAAGATGCTGTCTGCAGAGTTGAATATGTTGATCTTTTGCACTAGGTAAGTACAATCTTTCTTTCTTTCTTTCTTTCTTGGGTGTGTTGGTTTTATTGAGCTGAAAGATATATAGAGAAACATTAATAATAATAATAATAATTTCTGTAATAATAATAATAATAATAATATTTTTGCGATGAATTAAAAAACAAAACTTACATTGTTGTAATTACAAGATGTTTATGTTTGGAATCCAGGAGTTGTGAGTTGAATCGAACCCCAGCCAAGATACGAAAGCTCGGGTTCCTTTTCTACGTAGTACTTTGTCGACTAAGTAAATATTAGGATGTTTTGTTCGTTGTAACTCAGGTCCATAAAACAATCCAAATTTTGGGAAATTTTTATTATCTTTTAAAAGATATCTTCGTGGATTAGTATTTTGAACTGTATAAATTGTAAATAATTCCGTAGTCCAATTAGCTTCGTAGCCTTTGGTGAAGGGTTTCTTGATTTTCGATATTCCGCACAATGTCACCAATTTTATACTTTTTTTAAAGTCTCATTATATTGTGTTGGCAAGCTGGGTGGATTGTTTCTTTTTACATCAATAGGTTTCATGCCAATGCTGCGATGTATTTTGTGATTATACTTTACTAATAACTGAGGCAAAATAATGTTACGGCTGTGAGTTTGTGTCATCGCTCGCCGCTTGAGTCACAACTGCCCCAGGGGCTGGGCTGTGGCTTGCCTCCTGTATTGCGCGCGCCTTATGCAACAGGGCTACTACAGACAAAGGGATAGTCCAGAAGATTCGTGACTGGACCAGCGGTGGAAACCTCGAGAAGCCGTGGACTCTGGATGGATCTAGAACCATTTATTGAGTCACCGGCCTGCTATATAAGAGTGACCCGTGAAGCAGTGGTGGTTGTGTTTTACGAGCTAGTGTGAGCGATTATTCTGAGCGACAGAAGTGTGGTGACTTGCGAAACTTCTAGTGGAGCGGGGAAGTTGAGCCTCCTACAGAGGAACTGTGTCTTGAACGAGTGTGTTTATTTCCAGTGCGACATAAGTGATTGTGCTACATTGTGAAACAGTGTGTAGTCGGTGTACATGCTTGAGAGGAGCAGGTAGTTTCTGTCAAGGCCACCGTACTCATTAGGACGGATTAACTTCTGTGGTCTGTTGACAAGTGAAAGGGGAAGTGTTCTCGCCGTAAGGAAACTGGAGTAAGGTAATAATTGCTTGTATTTACTGAAGAGGGCTGTATCTTTCTGGCCGCAATAAAGTTAATTACTTCTTTAAGCAGTAATTGGTGTTGTGCTTCCTACCCACCGTAATCCAGTTAACAAAAGTGCCACTAGGGGGTGGCACGTAACAACTGGTGTCAGAAGCCGGATTACGAACTCAAGCACAACACCTGACGGTCCTGGTTTCAAAACCCGAGCAGGTCATTTTCTCTAATTTCCCTGTGAGTGCATGCCCTTTACAAGACAAACAACTAAAATGGAGGAGAAATTGGCAGCATTGCTAGAAAAGTTAACCGGCATGGAAGACGGCCAGAAGAGGATGGAAGACGGCCAGAAGAAGATGGAAGACGGCCAGAAGAAATTAGCCAAGGACCTGAAGGATGACCTGAAGAAGATGGAAGACGGCCAGAAGAAGATGGAGGACGGCCAGAAGAAGTTAGCAGAGGACCTAACTGCCAAACTAGAAGACGGCCAGAAGAAGATGGAAGACGGTCAAAATAAGCTAGCGGAGGACCTGAAGAGGATAGAGGACGGCCAGAAGAAGATGGAAGACGGTCAGAATAAGTTGACACAGGACCTGAAGAAATTAGAACTGGGTCTGCGTGAGGAAGTCACGGCAGTGGAAAAGAAGTTTGACGCCTTACAAGTGGAAGTTGCCGAGCTGCGCCAACGCCCGCTGATGGGGGTGGAGGAGAAATTCAACGCCTTACAAAAGGAAGTTGCCGAGCTGCGCCAACGCCCACTGACGGGGGTGAAAGAGGAATTCAACGCTCTACGAGAGGAAGTTGCCGAGCTGCGCCAACGCCCGCCCACCGTTACACCGGGAATATCAGGAACGGGACATAGCAGAGTGACGCCCCCAACCTTCGACGGAAAGGTCCCGTGGAGCACCTACTTACGTCAGTTCGAGGCAGCCTGTTCCATAAATAACTGGAACAACACAGAAAAGGCTACAGCTCTCATTGTAGCGCTGAGAGGCGACGCCCTTAACGTCCTTCAGGCCATCCCGACTGGATCCCAGGACTACGCTTCACTGATCGCCCATATGGAGTCCCGATATGGAGATAGCCATCTCCAGCAGGCCTACCAGATGCAGCTCCGGACCCGGGTACAGAAGAACGCGGAAACCCTGCAGGAGTTCGAGATGGACATCGCACGCCTCGTAAGGCTCGCCTACCCAACAGCGCCGGCCGACTTTCTGGAGCAGATAGCGACGCAGACTTTCACCGACGGGCTACGGGACTCGGACACTCAACAGGCGCTGCGTCTCGCGCGCAATAAGACCCTGGCAGATGCGCTGAGCCACGCACTTGAGTTCGAGACGGCAAAGCAGGTATCTAGAATGTGCGCGCGGGTGCGTCAGGTGGACGTTGACGAACCAGCCCAAGCCAACAAGACCAAGCCCCTGGCCGATGAACTGATGGAGGTGCTAGGCCGGTTCTTCAAGAGTCGCAGTACCACCAACAAAAACTTAGCCGAAGGACATCCGGTGAGGCGGCCCGGAAGAGGACTACCAACCTGCTGGACCTGCCGTAAGAGAGGCCACCTGAGCAGGGACTGCGGTGATCGCCGCCGCCAAGAGTTTCCGTCGGGACAGTCAGTCGTAGGGAAACCGCGCGGCCCAGGAAAGCAAGTATCAGCCAGCCATGAGGGGCGAAGGGTGGCTCGTGACAGTCGTCAAGCCCCGGCAGTCCAGGTTCATGTGACGCAGTTACGGAGGGATAAAAGCAGCCTGATGGTCGACGGAGTCATCAACGGAGTGAGCTGGCCCATGCTAATCGACACGGGAGCATCGAGGACCATCGTCAGCCCCACCGTGATCCCGAAGTGGAGAGTGCAACCCACACAAAGAACCTCCAGCTAATAACCGCGACGGAGAGACCGCACCGGTACATGGCGAAGCATCACTGGAGTTCGTCATTGGTCGACGGGCGATAAAGCATCCAGTGCTTGTGGCTGACGTATCAAATGAAGTGATCATCGGACTGGACTTCCTGGACCAGAACATCATCATCTTGGATTTGAGTACCAACACTCTGCACTTCGGAAGGGAGGAACTTGCTTTGCGACCAGCACACGAGGCCGTCACCGCACGACGAGTAAGGCTGAGAGAGGACGTCATCGTTCCCGCCAGGACGGAAGTCAGCGCTGCCGTAATTGTCGACGGAACAGCTGAGGGAGTGGCGGCTGTCATCGAGCCAAAATATGAGGACATCCAGACAAAAGGATTGCTAGTTGCCAAGACCCTCATCAACACGACGCCTCGGCCGTACGTCCGCCTGTCCAACCTGAACGACTACGACATTACGGTTCACCGGGACACCAACCTAGGAGTCTGCGAGCCCGTTACCTGGATTGCCCGCATCACCGACACGACGGACGGACACCTGCAGACGGACAACCGAAGAAGACGCACACTGCCAGAAGAACTACAGAAGCTGTACCAAGGATCCCAGGACCATTTAGACGAGGAACAATCACGCCAACTCCAGGACCTGCTACGCGAATTCCAGGACGTCTTCTCCGTGGGAAGCAAAGACTTCGGCAGGACAAGCTTGGTCCAGCACAGAATCGACGTTGGGGACAGCGCACCGATTAGGGCCCCATTCCGACGTGTCCCGCTCGCCAAGCAAGCCGAAGTCGACCGGATGGTTGAAGAGATGAAGGATCAAGGGGTGATCGAGCCATCACATAGTCCTTGGAGTTCTCCGGTCGTGCTTGTGAAGAAGAAGGACGGTTCCACCAGGTTCTGCGTGGACTACAGGCGGGTGAACGACGTCACGAAAAAGGACAGCTACCCTCTACCCCGGATCGACGACACGCTGGACACCATATCAGGATCAAGATGGTTCTCCACCTTGGATTTGAAGAGTGGCTACTGGCAGGTGGAGGTCCACCCTAAGGACCGGGAGAAAACTGCGTTCTCTGTGGGCAGCGGGCTCTGGCAGTTCACCGTCATGCCATTCGGTCTGTGCAACGCCCCTGCAACCTTCGAAAGGCTAATGGAGTCCATTCTGAGGGGACTACACTGGAAGACCTGCCTGGTATACCTAGACGACGTCATCGTTCTGGGGAGGAGCTTCGAGGAGCACTACAGCAACCTGAAGGAGATCTTGTTGAAGCTACGGGCTGCCCAGCTGAAGTTGAGCCCCAAGAAGTGTCAGCTCTTCCAGAAGCGGGTCCAGTACCTTGGGCATATCGTCTCCGAGGAAGGGGTGCGCACCGACCCAGAGAAGACCGCAGCTGTGAGGGAGTGGCCAGTTCCGAAGGACAAGTCGCAACTACGAAGCTTCCTGGGACTCTGCACTTATTATCGTCGCTTCGTGAGAGGATTCGCCGACATCGCCAAACCTTTACATCGACTGACTGAGAAGGACCAACTCTTCACGTGGACAGCAGAATGCCACAATGCCTTCGAGCAACTCAAGCAGGCTCTGTGCACCGCGCCTATTCTGGCCTACCCCAGACCTGGAACAAGGTTCATCGTCGATACCGATGCCAGCGACTTTGGCATAGGGGGAATCCTGTCGCAGGTAGTGGACGGCGAGGAGAGAGTAGTGGCCTACTTCAGCAAGGCCTTGTCAAAGCCAGAAAGGAACTACTGCGTCACCAGGAAGGAGCTGCTCGCCATCGTGAAGACCATTGAACACTTCCACAAGTACCTGTACGGGCAAGAATTTCTCATCAGGACCGACCATGCATCCCTGCGGTGGCTCCTGAACTTCAAGCAGCCCGAGGGTCAACTCGCGCGGTGGTTAGAGAGGCTTCAACAGTATAACTTTGAGATTCAGCACAGGAAAGGCCAACTGCATTCTAACGCCGACGCCCTGTCACGAAGACCGTGCCCAGAAAACTGCACCTTCTGTGCCCGAAGGGAGGAGAACACCGGGATACAGTGCCGAAGGACTACCGTGGAACTTCAAGGGAGCTGGAGCCACGAATCTTTCACGCGGGCGCAAGCGGAAGATGATGACCTGGGACTGATAGCCGAATGGAAGAGGGCCTGTGTCCCCAGACCCGGGTGGAACATTGTGAGTGACTGTAGCCCAAAGTTTAAGTCCTACTGGGCACAGTGGGACTCGCTGATTGTAAGGGATGGCCTCATCTGCCGTACCTGGGAGAGCACCGACGGGAAGACATCTCGGGAACAAGTCGTCGTTCCAAAGGTTATGACGGAGGAAGTCCTGAAGGAAGTTCATGGAGGATCATCTGGTGGACACTGAACCGTTTTTATCAGGTTCATTATTTTTGTCATATTATTATTATCATCATTTCCTTCATGTCGCATTATTGTGACATACGTTTCTCTGTCTCACCTACTGCGTTCAAACTTTGTAATTCTGCGTAAATGTTTCGTCAGATGGTGAAACTTTTCACCCCTACTGACACTGTGTTACCATTGGTTGAAGCATAACTTGTTACTAAGCTTTGCTTCTCCCATTGGCCCCCTTTATGTTCTGGAGAGGGGGAGTTCTACGACTTATTTTTCCCGAGCGGCGTTACTGCGTTCCTTTTAGAGAAGGTGGCTTCCTTCCATTTCTGACCATCATGTGAAACGGTCACAGCCTAGGTGTGTCGGGCTTTTCGCCCGTGCCCAACGCAACTAAACGTAAGTACGATTCGATCACTTGGTTTTATCTGGCATGCTATCATTTTTGAATTTCAGTTTATCAATTTCCCTTTCTTATGATGATGTGAATTCGATCCATGAACCCAAGTCCCTTCGCCTTTGTTTACGTTAGTTTAGCGAAGCCTCTGTGTTTATTTGTCATCCCTACCTTTCATGTAATCGGTTTTATTTTTACTCAAATCTCTCAGGTCTGAAATATATGCTACTTTTCTGCGAGGCTTACCAACGCTCTGTATTACGTCACAAATTGATGTGCACTCTTTCGAGGTATCTTTCATTTGATTGTCGTATCAGAGTTTGTTTTTTGGGTCAAGGTATCATTGGAGTAACGGAGCCATGTCTCATTTCGCCTCCTATTTGATCCTTCCCTCTGTTTTAGGAAAAGTGTGTGAGCGATGGTCTTTGTGTTAGTCACTGTCCATTCGTCATGCCTTAATTCCTTTGTTTCTTCGTATGTCGTTATATTTAGACATAACTACCTCTACGTAAGCCTATATTTTCCTACAAAGCATATTTCTTAGCTGATCGATTTTTCTTTTCATTTCCTGTCCCGGTAATGTCAATTAATTTAATGTAATACTCATTTTCCTTTATTTTTATGTGTTAATTTTGTGTTGTTTCCTCTGGCTTCGTTATATTACGTAACTCCGTGTCATCTCCCCTCTCCCACCCCCCACCCCCGTTTCCTACATACGCACCCTTCTCATCCCCACCACTCCCCCCCCCCCCCCCTTACCCCATGATTTCACAACATCATGAGCTTTTTGGAAGTCTGTTCTTGGCAAGGGCATTCTAGTCCAGGTCATCCTCGTAAGTAGAGGTGCTCTCTTATTCGACTCATCCATACTCTCTATCTTTTTCGTTTTTTTTTTTGTTTTTTTTTGTATTTTAAATTTTGGTTATCGAGTCGCGCTTACGGTTTAGTTGCACATTGATTGTAAGTACATTTTAATTAATCTTGTTTCATCTTTGTTAGTGCTTAAGTTCATTTATACACTTTTCTCTTGAGATTGTTTTTGTGTACCGGTACCCCCTTTCTTAGGTACCATCTTTAGTCATTAATTTTATTTTATTTGCTATTAAGCGATTTTATACCTCTTCACGTTTACCTTTCATTTTGTGTTTAGATATATCCTTACTCTTATGCGCACCTGTTTTAGTTTACTTTAAATACAATAGTAAATAGTTCACTTGGTTTCGTCCTCTTTCATTTGTAATTTTAAGTTCCCTCATCTCTCGTTCGATTTCGTCGGTCTTGGCTTCGTACTGTAACGCAGTCACGACCTTCACGCTTCTGGGTTCATCGATCAATTAGATAAATTCAATTCCGCTTTTGATTTGTTTTAAACAATTCATTCGATTCCTTTTTTGGAAAGTATCTTTCTTTCGATCCGGAATCTTGGGCCCAGCACGCATCGAAAGAGACATCCTTTCCCCGCTCCTTAGCGATCCTGTTTAAGGTGTTGTTTTCACTTCTACTGTATTTCCTCACGCCTCTGCTATTTTGTCTAACGTAAAAGCACAAGCGGTGCAAATGGTAAATCAGAGCGTGGTTAAACGCGAAATCGTTCCCTTTAGGTTACCAAACTTATATATATATATATTTTTTTCAATTATTACAATGTTGTCTTTCTGAGTTTAAGATACCTGTACTGAATTGTTCCCCCATCCCCGAAGAAAGTGTGGAGTGTGAAAGCATTTCTCGAGTGAACAAGACATCCAAAGAATCTAGTTCCGAGGTGAAGAGTGCAACAAGTTAGTGAGTACTTCGCAACGCTGGAATAGGACGCATTACGGTATTGTGACCTTTATTTTACTAAGTTAAAGTGTTTTACTTTTCTCCTTGTCTATTGTCATGTCTAAGTCAGAATTCCCACCCGTCAAAAAGGAGTTAAATTTTATGGGCTTTGAATCTTTAACAATGCCCACGCCACTATTGCAAGATACGACACAGGACCTGCTAATGATAGACCCTCCTCTTTTAGATTGCTCCATCGCCCCTGTAGGCACTGTTAATAGTGCTCGCCACAACGAAAATGTTGCATCAGTAGTGAGTAGGTGGGGTTTGACTTTTTCCGGAGAAAACAATACCTCATCAGTTTTTTGTTTTATCCAACGTGTGGAGGAATTGTGTTATTGTCACGATATTAATCCCGACAATATTGTACGTTGCTTACCTATTCTTTTGTCTGGAAAAGCGCTGATGTGGCATCGCACTACTCCGAATTTTTATAAGTCATGGGACGAATTTGTTGGGTGCATTAAGGACCGTTTCACGCCACAAGATTTCGATTTCGCTCTCAAACAAGAAATATACTCCCGTACTCAGGCTCCTGGGGAGATGATCGACGATTATGTAACCTCAGTTCGGCTGTTAGCAGCGAACCTCCCCCAACCCTTTCATCCCAGGGATCTGTTGGAAATTATATACAGGAATTTAAATCCCACTTATAAATACTTCATTCGGCGTACATCCATTTTTTCCATCGAGGACATCATATCGCAAGGCCGTGAGTATGAATTAAATGCACGAGCCTGTTCGAACTATACTCCACCTCCAAGAGCCGATAATACGATTTTCCCCGAGTTAGCCTACTCCCCCCAGACAACACTGTCTAGCCCAGCTGTCGACCGAACAAAAGACGACACCTTACGGTTTAAGCCGTCTGCTCGCCGTGCTGAGTCCCTTTCTAGGAATTCTAACCCAAGCCCTTCTGTGGCTCGTAATTCTTCTGCTGTTTCCCGTGAAAGGACTACAAACACCCCAACAACAATCACACGCAATGTTTCTTCTGGTCGCATAACTTGTTGGAACTGTAATGAACTTGGACATCATTTTAAAATGTGTTCTTTAAAACGCCGAAAATTCTGTTTTGGCTGTGGGATGAATGAGGTCACGACTCGTTCCTGTCCAAATTGTAATTCCAACCAGGAAAACTCATAGGGAGGTGTTCTGAGTTCGACTCCCGGAGCAGTCCTCCATCCAAACTTGACAATGCATCTAATTTCGATGTTGTGTTACAACCAGGAGTCTCAGTAAATTTCGATAATGTCTCGGCACCTGCTATTTTGGATACAGGCGCCACCAGAAGTTTCATCCACCGTTCAGTGGCAGATAGCATTCGATCTTCGCAAAAACACCCCATACAGAATAAATGTCAGTTCCTTTCTGCGGGATCGTCAGTTATCGACGTTGCCGAAACTATTTTATGTCGCATTAAAATTCACGGATTTTCTTGGAAACATGTTTTTCATGTGGTTAACAATCTCTCCACTCAATGTATTCTAGGAATTGACTTTATGCATAAAACGGGTATGCAGTTGGATTTTATTAATGATTCATTTTGTTTCAAATTTCGCTCAGATAAAATGTTCCCCTTTGAAGAATGTACTTCTAACTACGTTGATGTGTCTCCTGTATTTTCCGTACATCTTCCATTAACTTTGATGTCCGAGCAACGTGATACTCTGAACGATTTAGTTGAGGAATTTTCTGATGTCCTCACAGAAGATTTAGGTTCTGCTGTAAATCACGAATGCCACATTGACTTGAGTGACAATGTACCTGTTCGAAGTCCTCCGTTTCCTTGTAATCCACCCAAGCTCTTGGCCATGAAAAAGTATATCAATGATTTGCAAGATCGGGGAGTAGTGGTTCCTTCCAAATCAGCTTATGGGTCTCCTGCTTTCTTAATTCCCAAGAAAGAAGAGGGCGAGTACCGGCTAGTCGTAGACTACCGAAAATTGAACAAGAAGGTAGTCTTTGACAATTTCCCACTGCCTACTATTGAGAGTGCTTTTCAACATTTCCACGGGGCCAATGTGTATTCGATGATTGATCTAAATAGTGCCTATTATCAGATTCCTTTGGATGCTGAGAGTCGCGACTTCACTGCTTTTAACACCCCTTTCGGGTTATATAATTTCAAACGTCTTCCGATGGGTGTAGCTGTTGGTGCACAAGTCCTCAGTCGCGTGCTAGACGACATCTTGGGAGACCTGAAGTTCAATTTTGTATTTAATTATCTTGACGATTTAGTCGTATACAGCAGATCTTTTGAGGAGCATGTCGTTCATCTTAGGGAAGTTTTCTCCCGCCTCAGGAAGGCCGGCCTCACTATCAATCCAAAAAAGACCTCTTTGGGCTGTACTCAAATTAAATTTCTGGGTCACATTCTGTCAGCCGATGGTATCCGTGTCATACCCGAGCGCGCAGATTGCATTCAGCAGTTACCTGTACCCACCACAGTTAGGGCCTTGAGAAGAGTAATGGGTATGTTCACGTTCTATTCTCGTTTTATCAAAAACTTCTCTGACATTTCGGCACCTCTAAATGCTCTCAAAGAGAAGAATGTGAAATTTGTGTGGGGGCCAGAACAGGACAAAGCTTTCAATGTTTTGAAAGAAGCCCTTATGTCTGCACCAGTACTGCACACGCCTGATTTCGAATCAGCTTTCTTTTTACATTGTGACGCCAGTGATTTGGCCATTTCTAGTGTTTTGAGCCAGCGTGTGGATGGAAAATTTGCACCAGTGGCCTTCGCGAGTCGTATGTTAAATCAACATGAACGACGTTACTCAATTTTCGAGAAGGAAAGTCTTGCTGTGGTATTTGGATGTGAAAAATTCAGGACCTTTCTGGAACACCGTCACTTTACTGTTTTTACCGACAATGAGGCTTTGAAATGGAGTCTTTCTCACGTGAAAAAGCTTGGACGCATCAACAGGTGGATTTTGAGGTTGTCATCTTTTAAGTTTGATATCATCCACGTAAAAGAGAGCGAGAACCCGGTAGCAGACTGCCTGTCACGCATGTTTGAAGAGACCCCTAGGACTCCAATCGAGAGCGTTTCTATCAGTACACCACTTCAAGAAAATCTTTTCCTATTGCAACATTGTCCTTGGTCTTTTGTGGATATCCGGAAATTCCAGTCTGAGGATCCATTTTGCACTGACCTCCGTGCAAAAATTGCAAACAAAGATCCGGCAGTAAGCAACTTTTGTGTTCGAAATGATGTTATTGGCTATGTTCTTCCTAACTCTTCTAAATTTAGAATTTTTGCTCCATTAGCAGTACGTGATATGCTTTTGACATATTATCATGATTCTGCACTGGGAACTCATGCAGGGATGCAGCGCACTTTCCGTAAGATATCCGGTGAATTTTATTGGCCCTCAATTAAAGTAGATGCTTTTGCTCATGTCAGAAGATGTTTAACCTGCCAGCGTTCTAAACCTGCCCAGAACACTCGTGTAGGCTTCCACCAAGCTGGTATCGTCACTCGTCCCGGCGAACGCCTTTTCATTGATTACTTTGGTCCAGTCGTGAGATCAAAATCTGGCAATCAAGCCATTTTAACTGTCATTGATGGTTTTTCGAAGTTTGTTTGGTTATTCCCAGTAAAGAATATCACTTCTCAGACTACTATCCATTTCTTGTCTAGATATATATTTGGAGTTTTTGGTCCTCCCAAGTACCTTGTGTCAGATAACGCCTCTGTATTCCGTTCCAAAGCTTTTGAAACTATGGTATTTAACTGGGGCATCCAACATATTTTCTTGTCACCGTATCGACCGCAGGGAAATCACGTAGAGCGTTTTCACAAAAACTTGAAGGCTTGTATGTCCGCTTTTCACAATGCCGATCAAACCTCCTGGGATACGAACCTACAGTATTTCAGTCTCGGGTTCAATACCTCTTTCCATTCGTCCGTTCAAACTACTCCAGCGGAATTATTCCTAGGCCGATCGCTTGTCGACCCCTTGCTGCTCAAATGGAATATTGAATATCTTTCCGAACCCTCTCGCACTACCTCTGTTGCTCAAAAATGGGCCATCGCTACCGGTCACCTCAAGAAGGCAAAAGCCAGAGTAGCGAAGCGCTACAACTTAGGCCGTCATGATGTTAAATTCCAAATTGGGGACAAAGTTTTGTGTCGTTTACATCCTTTGAGTGACGCTACCAAACAAATTTCCAGTAAGCTGTGCTTACGTTGGTCAACTCCCAAGACTATTTCACGCTTTTTAAATCCTGTCTCAGTCGAGTTAGTGGATGATCACGATAATTCAGTGACTTCGGCCCACGTCACGCAGTTGAAAAAAATTTGTCAAATGATCTTGTGAATTTCGCCTCGCTATAATGTTGTGTTTTTGTTTTCCTTTTATTCTAATTGGATGCCCGAGCTCCTTAATAGCCAACCTAGCATGTGAGCCTATTCTGATCTTAATTCGTGTGCTTCCTTTTCATTTATTCCTGTGACAAGACAGGAGACACCCGTGGCCGTTTTCTCGTACGCGAGTGTGTCGTGTATACTTGACATCTCTGTCAAACTATATCTTTGCCTGAGGCCGTCAGCATATACCTGGTCGGTCACTATTTGCAAACCACCCCTACTCCTCTTTTGCACTGCCCCTCGGCTTAACTCCTATTGTTCGACGACAGACAAGGACCCTTCAACACTTCCTGTTTGACCTTGTAGGAACTTGGTATTTATTTTACATTTATTCATGTAATTGACTTTTTGTGTCATGGTTTTGAGATATCATGCACCTTAGTGTCATCTTGATTTTGATATTTATTGTGAAGTCATATATTTTGTTAGGTTTTAAATTGTCAAGTGTTCTCAGCATATCGTGTATTGTCTAGCAACCATCCAGAGGGTTGGCGAGTGACAACAAACAACCTTTGTGTACCTGAGCTAACACAGCTGAGGGTCTTCTCGGAACTCGTTAACGGACCAGTCACCCTTCACTGGGTCTATACATGGCTTTATTTTTCAGCAGCTGAAAAGGAGAGTACTTTCCCTTTCGAAGACATTATGACACTATTGCATATTCCTCGTTGACGCAACGAAAGGTCCTATATACAGGGTGTCCCAAATGTATTTTTTTTTAAATGTGATCACGATTTAACTTTGTCTATCTTTTCTCATCAGAGGCTGGAGAGATTTGCAGTCCCGAGGTAACGTCCATCTTGAAGATTTCGACATCCGCATCATCATGAACTAGCAAGAACAATGATCACTATTTAATATATGAACTCACTGTATTTCTTTTTGAACGCAGTACTTTTGACGTTAGTGGCTAGTGTTGACGAGCAATGAAGGGGGTACCACCTTCATTTCACGGTCAGATTAGTCAACTGTTCATTTTTTTTGTATTCTCCTAGAGGTCCTTAGTACCCAATTTTTTTTAGTATTCAATTTTTTTCCCCCTTTACATATTTTTCCTCTCTTTTTGTACGAAAAAAGAAATTTCCATGGCCAGGAAAATTCCTTTTTTTTGTGAGAGCAGGGGAATTTTGAACCGTTTTTATCAGGTTCATTATTTTTGTCATATTATTATTATCATCATTTCCTTCATGTCGCATTATTGTGACATACGTTTCTCTGTCTCACCTACTGCGTTCAAACTTTGTAATTCTGCGTAAATGTTTCGTCAGATGGTGAAACTTTTCACCCCTACTGACACTGTGTTACCATTGGTTGAAGCATAACTTGTTACTAAGCTTTGCTTCTCCCATTGGCCCCCTTTATGTTCTGGAGAGGGGGAGTTCTACGACTTATTTTTCCCGAGCGGCGTTACTGCGTTCCTTTTAGAGAAGGTGGCTTCCTTCCATTTCTGACCATCATGTGAAACGGTCACAGCCTAGGTGTGTCGGGCTTTTCGCCCGTGCCCAACGCAACTAAACGTAAGTACGATTCGATCACTTGGTTTTATCTGGCATGCTATCATTTTTGAATTTCAGTTTATCAATTTCCCTTTCTTATGATGATGTGAATTCGATCCATGAACCCAAGTCCCTTCGCCTTTGTTTACGTTAGTTTAGCGAAGCCTCTGTGTTTATTTGTCATCCCTACCTTTCATGTAATCGGTTTTATTTTTACTCAAATCTCTCAGGTCTGAAATATATGCTACTTTTCTGCGAGGCTTACCAACGCTCTGTATTACGTCACAAATTGATGTGCACTCTTTCGAGGTATCTTTCATTTGATTGTCGTATCAGAGTTTGTTTTTTGGGTCAAGGTATCATTGGAGTAACGGAGCCATGTCTCATTTCGCCTCCTATTTGATCCTTCCCTCTGTTTTAGGAAAAGTGTGTGAGCGATGGTCTTTGTGTTAGTCACTGTCCATTCGTCATGCCTTAATTCCTTTGTTTCTTCGTATGTCGTTATATTTAGACATAACTACCTCTACGTAAGCCTATATTTTCCTACAAAGCATATTTCTTAGCTGATCGATTTTTCTTTTCATTTCCTGTCCCGGTAATGTCAATTAATTTAATGTAATACTCATTTTCCTTTATTTTTATGTGTTAATTTTGTGTTGTTTCCTCTGGCTTCGTTATATTACGTAACTCCGTGTCATCTCCCCTCTCCCACCCCCCACCCCCGTTTCCTACATACGCACCCTTCTCATCCCCACCACTCCCCCCCCCCCCCCCCCTTACCCCATGATTTCACAACATCATGAGCTTTTTGGAAGTCTGTTCTTGGCAAGGGCATTCTAGTCCAGGTCATCCTCGTAAGTAGAGGTGCTCTCTTATTCGACTCATCCATACTCTCTATCTTTTTCGTTTTTTTTTTTGTTTTTTTTTGTATTTTAAATTTTGGTTATCGAGTCGCGCTTACGGTTTAGTTGCACATTGATTGTAAGTACATTTTAATTAATCTTGTTTCATCTTTGTTAGTGCTTAAGTTCATTTATACACTTTTCTCTTGAGATTGTTTTTGTGTACCGGTACCCCTTTCTTAGGTACCATCTTTAGTCATTAATTTTATTTTATTTGCTATTAAGCGATTTTATACCTCTTCACGTTTACCTTTCATTTTGTGTTTAGATATATCCTTACTCTTATGCGCACCTGTTTTAGTTTACTTTAAATACAATAGTAAATAGTTCACTTGGTTTCGTCCTCTTTCATTTGTAATTTTAAGTTCCCTCATCTCTCGTTCGATTTCGTCGGTCTTGGCTTCGTACTGTAACGCAGTCACGACCTTCACGCTTCTGGGTTCATCGATCAATTAGATAAATTCAATTCCGCTTTTGATTTGTTTTAAACAATTCATTCGATTCCTTTTTTGGAAAGTATCTTTCTTTCGATCCGGAATCTTGGGCCCAGCACGCATCGAAAGAGACATCCTTTCCCCGCTCCTTAGCGATCCTGTTTAAGGTGTTGTTTTCACTTCTACTGTATTTCCTCACGCCTCTGCTATTTTGTCTAACGTAAAAGCACAAGCGGTGCAACACCTAGGGATAAAGAAGACCCTGGAGAAGCTGAGAGAGCGGTTCTACTGGATCGGATGCCGAACAGACGTGGCGAACCACTGCGCGAGGTGCCACGATTGCGCAGCCAGCAAGGGCCCAGGACGAAGACGACGGGGTCCACTGAAGACCTACAACGTGGGCGGCCCCATGGAGAGAGTGGCCATCGATGTTGCTGGGCCATTCCCGTTAAGCGAGGCAGGGAACCGCTACATATTAGTCGTCAGCGACTACTTTACCAAATGGCCGGAGGCGTATGCGCTCCCTAACCAAGAAGCCGCGACGATTGCAGAGACCCTGGTGAAGGAATTCGTCAGCCGGTACGGAGTACCCCTGGAGCTGCACTCCGACCAAGGGAGGAACTTCGAGTCGCAGGTGTTCCAGAACCTATGCCAGCTGCTGGGAATCCGGAAGACAAGGACAACGCCACTGCACCCTCAGTCCGACGGGATGGTAGAGCGATTCAATCGCACCATCGAGAACCATCTTCGAATAGTCGTCAGCGAGCACCAGAGGGATTGGGACAAACATCTTCCACTATTTCTCCTGGCCTACCGCGCCGCCGTGCATGAAGCCACCGGGTGCACACCAGCCCGGGCCATGTTTGGGAGGGAGCTCCGTCTACCTGTCGATCTTGCCTTTGGCCGACCTGGGAATGATCCGATCCCGGTAAGCCAGTATTGTCAAGAACTGGTCGACCAACTGGAGGACGTGCACGCGTTCGCGAGGAGGAAACTGCGGATCGAGACCGACAGAATGAAGACCCGATACGACCAGCAGACGGATGCCGACGGATTCCACGAGGACGACCTGGTCTGGCTCTTCAACCCATTACGGAAGAAAGGCCTGTCACCCAAACTGCAGAAGTCCTGGGAGGGCCCGTACCGAGTCGTGAAACGGATCAACGATGTCGTCTACAGGATCCAGCGGAGCCCGAGGGCGAAGATGAAGATCGTGCATCGAGATCGCCTGGCAGCCTACGGAGGGACACAGACGGACCAATGATTGATCGGGACGATCAGCCTTTTTAGGAAGGGGGTGGTGTTACGGCTGTGAGTTTGTGTCATCGCTCGCCGCTTGAGTCACAACTGCCCCAGGGGCTGGGCTGTGGCTTGCCTCCTGTATTGCGCGCGCCTTATGCAACAGGGCTACTACAGACAAAGGGATAGTCCAGAAGATTCGTGACTGGACCAGCGGTGGAAACCTCGAGAAGCCGTGGACTCTGGATGGATCTAGAACCATTTATTGAGTCACCGGCCTGCTATATAAGAGTGACCCGTGAAGCAGTGGTGGTTGTGTTTTACGAGCTAGTGTGAGCGATTATTCTGAGCGACAGAAGTGTGGTGACTTGCGAAACCTCTAGTGGAGCGGGGAAGTTGAGACTCCTACAGAGGAACTGTGTCTTGAACGAGTGTGTTTATTTCCAGTGCGACATAAGTGATTGTGCTACATTGTGAAACAGTGTGTAGTCGGTGTACATGCTTGAGAGGAGCAGGTAGTTTCTGTCAAGGCCACCGTACTCATTAGGACGGATTAACTTCTGTGGTCTGTTGACAAGTGAAAGGGGAAGTGTTCTCGCCGTAAGGAAACTGGAGTAAGGTAATAATTGCTTGTATTTACTGAAGAGGGCTGTATCTTTCTGGCCGCAATAAAGTTAATTACTTCTTTAAGCAGTAATTGGTGTTGTGCTTCCTACCCACCGTAATCCAGTTAACAAAAGTGCCACTAGGGGGTGGCACGTAACAATATTTACCCATCGGTATGAACCTTATATTCTGAATTCTTTCCACATCGATTCCTTGAGAGTTCGATTAAATCTTTCTACAACGCTTGCTTTAATGCTGCTGCCAGTGGAATAATGCTTTAGATTTTGTTTCTGAGACCATGTTTTGAATTCACGGCTATAAAATTCCGTTCCTCGATCTGTGTGAAAATAATTTGGCAATCTTTTACTTTGAGAATAAACAAATTTTAAACTTTTTACAATCTCACTTCCTGTTTTGGTTTTAAGAGGAATTGCCCATGCATATTTTGAGTAAACGTCAATAATGGTTAAGAAATATTTAAATCCATTATTCCATTATGCAAGTTTTGACATGTCAACAAGATCTGCTTTATGGAGGTCATCGATTCCTTTGCTAATAACATGTCGTCTTTTAAACGTTTTTCTAAGAGGTCCATGAAGTTATTTTGCAATTTCTCGTCTGATTTTGTTCATAGTTATTTTCTAAACAAAGATTTATAACATACTGTGCATTGTTTTACAAATGTTTGAATTTTTATTCAATATATGCTGCAATTCTTAGTTCTTCAATTGCAAAGATTTCGCTGTCGAGTCCTGTGTGACCTGCAGCTTTCGATTCAATTAATTTTTTAAGTCTTGATACTAATTTGTTTTGTTCATTCCAATGAACAAATTCAATATTGTTTCCTCCTCCTAATTTCCAAATGGCTTGTGGTGTGATGTGTTTCTTTTGGCAATATCCAGTATGCATCGTAGTATTTGCTTCTTCATTCTCATCTGCTGTTTTTATAATTCTATCTATGTCTTCAGTAAGAAGGGGTTCAATTATATTTCTATACTTATGAGATTGCGTTCCTCTCGGAGCTGCAATGCTTGCATAATTCCTTTTGTGCACGTTTGAAACATTTAATAAGTTCAAATAAGAACTTAAATCACTCCTATGTATTGGAGTGGGATCTGGTACTTTCCTTTGAATAAATTCAAGTAGACCTTCTGTTATATCTGATAATATTACTAATTTTGTGTGTTCCTTTGCTTATGAAAAACATAATAAATAATAACCCGAATGTTGTGTGTATTATTCACAACTCCTCTCCCCACCATTCCCATTTTCCTGAAATATATATATTTATAATTACATTATATTACTTATCATTTAGCAATGGTGCGTTGTTAGACAAGCAACTCTACCACTAAATATAAACGATCAGGAAGTGGATCATTAATTAGTCGTGTACTTAATAAAACTATTGATAATTTACCTGTGGAATTACACATCCCAGGATATGAATATTGTGGACCAGGAACAAAATTAGAAAAGCGATTGAGCCGTGGTGATCCAGGAATAAATATATTAGATAAAGCGTGTAAAGAGCACGACATTGCTTACGCAAATCATAAAGATTCAAACAAAAGCAGAGAGGCTGATGCAATTTTAGCTTCAAAAGCTTGGTCTCGTATAAAATCCCGTGACGCATCATTAGGAGAGAGAGAGCGGCTGCACTAACAGTCAGTGGCATAATTAAAGCTAAATCTAAGATTGGAGGAGGTAAACGAAACTGAAATAAAAAAACAACAAGAAAAGATTAATAAAAAGGCCATCGAAAAAGCAAGGTGGTATTTTACCCCTACTTCCGATATTTGCAGCCTTGTCGGGCTTGGGGGGTCTAGCAGGCGGAGCAGCCGGGGTAGCGTCTGCTATAAACAAAGCGAAAGCTGCACAAGAAGAATTAAAAGAAATGAAAAGACACAATCGAATGATAGAAGCAATGCGAGGAAAAGCAGGTCAAGGCATATATTTAAATCTTCCTGCATACAAAATATAATTAACCAAATACCAAATAAAACATTAAGTAATTTCGATTTAGCTAAATACGCACATCAATTAAAGATTTCAAATTTTAGAGGAGTCTTTATGCGAGATACGTTACCAAGATATCCTCGAAAGAATTAAAACTGTATTGTTAGCCTTCAACCGATGGTTAAATCTGGTTCACATTGGGTGGCTTTCAGTAAACGAGGTAAATACGTGCATTATTTTGATAGTATTGGTAATTTAAGACCACTATTAGAAATTTTAACATATCTTAAAAATTGCTATCTACAATATAATTTTCATTCATATCAATCAATTACTTCTTCGATTTGTGGACATTATGTTTAGTCTTCTTGTATTGTATAAATAAGGGAAACACAGACCGTCTTTAAACATTTCAAAGATGGATTTCTAAAGACGGATAACACTGTTAATAGTATTCGAGTATGTTGCAACCTTGTGCTTGGTACGAGTTCTTATTTGAACCATAAACCAACACACTCTTTATATCATTTTAAAGCTCATGTTCCTGCTGGTTATCCGATTGTTGTACAACCAACAACAATTAATTTTTTGCCTATGAACAGCAAGGTTATTCAACATGTATTTGTTCAACTTGAAGATCAACTTCAACAGCTCATTGATTTGCAAGATGAAGCTTTAACTGTAGAATTAATTATTCGTCCAGCATGATATCTTGCTATATAAGGTGATGAAATACTGTTATATTTTCATTCTACTTTAGTAAGCTTACTAGAAAACATTCACAAATATGGTTATACTATATAATACTCAAAGTTTGAAAAAAAAAAAAAAGAAGTCAACTCTGATTCGAAAAAGTAATATAAAACAATCAGCTAAAAGTTCTAAAAAAACAAACAACGACATCGCACCTTAAAATCTAAGAAACAGTTATCGACTAACAACAAACATCTCTTACGTCTTTAGGCTATCGCGTACTTTAATTACAATATAAATATATATGCAATTGTTAATCTTATTTAGTTTCTATCTACATTTGAAGCTGTTAACATGTTTAACAGAATGGATAAAATAGAGGTTGACAACAGTGTTGTGCGACGAGAAGAAAGAGTTTATCAACCTTATTCAGCTAATAAATTCGAAAATAATGATGAAATTCGAATACCAATTCAAAATGAAGAAAACATAGTTTTATTATCAGAAGGTGTTCTTCACTTAGAAGGACAAACTATTACTTCTAACGTAAATCCAGCTGCTTCTACTACAGCACATCCTGACCAAAATTTTGGGGCTAATCCTTTTAGAGAAATTCGCGTTACGTTAACTGGTAAGGAAATTGATCGTAAACGCCATCTAGGCATAACAAGTTCTATAAAAACCTTTGCATCATATTCAAAAAACGAATATATAGCTTTACAAAATGCTGGTTATTTTCCCTCTTTAACAACACCAGCAAGTGAAGCAAATATTGTTGATAGTACCACAAAACGTTTTAATGTAATACTTCCTTTAAGCAACCTGTTAGGTTTAGCAGAGGATTATAGAAAGCCGATTTTAAACTGCAAGCATGAGCTAATACTTCTCCGATCGTCAAGTGACGCACGTGCGTTGCAATCGGCAACCGAAAATGATCTTTCGAAGGTCAAGTTATTTAAAGTTTATCTAAAAATTCCTGTTTTATTATTATCGGACGAAGAACAAATTAAAAGATTTAAAATAATGCAGAAAAATATTCCCATTCAGGTTGGTTTTCGATCATGGGATGTTCATGTCTTGCCTTCTCTTCCTAGAACAACTAAATATAGTTGGACTGTAATGACAACTTCTGAAACTCAAAAACCACGCCAATTTTTATTAGGTTTTCAAACTAAAAGAAATGAACTAAATACGTGCTCTTCCAATTTTGACCATCGTAACATTAAATCTATAAGAGTTTTTTTTAAATTCAATTCTTTATCCACATGAAATGCCAACTTCTGAATTTGCTATAAATGACTACAGCGAATTGTATGACATGTTTGTTAAATTTCGTAATGTATGTTATCAGATCGATGATTTTCGTTCAGAGACTCTGGTTTCACGAGATGAATTTAAGTCTCATAGTCCGATTGTTGTAATTAATTGCCTCGAGCAAGTGGAAGCAGCGAAGACATCTTCAGTTGATGTGCGAATTGAAACCGAGACAAGTGAGAATATACCTGAAGATACAACTCTTTATTGTGTTCTTATTCATGATCGTCAAATATCTTACAGACCATTAACTAATGAAGTAATTATCTAAACCATTATTTGCTAAGTTATAAGCAATCAAGTAAACAAGTATTCTCACTTTAGTTTCAAACATGGAATTCACAACAACAAACTCTCCTTCTACTGATGCCGACACGTGGAATAAGAAGCAGCCAATAATTGCAGACATTCGCAAGGTACCAAACGGCAGTTTGGAACTTGCTTACTGTATGTTAAATAACAGCAATACCAGTAGACCTTCATTCAGTCCTAAGTTCACATGAGTCGCAGCGTATTGAAAAAAGACCTCTTTCTTCTTTCTTTGACTCTATTAAAATAATTATGATTATTGAGTTGTATCCGAGGCCTGTTCCTGGTTTGAAAGCAAATATGATATCCACTACTGGCTTGCTAGGCCTATCGTAGCTTCACCAGAGCCCCGTCAGCTGTCACTTTTCAGGGTTCCCATAGAGCCTTCACAGCTACCGTAGCGGTCCCGGGGCACACAAAGTCCCCACAGTACTTCACCCCTACAGGCAATACCCTACTTCATGCCATTGCCCGTCTCCCACCACGTGGAGGAGGGGTTGGACTTGTGGGAGACATTAAGAGAGGAGCAGTATGGATTCAGACCTGGGAGATCAACAGTGGATCTCATATTTTCAGTGAGACAGCTCCAGGAACACCACTACGAATTTGGAGAGGATCTGCTGATGGCCTTCCTGGACATCGAAAAGGCCTATGATAGTGTGTGTAGGGAGAAGGTTTGGAAAGCAATGGAAAACATGGGAGTGGAAAAAGAGACTGTAGGCAGAGTGAAGGAGATGTATTGTGGAAGTGTGAGTTGTGTGAAAGTTGGAGGGGAAAGAACAGACTGGTTCAGACAAATGAGTGGCCTGAAACAAGGTAGTGCGCTGTCACCCCTTCTCTTTATTGTGGTTATGGACGAGGTAATGACACGGATAGCAGGAAAGATAGGAGAAGATAAGATGAAAGCAATGGTGTTTGCAGATGATCTCATGGTCTGGGGAAACAAGGAGGAGGAAATTCAGGAGCAGCTGAAGGCTTGGGAAGAAACCGTGGGAGACTACGGATGGAAGTTCAACATCAGTAAATGTGAGATCCTGTTAACGACCAGGAAAAAGGACAGACCAATGAGTGAGATAACACTTGGAGGTGGACAGCTGAAGAAGGTGGAAAGTCTCAAGTACTTGGGAAGTATAGTGGAGGAAAATGGGAGAAATGACAAAGAGATTACGGAACGTGGCAGACAGGCAGAAGCATTTCTGAGAAGCATTAGGAGCTTAGTGTGGAATAAAGATGTCCCACAAAAAAGCAAGGAAGTGTTATACAGAAGCTACTATATCCCGATACTGACCTATGCTTCAGAAACGTGGACAATGAAGAAAAGAGACATAAGCAGAATACAGGCAGGTGAAATGAAGTTCCTGCGAAGTAGGATCGGAGTAACAAGAAGAGACAGGGTGAGGAATGAAAAGGTCAGGGAAATGGTGAAAGAGGAGCCCTTGCAAGGTAGGATTGAGACATCAAGACTGAGGTGGTATGGACACTTAAAGAGAATGGATGAGAAGAAGATTCCCAAGAGGATACATGAGATGCAGATGCAGAAGAAACGACCAAGGGGAAGACCAAGAGATAGATGGCTGAAAGGAGTGGAGGAATGTGTCAAGAAGAGAGGCGAGGACTGGACCAGAGTGGCAGCGGAGCGGTGGTGGGAAGAAAGAACTAAGTGGCGAGGCTTATGTTCCAAACAGACCCAGCCTGGGGCTGGAAACTGTACAAGATGATGATGATGATGATTGAGTTGTATATAATTTGCCACATGAATTGTCTTTGTTTGCACTAAAACACTTTCCCCCGGCTCATTAATTGATCTTAATACGATTGATGGAATGTCAGATCTAATGTTGAAGCATAGCCATCGTTTACCTGCAGATTGGACAAAACATTTACCATCTCTTGCAATGGGAAGCAATAGTTGTGCTAAATTTAATGTTAATGCTGTTCAACATTGGTTAAATTCTTCTGATGGCATCATGAAATCGTGTGTTCGATAATCAACAAGTTTCGAAACAAAGGACTTCAAGGTTTTAATAAGTTTGATTGGAACTACTTTCCTATAAACGTACTGACTATATATGAGCCACAACGCATTCGTCTGGAGTGGGAACATCTACCAATCATCTAAAGAGAAAATTTCAACTGTTTCATCTACGCTGCAAATGTGATAACTGCATTCACTACCCATAAAAGGTAATTAATTAAATCTACTAGTGTCATTGACACCTATACATATTTTGTTTTTTCTTTGTTTGCTTTTTAACATGGTGTATTTTCTGTCTAGAGAAATTACAACAAAAAGAACAAGATCATCTCAACACACTCATCTGGACAACTAAAAGAATGAGATTCCTTCAACACTCATACAAGAGAAATAAAATTGTATTAATTGTAATTCTAAATGAATAAAGAAGAAAAGGTCTTTGTACCACTTCATATTACAGTTTTTTTAATGATCAAATACCTCCTCATTCCACATGTAAATAAAATAATATTGTCAGGTGAGGGATTCGAACCCTCGCTTTCAATTTCTGAAAATTAGATCTTAAGTCTAACGCCTTAGTCCGCTCGGCCAACCCAACACACGCAAAACATGCATATTAGTCAGTGTGTTTTGTTGATTCATATCAGTTCACATTTAGCTTCGTGTGGTGAACATATTTTTTTTGTGAAGTAAAGCAGCAGCATGAAGTATTTTAATTGTGTAAAGTATTCCGAAAACCGTTAATGCAAATGATATTGAGTCAAAAAGAAATAAATTTAAAATCTGAAAGAGATCGACTATAAACATTTAAGAACTGGTCTTCAGACAGTTTTAAGGAACACTGCATGGTTAGCATCTGCAGGATTTTACTATTATGGATATAAGGATATGGTTAGGTGTGCTTTCTGTAATCTGGAACTTAGTTATTGGGAAGAAGATGATGATCCGTTTGAAGAGCATAAGAAATGGGCTCCTTCTTGCCCTTACGTAAACGATATTTCTCCTAGCATGGAATTAAAATCTGAATATGAAAGACTTAAAACTTTTCAAAATTGGCCTGTTCCCTGTCCAAACGAATTTTGTTTAGCTTCAGCAGGATTTTATTATACTGGTCATGGTGATAAGGTTAAATGTATATTCTGTAAGTTTGAAATTGAAAATTGGAAAGAAAACTATATTCCTTTAAATGTTCAGAAAAATGGGCACCATATTGTCCATATTTAAGAGGATTTTACGTCGACAACGTTGATTTAAATCTTGAAAATCCTACTATTATTCCATATAATACAGGTTTTTATGCAGTGTGCATTCTCAGACGTAAACGTAGACATGCTAAAGTTTGTTAAGCAGTCAAACACTCTACCAGTATTTCATTTACTAATGGTGGAAACCAGAGTAAAAGTGAAAAAAGAAAGCATAGTGGTTTTTTTTGTCGTTTACCCTCCAGGTTGGTGGAACCTACGGACTCAGCGAGGGAGCTCACCACTACCGCCTCTACGGGCAGTGTCCTAGAGCTGGAAACATCGAATCGGAAGGCATACAACTGGTGAGGTGGGATTGGCACCTTGCCCAGGCGGCCTCACCTGCAAAGCGAACAGGGGCCTCATGAGGGAAGGTAAGGGATGGTTAGGATGGATAGACAAGGAAGAGGGAAGGAGGCGGCCGTGGCCTCGATGAAGGTACCATCCCGGCATTTTCCCGAAGACGAAGTGGGAAACCACGGAAAACATTTCGAGGATGGCTGAGGGGGAATCGAACCCCCTCTACTCATTTGGGCCACCCGAGGCTGAGTAGACCCCGTTCCAGTCCTCGTACCACTTTTCAAATTTCGTGGCAGAGCCGGGAATCGAACCCAGGACCTCCGGGGCGGCAGCTAACCATGCTGACCTCTACGCTACGGAGGCGACATAGTGTTTTACTACCGAACACTATTCGATGTATCATTTGTGGTCCATCTAACTTTGGCGAAACAAACGTAATTATAAATTTATTATGTTACAAAAATGGAGTTCGTTTTGAAAACTTTTATATTTATTCTAAATCACTAGCTCAAAGTAAATATATCGAATTAAAAAAGTTTTTGGACTCCATAAAAGAAATAAAAAGTGATTTTTTCTGATAATGATGAAGTTATGCCTCCAGAAATGGCTAGAAAAAACTCTATTTGTTTTTGATGATGTAGCCAGCAATAAACAACAACACATGAAAGATTATTTCAGTAGAGGCCGTCATCATGATGTTGACGTATTTCATCTTTGTCAAACATATTCTTGTATACCTAAACATCTAATTAGAGATAACGCTAATTTTTAATTTTTTAAAGCAAGACGGAACAAACTTGCGTCGTGTATAAAACGATCATGTAAATACGGATATGAGCTATGATCAGTTCTTTGATATTTGTTCTTATTGTTGGCAAAACTCTAAGTTTGGCTTTTTGGTTATCGATAAAGATAGCGATTTACAAAATGGTCCATATCGCGATGGATTTGATGTTTATTTTTAGTTATAAATATTAGTTCAAAAGAGCTAAATGCTCATTCGTATACATTTTGCGTGGTTAACAACTTAACTATGACATCGTTTAACAAAACCAATAATGTGTCTATCAGACAACCAACTGCGCGACATGATATTGCAACTAAATCGTATGTTGATGATAAGCTACTGCAATATGGAAATCGAGTAACAACAACAACAACAACAAGCGATGGACATCTAAGTATTAACGGCAAACGGTTAAAAATGTTGGAACGCCAATACATGTTGAAGATGCTTGTAACAAAGGTTATGCAGTGAAGTTATTGAATGAGCTAAATAAAATTGAGTCCAAAGAAGACATACAAAAAAAAAACATTAACGACCTTAAAGGTTTATTTTTTTCAATTTGTAAAATGGAGAAACAAGAACTTGACTTTCAAAACAAACGTCTCGCGGGATTAGCTTTATCATCATCTGCAAATGATGCAGTAAACCTTATAGCAATGCAGCAACATATATCGAATATTAAAAAAATCTAGACAACCGAATAACCGAAGTGTTACAACGAGTAGAATTCATTCATGGTTTAGTGCGCGAATTTTCAGAAGATCACTTTCCGTATGATGATACTCTAGACTTGGGTAACAAAAGAATAAGAAATGTTAAAGATCCAATTCAAAATCAAGATGCGGTATCGTATTCTTTTCTTAAAACTCATATAACAAAAGAACTCAATGAAATTAAAAAATCTCTTTTCAATAGAAACAAAGATGATGAAACTGTCGATATGTTAAATAGAAGAATAACAAACATATCTCAACCAATCGATTCGTTAGATGCAGTAAACAAATATTATTTAGAAAACTTTGCTGCTTCTGGAAAAGATCTAGAAGACTTAATTACTAAATTTAGTAAACAAAACTTTTTAAACGTAGATGATGGTGGAACTTTAAATAAGATGAGTAGACGAATTACTCACGTAGACAATCCCATATACGATAACGATGTTGCAAATAAGACGTTTGTTGAACAATATGCCGCTTCACGAGGTGAATTTGAACAAATGAAACAGACTGTAAACAATCTACAACATAAAAAAACAAACAAATGTTGAGTTTCCTGTTAACGACCAAGATGTGACAAATAAACGGTTTGTAGAACACTATGCTGCTTCACGAACTGAAGTTAATCAACGAAAAGAAATTTTAAGCAATTTACAAACTCGTATTGAGGGTGTTGTTAACAATCTAAATATTGTTAAAAAAGAAGAACTTGAAAGTTACGCTGCTGCATCCAAAGATGATATATAACAAGTTAAAAACTGAAGTAGAAAAAATTGAGCAATTGGTTAACAAAGAACCACTCGAAAGTTTTACTGCATCCAAAGAAGAATATGGTATATTACAAGATGAAGTAAAGAAAAAGAACTTACCAAAATTTATTCTGAAATTCTCCAACACGCCATCAATCCATTCACCGGTATACACGCTTCATAATCATAATATACAGTACCAACTTCCCTATAAAGCTATATTAAAACCAATTTTGTTTCACCAAGATCTCCAATTGTGTATGCAATTTTAAATATACGTCAAGAGATTGAACTGGATGGCAGTGACATTGTAGTTGAAGAACAAAATGAAATACAGTTTCGACTTAGAGACACTGAAAAATATAAAACTACGGATCTTCCTCTTCAAATTGATTTTGAATATACTATAAATAAGTAAAGCAACTACAATTTTAGTTTAGTCATGGAGAAGAGCTCGAAGATTAAAGCTGAAAGTCGAGTAAAGTATAAACTTTCTCGCTTAAAAAAAAGATGTTTAAGACAAGTATCTTTCACTTAAAAATGAGGTTAGACGTAAACAATTAGATATAGAGACTAACTTTAAACCAGTAACAAATTCATTAAATCAGCTTGTAGCTATTGCTAATACAACGTCAACTCAAAAAATGAAAATCAAAAAAGAAAAAATGATGATTCTGAATCAACTGCTACTTCAGGCGAAGAAGATTGAGGTAGCATCAAAATAATTACACTAATTAACCGCTACTTTGATCCGTTCATTAAACAAAACGTGGATAGAACATTTGGTATAACGATAAGAAATGATAAAAAATACTTGGCACGTAAACGACTTTTTTTTTGGATAAAAAGTGGATAAAAGTTGGTGGTGAAAAATTTCCTATAACAGAAGGTCTACTTGAATTTATTCAAAGGAAAGTACCAGATCCCACTCCAATACATAGGAGTGATTTAAGTTCATATTTGAAATTATGAAAGGTTTCAAACGAGAAATTATGCCAGCAATGCAGCTCCGAGAGGAACGCAATCTCATAAGTATTGAAATATAATTGAACCCCTTCCTACTGAAGACATAGATAGAATTAAAAAAACAACAGATGAGAATGAAGAAGCAAATACTACGAAGCATACTGGATATGGCCAAAAGAAACACATCACACCGCAAGCCATTTGGAAATTACAAGGAGGAAACAATATTGAATTTGTTCATTGGAATGAACCAAACAAATTAGTATCAAGACTTAAAAAATTGATTGCATCGATAGCTGCAGGTTTCACAGGACTCTACAGCGAAATCTTTGCAATTGAAGAAGAACTAAGAAATGCAGGATATATTGAATAAAAATTCAAACATCTGTAATACTATACACAGTATGTTATAAATCTTTGTTTAGAAAATAACTATGAACAAAATCAGACGAGAAATTGCAAAATAACTTCATGGACCTCTTAGAAAAATGTTTAAAAGACGACATGTTATTAGCAAAGGAATCGATGACCTCCATGAAGCAGATCTTGTAGACATGTCAAAACTTGCATAATGGAATAATGGATTTAAATATTTCTTAACCATTATTGACGTTTACTCAAAATATGCATGGGCAATTCCTCTTAAAACCAAAACAGGAAGTGAGATTGTAAAAAGTTTAAAATTTGTTTATTCTCAAAGTAAAAGATTGCTACTCAAAATATGCATGGGCAATTCCTCTTAAAACCAAAACAGGAAGTGAGATTGTAAAAAGTTTAAAATTTGTTTATTCTCAAAGTAAAAGATTGCCAAATTATTTTCACACAGATCGAGGAACGGAATTTTATAACCGTGAATTCAAAACATGGTCTCAGAAACAAAATCTAAAGCATTATTCCACTGGCAGCAGCATTAAAGCAAGCGTTGTAGAAAGATTTAATCGAACTCTCAAGGAATCGATGTGGAAAGAATTCAGAAAACAAGGTTCATACCGATGGGTAAATATTTTGCCTCAGTTATTAGTAAAGTATAATCACAAAATACATCGCAGCATTGGCATGAAACCTATTGATGTAAAAAGAAATAATCCACCCAGCTTGCCAGCACAATATAGTGAAACTTAAAAATAACCAAAGTATAAAATTGGTGACATTGTGCGAATATCGAAAATCAAGAAACACTTCACCAAAGCCTACGAAGCTAATTGGACTACGGAATTATTTACAATTTATAAAGTTCAAAATACTAATCCACGAAGATATCTTTTAAAAGATAATAAACATTTCCCAATATTTGGATTGTTTTATGAACCAGAGCTCCACCAACGGTATTCTTACCTTGACGCGGTGGTGGAGCTTGCGTGGTCAAATGATCTTGAGAGCTATGCCGGCGGTAGCTTAGCTACTGGTAGGGTCTCCCAAGCCGGGCAGGTCGAAGGTGATGATCCAGACTAAACGGGATACTCTGGCCCTCCAGGTTGGGGGTTGTACGTGGGGATAACAACCCCACACCATAAAAAAGAACCTGTTACGAAACAAGGACAATTGCCTCGGAAGGACGGATTTAACAGAAGACAACCTCGGCCTGGATTAAGGAAAAGAGATTTGTATATTGCGACGTGGAATGTAAGAACGATGTTGAGACCAGGAAAGATGGATGAAATAAGAGAAGAGATAACTAAATTTAATTTAGACATTGTAGCGTTACAAGAGGTAAGATGGCAAGGACAAGGAAGGATAGATAAAAGGGAATATTCACTATTGTATAGTGGTCCAAATAACAGAACAGGACAACATGGTACAGGATTTATGGTATCCAAGTCAGTAAGGAATAGTATTATGGAATATGAAGCCATAAATGAAAGATTTTGTAAATTGCGCATCAAAGGAAGATTCAGGAACATATCCATATTGTCAGTGTATGCACCAACTGAAGAGAAAGATGAGGATGAGAAGGAAGAGTTCTATGAACAATTGGAACAGATATGCGGTGAGATACAGAGATACGATAAATTGATAATAATGGGTGACTTTAACGCAAAGATTGGGAAGGATCTATTGATGAGATGTGCAGGGGAGCATACACTACATGATGTTAGTAACCAGAATGGCACACTACTTGGGCATTTTGCCATCAGGAACAATATGGTGATCAAAAGCACATGTTTCCCATATAATCGAATACATTTAGGTACTTGGAAGGCTCCTGATTCTACAACCGTGAATCAAATAGACCATGTGTTAATCAATGCAAGATACTCTTCGTCAATTATAGATGTGCAGAGTTGTAAAGGACCAAGTTGTGATTCAGATCACTATCTAGTCAAAGCAGTACTTAGAGAAAAGCTGGCTAAAACGAAAGCAGAATCTGAAACCTGTAAGAACAGTATAAACGTTGAAAGACTAGGAGATGAAAGAATTAAGGAGGAATATCAGAGAGGAATACAAAAGAAATTAGAAGAAGAAAAAGAGAGAGATGATCTCAATGAAGAGTGTAAGAAAATAGAGGAAGTAGTTAAAATGGCTGCAGAAGAAATAATCGGAAAGAGGCAGCAAACCCGGAATGAATGGTTTGATCAAGAGTGTAGGGAAGCAATAGAAGAGAAGAATAGAGCAAGAGAAAAGATGATCTTGAGAGAAACAAGAAGCAACTGTGAACATTATAGGCAATTGAGGTTGAATGCCAACAAAGTATGTAGAAGAAAGAAAAAGGAACACATAAAGAAACAATTTATAGAAATAGAAGAATTAAACCAGGGAAGTGAAGTAAGAAAATTCTATGCGGCAATTGGTAATATGGAGAAAGGTTTCCAACCGAGGGAAAGAAGATGCAAGGATAGACAAGGGATGATACTGAATGATGAGAACAAAGTGTTAGATAGATGGTCTGAACACTTTAAGGAACTTCTAAGTGAAAGTGTAGAGCCAGAAATTGAACAACATATGCAACAACACGAGAGACAAGAAGTAATTAGATCAGAATCAGAGAATGAGAATGCATGTATTACGAGTCCTACAGAATCAGATAATGAGAATGTAAGTATTATGAGTCCTACAAGATTTGAAGTGGCAAATGCAATGAAGAAAATTTAAAACAACAAATCACCAGGGGAAGACAGTATAGTAGCAGAAATGATAAAATATGGAGGAGCGGCATTGGAAGATAGAATACATAAACTATTGGAAAGAATATGGGAAGAAGAGAACATGCCAGATGGAGGGAGGGGAGGAATAATATGTCCTATATTTAAGAAAGGAGATAAACTAGCAAGTGAGAATTACAGAGGAATTACTCTATTGAATGTTATTTACAAGATCCTATCAGGTATCCTGAAAGAAAGAATGAAGATATTTTCAGAAGAAATTATGAGTGAATATCAGTGTGGTTTTAGACCCAACCGGAGTACAACGGATCAAATCTTTGTAATTAGGCAGATGAGGGAAAAGTTTTATGAACATGATATTGACCTCCACATGCTCTTTATAGATTTTAAACAAGCATTCGATAGTGTATGTAGAGAAAGACTATATGAATTACTAGGAGAAATGAGGATACCTGGAAAGATAATCCGGCTGATAAGGGTGAAACTAGATAACACATGGGCACGAGTGAAAAATGGAAATAAGCTGAGTAAACCCTTTACAATTAATATGGGTGTAAAACAAGGAGATGGATTGTCTGCAGTACTCTTTAATCTTGCACTACATAAAGCAATCAGTAAAGTGGACCAGGGAGACACTATTTTTAACTAATCAAGTCAGATCTGTGCTTATGCAGATGATGTAGTGATCATAGCAAGAGAGAAGCGTACACTGAAAAGAGTATATTTAGAATTAGAGAAAGAGGCTACAAATATTGGGTTATTAGTGAATGAGAGTAAAACTAAGAGCATGGTAATGTCCACTTCTAACACAAGAGGAGCCCCGCATGATATTAAAATAGGCGATAAGACATTTGAGGGTGTGACACAATTTAAGTATCTAGGAGTACTTATTAACAACCAGTGTGATATGACAAACTGTATTAAAGATCGATTACAGGCTGGAAACAGAGCATACTATGCAAACATCAAGATGCTCAGGAATCAACTTATATCGCGAACAACCAAAATGAAGATATATAAGACAATGATAAGACCAGTAGTGACCTATGGCTCTGAAGCTTGGACATTAACTATGGATGATGAGAATACTGTGAAGTGTTTTGAAAGGAAAATACTGCGAAGAATATACGACGGCCCTGTTAGAGAGGAAGATGGATGGAGAATACGATATAACCATGAACTAAACGAATTGATTGGAAAACAAGATATCGTAAAGTTTATAAAGGCACAGAGAATCCAATGGTTGGGACATATAGAGAGGATGTCGGAGAGCCAGATGCCCAAGAGAATGTTGAAAGGGAGGCTATTCTCCAGGAGGAGGAAAGGACGTCCTAAGAAGAGATGGTTGGATGGTGTGACTGCAGACCTCGTCGCAATGGGAGTGAGAGGATGGAGGAGCAAGGCGACGGATAGACCAACATGGAGAGCAGTTGTCCAAGAGGCCAAAACCCACCCCGGGTTGTAGCGCCATGGAGTAAGTAAGTTATGAACCAGAGTTACAAGGAACAAAACATCCTAATATTTACTTAGTCGGCAAAGTACTAAGTAGAAAAGGAACCCGAGCTTTCGTATCTTGGCTGGGGTTCGATTCAACTCACAACTCCTGGATTCCAAACAAAAACATCTTGTAATTACAACAATGTAAATTTTGTGTTTAATTCATCGCAATATTATTATTATTATTATTATTATTATTATTATTACAGAAATTATTATTATTATTATTATTATTATTATTATTATTGATGTGTCACTATATATTTTTCAGCTCACTAAAACCAACACACTCAAGAAAGAAAGAATGCTTGTACTTACCTCGTGCACAAGATCAACATATTCAACTCTGCAGACAGCATCTTCAATTCTCAGCAGCTTGGTGGAAAAAGAATTACTTACCACTTTAAGAACGAAGATCATAATATTTTTTCACTATTTCGTATTATATAATTAATGTAAACCACAATGATTAAACTAAATATATTTTAAAAAAATCTATACATTTGAAGAAAAAAAACCACTTCCCACTGTCCATTTAGTTTATGATTCGCACTTCATCATCATCTTCTTCTTCCTCTTCTCCTTCTTCATACATGATATCTTCACGCCTCCGTCCAACTGGAGGAGGAGTGAACATTTCCTCCGCTCTCACTCTGACTTTTCTTACTCTTTCAATCATGACGCTAATTACACTGCAAGAATTAACAAAGGTCAACATAGCAGAAGAGTGGCCAGAAGGTGTCGTCGTAAGACGCTACCGGCTTTTTCGTTCCCAAGGAGCAGGAGCCAGACTCCCAGCTTAGTCTGCTTCTATGGAATGTGGAAGGACTAAAAAGCATACTAGCGCTAACAAATAACGATCTTTTGCATACACATGACATATTAGTTCTCGTAGAAACTCTAGCAACTAGAGCCTTGGAAATAAACGGATTTTACTTACAACATATACCAGCAACGCAAGGACCAAGAGAACGGCCAAAACAAGGAATCTCCTGCTTTTTCAAACCAAAAATGGGAAAACTGCTAAGCACCCATCAGGATCAAGACACACTAGTGATAGATTTTGAGAACCTTTCTATAATAGCCTTATACGTAGAGCCATTAACATCAATAGAAGACATAATCACTACCATTATGATCGCCTTAAGATATACGCCACCTGGACGAAACATTATTATAGCCGGAGACCTGAACTGCAGATTGGATGTCACGAGCCACAGAACAAACGAGCTGTTAGATATGATGATAGAGGAAGGCTTCATCCTGGTCAACCAGGCAGAAAAACGAACCTATTTCGCACACACAAGATGTAGTATTATAGACTTAATATTTTACTAAGGACCCAACATTACATTAAATAATTATAAAGTATGTTACTCGGCAGATGAGACTCCCCTAAAGAAGCATTGCCCAGTTGTGGCCAACTTTTACATTCCAAACGCGGTGAGCAAAATTAAAACCACAAACATTAAAGCCTCGCAGCAGCTGAAGAACAGCGTACTAAGTCAGAAGACAGAAGAATGGAAAGAATTTGAGAACCACATAGAAGAAAATGACATTGAATCGGCTGCCATGACACTGGAAAAAACCATTCAGTCTGCTATGGTATACAATCAAAAAAGAAGAGCACGCATTTGGTTTGACACAGAATGTTATAAAAAGAGACAGATTACCCTTTTTGCGCTACATATAGCCAAATGCAGCCATAGTTCAGAGGATATACAATCCTACAGTCAAATCAGAAAACAATATAAACATCTACTTAAGATTAAAAAGAAGGTCTACATGGAACAGGAAGCAACCAATATGGTGGAAGAAGCCAGAAAGGACCCATACGTAGCATTGAGGCCACGGAAATCTCAAAGCAGTAGCAAAATAGACATAACAGTTTGGGAAGAACATTTCAAAATCATTCTCAACATTGATAAAACCAACACCGCATATGATACGATCAATTTGAAGACATGCTTAGCAGAAACTAACCCCTTCACGACGGTAGAGGTACACGTGACAATAACATCTTTAAAAAACAAGAAGGCACCAGGCCCCGACGTTATATGTAATGAACATATCAAAGGTTCAGCTAGCTTGTTACTTCAAGGAATCACAGATATGTTAAACCTGTGCTTACAAGAGGGCATCATACGAGAAATATGGAGGATTTCAACAATTAAGATACTATTTAAGGGGAAAGGCAATCAATTGGATCCGAACTCATACAGGGCAATTGCCCATGAAAAGTGCATATTGAAGATACTCACAAGCATTATCACAAAGCGAATCTCTAAAGAAGTAGAACACATGATCCCGGAAGAACAATTCGGTTTCCGTAAGGCAGGAGTACTCTGCATGCAATTAACAATTTAATTGATGATATAGAGGACGCATTACGACATCCCCAAGGGAAATTCCATGTGATATTCGTAGATTATGCCAAGGCTTTCGATACACTAAATAGACGTATACTAATCTCAAAGCTGGAATCAATAACAGGAAAAGATAAACTCAAAGCACTGATCCATAACCTGTTGACAGCCAATTTCATTCAGATCACTGATGGCGTAACCACATCGAAAACAATAACTCAAGCAAACGGCGTACTACAGGGGGACCCATTAAGCCCCCTGCTCTTCAATGTCACCACATACGATGTTGTGCAGATGATTAGACAAGAGTCGGAAGATGTCAAAATCTACATATATGCGGACGACATGGTCATTGGATCGAACTCCATCGATAACCTACAAAGAGCCACAAACCAACTTGAGAGGTGGGCGCAGGAAAATAAAATGGAAATTAACACCGAAAAAACCGTACAGATGACATTCCGCAACGGAGGTCGAGAAGCTGTGGAGGACAGGATATATCTATGATTGAAACCTCTACTGAGAGTCAACAGCTTCAAATACATGGGAGTGACTCTGCGAACCACTGTCAGATCATTCAGAATACACGTGAAATCCCGAGCAGCATCTGCCACAAAAGCAATTTTCAACATCAAAGAAATATCCAGATTATCAATGCAAACAGCTATGGCCTTGTTCAATGCAAAAATAGTTCCAATCGCAATGTACGGAATATATATCATATGCGAAAAGATCAGTCTTAAAGATCTAATGACTTTGGAAGCAGTCAAATCACGATTCTTGAAAGCCGCCCCAAGTGTCTCGAAATACACAAAGTCGAGGCTAGTATACGAGCTCGGCAACGAACCCTTCTTTATAGAGGACTTACGTATGTGGCTCCCATTCACCGTCAGCTCGAATAAACTGCTCCTTGAAAGAGAAAAGAAAAGAAGGGAGATTTGACTGGACTTATAAACAACAGAAGCCATGATAAATAGATCCTGGGCCGACACGAATCAGGAGCTCCGACACCTGGTGACCTCAATGGCTGTGCATGGGTACCACCACAAGGTATGCAAGACCAAGTGTTTTCACGACCCCGGGTATACCTGTGTTTGTGAATTGTGCGATCAGCCCAATGGCCGTTACCACGTGACCAGCTGTAAAAAGCGAGTGAAATCCCTGGTAGAGTTTGTGCATAAGATCCACAAAATCGGGTTGGTTGGAACATATCCATATACTGTACATTTATGGCCGTATGGCTGCAATAAATTGCTATAGTTACATTATTATTGAGTCCATTTAAAACAAAGTCTGTACTATACCGCCGGTCTGTGACTATTCTCATCACTTCGAAGTCAAAAACTTCTTTTTCCTCTACACTCAGGTTGTCCATTATTATTGCTTCTTCTACTTTTGTAGCTGTCACAATATGATTGAAATTTAGCGTACTCGCTTCCTCCGCTACTAGTTTCAGCTCTCTTATGCGCTCGAACTTCTCAATTACTGATTTAATCACGTTCATGATGGAGAACAACTGTGGGTCCCTAACCATGTCAGCTTAACTTATATACTAAGAAGTTAAGATTAAAGCAGCAAAACGCTCTTTAAACATTTCATGTGAAGCTCTGGGAACTGACATCCGATCTTGATCTCTCATTAAAAATTACAGAGTTGAATAATGACAGCTAAGCATCTAAAACAAACAAGCCAACATTCATTTCACACAGTCAAAGATATACTTGACTTATAAAACAGTGTAACCAGATTGAGACCATGAAGCAAGCCAGGACACAAAAATGTTAACATCATTTAAATTAAACAGACATAACATGGTGACAACGAGTAATACATTACAAGCGTATCACAAGTACACTCCCACGCTCTGGTGATATATGATGTACTTAAACACAGTCTAGCATTACGGCACCGCTTTACTTATTTAGCAGGCGCGAGCAAAAAAACAATAACAGATGCGCGCCCACAAGTAGATAGGCAAAGTGGATCCTGGCTCAATTTCAAGGTCATCCACTTCCCACCCTGGTCATGTGACCCCCTGAGGGCAAGGAGAGGGGAGGGGGCAGGGGTGGGGGGCTGGGGTGGAGTAGGGTGGAGGCAGGGGTGGGGACAGGGGTGGGGGCAGGGGTAGGGGCAGGGGTGGGGACAGGGATGGGGGCAGGGGTGGGGAAAGGGGTGGGGGTAGGTATGGGGGAAGGGGTGGGGCAGGGGTGGGGGCAGGTGTCGGGGCTGGGGTGGGGGCATGGGTGGGGCGGCAGGGGTGGGAAGGGTCTGGCCTGGGGAGGGGGGATCAAGCCGGCATTCTGACAGTGAGTAGCTGGTGCTGGTCAGCTTTATAGTGTGGAGGCCATGGAGAGTGGAGGAACCGGTTCGGCCGGCCAGCGAAGGAAACCGAGTGTGACCGAGCTGAACTTTAAGTATTGTTACACGGCCGGTCTCTCCCTGTAATGCTATCTACGGTCTCAGGGTGTAACAGCCATCTTACCATTGACTCAGTCATTAATAATAATAATAATCATAATATTAATAAATATGCCATTGAGCAACTACACGGCCGATCTCCCTCTGTGACGTCATTCACGGTCTCAGGGTGTGGCGTCCATCTTGCCCTTGGCTCAGTAGTTAATAATAATAATAATATTATTAATAATAATAATAAATATGCCATTGAGCAACTACACGGTCGGTCTCCCTCTGTGACGTCATTCACGGTCTCAGGGCGTGGTAGCCATTTTGCCCTTGGCTCAGTAGTTAATAACAATAATAATAATAATAATAATAATAAATATTCCATTGATCAACGTTACACCACCGGTCTCTCCCTGTAATGTTATCTATGGTCTCAGGGTGTGGCGGCCATCTTGTCCTTGGCTCATTAATAAATAATAATAATAATAATAATAATAATAATAAATATGCCATTGAGCAACTACACGGCCGGTCTCTCCCTGTAATGCTATCTACGGTCTCTGAGTGTGACAGCCCATTCACAGTCTCAGGGTGTGGCGACCATCTTGTCCCTTAACCTTTCAAAACTAATAGCTCATCAACCTTTTAATATTTTGCTAAACAAAACACCTAAAAATGATAAATTAACCTAAGATCTTTTGTTTTTTATGAAAAATAGTAGGGGGTGAAGAACTACCCCAAAATTCCAAATTGATATCCTGGAAACTAAGAACACTAAAATTATGTGTTATAGATCTAAAAATAGGTAATCAAATACACTTTTACCTTGATGGATCATTTCACCCCCAAAACAGTTATTATAGACTTTACAGGGAAAAAAGGTGTTAAACATCTAAAAATGATAAATTAAACAAAGATCTTTTGTTTTTGATGAAAAATAGTAGGGGGTGAAAAAATAACCCAAAATTGAAAAATTTATATCTTGGAAACTAAGAACCCTAAAATTATGTGTTATAGTTCTAAAAATAGGTAATCAAATACTCTTTTACCTTGATGGATCATTTCACCCCTAAAACAGTTATTATAGTTTTTACAGGGGAAATGGTGTTAAACATCTAAAAATGATAAATTAACCTAAGACCTTTTGTTTTTGATGAAAAATAGTAGGGGGTGAAAAACTACCCCAAAATTGAAAAATTGATATCTTGGAAACTAAGAACCCTAAAATTATGTGTTATAGCTCTAAAAATAGGTATTCACATACTCTTTTACCTTATTGGATCATTTCACCCCTAAAACAGTTATTATAGATTTTACAGGGAAAAAAGCTGCTAAACATCTAAAAATGATAAATTAACCTAAGATCTTTTGTTTTTGATGAAAAATAGTAGGGAGTGAAAAACTACCCCAAAATTGAAAAATTGATATCATGGAAACTAGGAACCCTAAAATTATGTGATATAGCTCTAAAAATAGGTAATCGAGTACTCTTTCACCTTAGTGGATCATTTCACCCCTAAAACAGTTATTATAGATTTTACAGAAAAAAGGTGTTAAACATCTGAAAATGATAAATTAACCTAAGTTCTTTTGTTTTTGACAAAAAATAGTAGGGGGTGAAAACTACCCCAAAAATCAAAACTTGATATCTTGGAAACTAAGAACACTAAAATTATGTGTTATAGCTCTAAAAGTTGGTAATCAAATACTCTTTTACCTTGATGGATCATTTCACCCCTAAAACAGTTATTATAGATTTTACAGTAAAAAGGTGTTAAACATCTAAAAATGATAAATTTACCTAAGTTCTTTTGTTTTGTATGAAAAATAGTAGGGGGCGAGAAACTACCCCAAAATTGAAAAATTGATACCTTGGAAACTAAGAACCCTAAAATTATGTGTTATAGCATAAAAATTGTTAATCAAATACTACCTTACTGCATCATTTCATCCCTAAAACAGTTATTATAGATTTTACAGGGGAAAAGTGTTAAACATCTAAAAATGATAAATTAACCTAAGATCTTTTGTTTTTGATAAAAATTAGTAGGGGGTGAACACTACCCCAAAATTGAAAAATTGATATCTGGGAAACTAAGAACCTTAAAATTATGTGATATAGCTCTAAAAATAGGTAATTAAATACTATTTTACCTTAGTCGATCATTTCACACCTAAAACAGTTATTATAGATTTTATAGGGGGAAAAGGTGTTAAACATCTAAAAATGTTAAATTAACCTAAGATTTTTTGATGAAAAATAGTAGGGGGTGAAAACTACCCCCAAAATTGAAAAATTGATACCTTGGGAACTATGAACCCTACAATTATGTGTTATAGCACAAAAACGAGTTCATCAAAAGCCAACACTTAAGCCAATAAAACTAATATTTATAAATATATATACAGTATATATATATATATATATATAAAGCAATGTATAAGCTAACACATAAACCAATATATAAGCCAACACATAAGCCAACATATAAGTGAATATATATAAGCCAACACATAAACCAATATATATATTTAAGCCAATGTATGAAACAACATATAGGCCAATATACAAGCCACTTCATAACCCAATACATAAGCCAACACATAAGCCAATATATAGGCTAATACACGAGCCAATACATAAGCCAATATATATATATAAGCCAATACACAAGCTAATGTATAAGCCAATATATAAGTCAATTTATAAGCTATAGAAGCCACTACACATAAGCCAATACATAAGCCAACACATAGTTAGAGTTCCATTTGTTAACCTTCAACAGTCTGAGGCAATGTTTGAGAGAATGTGTATTTAATATAAGCCAACACATAAACCAATATATAAGCCAACATATAATCCAATACATATAAGCCAACACATAAGCCAATATATCTACATATATTTAAGCATATATAAAATACAATATATAGGCCAAAACACAAGACAATACCTAAGCCAAAACTTAAGCCAATATATTAGCCATATAAGCCAATACACATAAGCCAATACGTAAGCCAACACATAAGCCTATATATAAGCCAATACATATAAGCCGACGCAATAAACCAATATATAAGCCAACACATAAGCCAATATATAAGCCAATACATAAGCCAATAAAACCGATATATACTTAGAAGGCAATATATAAACTACCACATATACCAATATATAAGCCAACACATAAGCAAACACATAAGCCAATACATAAGCCAATAAAGCCGATATGAATAAGGCAATATATAAGCTAACACAAACTAATATATAAGCCAACATATAAACCAATATATAAGCCAACACATAAACCAATATATAAGCCAACACATAAGCCAATACATAAGCAAACACACACACATAAGCCAACATAATAAGCCAACACATAAGCCAATATAAATGCTTATGGTAAGTCACTCCATCACCAGAACAGTTGTAACCTTTGTAGTGTGCAAATCATAGTGACAGGTCAGTTACTACTACGGAACTTACTACAACCAACAAAGGTAAACAACGTGTACACTATCAAGGCTACTCTTATAACTATAATCGACAGAATGTGGATGGAGTAATATTCTGGCGATGCTCAAAAGAGAGGTCCAAAAATGTCGAGGTAATCTGAAAAGTAAAAATGGTGAGGTTTTAAGTGCGAGTGTTCATCAATGTAGTGCTCCGAACAAACCACGGTTGTTGTTAACTCACAATCATCAAAATGCTAAAAAGCAAGTTCGAGAATATGATATTAAAGTTCAAGATAGTGCATTGTTTGTTAAAAACCACTTATCATGTCTTCAAAAAGTCATGTTAGGACAGTTGTCAACATCCAAGAAACCCTCAAAACTATCAAAGTCAACACAGACTATGCAAGAGGTGGTATTACAAGAAGATCAAAAAGGACTATATAGTAATAGTGATGATTACGATGGTGATGATTATAATGATATTGCTAAGATGATGATGAAGTTGATCATGATGATGATAGTGATAATGATGAAGAACAAGAGGAAGACGTGTGTATGCCTATTGTTTCCGTGGAAAAAGATCTACAACAAGTGTTGTGTTTAAAAACTATAACAAGCAATGGTAAAGAGATAGAGAGTTGTAATTAGTTATATATATTATAAAACTATAACAAGAAAACTAAGGAATGTATTATGTGTAAATATGGTAGATATACTTAAATAAATACAAATATTGCATGGTTACCGCTTGTTTTACTTAATTGTTATCCGCTTCCCACTCCTCCATTTGGTAACCTTTGGCAGTCTCTGCTGATGTTTGGTAGAGTGCCTTTGAAAAGTAGCTGAAACTAGGTAGCAGAAAGCATAGCCTGACGCCAATTTTTACCTATATAACTCATTTTTTGTAACAAAGACTAGGGTGCTAAGTACTTTGTTATGTGAGGAACATATTGAGTAAATTGAGTATTTAAGTCTGTACTGACTCTAACCTGATACCTCTAGGCTATTAGATCTATCCATCAAAAGGGTGTTGTTGGGAATGAGAAGATTTAATTCCGAGATAGAACCTTATTTTGAGTACAGGAACACCTACCTCATGCCCTGTTCCGAATACAGTTACGAACACTACAACAAGCATTACATCAATACAGGTTATCAAACAAGTTCAACACAACCCCAACTACCTGGAGCTGATGACCAAGTTGTTCAAATCCCCTAAATGAATTAACAACAATAACAGCGGTTAACAATGTGTAAGCTATATGATCCATTACATACAGAAAACCCCAGTCATTTTGGAGATGGTTTTCCATGGTTTACCACTTCTACTCCAAGCAAATGGGGATTCCTAACTTAGGATCACAACCACTTTATTTGCAATACTCACCTGAATATGAATACCCACACAATTTGACAGACACCACTTGAGCAAGAGAGGCTATTGACTATTTTGTCTGAATAGCTTTATATAGATAAGAAGCGGGTCCTACTATACATTCAACTACCCTAGTTTCAACTACTTTTCAAGGTCACTAACCCGAACCTTGCTGTATCGGCTTATACTTACTTTCAACTACCCTAGTTTCAACTACTTTTCAAGGTCACTAACCCGAACATTGCTGGAGAATGCCAATAAACACCTATGTTCACACACACACACCTGTGTTGGACATGCCACACACACAAACTAACCTCTGAACCAATTTCAAGGCTATCAATTTTCATCTCTAAGTGGTGTGGGTCCCTAGGTTTGCTATGGGATTAGAGGGGGAGGAGAGGGTGTGGAGGGCGCGTCGGGGATGGTTGTCTGCCTTGAGGGGGGGGGGGGGGCAGGCCACGTTGTTGCCCCAGACTGGCCAACATACTGATAGTGATGGTTGGTGTGGAGCTTGTTCCTCTCAGGCCAGACAACCATCCCCATCCCGTCCTCCACACCCTCTCCTCCCCCCTCTAACCCCATAGCACACCTAGGGACCCACACCACTTAGATATGAAAATTGATGGCCTTGAAATTGCTTCAGAGGTTAGTTGGTGTGTGTGGCATGTTCAACACAGGTGTGTGTGAGTGAGAACATAGGTGTTTATTGGCAGTCTCCAGCAATGTTCGGGTTAGTGACCTTGAAAAGTAGTTGAAACTAGGGTATTTGAAAGTATAGTATAAGCCAATACAGCAATGTTCGGGTTAGTGACCTTGAAACGTAGTTGAAACTAGGGTATTTGAAAGTATAGTATAAGCCAATACAGCAATGTTCGGGTTAGTGACCTTGAAATGTAGTTGAAACTAGGGTAGTTGAATGTATAGTATGACCCGTTTCTTATCTATATAAAGCTATTCAGACAAAATAGTCAATAGCCTCTCTTGCTCAAGTGGTGTCTGTGAAATTGTGTGGGTATTCATATTCAGGTGAGTATTGCAAATAAAATGGCTGTGGTCCTAAGTTAAGAATCCCCATTTGCTTGGAGTAGAAGTGGTAAACCATGGAAAACTATCTCCAAAATGACTGGGGTGTTCTGTATGTAATGGATCATATAGCTTACACATTGTTAACTGCTGTTATTGTTGTTAATACATTTAGGGGATTGGAACAACTTGCTCATCAGCTCCGGGTAGTTGGGGTTGTGTTGAACTTGTTTGATAACCTGTATTGATGTAATGCTTGTTGTAGTGCTTGTAACTGTATTCGGAACAGGGCATGAGGTAGGTGTTCCTGTACTCAAAATAAGGTTCTATCTCGGAATTAAATCTACTCATTCCCAACAACACCATTTTGATGGATAGATCTAATAGCCTAGAGGTATCAGGTTAGAGTCAGTACAGTCTTTAAAACTCAATTTACTCAATATGTTCCTCACTTAACAAAGTACTTAGCACCCTAGTCTTTGTTACAAAAAAAAATGAGTTATATAGGTAAAAATTGGGGTCAGGCTATGCTTTCTGCTACCTAGTTTCAGCTACTTTTCAAAGGCACCCACCCAAACATCAGCAGAGACTGCCAAAGGTTACCAAATGGAGGAGTGGGAAGCGGATAACAATTAAGTAAAACAAGCGGTAACCATGCAATATTTGTATTTATTTAAGTATATCTACCATATTTACACATAATATATTCATTAGTTTTCTTGTTATAGTTTTATAATATATATACACTAATTACATTTCTCTATCTCTTTACCATTGCTTGTTATAGTTTTTAAACACAACACTTGTTGTAGATCTTTTTTCCACGGCAAACAATAGGCATACACATGTCTTCCTCTTGTTCTTCATCATTATCACTATCATCATCATGATCAATTTCATCATCATCTTTATCACTATCATTATAATCATCACCATCGTAATCATCACTATTACTATATAGTCCTTTTTGATCTTCTTGTAATACCACCTCTTGCATAGTCTGGGTTGACTTTGATAGTGTTGAGGGTTTCTTGGATGTTGACAACTGTCCTAACATGACTTCTTGAGGACACGATAAGTGGTTTTTAACAAACAATGAACTATCTTTAACAGCAATATAATATTCTCGAACTTGCTTTTTAGCATTTTGATGATTGTGAGTTAACAACAACCGTGGTTTGTTCGGAGCACTACATTGATGAACACTCACACTTAAAACCTCACCATTTTCACTTTACAGATCACCTCGACATTTTTGGACCTATCTCTTGAGCATCGCCAGAATATTATTCCATCCACATTCCGTCGATTATAGTTATAAGAGTAGCCTTGATAGTGTACACGTTGTTTACCTTTGTTGGTTGTAGTAAGTTCCATAGTAGTAACTGACCCGTCACTATGATTTGCACACTACAAAGGTTACAACTGTTCTGGTGATGGAGTGACTTACCATAAGCATTTATATTGGCTTATGTGTTGGCTTATTATGTTGGCTTATGTGTGTGTTTGCTTATGTATTGGCTTATGTGTTGGCTTATATATTGGTTTATGTGTTGGCTTATATATTGGTTTATGTGTTGGCTTATATATTAGTTTGTGTTAGCTTATATATTGCCTTATTTATATCGGCTGTATTGGCTTATGTATTGGCTTATGTGTTTGCTTATGTGTTGGCTTATATATTGGTTTATGTGTTGGCTTATATATGGGTATATGTAGTAGTTTATATATTGCCTTCTATGTATATATTGGTTTTATTGGCTTATGTATTGGCTCATATATAGGCTTATGTGTTGGTTTATGTATTGGTTTATTGTGTTGGCTTATATGTATTGGCTTATATATAGGCTTATGTGTTGGCTTATGTATTGGATTATATGGCTTATATATTGCCTTATTTATATTGGCTTAAGTGCTGGCTTATATATTCTTGTGTTTTGGCCTATATATTGGCTTATATATTAGCTTATATATATATATATATATTGGCTTATGCGTTGGCTTATATGTATTGGTTTATATGTTGGCTTATATATTGGTTTATTTGTTGGCTTATATTAAATACACATTCTCTCAAACATTGCCTCAGACTGTTGAAGGTTAACAAATGGAACTCTAACTATGTGTTGGCTTATGTATTGGCTGAAGTGTAGTGGCTTATATAGCTTATATATTGATTTATATATTGGCTTATACAGTAGCTGGTGTATTGGCTTATATATTGGCTTATGTATTGGCTCGTTTATTAGCCTATATATTGGCTTATATATATTGGCTTAGGTGTTGGCTTATGTATAGGGTTATGTAATGGCTTGTATATTGGCCTATATGTTGGTTTATATATTGGCATAAATATATATATCGGTTTATGTGTTGGCTTATATATATTGACTTATATGTTGGCTTATGTGTTGGCTTATATATTGGTTTAAGAGTTGGCTTATATATTGGTTTATGTGTTAGCTTATACATTGCTTTATATATATATGTATATATATTTATAAATATTAGCTTTATTGGCTTAAGTGTTGGCTTTTGATGAACTATTTTTTGTGCTATAACACATAATTGTAGGGTTCCTAGTCCCCGAGTATCAATTTTTAAATTTTGGGGGTAGTTTTCACCCCCTATTTTTCATCAAAAACAAAAGATCTTAGGTTAATTTAACATTTTTAGATGTTTAACACCTTTTCCCCCTGTAAAATCTTTAATAACTGTTTTAGGTGTCAAATGATCCACTAAGGTAAAATAGTATTTAATTACCTATTTTAGAGCTATACCACATAATTTTTGGGTTCTTAGTTTCCAAGGTATCAATTTTTCAATTTTGGGGTAGTTTTTCGCCCCCTACTATTTTTCATCAAAAACAAAAGCTCTTAGGTAAATTTATCATTTTTAGACGTTAAACAACTTTTTTCCTGCAAAATCTATAATAACTGTTTTAGGGGTGAAATGATCCACTAAGGTGAAAGAGTACTTGATTGCCTATTTTAGAGCTATATCACATAATTTTAGGGTTTCTAGTTTCCAAGATATCAATTTTTCAATTTCGAGGTATTTTTCACCCCTACTATTTTTCATCAAAATCAAAAGATCTTAAGTTAATTTATCATTTTTAGATGTTTAACACCTTTTTCCCTGTAAAACTATAATAACTGTTTTAGGGGTGAAATGATCCACTAAGGTAAAAGAGAATTTGATATCCTATTTTTAGAACTATAACACATAATTTTAGGGTTCTTAGTTTCCAAGATATCAATTTTTCAATTTTAGGTAGTTTTTCACCCCCAACTATTTTTCATCAAAAACAAAAATTCTTAGGTTAATTTATCATTTTTAGATGTTTAACACTTTTTTCCCCGTAAAATCTATAATAACTGTTTTAGGGGTGAAATGATCCATCAAGGTAAAAGAGTATTTGATTACCTACTTTTAGAGCTATAACACATAATTTTAGTGTTCTTAGTTTCCAAGATATCAAGTTTTGAATTTTGGGGTAGTTTTCACCCCCTACTATTTTTTGTCAAAAACAAAAGAACTTAGGTTAATTTATCATTTTCAGATGTTTAACACCTTTTTTCTGTAAAATCTATAATAACTGTTTTAGGGGTGAAATGATCCACTAAGGTGAAAGAGTACTCGATTACCTATTTTTAGAGCTATATCACATAATTTTAGGGTTCCTAGTTTCCATGATATCAATTTTTCAATTTTGGGGTAGTTTTTCACTCCCTACTATTTTTCATCAAAAACAAAAGATCTTAGGTTAATTTATCATTTTTAGATGTTTAGCAGCTTTTTTCCCTGTAAAATCTATAATAACTGTTTTAGGGGTGAAATGATCCAATAAGGTAGAAGAGTATGTGAATACCTATTTTTAGAGCTATAACACATAATTTTAGGGTTCTTAGTTTCCAAGATATCAATTTTTCAATTTTGGGGTAGTTTTTCACCCCCTACTATTTTTTATCAAAAACAAAAGATCTTAGGTTAATTTATCATTTTTAGATGTTTAACACCTTTTCCCTGTAAAATCTATAATAACTGTTTTAGGGGTGAAATGATCCACTAAGGTAAAAGAGTATTTGATTAACTATTTTTTGTGCTATAACACATAATTTTAGGGTTCTTAGTTTCCAAGATATCAATTTTTCAATTTTGGGGTAGTTTTTCACCCCCTACTATTTTTCATCAAAAACAAAAGATCTTAGGTTAATTTATCATTTTTAGATGTTTAACACCTTTTTTTCCTGTAAAATCTATAATAACTGTTTTAGGGGTGAAATGATCCATCAAGGTAAAAGTGTATTTGATTACCTATTTTTAGAGCCGTAACACATAATTTTAGGGTTCTTAGTTTCCAAGATATCAATTATTGAATTTTGGGGTAGTTTTTCACCCCCTACTATTTTTCATCAAAAACAAAATATTTTAGGGTTAATTTATCATTTTAGGTGTTTTGGTTAGCAAAATATTAAAAGGTTGATGAGCTATTAGTTTTGAAAGGTTAAGGGACAAGATGGTCGCCACACCCTGAGACTGTGAATGGGCTGTCACACCCTGAGACCGTAAATAGCATTACAGGGAGAGACCGGCCGTGTAGTTGCTCAATGGCATATTTATTATTATTATTTTTATTATTATTTACTACTGAGCCAAGGACAAGATGGCCGCCACACCCTGAGACCGTGAATGACGTCACAGAGGGAGATCGACCGTTTAATTGCTCAATGGCATATTTATTATTATTATTATTAACTACTGAGCCAAGGTCAAGATGGCTACCACACCCTGAGTCCATGAATGAAGTCACAGAGGGAGATCGGCCGTGTAGTTGCTCTATGGCATATTTATTATTATTATTATTATTATTAACTACTGAGCCAAGGGCAAGATGGCCACCACACTCTAAGGCCGTGAATGACGTCACAGAGGGAGATTGGCCATGTAGTTGCTCAATGACATATTTATTATTATTATTATTATTATTATTAACTACTGTGCCAAGGGCAAGATGGTCGCCACACCCTGAGACCGTGAATGACGTCACAGAAGGAGATCGGCCGTGTAGTTGCTCAATGACATATTTATTAATATTATGATTATTATTATTATTAATTACTGAGCCAAGGGTAAGATGGCTGTTACACCCTGAGACCGTAGATAGCATTACAGGGAGAGACCGGCCGTGTAACAATACTTAAAGTTCAGCTCGGTCACACTCGGCTTCCTTCGCTGGCCGGCCGAACCGGTTCCTCCACTCTCCATGGCCTCCACTCTATAAGGCTGACCAGCACCAGCTACTCACTGTCAGTATGCCGGCCAGAACAGGCCGGGTAACACCTTGGCCTTATCTCCCCACTCAGGCCAGACCCTCCCCACCCCTGCACCCACCCCAGCCCCCACCCCTATCGCCACTCCAGCCTCCACCCCTGTCCCCACCCCTATCCCCTCCCAACCCCTTGCCCACAAGGGGTCACATGACCAGGGGGGGGGAAAAGTGGATGACTTTGAAATTGAGCCAGGATCCACTTTGCCTATCTACTCCCACATGTGGGGAGAGCAAGCCAGTTCTCTCTCTCGGCTCGCCCGGCGCAAGCAAAAACACAATAACAGCTGCGCGCCACATGTGTGGATCGCTCGCACTGGTGCACATGCTCTCACTCGCACGGGTGTCAGATGACGGTTAGCATCCTAATAAACAACCCCCATGTCGTCAACACCCATTAATTTTTTATCACCATCGCATAAACAAGCCAAAAGGTCAACCTCTTCCCACGCTAAAACGTGCACGTGCTCGCTCTAAGGGCCCATGACTTCACCAACACTGCAGACATATCACGTGATCGCTCGCACTGGTGCACGTGCTCTCACTCGCACGGGTGTCAGATGACGGTTAGCATACTAATAAACAACCCCCATGACGTCAACACCCATTAATCTTTTATCACCATCGCATAAACAAGCCAAAAGGTCAACCTCTTCCCACGCTAACACGTGCACGTGCTCGCTCTAAGGGCCCATGACATCACCAATACTGCAGACATATCACGTGATCGCTCGCGCTGGTGCACGTGCTCTCACTCGCACGGGTGTCAGATGACGGTTAGCATCCTAATAAACAACCCCCATGACGTCAACACCCATTAATCTTTTATCACCATCGCATAAACAAGCCAAAAGGTCAACCTCTTCCCACGCTAACACGTGCACGTGCTCGCTCTAAGGGCCCATGACGTCACCAACACTGCAGACATATCACGTGCTCGCTCTAAGGGCCCATGACGTCACCAAAAGGGCTATGACGTCATCGCGATTACGCATTATCTGGTCGTGATGATGCAATATGTGGAGTCTGAAGTTCTATACTAGTAATAGATTAACAAATAGGCTACTGCATCATAAAAGACTTCTTATGAACAAACTTTTAAAAATATACTTTTCTCTCCATAAGCTTGACAAAGTCTTTCAAAATTGAATGAGTATCAATAGAGTTTAAAATTTGGTTTTCTATTGCCAATGTTGACATTCCAATATTCCAAAGGATATTGAGATTTAATATCTCAATAAAATATCGAGATTTAATGCTTATTTTTTGTATATATTCAGGGACGCCAGAGTTTATATTTCGCTTTTATAGCTCCGCAAAATCAAAATATGATTTTCGAACGAAAAAAGACGCCGGCTTCACCGTCGCGGCATCCCAGCCGAGCCAGCGCTCCATGCAGCCGCGTGTGTCATATAGCCTCGCACCGGCCCTCTTCACAGAACGCGAATGTGAGAATATTGGGGAAGAGTTAACCCTTTATAGGGCAAAACTATTTTTCATTTTTATGTGTTTTTACATTTTAATTTAATTTACTCACGGTGGGTGAGTGGATAGCGTGTCGCTCTACTAACCCCAAGATTGCAGGTTCGCTCCTGGCCGTGGTAAGTAATTTTTGAAAGGCGGCAAAAATACGACACGCATGTCATACGATCTAGGCATGTCACCTATTTGAATTCAGTAGGCCGTGTTCATAATGGCAAAATTAATCTCGGGAGTTTCCGCCAACACCAAGTTCATAATTTCTCTACTAGAAAGCGCTATAGTGTTCAAGGAGCTTAGATATCTAACCTCCTTGACTTTATAATGATTCAAGGAACAACGAAATTCGACATGCAAGCTACCCTCTGGGCGCAAATTACAAAGCTTGCACCTGGCACCGAGGCCATACGATATTATTATTATTATTATTATTATTATTATGAATAATGTTATTCTTTGTTTCTCTAATTATAATAGTTACGGTACATATTTATTTTTAATTTTCAATGTTCTTATAGATTTAATTTTGATATTTTTCTATTGAATTAATTAATTAACCTATTTCCAATTGATTTTATAATTAATCTCATAATTTCTTTATATTGTGTTCATTATTTTTTTATTTCTTTTATTATTGTAATTTTATTATTATTATTTTTATTTATTTATATTTTTTACAGTTTAATTGTTAATGTTTTTAGTTTTAAATTTCTGAAAATTTTATCCAACGCGGTCATGTAGCCCCGTGTACTTTGGGTGTGTGTAGAATCTGTCTGATAACCGGTATTAATTGTGATGACTGTATTAGTGTGTGTTATCTGTTTTAATTCAAGTGAGGACTGCAGACATTTAATTTCAAGTAGTTCCTACTTTTGCCGCCAAACGCCACCGTCAACGACTACTAGGACTAATTCAGAACTTAGCTACTAGACGCCACCGCAGTCGGCTCTTGGCAACGAACGTAGCAACCTAACAGCGTTGTTTACATTCTTAACCTATACAATTTAGTTTCACACAGGTGTAATTAGTGGAAAGTTCTTTAACATGCCATAATTCTATGACATGGGACCGCCGGCTTTACTTCCCCTCCGAAGGAAGGCATACTGAGGGATTTTTAACGCTCTTAAAAAATCCGACGGCTTCGGCCGGGTTTGAACCCGCTATCTTGGGCACAGAAGCTCAGCATGCTACCAACTACTGAAAGATTCAACTATCAGCATCTTTGAAAGCATAAACTGTCCTTATGACAGGTGGTCACTATCCCATAAAGGGTTACAGCTCTGGGGGTGCAAACGGTTGAAGCAACGTGGTCCACAGCAGGCCGAAAGAAAGAAAGAAAGAAAGAAAGAAAGAAAGAAAGAAAGAAAGAAAGAAAGAACGAATGTTAGAAGGAAAAAGCGGAAAAGAAGGAACCAGCCACAGGAGTAATATCAAAACAACAACACATATGCTTAAAACAGCTCTACACCAACTGAATCTACCATTCAACACCTACCAGAAAATACAGAAGGCAGTAATACTGAACGGCTGTCATGTACTTTAGTCTGAAAATTCTTGAATACTGATTGAATAGGCCAGCAGCAAAGCTTCTTGTGCAAGCCCACCGAAGTTATGCCGAAGAACTGTGCTTAAGGAAGAATTTGGGAAAATATTATTATTGATAATAATATTAATAGATATTCTCAACAAATCAGTGTTTCGAAGGAAGGTTCATAAATTTAAAGAGTTTCAGGAAAAAACAAGGTCATCTGGTCTAAAGAAAGAAGGAGGAGACTCAGCGAACGAATGAAGAAATTCTGGGAGGAGAAGAAGAGGTTGGCAAGTCTGCCGATTGTTCAACGCAGTCCACAGTAGGCCAAAATCGACATTTTTTTAGCGTATGGCCATTAGTGCCGGGAGTGTCCGAGGACAACTTCGGCTCGCCAGGTTTGTAGCTGCTTCGAGACGGACACCCAATGGGTGAGCTACAAGTACCGTTGGCGAGGAAAGTGGGAATGTAAGGACGAGGAGTTGGAAGGTAGCGGCTGTGGCCTATAGTTAGGGACCAACCCCGGCATTTGCCTGAAAGGAAGATAGGAAACCACAGAAGACCATTTTCAAGGTTGCCGGCGGGGGGGATTCGAACCTCCTCGCCTCCCGGATGTGAGCGACTGCCAGCAGTCAAGCCGTAACGACCACGGTTAACTCTCCGACATAATAATAGTAATAATAATAATAATAATGCTTCTGAAACGGTGATTATTGGGGACAGATCATTAATTAAAGATGTGGAAAAGCAAGAAAGAAAAATCGTAAGAATGTTTTTTTTTTACCAGTCTGTACAGGAGGAATGTGGATGAAAAGAAAATCCCAAGACTTATACCAGCATTCGGAGGAAATCTCAGATACATTTAGGAAAAGACGATTGGAATTTTACGGGCATATCCACAGGATGGGCAATCAGAGACTGACCAAAAGACTTCTTAATCTTGCTCTGTCAATGAAAGTTAAAAACACCTGGCTGCTTGAAGTTGGAAAAGATCTTCAGGAAATAGCCATCACAGATGACATTGTACTAGACAGAGCTAAGTTCAGAGAATTAGTCGATAATCACCGCTTTGCAAACCATCCAAGCACTATCACCAACAAAACCTGGTCAGAAGATCGCAAGAGAAGCCACAGCGAGAAGATGAAGAGATTTTGGGAGAAGAGAAAGGCAATGCCATCAGCTGAATAAGTTCAATCGCGCTCCTTAGTCGGGCATGACGAAGAAAGAAAGAAAGAAAGAAAGAAAGAAAGAAAGAAAGAAAGAAAGGAAGAAAGAATAATTGCCCAATTCCTGGGGGCTTTATAATGCTGGGACACCCTCTCACCAGGGGTCAGATTCAAAGAGTTGATAAATGGTGAATGGATCCAGTCAAATGAACTAGATAACACAGCGTGCAATGAGAGATCGAAGAAGATAGAATTTGCCTATAAGCTTACTAACATCCGTAACAACAAACGATCAATATCATTCCAAGCAAAAATTAAACACTGTCATTAAGCCAGAGGTATTATAATATGGTTCTGAATTCTTAACATTGAATAAAAAAGGAAACCAAGTTGAACTAGAGAAAAAAGAAAGTAAAATACGTACTTCGAAAAATATTGGGTCCCCAAAAGAAAAAAGAAAATTGGCGACGGGTCCATTCAGCAGATGTTACACGTTTCAAAGTCCAACGACGGCCTACGAGGGTGATGTGTATGGAGCAACGGCCAACGATTAGCCGCCGAATGAAAAAGTTCTGGGAAGAAAAGAAAAGGAAAAATAATGTACCATTGTCTTGGATTCTAAGCGGTCTATAATTGGCCAAATTCTGTAAGTTATATAATTATATAATAATAATAATAATACATTTTTATCGCTTATCCCACCAGCTCAACTTCACCCACGGACTCTGCGAGGGATCATTCCTCTACCGTCCCAAGGACGGTATCTGGAAGCTGAATATATTATCATCATCATATACAACTGGGGATGGTGACAGGCCACCGCTAAACTTGGGTCTAATTAAGGAAGGTTCAGGAAAGGCAAGGGATTTTGGAAGGAAGTCGGCCGAGGACCTGTTGAAAGGAACCGTTCCGGCATTTACCAGGCGGTGGAAATGGAAAACTAAGAAAAACATTTTCAGGACGGCTGAGGTGGGATTCGAAGCCACGTTCTCCTGACGACACCGAGGCACGAGGTAGCGCGTTAGCGCTCCCGGCCTCTGTGGCTATTAATATTTTAAAAAATGTATTTATCGTATGGCTTTTAGTGCCGGGAGTGTTCGAGGACAGGTTCGCCTCGCCAGAGGCCGTAGCTGCCTCAAGCGGACATCCATAGGGTGAGCTACAAGTTCCATTCAATTTCAAGTAGTTCCAACTTTCGCTACCAAATGTCAATGATACCTAGTGGTGAACGTTGGAACTTTGATAGAGCGTTACAACGAAATCTAACCTAAAAATTTAGCTCCACACAAGTTTAGTCTGTGGAACGATCTTTTACATGCCATAAATCTATGACATGGGACCACTGGCTTTACTTCCCCTCCGAAGGAAGGCATACTGAAGGATTTTAATCTCTTAAAAAATACGACGAATTCGGCCGGGTTTGAACCCGCAATCTTGGGCACAGCAGTTCAGCATGCTACCAACTACGCCATCGAAGCCGCTGGCCGTTAATAGTAATAAAATAATAATAATAATATCGTATGGCCTCGGGTGCCTGATGCAAGCTTTGTTAATTGACACCCAGAGGGTAGCTTGCATGTCGGATTTCGTCGTTCCTTTGAACGCTATGAAAATCAAGGAGGTTAGATATCTAAACTCCTTGACACTACAGCGCTTTCAAGTAGAGAATGGAGGAACTTCGTGTTGGCGGAAAATCCCGAGATTAATTTTGCCATTGAACACGGCCTACTGAATTCAAATGGGTTCTTTAACATGCCATCAACGTATGACATGAGTATCGTGATTTTTGTCGCCTTCAAAAATCACTTACCATGGCCAGGGGCGAACCTGCAATCTTGGGGTTGGTAGTCCGACACTATAACCACTCACCCACCGTGGCAAGCATAGTAATAAAATAAACAAAATCAATTGACGTCCACTGTTCTAGGAAATCGTCATGAAAATTTAAGTTTTCTTCTGAAAGACTTGTATCCCCATGTACTTGGATGTGTGTGTTGGGTAGAAGGTATCATTCGTTGTGAAAGACTGCTATAGAAATTACCTGAATGATGACGACCACACTGCAAGCCAGCAGCACTGTGAGACGGATGATCTGTCTGGACCGCCCCGTGGTGTATCGCTGCCACAAGGAAGGGCTTTCCGACATGGTGCTGTCCTCTTAGAGACTGACTTCCTGTGACCATCTCTCTAACTGGGCAAGATATCAGCTGTAACGCGCAGGTCTGCTTATCACCCCCAACAGTTTTCTGTCGAGATACCTCGAGATGATGATGATTTTTAGCATGGATTATTTTAAGGCCGGGGTTATCCGGTGGTTACCATACAAGTGTTCTATTCATTCTAGTTCAGTAGAGACCAGGGGCCAGGGCCGTATTTCTAAATAGGCCTAGAGTGGCAAATTTTCAAAGGCGGCAGTTAAGCATTTTTTTTATTTTTTTATTTATTTTTAGTCGTTTACCCTCCAGGTTGGTGGAACCCACGGACTCAGCGAGGGAACTCACCACTACCGCCTCTACGGGCAGTGTCCTAGAGCTGGGAATATCTAATCGGAAGGGATACAACTAGTGAGGTGGGATTGGCACCTCGCCCAAGCGGCCTCACCTGCAAAGCGAACAGGGGCCTCATGAGGGAAGATAAGGGATGGTTAGGATGGATAGGCAAGGAAGAGTGAAGGAGGCGGCCGTGGCCTTGAAGAAGGTACCATCCCGGCATTTGCCCGAAGACGAAGTGGGAAACCACGGAAAACCACTTCGAGGATGGCTGAGGGGGAATCGAACCCCCTCTACTCATTTTGGCCACCCGAGGCTGAGTAGACCCCGGTCTAGTCCTCGTACCACTTTTCAAATTTCGTGGCAGAGCCGGGAATCGAACCCAGGACCTCCGGGGCGGCAGCTAACCATGCTGACCGCTACGCTGCGGAGGCGACAAGCAATTCATTGGAAAGTTAAAATGAAGTATTTCAGACGTTAATAATATTTTCAGTACGAATTTAAGAATACATGTTTCTTAAAAATATGTTTTATTCCTTCAACACAGCCTACTTTCTAAAACTATAACATAATACAAATTCACAGCACGTAATCTTGTATTGTAACCTTTTTGTAGTGCAATGTAATTTGTTTGACAACACTGGCACAAGCTCAGCGATTCCATCTGACAACACTGTAGCCGATCTGGCAAAACTGTTGGTGGAAGGCCCAGTGGCTCCGCTGTCAATAGCGTTGTGTCAGTCTAGTCTGTCTGAGTCTGAATCTGTCAAATATGTGTAAAATAGTGATCACTTATCTCCAAGACCAAATTAATATTAAGTTAAAATCCCATGTCATTTTTTAACGAATCTTAAAAAAAGTAAGTAAAAAAAAGTTAGTTAGTTATTGTTGTTTTAATGGGCGTAACTACGAGGTCATCTGCCCCTCCCCCTAAAAATAAGTAGATGACTAATTTCATTACATGATTTATTATGTACTGTAAACTATTAAAATTGTAGTTTTAACTAAATGAACTTTATGTTAAAAAAAGGATGAAAACGCCAATGAACTATATCCTCTTTTGTTGTATAAAACAAATGTATTAAGCAAATATGGACTATAGAGGGGGCGACAAATGGACTTTAGCCCATATGCGGCATACTCTTAAATCCGGCCCTGCCAGGGGCGTAACTAAAGATAAACATATTCACACTAATTCAATATATTCAAACGATCTGAGTGTTTTCTACATTATTTTCATTCAAATACTAAATGTATATGTAATGTACTACAGGGCTTCAATTTTCTCTCCTTTCATAGATTATTTTCATGAGTCAGCTCAAGGAAAGATTTTTCAATCATAAAGGGATCCTACAAACCACACAAACGTTGCTGCCCAAAAGCATTGTGCAAGTCTCAGATGAACATCTGCAAAAAGCATTTGATGCCATAGTATAGTCAGGGCCGTATTTCTAAATAGGCTAAGTAGGCTGCAGCCTAGAGCGGCAAATTTTCAGGGGCGGCAGTTTGGCAATTTATTCAAAAGCTCAAATGAAGTATTTCACACGTTAATGATATTTTCCGTACGAATTTAAGAATGCATGTTACTTAAAACTATGTTTTAGTCCCTCTATAGTTTTTCCTGCCTTAGAAGAGTTAAGAACTCTCTGCGAACTAGCATTTCTGAAATACGGTTAAACTCACTTCCAATACTTTGTATTGAGGCAAATACAACAAAAACACTTTCATATGAGGACATTATTAACGAGTTTGCCATTAAGAAATCTCGTAAGAAAGCTATGTAAATTTGAACATCAAGATTACGTGGGGGTGAGTTGTTTTAGAGAGGTTTGTATATTTTTCAACAAATAAACCAGTAATTAACTACATTTTGTGTAATTTCATTTCACCATGTAGGACAACTTAATTCAAATTGAACACAGTTCTTCAATTACGCAAAAGTAAGTCATTAGTATTAGAACAAATTAATTAATTTTTTTTATTTGGTCAATTTACCCTCTAGGTTGGTGGTTCCCACGGACTCAGCGAGGGAACTCACCACTACCGCCTCGACGGGCAGTGTCCTAGAGCTGGGAATATCGAATCGGAAGGGATACAACTGGTGAGGTGTGATTGGCACCTCGCCCAGGCGGCCTCACCTGCAAAGCGAACAGGGGCCTCATGAGGGAAGGTAAGGGATGGTTAGGATGGATAGGCAAGGAAGAGGGAAGGACGCGGCCGTGGCCTTGAAGAAGGTACCATCCCGGCATTTGCCCGAAGAAGAAGTGGGAAACCACGGAAAACCACTTCGAGGATGGCTGAGGTGGGAATCGAACCCTCTCGACTCATTTGGACCACCCGAGGCTGAGTAGGCCCCGTTCCAGTCCTCATACCACTTTTCAAATGTCGTGGCAGAGCCGGGAATCGAACCCAGGACCTCCAGGGCTGCAGCTAACCATGCTGACCGCTACGCTACGGATGCGACCACAAATTAATTAATTAAGTTCGAAACCCATTTCATTTTTTAACGAATCTTAAAATAAGTAAGTAAAAAAAGGTCGCCAACTCTCGAACTCACCAGCCGTGAGCCCCTGAGGGTGTAGCAATATCTAGGGTGCACCAGACGTGGTGGGGCTACATACACCCTACCTCCTTGAGGGCCTTGAGCAGAAGGCAGGAGATAACAGGAAAAGAAAAAGAAGGCTGACCCCTCACAGAAGGAGGGTATCAGAAAAGATGAGACAAGGGCCAATTAAGGCGGGAAAGGAAGAGACTCCCTAGGCCTCGGATACCCTAATACCGTCGGGGTTGGGAGAGAGCAAGAGTTGACCAAGTGAAGTCGACAGGAAAGAAGACGGAGAGGAGCCCGGCAAAAGTAAGTGGAAGCAATGCCGGACTCAGCTGGGGCCCCGTGGTCGCCAACCCACGTCCCACTAGATGTTAGCCCCTGGGGGGAGTTGTATATGTTCCTGTAGGAATTTCAATCTCTTTTTAGTAAGTTACCTATTATTCTGGGCCTGTTTGCCATCTCTTGATTAATGCAGTACATTTGCATTTTTCTGTTGGCACAGGCTAGAGTAAAATGAGGCTTTTCACCGATGTCTCAGTCTCACTCTTGACTGTGACTATAAGGAAACTACTGAGGTATAGGTGGTGCTTAGTAATGACATTCAGGGCACAGTCAGTGTCTGTTGGCACAGGCTAGAGTATCACCAATGTCTCAGTCTCACTCATGGCTGTGATTGTATGGAAGCTACTGATATATGGGTGGTGCTTAGTAATGACTTTCAGGGCACAGTCAGTGTGTGTTGGCACAGGCTAGAGTATCACCGATGTCTCAGTCTCGGCTGTGATTATATGGAAGCTACTGAGGTATGGGTGGTGCTTAGGAATGACATTCAGGGCACAGTAAGTGCCTGTGGATGCTGTGAAAGGTTCTACTCATAGGGTTAGTACTGCTGTACTGACTCAATGAGGAAAGCAATGATAATCTACCTCACTCCTCTTTTTGCTTAGTACGCCTCAATATAGCTCTGCCTTGGGTTTTTGTGGGTATCTACCCACATAACCTAACGGCAGTGCCTTTTGAGGATCCAACCAGCCTTCGGGCTGACTACCTAACAGACAGACATATTATTCTTAAAAATAAATGTGACCAACCAGGTGGTGTAGTTCTTTGTTATCACTTCTGGGGTCCAAGTTTGATTCCTGACTGTCAAAAAATCTTAATTCTAGTCTAAGGGCAAGTGGTTTACCAAGGAGTCCCACACATACTGAAGATAAATGCCTAGGTAATTCCTATCATAAGGTCACGACTGCCTTCTGTAAATCCGTCAACAAGTAGGCTAGTCGTATTCATTCATTCCTATTCATGAGATTAAATGGCACTCTGTCAAACGCATGACGTGTGTCAGAATCCAACCCAACACAAAAAATAACATCATGACGTGATTTTGTCTGCTGTTAATTCATTTTATGGGCTTGTGACTGATTGGTCATCAGCTCCGTGAAGTTGGGTGTGGGTTGAATTCCCCTGATAGGAAATTAGAAAATAGGCACCAATGGCTTATCTCTATGATAATTGGATTTGCATCCAGTCACACAATAGTTTCAAGGCATATCACCACAATTTTAGCATAGCATATGCATGAGTAAGCCTACTGGTAGTTTATTAAAACGGGATCCACACCAAGTACGTGATAAGATTGATATCCTTGAACTAGCAGGCGTATAATTGGATGAGAGAACACTGCAGACAATTTAAAAAGTAGGTTATGTTCATACGTACGGTAATCAATTTTCAGATCTTCTTTGGCCTTAAATTGGAATACGTTAATTATTACTATGCTTGCTCATAATGAATTACCATTACTAATAATTTATAAACCCTAAATAGAATAATATATAGGCCAAACTTACCCTCTGATTGGCAATAGTGATGGTATCACAAGCGTAACAGAAGTCACCGGTATCTCGTATTTATGAAGCACTAATGCAGACATTTACTTACACGAACGTGTAATATCATTAATCAATAATCAATAAGCACAGATAATCAAAGGAGGCGATTGCTAACCGAAATTCATACCACTATCACATCGTAAACAAAACGACTCAACTTATAAACAAAGCATGTAATCACCAACAGCGACAGCCATCTTTCATCTGTCCCGCCGCTAGTGTCAGGTCAAATTTAGTTCACCTATCGGTCGCGAGATAGCGCAAACTCGTAGTGTTGGACTTAAAATTCCCTAAATTTACTAAAAGTCGTTAAAAAAATTTGCTTTTTTTCCGCTTCTAGACTCACCGAGTGTCATTTAAGTTGAAAAATTTAAAAATCAATGCTATCAACGTAAAATTTAAGTGTCAACAAAAATCCCTTAAAACGTTACTAAATTCATTTCCACTAAAGTGTTATTATAAATGCTCGAGTGATCTAGGCCTATATGGTTTCCATGGCAACAAGGCCCTCTAAATGGGCCATTACTATGAATTGCATCAAATATTGCCCTGCAATAATGATGATAATAATAATAATAATATATTTATTTGGAATAATTAAATGCCTCCCTACTGATGTGGAAGGGATACGTAGGAAAATACGAACATTGTTGACCAAACATCGAATACACCATTTCAAATATTAGCATATATGTCCTCTTTCCTGAGCGTAACATGTTTTAAAGATATAAAAATAAAAATAATAATAATAATAATAATAATAATAATACTATACAGTATGTATCATGGCTACCCCTTATTATTCCCGTTTTCCAACGGGGTCGGGGATGAGATGCGATGAAAGTCTTTGTGGTGATGGTTTTTACGGCCGGAAGCCCTTCCTGACGCCAACCTCATGAGAGGAGTTAATGAGAGATGAAATGAATGATGGTGAATGAAATTGGGCAAGGATGGGGAAGGAAGCGGCCGTGGTCTATCTGAAGGTACCGTCCCAGCATTTTCCTGGAGTTGAAAATTGGAAACCACGGAAAACCATTTCAAGGACGGCCGACAGTGGGGCATGAACCCACGCGTCTACCGAGTAAGCAGAGAGCTTGGCCCCATGACCTAATGCAGCGCTTTAACGAGCGTAGCCACCACTGTTTTAAAGATATAAAAATAATAATAATAATAATAATAATAATAATAATAATAATAATAATAATAATAAAGCACTACGACACTGTAGTCAAAATAGAATGCCTGTACGCCTGTGAATGCCCTTCAATGAACTATAGGCTACAGAAGTCGGAGGTTCTGGAAAGGAGAATCCTCCGGAAAATCATGGGCCCAATCCAGACGGAAACAGGATGGAAACTTCGGAGCAACGCCGAAGTCTACCAGATTGTAGAAAAAATCTCTGCGGCCATGAGGAAACGGAGGCTAATATTTCTTGGACACATGTACAGATTGGACAAATCCAGATTAACCAAGCAGTTGTTTGACTACTTCTGGAACAAAAAAACATCATCATCGAATAAAGAAACTTGGAAAGACCTTGAGAGATCTAACATCCAGGAGGTCCAAATGTTGGAAAGGGATACGTTTCGAAACAGGATACACAATTTGAAAGGGTTTCATGACGAGAGACGAGCTACAAAGACCGGAAGAGCTTGGACGGCCAAACAACGGCAGCAGCACAGCGATCGCAAGAAGGAGTACTGGAGGCAGAGCAAATTACAACTAAAACAGTGGAATTGTAGCGTGATCCTAAGTAAAAAATAATCAAAATACTAATAATATCGTCAAGTCAGAACCCAGAGTACTTATGGTGAAAGGAGGACAAATAACACAGGTAGAGAAATTCAAATACCTGGTGAATGGATTGAGCCCAACATTCGTGAAAAAGAAGCTTTCGTGTCACGGATTAACAAAATAGAAATGGCTTAACATTTAACCAAAGATATTTACAAAACGCGATCAATGTCCTTCAAGGCCAAACTGAGGCTTTACGTACGGTAACTGTTATTCTCCCGGAGGCGTTATATGCATCAGAATGCCTGGCGATGAATAAGAAAGGTCTGGCAGAACAACTGGGAGCCAAAGAAAGGAAGATTTTGAGAGAGATCTTGGGCCCGGTCAAGGAACGTGGAGAGTAGTCTATAGAAGAAGGCACAATGATGAACTTTATCTACACGTGGAGAAAATAACGGACACCATACGCAAAATAAGACTTTCCTTTTATGACCATTTAACACGGATGAGCTCCGGAAGATTGTCCAATCGAATCTGTTGCTTCTTTATGGGAAAGAAAACCAAAAGGATCTAGTTTACAGAGGTGAAAAAATACCTACAAGAACTGGGGATATCACATTAGGACATCTTGGAACGTGACTCTTTGAAGAAGAAACTTGGGGAAATACAGTTTTCAGCCAAAACCCGTATTGAAAACTGGCAAGAAGTGGACCGAAGAACGAAAAGAACCTCACCGAAGAAGAACGCACGAACACTGGGCCAATGTGAAAGAATGAGAGAAAAGGCAGTTGAAATAACGTGGTCCATAGAAGACAGAAAAGATTATAAAAATAAATAAATAATAATATTGTGTTGGAAGACAATTTTCAATGCTGCCTTAGCAATCGAAATGAATGCTTTTCAGTTGGTCTACGCATGGATTTACTAATCTCAGGTAGCCTACATTTACTGGAATTGTTTTACTTATTTTTATCATCTGAGAAATTAAGGTTTAGGCACCCTATCACACCATGTATGGCCTACTAAATCACCCGATCTCAATCCCATAGAAAATGTGTGGGACTATTTGGAAAATCGGACCTGCAGAAACTTGTAGGCTCCCTTTCTCACCGAATCAAGGCTAGAGGCAGTGTTACGGGATACCGCGGGGTAGCCATGCTCTTTAAATAGCGCACCACTGCCGCGAGGGCATCTTCAGCAAGTCCGGAGATCATAGGTTCGAATTCCGGCGCTGACTATCCTCAGTGTGGTATTTCCTCGATCCCCTCCAGGTAAATGCTGGGATAGTACCTTACTACAAGTCCCGGGGCACCTACCCATCCATGTCCCTGATACAGTTACACACACTACTACACTCAACACAGCATTACAAGTTATCAGACAAGTTCAACACACACTCAACTACACGGGGCTGATGACCAAGAAGTCCCAAGCCCGTCAACTGAATTAAATGAGAAGTCTTATTACGAGCAGATATCGTGCGAATCAGAGATCCCTGGTTTTTACGAACCATTCAAAAAAAAACATCTCCCTCGAGTGGAAATCGAACCCGTATTCTTGTGACCATGAGTCGGACTTACTTTCTCATCTACACAAGCTGTGATCGAGACCCTGATATAAATCATATGCTCGTTATCGGAATTTGTCGGCTAAAATCATTGCCTCGATATTAATATTGTCGTTGTATATCAGCTCGTTGACACAACAGCTGTAGACCTTCCCAGCGAGCAAGGACACTTCTGAGAAGGAACAAACAAGCCAAGGTCCCCACAGGGCCCTAGGACTAGGATTTGCGGGCCCCTCCGTCTCCTGACATCCTGGGAATATCAAGTTTGCATTTACCATATTGGTCCGAAAATAAGCCGTACTTTACATCCAACTTTCGATCGTGAAAAATTGAGGTGCGGCTTACATTCGAGACCTTACAAAAATGTCCTCAACGATCACACACCACAACATTATACAGTACAATTCCAACATAGCGCCGTTTTCTCATTTGGTAATACTGCGACATTATTGAGGCCAGTGTCAGTAAGCGAGTAGCGGGAAGAAGTAGGAGGTTAGACTACTCGATTGCGTAAGAATGCAATGATTGAACTCTGCATTAGGGATGTTTTCACCAAGGTAAATTAACTATCAATCAGCGGTTTCGGTGGCGTAGTTGGTAGCATGCTGAACTGCTGTTTCCAAGATAGCGGGTTCAAACCCGGCCGAAGTCGTCGGATTTTTTAAGAACGTTAAAATCCTTCAGTATGCCTTCCTTCGGAGGGGAAGTAAAGCCGGCGCGGCGGCCCATGTCATAGATCCTTCCACAGACTAAACTTGTGGTTGGTTGGTTCTTAAGTTTGGAGGCTGCGACAACGCGGCCATGTAGCCCCGTGTACTTGGGGTGTGTGTAGAATCTGTCTGATAACCGGTGTTAATTGTGATGACTGTATTAGTGTGTGTTATCTGTTTTTTTTTTTAAATTTAAGTACTGTAACTTAGAATTTTCAAATAGTTCCTACTTTTGCCGCCAAGCGCCACGGTCAACGACAACTAGGCCAAGTTCAGAACTTAGCTACTAGACGCCACCGCAGTCGGCTCTTGGCAACGAACGTAGAAACCTAAGAGCGTTCTTTACATTCCTAACCTATCCAATTTAGCTTCACACTGGTGCAATTAGCGGAAGGTTCTTTAACATGCCATAAATCTATGACATGGGACCGCCGGCTTTACTTCCCTTCTGAAGGAAGGCATACTGAGGGATTTTTAACGCTCTTAAAAATCCAACGGCTTCGGCCGGGCTAAACTTGTGTGAAGCTAAATTTCTAGGTTAGATTTCATTGGAACGCTCTATCAAAGTGCTAACGTTCACCACTAGGTATCAGTGACATCTGGTAGCAAAAGTTGGAACTACTTGAAATTTAACGGAACTTATAGCTCACCCTATGGGTGTCCGCTTGAAGCAGCTACAACCTCTGGCGAGCCGAACATGTCCTCGGACACTCCCGGCACTAAAAGCCATACGATAAATTAATTAAACTATCAATCCGTAGTTAAATCCGTATTCATTCAGCAAATGCATTTCACCACAGCAAACTTAACATTAACTTTTGACAAATGCATTGTTAAGCTAATAATAAGGAATCTAAACGGTCATCCCCCGTTCAAGGTAAATATAGCCTATTTATTTAGTAGGCCTATATGAAATTTGACTTTTGTCTGTCTGTCTTCTTTTCTTTTTCTTCTTTTCTTAGTCGTTTACCCTCCAGGTTGGTGGAACCCACGGACTCAGCGAGGGAACTCACCACTACCGCCTCGACGGGCAGTGTCCTAGAGCGGGGAACATCGAATCGGAGTGGATACAACTGGTGAGGTGGGATTGGCACCACGCCCAGGCGGCCTCACCTGCAAAGCGAACAGGGGCCTCATGAGGGAAGGTAATGGATGGTCAGGATGGATAGGCAAGGAAGAGGGAAGGAGGCGGCCGTGGCCTTGAAGAAGGTACCATCCCGGCATTTGCCCGAAGACGAAGTGGGAAACCACTTCGAGGATAGCTGAGGTGGGAATCGAACCCCTTCTACTCATTTGGAACACCCGAGGCTGCGTAGACCCCGTTCCAGTCCTCATACCACTTTTCAAATTTCGTGGCAGAGCCGGGAATCGAACCCAGGACCTCCAGGGCTGCAGCTAACCATGCTGACCGCTACGCTACGGAGGCGCTGTCTATCCTTTTATAATTCAAGAACGATTTAACAGATTGCAATAACATTCTTTTAAATGGTTATGAGGTTACGCCGGAATCAACTAATAGGCTATGGGAGCGATTCCCAACCTGGGGTACGCGTACCCCTTTGTGGTACGCGATGAACTGGTTAGGAGTAGGGCAAAAATAAACGGTAATGGCGGGCGCCATGTTCCCATCGTACGTATCAGTCGTAATGTACCAGCGCGCAGTGCCGTCTTATTAGGCTCGGTCACACAGAAAGCGATCTGTCGCAGCGGGAAGCGATATCTGACCGAGGCGGTCAGGCTGTCCAGTTGTATTTCCCATAGTTGAATCAACCCTGGCACACAGAACGCGGTCTACTGTCACCCGCTAGTCTTTTACGCGACGACGAGCGATCCAATTGTACAAATTTACAGATTGCGCGCCTGACCGCCATGCCGCCTTCGATTGTGATGAATGACCAAACTGAAGTATTACTGTGCGTAAATACACATAATTGTTCGACAGTTCACACGAACATTATAAAAACGTTTTAAAGAAGGCTGAAGCATGGAATCGTGCACTTTCTCAAAACATTTTCGCGACATACGAAAATTCTCGAAAAACCTATCTTCATGTGTCCCCAGTTCGATTCATAAGCGGTGGTATTCTCCTAATTGCTCTCTCTTCTTATTGATGTCATGCACCCAACATTGTCTTTTCTTCTTTGTATTATTTGTTTTCTTGAACTTTTTCCAATTTTTGTCTCATTGATGCAATCATCTATATTATTAAAAATATTGATGAAAATTTATCCGAGTCCGTCCGGCCATACTATTCGGCCGATTTTCTTCATTCTTTTTTAAATGTATGGTATTCATGCAGAGATTTGTCATCAAGTATTACAAATCACTTAAATTCCGCCTTTCTCAAATTATTTGATTTTTCAACTTTTTCCAACTCTTTCCTACTTTGAAGCAATCATATCTCTGGTTCTAATTGAGGTACGAAGGTCGTTTCCATCTAAGAACACTCAGTGAATCAAGCGCTGTCATTAGAGCTCTTAACCATTTACATCAGATGGTTCTGAGGAAAGTTATGAGTGAACATTCGATGTTACATCTCATATTTTCAACATATTTTCTCTTTGTAGCAATCATAACTTTGGTTCTAATAACGGAAATTTCCTACTACACTAGCGCTTTGTATTAGAATCAACAAAGCGCAGTGCCAAACGCTTCATCGAGTTGGAATCTACTTGCCTGATACTGTTTTAGACCATGGAATGTTCTATGTTGCCTTATCCCGAGGAAAATCATTTAAAGATGTGGAAGTAGAAATCAAACCTAAGGGTCGACGCACAGCGAACATTGTCTGGAGGCCAGTGGCGTGGCGTGGAATTTTTTTGAGGGTAAGCTGTGAAGAAGACTGAAAGTATTGGCTTACATCATAGAGCAACTTCAACACTTGGTTCTAGCGACGCCCTTGTCAATGTAGAGGTTGATGTCTGAAGTAGCAACAACTACTCAACCGTACACACATAATTATGAGACCTTCACATTTAGAACAAAATGAAGAAATTTTAATACAGCACAGGTCAGTATTCCCTTTTCAATTTCAGGCATGCCAACCCATGTACGTAGCTATATTAAGGGCGGAGTAAATTATTCAGCAGGGTTGGCGAGCTTTTCTGATCGTGTGTCATTTGACGATTGAACAGTGTGGCAGTTTGTGCTTTTGTTGTTCGCATTTCTTGGTCTAGGAGCAGGTTATTACCCGTAAATTTTCTATTATGACTGGCTGCGTGGCTCAGCGGCAACGTTCTCGTCTGCTGAGCTCAAGATAGCGGGATGGAATCCCGACGCAGTCAATCGCCATTTGAGGGTACGTAAATGCGAAGGAGGCGTGTAAGTAGATTTACTGGCACGTTCCCTTCGGGGCACAATTCCGGCACCCCAGCGTCTCTAAAAGCCTCACTAGTTAACAGGGACGTAAAAAAATAACATTATTATTTTCTATCATGGGACTTAAAGTGAACATTAAAATAATAAACATGCTACTAGTAATAGATAAACTTATGACATTGTATTGCATGTTCGGTTAATATTTCTTTGCAGATATTCCTCAAATTATACTGACGTAGGCTTTCACGGCCAGCGTAGGTATCTTCGGAGTAGCCCAACAACCCGAAAAGTTGCTCTGAATATCATTCAAATTAGGCCTATATTCAAATAGTAGGTGTAAAGGATAGATCATTTTAAATGTACATCCGTATAATTTGAATAATATTTTAAAGACATATCACATTATTTAAAAAATAGTTATTGCTTATTGCATTAGAAAAGAAGTTGCCATTAACGCACAAAAATATTACGTAAAACACGATTCAAATATAATAATTTGAAAAATATGCATTTCAAAGGAAAGCATTCACTAAATTATCGAGATCATTTCTTAGAAGCAAGCGATTTCTCCGACGAGAAATAGAAATATTAGAAGTGAAGTGAACATGTATTTGCCATCCCTGTTGTGCAGTCTCAATTTTGAAATATCCATGCACCAAAGAGTACCAACTAAAAGGATATTAACGTAGGCTACTACTCGCTAAACATGATAATTTATGACGTATGGTAATTTGTTCAACTATACACTAAAACACAATAATATCTAGTTACGGTACCATATACTAAATTTTGCTAATTGCACACTAAAACATACAGTTGTGAGTATACCGGACGAAGCAGAATTGCAACTAACGCACCCATCAAAGGTGGGGTCTGATGGTCAGAAACATTCTCCGCGCGATGGAGGGTGGGGACTAGGGAAGCGCGCAGTGCTGGTGTTCCATGCTCACGAGGGCAAGCTCAGTAAGCTGTCCGAATCGAAGCAGACCCTGCTACCAGCTTTTACTTGTTTTGACGACAGCCCTGTGGCTATGGAACGCCACACCCCCTGTCTTAGCTAATCAAGGACGTCCTGACATTCTTAGTGTACCACTCCATCGGCCATAGTGGTGTTCCGGGCCAGAAGGCCCGTTGTCATAGCAACCGGCCGCGCGCTTTCTCTACAAATTAGTGGTGGGCGATCGTGAAGAACTAGGGTAAAGAACGAGGAACTCCATACAAAGCGGTGATTTTGCTGTTCGTCGCGCTTTAGAAAATCATAATATAAACTTCTTTTTTATGAGAATATGCTAGGTAAGCGGTGCTGGAGAAAACGCCACTGCTGGAGGCAAGTATTGTGTAATAAAGATTATAAACTATAACATAATGTCGTAATTTTTAAATTCCAATACTGAAAAGAATGCTGCGGAGCAGTACGGGCGGCCTAGTACTTAATATGAAAACACACTACTGTACTTATTCTCTAGAAGGAAGCGACCAGACTGGACCGCTCACATAAAGGTATCGCGTCCTATGTGACGTCCCCATATCGCAGACCGCCGCGCCGCGACAGACCGCTTTCTGTGTGGCCAAGCCTTGGACGCACGACAAGGTCAATCCTCCCCCCCCCCCCCCCCCCCCCCCCTCGACAATCCCCAACCCAGTCACTTTCACCGTTGCACTGCTATTGTCTTGATTTGTCTATGTTTGCCAAACTAATCGTTAGAATTAATTGATATTCAATAAAATCAAAATTTAAATACAGGGTCTTTATTTTTGCTTGTAGTACAGTACAGCTGGAATGGTTTTGTTCCAAAAACCGTGCTATGGTTGGCTTTTTGTAAATCGTTAGAAAAGCACATAAAAAGCTTAACTCTAAATTTCGGAATAATTTGTAGTATCATGTTGCCGGAAAACTAAAAAAAAAAAAAAAAATGAAAAGCGTTTTTCTCTGAATCTACGTATTTTAACGAAAAGGTTTTTAAACTAAAAAAGTAGAGGACATTGTCACCTACAATTTGTCTCATTGAGGTCATGTCATACGTTTTGAAATGCAGAAGCTAGGTTGCGCCAACGTTTCCAAAAAAGTGTTTTTTTCACTTTTTGTCCTAGAAAAAATGTCTTTTTTTTTTCACAAAAGAGTGAATCAGAAATTTGTTCCTCTAATAACAATTGTCTGCAACATTTATTTAAACGTTTGTTTCCTCCGACTAACCGTTCCAAAGTTATAGCGCAGCAAATGCAACGCTGCGTAGTCAAGGCTACTATTGTTACTGCGTAGAGAGCGGTGGGCATAATTTAGACCGGGACCGGTGTCGGACAATTTTCACACTTCGTCAGACTATAACTTTGGAACGGTAAGTCGGAGGAAGGAAATGTTTCAATAAATGTTGTAGACAACTTTGAGAGAAACAAATTTCTGATTCGCTCTTTTGTGAACAAAACATTTTTTCTAGGACAAAAGTGAAAAAACACTTTGGCGCCACCTAGCTTCTGCATTTCAAAACGTATGACATGACCTCATTGAGACAAATTATAGGTGACAATGTCCTCTACATTTTTTGTTTAAAAACTCTTGTTTAAAATACGTCGATTCAGAGAAAAACTCTTTTCAAACTTTTTTTTTTCAGTTTTCCGACAAAATGATGGTGCAAATTATTCTGAAATTTAGAGTTAAGCTTTTCTTGTAGTTTTCTAACGATTTACTAAAAGCCAACCATAGCACGGTTTTCGGAACAAAAGAGGTTTCTTCTGTGCAGCTGTACTGTACTATTGGCAAGGCGATTCCGATCGACCTTCGCCGGCTGCTACAGGTTGGCGCGCGCGGTCCCCTGCCGTATTCCCACGCTCTTGCTGCGTTAGGCGTGTGAGCTCCGAGCTAATTGGGTGTTTTATAAAGCTACTGTGTGCTGTATGTCTGTATATCGTATTGTATAGTGTTTTATTGTGATTGTGTATAGTGCTGTAATGCCTTATGTGAAATATTCGTTACGTGAACGTGTCGTCGTCGTCGGCTTTAACTCGTTTCCAAGTATACATCTTCTTCCAAAACAGTATAAAATAATCTAAGGTTGAGGTCTGTGGGCATGTTTGCGGTGACTGAACAGCCCAATGCGTGCATGAAACAAACGTCCACACAGATCACACAGAACTGTTGGTGGAGGGCGTGGCTGTGCTGCACGGAGCTTTCGTACCTGTCGCTTGGCCTTAACAATTCTACGACGTTCTTCTTCAAACATTTTGACAGCAGCCGGGATGGTCAGGCGCCAAGTTGAACTGTCTTTAACAAGCTGGTCCCAGGTTTGTGGATTGAGACCTGTCAACTTCATATTCTGCTTAAATTGGTCCTTGTAACGTCTCTGAGGGCCTCCATGAGGTCTGGTGCCGGAGGTGAGTTCACCATACAGAACCTGGCGTGGTAATCTCGTATCATCCATCCGATGGACATGTCCAATCCATCTAAGTTGATGACCAATGATGGATGATTCTATACTATTAGCAAGCGCTTTCTCAAGAACATCAAGATTGGTGATGTGGTCTTCCCACTTTATCTTAAGGATGGATCGAAGTTTCTGTTGATGGAAGCGCTCAAGCTTTCGGAAGTCATGTCGATAAAGGGTCCAGGTTTCACAGCCATACAACAATGTTGAGATGACAACAGCCTGGTACCCCATGAGCTTCGTCTTCACGGTCAGATCTTTATTCAAGAAGACCCGGTGCGATAGTCGCCCAAATGCCGCATGGGCAGCACCGATTCTCTTCTCAACATCCTGCCCACAATTGCCGTGTACAGATAGTAGACTGCCCAGATACGAGAAGTGGTCTACCTGCTCCAATGGAGTGTCTGAGATAGAAATGTTGAAGTGCGGAAGGGAAGTGCCTGGTGAGGGTTGTGCCAGAACCTTGGTCTTCTGAATATTAATGGTGAGACCAAATCGTTCACATGCATTCTTGTAGCAATTAACAGTCTGTTGCAACTTCACTGGCGTGAGTGTAGGCGATGCCGCATCATCTGCATACAACATATTGGTTATCTTCGTAACCTGAGTTAGCTTCTTGGAGCGAAATCGAGCTAGGTTGAAGAGCCCTCCATCAAATCGGTACCTGACATCTACACCTGGGATGTTTGTGGGCGATTTACAGTATAGAGCATTGCATCCAAATACAATGCAAACAGTGTTGGAGCAAGTACGCAGCCTTGTTTCAGTCCATGAGTGATAGGAAATTCGTCAGAGATCTTATTTTGCTGACAAACCTGACCGGTCATGCCATCATGGAGAGCTTGGATTAGATCAACAAAGCGTCGAGGACAGCCAAAGCGTTGTAGCACCGCCCACATAGCAGATCTTGGAACTGAGACAAAGGCCTTTTCCAGATCATAAAAGACCAAGAAGAGTGGATTCTGTTGCTCACTACATTTTTCTTGTAGTTGTCTTATGCAGAAAATCAAGTCAGTTGTGCTTCTGGAAGATCGAAATACACACTGGGACTCGGGGAGGATCTTTTCTGAGATAACCTGAAGGCGGTTAAGTAAAATTCTGGCGAGAATTTTACCCACAGTAGATAGTAGCGATATACCGCGATAGTTGCCACAAACACTACGATCACCTTTCTTGAAGATTGTGATGATAGTGGCGTTCTTTAGGTCACCAGGTACTTCTCCTAATTCCCAAATTTTGAGAATAAGAGTGAAAATCCGCGTTTTGAGGGACTGACCTCCAGCTTGAATTAATTCTAGTGGGATGTTATCTGGGCCAGGTGCCTTTCTTGGTTTCATTTGATTGAGAGCTACACTGAATTCCGTGTAAGAAGGAGGTACAGCCATCCATGGTTGTTCAGGATATTTCGGCACATCACGAAGGAAGTCTTCAGCAGCTGTTGAAGGACGATTTAGAAGGATGGAGAAATGTTCCTTCCAACGCTCTAAGATATCATGGCTGTCAGTAAGAGTGGACGTGTATATCTGCACCATTCGTACATAAAGTGCAGGAAATCGTGCGTTAGAACAAGACAAAAGTTTCGAGTGAGATTTCCAGGGAGACCCATTCCTATAAATTTGACAATAAAACAACTGGCTAAGAGATTCAAACCTACAGGTTCAGTAAACAATAAAAATAGACGTAAAGGTCGTTATTTCCTTACTGAAGCTAAATTAACTGGAATAACCGGAAACTTCGTAAGGAGATGCCGATTATGTTTGGCAGCGGATGGGGAACGTTTTCAGCATCTTCTGTGAACATGGTGAGTATAAATGCATGATATTGATTTTATGCACCGTATTCTGCCGTACATATGCGCGCGCGGTCGCTGGCAACTGAGCCGACACTGGCGGAGCGCGTGAGCGATAATGTCCTTTCCAAGCAAATATAAAGACCCTGTATTAAGTACCGTACTGTAATTATTAATTTTCCTCAGCTTAATGTTTATACATCTTCATTTGCACAAGTACCGTAAATAAAAGTAAAATTGAAAATTATATTTAGCATTTTAAAAATAAATAATAAAATAAACCCTGGCATTACAGCCCTTTAAGGGCCTAGGCCTACAAAGCGACCGCTGCCCAGCCATTGGGCCTGCAGATATTGGGGTGACGCGTGGTCAGCGCGTCGGGTCCCCTCACCGTTAATCTTAGTTTTAGTGACCGGGGCACTGCCTCACTGTCAGACAGCTACTCAACTGTCCTCACGAGGATGAGTGCACCCCATTCCAGCCCTCACTTCAGTTTCTAAAATCCCTGCCGGAGCCGGGAATCGAACCCGGGGCCTCCGGGTGAGAGGGACGTGCGCTACCCCAACACCACGGGCCCGGCAATTTGGCATTTTACTGAAATGAAATGCATACTAACAAATAGTAAATTAAAAATATTAGTTATACTGTATTCAAAAAATAAGTCGTCGGATTTTTTAAGAGCGTTAAAAATCCCTCAGTATGCCTCCTTCGGTGGGGAAGTAAATCCAGCGGTCCCATGTCATAGATTTATGGCATGTTAAAGAACCTTCCACTAATTACACCTGTGTGAAGCTAAATTGTATAGGTTAAGAATATAAACAACGCTCTTAGGTTTCTACGTTCGTTGCCAAGAGCCGACTGCGGTGGCGTCTGGTAGCTAAGTTCTGAACTAGTAGTCGTTAACGGTGGCGTTTGGCGGCAAAAGTAGGAAATATTTTGGAAAATTCAAAAGACTGCAGTTCTTACTTGAATTAAACAGCAGATAACACACACTAATACAGTTATCACAATTAACACCGGTTATCAGACCGATTCCACACACACCCAAAGTACACGGGGCTACATGACCGCGTTGTTGCAGCCCCTAAACTGAGGAACCAACCAACCTATTATTAATGTTTTTATTTAGTTGCCCGTAAAATATTAAACGTTTTAAATGTTTACTTTTTAGGGCGTACTAATTTAGATAAATATGTATAAAGGGGTACAGGAGGGAAATAAGGTTGGGAACCGCTGGGCTATAGAAACCATTCATACATAGTATACATAATACTCTTGAAGGGGGGTGGGAGTGGGGTCCCTGATTTGTTATTTTTTATTGTCACCTTCATTATTCTGAGTAATTTAGTACATTACAGTGGAACTTGGATAATTCGAACCTCAAGGGACCAGTAAAAAAATTCGAATTATCCAAAAATTCGAATTAAAAAAGTTTTTTTGAAAAGGGTGGAGAAAATATATTGTATTACGTTTACATAATGATTTACGTTCAACAAAGCAGATTGACAGACAACGGTACTTTATAAAGACTGTATCGTGATTAACCTCAAAAGTTTCAAATGAAAAAATAAAACCAAAATGTACTATTCACCTATTTAACGACAGTAGTAATCCAGAAAACTAGTTAAGTATTAGAGAAATCTACTGTTTTTCAAAATAGTTTGAGATTTTTACCTGTTTCCTACAATTAAGTCTCTCGGCCATCACAAAAGAATCTAACAAATTTAAGGAACGGGAAACAGAACTACTTACGTCATTTCTACTTAAAACAAACCACGTAAGTTCTGTGATGTGGTTTGTTGCTTGGGGCTGCACTCGGAACAGTTTTTTCGGGAATTGTCCCAACTGTTTGGCTTCCGATCGGCTTTTTACACGTAAAAACTTCGATTTAACCAAAATATAACTCGAATTAACCACGATTTTTTTTAGCATTGATTGTATATAAAATGCTAGGGACCAAGAGAAAAAATCTAATTAAAGAAGATGTCGAATTATCGAAGTTCGAATTAGCCACGTTCCACTGTATTTATATATTTAGCGTATGACCAATACAATCAAGTTATATATAGAAATTATTTGTTTATTTATCGTATGGCTTTTATGCCGGGAGTGTCCAAGGACATGTTTGGCTCGCCAGAAGCGGTAGCTGCCTCAAGCGGACACCCATAGGGTGAGCTACAAGTTCCGTTCAATTTTAAGTAGTTCCAACTTTCGCTACCAGATGTCACTGATACCTAGTCGTGAACGTTGGAACTTTGATAGAGCGTTCCAACGAAATCTAACCTAGAAATTTAGCTTCACACAAGTATAGTCTGTGGAAGGATCTTAAATACATGCCATAAATCTATGACCAGGGACCGCCGGCTTTACTTCCCCTCCGAAGGAGGGCATACTGAAGGATTTTAACGCTCTTAAAACCTCCGACGACTTCGGCCGGGTTTGAACCTACTATCTTGAGCACAGCAGTTCAGCATGTTACAAACTACGCCAACGAAGCCGAATATATATAGAAATAAAATATATACATGTTTCCCTTTGTTGAAGAACTGAGACTGCAGATGCTTTTGCCAACAACACGTGGTTTTGAGACGCTAGTTCAGGAAATGTAGCCTAAGAAAGATAGCATCTGGCAAGAATTTTACGCGACTGATGCGATGACATCACGGGACTGAACAGAGAGCTCCTACGAGCTGAGGCATCTGGTAACGAGATTCTCGGTACATGGTTTCCACTTCAAAGTGTTTAATAACAGAAGATTTCATCAGCCAGACTTAAATTGTGTACGGTATGTGCCCTATGTGGTAGAAGATGTGATCGATACCACGTGATGTGGAGTGGGCAGAGGAGGTTATCTCTGTCTCAGTTCTGTTCAAACTAGTTGTAATTTCATACTGCATATATTGTGCTTTAATAAATTTATTATAATAGAAAACAACGAACAAGAAAAGACTACTCACAATTGAATGCCCAGATTATTGATCCACGTTATTTCTTCTGGAGTTGCCATCAGGAAATCTTCTTGGCGTTTCACATTCGCTGACAATGTGGTAGATGGTCTGTCGCGCAGCTCCGCAATCACACACGGGTGTTGGCAACTTGATCCATTTATACAGCATGTCTCTGCACCTGCCATAGCCTGTTCTTATTCTATTCAGGGCAATCCATGTTTTACGTGCTAGCTGGAATCCACCTGCAAGTTCATCACCTAAGAACACACTGTGTTGGCAGTGGCGTAGCTATAGATCGTCTCAACCTTAAAAGACAGTATGGAATTAAATGTAGTAGTTGCCTCTCACTCGCACTCCTATGTCCTGCAATTAGCTTCGTCCTCTTCCACCGCGGCGATGTTGCCATTTCCCAATAATTGAAAGTGAGAAATCTAAGAAACTGTTTGCGTGGTCTTATAGAGAATTTTCCGCTCTTTATGATGATGTAAAAATAAAAGCCATAAATAATTAACACATGGCCCAATTTTCACAATTACGATATTTTAGCGAGAAGCTATATTTTTGCAGATATAAAACTTATCACGCAATAGATAATGAACTAATGATCGCAACAGATCAAGAATTTATTTTTAGATTGCCTGATGTTGGTAGAAGATACTCTATTTCTCAGGACAGAAATTATTTTCATAGTAAGAAATTTATGATTTTTTTTCTTAAATGTTACTTGAAAAATCCGAGATGGTATCACAGGAAAGTCACGTAGCGACAAACTTTTTTGCTATTGACTTTACGTTGGTGACTAAGCGAGAAGAAATGTTCATTAATATGTGAAAAAGTTTTTAAAACAAACCCGAGCTCGATATCAGATAGCATTCATAAGTTATCGCACTTACACCTCCCGCCCAGCGCTGACGCTGCGTTGGTTACTCAGGCGCCAGTATCTTCCCGACTGATGGTGTGATGGTGTGAAATTAAACTGGGAAATGAAGTGGTCCTTGAGTTCTTTATAAATTGTCCGCCTCGTTGCGTATCGTAGTGGCTAGCATTCCTGGCTGTCACCGTGCTGTCACCTTGGAGGCCCAGGTTTGAATCCCGGCTCCGCCAAGAAATTTAATTCTGGTCTGAGGGCTGGAACGGGGTGTACTCAACTTCAAGAGACAAAACTGAGAAGAAGCGGGTTCGATTCCTACCTCAGCCATCCTCTAAGTGGTTTCCGTGGTTTGCCTTTGTTCATCCCGGGAATAACATATTATAATATCATATTCATGAATAATTGAAATATATAAATTGTTATAATGTGTGCATTAAACTCGCGCTCTGAGGTTCTGCGTATCATATCTAAATATTGTAACGTTGTTCGCTGCAAGGTATGAGCTACAGTTATATACAAATATTTTGGAAATTTCCCGAGTTTTGCGTAAAAGCACGCCTGTATACGAGTTATATTACATCATGTGCCCACCCTTGCAGAACTTTGTATATGCAGTAGATCTGGCATCAGCGCGCCCCATTTAATGCGTACTGTCTTTTAAGGTAGAGACGCACTATAGACCTGAGGGGGCCCGGGGCAAGAAGTTCAAATGGGGCCTCCTCACTATCTTTTGAAAACCTGACCTAACTGCAGACCTTTAATATTAATAATGTTTGAAGATCAGAACTTATCAAAGTGACTCTCTTCTCGAATTCCCCCTTGCGACTTCCCTTTTTCTAGAAATATTTAATGTATACTTTGGCTGTTGGCTCCATAAAATGTCCTAAATAATTATGATATATAATAGCTATAGCTTTTCAATTTGTGAAATTGTGATATCGTAATAAGAAAACTACGTCTACACAAATATCAATTAGAAAGAGAAGAAAACTGCATGTTAATATATATTATAAGTACACATATTTGTTCTTTTATTACTGACAATTATGAAGCTAGAGTAGAAAACCAAAGGGAACAGATAGGATCGTCTATGAAGTACTAGACTTAAGAAATAAAATACACGCCTGGTCGAAAGCTCAAAATTATAAATGTATTATACAAATACCTTGAAATAAAATAAATCTATGAATTTTTACTCATTGTTTACAAAGAATAAGTTATTATTATTATTAAACGAACTATTTAAAACAAATAAACTTATCAACTAACCTAATTTACACAAAACTTTTTTTCTTACTCTTTGCATCTACAAACATGTTAATTACATGTGAGAAGGTAAGTTTTCGAGCTCTTTCATTTTCAATCTATAAAAGGGCCAACCTACTTAAACGTTCTTGGCTCATTGTGCTTCTCAGGTAGGACTTGATAATTTTCAGCTTGGAAAAAGATCTTTATGCTATAGCCATTTTGATAGGTACAGTCAAAAACATAAAACAAGCAGTACACACGCCAGGATAGTTTGCAACTAGAATGTGATTTTCAATGTAGAAGAGGTCTATCAGTTTGCTTAACAGTCGACATTTTCTTAATTTTAAAGGAAAAAGATGCACGCACGCTGGAAATGTGTGCAGGAAATGTTGGCGACACATCATCAGACAAAGACTCTGCGAAATCTTTTGCCTCTTTAATCAGTTCGTCATCTGAAGCATTGTTCAAGAAATAAGGCTGAACAAATTTGTAGGCATTAATAACTGACAGCATGCCTTCAAATCTACTGTTTAACTGAACCATAATTGTATCAATCATGGGGTAAAACACAGATACCCGAAATCTAGTTTCAGGATTGAGAAATCGGTGGTACACACTAAGTTCATCAAAATGCTTTTTAACTTGCTTTAGTCTTTTCTCAGAAAATTCACAAGGTATTCCACATTTGGAGCCCATAGTTGAAGCTTCTTTTACAAGGTCCTCAAATTAATTTCTTAGTTTTTGAACACCTAAGAGAGCATCACCTAATAGATCAAAAGCTGAAACAATATCCGTATTTTCAGTTTGGAGACATTTAGATACGATGCTCAGTTGCTGCAAAATCGTTGTTTATACAACTAACAGAAGCACAAATTCCAAACATCCAATTTTATTTTTCAATCCTATTGCATCATTCCTTTCTTTTGACTTATTACTTGTCAAAATACGTTTGATTAGCTCTCTCAATACATCGCCAAACCTCTCCTTTAAAGAAAGAACTGTTTCGTACCTTCCCGACCATCTTGTTGGGTTGAGTGTTTTTAACGTTATGTTTGCATTTTCAGATGCATCTTGCAGCCCCAGCCAGTGTTTGATACTGTGTCCAAAAATTGTTGTAGACATTTTGTACATCCTCAAAAGACTGTGATATTTCACGATTGGCTTCTACAGCGTCTTTCAACACCAGATTTAAATTGTGACTTGCACAATGTACGGTAAAAAATATGCATGAGGCGCAACTTCTTGAATCTTTTTCTGCACTCTATTGTTTACTCCACTCATTACGCTTTCGCCGTCATAACCTGGGCCACGGCATTTTTTCAATTCAAGACCTTTATCTTTAATAGATTCCACTATTTTACTTGCCAAACCAAATGCACTTTGATCTTCAACTTTTGTAAAAGAAGTGAACGTCTCGCAAATCTTTGGGTTTATTTTTTTCATCATTTACCACTTTGACGTAGGCCTACCTGAAAACTTTACTTAACTGATCAACTTTACTTATATCCTGAGTTGTATCCATAATATCAGAGAAAGAAGGAGAGCTCTGTATTTCATATTTGATTTCTTTCAGTACTTGATTTGCCATCAAATAAATAACTTCATTTTGGATGCTAGGGTTTAATTGGTATACACTCTCTGCTGGCTTTTGCAAAAGGGTTTTTAGTACAGGGTCATAGTGAGACAGAAGTTCTAATATAGGCAAGAAATTTTCTTTATTTGGATCTTCCATTTTACTACTTCTTCCGAAGAAAGAAGAAAGCAAGGTTACAGGTGGCCAAAGTTAGTGAAACATTAACTTTTCTTTCTAGAACGTTCCTCCAGTAATTTTTCTCTCCTTTTAACTGTTTTTCTAAAGCATCAATCATTGTTTCATAATTCCTTCCTTACTCAAATATAACACAAGAAAATATGTGGTCATCCGATTGTTCATGAGTTTTAATTCTATCAGAAAGATGTTTCCAGTCGTTTAGTCCCGTACTACCGAAAATGTTCTCTGAATGTTGAGGGAACAACCAACAAGGTTGACAGTAGGCACGGTCTAACCTTTGCGAATAGCAAAGCCAGAGTCTGTTACATTTCATCCCAGAACCTGTTATAAAACTATAGTAATTAGTTGAAAATGATCTTTTACTTCCTCGTTCATCAGGCTGTTTTGGAAAGGGGCCTCGAGCTTGACAAGGTCCTGATGCTATGATTAACCTTTTCATTTCTCGATTATTGTAGCGGCTTCGGTGGCGTAGTCGGTAGCATGCTGAACTGCTATGCCCAAGATAGCGGGTTCAAACCCGGCCGAAGTCGTCGGATTTTTTAAGAGCGTTAAAAATCCTTCAATATGCCTTCCTTCGGAGGGGAAGTAAAGCCGGCGGTCCCATGTCATAGATTTATGGCATGTAAAATATCCTTTCACAGACTAAACTTGTGTAAAGCAAAATTTGTTAGGTTAGATTTCGTCAGAACGCTCTTTCAAAGTTCCAACGTTCACCACTAGGTATCATTTATATCTGGTGGCGAAAGTTGGAACTACTTGAAATTGAACGGAACTTGTAGCTCACCCTTTAGGGTGTCCGCTGGAAGCAGCTACAGACTCAGGCGAGCCGAACATGTCCTCGGACACTCCCGGCACTAAAAGCCATACGATAAATAAATAAATAAATAAATAAATAAATAAATATATTCTCGATTACTGATGGGACTGGAAAATTCAATTTTGTCTTGCAAAACATAATTTTCAGCGTGCCCAGTTGCAGTCGAGCTTACTGCGTCCTTTTTATTATCGACTGGCTGATCAAGATATGAAAGACCACTATGAGTGGTCGGAGCATCGATTTTATGTACTTCAGACTGTTGATGAGCGTCAACATCTGAAAAATGTACATAGTGAATTATATTGAACAATAAAAGTTAATGTAGTGGTTTATAGTTGATTGCAGTGTTTTATTTGTAGAAACAGATTCAACTAACTGTTGAACTAAGCCAACTAACTGATTATTGGTTGGTTAACGGAACATAAAGGCTGTGTAACCAATGATGGTCGTCCGTTGAAACATAACCGCTGTGGCGACGTACCAACTACACTACTGCTACTACTCTGCAGGCTACTGTGCATTGCTGTGGTGTGATATCGCAGTGGAGGGGGAAGGGATGGAACGATATGTCATGGTCATGCGCTGAATGGGGAACAATGCATTGTCTGTCCGGCGCCAGGGTCGGGCGCCCGGCTATCAAAAAAATACTCATAGAATACCACACAAATTGATGGATATATCTTACATTCAGATTGCACTGAACGTGACTAGTTTCTAAACAAAAGTTTAGACGCATAGTTCCGTACAATTGGGGCCCCTGAACTAAATTGAATTCTCAAATATTTTTTCTAGTACTACTTTTATTTATTTACAACTAGCTGAAGTACCCGTGCTTCGCTACGCGCCATAAATAAAATAAAATGTGAAGGTGACAGTTAAAACAGGGGATAGGCGAGGTGCTGCGCAGAGGGAGATTAAGGATGGAACATTTTGTCCAACTACACCGCTCGGCGTTTACCGTGTTTTATAGCACAAATTTAGGTTTTACTCGCTAACGGTTGGAGATACCTTTCGGACAGAAAATGTAATTTTAAACCTCGTATATGCCATCAAATGTTTGCTATTTCTTAGCGTTCTCTTTTTATTTGAAATGGAAATATGAAAGTTTTAAACCAAAGGGTGTAGTGACGTCACTAAAATGGTCGCCATCTTTAAATAGTGCAAAGTATTGAAAACAAAAGTAACCTATATGTTAACCAGGCAAATCAGCTACTTCCATGTACAATTCATGTAAATCGGACCAGTGGTACTAGCGTGATTGAGTAATAAACAGACACAAACCATCTCATTTTTAGCCTCGCTTCGCTCGCGTCATAGTCGTGTCATATTGTTATTCAATGAAATGCAGGTTTAACCCCGTTAACACCCCTTTAGAACCTGAATATCCAAAAATCCCTCCTTAGTAGACGTTTTCGACACACAACAAACATATCCCCAAAATATCATTCTGCTAACATTAATAGTTTGGGTTGGTCGATGAGAGTCAACATACAAAAATCCTTCCTTAGTGGACGTTTTTCTTCCAGAATTTCACCCCTCCCCATAGGCCCCTTAAATTGGATTTATGAAAAAACGGCCGAACACCTATTTATTTTATTTATTTATTTTTAAGCTGATTGATTTCCTCCGAGTTTCAAACTCCTCGCCTATGTCGTTTAAGAGATACACGCTCCGTTAAGAATCTTTCAACCCCCACTTTTCATCCCTTTCAGCTCATAATATACACTACATCGAAAAACCATTAGACATGTGTCAGCTTAATTTTAATGATTAGTATATATGCCAAGTATCACATCCCCAAATGAAACCACTCGTGAGATATTGTTATTCAATGAAATGCACGTTTACCCCCCTTAACACCTATTTAGAACCTGAATATTCAAAACTCTTTCCTTAGTGGACGTTTTCGACATACATCGAACATATCCCCAAAATTTCATGTTTCTAACTTCAATAATTTTGGCTTGGCGATGATGAGTGGGTGAGTGAGTCAGGACATTTTCTTTCATTTATTTTTGATAATTTCACCCCTCCCCATGAACCCCTTAAATTGGATTTATGAAACAAACGGTCGAACACCTATTTACTTATTTAAAGCTGTTTTCGCCCAGAGTTTGATGAGTGAGTAAGAGAGTCAATCAGTTAGGACACTTTCTTTCCTGTTTTTCCCCCCAGAAATTCACCCCTCTCCAAGGGCCCCTTAAATTGGATTTATGAAAAAACGGTCGAACACCTATTTACTTGTATTTTAAGCTGTTTTTCCCGCCGAATTTCAAACTTCTCGCCTATGTCGTTTAAGAGATACACGCTCCGTTAAGAATCCCTCAGCCCCCAATTTTCACCCCTTTCACCTCATAATATACTCCACATCGATAATCCCTTAGATATATGTCTGATTGTTTTTAATGATTAGTTTATATACCGAATATCACATCCCCAAAGAAACAACTCATGAGATATCGTTATTTAATTAAATGCCCTTAACATCTCTTTAAAACCCGAATAAACAAAACTCATTCCTTAGTTGACGTTTTCGACATACAGCGAACATATTCCCAAAATTTCATTTTTCCAACTTTAATAGTTTTCGCTGGGCGTGATGAGTGAGTGAGTCAGACAGGACATTTTCTTTCAATTATTTTTACAAGAATTTCACCCCTCCCCATAGGCCCCTTAAATTGGATTGATGAAAAAAACTCTTGAACACCTATTAACTTATTTTTAAGCTATCTTTTCCCCCCCAGTTTGATGAGTGAGTTAGTCAGTCAGTTAGGACACTTTCTCTCCTTTTTACCCCAGAATTTCACCCCACCCCATTGGCCCCTTAAATTAATTTATTTAAAAACGGTCCAACACCGATTTACTTATTTATTTAACTGATTTGTTTCGCTGAGTTTCAAATTTCTCGCCTATGTCGTTTAAGAGATAGGCCTACACGCTCCGTTAGGAATCCTTCAACCCCCACTATTCACCCCTTTCACCTCTTAATAATACACCACACCGAAAAACCCTTAGACATATGTCTGCTTATTTTTAATGATTAGTTTATATGCCGAGTATCACATCCACAAATGAAACCACTCGTGAGATATTGTTATTCAATGAAATGCAGGTTTAACCCCCTTTAGACCCCTTTAGAGCCTGAATATTCAAAAATCCTCCCTTAGTGTACGGTTTTGACATACAACGAACATATCCCCAAAATGCCATGCTTCCAACTTCAATATTTTTGGCTGGGCGATGATGAGTGAGTGAATGAGTCAGGACATTTTCTTTCATTTGTTTTTCTTCAGAATCTCACCCCTCCCGATGAACCCCTTCAATTTGATTGATAAAAAAAACTGTCGAATAGCTATTTACTTACTTTAAAGCAGTTTTCCCCCCTGAGTTTGATGAGTGAGTCAGTCAGTCAATCAGTTAGGACACGTTCTTCCTGTCCTGTCCCCCCATAATTTCACCCCTCCCCATGGGCCCCTTAAATTGGATTTTTGAAAAAACGGTCAAACACATATTTACTTATTTTTTATGCTGATTTTTTTCCGATGAGTTTCAAACTCCTCGCCTATGTCGTTTAAGAGATACACGCTCCGTTAGGAATCTTTCAATCCCTACTTTTCACCCCTTTCACCTCATAATATACACCACATCGAAAAACCCTCAGAAACGTGTCTTCTTACTTTTTAATGATGAGTTTATATGCCGTGTATCACATCCCCCAATGAAACCAATCGGGAGATATTGTTATTCAATGAAATGCAGGTTTAACCCCCTTAAGACCCCTTTAGAACCTGAATATCCGAAAATCATCCCTTACTAGACGGTTTTGACATACAATGAACATATCCCCAAACTGTCATGTTTCTAACTTCAATAATTTTGGCTGGGCGATGAGTGAGTCAGTGAGTGAGTGAGTTAGTCACGACATTTTCTTTCAATTTTCTTTTTTCAGAATTTCACCCCTCCCCATGAACCCCTTAAATTTGATTTATGAAAACAACTGTCGAACAGCTATTTACTCACTTTAAAGCAGTTTTTCCCCCTGAGTTTGATGAGTGAGTCAGTTAGATAATTAGTTAGGACACTTTCTTTCCTGTCCCCCCCCCCCAGAATGTCACCCCTCCCCATGGGTCCCTTAAATTGGATTTATGAATAAACGGTCAAACACATATTTACTTATTTTTTATGCTGACTTTTTTTTCCCGCTGAGTTTCAAACTCCTCGCCTATGTCGTTTAAGAGATACACGCTCCGTTAGGAATCTTTCAATCCCCACTTTTCACCCCTTTCACCTCATAATATACGCCACATTGAAAAACCCTCAGACTAGTGTCTTCTTATTTTTAATGATGAGTTTATGTGCCGAGTATCACATCCCCCAATGAAACCAATCGGGAGATATTGCTATTCAATGAAATGCAGGTCTACCCCCTTAACACCCCCTTTAGAACCTGAATATACAAAAATCCTCTCTTGGTGGGCATTTGCGGCCCTTGGGGAAGCAGCATACCAAATTTAATTCCAATCCGTTCGGTGGTTTCTGAGATTTCGTGATGAATGAATGAGTGAGTGAGTGGTATTTGACGAATATATAGTAGAAGGTAGGGTCTAGTCTTTGTTATGCTAAACTCGGTTGACAGTGCTGTGTGAATAGGTGAGTAACTAACGGGATTTCAAGTAAAGATGCTCATTTTCTATACCGGTGGTGCAGAGCGCAACTGGCATCCAGACGGCCGTGTCTCGACTTGAGCTATGTTGCCATGGAAACTATCTGCCTTGCCATTCTTTCATGAGTATATTTTATGATTTGATTAGCCTGTGCTTGAGTGCAAAATGGCTGACATCAGAAGAATGAGAAAGACTATCGAAAATTCATGTACCCAGCGGTTCATTCTGGATCCTAAACTATGTGTGTGCAAAATTTGGTTGAGATTGGTGGAACGGTGTAGATTTGTATACGGAACAGACCCACCCACATACATACATACAGACTTTCACTTTTATATATATGATTTTTCTTTTACGGTTTGGGGGCCCCCTAAACTCGGGGCCCCCGGGGCGGTGCCCCGCTTGCCCCATTGTAGCTACGCCCCTGTGTGTTGGTACATCTCGTTGCTGCTTTCCACTGGCTTTTCCACTCCGTAGTTGGGTCGAAACTTCTGGCAACCATGTCCCAGGCATCACGCAGAGCGGGATGGCGTGAACGTAATTAAGAATGGGTAGATCTTCTTGTACAGGTATATTATTATTCTTTACGGTCTTCGTAAGAGCAGTTGATCTGCGAAATTCATGTGGCATTATTTCTGACAGAAGCGGGAGCCAATGGATTGGCGTAGATTGAATTGCGCCCGTTATTTTGCGCTTGGTGGTATTCAGTTGAGTATCAATAAGTCTTTTGTGATAAGTAGAGACGAGAATTATAGGCACTAAAAACAGTTAAAATAGGCAGGCATATAGGCTCTTAAAATAGCCAAAATAGGCATGTAAATAGGCACTAACGTGTAAAATAGGCAACAAAATAGGCATGAAAAAATTTCTTACAATTTAATGAAAATCCACAGCCTGCTTCCAGTCTCCGACCAGGTCAGGAATGGAATGAATGAAGCCCCCATCTAGCGGCGAGGATATGAACTGTGCCGGCTGCCGGGGCCTGACGCACTCCTCTGGGGCAATGATTAAATGAATGACAGATGAAATGAAATGATAGTGGAGAGTGTTGCTGGAATGAAATTGTGACAGGGAAACCCGGAGTACCCGGAGTACCCGGAGAAAAACCTGTCTGCCTCCGTTTTGTCCAGCACAGATCTCACATGGAGTGACCGGGATTTGAACCACGGACCCAGCGGTGAGAGGCCGGCGTGCTGCCGCCTAAGCCACGGAGGCCTCTCTTATAATTTAATAACATATTTAATTACTATAATGAGAATTAACAACAATCAACTTTTAAATGTTTTCTGGTAATAAGTTTGTTCTCCTGTCATGAAGAATGTTTTTATATTGAGAGAAAGATCTCTCAACATCACATGAAGTGATTGGGCAGAACTTTAACGAAGCCACTATACCTGGTTTTAGGTCAATTGCTTCATCTACCTCACCCCGTAGCACATTGGCTACCTTTACCACTGCTTCACATCCTGGATTCCTCTGCAGGACCCTATCAAACTTTTCCCTGACAGCGGCTATCTTCCCAGAGGTTCCTTCCAAACTTCCCCTGACTACTTCAACAATCCTACCAGGGGTATTCCACTCTTCTCTATTTTCTGTTGCCTGCAATAGATCCTGCATAATGTATACCCACAAGCCTGCAATCCTCGTTGAAAATTAGAAAACTGCGTAATTTGAAATTGTGGCATTCGCCCATAACCTTACTTTTTGCCACAATTTAGCAAGACTCGAGAGGGGATGCTAGAGGCTTGTTGGCAGCTTCGTGGCCCTAACCTGGGAGCTTAATCGCGCCCCCAGACTAGAGCCACACATAGCGCTGGTGAAAGTTGCTCGCGACTTTTTCAAAACAAAACTGCATTTAAGTTGTAAATCTCTATTTTCACAAGAAATGAGTCAGAATTCAAAATGCCAATTTTTAATTTTCATCCACTCTGGGACAAGACACCACCCCACCAACGTTCTAACTGCGGCTTCGGTGGCGTAGTTGGTAGCATGCTGAGCTTCTATGCCCAAGATAGCGGGTTCAAACCCGGCCGAAGCCGTCGGATTTTTTAAGAGCGTTAAAAATCCCTCAGTATGCCTTCCTTCGGAGGGGAAGTAAAGCCGGCGGTCCCATGTCATAGATTTATGGCATGTTAAAGATCTTTCCACTAATTACACCTGTGTGAAACTAAATTGGATAGGTTAAGAATGTAAACAACGCTCTTAGGTTGCTACGTTCGTTGCCAAGAGCCGACTGCGGTGGCGTCTAGTAGCTAGTTCTGAACTAGGCCTAGTAGTCGTTGACGGTGGCGTTTGGCGGCAAAAGTAGGAACTATTTGAAAATTCAAAGTTACAGTCCCTACTTGAATTAAAAAAACAGATACACACACTAATACAGTCATCACAATTAACACCGGTTATCAGACAAATTCTACACACACCCAAAGTACACGGGGCTACATGACCGCGTTGTCGCAGCCCCTAAACTAAGGAACCAACCAACCAACCAACGTCCTAACTCCCCGCTCAGTAATTAAATGATTATTTACATTTTATATATAAATTATTGAGAGTTAAATGTCTAATACAGCATTCCAACAAAACAACTTGCCACAATACATAAATTAATATGCCTATAAATGCTACAATGAAATGCGATCGTACTTCTCAATCACAAAAACATAAAAGAAACAAACGAATTAACTCTATACAGCAAGCTTGGCGGCAGAAGACTACTCTTCCATCGGTAGTGAAATTGGAGTAAACACATATTGAGAAATGAGAATATAATTCTGTCGAGCACACCAGCTCCAATATAATGCAATTTAAAATACAGTCAAAAGGCATCAAATAGGCAATTATACTCCAAATAGGCACAAACCCTTGAAATAGGCATTTATAGGCACAATAAAACCAACGAAATCCAGTCTAAAAGAACCTAAAACGTATTTATATCTCGAAAGCCTAAGTTTCTAAACACAGGAATAAAATAGGCAAATAGGCAAATTCCCGTCTCTAGTGATAACTGTTCATGCATACTGGAGCACAGTACTCAACACTTAAAAAGTGACAGTCAGTCTGAAAGACTAGACTTTGTATCATTTTAAATGCTACAAATGCTGAAAAATACTAGAAAGGCTGGAGGCTTCTCGCTTCGCTCGAAGCCAAATACTCTTGACATGTAAGAAAATTATCTGCATAATACTTATCTTCTCTTGCTTTATAATACTTTACCTTGTTTCAAATTACTCGCGAACGGCAAGTGCAAACCAAGCGCAAAGCAAGGTCGAGCGCGCGTAGGGAGATGGATGGATAACGGGCCCCTTCCATCCAGTCTAAAAACACTTATAGTGGGCGATGTATTGAAGATGATAGAGATATGTTCTCGCGGCCTTTTTGTAGAACTTTTCATGCTGACCAATTCTTACGCTCATAGTATATTGATATTTTTAACGGTTTGCCCAGCGTAAGCTTAAGAAGCGCACGGACGCCAAGTTTGTTTTCGACTTTTTCACTGAAATCGTTACTGCTTGGCTTCCTTTGATCATACATTAATTATTTTCTACAGAATCTTTCCTCGTGATATCCTTTACAGAATGGTGATAACCGCATCGAAATCCATCCAGCGGTTCTCGAAATGACCCCTGACATCCAAGAATCGGGGATTTTTGTCTTATACTAGTCTAACGAAGTAGAGATTGTCGGGGAACACATGCACCAAGCGGTACTATGACGTCACACACCTCAGTGCATCTGGGCACATTTCGTCCCGTCACCGTAACGTAACGCCAGACCCCAGCGTAACGACGAAGTCGACAAGATCATTTAAAATGATAATACACCAAGCCCAGGGCTGAAGACCGTAAAACACTTGCCGAAGAACCCCAGGTGGTTCCACAAAGCTTATGGATGATGTTATTACGGGTTCTCAGTTTCTGGGTGAAATTTAGCAGATGTTGCTTGTAGGACAGTGTTCGGCCCAAGGTTGCTCCACGATATTTTGGGTTCCAGTTGTGGCGAAGTACCCTGCCGCAGAAACTCACGTTCAATTTAGTGTTTGCCAAGTGATAATTTAGATGGAAGCAAGACACCTCTGTTTTATTGGTGCTGGGTTGAAGTCTCCAGTTTGTGAAGTAAATTCCCAATATGGACAAATCCCTTGTCAGCATCTCTTCAGTTTTCTCCAATTCTTTGTGCTGCACATCTTATGGTATATCGTCAGCATAGCAGAATTTTCGTGATTTAACTTCAGCTGAACTGTAGTGGTGATAGAACTGAACCTTGAGGCAAACCATTTTTAAGCTTCCACTGGGTTTTGTACTAACTAAACTAACTAACTAACTAACTGACTAACCAAATAAATAGATAACCAAAGAAAAATAAATCAACGTATAAATAAAAAACTAACTAAATTAATAAACAATGAAGGAAAGGAAGATTGTAGTTTTAAGTGACCGTTAAACTCGAGATCATGATCGAACCCGCTCCACAGTGGTGAGAGGCCAACAGCTTGACCGTTGTGCCACCACGCCCCTAAATGAACAATGAAATAAACAAACAAGAAACTGAACAAAATAAAAATCCTAAGTAAATAAAATACCAAATAGATAAATAAATAGATATTAATAAATAAACAAAAATAAATGAACGAATAAATTATAAACCTAACTACTTGTAAATAAACAAACAAATAAACAAGAAATTAAAGAAAAAACTAACTAAATAAATAAAAACAAAATTTATAAATAAATAAAAAACTAAAAAATAACCAAATAAACTTAAACTAACTAAATAAGTAAAAAACTAAATAGCAAAAGCTAAAAAATAACTAAATAAATAAACAAACAAAAATAATAAACAAGAAACTAAACAAAAAACTAACTAAATAAAAAACATAATTGATCAATATAAGAAAACTAAAAAATAACCAAATAAACAAAAATTAACTACAGTAAATAAATTAACAAATAAATAAATAGATAAATAAAAAAATCCTCTCGGCTCGCCGGAAGGCGGAGGTAGAATTCACCGGGCAAACTTGGGGATAGGCGAAAATAGGCAAATTATGCAGGTTTTCGTAGAACGATCAGACCTCATTTATTGCGAAAAAGTCTTTTACAATTGGAGCTCAATTAACTTAGTTTTTCGTCCTTTTATGCATATTTTTAACATTTTATTGTCTTATGGGGACGGTAACCTTCTCGTCATTTGGGGTCCATTTTCATACTTGTGGTCACACTGTCTTTATGCAAGGTTTCGACACTGATGTGTAACTATCTAACGGTCTGTTACTTCTTCACACAACATTTTATCTCCCGCAGAGATGTTGGTTGGTTCCTCAGTTTAGGGGCTGCGACAACGCGGTCATGTAGCCCCGTGTACTTTGGGTGTGTGTAGAATCTGTCTGATAAACGGTGTTAATTGTGATGGCTGTATTAGTCTGTAATTCTGGTAAGGACTGCGGACGGTCAATTTCAAGTAGTAGTTCCTAATTTTGCTACCAAATACTACCGTCAAGGACACCTAGCAGTGAATTGGCTACTAGATGCCACCGCAACCAGCAACTTGCAACGAACGTTGGAACTTTCCCTCCGAAGGAAAGCATACTGAGGGATTTTTAGCGCTCTTAGAAAATCCGACGACTTCGGCCGGCTTTGAACCCGCGACCTTGGGCATAGAAGTTCAGCATGCTACCAGTTACGTCACCGAAGCCGCTTCCCACAGATTCAGATGGAAAACTGAATGTGATCTCGTGCAATGGCGTTGTCATTGGCAACCTCTGATGGTTTTTTTTTTTGTGATGTTCAATCCTAAGATTGGTTTGTAGCAGCTTTCCATGAACTCCGGTCTGTGGCTAGTCTCTTCAAGTCCAAGTAATTATCACAACCCTTGTCGTGAATGATTTGTTTCATGTATCCTAGCCGTGGTCTACCTCTACAATTCTTTCTTTCCACATTGCCTTCCAGTATTGCGTGCAGAAGACTTTCATGCCTCAAGATATGTCCAATCCAGTTGTCTCTTCGGTGAGTAAGCATATTCCATAAACATGGCTTCTATCCAATCCTTTTCAGCGTTTCTTCATTACTGATTTTGTCCACCCATGGAATTTATAGTATTTTCCTGTAGCACCATATTTCAACGGCTACTATTCGTTTCTTATCAGCCAAGCTAAGAGTCCAGGTTTCACTACCATACAACAGTATGCTCCACACATATATCTTCACAAGACGTTTCCTGAGGCTCATACCAATGTTTTTGCATGTAAAGAGCTTCCCTTACTTGTTGAATGCTATTTTAGCTTGGTTGATGCGGTTGACTATTGCTCTTCTACTTCTTCCATCTGCTGTCATTTTGCTACCAAGGTAAGTGAATTCCTGTGCATTTGTCAACTGTTCTCCATTTAAAGTACAACGAGGAGGTTCATACTGCCGGCTACAGAGAAGAACTTTGGTTTTCATTTTGTTGATCTTCATGTTATATTTGTTGTAGGTGGATTCCATTTCTGCTAATGTATAATTCAGATCATCTTCGTTTTCTGCCAAGACTTCGATATTATCCGCAAAGCGAAGCAAGGTAATTCTTTCTCCCTGAATCTTGAGACCTCCAGTCATTGGCAAATTATAATTTACTTCATCTATTGCTTTTTGGATGTATGCATTAGAAAGAATTGGTGAGAGCGAACCACCTTGTCGAACTCCTTGCTTAATGTTGGCCATTGTTGTGGAATCTTCACATCGTATAACAGCTATCTCGTCTTCCTACAATTTCCAAATTGTCCTCCTGTCCTTGTACTTCACACCCAGTTCTTTCAACACCATGAATAGTTTATTCCACTCAACCCTATCAAATGCCTTCTCCAAGTCTACGAAAGCAATGAATGTATCAAGATCTTTTCTTAGTAGTTTCTCTATAATCATTCTTAAAGCTAGGATTGCTTCTCGAGTTGCTCTACCCTTCCTGAATCCAAATTGTTCTTCTGTCAATGCCAACTCTACCTTTCCTTCAATGTGTTTCAAAATAATGCCGGTGAGTATTTTAGAAGCATGGGTTACAAGGATTAATGTGCGATATTGGTCACATCTATTAGCTGATGATTTCCTTGGAATGGGCACTATGACACATTTCCTAAAGTCCGATGGGATATGTCCCGTGTTATACATTTCACAAATCAGATCAAATAGGGCTTTCTTCACATTGTCTCCAGTGGCTTTTATCAGCTCTGCTGGTATATCTTCAACCCAGAAGCCTTTCCGTTTTTCAGCCTTTCCATTGCTTGATTAAATTCATCCAGGAGTATTTCATCTCCCTCTTCTTCTTTATCTACTAACTCTTCATTTTCTAGTATTTCACAAGGTGTATGTTTTCCTCCATATACATTTTCAATGTATTCTTTCCACTTTGAGACAATTTCAGAATCTTCATACACCAGTTCTCCATCATTGTCTTCAGTCCATTGCACCTAATCCTCTTGTCCCCAAAGAACCTTTTGGCTACTTTAAACGATGTCTCAAATTTATGATTCATAACTAGTTCTTCTACTTCCATTGCAATTCCAGAAATTTTTCTCTGGCTGCCTTCGCCTTTCGATTTATTTCGTTTCTCAATTTCCTGTATAGTTGTTGTCCTTCTTCAGTCGCAGAGTTCTTAAACTTTCTTCTTGTGTCTATCTTCTCAATTATTTCATTAGTTATTAGTTCTGTGCTTTAGGCTTTCCCACAACATCTGTTGCTGCTGTTACAACACTTCCCTTCCAAGCATTTCCACTTATTCTCCATACTTCTTAAGTCTATTGCTGATATGTCTGCCAGAAGTTCATCTGTCTTCTTCTTAAAATCTATAGCAACGTTTTGATCTCGAAGAGCTTCGGTATTCCATTTTTGACTGTTCTTCCTTTTCAGTTTCTTCAGTTTTAGTTGGCATTCGCTCAAAACCATGTTGTGGTCGCTACCAATATCTGGGCCAGGGCAGCTTCTACAGTCCTTCAGCTGTGTCTTAAATCGCTGCTTTACTAAAATGTAATCGATTTGAAATCGATTCCCACCACCTGGCATTGTCCAAGTATAACGTCTTCGTGCATGATGTTGAAATAATGTATTTGCAACCACCAGCTGATTATAAGCACATAATTCCAATAAACGGTTTCCTCGATCGTTCCGTGTGCCAAGCCCAAATTGGCCCACGGCCATTCCATCTTTACCCTCTCCAATAACAGCACTCCAGTGTCCGAGGATTATCAGATTCTCATCTCCCTTAACACCTTTGATTAGTTCTGTCAGATCATCGTATACTCTTTCAACTTCTTCATCTTCGTGGGCAGTGGCTGGCATGTAGACTTGAATGATCACGGTATCCCTTGGTTTAGTATCTAATTTCACTAAAATCAGTCTTCCACTCTGCTGAACGTATCCTTTAACTCTGTGACCCATTTCCTTCGTCAGCACCACTCCTACTCCCCCCTCTCCAGGTTTGTCCATAATAGTTCCCGTGTGGATTAGTCTATAATCTCCACTCCAAAATTCTCCATTATCAGGCCACCTCACTTCGGCTATTCCTAACACAGCTACATTCATCCTTCCAATCTCAAGCTTTAGGTTTTCCAGCTTTCCACATTGTAGAAGTGATCGAACATTCCATGTTGCAATGCGTCTCCTATCTTGAGCACTTGTACAAGCACACCCCGCCCGGAGATCCAATAATTGCGGGGCTAATCCAGAAAATTTTACGAGCACAGGTTTCATGACATGAGCCGCTATTCCTTGGGATATCCAGAGGATCTTTAATGCAGTGGTTTCCCGTTGCCCTCTGCATTCTATGCCGTTGACGATTCCGTGTTCGTTCATCCGCCTTTAGGGGTGATTTCTCACCCCAAGGACAAGAGAGTGCCCTTTACCTCCTCCAAGTTTGAAAGAGGGAGTCCACGTATACCGGTGGTCACTCGGTCGGACGCAGTTTAACGTCATACCCTTATCAATTTAGTAGGGTTGTCATGGCAACCTCTGATGGCTCTTGGCATTTTCTTCTAATTCCGAAATCATTTTGCTCATCCCTTGGCGTAATGGTGGGTCATATCAAAATTTAATTCAGACAAAAGTGTAAGGTAATTAGTAGGGGAATATTGTCCATTTTGTACGGTTTTGATATTGTGCCTATTAAGAGAGATATGATTAATATTTCCCAAAAAACCCACTTTTTCCCACCCCTTTGGTCAATGGTTGGTGCTATCAAAAAACTTTTCAAACATACATTTTTGGCCCTTATCCGACACATAGTATGAACTTTGAACGGTTTCGATGTTTCACATATTAAGAGAGTTATAGCAATATTTCCCTTTTTCGAAAAAAGCCCCCCATTTTCACCTCCATCGACCGATTGTGCCCATTAACGAACTCGACCGAGATTTTATAGGTATACATATTATGTATAAAATTCAAAGTGATTGGTGCAAAATTACGGCAGTTATCGTGTACACAAGAAACTGATACATAAATTATATATAAACTTTTGAACCGACGGTGGTTTCGGGGTCTGGGGGATGTGAAACGCGAAGATATGTCGAAATTTTCCGGAAGTCGAAACATGGTACCCATTGCAATAGTTAGCTTTCTAATGAAATCTACCTAAAATTTAGTAAATAAAAAACAAAATTGATAAATAAATACTTAGATAGATAAATAAACAAAAATAAATAAACGAATTCATAAAAAACTAAATAAATAAACAAACAAATAAACAAACAAAAAACTAAAAAACTGACTGAATAAATAATCAAATATAAAATAAATAAATAGATAAATAACAAACTAACTAAATAATCAAACAAACAAATAAATAAGAAACTAAAAGCCTAAATAAATGAAAAACAATATAGATAAATAAGTCGATAGACAAATAAACAAAAATAAATAAACGAATAAATAACTAAATAACCAAATAAATAAACAAGAAATTAAACAAAAAACTAAATAAAATTAAAACGAAATTGATAAATAAATGAAAAACTAAAAATAATCAAATTAACAAATAAATAAACAAAAACTATTTAAACAAATAAAAATTCAACAAACAAAATACAAAAAATAACTTAATAAATAAACAAATAAAGAAAAACTAAATACACAAATAAGTAAATAAGCAATAACACATAAAACATAATTAAAACAAACAAACAAATAAGTAAATAAATAAATGATTAACATGTTGGAAACCATTTTTCAGTGAAACCTTAATAATAAAAATTTAATATCTTTGTTGGTCAACACGATTGTACCCAATTGTAATGGGTGGTTACCTAACCCTGAAAAATTTTTACATGAGATTAATAATTACATAAACTTTCATTATCTAATTTGCTTTTTAATCTCATTTTTTTTTTTTTTTCAATTTTCAGTATTAGGGAACCACCCATTACAATTGAGTACAATTGTGTTGACCGACTGCAAAATATTAAATTTCGATTACTAAGGCAACATTGAGCTTCCAACACGATAATGTAATACAACTGTTAAGAACTAAAGTGTTAAGGCCCCTTAAAAAGGCAGCACCTGATACTGAAATGAATCGTGAATTTTGCCACCATATAGAAACGGTGAAACATTTCAAAACAGCAATGATGTTCTGAATAATGGGCGTGTCCTAAGAAAAAACTAATTAACCTCACTTGACCCCAATTTAGTGCAAACTAATTAACCATACTTGACTCCAATTTAGTGCAATTAATTAACCACACTTGACCCCAATTTAGTGCAAACTAATTAACCTCACTTGACCCCAATTTAGTGCAAACTAATTAACCCTACTTGACCCCAATTTAGTGCAAACTAATTAACCTCACTTGACCCCAATTTAGTGCAAACTTATTAACCCCACTTGACCCCAATTTAGTGCAAACTAATTAACCCTACTTGACCCCAATTTAGTGCAAACTAATTAACCTCACTTGACCCCAATTTAGTGCAAACTAATTAACCCTACTTTAGTGCAAAATAAATAACCACACTTTACCCAATTTAGTGCAAACTAATTAACCTCACTTGACCCCAATTGAGTGCAAACTAATTAACCTCACTTGACCCCTATTTAATGCAAACTAATTAACCCTACTTTAGTGCAAAATAATTAACCACACTTGACCCAATTTAGTGCAAACTAATTAACCCCAATTGAGTGCAAACTAATTAACCACGCTTGACCCCAATTGAGTGCAAACTAATTAACCACACTTGACCCCTATTTAGTGCAAACTAATTAACCCTACTTTAGTGCAAAATAATTAGCCTCACTTGACCCCCAATTTAGTGCAAACTAATTAACCCTACTTTATTGCAAAATAATTAATCACACTTGACCCCAATTTAGTGCAAACTAATTAACCACACTTGACCCCAATTTAGTGCAAACTATTTAACCCCACTTGACCCCAATTTAGTGCAAACTAATTAACCCCACTTGACCCCAATTTAGTGCAAACTAATTAACCCTACTTTATTGCAAAATAATTAACCACACCTGACCCCAATTTAGTGCAAACTAATTAACCACACTTGACCCTAATTTAGTTCAAACTAATTAACCCTACTTTAGTGCAAACTGATTAACCTCACTTGACCCCAATTTAGTGCAAACTAATTAACCCTAATTTATTGCAAAATAATTAATCACACTTGACCCCAATTTAGTGCAAAGTAATTAACCACACTTGACCCCAATTTAGTGCAATCAAATTAACCACCCTTGACCCCAATTGAGTGTAAACTAATTAACCACACTTGACCCCAATTTAGTTCAAACTAATTAACCCTACTTTAGTGCAAACAAATTAACCACACTTGACCCTAATTCAGAGCAAACAAATTAACCACTTTTGACTCCAATTGAGTGCAAACTAATTACCCCTACATTAGTGCAAACAAATTAACCACACTTGACCACAATTTAGTGCAATCAAATTAACCACCCTTGACCCCAATTGAGTGCAAACTAATTAACCCTACTTTAGTGCAAACAAATTAACCACACTTGACCCCAATTTAGTGCAATCAAATTAACCACCCTTGACCCCAATTGAGTGCAAACTAATTAACCACACTTGACCCCAATTTAGTTCAAACTAATTAAACCTACTTTAGTGCAAACAAATTAACCACACTTGACCCCAATTGAGTGCAAATTGACCTCAATTAGTAGACAACAACAATTAATGAGTGACTTCAATTTAACTTTGCTTTGGTGGCATCATCGGACTCGCAAAGCAGCATATATTGTTCTACAAACATTTTATTCGCTACATCTTGGTCAATAACAGGAGACTCAACACTCTCTATTCGTTTGTATTCCATATTTAATTCTCTATCTGTTTTAATAATATTTTTGTGTGTGTTATTATTATTATTATTGATTTAAGCCCACTACGAAGCGCTAGTTCTTCTTTGATGCTCTTTTCCGTTCCCAATATCTCTTGAGCCCTGCTGATAATCTCTCCTTTCTCTCCTGCGAAAGGGGCTTCCGACATTTAGGGACTCTAGGTGGTGGAGTCCAAGACTCTACCATAGCACACATTTTAGAACGGTCTTCTACATTAAGGTCAGCAATTCCAGCCGAATCCAAGTCCTTTAGTACTTCAGTAAGCCACAATCTTCCAGTCTTGTAGCTTTTAACAACGGAGAAGATCATCTCTTTTTTTGTTTTTGTGAATTGTTTAAAATTTGTTTTAATTCATCAACTATGTTTAGGTGATTTTCTTTATCGAATTTGCTTTTTAATTCTTCTGTATATTTTCTTCCCTTGGCTTGGGGCATACAGGGGGCTTTAGCTGTAACTGTATTGCACCCAGGTAAATCTCAGCAGGCAGGACTGAGTCCCGGGGGATGGGCAACGTTGCTGTGGCAGCGGCTGAGTTCTGCTGAGGACCGGGTGTAGGGCGGTATAATTCAAACAGCTTCAGATACTGATGGAAGAAACAGAATTCGTCTTACGAAGTCTAGAGCTCGAAGACCTTTACTCCTGCACATGCGCATGCACGGAGGTGTTAAGAAGGCAGCCCTTCCACTGTGCTAGTGTGTGGCGTGCCAATCAGCCGCTCACTTGAACCGCACCTGATTAAAAGAACAATATAGAGGAAAGCCGGACGGATCTTACCAATGACGACCAGGCGAGGTCAAAGGATTACGATTTATGGAGGCAATCAAAGCATGCGGCACTAACCTGCGAAAAGCCATGGTGCTATCACAGGATAGGACCCGATGGCGTTCATTTGTGAAAACCCTCAACACTGGAAGAGGAGGCGTACAGGGTGTCTATAAAATAACTCCGGTGTTTTGAGGCAAAATATTGTAATGAAGCAAGAAAGTTATATTAATTTTTAATACATGATTGGAAGGGTTGCATTTTCAAGTTTTTTTTTTTTTTACAATTTAATAAAGTTCAATATGAACCCCGTTAGTGGCACGGCACACCATGTCCTGGCCAGCATGTCTGGGGGGACGTTGCCACACAATTGATTATTCGTTCCCTGAGATGGCCAACATCATGAATTTTCTCAACATACACAAGATTCTTGATATGCCCCCAGTAGAAAAAGTCCAACGGAGTCATATCAGGGCTCCTTGGAGGCCATGGAATAGGCCCTTCCCTTCCAATCCATCTGTTGCCGAGTCGAGGGTCAAGTGCCTCACGCACTCGCAAACTAAAGTGTGGCGGTGCCCCATCTTGTTGGAAGTGGACTAAACCCTTCTCCGCTTCAATGTCATCTAACTGAGGAAAGACATATTCCTCTAACATGTCACAATAGCCATCACCATTGATATGTCCTTCAACAAAAATGAAGGGACCTATTACTCTATCATGCATAAGACCACACCAAATATTTACTTTTGGCGTGTCACGTTCATACTCTATGAACTCATGGGGCGGCTCTGATCCCCAAATTCTGCAATTACGTCTGTTTACAGACCCGTTCACATGAAAAGTCACTTCATCACTAGAAATAACATTAAAAAAAATCGTTATTTTGATCGATTTCGTTTAGCATAGAAACAGAAAAGTCTAATCTCTTAATCTTGCCTGCCGGTTTAATGTGGTGTAACAGTTGAATTTTGTGTGCAGTTAAACGAAGTCTTTTATGAACTACCTTATGAACTGTTGATCTTGGTAACCCCAACTCCAGACTGCGTCTTATCAATGATTTCTTAGGGCTTCGAAGGCATGAAGCTCGGATTCTGTCCACATTCTCTTGTGACACACGCGGCCTACCCGGCGACTTTGTTTTAAAACACTTCCTGTTTGTTTGAAAGCACTTAACCATTGGCGAATGGTTTTATCCGTAGGCGGGTCGACACCATAATTACGTCGAAAGTTTCTGTGGACCGTAACAACAGAATTAGTTTCTATTAGCCAAATAACGCATTGAGCCTTTTGTTGCGGCGCGCGTCGCCATAGCGCGGCAATCCAGACAGCACTGACTGCCGCTACGTTGATTCAAGGTCAACGCTCCGCAGCGCTGCCTACTGTTGATTAAAACATTCCCAATTGGTATGAGTAAAACTTGATGAGCTACTCGTTTCAGAGAAATTAACTACATTTTGCTATCTTATACAGTTATTAAGATATGAATTTTTAAAACCCCGGAATTCTTTTATAGAAACCCTGTATATTTTCGAGGTGCAGTATGGACGAAAAAGTGCAGAAAAGCAGACCCTGCAATAAAGCGGGATTAATGCTAGGAAGATGATGATGATATTTTCGAGGTGCAGAATAGTCTTCTAAATAACCTTTGTTTAGTGCATCTGATGGAAGACTTGCGTGAGATGTTAGTTAATTTTCTGTTTAGCATATCTACTGTAGATATCCATCAATGTTTATATTTAGAAGACTTTCAGTAATTCTTCCTACTTCTTTTGTTGATCTTTAACACCTGATATTCTTTGTTACCCAAGTCCAAACTATCATCGAACATTCTGGAATATGATCCTCTCAAAATTCATGCACTTGATAATCAATATTATCTGAAATTGCTTTAACATCACTGTTTTTGATATTTTTAATAGGAGGTGTATGAACGTGCATTGAACTGAGGGTTACTGCATCATTTTCAGTTATTGGTGGAGCCAATCCCTTAAGACGTTTTTTTAAAATCAAGTATATGTTCCTCTATTTCACAAATGTTATAAATTAAGACATTTAGGTCATTAATAATTTGATATATTTCTTCTTTATTACATTCAATACTTGTCCATAAGTCCAACCCCTCGTCCACATCGTGGGAGACGGGCAACGGCACAAAGTAGAGGATTGCCTGTAGGGATGAAGTACAGTGGGGACTTCGTGTGCCCCAGGACCATTACGTTAGCTGTGAAGGTCCTACAGGAACCCTGAAAAGTGACGGCTAACGAGGCTCTGGTGAAGCTACGATAGGCCCAGCAAGCCAGTAGTGGATAAGACTTTTGCTTTCAAGAAGGGAACAGGCCTAGGACAGGACGGATACAATGGACGACGACCTGTGTTCATGGACTAAGATTTGGAACTTTAAACATAAGAACGCTGATGGGGAAGGTGGAGGAGATAGTGGATATGATGGAAAGAAGGAAGTTGGATTTATTGGGATTGGCAGAAACAAAGTGGAAAGGGGAAGGGAGGAGAGAACTGAGAAAAAGCTATAGACTGTACTGGAGTGGGAATGAAGAGGGAAAGAGGAATGGAAGTAGTAGTACGAGATGGTTTAAAAAAAGAAGTGAAGAGAATACGTGATAGGATGATGAAAGTGAAAGTAGCAATGAGGGGAGAGACCGTAGAAATAGTGCAAGTGTATGCTCCACAAGTAGGCTGCGCCTCTGAAGAGAAGGAGGAGTTTGAAGAGGAATTGCAGAAGCAGCTGGTAGGAAGGAATATGATTGTTATGGGGGATCTGAATGCCCATCTAGGAAGAGAAAGACAAGGGTATGAGAGTGTGCTTGGACCAGAGGGTTGGGGTAGAAGAAATGAGGAAGGAAAGAGACTGTTGGACTTCTGCCAAAGGAACAGCCTGCTAGTTGGGAACTCCTGGTTCAAGAAAAGAGCGAGCCACACAATCACATGGTACAGTGATGACTTGACCAGGAAGTCGGTGGTCGACTATATACTGTATGAGAAAGAATTAAATAAGAACATCACGGACATCAAGGTTATACCATCGGAGAACCTGGATAGCGACCATCGATTGCTGGTAATGAACCTGAGAGGGACTAAGGAGAAGAAAGGGACTGAGAACCAGGAAAGACATATAAGGATATGGAAACTGAAAGAAAGAGATAGAAGGGTCGAGTACTTCAAAATGGTAAAGGAAGGAATTCCAACAGATGAAGAAAGAGGGGTGGAAGAGGAATGGGCTAGATTTAAGAAGACACTAGTAGGTGCAGCAGAAGCAGTATGTGGGAGGACAAGTAGTAAGAAGAGGTGGAAGGAAACACCATGGTGGAATGAGAAGACAAAAGATATAGTAAGGGACAAGAATAGAGCCTTTAGGAGGTGGTATCAAAATAGGACGGTAGAGACCAGGGAAGAGTACCAGGAAAGAAAGAAGGAGGCAAAGAGAGTAGTGGCTGAGGAGAGAAGAAAGTGGATGGAAGAGTGGACAAAGATGATGAAGGAGGATAGTGAAGGTACAAAAAAGGTCCTGTATGGGATGGTAAAAAATAAGAGGTGGAAGGATCCTACGGATTATGTTACAATGGTGAACAAAAGGGGACAAGAGACAGAAAATAGGGAAGAACTGAAGAAAATGTGGAAAAAATATTTTGAAGAACTTCTGAACACAAATGGAAACCACGGCGAGGAGGAAGAAATCGGGAAAGAGGAAGATGGACTGCAGAGAAGGACTTAACATGGAAAGAAGTGGAAGGTGCAGTGAGGAAGATGAAAGGAGGGAAGGCACCGGGTGTGGATGAGTTGAGTGTGGAAATGGTGAGAGCAGCAGGAGAGGTGGGGATACAATGGTTGTACCGAGTGATGAAGACAGCATGGAAGGAAAGGAAGACCCCAGAGGACTGGAAAAAGGGAATAATTGTCCCGATCTTCAAGAAAGGTAGTAGAACAGAATGCAGAAACTATCGGGGAATAACACTGATGAGTCATTGTGCAAAGATGTTTGAGAAAGTTTTGGCAAGGAGAATTAGGACAAGGATAGAAGGAGGGATGAGGGAAGAACAACATGGCTTCAGAGCAGGAAGGTCCACAGTGGATTTGATTTTTGCTGTAAGGCAGTTACAAGAACAGCACTATGAGTATGGAACAGATCTACTGATGGCCTTCCTGGACATTGAGAAAGCATATGACAGTGTATGCAGAAACAAAGTATGGAAGTCCCTGGAGGATAGAGGAGTAGAAAATGGACTATAAGGAGGATAAAGGAGATGTACAAGGGAAGCATCAGCTTTGTGAAAGTGGGAGAACAGAGAACAGAGAAATGGCCTGAAACAAGGAAGTGCAATGTCACCATTACTTTTCATTGTGGTGATGGAATGACATAATGACCCGAGTGGCACAAGTAATTGGGGAAGGAAAGATGAAAGCAATGGTGTTTGCAGATGATTTGATGATTTGGGGAAACAAGGAGGAGGAGGTACAGGAACAGTTAGACTTATGGGAAGGAATAATACAAGGATATGGGATGAAATTTAGCATAAATAAGAGTGGGATGGTGATCACAACAAGGAAGAAGGAAAGAACCACAACGGGAATAACAATTAGTGGGGAACAGCTGAAGAAAATGTAGAGTTTCAAGTATCTGGGAAGCCTGATACAAGATAATGGAAGAAACGATAGAGAAATAAATGAGCGGGGGAGACAGGCAGAAACATTCCGGAGGAGTGTGAGAAGCATGTTATGGAGCAAGGATGTCCCCCAGAACAGCAAAAAGATCATATATCGGACGTACTATGTCCCTATCCTGACGTATGCCTCGGAGACCTGGGTTATGAAAGGAAGGGAGAAGAGCAAAATACAGGCCAGTGAGATGAGGTTCTTGAGAAGCAGTATTGGAGCTACAAAGATGGACAGAATAAGAAATGAGAGGACCAGAGAAATAATGAAGGAGGAACCATTACAGGATGGTATAGAGAAATCTAGACTTAGATGGTATGGACATGTAAAACGAATGGAGAAGAGGAACCCAGGAGGATACACGAGACGAAGTGGGAAGGAAAGAGACTGAGAGACAGGTGGCTGAAGGGGGTGGAAGAAAGTGTGAAGAAGAGAGGAAAGACTGGACAAGGGTGGAGGCTGATAGATGGTGGGAAGACAGAAGACGTTGGAGAGGCTTGTGTTCCAAACAGACCCGGCCAGTGGCTGGAAACTGTGCAAGATGATGATGATTTGTTGATCTTTAATTACTTTTAATACATAACTTTTGTTGCAAGCATTTCCCATACTTATTGGCAGAGCAAGATTTCTTAACCCATTGTGTTCATAATTTAATGGTCACATTGTTGATTGTGAAATCAGATTTTATTCACCCGGTAGTGGTCCGAGATTACTTACACTATAGAAATATCCGTAAAATACAAACCAATAACGATACGGTATTTTACTGAAATTTTGTATGCATCAGCGAGTTCCCTTACATGGTACTTTTTTCTAATTAAGGTATGTTTTAATTGCACAATTACATTGTGAAAAATTGATTATTAAGTTTTAATAAAGTCTATGCCCAGATGCCATCTTGAAAGTATGGAGTGGCTGTCATTTTGCCTTGATCATACCAAGCTACATAAGGTTCTACTGCATCACAAATTTTCGTTGTTGCAGCTCTAGAACATAGTAATTTATTTTTAAATTATGAAATTTCAAGATGGCTACTGCGCACTAACGCGGATGGTGGATCTGACTCGAACTGTTTTATTACCGGTAGCTTATGGGAAACCCCACTGTATCCACTAAAACGATATACAATGGGCTAATTGTTCCAGTATTTCAGGATTCTGGAAAGTTATACGGATACGAAATAGGAATACACGAACGTAAATAAAGCAATGCGTTACCGCGAATGCTATTGTGATAACCCATGACCATTTATTTATTTATTCATTTATTTAGCCATTTAAGTACATTTCAACAGTAAATCACATTATTTCTAAACAATCACAAACAAACATCTAGTTCTTGTATAAATTTGGTGGAATTCGGGGTTGCCAACAGGAAATCCTCATAATGTCCTCAGTATGCTGTGACACTGCAGTCTTCCCTGATGTGTGGAATAGTGCGCCGCAGTCGCATGCTGGTGTGGCCAACATTCCCCATTTAAAAAGTGAATCTGCACATCTTCCGTAACCTGTTCTTAGTCGGTTTAGAGTTGACCATACCTTGCGGGATTGATCAACGCCAGGGAGGATCTTAGTGATACAAGGTAATGATTGGCATGTTTCTGGGGGCATTTTGAAGCTATTTTCTCTTCCAGGTATCGCTGATGTTATCCCCTGTGAGACTGTTTGCAAGCGCGAGAGGAGGCTGCCTTGAGCGAAGTCTGTTGATTCTGAGATCAGGGATGTCAGAATGCACTGGTAGTCCAAGGTTTGCTAAGATCTTGTAGTATTCTCTTATCAAGGCTTCTTTCCTTCGCAGATTTGGGGGTGGTATGTGGCTCAGGATAGGCAGACAGAAGGTGGGAGTAGCTCTAATTGTTCCTGAAATAATACGTACATGAGCGCTGTTAAGCCATGCTGGCACACAGTACTCTGCCGCAGAGTTACCAAGCTCAAATCGGAAGTCCGCAGAGTTTCAACAAAGTTTTTGAATGAGACTATATCTTGTTCTCAGCATAGGAGCAGTTTTTGTGAGGTAAGGTGCCCAATGTTTGTTGGTAACAATTGATTTCCAAAATGCATTACCTTATCAGCAATATAAGACTTAGTTGCAATATCATGTAGCAAAGTAGGACGTCCAATATGTTATCACTTTTGTTCAACGTTGTCATGGTTTGGCTGTTAAGGGACATTGGTACTGAGTTTTTACACTTCCCTATTTCTGAATAAATTTTTTTGAAATTTTGACAGCTAACCTTAAACATAGAAATTAATGTATACCAAATTTTATTGAAATTGGTGAATTAATTTGGACAGGAAAGTGCCTTGCCCAATAAAAGGAAACTTGTATAAGACAGTTGTGAGGCCTGCAATAATGTATGGTGCAGAGAGACATGGGCGATCACCAAGGCACAGGAAAGAAAATTGGAGATGGCCGAGATGAGGATGTTACGGTGGATGTGTGGTGTTACCAGACGGGACAAGATTAAGAATGAACGAATCAGAGGAACATTTAAGGTGGGATAACTGAGCAAGAAGATACAGGAAAGCAGATTAAGGTGGTTTGGACATGTAGAACGAAGAAATGAAGACTATGTGGGAAAGAGAGCAATGAAGTTCCCTGAAAGGAGGAGGGTTGGGAGACCTAAGCTAAGGTTGCGGAAGATCTGTGGGAAAAGATTGGACGAGAGGAGAAGCTTTAAACAGAAAGGAATGGCGGTAAAGAATGAGGTATGGAAATTACGAATCCACTTAATTGGGAAAAGGTCTAGCTAAAGAAGAAGAGGTGAATTAATTTGGTATATAGCCTATACATTTTTCTAAAATTATTTTTGAAAACTACCATATGTAATAATCAAAATCTTCCGCACGCATTAACATTACATTAACATTCTAGTATTTTGATATTATATACCATACTCTCAAACAGGCTTAACAACTTTACAGAAAGATATCTCAGGTAACTTAAGAGATTTAGTTGTAATATTCTTTTAAGATTACACATACCATAATATACAATGAAGAAAATGGAAATTGCAACACCATGAAGGCATTGATCGTTTGTGTTGATTTTCAAGATATGGAACGATGCCATGTAGGTATGTATACGATCAAAGTTTCAGACCCATTGGATTGTTGCTACAGGTCTCCCCACGTGATTGGTCGCGGAGGAATCAACTCCAGTATACGGACTCGGGTGTAGCGTAGTTGACTTGCAGTCTGTGCAGTGAAGTGTTCCCCGTCAAACATGCCTCGACGACAGAGAAAAGCACGCTATCAACAACTGTCGCCGTTTGAGAGGGCTCGGATAATTGGGCTGTGTGAGGCTGGATTATGGCCAAGGACTGTCGCTGCACGTGTTGGCCGACAGGCATCTACGGTACGTGTATGGCAGCAGTGGTCAAATGAAGGTACTCACACTCGTAGACCTGGCACAGGCCCAGCACGACAGACAACTGTGAGAGAGGATCGCCGCATCATTCGAATGGCCCGGATGGAACCCCATGCAATAGCAGCGCAAATTCGAGCAGCTGTGGCACCCCACGTTACACAACAAACGGTTGGTAATCGCCTGCGTGCAGCTGGCTTACGATCCTGTGTCCCTGCAGAAGGTGTTCCGTTGACTCCACAACAGCGACGTGTAAGGCTGGCCTGGTGTCGAGAACGATCGACGTGGATCGACGAATGGCATAGGGTCGTCTTAAGTGATGAATCGCGCTTCTGTCTTGCCCGCAGTGATAGCCGGAATCGTGTGCGCCGACGTACTGGGGAGAGGGGCCGCCCAGACCTTATTGTCGAGAGGCACACAGGGCCAACACCAAGCATTATGGTCTGGGGAGCTCTTGGCTTTAATGTGAAATCACAATTAGTGCTTGTTGAGGGCACTATGACTGCTCGACAGTACGTTGATAGGGTACTCAATCCAGTGGTTGTTCCTATGATGGCGAACATTATTAATGGGATGTTTCAGCAGGACAATGCCCGGGTTCACACTGCACGCATCTCCAGAGAAGCTCTCCACGACATCACAACCTTAGAATGGCCCGACAGATCCCCGGACCTCAGTCCTATTGAGCATGTGTGGGACATGATGGGTCGACAACTGGCCAACCATCCTCAGCCACCCACAACTCTGGAACAACTGACCCATGCAGTGCAGCATGGGCCACAATTCCTCAGGAAGCGATACAGGGCCTTATTGACTCCATGCCTCGCGGAATTCATCAGTGTATTGCAGCTCGTGGTGGGTTGTATTGATTGTTGTCCAAACTTGTGGTCAGAGGGACCTGAAAGTTTAATCATCGAATCACAACCGAACACTCGTCCTGCATGTTCAATTGCCGCAATGTAGCACCACTCCTTCTGGGTGTTGCAATTTCTATTTTCTTCAGTGTATTTTCAAATATTGTAGCTTTTTTCTGCCCCAAATCTCTTTTCCTTGTCTCAGAATAATGAAACCTAAACTCTTTACTCTGTAACTTGGTTTATGGCCTTGCCACGGTGGGTGAGTGGTTATCGTGTCGGAATACCAATCCCAAGCTTGCAGGTTCGTTCCTGGCCGTGGTAAGTGATTTTTGTCATAAGTTGTTGGCATGTTAAAGAACCCATTTGAATTCAGTAGGCCATGTTCATAATGGCAAAATTAATCTTGGGATTTTCCACCAACACAAAGTTCCTAATTTCTCTAGTAGTAGCGCTCTAGTGTCAAGGAGCTTAGATATTATCTAACCTCCTTGACTTTCATAGCGTTCCAAGGAATGACAAAATTCGACATGCAAGCTGCCCTCTGGGTGCAAACAACAAAGTTTGCACCCGGCATCCGAGGCCATACGATATTATTTTTACCTTGGTGTGAACAAAACTGGAACATTTCATTCAATTCAGATAAAATGTGATGCTTGTGGAACATTTTGAAGATATAAAGAAATAGTTTTGAGAAAATTTCATTTTTATATATTGACATGCTGCACTAAACACCTATGGCCTAACAGAAGGTTCAGAATGCTGCTGATTTGTAGGTTTCCCCTTCCTATTTTTAAGAGCTTCCTGCGGCATTTAAAAAAAATTATGCCATGTGGTGTCCCTTTCCTTTGTACAACCCGTGATCTTCTTTAGTTTACTCTGGCAGTATCACGACACCGACATATTGCAGATGAAACTCATCCCCTCTTACCACACATTTGAGCTTATGGGTGGTAGAGCATCCCACATTGAACTCTAAAATACCAATGAATGCTCCAAAGTCCAGTCTATCTTTTTTAGAAATAAAAATATCTTTAAGACATTTTCTTATTTTCTACTTTTTATAAACATTGTTTTTATTCGGACGTAGTTGACTAAATACCCCAGAGATGCCAGCACAAACAAACATCCGCCATCCCGAGTGTGATATTTGCAACACTACTTCTAGGAAATGCCACATTGGTACAGGGGCACTATATATGCCAGAATGCTGCTGATTTGTAGGTTTCCCCTTCCAGATTTTTCTTTATTCTTTATTTTGGGGTAGGGGATATCTGGGGGTTTGGGGCAATGGATTTCCCCGTAAAGAAAAGGGGATCCGCACTTCCTCCCAGAAAACTTTTGTATAATTTGGTGCAAAATGATGAGTTTTAAGGCTATCTGGCATCACTTTTTCAACCCATTTGTTGTGATGTTTTATGTATGGTTAATGTCAAACACAACTAAGATCATTTTATGTTACTTTTTATTAACAGAATCATCTTGCTCGCATGATAGTATTTACATGGAAAGAATTAATGTTACTGTTTTGATTTACAACTTACACTCAGGGCTTCCATCCACTCACTCATCCAAAAATAGTGAAATGGTGAGTGGTTTTATTTCAAAAAATTGAAAAAAAGGTCAGTTTTTATATGAAAAAGTTAGTACAGAGTGAGTAAATTCATAGCATTATTTGCATTTATGGCCGTATATCTGGTTCATAATTTTAACTTTTTTTGATATCTGTAGGCGCAATAATGAGGGGGTCTTGGGTGGCTAAGCTCCACAAAACAAACTATAGCCCCCCAAAAATGTGACAAAACTGTATTGAAATAGACAAAATTTTTAAAAATGTGTATCTGAAAAACAAATTAGCCCCCCAAAAATGTCAACCAAATTGCGCCTATGTTAATAATATCTCCGAGTACTGTTTGCGATTTTTTTCGTCGATCGCTGCACGGCACCATGGAAGCTTTTTATGCTTTCTGGCTGCCTGGCTCACTGCCGGCAGCGGTGGCAGAAAAACAAACTACCCATTCATGGGTATATTTTGGGTCATTTCTAACAATCAGATTATGCATGAGACCATTTTTAATGCAGAATGTGACCAGTTTTGATTTAAAAAAAAGTGAGAATAGTGAGTAATTTTATCAAATAGTGAGAAAAGTGAGGCTGCTTTGAAAATAGTGAATAATAGTGAGAAAAGTGAGTCGCTGGAAGCCCTGCTTACACTGATATAAAGTCAAGGTTTCTTCGAGCATTACCAAATTGGTTTGTAACTTCGTCAGTGATTTGTATGTCTCTATGAATAAATAACAATGCTAGACCGTTGAGTCTGTTTTCGGAAGTAGAATTTCTTAAGTATGTTTTCAACCAACTCAAACTCTGTTTGGCGGTAGCTACGGAGAGAGGCAAAATTGTCAAAAGTTTGATAAGGGTATAAAATAGAGAAAATACTTTTGTCACACGCTTCAAGGGCAACATGGTTAAATGAAGGAAACCTGTGCTTGGGTCGGTTGCTTGTCGTAAACGGAGAAACTGTCATAATGTGTGCGCTCTTCAAGCGTGTCTGCTGGGCGGGTGGAGGTGTGGAATAGAGGATACTGACCTTAGAGAATGAATCGCTATTGTCTTTATAGAAAACAAGTACCTGCGATGTTTTATTGAGTCTAAATGTTAATGGTATTGACTAGGAAGCAAGGAGAGGGATGTACAGGAGCAACTCAATGCATGGGAGGAAGTAGTGTCATCCTATGTAATGAAGTTTTCCACGCCAAAGAGTGTAGTACTGATAACAACACGTGAGAAGGGCAGAGTATTCTCTGTCATAAAGTTAGGCGGAGAGCAGTTGAAGAGAGTGCAGAGCTTCAAGTATCTGGGAAGTGTCACTGAATAAAATGGGGGAAATGCCTTGGAATTAGATGAAAGAGGAAGGTGTGCTGATGGATTCTTCAAGAGTGTTAGAGGCCTGATATGGGGCAAGGATGTGCTACAGAAATGTAAAGGGATCATATACACGACATACTTTGTGCCGATCCTAACGTATGGATCAGAAACTTGGGTGATGAGGGAGAGAGATAAAAGCAGAATACAAGCAGTGGAAATTAAGTTTCAGAGGAGTCGTATAGGTGTAACGAGAATGGACAGAGTCAGAAATGATCCGAGACAGAGAAATATTAAAGGAAGAATCCCTACAGGATAGGATTGAAAACTCAAGGCTACAGTGGTATGGACACATGAAAAGAATGGGAGAAGAGAGAATACCACAGAAAATATTGGAAATGGAGTGGAAGAAAAAGAGACCTAGAGGAAGACCAAGGGAAAGGTGGATGAAGGGGATGAAGAAAAGTGTCAAGAGAAAAGAAGTGAATTGGACAAAAGTGACGGAAGAGAAGAGGTGGATGGACAAAAAACGCTGGAGAGGCTTGTGCTCCAAGCAGACCCAACCTGAGGTTGGAAACTGCTCTAGTTGATGATGATGATTGAGTAGGTGGAAATTGTTTATAGTTATATACCCTCAAAACATGCTAAGTTTCTACATTTCATTTTTATGAAGGAAATCATTACAAATAAAATCAGAATTGCTGAAATTGTTGGACTTCCTAAGTGATGCATTTGGCCATTCAGTGTGTATGTGGGTTATGTTTTCGGCCATGCTGCCATCTCCACATCTTGTACTTCAACTTCTTTTCCAAATGTTTTTTGTCTGTTTTGCTGTTCTGAAGAATACTCAACCGGCAATGAAAGCCTCCACAAATACTGTACATCAATCTCACTCGAGCTAAATAAGGAAAAAAGGATCATTATAGAATAGATCATGAAGAACATTTCAATTCTTTAATTTTATTTCTGACATCCATTTATACATTCCTATAAATAACATCCATTTTATTTCAATTTTTTTTATACGTAAGCAAAAATGCTTAAAAATATCAACTAAGACCAACTTCTCATTTCAAGTATCCAACTCCTGTGTAGAACCTTTCTGAATGTCGGAGATTCCTGTTCAGAAAGGGAGAATAAAAACATTAGGTACGGTATACATAAATGATTTATGGCCCCTGCAATGTCATTAATATGCGGGCGGATCAAAAAGTCTAAATTTGAGATGTCCCTGTGGTAGAATTCAGACGGCTGACTGTGGAGCCATTGTCGGACTGCTGTCTTAGCGTCATCGTTGCACATGAATTGCAGTCCTGCCAGGAACTTCTTCAGCGGATCATGACAATTGTAGACCACATGTGGCAACCAAAACCACAGTCAGCCCGCTGAATTCTACCACAGGGGCATCTCAAATTTAGTGCTGCGATGGGACAACTGTCTGAACAAATGTGGAGACTATGCGGTAAAATAGTGTAAGGTACATAGAATGATACATATATTTGTAATTACCTGTATGTATGAGAAAGACTTTTCGATCCGCCCTCGTACATAACTGACAGAGGGGGGAAATGTGTTTAAGGGCCGTTTTCACCAACGTCAATTATCTCTAAATTCATCATTAAAGGTTATTTAACTTTGTAGGAGCATTTCACCAAACAGAAACGCTCGTTAACTTACCACTAACAAGGAATTATGCTGAATGGCCAAATCTGGCCACTCAACTCTCTAAAGCATCTTTAAAGTGGTGGGAAACAGCTGAACTGTGCCTTGCGCATCTCAAAATGGAGGTTTGTTGGCGAATTTCTCACGAACATTCATCCATATGAATAAAAAATATGTTTATGACAATGAAATTATAAAAGATCACACACAATACCAAGTTTTAATACCAAGAAAGACAAATACGGAAATTAAAAAAAAAAAAAGTATATCCGAAGTGGGATTCGAACTACTTCCAGCGCTGCATAATAAATTCAAAGTTCGCAAAGCAACCGCTTACGCTACGAAGACAACTATATGAGTGCGTCCTATTAAGCTATCTATTCACGCAACTGCCAGTTCTGCTAAATACTTTGTTCATATCATTTTAAGCTTTTGCCACGAATAAGGTCTTCTGTATTACTCTTCCTCTACAATTATGTTCCAGAAAGTCTCAAGGAAGCATCGCAAACAACAATCAGTGGTAGACGCTTCTTGTTCTGTCCGCCATGCTTGTCCAAGCTGAAACAGAGATTAACGCATGCGCGGAGCCGTAAAGCTTATTTAAATAATTACGAACCCGAATAGCCTCGGGGAAAGGCATCGAAGATAATCACGCATTAAATCTCGTATTTAAGTTAAATGGGAATTAACTAAATAATCGTTGGTGAATAGTTGGTGAAAACGGCCCTAACTCTCAGATAGATAGATAGATAGATAGATAGATAGATAGATGGATACTTAATTTTTTGGCTCTTATTCAGGCTTCACTTATTCATTGTGCATGGCACAGTTGTACATTCACAAGTTTCTTATTGTACTACTGTATAAACAGCATATTTATTGAAGAAAGAAAAGAAAATTCAAGTTACGTATTTTCTTCTGATATGTATTAATCTACCAACAGGTACGGGGACTAGTGTGGAACAAGGATATACCAATTAAGGCTTTAGAAATTATGTACAAAGCATATTATGTTCCTATAATGACAAATGCAGCAGAAACTTGGACAATGACTAAGAGGGATGAGAGCAGAGTACAAGCAGCTGAGATGAGATTCCTGAGAAGTATGGTCCAAAAACTAAGTTAATTAGTTAGTTATTGTTGTTTTAAGGGGCGGAACTAAAACCGAGGAGAGACAGAGTGAGAAATGAAGATATACGGAAAGAACTGGGAGTACAGAAACTAAATGACAAACTGGATCAAAACAGATTGAGATGGTTTGGACATGTCAAACGGACGAATGAGTAAAGCTACCAAGACGAGCACTGGAACTACGGATGACAGGGAAGAGAGGCCGAGGAAGACCAAGAATGCGTTGGATGGACTCGGTGGAGAATAGTATTAGAAAACGGAACCTGGATTGGAACACCGTGTCGGAAGAGGAATGGTGGAACGACAGAACAAAGTGGAGAGGAACCATATTTGCCCCCACCCAGTGTCAGCTGGAAAAGGGGAATGAAGATGATGATGATGTATTAATCTTCTCAAGAAAATCCAGAAATCAAGACTAAAGTGGTTACGCCACATGAAAAGGATGCCTGTGAACAGAACTGCAAGAAGGGTGTTCGAAAGTGAGGTGAAAGGATGATGATAATTGCTATTTTAAGGGGCCTAACATCTAGGTTATCGGCCCCTTGAGGTGGAAGGAAGAAGGTCTGTGGGAAATAACAAGGGGAAAATGGATAGGTTTAGTCAAAAAGGATGTGATGAAGAAACGTATATACTGGAGCAAGGTGATGGAGGAGAAGTGGTACGAGGACACGACAAGATAGAAGGGGCTCGTACACCACGCCCAGGCAATTGGAGATGGTTTATGATGATGTTGTATTAATGAAAATGAATTGTTTCCCGAAGGGTCTAGGATATTTCGTACTCTGAATAAGCTTAATGACACTGCATCAAATTTCAATGAAACTGACAAATACTAGCCAGCGTCTTGGCGAGATGTACCATACTGTAACGTGTTTTTTCGATGGGATTTTACGCCACTGACATAAGTCAGTAGGAAGCCATTCTATATTTATTTACGTGGCAAATTGTTCAGCCAAGAGAAGTTTTCATGGTAACTTATTATTATTATTAAGGTATTTTTTGGAGCATTTTTTATAAAATTATAAATATACAGATAGGTTTTCAATGTTATAGAAAACACTATCAAGCCAATTATTACGAACAACATTATCGTAGAAAATTATATGATTACGGAATTTTACGGAGTTTTGTCAGTTAGGGTATTATGAGAGATGAGTCACTGGGAATTCGGCTACAGGCTTATTCTTGTCAAGAAGCATGACGCAAGCTGGGTTGCTGCTTCAAGAAAAGGCGAAATGGCCTGGAACGGTAATCGACATTGTCCTCGTGCCGAGTGTAATGACCCTGAGGAGGGGAGTAGCGCGTGGTGGCTCAGCCAATCAGAGGAGAGCGGGCGAGAAGAAGCCGGGACCAGAGAGGGGAGGCGACAAGTGCATATATGGTTTGCGCGCCGTGGAGGCAAGGACTATCTTTGTAAAACTTAACCAGTGTGGTTGTACGTGTGGTTGGTTCCGATGTTCGGACCATAAATTATCATATCTACAAGTATCTCATCAACTAACGAAGAAGATGACGACATCCAGGAGGCTGTGGGAAGCTCTCTTCAACATCCAGTACGAGGGAAATGCTTCGGCAATTTCCAGTGGTAAGCGCGAATGACTCAGAACTACGTAATCTCTAGTCTTTTTTTTTTCATTTTCAGTATTTCAGTAACTTCATAGCTTGGGAATAAGTGTAAAATCAGTAATTCATCCGACTCCGTTGTCACGTAATTTTCTAGCGGTAATATTCAAGTCGCAACACTCAAATTTAAATGCAAACTTATTATTATTATTAATTTTGCCATACATGTTTTATATAATAAATTCATTTCTTTTAACTATGCAATCTTTGCTTTCAGTAGGTAGCATTAGATATAGACCAATTCCTTCTCCTGTTACAATTGTTTGTTGGGTTAATGATCAAATTATACCACGATCTGAGTGAAAAGATTCTTGGAGGTGTTCTACCATAGCTAGGTGTTGTTAAATATAAATTTAGATTTCAGCATAGCGTTGAGGTCTTGGCGCCCATTAAAACAACATATCTTAGTCAGAGTAAATATTTCAAAGTGCAAGGCAGGGCTAGTCGAAAACATTACATTTGTCACGCAACAGTGAGGGCAATAGAAAACGTTTCACTTGTACGCTCAACGTGGAGCAAAGAAAACGTTTCAATACCAACCGACAAGGCCAACAGTACACTGGGGCGAAACTGATTTCAGTTGACAGGAAACATTTTTCAAAACATTTTTCAATTTCATTGAAATTTGACACACATTGAAATAAGCAATCAAACCATAATAAGGAGAACAGTAGGTATAAAACCCAAGGCTGTTTCTCAAAAGAAAGAAAAAAATAAAAATACACTCACAGGCAAAAAAAAAAAACCGCAACACATGATTTTTAAAATTAAAACTTACGTACAGGGTGAGGCAATGAAACGGCACGATTTTGAAAACCCACAAATAATTTATTTAGAAATAAAGGATAATTGTTTTAGCATGAATCTTAAGAACATGAGTGGAAATTAATGTTTAACCATAAAAACATTATTATGTTTTGAATACAGTGCCAGTAAGATGGCGTCCTTGGTTTTTCACGCGTTGTCGGAGTCTGAGATGAAATCCACCCATGACGTTTTGTAGCATCTGCAACGGAATGATGTTAATTTCTTGCCGAATTCGCTCCTTCATGTCTTATTTTGTTCTTGGTGGATTTTCCTGGAAGACTTTGGACTTTGCTGAGACCAAGTTCTGCGCTGTGTCGTCTCGCTGATTTTCGAGGACTTCGTTGCAATGCTTCGCGCACACGATCAATGTTCTCTGGGATCCGAACTGTTTTTTCACTACCACTGCTTTTCTTTGTCGTGCTAGCAGTGGCTTCAAAGTTATTCACCCAAAGGAGGATAGCTTTCCTTGACGGCACGGGAGCGCGTGGCGGTAGATTGAACTCACGACGGAAAGCGCGCTGAGCACAAACCACACTATCCGCATTTTGGTAATATGCCTTTACAGCAAACGCACGTTGCGCACCCGTCCAACGCTCCATGAAAACTGAAATTTCCACTTGCCTAAACGCTCAAGGCCATATCCCCTACTTCCGTAACCCCCCACCCCGCCCGTCAGCTGGAGTTGAAATCGTGCCGTTTCATTGCCTCACCCTGTATTACACCAGCCGTTCTCTTCACAGACGAGAAGACATTCGGTCTCAGATCGCCTGACGGAAGAAAAGGAGTGTGGAGGAGGGTTGGAGAAAGGTCTTCTCCTGTAACTTTTTCCTCCAGGACTGCATTCGACAGGGGTTCCATCATGTCCTGGGCCGGGGTCAGTATGGATGCCAGGACTGAATTTGACCTAACTGAGAATGGGACTCTCACAGCTGAGCGGTAGATCATGGAAGTCCTTGAAAACCATGTTTTACCATTTGCTCCATTTTCCGGGGATGAACTTAGCCTGATGCACGACAATGCACGAACACACAGTGACCGATGTGTCCAGCAGTACCTGCATATGTTTGGAATGTACGCAATGGACTGGCCAGCTAGAAGCCCTGACCTCAATCCAATTGAACACGTTTGGGATATGTTGGCCAGAAATGTCCGACAACGTGCTCCTGAGACTCTCCAGCAACTTCGGGTGATGCTACATGAGGAGTGGGAACACATCCCACAGGAAAGCATTTCACAAATCATCGTAAGTATGGCAGAGAGGTGATTCTTGCTAGGGGTGGAAATACCCGTTTTTAAGTGTTTATTTCTTGTGTCAGTACCCAAAGGAATGGATTAATTCTGTAATGATAAATTTTGGAACTCAGATTAACATTTTTAAACGACTATGTAGGCTAACTAACTCAAAATTTAAGACATTTTCACTTTCTTTTCTTATTCTAGAAAATTAAACAGTTTTTTATTTGAAGCATTTTTTGTCTGTGAAGTGGTTTTAAAAGTTTAAAAAGCAATTAATTATGCATAATTTTTACATAAGAATAATTTCATTGAAATAAATTATGAGAATAATTAAAAAAATACAAGTTTTGAGTTTTTTTTTTGCCGGTGAGTGTTTATATACAGTGAAACCTTTCAATTGCGGACGCTAATCGGAAAAAATAATTTGTCCGTATCTGGGAGGTGTCCTTAAATGGGAGGGGCCACATTTTAAAAACAAAATTGGGTCGAGACAGAAATAAAAATTTAATATGTACATTACATACTGAATAAAATATGAAACTGTACTATAGTTCAGTTATACACATCACCAATTACTGTAAATGATAAAGGCTGGACCTGTTGGTATGCAATGGCTGTATCGACTGCTAAAGTGTGTGTGGAAACGGAAATGTGTACCAGAAGACTGGGAGAAAGGGCTAATAATACCAGTGTTTAAGAAAGGGGACAAGAAAGTGTGTGATAACTATAGAGGGATCACCCTCATATCATAGATAGTAAAAATACTGGAAAGGATATTAGAAAGAAGAATGAGAAGAAAGGTGGAAGGAGAGTTGCAAGAGGAACAGTATGGCTTCAGGAGTGGAAGATCCACAGTGGACCCAATCTTTAGCTTGAGGCAGGTGATGGAAAAGAAGTGGGAATATGGAGAGGATTTGATCATGACTTTCATAGATCTGGAAAAGGCATATGATAGTGTCCCCAGAGAGAAGGTATGGGAAACCATGGTTAAGAAGAGACTGGGAAGAGAAATGTTGGAAATGGTGCAAGCAATGTACAACAACTGTGTTAGCAGGGTACTGACCCCAGTTGGAAAGACAGACTGGTTTAGGAACAAGACTGGACTAAGACAGGGGAGTGTGCTGTCACCTCTTTTATTCATAATGGTAATGGATGAAATTGTAAAGGAAACAAAGGAAGCATATGGACATAAAGAAATGAAGTTACTATTATTTGCAGATGATATTGTGGTTTGGGGAAGGAACACCGAAGAAGTGCAAAAACAACTAGATGCACTAAACGAAAATATTCAGAAGTATGGCCTGAAAATCAGTATAGAGAAAAGCAAGACCATGGTGATGACAAGAGGGGAAAGACAAGGAAAGGGCACTGTGAAAATTGGAAGTCAGAGTTTGGAAATTGTGGACACGTTCAAATACCTAGGAAGTGAATTGATGCAAACTGGTAGGTTGGACATGGAGATTGGCAGGAGGGTACAGCAGAGCAATGCATTCTATCAAAGTGTAAGAAAACTTGTTTGGGATAAGGAAGTACCAAGGAAAAGCAAGGAGGTAATGTATAAAATGTACTATGTACCCATATTAACTTATGCAGCTGAGACTTGGACCCTGACGAGCAGGCAAGAGAGTAGAATCCAAGCCAGTGAAATGAAATTCCTACGAAGTATGATAGGAAAGACAAGGAAAGACAGAGTGAGGAATGAAGATGTTAGGAAGGAAGTTGGGATGGGAAAACTAAATGAGAGAATTGAGAAGAATAAACTAAGGTGGTTTGGACATGTAAAGAGGATGGAGGAAAATAGAATACCAAGACAGATGCTGGAGGCGAAGTGCAAGGGTAAGAGAGCAAGAGGAAGACCTAGAACAAGGTGGATCGATTCAGTGAAGAACAGCGTGAGAAAAAGGAATCTGGACTGGGACAAGATCGTGGAAGAAGAATTGTGGAAGGAAAGAGGAAAGTGGAGAAGTGCCATAAATACCCCGACCCGGCAGGAGCTGGATAAGGGGAAATGATGATGATGATGAAATGCACTACAGTACTTACAATTTTACGATGATTTCTTAAATAAAACAAGCAGGTTTATTTGTCGAGTGAACTTTGCATGAGTAAATCCCTGTTTAAGGAGGTGTAAACAGTAACAGCCAACCAACCCTTATCAATTGTTCTTGCAGTTCACTGACCTGGGAGGTAGACTATTGTATGCAGTCTTTAGCCCATTCTTATTAAAAATATGTACGGGAGTACAGTCTTCAAAGTAGAGATATTCTCATTCTGCAAATTTTACATTAGAAACCCGAATGATTTTGTCCGAATAACGGAGATTAAGCAGATTTTCTGACCTTAAAGGGCCGTCCGTGCGCGTAACAAAGAGTGTCCGCAAAAGAGAGCTCATTTGATTAGCAGTTAGATACAATTTAATCTGAGACTCTGGTTATCCATCGGAATAGCTATACCTGGGCTAGCGTCTTCCTTGGTTCATCTCCAAGCGTGGGTTGTACGACAAGATTCTATTCCGAGGCTCGCTATTCCGTGTTTGTCTGATAGACTAGCTAAGTTGGTAGCAAACAGAGGTAACTTTATGGACATATTGACACCAAAAATGAACTTCTTTGGAAACAGATGAATATTGTATAAACCACTGCGGCACTCACGATACTCATATTTTCATTTTCGTTCTATAACCTAAGAATAATACAGTAATAAAAATAAGCCCAATCATGAATTATATTATGAGATCCTGAGAATAACGAATACATAATACATGCATTGGTTACGAGTCAGTAAATAATAGTATATCGTATATATAAATATAATTGCAAATTAGGCAGAACGTTGAAAGGAAAATCAGTCCCAAATGAAAATGATGATTTATTAATAGAAGTTTTGCGAGATACACTCTCCTAGCAAAAGTAAGTGCTATGGTCATGTGCATGAAGAATTTCACCTTCCCAGACAATGTTTCCACACGGCTAGTGTATTTGACACTGGGTTATGTGCTGGTGACTCAATGCTCTGGATTTGTTTCCAAACATCTTCCAGGAATCCCAAGAGTGCAAGGAGTTGAATACATTGAATACGTTCTTACCTTCACTACTTCCTGTTATGTGACAAGCTCAGATGAATTACAGATGCACTGCTAAGCAACAGACCCATGAGATAATAAAGCTGCCTTCCAATGTCCATTTATGAGGTCCAAAATGTGGATGTCTTCAATCACCTGAAAAGAAGATGATAATAATTAAATATCTATACTAATAAACAAAAGGGTAGGAGAGAATAAAGGGATGTGACCATTTTAAATTGATACTTTTCTTTTATAGAAAAACTCCATGAAATAGCAGCCAAAACAGGACTCCAAATTTCATTTAAGAATACAAAGTATATGGAAGGGACTAAATCAGGTTTCAACAATCAACCATTAATCACCAAATATGGGAATATCCCTCAAGTGCACAAATTTAAATATTTAGGTGAAATTATTGAACAAGCAAGCCAACAGGCCAAGAGCATACAAAATTACTTGGAACAGACACAAAGGCAAAATTAATATTTTATAACACCGCCGTTAAAACAGAAGCTCTATATGCATCTGAAACTACACTGACCGGCACGAAAAACGCAACACTTCAATTTCTTACAAGAACTGAAATTTATTTCAAATTTATGACACTTTTATAACACTAATCTACTATATGATGATGAAATATTGTAGTACAGTCCCATGTAGGTGTCTAACAATGGAAAATAAAAGATGATTATACACAAATTTAAAAATTAAGCCAGTGATGCACACTTCAAGGAAAGAGCGCTAAAAGAGCGGGAAATTTTGAGTAAGGTCCTAAAGGTCCAACTTCTGTTTTGATTTTATACACTTCACACATTACTTCACAGATTAATGCTGTAATGTCCTGCTGAGGAATCATCTCCCATTCTTCCAGGAGGACATTCCGTAGGTCCTGTAGGGTCTCTGGATAGCACTGACGGGCTCTTCTCCCCAGCCGGTCCCAAACGTGCTCAAGACGATTCAAATCAGGGCTTCGAGCAGGCCAAGCCATAGCATGAATCCCTGCTTCACCCAAGAACTTTCTTAACATGTGGGCGTGCTTTGTCTTGCATTAGTGTGAAATCATCACCAATAAATGGAGCGAAAGGCACAACATGCTCCAGAAGGATTTTCTCCACATACCGATGTGCAGTGAGGCTCCCATTCTCCACGAAGACCAAATCCGTCCATGCAGCCATACTGATTCCTGCTCACACCATCATACAACCACCCTGAAATGGCGTCCTGGATGAGAATGTGAAAGGGGAATACCTTTCCTCTGGCCTTCTACAGACCCTCTCTCTTCCGTCAGGTGATCGGAGGCCAAACTGCGACTCATCGGCGAACAACACTTGTTCCCATTGTTGTACTGTCCAGCCATGATGTTCCCTTGCAAAACGTAGTCGAGCTGTGCGATGTTCTCTGGTAGGTTCTGGGTCTGTAACTGGTCTTCTGGATTGAAGATTGGCTTCTTCCAATCTTCTTCGGACGCTTCTCTCACTAGCATCGACCCCTCGAACTTGGTGGAGTCGATTTCGTGCTTCAATGGCGGTGGAGTGATGGTTGTGAAGAACTTGGAGTTGTAAGAAGCGGACATCTCTCTTCGATTTTGTTCTTCTCGGGTCTGATCCTAGTCTTCTTGCAAAGCCTCCAGTTTCCCTGTACCTTCGTACGGTTCTGGAAATTGTGGAAGCTGTACCCCCAATGCTTCTGCAATGTAATGCATGCTGCGACCATCTTCCACCAAAGCAACAACTTTTGCAGCTTGTTCTCAGGGCTTAAGGGCATGTTTGCTCCAGAAAGCTAATTACGACAATCACAGAAAGATCCCACAAACACATGTGATTGAAAAGGGAACAATTGAAAGTGCAACACTAAGCACTATAAGAGCGGGAACACATTATTGGGTTACATCCAGTGATGTGTTTCCCAGGTTGCATGGGAAAAATCAATTGAGGCTAGTGCAATCAACAATCAACACTTCATTGTTTGCTTGCAAAGCAACACCAATAACATACCCCGTCTAAAAAATAGGTTAAAGTGCTTCACTTTGATTAAATAGATAAATTACACAATAATTTCACATCATTTATTGGGTGTTGCATTTTTCGTGCCGGTCAGTGTAATATAATTGGTGGCAAATCTCGAATAAAAATGATCGTTAAGAAAGGAAAATCCTCACCAAAGTGTGAAAATGGAATTTAGATGAAAACGAAACCACATGAAATTTAACAAGGTAAAGAAAAGATCACAGATACCATAAGGAAACGGCGGTTACAGTTTTACAGACACCTATGGATAATAACAGGCTCACAAAGAAAATTTTCAACCTAACCTTATCAATGAAAAATCAAAACAAATGGCTAAAAGAAATCAGTGAAGACATAACTGAATTGGCTGACATGAAGAAACCATTCAAGACAGAACAAAATTCAGAACTTTAATTCACAAACACAAATTTTCTGTAAAGCCCACCCGACAAAATACGGGATGGACAAAACAGCGTAAAAGGGAACACAGCGAGAGGATGAAGAGATATTGGGAAGGGAAGAAAAAAAAAAGTGCTATTAAGTTATGTTCAAATGCACTCCTTAGTTGGGCACAACTTTTTTTTTGCGTATGGATTTTTTAGTGCCGGGAGTATCCGAGGACGTGTTCGGCTCACCAGTTTTGTAGCTGCTTCGAGGCGGACACCCAATGGGTCACTTTTACGGCCAAGTGTTTAAACTCCAGCATAACTTGTAGATTTTTGCTGTATCTGTTGCTTAGGTGTACCTAGTCAGGTTCAACAGCAGGCTCATTACTAGTTGAGGTGAGGTGAGCCTACCCTTGACACTTACAACTACGTTAATACGGATAAGATATGATTTTCAACCTTTCTAGGGGACAATACCAATTGAAAAAGTCGTCTATTATCACTAGTGCAGTGGAAGTATGTGTTTGCTTCTTGCTCGTTGAACGACGGCAGCCATGTTGATTAAGCGGTGAGTATTCGTCAACTGTTATCTGTCGGTGTTATTAGCTTCCATAATGGTCCGTATTGACATACAGTAGTTAATTAAAGAATTTAATTGTCTGCCTTTTCAATACTACAATTAAGGCGGCTCACTTCGGTGCGCCAAGCTCCTCCCACCACTACTGAAACTACCTTCCAACAAAGCACTCGGAGCACTGGCTTAGAGCACGGCCGGAGCGCTGAGTGGATGGCCCTGGTCTAGGGGAAAGTTTTAGTGAAGTTGATGACTTGCGGACATTGATGTTCGTTTGTTTCATGATTTGGCTTGAATTGCCACCATATTGGTCAGCTGTATGAGGTTTCCAACAGTGCGTTGTTACATGCTGGTGTAGTGACAAGTGTTCAAGTGCGAGGAGTGGTGGTGAGTTATGAATGTTTATAAATTACTTTTAGTTGTTTAACTTAATGCAGAAGTTGCTCTGTGTTCTTCTAGAGCTATGGTGAGACAAAACCATTGGTCGTTACTTGGTTAGGCGACTGTCTGGACGAAACCATTGGCCTCTACTAGGTTATGTACACCCTCTGTCTGAAAAGTTCGGTGAATTGACTATATTACGAACGGATTGTTGGCTTACCTGAAACAGCCGTTACTATCCTTCAAATTAATCCCCGTGGATGGTTATGTACTTCTGAGAACGACTGAACAAGTCCTGGAAACTCCTGGCATAGTCTTCTTTAGGAATAGCCTTCAGTTTGGGTTGTCAAAACTCTAAATTGAAAGCAAGAGAGAAGCGTGAATTTATGCAACCTGCCTTGCACACCTGATAGACAGGCGACAGTGAGAAGGGTGAATTTATGCAACCGAATGTGCACACCTGTTCGACGGGTGGCAGTGAGAAGGGTGAATGTTCCGTGGAATGGTCCTGAAAACCATCGTCGCGGGCGACGAGACCTGGTGTCTGAGGTACGACCCCGAAGTCAAGCGTCAAAAAAAGTATGGAATATCGGGGTCCAGGGTAGCCGAAAAGCCCTGAATAGCCAGAGGTTTTCGGACATTTCGGACATCCAATGTAATGTGACGACCCAACTGAAGGCTATCCCTCAGGAAGACTATGCCAGGACTTGTACAGCAGTTCTAAGAAGTGCATAACCATCCACGGGGATTACTGCGAAGGATAGTAACGGCTCTTTCAGGTAAGCCAACAATCTGTTCGTATTATAGACCCATTCACCGAAGTTTTCAGACAGAGGGTGTAGATGAAAATTACTGCTCGTACTACAAGCAAGGGGGGGGGGGGGTAAGCCCCATGTTACGTTTGCTCTTGTATGTCGTCCAGGCTGATACTCCTGTCCTAGTATTCACTTCTCTCCTGCAGTTCTTCTTCAATATCCATTCAGGCATGGAGAAGTCTTTGGTAGCTTATCAATCCAATCCGGGCATGAAACAATCGACTACATTGGTTGCACCTTATCGAGGATGAAGGCCGCGGTTGAGTTTGGCGTGGTTTACGAATCTGACTTTTATCTATAACTTGCCTTCAATGTTCACGCTCAAAATGTTCGACAGCATCTGCCGTAGTCAAACAACGCCAGGGATCCTCTGCATTGGCACTCCAAATACTTGGTTCAATGCCTGTACTCCTCAAGATCTTCTTAAGCTGATTCTTATTACGCTTCAGAGGGGCGCTACAAGGTCTCTTGCCTGTAATATATATACAGAATTTGGCCAATTATAGACCCCTTAGAATTTAAGACAATGGAACATTATTTTTCCTTTTCTTTTCTTCCCAGAACTTTTTCATTCGGCAGCTGATCGTTTGCCGTTGTTCCATTGACATCACCCTCGTAGGCCGTCCTTGGACTTTGAAACGTGTAAGGTTGGTTGGTTCTTAAGTTTAGGGGCTGCGACAACGCGGTCATGTAGCCCTGTGTACTTTGAGTGTGTGTAGAATCTGTCTGATAACCGGTGTTAATTGTGATGACTGTATTAGTGTGTGTTATCTGTTTTTTAATTTAAGTACTGGGAATTATTTAGTGTAATGTATCGCGATCTATACTACTCCCAGTCTTGGTTCCTGTAGCAAAGTAGCACAGCTACAAGTATGGGATCCAGACCGGAGAGAGGGAGGGGAAAACGGGGCTAAGCCCTGAGACTAGTGATGTAAAATGTCTAGGCATTTATAAGTCGGGGCAAATGTCCAGGATAAATGTCCGGGCAAATGCCCAAAACCCATAAATGCCCAGACATTTTGAGCATTTACCTCTTTTAAAAACATATTCATAATGCAACGCTTATGTAAATATTGTTTTAGCCATACATGTATCTACATATATGTATTCTATATATTTATCCATAAAAACACCAGTTGAGGCCAAAATAGGCTGCAGAAGTTGTTGTAGCAATTCACTGAAAGAACTTGATTTTGGTTCTGAGGCTGAGCTTGTGCTTGGTACTGCAGATTTGTTGTTGAAATCATCCACTTCAATTAGTCAAGGTTCATAAGGGGGTTTCTTTCGAAAAGGTTTTTCAACCACTGTAATTGTACCTAACTGAAGCACTTTTTTTTAGATCCTGAGGTCACTTAAAACACTTCTTTATGTGCTTTTCCATTTTGTTACAATGTGACTGTTAATAGTCCTTATTACAATATTTACAAGATACTCCTTTCCCTTTCAAATTAAAAAAGTTCCAAATAGGTCCTTTTTTCCTAAGCATTTTGTAATGATTTAATCTAACACTTAAAAATATAAATAGCCTATGAAATCTCAGACTCGACCACTCCACAACTAACTGGGCTGGGCTGCTGGTGGTAGAATGCCTCGCCAATCTCAAGGCCACAACCACCCTTCCTCCATTCCAAGATCATAGCACAAGGCTTCCCAGGGCCTAGTCTACACACCCTCCTCCCAAGGCTACTATTCACACCATAATCAAACTCCTACCTAATTTTCCTAAATATAAATCAGTAGGCCTGCAGGCCTAACTCGGCAATACAATGTTTTATTCAAACCAGATATACATAATTCCCATTTAGATGTTATTGAAAACATTGACACAGGATACTTAAATTATTATTAGCAATATTCAGGTATTACTAGTTTATCCATGAAATGTACCTTTGATTAATGGTTTTCATTATGTTTAGATGCTCTAGTAACAATCACAAGTAGTAAAAAGTAAAAACAAGAAGTTTTCTTAAATGCCCAGATTTTGGGCGCTTAAAACTGCTTTGGGCAAATGCCCGGACAAATGTCCATTTATAGGCATTTGCTCGGCCCACATCACTACCTGGGACCCAAGCGTGTAGGCTACAAGGGCCCGGAACAGACAACTGCAGCGTTTTAATTGCTTATAACAGTCTTTTATATGATTCCAAGAACAATTTTGCATAATGTTGAAATACAAATTTGACTGAAGTTTGGAAATAAGTATGGCAATGTGTTTCAATTTTCGGCAAGGGAAATCTTTAAAAGGCCAACTGAGTAAACTTTAATATAATATGTATAAAAACTATGACAATTCTTGAGCCACTGCAGAACGATAAACATGAGTTGTTTTTTAGACATTTCTAAAAAACTGTTATTTATTTACCTATTGGCAAGTAAGACAGAGAACCAAATTTCAAGCCTTATAATGTCAAAGGCAACTTGGAAAACATAGGCAAGTCAGAAAATTAAAGTAAAAAAAAAAATCATAAATTAATAAGAAATGAGATTATGAGCCGACAACATGGTTGATCGATGGAGAAATCAATAAACTGAATAGCTTTTCACATCCTTTCGCATAATTAAATTTTGTAATTTTAGTTTGTTTTAAGAAAATATTAGGATTTCACAGAAGGAACTCAGATTTAAGGGGGCCCGACAGTCATTGCCATGGGGCCCATGATCGTTCTCTATGGTCCTACTGGGACGTAGTGCGAGATGCGCTACCCCAGCAGTAGTCCGGGCAAGGTGAGCCTGACTTTGTACACCTGGGTGAAATCCCGCAACAGACATGGCAAAAACTTACCACGTTATGCTGCAGTTTGAAAAGTAAGTTGTCTACTATACCATACATATAAATTGGGGAATGGAGGAGTACATTCTATTTTTAAAAAATTGAATAAGAAATGAGCCATCTCTAGAAATGAAATACGTTAGTCCTAATATTTTTGTCTTAAAATTTTGAATTTTCGGCTAAAACTTTCTATGGGGGATGTCTCATAAGTAGAGCCTGGATTTTGATGAAAAGTCATATTTTTTCTGAGTGCACGAAGACGATGCTTAGGGGTAATTAAGTGTATTCTGCAATAGAAATGTTAGATATATGGGGTTTTTAAAGTTCATCAAAATGCATTTTTTTTACATTTTCCAGAATAAAGTCATTTTTAAACATTTAGGTGCATTTTAGGTCATTTTTCATGTGTTATACTTTTATAGGTCTTTTTTTAAATCGAATATGGTTAAATGCACATTTTAAAGTTATTTTTTAGTATTTCTAATCATGTCAGCGTTAACATTCTTGGATTAACTCATATAACTTGAGGATGACGATGGTGGTGTATTGCAACACTAACTAAGGTATGTTAAGTCACGGCCGACTGAATGCGCTCATACCGGCCTAGACAATGAGACCTTTTTCATGAAATCTTGTTAGTTACTCAACTGCTCACACAGCGCTGTTCACCAAGCATTGCACGACTAAGACTTATCTCTACTTAGTGTAAAACAAAGTCCCCGATTCTTGGATATCACGGGTAATCTCGAGAACCACTGGATGGATTTTGATGCGGCTTTCACCATTCTGTACAGGTAATATCGAGGAAGATGTCTGTAGAAAATAATTTATTTATGATCAAAGGGAGCCAAGCAGTAACGATTTTAGATTTCAGTGAATAGGTCGAAGAAAGAAATTGACGTCCGTGCGCTTTTTAAGCTTACGCTGGACAAACCGTTAAAAACATCCATATACTATGAGTGTAAGAATTGTTCAGCATGAAAAATTGTACAAAAAAGTCCGCGTGAGCATATCTCTATCTTCGATACATCTCCCACTATAAGTGTTTTTAGTTTGGACGGGAGGGGGATTTGGCTTGCACCTCGCCATTCTTAAATTACGTCTGACAGGAATTCCTTGCACATTCATAACTGTTCCCGGGCGAAGCCGGGGCGGGTTGCTAGTGACACTATTATATTATCATTATAATTCCCACAATATCAAAATGCAAATTATATCACAAAATAAAATAGCGTGCTAATAAATCTAAGAGAAATTAGACATACCTTGCACCTCGTTACAGTTGAATTCGATCAGAATCACTCGGTTTTCATTAAAGTTTATGCATTTTTCTGCTGAACGGTTTGGAAGTTCGGCAACAGGAAACTAGGACTGTTATTTACTTAAAATATTCATTTTTGTATTATTGTACTATTTGTGTTCATGATTTCATTACATTGTCAGAATTACCGACAGTAGTGGCTACGCTGGCTAAAGCGCAGCGTTAGGCCATGGGGCCAAGCTCTCTGCTGACTCGGTAGACGCGTGTGTTCGAGCCCCACCGTCGGCCGTCCTTGAAATGATTTTTCGTGGTTTCCCATTTTTCAACACCAGGCAAATGCTGGGACGGTACCTTCTAACAGGCCACGGCCGCTTCCTTCCACATCCTTGCCCAGTTTCATTCATCTTCATCCATTCCATCTCTCATCCTGACGCGCAGGTCGCCCACGGGCGTCGACTAGAAAGACCTGCACTCGGCCTCTCAGGAGGCCACACGAAAAAAAAATGTCAGAATTAATGCTTTAATTAGTAGGGTATACTATTCAGTGTACCTATTATAAATAAAACCGTGAGGTTTCTCACCTCCCCATATTACGAAACCCGGTTGCCTAATACGAGGAAAGTGCACTTTTAAAGTTAACAATAATATCAGAGGGTATTACAACACCAAACGTGCCCATATTTGTAATATACATAGTATATTGCCTGAGGTTAAAATTGGTGAGAAAACCAAAATTATCCCGTTCCTTCTTATGTCTAATGTGAGCCCTATAAAAAACTCCCCATATTTGGCGACTTTCCTCTACCCATTTTTAGAAGATACCTTATGCACTGGACAGCTGAATCCGTGATTAATTGTATAGGTAGCTTCGTAAGTCTCAGAACTCAGGAAGTCCTTTCTAGCAGCGTTACTAGCAGCTTTCAAAGTTTCAAGGTAAGAAAGAAAATATTCCTCTAGCCAGTTTAGGCGACTGACATTTAATGAGAAAAAATGCCCTTTATCTGGATTTCTAGACTGAATATGATGATATGTGATGCTTACGTCATGCATAGCAAACCATTTATTAACGTTTTTAAAAAAAAATGGTTGCTTCTGCGTCCATGAATGTGTACGCTTCCGGGTGCATGCCTATATTTTCTTTTAGTGTACTAATGGCACCAATAACTTCTGACGAGAACACTTCCTTGGCACGCCGAACATTCATTTTTTCAAATTTAGTGGGTTCGATGTGTTTTTTAGTGAGGTGTCTGACCGGTTTGACGATCTCACCCTTTTGCATTGTGTATAGTAATGACAAGTATTTTCCTGAAATTATTCCAGTACCATCAGTCATCTCTCGTTACAGAAACTGCGTTCTAATGTTTCTTTTCAGAATGTGACAATGATCAAAACTAGGGAATACATTCCTAGACTCGTCGTATGGGTGATTGACCATTGGTTGCAAATTCCCTCCCCCTAAATGCCTCATCATTGTAGTGTTAGTTTTGTGATTATCAGAGACAGTTATTATAATTATGAAACCGCATTGTTCAACCTCGAGAATAACGTCCAGCAGGAGTTTATGTAAGTCCCGTCCTGACAGCTGCTTCGTGAAAAAGAAGGCACACGGTATCTGATAATTTGTCGAAAGATCTCTTAGCACAAAACACAACACACGATTAGCTGCTACTTGTTCCCGGCTGTAATTTTGATCCTCTCTTTCCTTTTAATGAGACGGTGTTGGAGTCGTGTCCTTGTACCCGAAGAAGGTGCAAGGTATGTCTAATTTCTCTTAGATTTATTAGCACGCTATTTTATTTTGTGATATAATTTTAATTTTGATAATGCGGAAATTATAATGATAATAATTATATAGTGTCACTAGCAACCCGCCCCGGCTTCGCCCGGGAACAGTTATGAATGTGCAAGGAATTCCTGTCAGACGTAATTTAAGAATGGCGAGGTGCAAGCCAAATGCCCCTCCCGTCCAAACTAAAAACACTTATAGTGGGCGATGTATCGAAGATAGAGATATGCTCTCGCGGACTTTTTTGTAGAATTTCTCACGCTGAACAATTCTTACACTCATAATATAGTGATATTTTTAACGGTTCGCCCAGCGTAAGCTTAAAAAGCGCACGGACGCCAGGCTATTTTTTCGACCTTTTCACTGAAATCGTTACTGCTTGGCTCCCTTTGGTCATAAATACATTATTTTCTACACAAATCTTCCTCGAGATCACCTTTACAGAATGGCGAAAGCAGCATCAAAATCCATCCAGTGGTTCTTGAGATTACACATTTAATATACGTACTGTTCAGCTTATTCCTTATCGCGCCTATAATGGGAGGGGAGTGCGCTCTACCGGCAACGAGTAGAAACTTTCCAATTACATGTTATACATGGGTTCTGACTGGGAATGTCAAGGCCGGTATAGAGCGCAGCTCGTATTCAGTCGGCCGTGGTTAAGTTAGCAATATATTTTTTCACACTGTTTTAGAAATGAAGATGACGTAGTGATAATTGTTAACCTATTGATAGTTCAGTAGTAATGCACTAATTCTACTAAGAATGTAAGTTATTCGAACCATTATTTGTGCAAGACAATCATTATGAAATTGATAATTTTTAGATCATTTTCTTTAAAATGAGGTCACTTGAGAATTTTATGGGCATTTTATAGGTCATTTTTCGATAATTTTAAGGTCATCAACATCCGGGTCCTCCTCATAAGTAATGATGTTCTTTAAAGAAAATTTTATTTGGAAAGTTTTCTGACAAGAAACTAAACTATTATTCAAAGTAGAGACCATCTATGGTGTTGAACCATCTTACAGCAAGGTTTTTTTTATCCCGCGATGGTACCAGTCTCTGGGTTTTGATGCAAAGAATTTGGCAAGACCCACTTCCACAGCATCAATGTGTTTGACATTTCTTCCACGCAAGTAATGGGCCATGGACAGATAAAGATGGTAATCTGAAGGCACAAGATCAGGGCAGTATGCTGGTTGTGGTAGCAGTTCGACTCCTCCAAATTCCTGAATTTTTGCCATGGTTGTTCCTGCAGTATGAGGTCTCAGATTGTCCTGCTGCAAGAGAACTCTATTTCAGTTAACTAATGCCGGGTATCTCCGTCTCAAAATTTCATGAACTCGTTCCAGTTGTTGAGATTAAAGATCCGCATTGACTGAATGCCTGTTTGGAACTCCCAGTGAATCACTCCTTCACTTTGGGGCCGAACCAATCCTTTTAAACGATAACTTTGGAAGGTTGGCAGGGACTGAGCCACTGTTTCGAAGCGTCAGCGTTGTGGTAATAGACCCATTTCTCATCACATGTGACAATTCTCCTGATAAATCTATCTTCCATGGGGTTACTGTACTGATAAGCTGACGACAGATATCCACTATTCAGGGGTCAATTCATGAGGTACAGATCTACAGCTTCTGTTTGATTTTCCAAGTTCCTTATCTGGCGATGTATGGTATCTTTTGATGATACATTCTCGCAATATAAGCAATTCTAGTCATGTCCTCCTGTAAATAGCATTGGCGAACCAAAGAAAACCAATTCTATCTCATAAAACACAAAACTTAAGAGACGACATAACTTATGAGACATCCTAATATTTATCACGGATGAGGTGAGTAATGACCAAATATACCCACTGTTTAATTTTTGCCTGTTTGTTATGGGTTGGTGTCAAAACTATTGGAGTGATTGGCATGAAAGTTAGCATTTAAATAGAAGGCAACCCTAAGATAAAACTAAGCCACAATATTACAGGAGAATAATGGATAGACTGAGTAACAAATGAAGTGTTATTACTAAGATAAGTGAGGGAGGAGGAATTGAAAACATAGTTATTGAAGGAAGTTTGTTGTTGCTTATTTTAGGAGCTGAAACATCATGGTCATAGAGCCCCATATTGGGTATCTGTGGAATTTGTGTGATGACCTGTGTTATTATGATAGTTGTACTAGTGTGTGTAATTGTAAATTGGGGGTAGGATTGGGAAGGAGGTGGCCGTGACCTTAAGTTAGGCACCATCCCAGCATTTGCCTGGAGTAGTAGTGGGGAAATCGCTTATAATTGGAGAGGTCTACTAAGGCATCCAGGAATTGCAAACATAAAACTTAGTTATTGAAGGAAGGGGAGAAGACGAGAACTGTAGAGGAAGCTCAAAGTTAGAATACCGGTATGTTAAACAGATTGTTTCATATGATGGGTGTGGTAGCTACGTATAGATTAACCAACGATTAACTCTCGACAGGGAAGCTGCGTCAAACCAGTCTCAAGACTGAAGAGACAAACACAACTCGCATTGGTTACCAAGTCGTCCGGAGTCCCAAATAAACTGAACAGCAACAACAAATACCGGTAATGTTAGATGGCATTTTTCAATGTTCTCTGTATAATATATTAGCAGAAGAATTGCTTTTCAGAGATATAAACATCAACACATGTGTAGCCCCACGGTCGACTCTAGACAGGTCGGAAGGCTGAGACTTGGCAACATGTTTATCAGTCATACCGTTGTCAGGCGGGAACACGAGAGAACGTTCAGTCTGGCAGGTGTTCTTGTTTATCTCTTAGGGATATTTCCTTCTATATTTTGTTTCTTACTCTTTATACGTTTATACGCTTTATAGTAGCGTATAGCGTTTATACTACCCTCCCAGATGAGTTTTTTTACTGTAATCCCTAATCGAGAACACACTGACGAGTGTGCATTGTATCTGGCAAATATGGTATTCTTAAATGCCTACGGTACATGGAATTATCACATATCGTACTTCATGCTTTAACTTTGATTTTCCTGGAATGTTTCGGCACCGTAACAATGCCAGATAAATGTTGTATCACCAACTGTAATGCAAATTAACTAAGTAAGGGAGGCTACACACCAGTGTTTAGATTCCCAAGTGACGAAAATCTGCGCCAGGCCTGGATTAGGGAACCTTCGAAATGGTTCGTAGATTGCATAAATTAGTCAATTAAGTGAAAAAATACTTTCAGTTATTGCCACTGTATTGCTAAACAATTATTCACAGGCAAGGAAAGATGCTATTGATGTCAGCAAACTTGGTTGTGGGAAGAGAAAGTTGCAGCACTTTAGGAAGGAAACAGAAGTAATCTGATACAGTTAAGGAATACCAGCAGCAACAGACTATTTCTATAATGGTAGTAAATTATCTACATACATGTGCGGCGGAATCGAGGGTGTATAAGCCTACAGTGTGAAGATGTTATGGGAGATACGGCCTAGCCTACATTTTTGCATCACATAACCCTCAATTGCATCTACTTACTCCATAGTAGTATTATTACACCGCCAATTGTTTTATTACCATACTTCAGAGTAGGCCTAGTAAAATACGAAAAGAAACCAAAATAATTTTCTTTATTTTGCTAACCACTTCTATGTTGGTAAATTATTTCCGTGTCACTCATGCCTAATATCAGCTGCTTGGCTCTTATAACAACTTTTCACCATCATATGCACGTTATTCATTTATTTCCGATTGTAACACTGGTCATGTGTAAATAGAAATCAACAGATGTTTTGCTAAACATGTACATTATGTTTGTCCAATATTAATTCCGTAGTTTTTGTCGCCTTCCTCGCTAGCAAACAGCTGTTTCATTTCAGGCGCTCGTGACGAAGTATGACTGATAATTGCCGTAGTTACAGTCACAGAACACTATTACAAATTTAAACCTATTAAAGAGAAATTTTTCAAACACAAAATTTAAAGCTAGTTCGCATAATAGGCTATGCAAGTCTCAATTTGTCTATTTATAACATAAAAAAAAAAACATAAATTGTCATCCTAACCTCTCACTGCAATTAAATGACATCACACCGACGTTCTTCTTGTGTACGATAGAATATATCTAAAAATCAATCCATTACTTGCATTTATCACGAATACAAACAGCACGGCAACTTTTTTGCTTTTCACAAATGAACAATAAACAGACTGTTTATAAAAACATAAAAAAATAATACATAGAGAATGCACCAATCAAAGCGGTGCGCAACATTAATGCCACAGAATATTGTGTAGATGGCGTTGTTATTCAAGTGGCAGACAGCTGTACAGAACTACTCCAAATCACCATCTTCCTTGGTGAACAAGCCACTGCCTGTGATAAATACTTGTAAAAATCTGTTTCTGTAGCAGACGAGGAGTGAGTGTGGGAGGTACTGTGTCAGACTGTGCAGTAATATTCAAAGTTGTGATTGGGTGTGTAATGGTTTGCATTTGCCAAAAGATGATGAGAAATACCGGTGAGTGTTAAATATTCGTTTATTTTTGCATGCGTGTATGATTAAATAATTTTGAATTGTACTCCTTGAAATTGAAATGATTGCATCGATCGTGCTCATCTATTGAAGGCATTTTGAACCAAAGTGTAGTTTATATTCTTGCCATCTAGCTCATATTAATTTATTCAGATTCTACAAAGTATAAAAAGCGCTCTATTTACTTCATATATATTGTCAATTTTTTCTATGAATATTTTCTCTAGCCTATCTTTAGAAGTGGGTGTTTTTGTTTCTTTGGAATATTTCTTTTTTAATGGTGCGTCTGTTATGTAGTTCGGATTTTTTGTTAATCCATTTCCGATGATTTACATGAAATTGATGGTTGAGATGCCGGTGACATTTGAGATGATGCAATACTCGGAACATGCTTCCCAGTTGGGTATGCAACAGGTGTATACATGTTAGAATATCGTCCGGCTGAACCAGAGTAGCGACAATCATTATTTGTTTGTAAACATCGTCACCTGTTGCTGATTCGAGGATGCTGTAATTCTCGTAATCATGAGAGAGGAATGTTGCGCAATGATCTTCAGCCCGCCAGGTATGACTCATTCCCATTCTTTGTCGCCTCACGCGGTCATCACAGGAATCTTTTTATGTTTCTTGTTGTAGAGGTGAGCATACATCGCCGACCAATCAAGAACGACTATGGTCTACCCTCTCTCGCAAGATGACGTGGTCCTTTCCAACTCTGCGAAAATGTGTGCCGTACTCCATCTTATGAACAGGAGATTTTAATGAATAATTTAAGTTAGTTTAAAATAGGGATCAAGCAGTTCGTATCACGCAGTCAAAATCCTCTTCTTTTGTGTGCGATTGGCAGCAATATTTTTTTTCTGCTTCGTACGGTATATATAAAAAAATATATATATTTTAACGTTACAACTAGATCATCATTTTATCCTCTTGCTTTGGGTTGATTATCATTATGATAAAAACAGAAATATTAAAAAGACTTGAGAACAATAAATTTCACTATTTCATTTAGGGTCATCGTGGTCATCAATCCCTTGTACTTGGGCGTGAGTGACCTGTCGGAGAAGTGCGTGTTTGTTCAGACGTGTGCATCCCAGCATTTCCATGTAATTTATACGGGGAAAGAATAGAAAATATTTCAAAAGTGGCCAATGGCGGGATTCGATCCCATATACCTAAGGATACTTGGGATACCTAACTGTTTTCTCAATCCACTGAATTGTCATTGAAGGTCATGCTCACTGTGCTCTTAAGCGGATTCAGTTCTCTGTCTATTACGATGGTTTACAATACTAGCCAAGTGTGCATGCAATTAACTTAATTGAGAAAAATAATTTTTCCGTAAAAAAAAATCCCCCCCCCCCCCCCCTATCTTGGTTACGCACATTAATAAATCTAATATGGAAACAGGTGTATTAGTCATTGCAGCGCGTACTATTGCGATGGGGGGGGGGGGGGGTCGGGTCATGGCAACTAGCCCCCTCCCCCAGCCCGTTCTAAATCATGCCAGTAGGAAGAATTCTACCAGACGACCATATTCTTTGTAGACGACGCTCATCTCTCTTATCCAAGCGGTGAAACTCTTGAATACTCGGTATAAGTAAGTTAACTAATTATGCTTTCTTAATATTGCACTTGAGTATAAATGATTGTCTTTATTATTTTGCTTTTCTTTATATTAGATACAAAAATTTCGGCAAATTTCATATTGTAACTTTGTTTCAGGCCCACCGTCGCATTGGATTTAGTTTAATTTCAGATGTGCCAGCCTATGATTTTTTATTCATTTGTTTTATTTCATGGCCATTGGGTGCAGTAAAATATTATTCTTTATATTTCTTCCTTGGTACCGTACTTTATTTCGTTAGTAAGAGGGTTTTTATGCAGGCTACGGTGCTGCAAATTACTTTGTGACCTAATTAAAATTTGCCATTTATTCTGCCGAATCATAATAAAATGTTATATGATGCTTCAATTTAGCTTTAGGATGGATTTAATAACAATATTACTGTATTGTGACGATCATCTTCAGCGAACTTGCAAACAAAGGCTTCTTTGGTACTGCGGCCATTTTGATGACGGGCAATATTTTGTTCAGCGTTACATCATCCATTGTTGATACGGTACCTTTTATTTGGATATTATCCCAGTTGTGGGTAATTATCCTCTATTTCCAACATTTTATTCCTTTCTGGCGATTTAATTACATCCCAAGTTGAATGGTTTCATTTAATTTCATTCCGAATTTCCATGATTTTTATTTTATTCTGAGTTTTATACCTTGTGTTTTGTTTCTTTTAATTACGAACAGAGTTTTATTCTTTACATGGGACTCTTCTACGACCACCTGATGGTGTAGCGTTCTTGGCTGTCGCCCCGGAGGTCTGGGTTCGAAGACAATTTAATGCTGGTGTGAGGGCTGGAAAGGGGTACACTTAGCCTCGTGAGGCTGCAGAACTGAGTAGAGATGGTTTCGATTTCCATCTCAGCCATCCTGCAAGTAGATTTCCATGGTTCTCCCCCACTTCTAGTCCAGGAAAATGCTGGGATGGTTCCTAACTTAAGGCCACGGCCGCCTCACCACTTCTATCCAATTTACAAATACTCACACTAGTACAGCCATTACAATAACACAGGTTATCACCCAAATACACGGGGCTATATGACCACGATGTCGCAGCCACTAAAATAAAGCAACAGACAGGTGTTTTTTTTTTCTTCTTCTGCATGTTTCACTCCGAATTCAATTCCAATTCGAGTTTTGTGTTTTAATTTTATTCGTAAACCACATCCAAGGTAGCCACATAATGTTTCACTCAACGTTTAATTTCACACCGGAATAATGTTAGTCTATTATTTTGACTGTTCAAGTTTAAATTCTCTTTTTCTTTTATTAATTTATTTTAGGGGCTAGGCACACTTTGCTCATCAGCCCTGTTTCTATGTCGACTGTAACAGTGTGTGTAAGTGTAATTATTAGGGTCTAAAGTTGGGGGTAGGTGTATAAGTAAGTGTCCTACCAACCTATCTCTTCTCTTCATTAGCAGTCGCCAGAAACATCTCTCCTCTCCCACTCGTCTTAATAGACCACCTCTTCATCTGGTACTCTGTACCCATCCGATCTTTATCATTCTCCTGTAACACCACATTTCAAACACTTCTGTTATCCTCTTTTCTGCTGTGCCAACAGTCCAAGTTTCACTTCCATAGATCGTCACGCTCCAGACAAATGCTTTCGAAAATGACTTTCTAATACCTAAATCTACATTTGATGTCAACAGATTTCATTTCTGTAGAAATGCTTTCCTTGGCTGAGCCAACCAACTTTTATATCCTGCCAATTTGACATCAATAGGGGGTTCGGATTTCTACCAGTTGAATTCTTTAATTTGGGTTTTATTACTGATTTTCATTGTGAATTCATTCCTCAAGACTGAGTTCATACTATTTAAAAACTCGCACGGAAAACCCCTTCTAGCCGAGGTGGGAATCGAACCCTCCTCTTCTCAGTTATGCCTCACCTCACCATAATTAGAATTTCTTGGCAGAGCCGGGAATCGGACCCGGACCCCCGGTGGGAAAAGAACCCTAACTGCTACACCACGAGGTGGTAACGGGCAGAGAGTGAACACATTTATTTGACAGAATAGTGTTAAATAACCTTTAAACAAAGCCGGTCTGAGCGATTTGTTGTGTTTCATTTAGGGCTTTCTACTTCATGGTCATCTCTGCTCGGGTACCGGTATTTGAATGTATGTGTGGAATCTATTTGATAACCTGGGGTATTGTAGTGACGGTTTGGAGAAACCCCGGAAAACCACTTTGACGATGGCTAAGAGTATCATACGAACTCATCGCTCTTCTCAACTGTCATTTAGAGGCAAAACTAATCTAATGCAAAATTAAAAATTCATGAAAGCTTGGAATCGATCCCAGGCCATCTTCGTGGAAGTCGGTTAGCAATGCCGGTTCTTTCTGCTCTTTCTACATCACTGGAATCCACTACTTCGTTCGAATCAAACAAATTATCATTTTGTGTTCCTTTTGGGAACCTTTTCCCTGCTTAAATTAACTTGTTGCTTCTTTTGAGGGGCTTGAACGTCGTGCTCATTCAGCCCTGTGTACTTGAGTGGATGTAGATATTGCCCTACCACCTGTGTTATTGTGGTGTCTCTAGTAGCGCGAGTATTTGTAATTCAGGCGAGGATTGGGAAGGAGGTGGCCGTGGCCTTAAGTTAAGATCCATCCCGGCATTTGTCTGGAGTAGAAGTGGGGGAACTACGGAAAACCATTTCCAGGATGGCTGAAGTGGGAATCGAACCCATCTCATCTCAGTTTTGCCTCGCAACTGAATGTATCCGTTTCCAGCCCTCAGAATTCAATTTCTTGGCAGAGCTGGAAATCGAACCCGGACAGCAGCTGTCAGCCTGGAGGTCCCGGATCTGCCAAGAAATTGAATTCTGGTCGGAGGGCTGGAATGGTGTACAATCAGACTTGTGAGGCAAAACTCAGAAGGGGAGGGTTTGATTCCCACCTCTGCCACCTAAGAAGTGGTGTCCCCCCCCTTCTTCTGCAGGCAAATGCCGGAATGGTTCCTACCTTTAAGGCCACGGCTGTCTCCTTCCCAATCCTCACTTAAATTTCATATACACACACTACTGCAGCCATCACAATAAGACAGTTTGTCTGAAAAAATCCACACACACACCCCAGTACTCGGGGCTACAATACCACGATGTCGCAAAGTCCCTAAATCAACCAACAACAAAAGAAAGTTCATTAGTGTCTACCTGTCTGTTAGTCTAGTCTTTCATGGAAAAAATACTCGACCTGTTTAGGTGAAAATCTGCTTGAACATAGTTTAAATACCAGAGAAAAACATAGGACTATTGTTGTTTCGAATTTTCTCAATTTTGTGGCAAAGTATGTTGGCAACATTGACGTTTCATTTCGGTAACAGGTCTGGTGCAGCCGCGTCTCTCCGGCGAACAGGTTGTCTATTCATGGCAGGTTGCATACATTCATCCTTGCCCACTCTTCTCGCCTTTCACAGTTGATTTTATCATTGTCACATTGGAGCAATGCGAGTGTTTAGATTGGAAAAGGTACAGCGTGTTTCGCTTGAATACATTCACAACAGACATGTGGGTTGCCTACCTCCTGCAATACAGCCGCGAGAAATTCTTGCTCGCTAATTCGATTATCTCGGGGATTACAAAAAAATGCATCGGTCAAATCAAAATGTAACAAGGATGAGTTGGACAGCCATTTTTTTTATCTTCCATGTAATTCTTTTTTCAAATTTAACGGCAAAGAGGCCCTAAAATACACGGATTTTATTTAATTAAGAGTTACTACCAAAATTTAAAAAAAACGTGGCATACTGATACTTTACTGCTTGATATAACTATTATAAAAATCACCAGTGGTCGTAAAAGAAAAGAAGGCAAACTGTTGAGCAACTTTTAGTAAGAACATTGTTATTTGCATGACAATGGGCCAATAAGAAATAAAAAATTGAGTCAGACTCGAGATTCGATTATCAGACCATACGTTCCGCAGTCTCTCGCGCTAGCGTCTGAGCCACCATGGCAGTCTTTGAAATGAAAGGACAGAAAAGACCAAGGCACAGGGACCAGAGATGACGAATTAGCGAGCATGAACTTCTCGCGGCTCTATTGCAGGTGGTAGGCAACCCACATGCCTGTTGTGTAACACGCTGTGCATACACACATCCCACTAACTGCAGGTGATCGCAATTGCACTTGACCCAACGATTCGATGCTCGGGTCTAAGCTGCGTGGACCTGAGAGGAATGTGCATCGCAGACTATGAGTAGTGATGGTGACGAGTGATGAGGTTTCTCGGTCCTTGTGTAGTAACAGAAGCAAATACACAAGTCGGTGACTCGGTCACTCATTCCCAACGCCACACTGGTTTCAGAAAAGACGTATGTTAGCAGTATTGGAATAGACGAGAATGTCAGGTAACACGGCGGGCTGTCGACAGGCTGCTCCTACCCTGCCTCTGCCCTTCATCCCGCAAATTCACAGAGCTTGGAACCGAGCAGTAGAAACCTAAGAGCGTTGTTTACATTCTTAACCTGTACAATTTGGTGAGTTAGCCGTGCTCGTTACGGCATGACTGCTGGCAGTCGCTCACATCCGGGAGGTGAGGAGGTTCGAATCCCCCCACCGGCAACCGTGAAGATGGTCTTCTGTGGTTTCCCATCTTCCTTCCAGGCAAATGCCGGGGTTGGTCCCTAACTATAGGCCATACGCTAAAAAAACTGTACAATTTAGCTTCACACAGGTGTAATTAGTGGAAGATTCTTTAACATGCCATAAATCTATGACATGGGACCGCCGGTTTTACTTCCCCTCCGAAGGAAGGCATACTGAGGGATTTTTAACGCTCTTAAAAATCCGACGGCTTCGGAGGGTTTGAACCCGCTATCTTGGGCATAGAAGTACATACTATTGCCGGGAACTTTACCATCGAGAATATTTCCCCCAAAATTACCGGTAAGTTAGCGGTAGTAAAAATTGTTAAAATTTAGTGGGAATAGTTTAATTAGTAGAAAATGAAAACTCCGAATATTTGTTTTTCTAATCATCCCAGATTGGGAATTTTTAATTTTTGAACCTTCGAATGAGACAAGTTGCACTGCAAAAATACGTGAATGTTTGTGATAAAGAACAAGTTTCAGTGCCAGCGATGCAATTGAAGATTCGGGATATGGAAAAATTCGATTTGGGGGAAACAAAAGAAATACGTGTAAAATATAATTGAAGTTATGGGAGTCATTTTTTCAGTGTTGTCTGGTTCTAATAAAGAAAGATTTCCGTTCGGTCACCACAAATTGTGCCCAATTATATTGGGCGGGGTAACGCGTATTTATATGCACTAACATGAAATACATTACATGAGATATTTGTCACAAAATAACACGCTTTTATGTATCCCCTCTGTCTGAAAAGTTCGGTGAATATGCTATATTACGAACGGATCGTTGGCTTACCTGAAACAGCTGTTACTGTCCTTCGAAGTAATCCCCGTGGATGGTTATGCACTTCTGAGAATGACTGAACAAGTCCTGGAAACTCCTGGCATAGTCTTCTTTAGGAATAGCCATCAGTTGGGTCAGTTTGGGTCGTCAATTGAAAGCAAGAGAGAAGCGTGAATTTATGCAACCTGCCTTGCACACCTGATAGACGGGTGGCAGTGAGAAGGGTGAATTTATGCAACCTAACGTGCACACCTGTTCGACTGGTGGCAGTGAGAAGGGTGAATGTTCCGTGGATTGGAATGGTCCTGAAAACCATCGTCACGGGTGACGAGACCTGGTGCCTGAGGTACAGGTTCGCCGAAAAGTCCTGAAGGGCCAGAGGTTTTCGGACATCCAACGTAATGTGACGACCCAACTGGAGGCTATCCCTCAGGAAATCTATGCCAGGACTTGTACAGCCGTTCTAAGAAGTGCATAACCATCCACGGGGGTTAGCCTACTTCGAAGGACAGTAATACCCCATTTAGACGTCTCGGTCGCGATCCCGATTATCTCTGATCTGGATAATGTCCAATCGTGATCAACGGCATTTGCCATTGGTACGTGTGTAGACGTCCCATCATGAAACAACAGGATAATCGAGTAAAACAGCATGACATCGCTAAGGTCTGCCAACTTTTGAATTCCAAGTGTTATAGCAGAAATTTACAGTAGTTTGTTTCCTCCCGTTTTGAAGTATTTCTGTTATTCTTTATACATAATTCAACCTGCTAATGCGTATTCTTAAATATATACAAATCTTGAGGAGACGTGTAGGCAAGGCCTACCCTTGGAGTGGAAATAAAAATATTTTGAAATATTTATAAACAGGTCTAGGCTATTTATTGCATAAATACTTCTTGTTCGTCCAGAGTTATTTGGTCCTATCGGAATCCCTTCTATGTCTATGACAATAAATTTATGTCTTTATTAATCGTCTTCATCGACTTTCCCCAACGCTAATATTTTTTTTCAGCGTCTAAACACTGTTATGTTAGTCTCCATCCATCATTTCGTTTCTCTCAATCTTCATAATCTCTATCAACCAACATAAATACAACCATCATGGCCAACATTACGTACATCTCGCTTTCAAAACACAAGATGATACAAAATGGCCATCATTTCCACTGCCTACTCGCACAACAGGAGGATAGAAAACACCGACGATCGCAATGGCCGCGAACGCGATTATCTCGTTGTGGGAACAGGATCGGGATGATCTTGTTGGAGGGAAAGTTGATCGCGATAATGTTATCCTGTTGCGTTTGGACGTCCCAACTTAATCTGGATCGGTGCCTGATCGCGATCGCAACCGGGACGTCTAAACGGGGTATAACGGCTGTTTCAGGTAAGCCAACAATCCGTTCGTAATATAGACCCATTCACAGAACTTTTCAGACAGAGAGTGTACAAAAAATGGGGATACATAAAAGCGTGTTATTTTGTGATAAATATCTCATGTAATGTTTTTACCGACAGCAGTGGCTACGCTGGCTAAAGGCAGCGTTAGGTCATGGGGCCAAGCTGTCTGCTGACTCGGTAGATGCGTGGGTTCGAGCCCCACCGTCGGCCGACCTTGAAATGGTTTTCCGTGGTTTCCCATTTTCAACTCCAGGCGAATGCTGGGACGGTACCTTCTGGTAGGCCACGGCCGCTTCCTTCCACATCCTTGCCCAGTTCCATTCACCATCATTCATTTCATCTCTCATTAACTTCTCTCATGAGCTTGACGTCAGGAAGGGCATCCGGCCGTAAAAACCATCGCCACAAAGAATTCCATCGAATATCATCCCCGACCCCGTTGGAAAACGGGAATAATAAGGGGTAGACATACTTCCCTTCATATCTCATGTGATACCGGGTGAGTCAGCCGTGGTCGTTACGGTATGACTGCTGGCAGTCGCTCACATCCAGGAGGCGAGGAGGTTCGAAACCCCCCGCCGGCAACCTTGAAGATGGTCTTCTGTGGTTTCCCATCTTCCATCCGGGCAAATGCCGGGGTTGGTCCCTAACTATAGGCCACAGCCGCTACCTTCCAACTTCTCGTCCTTACATTCAAACTTTCCTCCCCAGACAACACTCCACACGCGACGGTACTTGTAGCTCACCCCTTGGGTGTCCGCCTCGAAGCAGCTACAAAACTGGCGAGCCGAACATGTCCTCGGACACTCCCGGCACCAAAAGCCATACGCAAAAAAAACCTCATGTAATGTTTTTCATGTTAGGGCATATAAATACGGTACTTGTTTTCCCGCCTAATGTAATTGCGCACAAAATTTGTGTTGACCGGCTGGAAAGCTTTCTTTATTATGTAAAACATAGGAAATGTGTTCAGGAAACAATAATTATTACGAGTTACCGAAAATTCGATTAGTGGAGGTTCGAGATATCGTGGTTCGACTATATTCCCGCGAAACAACACTACTCTGTAACTTAAACAACTGTTTTTTGTGTGTTGCATTATAACAGGGGCATAGCTAAACTCTGTATTACCAATAATGATCGCTGACAGCTGTCAAAGCTAGCACGTGGGGAAATGCTGCGTTGCCACTGAGGTAGATCATGACTCATAACATTCCAAGAGGTTTGCAGGAAGACACAAATACTGGGGAAGTTAACCCCCTCTGCCTGGTGGTCTAATGACCAGTGCCGGCCCTAGGTCCTTTTGTAGTGTAAGCAAAGATCATTTTGGCGCCCATCCCCCCCACTATACTCATCCAAGTACCTTTACTATTTTTACTAAAGGTGTTATATTATGGCCAAGAGGTAAAAGGCAAAGGGGTACACAAAAAATAACTTAAAACCAAACATTTATTTACAGGTCATTATTACATAGAATGACAATTACTGTTGATTTTTTGCACACTGTTGTAATCTTTTAAAAATAAAACGAGATTTTCCTGGCTTTCACTTTAGAAAACTCATTCAGCATCATATCTATTTCCATTTCATTTTACAAATCATTTTCAATGGCCAAAGTAGCTAGTTCACTCAAGTGCTCTTGGCTTAAAGTTGATCGCAAGTATGTTTTTATAAGTTTTAACTTCGAAAAACTTCTTTCTCTGCTGGCCACTGATACCGGGAGTGTTATCAACAAAAACATTTGGAAAAATGTCCACCTAACCTCGTTTGGTTATAAAAGACAAGGCTCCAGCTGGTGAAAAAATTTGCATTTCTTCGAACAGATCATCTCCGTTCACATCACAGACTCCTCCATCACTCAAGACGGTTGGAAGGTGCTTACAGGATTTCTTCAACTCTTGTTCGTTCAAATTCTTCTCGAAGCTAGCAATGTCATAACGAAATTTGAAACTTTCACTATGGTGTTCCATTAGCTCAAATCTCTCCCATAATGAGGCTATTGGTGTGTCAAGTACGACAAAGAAGAAGTTAACTTTAAATGCATTTTTTCCAGAACGTACAGCTTCATCCTCGCTCTCATAAGAGAATTGTTTTTTTTTAATACTTTTCTTGGCCGAAGTAGGGGTTCTTTTTCAAAGTTAGCATCAACTTCGATTTTTCTGCAAGTTCTTTTGCATCTGTAATAATGCTGTTTAGTCCTTGATCTGATTTCATCTTTTCCAGAAATGATTTTACACTTTATATGAGATCCATTGAACTTTGTAGGTCATTTGTGACTTTTTGCAACAGTTTACTAACCATATTGGTTTTATGCAGGATCTCATGCCATGTCCCTAGGCAGCATAGAAACTTGAAGTTTTGCAGTTTGTTTTAGTCCTAAGGCAGTGTTCCTACCAAATGCATCTATTTCCTGATCTTAAGAAGCTTCATATATGGCATCATATACTTCTTCAATGTGGTAACTTAACGGCAACAATGCCTCAATTCTACTTTCCCATCTAGTATTACAGAGTGGTTATACTGTCAGACTTGAAACATGTTTCAGCAAAATATTCCATCTTTGAGTAGAACTGGAAAAAAAAATCTTGTATAGTGCTAAAACAGTCCACAGCAATGTTGCACGACAGGGCTGCATCATTAATGACCAAGTTCAAGGAGTGGTTCCCACACGGTACATAAAAAGCTCTAGGATTATCTTCTGCACTCCAACGTGTTTTCCTTTCATTGCGGAACCATTGTCGTACCCCTGGCCTCTCATGGCTTTTAAAGGAATGCCTCGTGCTTCTGTTTGATCAATACCTCTGTGAGGCCTTCACCTGAAGAATCTATAATGGGAACAAACTCCAAAAAATGTTCCTTAATTGAAATATCCTCATTTGCTAACATTTTTACAAATCTTACAAGAGTCATTTGCTCGGCGTGGCTAATGTCTGGAGTACAGTCTAATACAATAGAATAGTACGTTGCTTGCTGTATCTGTTGTAAAATGTTAGCTTGAATCTTGGCCGACAAGAAACTAACAAGCTCTTTTTGGATACTCTTGTTCAAGTAGTGTACGTGTTTTTCTTTTGAACTTATTCTTCTCACATCTTCAGCTTTAAGAAATTTACATTATTACGTTCAAATAGGGTGTCTTTTTCCCCTCTAAATGCCAATCCTTGAGTTTCCAAAAATTGTACAATACATAGTGGGCGTTTTAGAACTTAATTCCAATGTTCAGTTTGAGCACGAATAAGTCTTTCATTTTCCTCGACAATGTTTTTTTAAACGTAAACGTAAAGAGAGTTCGCGCCAACATTTGCAGTTTTGAATATGAATAGGGGATTTCTCATGACTGGTCAAAGTTTTGCTCAAGTTTTGCCAGTCAGAATACCCTTGGCCACCAGCAAGAAGAGCATTATCATTTTGAAAAAGATTGCAAGAAAAACAAAAAACTGCGTTTTTCAATATGGAGCTTTGTAACGGAGAGCAAATCCTGCGGACTTGCTCTCCAATGCAAGCTTCCTTGTGTAATGCTTTGAGGAAAATCGCCTACCTTTAAGGTCCACAGGAAATTCTTGGTCAGGAGAACTCCTAAACATACGCAGTTCTCCTGGTAAGCACGCAATTTGCCTAACAGTGGTGGCCAAACGGTAGGATATCTTACAGGGGCGTCTTCACTCTCGTTTACGGTCGGCGGCAAACTTCTATGAAAAAGGTATCCAAAAACTTGTGCCACGCTATGACAAATGCCTGAAAAAGTTCGGCAGTTATGTGGAAAAGTAGTTTAAGAGGTGTAGAATGTTGTGCAATAAATAATTTTTCTGTATCTGTACACAATTTAATTTTATTACCAAACGGAACTTACTTTCTGGACGTGCCTCGTATTATTATAATTTACGTTATAAGGGTAAATTGTTTGTACAAATGCTCATCAATTTAGATTAAATTAATTTAGGCATTTAGAGTCATTAGCAAAAATATATAACTGACAATTATTTACATTTACACTTACTTTTTTGAGGGATTCTTCACTCATTGATGGTCCAGGCAGCTCTGATATTGGTAACTTGTCGTCATCCTCATCGTTATGAATGGATTAAGCTCTGGCCTTTATTAAGGCCCCTGATGTATTTAGCAAGCAACTCGCATACAGCACTATAGTGCGACCAGTCATGGAGTATGGCTGTCCAGCATGGGGGTTCGCAGCCCCCATTTCAATCAAGAAACTTCAGGTTATTCAGAACGGGGCCTTGCGTACGATATCAGGCGCCCCTTGGTACGTACGTAACACCCAACTACACCAGGACTATCACCTCGAGACCATCAGTCAGAGGATTAGGAAGCAGGCAGTCAACCTTTACAAATCAAGTACAAGAAGCACCAACCCTCTTATAAACAGGTTGGGCGATTACCAAGCCACGAGGTGCCGTCATAAGCGCCCCCGAATGATCATTGAGTAAACTCTATAACTCAACTTTCAGCTACTATAGCTAACCAGATTTCTTTCCTTTCATTCTCTTATTTCATAAGAACTGTCTATCCTATTTCTTATCTTCCATATTAAGTATTTTTCAGTGCCTTAGTGCACTTAGTCATATCCTGGCTAATTAAGAATCAAAATGATATTCACCCAACACCCCTAACCAATGCTGTCAGGTCACTCGTATTAGGGATATAGCTCTAAAGGCCTTCGGGCCGAAAGGCTATAATTTCACGCAAAATCAGCTGGCTGACTTTGCGCGCTGGGCTCGATTCGATTCGATTCAGTTAACATAGTTGTTTCGTCGATCATTTTTGCACATGACGATGAAGTCGAAGGCGCAAAAAACCTCTTCAGCGTTTTATATTGCTTCTCATCTTCTTTAGAATGCTGCGACTTCCTTTTACGGTGAAATGCACCTGATGGCTTTTTATTACTGGACATTCCGTGTGTCTAAAAAATCATCTCCTCATGTAAGAAGGGGCAATAACACAGTGCTGCTTACGTCAACACATCAACACACTACAACGATGAGTGAAAGCTGTCAGCTAGCTCACAATACTGACAATGAGCGGATAAAGACAAGAGTCACGCGGACGAGTCGAAGTCATTAGTGGAAGGGGTGTTCTCCCTTTCGTGAATGGCGAGCGGTCATACGGCTCCAGGCACTCCGTAATAGCTCTAAGTTTGTTTCATAAGTATCATCACCCGTAAAACGACGACTCTTTAAAATGGTTATGCTGGATTTTTCAAACATTATTTAATTTTGTTTGTTAGTGAAATAATAAAGTAAAAGTGAAAAGATGAAACATAAACAGAATGGTTATGTTATCTGGTTACGTTGTTTATAATGTAAACATTACAGTTTGTTAATGTTGTAAAAATTAGAATTCGTAATGTTAACAACATGACAAACTAGCTCCGGGCGCCCCTAACTGGATATTTCGCCGCGCCGCGGCGCCCCCCGTCTCACGGCGCCACCCGCGACCGCGTAGTTCGCTTATATCTCGCGCCGCCCCTGCTAATGACCGTGACGAGTCAAGGCGTCAAGCCATGTGCTCACTCGCTGTTGCTATGGAGACCGTTACCCCTCTCGTCTCCACTCCTCTCACCACACCCTTCAAGCGGATGACAGCGTTTACCATTCATCCTTTGTAAATCCGAGTTTAGGGACGATTCTAGAGGGTGCTTGTGCACCCCTCTGTTATCTCTGAAACCTCGGAGCACCCTCAGTGATATGGGAAAAAACCGGTTGAATATTTAACAAATATGGTTTTGAGGCTAAGGAAGAAAGTTATTTCATTTTAGGGACTTGGGACATGTTGTTCATCAGCCCCGTATTCTTACGTGTGTGTTACTGTAATAATTAGGGTAGAAAGTGAGATAGGTTCCCTGGAAGGTACTGTCCCAGCATTTGCCATGGAGGTCTGCGTCGATAGTCCACCTTGTGGCAATTTATTAGCACTCATGGCTGTCCCCGCGGAGGTTCGGGTTTGAATCCCAGCTCTGACAAGAAATGTAATTCTGGTCAAAGGGCTGGAACGGGATACACTCAGTGCCATGAATCAAAACTGAGAACAGGTGCGTTCGATTTCCACCTCAGCCATCCAGGGAGTTGTTTTCCGTGGTTTCCCACCTCTGCTCCAGACAAATGCAGGGTTGGTTCCTAAGTTAAGGCTACGGTCGCCTCCTTCTCTATCCTCGCGTGAATTACAAATACGCACACTACAACTACAGTGACCACAATAACACAGGTTATCATACAAATTGTACACACACACACCCAAGTACTTGAGGATAAAATGACGATGCCCTAGCACCATAAATAGGAATATTTTGACAGTGGACCCAACCCAAACGTGTCCAGTGGAGGGATGTCTTTCCCAGGATTTAGGTGGCGTGGTAATGCAGCGGTCAAGCTGCTTGCCTCTCACCAAGGCGGACCGGATTCGATTCCCGGTTAACGCATGTGAGAGTTTTGAAGTGAAATATCACGTCCTGTGGTTCGGATTCCTCGTTAACGGTAACGTAAAACCACAAGGTTTTTTCCTAGGTTTGACTTGATTGGTATAGTAATATGGCTGAGGGTTCAGGCGTTTGGGAGGAATCCTCTTCTTCCTTTTATCATTTTAAATGATCTTGTCGAATTCGTCGTTACGCTGGGGTCTGGCGTTACGTTACGGTGACGGGACGAAATGTACCCAGATGCACTGAGGTGTGTGACGTCATAGTAACGCTTGGTGCATGTGTTCCCCGACAATCTCTACTTCGTTAGTATAAGACAAAAATCACTGATTCTTGGATGTCACGGGTAATCTCGAGAACCGCTGGATGAATTTCGATGTGGTTATCACCATTGTGCAAAGGATATCGCGAGGAAAGATTCTGTAGAAAATAATTAATGTATGATCAAAGGAAGCCAAGCAGTAACGATTTCAGTGAAAAAGTCGAAAACAAACTTGGCGTCCGTGCGCTTCGTAAGCTTACGCTGGGCAAACCGTTAAAAATATCAATATACTATGAGCGTAAGAATTGGTCAGCATGAAAAGTTCTACAAAAAAGTCCGCGAGAGCATATCTCTATCTTCAAAACATCGCCCACTATAAGTGTTTTTAGACTGGATGGAAGGGGCGCGATTGACCTTGCTTTGCCCTTGGTTTGCACTTGCCGTTCGCGAGTAATTTGAAACAAGATAAGCAAGATAAGTATTATGCAGATAATTTTCTAACATGTCAAGAGACTTTGGCTTCGAGCGAAGCGAGAACCCTCCAGCCTTTCTAGCATTTTTCAGTATTTGTAGCATTTAAAATGATACTAAGTCTAGTCTTTCAGACTGTCACTTTTTTCCTTGAGCAACGGAAGGAACGTGAAGCAGGAAAATTCTCCGGCTATTTATGTTTTCGCTTGACCTTATAGGGAAAAACAGGTGCGTTACTCATGGTTACTCATGACTGTACGTAACAAAGTGACGGGATTCCATCATGGCTGCTTGTATCCCCCCCACTCTTCACCCTGCTAGAACATGCCACCGTTTTAGCCAATGAACTTGACGCTACAGACAAAGAGGAACATGGCTTCGAGTAGCGGAGAAAGCCGAAGTGTTACGATTGGTTACGAAGTACATCATGGCTTCGAGTCACCCTTCGATCACCACATGGTAGCGGAGAAAGCCGAATATTTACGATCGGTTACGAAGTGAGAAGCTTATGCCCTCTTTGTTTCGAAGGTTTGTATCTCGGACGCGATTTGTATGTGTGATCAAGTGGATACTGTAGTACAAGCAGTAATTTTTGGCCAGACAGAAGCCAGTAATCTCACTCCTCTTTGTAAGCCAACAGATTATTAAGGGCGTGGTGGCGTAGTGGTCAAGCTATTGGCCTCTCACCACGGCGGACCGAGTTCGATTTCCGGTCAGTGAAAGTGAGATTAAAAAAATGGGTAATTCTGCACGCCGTGAGAACATGCCTTTTCGTAACTTTTAACGAGGTATATTATTGAAAATAAAGGATTTATGATTTACATACCTTTCTTGGAGTTGTTGGGAGTCGTTTCACAATCTCAAATACAACTGCCACACCTCAATAATGTTTTTTTTTTACGAAGATAAAGAATTTTTATCGTGTTCGTTTCCCTACGGACGCCATCTTGAACACTCGACAGACGAAAATGTGACTAGGTTACCAACATGTCGCATACAAAATTCACCATTTCAGACGTAAAGTACTGCCTGGCCGAAAATTACTGCTAGTACCACAAGCAAGGGGGTCTGGGGCGTAAGCCCCAGGTTAGGTTTGTTTTTGTATGTAAAACATTAATAAGATAGAATTTATGTCCGCTACTAGGTTAGGTACTGCCTGGCCGAAAATTACTGCTAGTACCACAAGCAAGGGGGTCTGGGGCGTAAGCCCCAGGTTAGGTTTGTTTTTGTATGTAAAACATTAATAAGATAGAATTTATGAAGCAATTTCACATGCCACACAATCCATGGTTAAAGTACGACTGACGAGTTAGATTTGGCGCAATAGTATATTACATTATCGACGCTCTTTTGTTTCTTTGTATACCCGGTGCGAGATAGTATCAAATGCGTGGGGATGGCATTCCTGACTTCGTGAGAAAGATGTCTTCTAGAGACTTCGTGAGAAAGATGTCTTCTAGAGACTTCATTTCAACTATATAAGTAGTGTTGCTATTTGGGACGGCTGGGTGGATCTATGACAGCGGACGAGTCAACATCTATTAATTTATCATCTCCAGATACCATTACTACAGGTACTTTGGCTAATTTCATTACCCATTTTTTTATACACATGTTCTCACGGTGTGCTGGGCTACCAAAAAATGTAGGTATATATTTGAATTTCAGCCAATGGCCATGGTGGGATATTTTCAAAGCGAAATGCTATGTCCTGTGGTTCGAATTTCACATTAAATGGAGGTCCCGTGGATCATGATCACGAGATTGACGGTTTCGTAATACTACAAACTTCCTTCCAATAGTTTCTCGCTTAGCTTGCTGCGCATGATCTGTGTCGTGTAGTTTGTGTACCATACATCGACAACAGTGAAATTATGTCAATGCCTGTGTGCGTCTCGGTAACAGTTCAAGACACCTTATGCGCCTCTTTCAGTAGCAGTTGAGCAATGATGACGATTGCCGACGTTGAATGAACAAGAAATAACGACTCATGTCACATATTTCCTGCACAGTAGTGATAATGGACAGTAATTTCAATACTATATACCAAAATCAGCTCACACACCCCTAGGCTTGATTATATCGTTGATAAATTCATTATGTTGTTTGACAGTGGAATACTAGAAAACGTGTAGGCCTATGCGATTGAGTCTTGCTACAATAAGATGTTGGAATATGCGAAAGGACTTATTAAAAATAGTTTTGTGAAATCCTACGAGGAGAAAATTTACAACTATACCCTGTATCAAAATGGTGGCCAAAGCGAAAGCCATTCGGCTCTCTCCGCTGCTGTTCGCTGACTCGAAGCCATGTTCCTCTCTGTCTGTAACGTCAAGTTAACTGAGGCTTGATCATTGTGGTTGGTACCCAGCAGAACTCATTCCGTCCCCCTCGTTGCGTTGTGGCTAGCACTCTTGGCCTTTACCGCGGAGACCCGGATTCGATTCCCACCTCAGCCATCCTGGATGTGTTTTCCGTGGTTCCCCCCCCCCCCCATTTCTACTCCAGGCAAATGCTGGGATGGTTCCTAACTTAAGGCCACGGCTGCCTCCTATTAAATCCTCACCTGGATTACAGATATCACAATAACGCATGAGACCAGACAAACTCTATACACACACCCAAGTACACGGGGATGAATGATCACGATGTATACGTCCTTCAACACAACAAATCGCATTTTCAATGCAAATCCTAATACTACTAGAATTCCTATGCGTGTGAAAGGAAATAATATAAAATGCACAGCCTTTTACTGCTAAATTAGTATTTCTTCTTCTTCTTCTTCTTGCTGTCGTTTCGGCGATCTACGGACCACGCTATTTCAACTGCGCTTTTCCATGTCTTTGCACCCGGGCTTTAACGTTCGCGCAGTATTCTCGCATTGGATTCCTATGCTGTTCCTTCCTCGATTCAGTCCACGTTTTGCAAGTTTTTAGTTTTGGCTTTTCTTGAAAACCACGATGTTCTTGGAGTTTTTTAAAATTATTAAAACATGTGGCCGTTGTGCAATATTGTTAGGTCATCTGCCTCTATCACTTCAACGTCATAACCGGCCGTCACTGTAAATAATGCAACTATGATGTATAGCAGATTAATACAATCAAATTTAAAATAAGTGTCAACTCCCCTCACACTTAAGACTTGTTTTCTACGAGGCATTTGATGCTTTTCGGTCGGTCAACACGATTGTATCCAATTGTGATCGGTTATTCCTTACTCTTGATAAAAATTACATGAGATTAATAAATACACAATACGAGTACATTTTCTTCAAGATTAAGGAATAACCCATCACAGTTGGGTACAATCGTGTTACCGACTGAAAAACATCAACTTTCGATTACTAAGGCAACACTGAAAATGACTTCAAACACCAAAATATTTTCTATGACAAAGTAATTTAAAAAATACATTAATATATCTGCTTGCATCAAAGCAACACCCTGAACATATTTCAAAGCAACAGTGAGCCATTCAGGTTAAATAGGATTAGAAATTGAGTTCCGGTTCTATTGTTGTTTGAGTCTTCAGTCTTTTGACTGGTTTGATGCAGCTCTCCATACCTCCCTGTCCTGAGCTAATCTTTTCATCTCTACATAGCTACCACACCCTACATCCGAGGCAATCTGTTTAACATATTCTAACCTTGGTCTACCCCTACAGTTCTTGTCCTCGACCCTTCCTTCTATAACTAAGCTTGCTATTCCTGGGTGTCTTAGTATGTGTCCTACCAACCTATCCCTTCTCTTCATTAGCAGTCGCGCCAGAAACATCTCTCCTCTCCCACTCGTCTTATTACCTCTTCGTTTGTAACCATATCTACCCATCTGATCTTCATCAGTCTCCTGTAACATCACATTTCAAACGCTTCTGCTGCACCAATAGTCTAAGTTTCACTTCCATAGAGCGCCATTCTCCAGACAAAGGCTTTCAAAAATGACTTCCTTATACCTAAATCTATATTCGAAGTCAACAATTACTTTTTTTTTGTAGAAATGCTTTAATTGCCTGAGCCAACCTACATTTTATGTCCTCTTTGCTTCGTCCATCACTGGTTATTTTGCTTCCAAAGTAACAGAAGTCTCCTATTAATGTGCGTTTTTATTAAATTTATATTTCAAGAAGGCCCTTACCCCAGGAATAATTTTTATTTATTTGTGCCAGAAACTCACGAGTTTATATCCTGAGCATCTGTGGTAAATTTTAAGAAAATAGGACAAATAAGTTATAGGAACATATTTCATCACTAGTTTCGATGAATACCTTCATTAGTCACATGTGGTAGTGTATTAGTGTGAATCGTCGTGTATATTGTCTCCTATGGTTTCATCATCTCAAATTCCCAAGTAAAAGGCACGCAGGGTAATTATTCATAAGTGCTGAACCTGGATTCTACACTTCCACTTAGATAATATCCTACTCTATACATGGTGACCACTACTTCTGGAAAACTCCTGGATTTTCATTAGGTCTGGATGGAAAATGATGAAAAATTTGAAAACTCCTGGAAAATAGCCATTGTTAATTAATTATAAAAAGCTTTCGATCTTAAATCATACTCTCGCTGCGGTTTCGGGAGAGCACTCTATCGTTAACGAAAGAAATTTTCTCAGGCTACCTGTTTCTGTGTGTGTGAATACGCGATAGTATTTTTGTAAAACATATTGAGTATAGACAACTTCACCGCAATAAAATTGCAGGTGGCATTCTTTTCTCCTTTTTTAAAGCGGATATTTCAAGTCACAAAGGCGTTTTTAAAACAACAATTAAATCATTTGTGTGTAGACTTGCGTATCAATAACGCAATCACCACTAATTGTTGTCAACATATATATAAGTAAACCAAACACAACTGCTTTATTTTGGCCTTGAAGTAGGCAACCGATAAAGCCGCCCCCCCCCCTCCCCGCGCTTTTTCCAGACTTAAAAGTCTGGAAAAATGAGAATTACTCCTGGAAAATCGTTGACCGGTGGCCACCATGTGTATATGTCATTTTCATGACTTATTTCATATTCTGGGAGTCGTTACCAATTGAAATTACTGTCCATTATCACTACTGCACTGGAAATTTGTGCTTTTGTTTCTTGCTCATTCAACAATTGCCGTATTTGTCAGGCGCATCAGGTCTCTTCAACTGCTACCGATGCGTACATACTGACGTCACATTACCGTTACCAACATATGGGGTAAAAAAATACACCTGGTAATTACGTGAAACCCATTACCAACATATGGGATAAAAAATACACCTGGTAATTACGTGAAAATGTCTTAATTGGTAAAACAAATGAGGGATGTATAGCGGGTGATTCAGGCAGCCCCTTCCAATATTGTTTGCTGCAACCCAACTAACGTGATGTACTACAGACTAATACGAAGGAAATATAATAGCGGACCCGTTCATAAACCACACTTTCCTCAATAGATTATAATGAGAGGCTTAAGGAGAAAGGTTGTTATGTTTTTATTTCAACCTAATGATTTTTTTTCGCTATCGTTTTACCCTCCAGGGTTGGCTTTTCCCACGGACTAAGCGAGGGATCGCACCTCTACCGCCACTGAGGGCAGTGTCCTGGAGCTTGAGACTCTGAGTTAGGGATACAACTGGGGTGTGTGACCAGCACTACGCCCAGGCGGCCTCACCTGCAAAGCGAACAGGGGGCCTGATGAAGGGATTGGACGAGTAAACGGTTAGGCAAGGAAGTGGGAAGGAGGCGGCCGTGGCCTTACAGTAGGAACCATCCCGGCGTTTGCCCGAAGACGAAGTGGGAAACCACGGAAAACCACTTCGAGGATGGCTGAGGTGGGAATCGAACCCCCCCCCCCCCTCTACTCATTTGGGCCACCCGAGGCTGAGTTGACCCCGTTCCAGTCCTCATACCACTTTTCAAATTTCGTGGCAGAGCCGGAAATCGAACCCAGGACCTCCGGGGCGGCAGCTAACCATGCTGACCGCTACGCTACGGAGGCGACCCTAATGATTATAGAACACTATTTAAATTTCAGTTAGAATTCCATGTTCTACGTTCCCTAACCTACGAAAGCAATCACTGTAAATTGGATCATAACACTCACCGGTTATTCGATATTTCGTCCGTTTGCAGACTTGAACCCGGTTCATCACTGAATCTTATTGTTGGCGTTTGTAATTGTTTTATATTTATTTCCGTTGTTTTTTTCAATCGTAAAGGACGTTTCTTACGAGGTGCCGGTATGATGACACGCGGTACACTGATGATAGTTCTCCGGAAACTCAACTCCACCATATCCTGTCGATTAGATTAGCAGTTTAGTTATTATGGTCAGTTATTGTTGTTTTAAGGGGAGGAACTGCGAGGTCATCTGCCCCAGATTAGCAGTTTGCCCAGGCGCGGATCTAGAGTTTGGCTTGGGGGGGGGGGGGGGGTCACAGAATCGAATTTGTTAAGAAAAACAACGCAATCACAAAATAACCAAACATACAAAACTAGACCAATTTTTTTGCAAGCTACATGGATAGAAATTTGATGCGTTTAGCGCACCAAAAATATTCGTACAAATTGCAACGGCGTGTTTTGCGACTTTTACATTGAGCTTCGAGAAAAGTATCAAGGTACGTTACAGTTTCGGCAAGTCGAGTTGGTACCGACAAAATATTTTGTTGCGAAGAAGGCTCCAAATTCCTATCCGTGCATTGCTGCACATTCATCGTGACATCACAATAGACATCGATTCGGTAATCACAAGGTTTGCTAAACAAAATAGACGAGTTGATTTTGTTATATAAATAATCGTTTTTATAACAGGCATGAAGTTGTAAATATGTACAGTTGTAACAGAACATAATAATTCAATAAAGATATTTTCAGTCTTGAATAAAATGAAAAAAAACAACGGTTTTTCAATTAAAATTCGATAAGTTTTATTTTTCTGGTTATTGTTTTTTCGTTTTTTGAGTTTGCAAAAAATTGGTCTCCGTTTGGGGGGGGGTCATGACCCCCGTGACCCCCCCCCGTTGTATCCGCGCCTGAGTTTGCCTTTACTACGAACGCTAGTATAAGCCAATGGAACTCAACCATATCCTGTCGATTAGATTATCAGTTTGCCTTTTTCTACCACTACGAGCGTTAGTGTGAGTCAATGCAGCCCTTATAACTACTTCTGGTGTGAAGATTTTTGAAAAAATTAAAGAACGTCCGTGTGCATTGAACCAAAGAAACACATTAAAGAAATAATTATGTAAATACCTTAATTTGGCTAGGATTTGAATAAAATAGAAAATGCGTAAATAAACAAGTGATTTTAGGCTGTTTTTCTGGAACTGCATTTGGGCCGAAAGTGATTTTTGAAAGTTCGTTCTTTAGTTTGATAGAGCTCTCCATGCATGGTGTCCATAGGCAGGAAAAGTCAGGAATTTTGTTTTTGGCCAGGAAAAAGTGTGAAAAAGTGGCGTGAGTCAGGAAAAAATGCCAAAAAGTATTAGAAAGTCAGGAATGTTATATTAACCATACAGTATTTTGTGTTTTACAGCCATATTTTGATGTTACTAGTTCAAATAATCTCTAAAGATAAAAAGCAATAACTCACTGGACATTGTGGTAAGTTTCCATTTTTACAGTACATCATAGTAAAAACCTCTTTTACCTATTTTTTGTACGCTTTTTTGTCGTTGGTGTAGGGATGTGGCGACCCCATCACTATAGTTTAGGTTATTAAGTATACTACCGGTACGTACTTTGATTTATGTATTATTGCATTATAATGTATTTTAAATGAATAATGGGCAGATATGGGGATGGTGGAGGCTGCAAATAAAAAAAAGATATATGTACTGTATATTTGCTCAATAAACTTTTTTTTTCCCGATGTTACGATGACTTCGCGAGTCAGGAATTTTGTTGAAAAATGGTCAGGAAAATTGTCTTTGAAAATTCTGTGGACACCATGCCATGACTCAAAATATGAAATTTTTCCTGGCGCTTTAGCTCTTCAACTTTGGGTACAATGAGGAAATTGCCTAATTTTAAGTTTTTTCTAAGAAGGGGACGGACCCCTACTTTGCTAAGAAATGTTTGGCTAATCACCCTCCGTAGTTACGCCACTGACTGTACCTATCTTGGAGGGGCCTCGTGGGGAGTCAACTCTTACGAGTGTGAAAGTACTCACTCACTCGCAACACCACAGTGGTTTGAGCAACGGCCCTATCTTAGTATTGGAATAGACAGGAATACCAGATAACATGGTAGGCTGTTTACAGGCCCTTCTCTTCTCGCCTGCCCCTTCCCCTCACCCCGCAAGTTCACTGAGCTTGGACCCGAGCAGTACACCTTCAAGCAGGCCTGAAGTAGCCGCTATTTTGTAGTGGACAGATACCGAGCCAATTCATGTGAGGAGGCACTATTTGGGTTTGCTTGCTTCTTCCATTTCATAAGACGAAACCTTGGTTCAGGTGTCACTGTCGCCAGGATAGCTGTCTACGTCACAGTTGTTGTTGATTATTTATGGGCATTCTGACATCGTGGTCATGTGGCCCCGTGTACTTGGGTGTTTGTAGAATTTGTCTGATAACCTGTGTCACTGTTATGTCTGTACTAGTGTGTGTATTTGTAATTGAGGTAGGACTTTGGTAGGAAGCGGCCGTGGCCTTAAGTTAAGTACCATCTCGGCATTTGTCTGGGTAGAAGTGGGAAACCATGGAAAACCAATTCCAGGATGGCTGATGTAGGAATCGAACCCGCCTCTCACTTGTTTCGCGTTACGAGGCTGAGTGTATGTCGTTCCAGCCCTCAAACCAGAATTAAATTTCTCGGCAGAGCTGGGAATCGAACCCGGGCCTGCGGTGCCACCCAAGTGTACGTTACTAAATAGCTAACACGACAGCAGCTATCCTAAGTGGGATGAGATAGGTGCCCCGGGACTTGCTATAAGGTACTATTCCGATTTATGGCATGTTAAAGAATCTTGCACTAATTACATCAGTGTGAAGCTAAATTGTATAGGTTAAGAATGTAAACAACGCTCTTAGGTCTCTACGTCGTTGCCAAGAGCCGACTGCGGTGGCGTCTAGTAGCTGAGTTCTGAACTAGGCCTAGTAGTCGTTGACGGTGGCGTTTGGCGGCAAAAGTAGGAACTATTTGATAAATTCAAAGTTGCAGTCCTTCCTTGAATTAAAAAAACAGATACACACACTAATACAGCCATCACAATTGACACCGGTTATCAGACAGATTCTACACACACACACAAAGTACACGGGGCTACATGACCGCGTTGTCGCAGCCCCTAACCTAAGGAATCAACCAACCAAAGTACTATTCCGACCTGGAGGGATTGTGGAAAAACCCGAGGAATAACTAGAGCCACTTTGTCACCGCAGAGGCCCGGGTTGGATTCCAGGCTCTGCCAAGAAATTTAATTGTGGTCTGAGGGCTGGAACGGGGTTCATTCAGCCTCGTGACGCAAAACAGAGAAGAGGTGGGTTCGATTCCTAACTCAGCAATCCTGGAAGTAGTTCGTGGTTTCCCCACTTCTACCCCAGGCAAATGTCGGGATGGTACCTAACTGAAGGCCACGGTCGCTTCCTAACCATATCCTAACTTTAATTACAAATACACACACAAATAATACAGACATCGCAGGTTATCAGACAAATTCTACACACAACCAAGTACACGCTATGACCACTATGTCGTAAAGCCTCTAAATAATTAACAACGATAGTCGCTGTCAGCACGGGGATTCGAACCTTCAATCTCCGGACTTGCTGCAGCTGCCCGCACGGTCGTGGTGCACGATTAAACGAGCACGGCTATACCGCGGGACAATGAAAATAATTCAACACACACGCAAGTAGTCTTTAAGAAAGGAGATAATGACCAAACAACAGCAGGCTATTTGAGACGTTTAGATAACGCGGATGCTGCTAATGCAATATCCCAGAGTTTCTAGAAGGATCTTGTTCGAATCCTTTCCTCCTTGTCAGAGTGGCCTTGGCAGATATCTCGTGTTACACTCGGAAAGGTCACCAGTGAGGCGACACTGATCTGACAGTGTTAATAAGTGAAGTGATACGGATGCTTAAGCAATGACTTCCCACGCCATTTTGTTCACGTTTGGCGTGGTGACCTAGATATTCCAAAGTACCCATTGTTACACCGAGATGGCAGTGAAATCCCAAATAGCAGGCTGCGATGAATCATAGCGGCGGTGGAAGGACTCGTGCTGACGAAGGGCAAACAAGGGTTTGACTTATGTTTGCGGAAATTTTACGGATGTTGGAAAACGTTGCTGGTTGGTTGGTTGGTTGGTTGGTTGGTTTAGTGGCTGCGACAACGCGGTCATGTAGCTCCGTGTACTTTGGGTGTGTGTAGAATTTGTCTGATAACCGGTGTTAATAGTGATGACAGTATTAATGTGTGTTATCTGTTTTTAATTCAAGTAAGGACTGCAGACTTTGAATTTTTCAAATAGTTCCTATTTTTGCCGCCAAGCGCCACCGTCAACGACTACTAGTTCAGAACTTAGCTACCAGACGCCACCGCAGTCGGCTCTTGGCAACGAACGTAGGAACCTAAGAGCGTTTTTTTACATTCTTCACCTATACAATTTAGCTTCACACAGGTGTAATTAGTGGAAGGTTCTTTAACATGCCATAAATCTATGAGATGGGACCGTCGGCTTTACTTCCCCTCCGAAGGAAGGCATACTGAGGGAGGAAGACAATTGATATTACAACTTTTCAGTCAGTGATCAAAATATAATTCAATTAATTTCAAATTTAGGGGAAATCATACAACCATCTTGATTAAACTGTGAAGCAAAGAGTTAGTTATTGTTGTTTAAAGGGGCGGAACTACAAGGTCATCTGCCCCTCTTAATTCAGATTAAAGTAAACAAATTTGGAATGGAATTTAAAATTTAGAGATGGTCACCTAAATTTGAAAAGACCGAATATTAATAAAACAAAAAATTATATATACGGTATAGGCCTATAATATTAAAAAAAATACGGAAAAACAAAAATCGGCATTAAAAACCAAGAAGTCGGTTGAGTCAATTGGAAAATAAAGCAAACTGGGAATCTCTAAATTAAAAAAAAACTGATGCAACAAAAAATCAATATCACGGAATGCAAAATTAAAACACTATAGTAGGGTAATTCAATCTGAAGCATTATATGCATCAGAAACCCTAATCAGTAGAGGCAGATCACTAAGCCTAAAAATTTAGAAAAACGAAGAAGGAAAATCGTTGGCCCTGCGGATGAAAATGAGTTAACTTATAGGGCCTAACAACATTTCTAGAAAATATCAGACACTATTAGAAAAAGACTATTACAATTTTTTTGACATACGGTATTCAAAGAATGGACTATGAAAGACTTACTAAAAATATATTTAATCATGCCTCCTTATTAAAAGCCAAGAATAACTGGATAATAGAAATTTGAAAATGACCTTAAAAAATCAACATAACAGACAAAGTTTTATGGAACAGACCTAGCTTCAGATAGTCTAGTTGGCGAACAAATACTGGATAATTTTGCTGCGTTATAATTTATTCTCATCTCTTCATCCGTTCACTGTGCTCTCTTTTGCGTTCTTCTGTCCATCCTGTATTCTTCCGTGTAGGTTTCTCGGCAAATTAATGTCCGTTTATTAGGGTTCTAAATTTCTTTCTGTTGTGAGTGATTTCTCCCTCGATACCAATTTCTTGTAGGTATTGTGTATTTCTACCCATTGTGTTATTTCATAGATAAAATATTCTTTCCTAGACTGGATGCGAGCTGCGCTCTCTCTGCGTGGTGGCGCTGCGGTCAAGCTATTCGCCTCTCACCAAGGTGGGCAGGGTTCGATTCCCGGTCAATACATGTGAGATTTTCGAAGTGAAATGCCATGCCCTGTGGTACGGATTCCACGTAAAAAGGAGGTCCCGTGGCTCATGATCGCGACATTAATGGCCCTTCCTTTCCTTCCTTTGTTTACGGTATTTATTTAATATGTATTTATTTATAATTTTCTTTCTTTCTTTATTTATTTATTGAATATTGATTTATTAATTAATTAAGTTAATTTATATTTTTATTTATTACGGTCCGTCGCCTCCGTAGCGTAGCGGTCAGCATGGTTAGCTGCCGCCCCGGAGTTCCTGGGTTCGATTCCCGGCTCTGCCACGAAATTTGAAAAGTGATATGAGGACTGGAACGGGGTCTAATCAGCCTCGGGTGGTCCAAATGAGTAGTGGGGGTTCGATTCCCACCTCAGCCATCCTCAAAGTGGTTTCTCACTTCGCCTTTGGGCAAATGCCGGGATGGTCCCTACTGTAAGGCCACGGCCGCCTCCTTCCCACTTCCTAGCCTATCCATCCCAATCTTCCCACCCCTCATGAGGCCCCTGTTCGCTTTGCAGGTGAGGCCGCCTGGGCGAAGTGCTGATCACACCTCCCCAGTTGTATCCACCCAGTCCGGATGTTCCAAGCTCCAGGACACTGCCCGTAGAGGCGGTAGTGGTGAGTTCCCTCGCTGAGTCGGAGGGAACCACCAACCTAGAGGGTAATAATAATATCGTATGGTCTCGGGTGCCGGGTGCAAGCTTTGTTATTTGACACCCAGAGGGTAGCTTGCATGTCGAATTTCGTTGTTCCTTGAATCACTATGAAAGTCAAGGAGGTTAGATATCTAAGCTCCTTGAACACTATAGCGCTTTCTAGTAGAGAAATTAGGAACTTTGTGTTGGCGGAAACTCCCCAGATTAATTTTGCCATTATGAACACGGCCTACTGAATTCAAATGGGTTCTTTGACATGCCAACATCGTATGACATGCGTGTCGTATTTTTGCCGCCTTTCAAAAAATCACTTACCACGGCCAGGAGCGAACCTGCAATCTTGGGGGTTAGTAGACCGACACGCTATCCACTCACCCGCCGTGGCAAGCTACCTAGAGGGTAAATCGACTAAAAAAATAAAAAATTACGGTAATTTGTTTCTGTATCTTTATTTCATTATTTCTTTCTCTTTTTATTTATTTATTTACCCAGTAGTGTAGCCGAGCTCCATGACTGCATCAAGTCTGACGATTAGACTTGCTGGGTGGCCATCCTGAGTGTGATTTTCTCCCATGTTTTTCACAAAGCAAATACTAGAGTATTAGGCCTACCTCATTTCATGTTTTGGGCCAACTACCGCGATCCTAAGCTCAAATAATTTCTCAGCTACACCAGACAAATACAGTGCACATGATAGGACATGAGGCTGATGCCCTATCCCTGCTTGATTTTCTTAGGAATCAGAATGGAAGGAAGATAATCTCGAATGGTTGTACAGAATAATACTCCATTGAAGTTCCACCCCTTTGAACAGGAATCATTACCACCACTGCTGTCTTGTTCCAGGTTCCATGATGCAAGCTCTAATGGTGTTGGCTGCCACTGCTATGGTAAGTACTTGCACTGAACTTTTATTTGTTCTGGAGAATTTAATTAGTTTGTTATTGGATGATTTGTAGTTTCTATAACTAATCTTTTTGTTTGCTTTTAAATATTGTTTGTACATCCCATTTATATTTAACATTTCAATTCCGACTGGTTTCACCTATTTTTGTTTGGTTGATGCAATACATGTTAAAACATAATTCCCGGTTATGTTCGACTGGCCCTCGTATATTCTATACTGATGAACTGTAAGATTCTGTATTAAATAAACCTTAACAAACAATAGGCCCTATACAGGGTGTTTCAGGAGGAATAGTAAATACTTTAGTAAGTGGTAGTATAGATGAATTGCAATAAAAATTCCATATAGCATGTGTCCCATTTGTATTGCATACCGAGATACAGATGTTGGTATGTAACCAGGCCAGTTGTCGTTTCGTGTGTTGGCACACCGGTTGCTATGGGCATGTTTCTTGGCCACCAAGGTCCCCGGACTTTACCCCCTTTGGATTTTTGCCTGTGGCGATGGTTGAAAGGCGAAGTATACAAGGAAAAAGTTAAGAGCCGAGTTGGTAGTTCGGATTATGCATAGTGCAGCCCTAACCGAAGTACGCCAAGACGTCCTCCCGAAGAGCTACACGGGGTGCTATCAAGAGAAGTGCAAAATGTATTGAAGTTGGTGGTGAAATTTTTGAAAATCAACTTTGAGCATCCTCATTTGCCTTGACCTTACATTAGTTTGGGTTAAATACTACCAGCTGTATCTCTGTATGCAATTCAAGTGGGACACATGATATATGGAATTTTTTATTGCAATTCATCTAGACTGCCACCTGCTAAAATATTTACTATTCCTCCTGCAACACCCTATATACATAGTGTATATGTCGACTATGTAGTCCTAAGAATAAATACATAATTTGAATATAAATGGTGTCTCAAAATACTGATAGTAATCTTTTATTGTTTCATTTTTCTGTTATCTGAACAATGGTTTTGCTTGTATCTTCCTCAGGCAATCAACGGTGCTGGTACTCTACCAACTCGTGAGGTATGTAAATTACTGAATAATTATCGGTAATACAGTATAAATGATTAGGTTACTTTTCAACTTCTTTTTAGGATTTCCAAAGTAGGAGGGACTATTTCATATAGAAACTGGTAAAAAATATTGAACATATTCCTTTAAAATTCTCATGGCCACTTTGTATGGAGCATTCATATGCTAAACACACATTGCAACTACGTAGGAAGTTTTGGTACACTCGCTGTAATTCAACCTGAATGATAATTCCTATCGGTGCAGTTATTTCCTTCTCGAGAGCCTCCATAGTATGGTACGCGGATTGTTTCTGTATGTACCTTTTGTTTGAGGTTCCTCCACAAGTAAAAATAGCATGGTGCTGAAACGTACGAACACATTTATTGCAAGACTTCCTCTTGGGAAGATAAGTTTTCAGTAGGAAAGCTTCAATGTTTTGTATTATACCTAACCATGTTCACAGGATACAGTACTTCATAAGTCTTAACTCTCGCCTGCTGGGAGTGTAATCTAACTATGACCGCATGCGGGGCTTCCCGATGCGCTGTTGTGTAGCGGTAGATGCTCGTCAACTAGCGCTGACTCAAGCGCTTCGTCCGTCACACGGCGCAGTCAAAGCTCCGTTCTATAAGGAAGCCTCTCACTGGATTCTTCTTCTTCTTTATCTGGCACTACAGCCTGATGTGAGCTTTGGCCTCCTCAACTACAGATTTCCATTGATCTCGATCTTGGACAGCTGCTCTACAGAGTCGTATGTTCATTGTTTGCAAGTCCACCTCCACTTCATCTTTCTATCGATTTCTTGGTCTACCAGGGCGTCGTCTACTTTCCATTCTGGCTTTATATATAATCTTTGGTGTTCTTTTTTTCTTCCATACTTTCGATGTGGCCCAGCCATCGTAGTCTTCGTGATTTTATATATCGGACAATGTCTTCGCTTTTGAGAATTTCATCTATTTCCCTATTAGTTTGTATCCTCCATTCTCCTCTATCCAATACAGCACCATAAATTCTCCATATTATTTTCCTCTCAAACACCCTAAGTTTATTCCAATCCTGTACCGACATATTTCATGTTTCTGAGCCATAAGTTAAGACTGGTTTGATCACGGTCTTGTAAATTGTGAGGTTTGTTTTATGCCTCTCACTGGATTAGATGGATGAATTAGACCTTTCAAGACGATTCTACTAAACAAACGTCTCTGGGGAGGGGTTCAAACCCTGAAACCCCCCGTCGGTACGCCACTGGGTACTTCTTTGTCTTCGTAACACATAATATGATCTTCTTCCTATGCATGTTCCGCTGCAACTGATATATTTACTGTATTTGTTAGGGGAATATAAGGTCAAAGTTGAGAATTTTATTGCGAATTATAGGGAAAGCTAAGAAAATTTTAATTAGACGTCAGCGTTAGTGCTAAAAACTACAAATTCAACTTATACTGCATGCATTTGTGCACAGTAGATATTCATGTTTGTCAGTAATGAACATTATGTTTTGTTCTCTTCCACAGTGTGAAGCCGATCACCAATGCGTGAATGGATTTTGTTATGCCCCTGTCGGCAGGTGCATAGCCTGCACGGATTGTTCAGTTTACATGAGAAACACTCCCAAATGGAGCTCATGTGCCAAATCTGCACAGGAGTGTGGATCCTGTTTGAGCGGGTAAGTCACGTTCTTTGTAATTATTATAGATATTGACATATTTTAAGTTCATCTACTTCAGTCTTAGTGCTGTGTTAAGTTTTATTCCATTCATGCGTTGTGTATATTTCAAAAATAACATAATTCTCATAATTTTACATGATCATGATGATTTTAAAATAGTATGTGTATTGCTAATTTTTATAAGCTTGTATCTTTTATAACATAGAAAACACAATTAACACATATCACAAACTATTACAAGAATTCCAAGATGTCACTATAGGTCATCCAATGCAAGATAACAGCAATATTTCCACAAGGCAGCCAATCCGAAATTGAATGTTTTGAGGATATAACAGTAGTTTTAAAAACAACACTTTCTAATGTTTAGAAAAAAGAAACTGTTTAGGTATTTGGAACTTTAATTTTAATTCAGTTTGTAAGGGTATCCATTTTTTATTTTTAATGTTAAACGCTATTTTGTACGGTGAAGAAGATTGTATATTGAACCATGTTCGTTTAAGTTAAGAATATTAAAATTGAAAAAACAAAATACGGCTGCCTATGTTTTAATATGTCAACATTCACCAGAATACTGCTGCATTCAAACGACACTCACACAGAACAATCAGGTGTAACTCTTCATTCGATCAACATAGATTTGCCCAAGGACTGGGCATGGTACAATTAATTTTATTATATGAATATAAATAATAAACCACACTTTCCCCAATGAGAGACTTAAGGAGAAAGGTTGTTATGTTTACTCGTCGGGTTCCAAAGGGTAAGTAAGTAAAATTTGGATGAGATGGGTGAAACGATGTAGAATTTTGACAAAGGGCCTAAATGCAGGGAATGGAGTGGTCTGTCCGAAATTTCAAGCAGACAGTGTTACTCGTCGGGTTCCAAAGGGTAAGTATGTAAAATTTGGTTGAGATGGGTGAAACGGTGTAGATTTTTGTCAATGGGACTAAATGTAGGGAATGGAGTGGTCTGTCCAAAATTTAAATTAACCGAGTTCCAAAGGGTAAGTATATAAATTTTAGTTCAGAGCGGTGAAACGGTGTAGATTTGTAGAAATCACAGACAGACAAACAAATATTGAGCTTTATATAAGGTGCGTTTAAAAAGTAACGAGCCGGAGGCATAATTACAGAAACCAGTACCTGTTTGTTAGAAGTATTGGCCCTGGCTGTTGAGGCACTTGTCCCACTTTGACACGAGGCAGTGAATGGCTGTCTCATAAAATTCCCTGGGCTGCGATGTGAACCAGTTCCGCACGTACAGTTGGCCCCACAGAGCCCTTTTCAGGGGACCAAACATGGCGTAATCATAGGGAGAGAGGTCTGGACTCTATGGAGGGTGGCAGAGAACCTCCCATTTCAATTTCTGCAGGAGTGCCGAGATTGTGTTGGCCGTATGAGGTCGTGTAGCGACCACGGTGGCTATGACGTTCACTGTCACTCGGCGGTCCTGGGTGATGAGTGCATCAACCAGCTGGACGTTGTCATTGGTAATGCAGGGGGGTGCCCCAGACCGGGCATCATGGGCTAAGGACACCCGTCCTTCCCTGAAGCTCTTGTGCCACGCCTTGATTCTTGCAAGGGACATGCAGTGTTCGCCGTACACTTGTGACATTCGGCGATGAATGTCCGTTCCCCCTACTCCTTCCGCTGTCAAACCAAACAACACCTCTTTGCTCTTTGGTTGATGCCTCCATGTCACCGTTTGCAATGCGACTGGCAGCGTTGGACGATTGATGCATGCTGCTTCTCGCTTTGTATCGTCACGTGAAGTGCACGCATGCCCTCTAGCGACGGGTTGTGACCTTCCACGCTCTGGTCGGAACCACACCTCGTTACACACACCACGATTAGCCGATGTAGTCACCGGTTTGCGCATTCCAGCCTCCGGCTCGTTACTTTTTGAACGCACCTTATACATGTAATTTTTTCCAGGAGTGTTATTTACTTATTATTCTGTACCCTGCCCAGTCTTTGGGCAAATTCTTGTTGACCAACTGAAGAGTTACAACTAACAGTTTGACGTGTAGTCAACACTGAAAGAATTACTCACACAGAACATGAAAGACCTGACAAATTCTGGCAAAGAATATTAACACTTTCCACGTATCCTCACAACTTAGCAAATTAGTTTCATGAGGCGATAAAGTGCGACATTGAACTAAGAATGTTTTATTTTGAGAAATGTAGCTTAATTGTTCAACCAACACTAAACATTAGCTCAGCAAGCTGTGTGGTGACGTCACACAGTGCACGCCGAATGTTCCTGGGAGAACTGGTTCAACAGGTACGTTTTTTTCTAAGCTAGGAAGTTGTCGTGAAAATAAATAAATTATCCTAATTTTTTTTATAAGTTTACTGGTATTCCATCCCTATTGGGACGAATGGACATGTTCTGCCGTTACATGATTTCAGGAATTGCATCGTGAGGCTGTGTGAGGAGTGAAAATGTACATGTGTCGTGGCTGTTCCAAGCGAATATGTCTTGTGGAGCTCGTACGGAACATGGCCCTCGGGGTTGAATACCCCATGCTGGGCCCGTACATGTACTCTGGTGAGTTGCTCTCGATGATAGTGTACCCAAGTGACATATAATAACGTCCAGGAGATCTTCACCCACTCAAATTTGTACTGCTTCACTGGATACGGCAGATTCTTTGCGCCTTCGTTTAAATCACAGTGTCTTCACTGCTTATCATGATATGAGATATTTACTCCTCAAAGATGTCGATAGAAATTGTGTACAAAAGGTGGAGAATCACTGGGAATGTCAATGGCATACCCTGAATTATTATGCCACTAAATGTTTGAGTTCATATGTCTATTCTTATAGTTTAAAACCCAAACTTAATACTACTTAAAATTGCCTCACAAGGCAAGATCAAAACGTCGCACTTCCGAAGTGATGACAACTTAATAATGTTATTGGTTTTATGTCCCTTTTAACTACTGCAGATTTTTCAACCACCGGGGTGCTGGAATTTTGCCCCGAAGCAGATGTTTAACATGCCGTTAAATCTACTGACATACCTCCCTCACAGTTAAGGACCCTCAAATGCTGACTGTCCCAGGATTTGAATCTGCAACCTTGGGGTCAGCAGGCAAAAACGTTACCATTGTATCATGCAGCCTGTCTGCCTGAAGTGTGACAATTGGCTGAACTATGGTGAAATAATAATGGTATTATGATTTATTCTGCTTGTTGCCTCAAATCATCCTTATTTCTCTGAAAATACTATCAAAAGAGTGAAAAGGTCAGGACTTCAGTCATCATATCTTTGTACCTAAGTGGAGCCCGACGTACAACTAACACATATTTCAACAAGGCTCTCAGGCTGACATGGTCCTACGTAAGGGTTCAAATCACAGGAAGGGCAAGCTAGACTGACAAACGATTACGATGTTGAACACTAAGGCTTAATGGTAAAAAAGAAAGAAATCACACACATCCTCTAGAGCAGCGGTTCCCAACCTTTTTAACCTCCTGTACCCCTTTATACATATTGGTCTAAAATGGTACCCCCTAAAAAGTAAACTTCCAAAACATTTAATATTTTACGGGCAATATGTACATACCGTATTTACTCGAATACGACCCGCCCCCGAATAAGACCCGCACCCTGATTTTGAAGAACAAAATTAAAATTTAAAAAAAAAACTCAAAATTATGTACAATCTTAACTAAATAAACAGAATGGCATTTATCCAAAATAGTTTCCAACAGTATTGAAGTCGTCCTAAAATAACACACATCAAACGATTAAAAATACAAATAAAAGTACACAAACACTTCATTCATCGTCATCAGCAGTACCAACTTCGGAACTTTTATCACCATCATTTTTCCACTAAATGTCGGCATCACTGACATCCATAGCATTCGAAATACTACATTTTTTGAAGCTCTTCCGTATGAGATCTCCAGAGATACGATTCCATGCCGTCAAAATGCACGAACACAGCAGCTGAACTTCCGGGCGCTGAATACGACCAGTTGGAGTCGGTGTGTGCTTATCGGCTGCCATCCACTCCGTATACAGCTGTTTCAAGGCTGCTTTGAACGGGCGGTTCACGCAGCATAGACGTCATCCCGCTCAATCACAAATACATGACTCGTCAATATATTATTTCCTACCGGGCACGATTTCCATTAACTTCAGCTTCCCTCACAACTTTCAATTTCTCACTCACAGTAAACGACCGCAAACGCTTCGTAGCACTCATGTTTACTCTCGGAAAACGTGCGCGAGACTGTATGACGCCGCCTGCTTACGGTAAAACAAAGTGATAGCCGGAAGAAGCTAGCTAGCGGATACTCGCAACACCCGATATCGCGCGGCGGGCAATTTAAATCTTTCAAATCAGGATGACTCATATAAGACCCGCACCCCAATTTTTCACGTCCGATTTTGTTTAAAAATGTGCGGGTGGTATTCGAGTATATACGGTAACTTAATAAATACATTAATTATAATAAATAACTTACAACTATTTATAACTTATTTCTTTGAATACAGTATAACTAATATTTTTAATTTATTATTTGTTTGCTGTAGTTTGCATTTCATATAAAAAAAAATGCTAAGTATAATTTTTAATTATTCTTTTATTTACTTGTGCAAATGAACAAGTCTACACCAGGGAATTGTTACCGCTAGACGTGGAGCGGGGCTGTTCTGTATACATTATGTCAGTTCGCCTCGTTATGGCTGCCAGGGGGAGTGGGGCAAGAGGGGGAACGGATGTACAGGCATACAATGAGAATACACCGCACAGTGCACGACCCAGCATGAATCATGCACACAAATGGCATGCGATGAGGTTTCGCTGGCGACAACTGCACGGGTATCGCAGGCGTGTGGCTGGGCGGAGTGCATTAGTTTCGATTTCTGCCACCGGTAACAATTCGCTGGTAGGGTGGTAAAACAATTTGGTGAGGAAAATAAACAATTACAATACATACAATTTTTTAATTTTGATTTTATTTAAAACCAATTAATTCTAGTTTGGCAAAAAAGAATAGACAATTCAAGACAATAGCAGTGCAGCGGTGAACGTGACTGGGGTTTGGGTAGGGTGGGTTATCTAGGGGGAGCATTGTCCTTAATGTGCATGAATAAGATGGCACTGCACGCGGGGTACATTACAACTGACACGTACGATGGGAACATGGCACTTGCCATTACCGTTAATTTTTGGCGTACCCCTAACCGATTCTTTGCGTACTACCAAAGGGGACGTGTACCCCAGGTTGGGAACCGCTACTATAGAGCAATGGAAACACATAGAAATACTTCTTATGTTTTGATGGACCTGCAGAATACCAGGTATTTTGTTGTGTTTTACCGCATGCCTGTTTCCCACGTATTCTGTCGCTTTACTGATAGGCCATTTGAAAAGTTGGCAGGTGTCAAATATATTAAATTATGATAGAAGAATCATCAGAACAATCATCAACAAGAAACACCAAGTAAATGACCAATCGAGATTATTGCCTAATGGAGTCGTATATCGATAAAATGAATCAATAAATCAATAAGACGTGGACATTGCGAAAAGAGGAAGATAAAGGATTGGAGGTGTTTGAGGTGTGGATATTGTATAGCCTTTATGGGCTTAAACTGTGTGTTAGGGTGTGTGTAGCGTGTTGTGGTATCTGGGGGCGGTTTAGGCGAACGTCCTCTATGGGGGTGCGGAAGGATCGGTTATGTGAATCACGTGTAACTCTTAGGAGAGCTTCCAGGTGTTCGGAGTGTCTGGTGAGCTCAAGGTATGGGGGTGTTTTAAAGGGGTTGATGAAATAACGGATAACCTGCTAGCGCGCGACTGTGGCTCAGCGCCAGGCGTTAATGCTGAAATTGTAGTGGTTTAGAAAATATTTTATAAAATAAGCACCATTTTGAACAGAAAGAATTGTTTTATGATAAAAAGACATATAAAGAATGAAAATATATGAACTAAAGGTCCTTTATAGAAAGCAAACTTTTTGATGGTTTTAATTTTTGTTATCCTGAAAACTAAAAGTGAAATTGGAAAAAGAAATGTCATCATAACAAACAAAACTGAAATACACAAAATGGTCCTCATACAATACTGAAATAACACTGAAGGTTTCAAGAAAATAAGTACATAATTAGCACTCTTAGAATACTTTTTGTCACAATAGGGGCCTACATACATGTGCATGTTAAGTCTGGTCTGCAATGGTGTATCATCATCTGGCGAATTTTCCAAACTTCCTCCACCCTCATCTGCATTTTCATTGTCATGAGAATCATTTTTACTGTCAATTTCACCATTTTCAAAGCCACTAAACTTACTACCCTCATCAAGAGCTTGTAAAATATCCAGTTCAGTTAGCAATGTTTTAGACTTCCTCGCTGCCATGTTTGTTTATTACGGTCACATGACCAATACTAGATACTAGATTTTTGCAGATATAAAACTCCAACAAATACTACCAAAAGCGACAATAGTGGTAATATGCGTGAACTATAGACATTCAAGTTGATGTAGTACCAATGTTTCACCAACAGATGGCATAACAGTCAAGAAAGCACCCTTTTACTAAGGATCTCAAAAGGCGCAGTGAGCCACTTTTAGCGATCCTTGGCACTTCTTGGGTTAAACAGTACTGGACCCTACTAGGTCAGGGTTGGAGGGTAGGGGGTTATCGTACAACTAAATAAACTGTTAGACCAATGAGGTTAGTATTTAAATAGTTTAATTATTACTTCTGTAGTAAAGTCTTATTACTTCACAGATCAGCTTTAGTGCTATAAACATTTGAATGGAAAAATTACACCATAACTTACAAACAAAGGGCAGCCAGGACAGACAGGATGAAGGAATTTTGGGAGAAGAAGAAGAAGTTGAAAGACCTCATCCCTAATTAACACTCATCATCAACTTCCAAAGACAATGCCTTGCCTCCGCAACCATTGTTCTCTGTAAAACTCAGCAATTTTTCTAGGTTTGTGTGGGGTTTTGCCTAGGATATAAGGCTGGCTCATCAGCAGGCTCTTGGTGTCTGCGCCCGGACCCCCACCGGAGTAGCGAACTGTGCGCTACCTCCCTTTTTATGAAGCGCACCTACGCTCTTAACTGCGAGAGCTAAAAGTTCAAGCAGCCTTCACCTCCCTATAAAGGCTTCCAAAAAGATGCTATATTGGCTATTTATTTATTTATCATATGGCTTTTAATGCCGGGAGTGTCCGAGGACATGTTCGGCTCGCCTGAGTCTGTAGCTGCTTCCAGCGGACACCCTAAAGGGTGAGCTACAAGTTCCGTTCAATTTCAAGTAGTTCCAACTTTCGCCACCAGATATCAATGATACCTAGTGGTGAACTTTGGAACTTTGATAGAGCGTTCTGACGAAATCTAACCTAACAATTTTGCTTTACACAAGTTTAGTCTGTGAAAGGATCTTTTACATGCCATAAATCTATGACATGGGACCGCCGGCTTTACTTCCCCTCCGAAGGAAGGCATACTGAAGGATTTTTAACGCTCTTAAAAAATCCGACGACTTCGGCCAGGTTTGAACCCGCTATCTTGGGCACAGCAGTTCAGCATGCTACCGACTACGCCACCGAAACCGCTATATTGGCTATAAAAGGCCAGTGTCTGGGCAGAGTAAAAGAAAAGTTGTTACTGTGGAACAATAGAATGGCTTGAAAAGATGGTGAATCAGTGATGAGAAAATGCAGGAATGGAGACTTCGTTGGTATGGACATGTCGTACGAGCACCGCATGGTTCAGTCATCAGCTCAGTCTATCACCTCGCTGTTGAAGGCCAGAGACACCGTGGGTGACCTAAGCTAAGATGGCTAGACACTGTAAACTCAGATCTAAGATCAAGAAGCCTAAACCCTCAGGGAGCGCTTCATTGAAAGAAATGGCGTTCATTGACCCGAAAAGGGGACCCTGTTCCAACGGGAACATGCTAAGAAGAAGAAGAAGAAGTTTGTGGAGGTCCCCCTAAACATAAGTAGTATTTCCAGGGGTCGTAAATAACCACTGCTCTAGAATATATGTGTTTTTCCCCCTTTTAATTGTTCAATTTACATGAGAAAGGAGCAATTTGTTGATGTAGTGAGTGAAGTGAATGTTACTGTTAAAGTTTAATTTCAAGACTATCTCTTGAAAATGATTTTACTAATTTTACTAATAAAAGTAAACTCCGCCAGTTTGAGTGCTCAGTGCTAAATATGTATTTACCTTAACTTTACTTTGTATTATCACAAAAGCTAATATTAATCGTAGAGAGTCGCGATTCAGAGAGTGTGCATCTGTCAACTACTGTAGTAAGCTGTGAACGACCTCCTCTCAGACTCTTGTTTCATGTTAAAGGATAATCATTGCATGGTGAGTGTTTTTATATTCATTAGCTGTAGAGTGTTTGCCCTATTTGTCGTATTTATTGAATTGGTACCGTACCGATACCGATGATAAAGGTATCATAGCTTCGGTGTGTAATTTATTTATTCATCTTAAAGTATCGTATTTCTCTGTATGAATGTCCTCGGCGTTGACTCAGGATCGTCTTTTAAAATATATTAAATATACCGGCATATCCTTCGCGTTGTTTCCTTCGAAATACAGGTTGTAGGTGAGAAGCATGCTCAGAATTCTTGCCGTGTGGCGGTTGGACGTAGGGTCTTGTTATGTGGCGACCGTGGGTTGCGGAGAGGAAAAGCGGGGCATAGTGACAGGAAGGCTGTCAGTACTGAATTCATGGGGTTAGCAATACCGTATTTGTCCCATAATTTACGCGTGTAATAGCGGACACACTTTTACTATAAAAGTCGTGATCTAAAAAGGGATAGTGGGTGGGTTACATCTTATTACTACATGACCCGTCCGGCTCTGTGGCTAAATGGTTAGCGCGCTAGGCTTTGGCCCAAAGTGCCTCGGGTTCGATTCCCGGCCGAGCCATCAGGGATTTTAATCTCCTGGGGTTAATGACCGTGTCTCGGGGACTGGGTGTATGTGCCGTCTTCATCATCATTTCATCCTCACCACGACGCGCAGGTCGCCGACGGGCGTCAACTAGAAAGATCTGCACTAGGTCTCTCCGGAGGCCACACGATCATTATTATTACTACATAACCCCAGGATTATTAGTCATTATTACAAAGGGAATTTTGACTATTTTCAGTAGAGTAGAAAATCGTATCGTCTTGTTCCGTGCTCCTATAGAGCTTACATTTTCTTTCGATCTTTCATTTGTCATAGGACGCGCCACTGGCGTATGTTTATGCATTACCATTTTCTGGTTTAGTAGTCAGGTATTGGAAGCAATGGGAACTGTGTACTACAATTTTCGTTGCATGTAACTAAGCAAATTATTGTTATTAAGAGAACGTAAAATGCACCAAGAATATGATCTTCAGCTGTGTGCAGTGAGAAAGCTCTGCATGTGTTCATTCCTTATGTATTAATGACGCGAAATGTTAGCTAACGTTGTGCCACATACAACACTTGTAGTCTCTAAATGTTGCCCATTTTCCCGTAAATTACAGCAGTTTATGTTTGAATTGCTTATAAGATCGTGACAGAGAAAGTGTTTCTCCAATTGGATGATAGTATTTAACTGTATGCACGTCGTGTAATCTTGGCGAGGTGTATTTTTTTCACGGAGCAACTTTACACCGTAGTAGGCACGCAGATTTTTGTATTTAGTTTTCTGGCATCTTGTTTTAAATTATTGACTAACATATTTCTAAATGCAGACAATCCATACCTCCATTAGGATTCGGGTTCCATAATTCATGCAAAATGAGGTCCGTTCGTTTGTGAAATTGAGGTCATAACCCCCCTACCCTTTCAGTGATTACCGTATGGTACTTTACGTAGACTAGGGTGAAGATGTAAATGAGCATTTAAAAAAAATTGTCGCCAGTTGTTTGGTTTATTAACTTAGGTAATATTTTCCATAGATACTGAAAACTAGGCACGGTTGGATTTTAAGGTGGAACCGCATGTGCTATCAAATATGGCTTTCTTGAAATACCTGGAATATGTATAGAATTATAAACTGATTTTTGGTTAAATGAGTGTTGAAGATAGGCTATAATAATTATAATGATTAAATAAATATTAAAGAAGAAACGATGCGTTAGTAAATATTAGGCCTACCGGTACGGCGAATAGCCTATAACTCGTAGCTTCCGTCACAATTTAGCATTTAAACGGGTCACGTTAATGCATAATATACTAATATAACAACCGGATAGCAAATTATAATAATATTCTCACATATAACATATTTAATTTGCACCAACTTAAATATTGTAGTCGAAGAAATGCCGTTTGAAATGTGCTAATCGCACACTTTGTAGGCAAGCTGTTTTTTATGGTCGTCTCTGATGCGAAGTTTTACTAATTACTCTTTTAGGAGACACTTGTCTTTGGAATATTCATGAAAGGCCAACCCTCCAGTTCTTATTTCATAAGATGAACGCCTAAAAACAAAACCACTATCCGAAATAATAAAGAAGATAATCGCGAACGAACGATTCACTGCCAATGAAAATCAAATGGAGATTCGCGGACCGGAAGTTCCCTATGCATAAGCTTCCGTGTCATTTGAACTCGTGGAAGCTCTATACGGTTACGGTAACATACAATTCAGTCACTTCCCGTAAACATTTATTATGTGACACTTCTATTCTCTACTCTCTCAACCCTCCTCAGTAAAACATTCATTTATGTCAGCTCTCCTCAGATAAACGGTATCTGCGAGAGAATTCACTCTCGCGCGCGCGCTTTGCTCACGCTACGGATTAGACCTAAATCTCGCCATAACCCGTGGGCTGCGGAAGTATCTCCAAAAATGCAGTTACACTTACGCCAGAAAATCTTGATTCGCGCTTTAAGATTCATTTTCCAGCCATTCGGTATGCGAACTCGAAGTCTTAGAGAGTTCTAAAATATACGGGAATTTGGTGGATTTTCGTACGGGAAATACGGGAATTATACGGGAATTTGAAAAAAGGTCATTGCTCGACACCCTGGGATTACATTTGCTCAAGCTGGTTTTGGAGTTTCTAGTGAATCAAGGTGTGCTAAAGTTAAAGAATGGAAAGAGAGTAGTTTAGCAACTGCTAGTGTTCTCTTTGCTGGTAAAGGCGAAGGAAACGGTTTAACGTGTGTCTTCTGTAAAAAAACACATAACAGTAAGGGGTGTTATCTTGATCAAGAAATGAACTTAGGGGACAAACGTAAAAGGCTGTCTGAAAACAAGGCTTGTTTTTTGTGTCTGAAGGTTGGACATAGGGCTGCAAATTGTATTACGAAACTGAAGTGTCTTGTGTGCAGTAGTAAACATGAAGCTATTATGTGCCCAAAATTAGATGTAAATAGGGGGGATTATAAAGGTGAGGAGAAGCACTAGGAAAGGGGCTCAAAATTGCCTGGTGTCCCAACTACAACCCTTAATACACAAACTAGTGAAGTTTCGGAAGTACTGCTGCAAACTATTGTAGTTAGGTTGGTTCATCAAGGGAGAGAAAAGACTGTACGGGCCTTGTTAGATACAGGCTCGCAGAGATCTTATCTGTTAGAGAAGATTGCTGTGGAAATGGGGTATATTCCATCAAAGACTGAAAAAATTGAACACAGGCTTTTTGGGGGTGCTTCAATCAGTGCCAATGATCATAACCTATATGAGATAGATATAGACGACCTACATCATTCAATTTCTCGAAAATTAAAGGTGTTGGGACAAAAGGAAATTTGTGGTGTAATCCCACGGTTAAACCGGGGCCCTTGGATGGATGAGATCAGAGAAAAGAAAATCTGGCTCTCTAATTTTGGCCCAGAGCCATCGGAGATTGGACTACTAATCAGCGCAGACACTGTGGGTAATTTATTGACTGGGGACACAATCAAGTTGAAGTCTGGATTGGTTGCTGTTAGGACTACATTTGGTTGGACAGTGATGGGTCAGCTTTGGAAGACAACTGAAAACGATAGCACAGTGTCAATGGTGAACTCTCTGTTTGTGAGAACTGCTTCTTTGGGTGAACTGTGGAACCTGGAAACCATTGGAATTGGTGATCCTGCTGAAACACTATCGAAGAAGGAAATTGAAATTGCAACATTGAAACATTTCCAAGAAAATGTTAAGATCAATGAGGAAGGAAGGTATGAAGTCGCACTTCCGTGGAAAGAAGATCAGCAGTTATTGTCAGGCAACAAGGAAGTTGCGTTAAAAAGACTGGTTTCTGTAACACACCGTTTGATCAAGGAAGACAAATTTGAGAAGTACCAGCAGGTGCTTCAGGACTGGGAACAGGAAGGGATAATCGAAGAAGTTGGTCAGGAGGGCTCTCAGGATGTTGGGTATTATTTACCACACTGAGGAGTTTTCAAGGAAGGATCGAGTACAGCGGTGAGGCCGGTGTTTGATGCTTCATGTAAATCGAAAGGTGGACTTTCACTCAATGACTGTCTGGAAAAGGGTCCTAATTTGTTGGAAGTAATTCCTTCTATTTTGAACCGGTTCCGTTTAAACAGGATAGGTGTGATCGCAGACATTAAGAAGGCGTTTCTTCAAATTTCAGTCTCTGAGAATGATCGAAACTTTCTGAAATTCCTATGGTGGGAGGACTTCACTGAGGGGACTCTTAAAATATACCGCCACAAACGGGTAGTTTTCGGAGTGAACTGTAGTCCATTTCTACTTGGAGCCGTATTGGACAGTCATCTGAAAAACAGTACATGCTTCACTGAGACAGAAGATAAACTAAGAACCTCACTATATGTAGACAATTGCGTCACTTCCTTGAACACAGAGGAAGAACTCAAACAATTTGTGGATGAGTCTAGGGAGTTACTGTCGCAAGGAAAATTTGACCTCCGAGGGTGGGAGCACACCAGATTGAGTCTAGAGGATGAGGTTCCCGAAGTGACACCCGTTTTGGGTTTGTGGTGGGATCCAGTGGCTGATACTTTGGCTTGTAAAGTAGCAAAATTAAATGAATCTGATGTTCTCACAAGGAGGACAGTTTTGTCGGTAGCTCAAAGTATCTTTGATCCAATTGGATTTACTTGTCCGGTTTCCATTGTGCCAAAGGTTTTGCTTCAGGAAAGTTGGAGAGAGAAAATAAGTTGGGATAGTCCACTGAGTGAGGTTACATGAACTGCCCTCAATTGCTGAAATTAAGGTGCCTAGAAGATTTTCTAATTGTGAGGACAGATCCTCTTGGAGTTTGCATGTATTTTGTGATGCTGGTCAAGTGGCTTATGCGGTTGTTATTTTCTTGAGATCATTCAATGGGAAAGAATTTGAAGTGCAACTGGTCGCAGCAAAATCCAGGGTAGCACCACTCAAGAAGGTGACGATACTGAGACTGGAGCTATTAGCTTGCACTATAGGCTCACGTCTTGCCTTTACAGTGAAGGAAAGCTTGAATCTAATGGACGTCCCGGAGTACTACTGGAGTGACTCGTCTTCTGTTTTATGTTGGATACGAAGCGAGGAAGCTTGGGGAGTGTTCGTCACTAACCGTGTGAAAGAAATTAGAACATTAACTAACCCAAAGCGTTGGTTTCATCTACCAGGGACGGACAACCCAGCCGATCTACCTTCGAGAGGTTGCTCTACGTTGCAGCTGATTCCTTCTCGTTGGTCGGAGGGACCCGCTTGGTTAAAGTTGGAAGAAAATAGCTGGCCAACGCGCATTGTAAAAGTTAATGAAGAGGAGGTCGATGAAGAAAGAAGAAAAGGCCATGTTACCAATACTATGCTTGTCTCCCAGGAAAAACACTGGTATTTGAGGTATTTTTCCAAGTACTCACGAATCGTTAGAATGGTGGCCTGGATGTTACGGTTCGTCAACAATGCCAGGAAGGACGTAGTGAAAAATGTTGCTTCAGAATTAGATTGTCTCGAAATTTCAATGGCAGAGAAACGACTGCTGAAATTAGTTCAGGAAGAGAAGTTTACCGAAAGGGACAACCAGAAAACATTCTGTTTTTTTAAAGACCAGATGGGTCTCTTCAGGATTAAGACAAAAATTACCAACAGAAAGGATGAATATGATTTCCGTGCGCCGGTGTTATTGCCATCAAAGCACCCTTTGACTGAGATGATAATCAGAGGTCATCATTTGAAAGCCACTCATGCTGGTGTTCAGATTTTACTTGCCATACTCAGGGAGCACTACTGGATACCAAAGGGAAGAAGAACCATTCGCAAAGTCATCAGGAAGTGTACCCAGTGCAGGAGATTCGAAATGGAAAAGACAATTCCGGAAACGCCAGCCCTTCCAGAAGATCGTGTGAGAGATGCAGGTGTATTTGAGGTAGTGGGAGTCGACCTTGCTGGACCGCTATACTTAAAATGCAAGAACAAGGCTTGGATTGTGATTTTTACATGTGCCGTAGTGAGAGCGGTCCATTTTGAATTAGTCATGACTTTGTCCACTGCAGGGTTTCTGTTAGCTCTTAGGCGTTTCATAGCCCGACGAGGAAGGCCTTGTGTGATTTATAGTGACAACGGGACAAACTTTGTTGGCACCAACAATTTGTTTGGCTTCATTGACTGGAAAAAATTGTGTGCGGAAGTATCAGTTGGTAGAATCAAGTGGGAATTTAGTCCTCCTTCAGCCCCTTGGTGGGGTGGATTCTGGGAACGTATTGTGCAAATGGTCAAGAAATTGTTAAGGCGTGTTTTAGGCAAAGCTATCTTGACATATGAAGAACTATTGACTGTGATTGCTGATAGTGAATCGGTAATCAACTCGAGGCCCCTTACCTACATTTCAGAAGACTGTGATGAATTGGTACCTCTGACTCCATCAATGTTTCTTCAGGACATTCCCGTGGTTGGCACTCCTGATTTAGACATGCTAGATCAAGTTAATCTCACCAGAAAGTTTCAATATCTTCAACAGCTAAGGGGTGAGCTGAGGAGGAGATTCCGACTGGAGTATCTGAGTAGCCTTCTATGCAGTTCATCGGGCAAGGAGTCTGACCATCAGTGGAAGGTAGGGGATGTAGTCATCATTGGTAGTGATGACAAGAGAAGGATAGACTGGCCCCTGGGGAGAGTGACAGCTACACTTCCAGGTAAAGACAAAGTGACCCGAGTAGTTAGGGTAAAGACACCCTCAGGAGAACTCCTCCGACCTACGAGACACCTATATCCTTTGGAGGCTGGAGGTGGGAGTGAGGAGGTGTCCTTACTTAGTGGTGCAGTTCCGGAGGCAGTAAGTCTCAAGAAGTCGCAACTTCACCAGGAGTGGAAGAAGAGTAAAAACGCCTTCCCGTCTCTGTTTATGAACATTGTGTTTGATTTGCATCAAAGGTGGGAGGATGTCACGGACGATTACTCTTTACTCCATGACTTTTGTGTTTCTTGTTGTTAAGAGCTTTGATACACAAGGCAGTGACAATATTGTAATGGCAGTTACTAGAATATAAAGTTTTCTTATGAGAAGTCTTGAGCGTTTCATTCAATTTGTTTTATTGGTTATACCTACACCGGGTAGGCGTAGGTCCCTAACACTATCTACGATACACTATTAACATTATAAACCTTACGAGATCACTCGAGACATAATATTTATACGAATTTTTGCTAGGAGACGCACTCGCAACAAACGTAAACAAAAGGCCGTTAATTCAAAACCTTCCCCTATGATGACCACCATTTTTCTTGAATCGATTGTCGTATTACAGTCTGATATATTGTAGTCGGTCTTCATTGTGATCCATTAAAGATTGTGTGTGTGACTTCCAGATTAATACCTGCATCACATGATATTATACAGTAGAGTTTCAATCCGAACCCCGCTAATTCGAAAATCCACCTAATCCGAACAGGACCAGGAAAAATTATCTACCAAATTTGTTTTGAATTTTAAAATAGGAAAAAATAAAGATTAAGATTAAACTAGTTTTTCCAAGTAAAAACTTAAATTTATTAGCAGAGAAAAACGTGAAATAAATGCTATAGGAGTAAACCGTGACTCTGTCGGCTATATTATACACAAAACCGAAAAAACGTAAGGCCTAAGACCTATTAACAATGTGCATAACAGTTTGAATGCAATGGAAAAGCAAATCAACACTTGAAAAGTAAAGTCAGTGATCTTCTAGTGCAAGTTAGATGCCAACAGTGCTTATAGAAACATTACAGTACAATGTAATTGGTTTTCGAGCCTTTAAGTCAATATGTTGTTGTAGTTGACGAAAATCCACCTAATCCGAAATTTTGCTAATCTGAACTGGGTTCGGTCCCAATGAGTTCGGATTAGTGGGACTCTGGTTCAACAGAATTTTGTCAGTCCCATCTGTCTGTTAACACAGGTTATACCATGATATCTGTCGCGAGTCTTCTTGCACAATACCAAATATATTTTGTGGTTGGCGTGTGAAACATTTTGTTGGTACTCGCTCAGTGATGAAAACCGTGTGTTGCCAATCTAGTTACTATGTGTCTGAGTTCATAATCTGACTTTTTCCATTCCTTGTTAGTCATATTATACTTCCAAGATATTGAAACTGCTCCACATTCCCTAGTTGGATTCCATCTATGCAGATATTGGCCTTCTTCGTTTGTTTACTTTCATTTTTCCAATTTCTCGTGTGCCAGTTTTCCCCCAAATTGCAAAAGCAAACCCTGTTAATTCTTTTGAAGATACCTAATTTTACTCTTTTCATTATCTCATCCATAATGATGATGAAATGTCCTCCACAGCTCTGGCATTGTATATATAGCATACAATATAGAAATATACAACATACAGCATTATCAATGTCAAGGAACACTAGAAGAGATCTTCCCCTGATTCCCATATTTTCTCTGTCGTCATTCTTATGGCAAAAATCAATACGGTTGTGGAACAGTTTCTGCGAAAACCATACTGCTCCTCTTGCAGTTGTGGTGCAAGCTCTGAAATAAATAGCCACCTGTCCCGGTTTTGCCCGGTATCTTTAACGGTGTACCCAGTGTAAGTTTAAAAGTCGCATGGACGGCAGGTCCCAGACGCAATTCAGAAAAGCCGAGGTAAACAGCAAAACTCCAAACACATATACTCTTCTGTGAAGTCTTAACTCGACACGACTTGACAGTTTGATGCTGGCCGAAGCTGTGGTGATAGGCTTGTTTGCTAGTTCGTAAACTCTCTCTGAAGCTACAATAGTAATTCAAATTTCCACTGAATGGATATTGTTGGAAAAAATGAAGACGCAAAAACACTTATAGTGGACGATGTATTAA